>CM070875.1:8308750-9645000 GCA_036365515.1 Torymus aiolomorphi | reverse complement strand
TCTGTAAAGTCATTTGTCTTTTTATCGTCGGTTATTTTTATATAAATAAAGCTTTACGATTCGCAGTAACGGGAGGCTTTTTTTTACGAGCCGCAAACACTCGTATTACACATAATAAAATACAGAAGAAGTATTTCGTAATAAGTTTATATACCACCACTATACGCGCCTATTACTTAACCGCGGACGCAGACAACAGCAGCATAAAAAAAATAATAAAAATACAAAAAAAAAACACAGACCCACATAAAGCTTAGAGTCAAACATTTGCGATTAACTATTTTAATTCTATACACTTAGAACTCGTTTAGCAGAGAGCAATAGACAGAGAGAAGAAGATAGAGAGAAAAAAAATTCACTTGTGTCATGTGTGGCGTAATGGGCGTTAAGGGGTTAGTCATTTATTCCCCGGCACACATATATAGGAGTGTTCAGCAGCGCAGAAGCAGTAGCACAGCGCTGGCACTTTAAGTGAAACTCGCGCGGTTTAAACTTTATCATCCGTTGCCATTAAAATCGTTGAGCGAGCCGCTAAACGACTTTGTATGGGCGCGCGCAGAACGTTTCCTTTTGTTGTTTTCGACAGCGTTGTTGCGCTGCGCCCTGTATACTCACTTTTTAGTTTTTTTTTCAGTTGTCAGGAGGACTGTGCGGAACAGAAATATTGCGCAACTCGAGGGGTCAATCGAGTAAAATCAGATGAATTGTAAATTATTGTTACCGTTCGTGTATGCTGCGTTTAAAGAATTCGGGGATTTGTGCTTTGGCCGCAGACGAGCGTGCAAATTGATTCAGATTAATTTAAAGCCGCCGTTGTCACGAGAACAACACACACATCGAGATGATATTACATCGTTTAAAGGACGCAAAAATCAAAATTAATCAACGATATTAGGTATTTTTTACGAAAACGAGGAGAAATACGTAACGAGAGCGCACTTAAAAATCATTCCGCACGTTTATCCCTCATCAATAAAGTTCACACCTCCGCCGTGGCCAAGCTCCGCTTCCGAAACCAGCAAAACCATCCCTACTACTATTATACTCAACACAGTACACAACAGCGCCCGCGGCGAGGCTCGTAAATCGTAGAAAGTCGCGCCGAAAACCGCTCGCTCGCGGTTGCGCAACGCGTGATTTAACCGGCAAAGCCAATCCGGGCAGATGTCGACCTGCACGCGCGCGCCGGGTATTATGCGTGCGCGTATATAGGCGGGCATAAATCAGAGAGAGAGAGAGAGAGAGAAGGGGGAAGTGCACTGCGGCTGCGCCCGGGAGGGTGACGATTCGGGTTTAAAGGGACGCGAACAGGGTGTATATTGTTTTTGACTGAGGGACGTTACGATTGTTTAAAGTACGCGCGGTTGAGGGTACAGCGATCACGGAGAGGTGATGTAGGTCACCGGCGTATAGAGATAATACCCGCGGGTATTTAAATTACACCTTCTAACCTGTACATCCATCAAAAATAAAACCTCTCCGTTCGCTTGTAAGTATATATACGCGCTGCTTCCCGTCGAACCCATCAAAACAAACGGACAACCTCTTCCCCTCTCTCTCATCCTCACTTCCTCTTACAATACACGCGCAGCAGCGCACTTTCGACTTCCTCACTCGCCTCAAGAAATTTCCTTGCTCGGGCGGCGCGGACAGCCCATTGTTTTCGGCGAGCTTCCGGGGGGGAAGGCGGAGCAAGAGGAAAGGAACGAGCGAGCAGATAAGGCGGCCGCACGACAACGAGTGCCGATGAGTAAACACGCATATATATACGTATGTATGTAAGCGTTCCTTAAAGCGCTGTTTCCGGCGATGCTATCGCACGCGCGCCTCTCTTCTATATCCCGATCGACAGATATTATATATAGTTATATGTGTGTAGGTATATAGGGGCACGCGTGTACCGCATGCGAATTTAATAAGCGAGTGATCATGTATTGGTGTAGATGATGATTCCGGGATCGAGGCAGCAGGTCGAGCGAGAGATTCGTATCGCGCGCGGGGGGACAGAGAGAGAGGGAGATACTCGAGTGTTTGATAACAGTCGAGTACTGTACGCGATATAGGACGGCTGTGTGTATATATATATGCTCGCGTTTTACACTTAGTTTTCGCATATATATAGTTTTTCGTAATTCTGTTATTCTATTTCGGAGTCAATCGGTCGGAAAAGACGATGGGCATCATATCTGAGCGTACGAGCGTGCGTCACTGCGCGAGATACGGTCTATTAGCAGAGTACTGCAGCGAGTGAGAGATTCTCCCGAGAGACACGAGAATGATTAATAAGAGGCACACGGACACGCATTTATCTGAATTCGCGCTAACTGAGATATATATGCAACCGTCCAACCTTTATCTCTCTCATCCTACTTATTAAACAATAATCTCCCGAAATCACCCGACAGCAGAAGAATCACTTTTCCGAACCTCCAATTACGTAAACTTTCTTCGTCTCCCCTCGACGTCTCGTTCGCGATATATATATATATATATATCTCACGCGCGCGGCGACTCCCCTCGCTTCTTCCTGCCCTCCCCCGATAGTCGAGGAGGCGGGGGAAGTCGCATTCAATCTCTCTCTCCGTCTCTCCTCTCGTTTGTTTACAAGTACCAACCTCCCTCCCTCGCTCGGCCGGTGCAGCGCGCGCGCGAGGCGCGCTGATAACAGACCGAGCGAGAGAGGCCATCGCTCTCGATGATGATCGCTCACCTTGACGTCGTCTCCTTTCAACGATAGCTGCTGCTGCGGCTGCTGCTACTTCGGGCTCCAGAGTTCATCGGTTTACGCACTGTCTCCTTCCTCCCGTTCGTACCGCACGCGTATATTTATCACCACCAGGGCTTTATTATCACACACAGGCCGCGAGAGTAAGAGACAGTGTCAGCTGTTGTCGTCGTCCTCGTCGTTTATGCACACACACTGCGGCGACACACGTCGTGAGTGCACGACGATTATTATTATTATTATTATCACACAAAAGCGGAAAATCCGGGCGATCTCGCGCGCGCGCGCGCGCACCACTGTGTACGTATGTATGTATGTGTTTTCCTCGTTCCTCCTCCTACTCCTTCTCTTTCTCTCTAGTTCCTCGTTGTCGTCGTGTCACACACTTAAACGCGCCGACTGCACATTCTATATGCAACACCGAGCGAGAGATATGTACGTCTGCGTCACCACTTGCTCCGCACTCCTCTTCTTTATCAAAATCTATCTCTCTCTCTATATATATATATATCTCCTTATGCCTCCGACTACGTCTCTCCTCTCTGTTATATATCGGAGCAGCTCGATATCAGAGATGTCTATCTCTCTCAATGTAAACGTGCGTTCGTGTGCTGCTCGCTCGCGTTGTACAAAGAGGAGCGCAAAGCGAAGATGAAGACGGCGAAGTAGAAGAAGCAGAGAGCGAGAGCAGCGCTGCGCTCTCTCACCCGCCACACACACTGCTTCTCTCTCTCTCACTCTCTCAAACCACACGTCTCGACTCGAGGCTGGCTGCCGAGCGACTGAGCGAGCGAGCGAGCGGCAAGCAGGCAGCCGCCGTCGCGCGCGGCTTTAGGAAGTGTCCGCGGCGGCAACGGCGGCGGCGAATCGGGAGCCGAGCCGAGCCCGGCCCCGACGGAAATAGTCGAAGAGTTGGTCGCGCGACAGAGCGGCGGGGGAGCAGCAGCAGTAAGTACCGCGCGCTTGCAGGCACAAGTGTGTGTTGTGTGTATCTATGTGTGTTAGAGAGATGAGCTGGTGGGAGAGAGGAGCGCGCGGGTTACTTCCTCGTGCGCCGTGTATAAGCTTCCTCGTGTTGTATAAAAGCAGAGGAGGGGGAGAAAGGAGGGGAGAGGGAGATGATGCGGGAGATGGGATGATGGGAGAGAGAGAGAGAGAGAGAAGCTGATGCCGCTGCGGGGCGCGAGCAAGCGACAAGCGGTTAGCTGCTGCTGCTGGTGGCGATACGACGTCGAGCGAGTGAATTTTTGCTTTTTTTCTTCGCGCGTGGCCGATGCTGGTGGTGTGTAGGTATAAGAAGGTTGGGAGGGTTCGCGGGAGGGTTTTTCAAAGGTGCGAGAGGCGCTTTTCGAGATTGGAGCGCTTCTTTTTAATGTTCGCGAATAATTGATATATACCTATATTGGTGTGGTAGTTGCACGGCGTTTATTGATTTTTGGAGAGGGAAGAGGTGAAATTGGATTATCGATAAGAGCGATGAGGAGGGAATGTGGAACGTTTTACGTTTCTTTATTGAAGTGCAAAATCTGGATTGAGTACGTTGGAATAAAAACGATTATAGAATAATTGGGTTATGCTGATGTATACATAAAAATGTGATTCTGGCGGACGGCAGTTATATATTGAGAAAAGAATCATAGAAATATTGGGTTTGTAATTTTTGAAATTCGAAGTTATATCATTGCTAATAAGACGTCGAGTTAGTAATGAAATCACGCGGTTATCGGAATTTTATTTTTGATATTGATGTCAGATAATACTTATATATGTAAAAGCACGTAACGAGCCGAGATAAAACTATCGTGTTCCGATACGTCAATATTTTGACAATTCGATTGAAGTCGAATAGACTGCGATTATATTTCGTCATTGATTGATAAAATTTAATTACTATATCTCATCCCTATTATAGACGACGCCTCGGGTTTTAATCTATAACTCGTTATACACCGCGGCAATGATAACAATCGAACAAACGCTATTAAAAGCGTAAGACCATGCATTCATCAAACTCAGCTGCGAACAGCGAAGTAGAAACAAAAAACATCCTTATTTGATTGGAACAAATATTTTCGCGGGTAGAAAAAAAAATCCTTCCCCTTTATCGCCTCTTTAATAGTCCACCACACTGTTCTATATGTATTACACATTATTAATACTTACCTGCATGCGTACGTATATTACCTTCGCAGAAACATTACTCACCCGTTTACGTTACATACCCACGCAAAAAACACTCATGCATCAGTATGGCAAAAAATAACCTACTTCTACGCGAAACACGCCGGCCCGTATATACACTAAAAATTTTTGATTTCCCGAACGGTAAAATTTTACTGTAGGTATACGCAAAAATGATCTGATCCGAGTACGCGCACGCGCGCCCGGAATTATACGATTATTGTTTTATACCTGCGAGTTATATTTTTTTGTTGACGACTCGTTGAAATCGACGGCTCCGATTATTTATGGCTGTGTGTACATATGATAATGCCGGCAGCTAGTATGGCACATGCGCGCGCTTCCAACGCAGCCAAAACATCTATAATTAAGCCTGTACATATTTATAGTCCCTCTCAGTCTCTTTATCACCTATACATAACATATATCTGTGGCTTCCAGGAATAACAATTTAATTGACTTTTTATCAAAATTGAGTTAGCATCGGAATTTATACCTTCTAACTACCCTTTTTCATGTAGACTTGGTCCGAAAATCTGAAATGCGTTCAAAGAGCAATTATCAGCTAAGAGCATAACCACTTAACTGCACCTGTGCCCGGAAAAACCACTTAGCTGAATATTTATATTTAATTAAAAGCACCGTTTTGAAGTTAATACTGTACGATAAACAGATTATGACATACCTATTTTTATAGCAACAAAGATCAAAGGCAATAGATAATAGAAGGTAACACAACAGCTTTGATTGCCGGGCGATGGGGCGAGTGTGCACAAACAGTAACCGAGTAACAAATTCCGTTGGCGTATTAGGTTGGGAGGCGCATGTGTGGGAATGAATATTTAAAAAAGAATTCGTATTCTATGTTTTAAGGGTAGAAATAACTATGTTATTTATCTTATTTGAATAATTTCCCTAAACCACTTAACTGCATAGTTACCGGAATAACGACTTAACTGCATTGTTTTGTTTGTTTATACAAAGAACAAAAATGTATTCTAACAGTTGATAGTGGGGTTCGAAAGATATTTGATACCTTTGTAAATGCCTAAATTGTTATGACTCATCTCGCTATATATGTCGATATATACACGCCCACACACGCGTACACACGCGCGCACGTACACACACACACGCACACGCTTATAAGCTGCAACGTTTCGTACGTGGGAAATCCCAGTGAAAAAAACAATCGAATCTCAATGTAATTTCTCTCGATGTTTTTCGCGTCATATATCCGACACTCGTCTCGCTCGCACCTTTTCCCCCAATAACACCCGCGGGATTTTCCCCCTCGCACCATGTGTGCAGCCACCGCTGCCTGTTTATGCGGATTATAAGAGAGACAGACAGCGAGAGAAAAAAAGAGAGAGAGAAGCGAGGGATGATTCGGCAGATTGCTTGCGAATTGGCTCATTTCGTCTGTCGCGTGCTTTATGGCCGCCTTGGGAGGCGCGTGCAGTGATAGATACAAAGGAGCTTCTTTACGCCGATATTTTAGAGCGAATTCGGGACCGATGAGTGTGTAGTTTAGGCATATATGTGTGAGCATGAATGTGGTACACTTGTGTGCGATGTGATCGCGAGGCGGGATTGTCGCGTGAAGTGAACTGCGAATTTATGGTTTTTTTTTCGGAGGGAAAAAGTTCCTGCATTAACGTAAAAAGTGTTTCCTTATCGAACAATTGCTTTCAAATACGTTGATAATACGGAAAAAGTCGGTGTTTCGAAATAATATACGCACGCGTGACTATAGTAATTTCAATCGTAAAATAGTGTCAATATTATACGAGATGTGCTAGTTACCAAAAATCTAGACCAAACCGGTTCGATCGTGTTCAATTACAATTATACATATTTTTCGCATGAATTAAGAATAAAAATTCTCACTTCTATTTGATTAGAGTTCATGCGAATGTAAGTACTTTATAGGAAAGTATCAAATATTCATATCCTACTCTGCCATTACGAAATAATTTCCAAGAGCAAGAGGAACAACGTCAAGTCTATATATCACGAACTTCTGTCTCCGTACCTCTCATTTCGAGCACATTAGAGCCGCACGGAAAAAAATAGTGCCGATTAGCTTACATGTACGAGTTCTCGAAAGTCACCTGGAAGATACGAGCCGATATATTCTACACTTATCATCCGATTAAGTATATAATTATTATTATCCGCCCGTCCGGTACACAGGTCTCCTCTCGAACGATCGATCGAGCGTGGTTTTAATCTCCCGTGTCGTATAGGTAGATCAATTTTTCCTAATCTAGCGAAATCGAGAGAAGAAAAAATTATCATACAACTGTACACTGAGAGAAAAGTTTTGGAAACATTACTATACTGCCTCGTAAAGCACAGACTGTAGAGACCCGAAAAATTATCATACTTTACAGTAAATTTTACAATAGAGTATAGTAAATTTTCCTATATTTCTGGTAAAATTTCTTATAAAGTATGGTAATTTTTTGGGTTTTTACCGTAGTCGCGTTCCCTGCACAAGACGGTAATTTTTATTTAACGTTTAGTACTTTTTTTCTGTACTTTTTTTTCAGTGTAGATATTATTCAATTTTTCATAACGAACGTATACCCCTGTTGTTTACCGAAAAACCGCGGGGGAATATTGTTTGAGTACCCAACAAAAACAGGTGCATACGCACAACACGACGCAGTTCAAATATGTATATAAATACCTTTTTTGAAAAGTTACGCGCGCAGGTTATCGACGTGTATATGCATATATGTATATATACGTGTGGCCTAATAGTAGCCAATATTTGTCCCTAGCGCTCGCGTCAATCCCTAATCCAAATAATCCACCGCGTGTCAGATGAGAGAAAGAGAGATGGAGGGAGAGAGATGTTACATGATAAATTCGCTGCGGGCGATATCGGCGATTCCTCAAATTTCAATTACGTCAATTTCAATATCCTCGCGACAATACGCTTTAATTAAAGCGATTGATATAGACCTGCGTAATATTATAATTTTAGCCGAGGTATTATGTATCGCGGGCTGCTGCTGCTGCACACGCATAACCGCGCGGGAGTTTGCGGGTTACTTAACATTTATCGCGCGAAAGTACGATAATAAAGGAGTTATCTATAAACGTTACCGATAAAGATTCTACATACTCCATCTCGCGATTCGGCGAAAATCGCATCGCCGATGACTGATGACTGGCAAACGAGGAGATGGGAATGATGAGATTGTATCTTTATTGTTTGGCGGAGAGAGTGTATTATACTTTGAGGAAATAATTTAATTAATTATTATTTCGAGAGGCTTTATCGTGTAAGCTGTATTCGAAATTTGTTTTTTTTTCGCGATAAGTTTTATTTTCGTTTAATGCAGATGTAAATCTTTTCGATACAGCGAATAAGCAAGCGGAACTCAAAGGTCGGTAGCGTTTGATATTTTTCTGAGAAGAGCGTGATAAATGAACTGTATAAGCATACACAATTGATAACCGGAAGGGGTGTGTCGAGCGAAGAGCAGCAATTTATTGCATATCGATGAATATACAGTGCTATTCAAGAATTATGCACGATCAAAATTATTACACCAATCGTAAATTAAATCCAGGAAAAGGTGACCTTATGTTTCAGATAACAACCAAATTTCCAAATACTAAGGTAATATAACTTTATATTTCGGAAAGTTTGTTTCAAAATTACTCGAAGAATAATCTGGAAATTTCCGG
Organism: Torymus aiolomorphi; assembly: GCA_036365515.1. Taxonomy (NCBI): domain Eukaryota; kingdom Metazoa; phylum Arthropoda; class Insecta; order Hymenoptera; family Torymidae; genus Torymus; species Torymus aiolomorphi. The sequence goes on along the minus strand of CM070875.1, from coordinate 9,636,389 downwards.
ATTATACAGGCAATCTCTCGACATTTTTCGAATTAAATCCCACCCACTTATTTACTTTTTACAGCCTTTGAATACCTTCTCTCTCTCTCTCTCTCTCTCTCTCTCTCTCTCTCTCTCTCTCTCTCTCTCTCTCTCTCTCTCTCTCTCTCTCTCTCTCTCTCTCTCTCTCTCTCTCTCTCTCTCTCTCTCTCTCTCTCTCTCTCTCTCTCTCTCTCTCTCTCTCTCTCTCTCTCTCTCTCTCTCTCTCTCTCTCTCTCTCTCTCTCTCTCTCTCTCTCTCTCTCTCTCTCTCTCTCTAAAAGCACAACCGAATAACGGGAGCAATTATCTTACGACCCTATAGTTTCCAACGAACGTTTCCAAATCCGCGAGTACACACACAGCGCGCGTGGGCGCACGTAATTACCATTTTTCGCTCTCGATTTTTACGACCGAGTCATAGACTCTCGCTTTCGCTAAGACAACAACGACGACTCAGACGCGCAAAGATATATACTTATATATTACACGCATTGGTAGCTCGCTCGCACTCCGCGCGATAAGATAAAGCTTTTTGGTAGAACAGCTGCTGCTGCTACACTCACAGACCGCAATAACTCGATATATAGCGGCCGGCTAATTATCACCGGACGTGTGTGTGTACATATTCGTACATATGGATATATAGGCGCTGAAAGGCTATCACACGCTTGCTCGTGTATGAGCGCGAAAATCGGCATTATACTCGTTGGGATCCCAAAATCCACGCGCGATTTCCTCGATGTTTCGGGGACGATAAGCGCGTCGCTATAGTGCTATAACGATGAGTGGTTTGCTGTGCATGTCGAGATTGCGCGAGAGTGAGAGGACGGAGTGAGTGCGAGAGCACCCGTCGATTTTTGTGCATGGAATGCCATCACTCGCCTATCAGCTGGTACATGAGGATTTCTACAGAAAATCGACACTTATAGAGGGTTCAAAAAATTAAAAAAAAAATTTTAAAAAAAGTTCGAAGCACACTTCTATGTAATAAAAATTTGTCCCGTTCTGTAGATTATATCATTAAAAATATTACTTATGTCGACTGCAACTTACTATCAACTGATGAGAACTTTTCCATCGGTCTTACAGTCTTATAAATTAAATTAAAATAATTAATATTTATGGCAGTCAGATTGCCCTTGTTTATAATCACCCCCGCAGAATCTGAAATAAAAACTTAATTAAAACCTGGAAAAAAACTTTATTAGATATATAGATTATATAATTATTATATAATTATTATATAATTATTATCTATAGATTATATAATGGAGAAAATTTTCCAACAAACGAAAACGGTTTTGTGACACAGTTTTAACCGCACAGCAACTTTTCTTATGGATATTTAACATGGGAAAAATGGACGAAAAATGGATACTGATTATTATTAATCAATATTAAGCTCCCGAAAGTGCCAACAAGTTTTCTACCAGAAAAAAAAAATTAAGTAAAAGAAAAGAACTTTAATTTAAGCTAACGATTCTGTGGAAAGTTACATATATTTGAAAATCGCTAAAAATGACAATAAACGATTTTTTGTCATTTTCACGATTTTCAAATGCATGTAGCTTTAACGATTCTTATATGTATTTTAAATTAAAGCTTTTTTCTTTTACTTTAATTATTTTCTAGTAGAAAATTTGTTGGCACCTTTGGGAGCCTAATATTAATTAATTGTCAGTAACAGTTTTTCGTCCATTTTTTCCATGTTAAATTTCCACAAGAAAAATTAACGTGCGGTGAAAACAGTGCCACAAGACGGTTTTCATTGGTTGAAAAATTTCCTCGTCTATTTTCTCGAAAAAGCTTATTATACAAAGGTGTGCCTCCAAATTTTTTTTTAGTTTTTAGCAACCGCCTCGTCGATGTTACAATACAATGTACATATCTCCGCGTATGATAAACGCAAAAGTACGGAAGACCGCGGTGAAAAGTGCAGCCGCGCGTACACAATAACGATCACGGCGAAAATCGCCAAGGCCGTTTATAAAGATAGCATTATTTTCAGCGATTGGTCATACCCATACATGCGGCAGATTAGTACACGTACATGTGTACGTATATAAATCATTGAGATAACGGAGGGCCGATAGTTAATTGTTATGTAGACGCCGGTCACAAGCATCGCACAACAGAGCGACGAAAAGAGTGCGTGAAAATCAGGGTATAGCTCAGAATCTTCGAGAACGCGTCGAGTCCTTATCAAATCGGTCGAACATCCACATCTCGCCTCAATGTTCAACGGAGATTAGTAACGTGAAAGCACGCTGAGATTATACCTCTTTTAGAAAATGAAAGAAAAAGCTGTGTCAATAAGTGTCCGCGCGTATATAAATCTTCTGGAGAGAAAGAGCGCGAATCACGTACGAAGTTTTATGCGAATGAGAAGCCCGATTCAAGATCGAACGGCGCGAGCGCGTTTCTGTCAGAATAACGCGCGATTAAGCCGTATACGTGCAAGTCTTTAACGGCGCTCTTTCAGCCCGCGGGTTTTTAACGACGGGCGCGCAGCTTTTTTTACAGCCTTCCGAAATACGGGGAGAGCACAGAGAGTTTCTTTGTCGTGTATAAGCAAATATAACGTGGATTTATCATCGCTATATAAAATCGAGCAGCGCGCTTGTCTTGGATAATAATAATAATAATCCTATGGGCGGTGGCCTTCGTCGGCGAGCGCAAAAAACGGCTCTCGTAAATAGCCGATATACGGGGGTATGGGAAGCTTTGATGTGCTAACTGTATAGTGCACTATAATATAGCAGTCGTTTATACATGCGTGCGCGCGGATGTATTGGAAAACTTGAGTTTTCAGGGCGAATTCGTGCGAGAGAATTGGTAACGGTTCCGAGTTTATCTCTTTATCGCGGGGTTTTGCGGTGTTATATATATCTGATTTGGAGTATCAGGTATACTTAACTGAGACTTTTAATTAACATTTAACTTAAAAAATATATTATTTCTTATTAAAAATAAATAAATAATATTATTAACTTTTATCCAAAATATAGTTTTGAAAAATTACATGCTTCAATTTAAAAAACATTTATCAATTGTGCAAGGAACCTTATAAAAGTTTAAATTAATAAAAATATTAATGAATAGTAAGTAAATAAATAATATGTTATATGTTAGGTTATTAATCATGGTTATATATAAGTAAATCTGCAAATCTGATCAAACCGTCTGATCAGAAGAAAAATCAAAGGTGGCCGAGTTCGCAGTGACAAGTCTGCCACGTATACCACATGTAGATACATTTCTTAAATAGTAATAAATCCTTCTGTAATATACCCAGCAACAAAATAAAAAAAAAATAGTTATAAGTTTGTTTTGCGAACTATCCCTGGTAGAAATTCGTCTATTACGAAATGGTCAGATAGTCAGTAAATAGCTAGAATAATTGGTAGTTAATGGCATGTTGAAACGCTTTTTCCCGTATTAATCGCCTATTTAATAGGTTGGAAATAGAATGGCATAACCTCAAAATATTCAATTTAAATTTACTCATAGACTTGAAGTTATATTTAAGCGCATTCAATTCTGATAGCTTACAAAAATGTAAACAATAAACACAAACTCAAATAACATTTACAGCACTCCTTTTTTATAGATATTAACTGAAACCCATATTTTTCTATTAGATTCTACCTCTCCCACTCCTCGCCATAAGAATAAGCCTTCTACTATCCATTTCCTAACTAAAAAAACTGACCAACAAATTCTTTTTATCCCCAATTTTAATACCTTTAAAATAGTTAAGAACAAGCTTGTGTCAATTTTTAAAAAAAGTCTTTCTATTTTCAATCTATTAAATGGTCGAATAATGGACGTGTTCTTGTTTATGCACATACTGATTGTGCACATATTAATTGTGCACACTTTAACATTGGTATATATCTATATATATAGATCTGTACCAATGCTATTTGTGCACAATAAATATGTGCACAATCCTTATGTGCACAAACAAAAACATGCCGAATAATGTTGGAAAAATCGTTTCATCCACAGATAGAAATATCCAAGAAAAGTGGCTATAGTTTTTAGCTATACCCCACTAAAACTAGCTATTTATTAGGCAAATAATGAAGGCAGTTTCCACCAGGGATCGAATGCACCCATTTTCGAATAAGAATTATACATTTTTCTATTAATACCATGCAAATAAAAAAATGAAGACAAGCTCGTTTTTCTGCTAAAAATTTTAGCTGCATCACATTTTGCAAACAAATTTTTTGTATGCTATTTTCACGGAGAAAAAAGTAGGAGTATTCTTTATGAGCTGCACACAGATTTATAGTAAAATATTCAATAATATTAAAAATATTTATATGACATTTCTACCTGCTGTGCCACGAATATCCGACACTCCTCTATACTATATGTGAATATTATTTCATGTACACTGTTAAACATTTTCTGAAATTTAAGATAAATTCTGTAATAAAACTTCAAAATTTTTATTAAATTTCAGTTAAATGTAACTGAAAGTTCAAAATTTTTATTAAATTTCAGTTAAATTTAACTGAAATTTCAGAATTTTTAACAGTGTATATATATCCGCAATGATCGGACATTTTTTAATCTTCGCTTTGACATTTTCGGCGTGGCGTCTATATATGGGCATACGCGTGTGTCACGAGTTATCGCGACATGACAAATTAGGGAGACAATAAATTGACAATCCGGCCTGCTGCTGGCCCTGTTGATCTTTTTTTTTGTCAATTATCTTTTCTATGTACACAAATAGATGGTTGAAAGGAATGATTGGTAAGGAAAAAGTGTAGCTTCCAAATTTTCACGTTGAGCGTCTTAATGAGAAGTTGGTGGCTTTTTATACTTATTGCATCAAAACGTTTCAGAAGAGTGTGTATGAGCAAATTCCAGAAACTTTTAAAATTTTATGTAACTCGAAAATTTTAGATTTAAAAGGCTATAACTCAAGTTCTTTACGAAGCACATGGCTGAACCAAAAAAGAAAATGTTCATTTTTCATTACTGATCTATATGTTCGGATCGAGTGCAAATAGTTACTGATAATCATTTAAAAACTTTACAAATATTACATTCTTCGCCTCACATTTAAATGAAAATCTAATTTTAATGTGGCTTACGTTAGCAGTCTATGTACAATTAGATTACTAAAACATTTATTAATTTCCTCATTCAGAGCGCTATTGCATAACCCATGCGCGATAAAACGGTTTTCTTTATCAAACAAAAGAGAGACACGCGCTCTACAATATAGCTAAAAATACAACTAATAGAAATACATCAGCGAAAAATACGACACCTATATAGATATACAATCAGCACCCATAGCAATACCGCAGCCTTTTATCAAATTGAAAATCATTCAATCGGTATTATAATCCAATGTTCAAACCCCCTCTTGTAGCCCCAGTTATTCACCTATACGCACCCGCGTCCATTGTACACGCTGCGCATTCTATACGCGGATATATATATACATCTATCCGACTAACGCACCTCATAAAGCTTTAGATATATATGTACGCGCGTGCAATTTTTCTAGAACCGCGAAAAGTGCTGCGTGGTCAGCGTTATTATTGCTTGATTTACTATATATATACAGAGCGTGCCCGCGCGTGCATATTATACGCGCGGAGAGGTGCACTTACGCATATTATTGTCGGAAAGAGAATGTTACCGGCCTTCGCCTCTCTCTCTTTCTCTCTCGTCGTCTATTCTAGGCGTTATATATAGTCGCGGCTCGAGAATTCTTTTTCCCGCGGCGCGCGGAGCGAGATATACATACACTACACAATATGAACTCGCGTGCGCCGCCCTTTAATCGATCTAAGCGTCTCGTTACACGCCTGGAAGAATGTCTCGCGCATAATGACAGTCCGCGCTGCGATCGCGAATGCGCGTGTGGGTAAGGTGCACCGCAGAAAGAGAGAGAGAAGCCTGTCACTCGGCACAAGCCTGACGAAACTCTCGCTGCCGCGCGCCTAAGTATCGATTTATCTCGGATATCTTTCCTCTTCGCGTGTGTCTGCGCACAGACACATACACGCGCGCGATCTTTAATCATTTTAAGCGACTGGCGAGAGCGCTGGTGCTATATGTGTGTATATATATATATGTACGCCGTCGTACATTAACCCAGGGGTTAAGTGTTATACTCCACCGGGCTTTTTTCTCTGTCTCTCTCGTCAGCAGTTAGATCGCAGTCGATAATCTCTCTATGTGTGCACATGTAGTATAAGGATTTTTCCTCGCGTCGTTATATTCATTTTCAGCTTACATATACACAGGCTGTTGCAAGTGTACACTTATACACTGTACGCACGATTAAAATTCTTCGGGTTTGCGGCACCGCGTTTTTGAATTTCCCGACGAATTGAGAAATAACGCGCGCGCGCGCCATATCAGCGCTGAGGATTCCTGACTCGAGTTTGTTTGATGAGCTGGAAGATGAGATTTTCCAGAACATTCCTCGCTTATTATTGTGTCCAGATTTTTTTTTTTTGCCGCTCGACCGATTTTGTCAATAAATCTCATACTCTCTCTCTTTCCTCAAAGCAGACATCAAGCAATATAACAACCACCCGGTGTCGCATAATTTTTACACGTTCATCAAATACAGCACTCTTCAAGCTTCGCGGTTCGATAACGATCGGCGAAAGTCCATTAGCTATCTCTCTGTTTCAATGCACCTCGGGGCGTCAAATTGTCGCTGTTCCACTGCGGGATAATCTTCGGGGCGCCCCACTTATTACCGCGGAAGAATGCGCGCGCGTGGGCGTCAACAAGTTTATAAGTACCAATTTCGGAACATGTCCCTACTAGTGGAACAACTAAAAATGATCGACAATTTCATTAACCTACCTTCACCTCGTTGCTATATTTTTAAATAATGGACCTAATAACTTATTAAATTACATTTGACTCGTAACACTGCATTACATATTACATAAAATATATTAATAAACATATATACAAAAGGAGATTAATGGGAGGTCAAATTTTTTTTAAATTAATGTATTTAGAAGTTACAAACTGCAGCTGTGAACCGTTGACCATCAGATTCTGACCAGATAATTCTGGCTTAATTGACTAATATATGGTTAAATGTTTACCTATAGTTAGTGAACAGGCCAGAAGAGATGATTAATTTTTTACCAGAGTCCCTAAGATTTGAAACCGAAAATCACTTTAATCACTTTTTATATACCTTTTTTTTGAGGTTATGTTCCCATTCAATAGGTTAAAATTTTCATATCCATATCAAATCTTTATGAAATCTTTAATGAGAAAAAATACTGCTTTTAGTTCCTTCTATGAAAGTTTATAATAATTGATAAGATTATAAAAAATTATAAACATGAAAATTTCAAAAAATATTGAATTTTGATTTTTTTTTTTTTTTTAAATAATTTAATAAGTTAAAATTTTTAAATTTAATAGTTTATATAATAGAATAAAAAAAATAAGTTTGAGGAAGCTAAGTACCAATGAATTGGCAGCGGCTTTTCTCTAGTTATCAGGCGACAAAGAAAGAAACTGTAAAATACGAAAATTTTCAATATCAAATATTTTAAAAAGTAATCGTACGATCTTGATGATATCAAGAAATCGCATACATATTATCTATATCACATACAAAATTGTCTATAAATTTGGAGCTGATACATCGAGCCGTTTTCGAGAAATTACAATTTGAAAAAAAACTTAAAAAATTTTTAACTTCTAATGTCTCTGAAATTTATGGACCAATCATTTTGCCCAAACAACTCGACCAAGAGCTATTCAAAGTCTACAAGAAATTTTAAAGCGATTAACCCATTAACGTTCAAACGGACACTTTTTATACACCTCTATTTCCATGCTCACAGCTATTGTATTTCACGTCCAAAAAAATCGCGAGGGGGGTATTCTTATAGTTTGAAGTGTGCTCTTTTCGATGGCATGATCAAAATTATCGAAAGACTTCATTTTTTATTTAAAAATGCAATTTGAAAAAAAAAATCACAAAATTTTCAGAAAATTTTTTTTTTAAATTGAGTTTTTAAAAGGTTCCTGGCCTGCAATCGACTTGGAACTGCTCTAAATAGTGGAAGCAATGTCTGAATTTTAAGAATATGGGGTGCAGGAGTTAATTCGGTAAATTAGCGGCTTCAAAATGACGCCTGAAGTGCAAAATTCTTGCCAGAACATTCATGAATTTTTTTCTCGGTAACAATGTACTTAACGAAAAAATTGCTAAAAACAGAAAGTGCTTCAAATTAGCCAAAAGGTACGCCTGAATTTTTTGAACGAGTTTCGAGCAACTTTTTTTCTTTTGCAAATTATCAATTTATGACAAATTGCAAAAATCGCTCGAATCGTCTCAGAAAAATTCAGGTACACTCTTTGGTTGATTCTAAGCACTTTTTACTTTTTGACTTTTTTTCATATAATGCTTTTTATTACTTTCATTAGTTTTTATTACTTTTTTTTATTACTTTTTTTCATATAATATTTTAGAGTATTAGAATCATTTTTTTTTCAATACATTGGATGGATAATTTTAAAATTTTACTTTCTGGAATTTTTTACTCAAAAACAATGCGTTATATGAAAAAAACTCAAAAAGTAAAAAGTGCTTAGAATCAACCAAAAAGTGCACCTGAATTTTTCCGAGACGATTCAAGCGTTTTCTTTTTTTTTTTTTTTTTTGCAAAAGCAAAAAAAACGCTGCTCGAAAAAGTTGCTCGAAACTCGTTGAAAAAATTCAGGCGTATTTTTTGGTTAATTTGAAGCACTTTCTGTTCTTAGCAATTTGTTAAGTGCATTGTTTCCGAGAAAAAAAATTCATAAATGTTCTGGTAAGAATTTTGCACTTCAGGCATCATTTTGAAGCCGCTAATTTGCCGAATTAACTTCTACACCCCATATTCTTAAAATTCAGACATTGCGTTCACTATCTAAAGCGGTTTCGGAGTCAATTGCAGGCCAGAAATCCTTTAGAAACTCGATTAAAAAAAAAAATTGTCTGAAAATTTTGTGATTTTTTTTTCAAACTGTATTTTTCAATAAAAAAGGAAGTCTTTCGATACTTTTGATCATGCCATCGAAAAGAGCACACTTTAAACTATAAGAATACCCCATCGCAATTTTTTTGGACGTGAAATACAATAGCTGTGAGCGCGGGAAGAGAGGTGTACAAAAAGTGTCCGTTTGGACGTTAATGGGTTGAGTCAACTTTACTGCAGTTATCGTGCGGCATACAAAACTCCTTTTTTCGGGTTTCAATTTTTCAGTTTCTTCAGTAGTTTTTCACAATAAGTATATTTTTAGACATATTTAGTACCTTTGCTAAAACATATAAAACTTATAGGATGCGATTCTTTACAAAATATAAAAATGATCCAAAAAAACTATTCGCAATATAGCAAATATACAGGAGAATGTTTGTACCATGTTTGAATGCGATACACCACGTCGATTTTGAGTACTGCGGCAAAACGTAAACAAACGATCGAGTTCGTAGGCCAAAATGAAACATTTTTTTGCGATGTGAAAACTAAAATAATTCCTCAAATACATCAGAAAAATCAAATCTACTGTTCAAAAGCTTTCTTTTGAACTATAATACATATCATAAAAGTAACTTGTTTCGATGTATCGTTAAAATAATCAAATGCTTGCACTGTTCCACAATACGGACATTTCGACTAATATTTTATTTTATTATTTTAATTAACAATTACCTTCAAATCGAATGTTATAAGTCGCTTTTTTTATTAATTAAGCTCTACTTGATCAACAGATCCAACATTTTGTACATTTTGATTTTACTTTATTTTAATATAAAGAAAAACTGACATCACTTCTGAAAAACGTTCCACAACTGGTACTTTCACCTATGTGTGCCGGCAAAAAGCCCGGCGTGGCGCGCTACAGACTGAAAATACCCGAGGCGACGGCACGCTTTTTAAATGCTCTCCTTCGGAAAAATAAAGCAAAGAAAAAAAAAAGCAAGAACGAAAAAGAATCTCGTATGCGTTCGCTTAAAATTCATGCTAGAGGCAAAAAAATGTTATCACCGGAGAGTTACACAACAGTGAAGCGAGTACGAAAAGAAGGAAAAACAGACGAGGCGAATCGATCGGTATGGTATCCCGCGCCGGGAAATAAATATATATGAATAACAGATGGGGCTGTGCGAGCACGAAGTGGCGAGCAAATTGTTCAAATATTAGTTTATATAAAGACACGTGCGTGTGCGAATCACGTACGCAGAGCCATACATTATTACCTTTTCAATAAAACCACCCGCGCACGCGAGAAATATTGTCGTCAGTCATCAAAACCGCGGCCACTTAATATTCATACAAACGCCGATCACGCGTGCTTTTTTCTTCTCTCTTCTCGAGTCTTATCTGTTAAATCAGCCGTCGGGAGAGAGTGGCGTAACCTCGCCGCTGCAGCAGCAGCCGTGCATTATATATCTCATTCTTTTCTCGTTCGACAGCCTATACGTCCGAAAACGAAAAAAATTGAGGCTATACTTCCATATACAAAACGGACGCGTATAATATGCACGCACCGACGCAGTCAGTGACCCGCGTGCATTGAAGTTTCCTTCGCGGCTGTTGCTACTGCCGCGCGCGAGAGATCGGTTATCGGGACTTTATGTAGGGAACAGGTTAAAAATATATATCCAGGTGAACTATCCGCCCCCCTGAGGTTGGGCCGCCATTGCGTAAGAGCGCGGCAGGTTCTTGACTCTCGTTGTCATCTCGCGCGATTGATTAATCGCGCACAAGAGCGCAATGTCAGTCGCTGATTGTCGTGTCATTCATTTTCATTGGTTTTTCATCTAATGTTTTAAAAACTACGTGATCAAAAATTTTTTTTTATTCAAAAATTTACCAATTTTTTTATATTCTTAAAATTATTTTATTAACAATATTTTTATTAACACATAATTTAACATTTTTTTATGAACAAATTTTCAATAAAAAACTAATTGAAAATTAAAGTATCGAACCACCACCGCCTCCACCCACCTTTTGTCCCAAACTTTGACTTATAATCTATGGGGAAGACACTTTTACTTTCAAGTGTTGCACGCCATCCACTGGTCTGGGAATTAAAACTTATCTGCCAGACGTCTTTGAAACGTTGAAAGAATAACGAATGGAAATATATTACTCACATGTATACGATATAAAAGATTTTAAAAGCGATAAAATAAAAAAAATACAAATCATTAGCGTTACCCAGCGGGCAACTTCGACGCTTTTTTAACGTTGAATAAAACGCCTTTATGTACAACTATTCAATAAAACTTTTTAATAACGTTATAAATCTCACGTTTTCTTAACGTTTTTAAAATGCGTGTGTCCTATTAGAGATTGGTCAGTTACGACGGATGTATAAAATCTATGGTGTCTATACTAACATAAGTTGCTATCTGGTGCGGGAGGAAAAATTTTGGCTGCAAAAAAATATTTTGCCGTTGATGTAATTCAGTTACAAAAGTGTGACAAACTTAATATCTGTGGCTAGTAGGAATCGGTGCTTTAAATCAAGACAAATGAGATTGAAGACAACACTGCATCTATGAATACTAATCTAAATAACATATTTTTTACCATAGTAACTAGACCAAATAGCGTTCATGTCTTAGAAAATGACATTCACTTACGTGGTTACTCCGGGAATAAACAAAAATTTCAGTGGAGTCACGTGGGTTTTTCGGTCTCAATGGCAATTATATTGTTTTCTTCGGCAACTATACATGATAAATATGAACTATCGCTCACGGGAGCTTGTAGGGGCAAATGTGTGTACCCTTTCTAATACAGCTACCTTGCTATGGGTGCACTTATAAGAATAAGGAACGTTTGTCTCTTTTATTGGAAAAGTGGAGTTGTATCGTTTTTCCAGGATATTGGATGAAAAAAAGTGGAGTTATATGGTTTTTTTAGGAACTGTTTTAAAAAGAATGTGGAGTTATGCGTTTTTTCCGGGAGTTATTCTAAAAGAAATGGAAATAAAAAAATGTTGAAAAATGAAGTTATAGCGTTTTTCCTTGTGTTGATTCAAGACAACGAGTGCACTTTCGTAATTTCTGTCTAGAGGACTGTTCGAACATAAGAAATAAGACATAACGTCTCTCCCGAATAAGAAGGTGTCATCTCAATGCCCGGTTGGAAGAGGAGTGATCTCGGCGCTCGGTTGGAAAAGGAGTCATCTCAGCGCCCGGTTGGAAAAGGAGTCATCTCGGCGCCCTGTTGGAAAAGGTGCCATCTCAGAGTCCGGTTGAAAAGGGGTACCTTTGATTGAGGTTTTCAGCACTGCCAAAGTATATTTTTCGGAAGAGCTTTATATCGTTTTATACAGTAATTATATATATAAAATATACTTTGGCAGTGCTGAAAATCTCAATCAAAGGTGCCCCTTTTCAACAGGACTCTGAGATAGCACCTTTTCCAACCGGGGCCGAGATGACTCCTTTTCCAACTGGGCGTTGAGATGGCACCTTCTTATCCGGGAACGACGATAAAACCTATTTTGAAAAACACGTCACTTACGTGGTTTTTCCGGAAAGCGATATATATTCCACATAATACTCAGCTTCAACGAAAAATGCGAGGAATAATCTGCAATAAATCTGCACGTATTCCAAAATCAGATGAAAATTCAAAAACAAACATGAGTCAACATTGCATCATAGTACTGTATTACTCAACATTATACCCCACGTAAAAAAAATTACGTCTGGAAGAAGTTTGGAAAAAGTTTTGTTTGACTCAAGTTTGGGAAAACTTATGCAATGAGACAATGCCAAACTTCGATAGAATGTTTTGGCAAGTTTGGTTACGTTTGAAAAATTTTCGTAAATAAATTGCTATTTTCAAGTTCAAGTGCTAGCGACTATCGATAGGTGGCGTACGACAATACTTGAGTAAAAATGTTCGGTCCGGGCTATAAGTCAAAGTGCGGGACTAAGAGAGGGTGGGTGGGGAAACACTAAAAATTTCTCTTAAATTGCACAATTGTTCTTAACTTTACACAGTTTGGACAACGTTTTGGAAAACATTTCTTAAAATTTATCACTTAAAAAATTTGGTGAAAAATTCGGAAAAAGTTACTAAACTTTTCAAAAAAGTTCTAATCACGAATTGGGAAGTTTGGCATTATCTCATTGCATAAGTTTTTCCAAACTTAAGCCACAAAACTTTTCCCAAAACTTTTTCCAAACGTAATTTTTTTTACGTGGGACCCCAACAAATCACCACAAAACTCCACATTCGCTACATACAATCACCTTTACAAATCTCCATAGGTACATATTCGCACGCATCTTATTTCTAATAACTTAATTTACGGTGTGAACCAAGACGGTCTCGCGTACAACCCCCTTAACGCGCAATAAAAACACGACTCTCATGCCCCCTAAGAACGCCCGATTCACTCTGCACCTGCTGGCGCGAAAAGCCAACGGCGACGGCCAACCCCTTAGCCCCAATATACACTCCCAGCGAACAATAGGCGCGCGGCCCTAACCCCGCTGCAGCGCCTTGAGAAAAAGTCACACTCGCCAGCGTCCGAGACAGCGAGAGAGAGAGACACTCAAGGAAGAGAGAAAGAGGAAATCTCCCTTCGACGGTGCACAATGCTCGCGACAATATAATAACGGTCGCCGGCGTCTCCTTTTTCCCATGGCCTATATGCGGCATCTCTCGCACCTAAGACGTTACAGAAGAAATCGTATCTCGCCCCGGCATCTCTCGTAATATTTTCGTCATCTGCGCCACCCCTCCTCCTAGCTTTACCCCCGATCAAAGAAACGGGGACACACTCCGGCTGCAGCCAGCATAGAAAAAAGCGCGTACATCTAACGCACCCTCGCCTTGCCTCTCTATCTCTCTCTAGGATTTTCCCAAGGAACCCAGCCAGTGCGGAGAAGAGAGACAGCCGACGACGAAGAGAAAGAAAGATTCTCTCTCTCTCCCGGCTATGGGTCTTTATATGCGCGCCGACGTGATCGCGCACATATGGGGTGGAATAATCCGGCGCGCTGGCGCGGAGAGTTTTCAACAGGTATATATACACACACAGACACAGAGAGACACCCGCGATGCAGCACGCCTGCAGCTCCGAAAAAGCTAAGGAACTCGCTCGCTCCACACGCACACATAACAGGTAAAACAGGTTTGTGCGCGGGCGTCCCGGCTACTACCGACTACTACTACTACTACTACTAGCACCAACTCTACCTGCGGAAGGGAGCAGCCCGAGGAGGAAGGAGAAAAAGGAGGAGCGACGCGACGAAAAAGGTCCCTCTCGGAGATCGAGGGGAAAAAAAAATGAAAGGAGACCGCGCGCGAGAGAGAGAGAGAGAGTAGTGCTGCGGATATATAGAGGTCCGACCTCGGACGGAAAGACGCGAGCGCGTGAAAAAATTCCGGTGATGCGGGCGGTGGCGGCCGATGGCTATACCTACCTGCCGCATGATTAATGCCGCGCCCTGCCGCCTGACGGCTACACATTGTGCATTACGCGCGCAGAAGCGAGCAAGCAGGCGAGGAAGTCACGCACTTTTTTCCGCCCTTTGTTTATACGACGTGTATGTGGCTGGTGTAAAGAGGTTTTGGGAGATGCGATGGGTTTTCGGAGCTATAATACGAGTGCGTGTGTGGTGTGTGTGTGTGTGTGTGTGTGTGTAAGAGAGAGAGAAAGTCGTAACGGTATGTTAAGATGAGGAATGTGTGCGGCTAGAGATTGGTGCGAGAGAAGGATTGTGTCGGGTGGTGGTGTTTTTTTTTCGGATTGTTTCGAAGTGTTTATATAGGAATGTTGTCTGCGGTGATGGTATAAGCGTCTTTTAGGTGAGCGCGGGTATTTAAATGGTACGAACATAGAATTTACCGATATCGGTAAATTGTTACCATATTCGATGAGAATTTCGTTACTTTGGTAGGTTTCCAATTCTTGGAAATATAATTCGATATCGCGGTAACGCCCTTTGATCCGCAAACGACGTAATAAAAAATCAAAAGTTATCAGGCTTCTTTGCCTCGTTTGAAATCTCATTTGTACATAAAGACATTTAAAAATTGTTTCAGCCCCTCATCGTGTGCGTCGATCCGGTCAATTCTCGCAGTCGTTCCCTCCGAATCTTAATTGGATAGCTTTGCTCTCAACGTATATTTGCAATCACAGATTCCCCTTACTAACATATAATATATACGGACCATCAAAAATCCACTTGTCATCCACAGTCAAAAGCGTTATTATGACCACTTCAAACGTTATTTACTCGCACCCCTGCTGCAAAAAAAAGATCCTCGCATTCAACCTCCCTCACTCTTTTTAAACGGAAAAAAGAAGAACCTCCTTCACCATTTCTCCGAGATATTCCAAAATAACACGCTCGAAGGGAGCCCTCGACCTCCAAGAGATCATAAAAAGGCGATCCCAGAGCGGTCACAACACACACACACACAGACACACGTGCGTTTGGAATTCGTAGGGGGGCGGAGCACAGCGCGCATAGCTCACGGGGCTTCGAGTATTTCCGGCGCGGGGGCTGCATCAGCGGCGATCGAACTCGGAACATTGTTCCCGAGTGTCGATATATATGCCGCGCGATCTATAATGAGATCTTTGACGCGTCGTCGCCGTCCTCGTCATTTTCGTCGAAGAGGGCATAAACGCGTGCGTAAGGATGATGTGTATAACGTTGCGGTGGGAGAGGTATGTATGATAACTCAATTCTGACGCGAGTGTGTACGTGCACGTGTGATGAATGTTGGAGGAGCGGGTGTAGTTTCGCAAGTTATTTAAGGAGGTTATTACCCTGTATTAAGGTGGCTCACTGTTTAATTTTTATGTTTTAAATTATTAAAATATAATAATGTAAGTACACAGGGGTATGAAAGGCGAATACTTTATGAACTGAAAAAAGTATTGGGATAACAAATTGTTAATCGATCGCGTAGATATTGTTCAGCAAGTCAAAAGTGACTTTCGCTTCTTACCAACTTTTTATTTTTCATTCGATTTTAATGTTTAATGTCTCATTTTGCTCCTTAAACATTTGTCTACGGTCCATCCAGGCTTAAGTTATGGAATAATTAACACATACGAAGCAACTCGCAATTGTTTACAGTAAACTTGTGATTAAACTGTAAACAATTGCAAGTTACTTCGTGTATATTAACTATTCCATAACATAAGCCTGGATGGATCGTAGACAAATGTTTAAGAAGTAAAATGACACGTTAAACATTAGAATCTAATGAAAAATAAAAAGTTGGTAAGAAGCGAAAGTAATTTTTTACAATATCTACGTGTTCGATTAACAATTTTTTATCACAATACTTTTTTTCGGTTCAGAAAGTACTCGCCTTTTAGACTCCTTGTGTACTTCCATTATTATATTTTAATAATTTATGACATAAAAATGAAATAGTGAACCACCTTAATATAGGGTAATAACCCTCTTAAATGTGTACCTATATGGAGAGATGATTTGTATAAAATTTGGAAAGGAAAATGACGATGAGTGCATCGTTTTTGGACGTTTTTTATGCCGATAAAACGGAGAGTCTTTTTGAAAAAGCTATTGCATCAGTCAGTTTACTTGTCGAGAGATGCGTTACGAAACTATAGACGTCCATCGTATACAAAACTGCGCGACCGCACGTTGACATTGATGTCGAATTTCGCGACATAAGTTACAAATAACTTTAGGGGAGGCAACGTCGTTGGCATACATATTAAAACTGTTTGGAAATTGAAATAAATCCGTTCGATTGTTACGAATTGCATCACGATCAAGCGAGATTGTACATGTAAAAATAAGCTGTTACTAGGTTGACTTTTCCGCGTTGCAGTGCATGTAAAATTCGTTTTTTACATTACTTCAAAAAGGATAAAATTGCATCTTTAATTTTCGTAAACCTTTCTGTTTTTCGAGAAATTCCGAACAAATTTATGCCCTTTAGAACGTTCGCTTATAAATCAGTAGTGCAGACAGTGTAGCGCTTGAAATGCACTGTTTCGCTTAGCATTTCATAGTCAAAGCCGACTCGAAATAACAGTTACTTACACGTGTTTCGTGCGGTGGACGAGCGGCATACGAAATAGGAAAAAAAAATGACTAACGCGTTTATTAATCATATACCACCCCTGAAGAATGAAGTTCATTTGGGATTCCATCGGCGTGAATAAGGATCAATAAAGAATTTTAATTTTTTTTTTAACTAATGTATTTATATTAAAATTAAAATGCACTTATTTAGATACGTGCGCATACACAGGCACACACACTGTTACAAATTTTCTGAAATTTAAGATAAATTCTGTAATAAAACTTCTTCTGTAAAGAAATTTTTTAACAGTGCACAGTAATCTACTAAACGAGATAAGAAAAACAATTCACAATCAGTATCATTATTACCAAAATGTACGTGATTTAAACCTTTTCTCCAAATATTACATTTCTTCACAATTAGAATTTCTTAATCTTAACACGCACTGTACACTTTATTGTAAATAAATCTCAAGTTACTATTCATAAAAAAATTAATTGCCAAGCTCTACTGCAACAGTGCATATACCTTGCAACGTTAAACTGGACCATTCAATAACTCGATCGTTAAACAAACCCCTCCATCGCCATATAACCTGCTTGCACCCCATAACCAACTTCCCCATAATATACGCACCATCGACGACCTCATGTACACCGCAGCTTATTAAGATCCCCTCTCCCGTCTCAGCCATAGCGCGCGCGCACCGCGAGTCACGGAAAAAAAAGCGGCGAAGAAGTTAAAAGGCCGAACGGCCAAGTCTCTCTCTCTCTTTCTCTCGGGGCATCGCACTCACACACACACACACGCGCGCGTGTATATACTTACACTCCTGTCGGAGGAAGCGTGCGGGGCAGAATTTTTTCACGTATTTACGCGCAGGCTCGTTAAGCCGCCCGGGCACGACGGATCGACGATCATTTCAGCGGCCCTCGCCGCATGGTAAGTGAGTGCGCGAGTAAGTAAGTAAGCAGCCGCTCGCGGCGATATTTCGTCGCGAGGAAGAATTCAATTGCCAGAGACAGAGGAAGGTTTTGAAATCCAGCCGGCGTGCGGGCTTCCGATCTTTCGCGAACCTTAACGATCGTCGCTGATTTTTACGTTTTGTTGTGGGTGTGGAGGAAGAGAAGGAAGGATTCTTTCCTCCGTTTAATATGTGTGTGTGTGTGTGCGCGTAGATTTTGTCGACGGATTTGAGGAGGTGTTTTTTTTGGAGAGGCTCTTTTTTGTCGAGGGAATTGGGAATGGGATTTTCGGTGTTTTTTGAATTCCTGGCAGGGGAAAAAGTAAGTGGATATAGGTATACGACGATGCGTGTGCCTGGCGAAGCGTGAACTCTCGGAGATTTCGGTTGGAACGGAACGAGGAAGTGTTATAAGGAATGTTGGATTCTTTACTTTTGCTATTAAGTAAACTTTAATATTTTTACATCTTATATTTAATTGTTATATTATAGATACGTTGATGACGTAATCGCAGTTTAAGGCAGAATTGTAACAATACTTTTATACTACACTGAACATTTCTAAACGATATTTATTCCTGTATGCGCGTGTGATAATTTTTCCGCTCAAACTGATATTAAATTTCCTAGAAGATGAGTCTTAACGCTACAATGTATACGATTATTACTATATACAATAAAGTATTCGTACGTAAGTAACTCGAAATAGTCTTAGCGCGTCATATAGAACGAAACTTTTTACCGATGCTAAAAGTGAATAAAGAGTCATGTATAATACAAGTGCATATCAAGAAAGTATATCTTTTGTCCGCCGAAGCTCGAATCGCACGTGGCGCTGAATATCAAAAGGACTTTGCTCGATATAGGTACGCATCTGCTGAATCTTTAACGACGCTCCTCGTGGCCATTATACCGAGTATTGACACTCGCCTTATTCTAAAATACATAACTATTATTATTTCTCTTAAAAAGCTTAACATTTCACCGCAGCACGATCAAACCTATAAAACTTTCTTCCCGATCCACGCGGCGGCAACATGCCAACTAACCGTGAACAAAAAACGACGTTATAACCCGACCCTGCGCCTATATATCCTCCATCTAATCTCCGCAACCTCTCTACTCCGCCATATAAACCGAGAGCAGCTCCGGAGCTCACTCAGACACACACACACACACACACACAAAAAGCTCGACCGTACAAAAAGCGTTCACCGTTCCGAATCGACCTCGTCATCACCTCTCTTCCCTCTCATCCTTTTTTCCCTCCCTTTCCCTCCTCTCTCCTTTACTCTCCACAGCACAGCGCCCTCTCTCTCTCTCTCTCTCTCTCTGCATAATTAAAGGAATATAAGGTATTTTCGGTCGCTCGCGCGTCTTCCGATCATTTATACATATAATCCTATCTCGGGAGGATCTCCCTCTCTCTCTTCGGAGGGAGACCGTTTGAATTCCAACACAGCGCACCGCTTTTAGATTTTATTGATTCCAGGTAGATAATCCTGGGCCGCGTGCGCGTACACGCGTGCGTGCGTCGAGGGAAACGAATATATATATATATATATATGTATGTACAAACGTTGATTGCCACTTGTCGGTGCACGTGTCCGATTGGTGTTTATTTATAGAGAAGGATTTTTATCGTCGTTGCGATTTCGCGGCTGCGCGCGAGAGTCTTTTTGGGGATAAGGAAGTTATACTGATGTGCGTGCGCGATGGCGGAGCGACCGCGGCCTTATTATATCTGCCGCGCGGTGCCGTGTCAAAACAAAAGTTAATTGCGCGTGTAAGCGGGGATCTTGATAACGGGGAGTGCGAGCTAGCGAGAACGCACTGCGTGTGTGTTTAAACGGTTCATGAATTTAGATTTCGTATCATTTTTTTTATTCTTTCTTTCTTTCTTTTTTCGTCAAATTTTCGAATTGTGACGAGGTGTTAATTGCTTTTTATCGGAGTATAAGGTATTTGTCGTTCGAGAAGCTTGTTTCTTTTTGTCAATAGTCGAAAGTTATGTAATATGTAGAACGTCGAGAATTTTCTTTTATTATTTATTGGTGATCTTATAACAGTTCATTTGCTTACCGAGGAATCAAGTTTTTATTGTGCTAGAAAGAATAGCGATTGTTATATCTTGTTTGTTCAACAAAATTAAAACATATTTCGTGGTGACAGTCTTTAATTTTATCTTACAAGTATAGGATAAAATTAGTTCTTTTTCATTCATATGCTAAATTTTACCATTATTCGTCGACCTTTTCTGAAAAAAAAAAGAAATGATACGAGAACAGTTAATGTTTAAGACATTGCCACGTATGAATAAATTTTTAAAAATAAACGATTTTTACATTAAAAATATCTACAGACACATCTGTACCCAAATATCACACGATTAACATTTTGATAGCAATCTACTAAGCATTCACAGTCCACCTTATCTAGCAACCTGCACCACTATAGCTTCATCACCTTTAACATTTTCGCACCCGCAAAAAAAAAAAATTCATACGAAACGTCGCGTTAATTAGGCGCGATCGTAACTCAGCCGCGCGCGCTCGTTGATGAATCATAAAAGCCGCTGATAAGGCACCCGCTTATTGCACGCGCGCCAACAGAAACCAGCGATTCCAGTATTCTATAATATCCAGTTGATCAAGCGTGTGTGTGTACACATTATACACGCATACATTATTGGCTTTTCGGAGATCACGAATGGTTTCCTCGAATCACGAGACTCTGATTACATAAGAAGGCGTCTCGTTCTCTATTACGTTGCCATTTTCCAGCAGAATGTGTATGTGTATATGGATAAAAATTCGAGAACTATCTTTTTGGAATGATAAGCATAACTTCCTACATACATACACAGAGAACAATTTAATTATAAACTTTACTCTTTTTATAAAAAAATTTATTATTTTTATAGTAGAGCTGGGACATACTCAAAATGTGGGATATTTACTGTTTTAAATAGTAATTTTTATGATTTGTTTAGCAAATTTTACTTTTTAAATAATAATTTTTATTATTTTTGTAGAAAATTTTACAATTTGAAATAATACTTTTTATGACTGCTACAAAAATAATAAAAAGTACTATTTCAAATAGTAAAATTTGCTACAAAAATAATAAAAATTATTATTTAAAAAGTAAAATTTGCTACAAAAATCATAAAAATTACTATTTAAAACAGTAAAAATCCCACATTTTGAGTATATCCCAGCGCTACTATAAAAGTAATAAATTTTCTTATAAAAAGAGTAAAGTTTACAAATAAATTTTACACTACTCTAACCTCAAAATCATAACTTTAATATGATTATTCGGCTCTCGTGGTATAAAATACGGTACAACACTGGTGCGTAAGGTGATTTTTACCGCATTCGACTTTTCGCACTCGCTTCGCTCGTGCGAAAAATGTCTCTTGCGGTAAATAATCACCTTCCACACCCGTATCGTAATGTACTTTCTCCGCGTGTATCTGCATAAATTTTCTTTAAGAAACAGTACACAGGAACTGCTTTAAATTGGAGCGCGACAGTGTATAGTAGCTATATATTCACATTATCCGCGCTCGCTTTGTAGTTTTTTTTTTTTTTTAAACTACTCTATCTTGCTTAAATATATACAGATTAAGTAACTTCAAATATTTTATCAAAAACTTCAAACAAGAAGCACGCGTGGGCCGTCCTACATATACACCATCGGCGTTAACATTGCAACTACATCATATTGTTTACTATACGACCCGAAACAATCTACATCATCGCTGTTCCGACATACCCGTGTACAACCTACACTATACCACCTGTATATATATGTAAGCACCGTGAAAATCCCTTGACGGATTCCTCGGAAGGAACGTCGTCATCGTCCTCTCCGATCTCCCATCTCACCAGGAAAAATCACCGCGCCCAATCTCTCTCTCCCCCTCTTCCCGCGACGAATCGTCGGAATCCTCCTCACTCCGCACGGCGGCGATGTCAATGCGGCGCGGCGCTGCACCCCGGAACGAAGAACAAACCCTCGTATATGTATATTTTTCATTCCTCTCCGAGACAACGCGCGTGTGTGTGCGTAACGTTATAGGGTAGTGTACGTGTTTTCGGGAGAGGGGGGTGTATAGCGCCGCGCGTTGCGCGGCCTTTGAGAAAAAACTCTCGCGCGCCACGCAGGGAGAGCGCGGAGGAATGTTAAAAAACCAGTTTGCCGCTCTCGCGCGGCCCTGAGCCTTCCTTCCTCCTTCTCTTTCTCCTCCGCACTCTTGTTTTTTTTCTTTCTATCTCCCGCTCTCTCTCCCTCTCTTTCGTTGCTTCGAAGGTGCAGAGAGAGGGAGAGAGAGGAGGAGGAGAAGAAAAGATCGGTTTTGTCGTTTTGGCTGACGTGCACGTGTGTGCGTGTGTGTGCTAGCGAGGCTCCCGCGCAATTTCTAATTGGGCGACTCAATTTCCTTCCACGCGTGCCTCCGACAACAAATTCCAAAGGCCTTTAGGTATAATGAGCAAATCCTTAATGGTAGAGGAAGACTTTTTTACGAAAAATTATAAAACAAGCGAAAATATGGTCATTTTGATGAGATCTAGAAGAAAAAAGTCAGTTACTATCATTGCCAAATTGTTAGAGAATTTTCTTTATAACAAAAGCTTTAATTCAAGCTCTAGTACATCAATGTGCCATGAAAAATAGTCTGGATATACCAGTTTTTATTATCTTATAAATCATCAAGAAAACTGTTTACTTATTGAATTTTGGAAAATACAAACTCTTATATTTGGGCCATTTTTCATGGCACATTAATGTACTAGGGCTTAAATTAAAGCTTTTGTTATAAAGAAAAAGCTCTAAAAAATTGGCAGTGATAGTAATTAAGTGACTTCTTTTGTCTAGATTATTTGGAAAAACACATCAAAATTACCAAAATCTCCACGATTTGCACTTTTTTCTTGTAATTTTACGTAAAAAAATCTTCCTCCACCATTAAGTTGAAGTTTTTTTTATTCTTCTATTGAAAAATGAACATTTTCTTTTCTGGTTCAGTCATGTGCTTTGTAAAGAACTTGAGTTATAGCCTTTTAAATCTAAAATTTTGCAGTTTCCAAAAAGTTAAAAGTTTCTGGGATTTGCTCATATATGCACTATACACGATGTTTCGTTTGCGATCCGCACGTGTAGCTTGTGGTACACGCGCACGTGGTCTATGTATAGAGGTGTGTGTGTGTGTGTGTAATAATAATAATAATAATAATAATAATAATAATAATAATAATGGCGTTACACCCCGTCGTGTCATTGTTTGACTTTAGATATATTCGCAAGCGAGGAAATGCTTTTTTTTTATTGTCTGGATGCTGGGTATTGTTTTATAAGATCAGATATTGACGAGGTGTCGGTGGTGTTTTGCGCGTAGTTTTTGGAAGAGCTATTGTCATTCATACAAATTTCGGAGAAACTTTTTCCTATACGTCAATAGTATAGATTATATTGGTACAACGAGTTGAATGGAAGAAAGACAGAGATATGAGCTCTCGCGCAATTTCTATATGATAATATGTTTACGGGGTACTTTTCCGCTTGTGAAATTAATTCAATTTTTATGTTCATATGTCATCACTATATTCAATTTGTTGGAAATAATAGAATCTTACGGTATGTTTGATTTTGGAGCACATTTTATCGGGGATCGCTGCGGTTAGCTGATGATTAGAGATGGAGCAAACAAGAGGCATTTAAAAATGATCTCATACTAAGCAAATTAAATCGGAAAATCGGATCAGACAGTTTAACTCCACGTACGGAATACTTTGTATGACATAAAATCCAGGTGATACTTTATAAATATTGTAATCAAAGTTAATACGCAAACTCAAACGAAAACTCAAACTTCAGCATATTTAAACCCATTCCAAATACAGAAATAATAATCTGTTAAGTGGTATAAATCACACCTGCGCATACACACGAGGTCTAAGACTTTAATAGCCCTCATAATCCTCTGCGTTCTCGAATCCTCGTATATCGGCGACGTCTCTTCACCTCTATCCTAAAATTCTTTTCGCGCATAGACAATCTGATCGTCGTTTTCAAACTAGCAGCGCAAACACGTACACATACGTCACCTGATCCACCGAATATGCTAATAATTCCGGGACGAATTGATCTCGCGTTGAAGAGGTGATAAATCACTCATGAACGTAAGTACGTGTTGGGTTCAACGCACCGCGCGTATCATCCGTGACATCTAGGCAACAATAGCCGGGGCGCGCGTCAAGGCCGCGCGCGTTGATTATATGTGTGCTTTATTTCTGGTCGAGGAAAGTGCGTGCGAGCGAGAGCGAAAAAAATTCCAAGCTTCCACACGCGTGCGCGTCGCCGCCGCGCGATTCCTGTGTGTGCACAGGTGTAGAGCGAAAAAGATACCGCAAATCGTGCGGGTTTGTCTCTGTTTTCGGCTCGATTACCTCATGCTCTCATGCGCGATGTGTGGGGCGAGCGTTTTCGTAGAGATTAGGGGATTGGTCGATAAGGAATTTTGAGCTTGAGTACAGAGTAATGAGAAGTAAGGGCGGAAGAGGTGTGAAATGTAGAGGGCGGAAGTGTCGCGGATGACCGCGTGATATCAGAAAAGAGTTATTGACGTAGCGTTATTTTCGCTCGCTTTCTTTAGGTCCGATCCAAATGATGTTTGTTCTGCATTAGCACGAGATATTTTCTAAAAAGACGGGGAACAATGTGTGTACCGCGTGGAAGACATCGAAGCGAATTTATTTTTTTTTATTTTTTAGTGAAAGGACCCCGCACACAATGTATGGAAAATAATCATTCGGTCAAATTGGATCAAACTTGGGGAAAAGATAGATCTTGAGGTCCTGAACAAAAGTTCTCATGGGCAAAACCCCCCAAAATTTGACCAAATGATTTTTTCCCATACATTGTGTGCGGGGTCCTTTATACCGAGCCAGAAATTTTTAATTTTTACTGATAATTATTTTATATTCATAAATGGAAGGTAAGTTGTTTATTTAAGAGTATAATATTACACATTTACGAAGGAATATCGGAGAAGAAATTCACTGAATAAGAGATTCAACTTCTGCATACATAATTATACCACTAAAATATATAAAATAGAATTAAATATGTATAATACAAAAATTACTCTTTATTTCCATTAATAATACCAAAAGCTCTTACGAAAAATTAATTTTTGTAATCAGCTTTAACTGACAATTTTATACTTTACTGGTATAATTATACGTATGCAGTAATCGCATCACTAATTCAGTAAATTTCTTCTCCGATCCTTCGTAAATTCGTTAATGTGTAATATTGTACTCTAAAGATTTCTGGTTACCAAAATAACTCAGTATAAAATTTCACTAAAACTTTCAGAAATTAAATTCGCTTCGAGGTATTCCACGCGGTACACATTGTAGCCCGTCTTTTTAGAAATATCTCATGCTAATACAGAACAAACATCATTTCAATCCGACCTAAACCTGGTTACCCACGACACTTCAGACCTGATTTACATTTTCCACCTCTTCCGCTGTAAGGTAAAAAAGAGAAAGAAAAAAATTGTTATAGTTTGTTTAATTTTTATTATATTTGTTTTTATGTCGCCTCAGTGTAGCAGCGTCACGTCGATCGTAGAGGATAGGCGGGGACGCAAATTCTCTTCATATAAAAAAAAGGAAGGGGCATATAGAGAAATCCCTGATAGAAAATTAAGTATATTTTATAGCTAACGTGTTGATTAAATGGAAGGATTTTGAGCAAAAATCATAATGCAAAAATAATATAATTCATCTAAAAGTTCTACTATTACTTAAAATACATATTTTATGAAGTGTATAAATGCCATAATTTATTTCGGGTTGGTACATAATTATGAAATAGAAGCAATGTTCGTCTTTAGCCATAAAGTTAACTGAAAAATAACTAGCTCCTGGTTAAAATTTCTACCAGGGATATTGTTTGTTAAAAAACAATTTATGTCTTATGACTTCTTTCTCTGTCTTTGTTTTTTGCCAGCGTTCCACGCTGCCAGAATCGTTCGAACCATCGTATAAGTTGGATGTTATACTGTATTTTTTAAGAGTTCTTAACAAAATAATTTAAAGTCGCAGCTTCTGTAAAATTTTAATCGTTCCATTGTCTATGTGTGTGTGTATGAAATATTAACCATTATGAACTTTCGAGTTTCCTTGAATCTCATCCAACCCATAGAATAACACAATATGTATAAACTTCCAGTGCCACCTCGGTGTTATCTTCCCCAGAGGCGAAAACAAAGACCCAAAAAAAAAAAACGTGCGTCTCGCACGTTCCCTCCCCCACCATCCGTTCTCCAACAAAAGCGCAAACTTCTCATCACGCCCGCGCGCACGTATATGCTGTATATATCTATAATACACACACAATCGGCAGCCCGGCGCTCAGCGCAGTCAATCCGACTCCGCTCTGTGTGTATATATATATAATACCACTCGAATCGGAAGAGCGCGGCTCGCTCCGCGGGGAGAGACAGAGGAAGCATATATACCGCAGCGGCAGTGCGATTTTGCTGCTGCTGCTGGCTGCTGGAGCAGCGAAGGCCGACAACTGTACGCAGCCTCTCTCGCTCGAGAGCTTGCGTCATCACGGATCTCTGTGCGCGCGCGGGTTTCCTCTCTACCTCTCTCTCCCTCAATTCACTCCCTCTCCTCTCTCTCTCACGCTTCGGAAGCACGCTGTGCTCCGCATAGTATACATATATACAGTATATATGCATATACTCATATAATATTCCGCCGATTCTCTCTCCCTCTCTCTCTTTCGCGAGATGCCGCAATTAAGAGTGCGAGCGAGCAAGCGAGCGATGGCACGCTTATGTAAGAGCGTAAAAGTCGAACACAAAGGCGCCGAGTGTGCCATTCGCGCGGGAGTTGCTCAACGAGACGACGACGGCGTTCCTATAAGCGCACGCGCGCTACAGGCTCCGGCGTTTTAATAATAATAAAAGGATCGTTATTATTAAGCGCCGCGAGAGGAGGAGGAGGAGGAGGAGTAGGGAAAAGAGCGTTTGTCTTAGGAGAGCGGCGGTGAGGCTTTCGCAAGATACACACAACTTCTGCGAGCGAGCGAGCGAGCGTTGCGACAGACAGAGACGGCAGTTAAAAGTTTTCCAGAGATGCTGCGCGCGCGTTGCACATGCGCATACCGCGAGAGAGTATATGAGAAAAAGAGAGAGAGAGATTCTTTTGTGGGAGGAGAAAATTGGTGGGGGGCTGCGATAGGTTATAGAGGGAGAGACGAGGTGATTAGGAGGGAATTGCCGGTGATTGAGGTTGTATACAAAAGTTTCGGGATTTGTGGAAGTATGTAGGGATTGCAGACTTTTTAAATGGATAATTGGTGGTGTAGACAAAGTGGCATTGATTTTCGCGCGTTTTTAGTGTGGTAAAAATAGGCGATCGGCCTTTGATCGGCATACATTAATTTTCCTAAAGACATATGAGCACAGGGTGACCAGGTGGCGATCTTGTATCTTTTTCAATCACATGTAAATGACGTCACGTTCTTTGAGAGTAAATAAGACAAACGATCGCCACCTGGCCATCCTGTATGAGCAGTGAATTTTATAGTTACTAAATTATGCCTTATAACTGTTGATGGATATACTCAAAGAAGCTGACTATTATACGCTACACAGAGAAAAATTATGTATTAAAAATTACTATAATATATAGGAACGTGGGGAAAAATCTCAAATACTAAAATTATTACTATATTTTATAGTAAAAATTACTATGTACATAGCAATTTTTATTATGTACATATCAAATTTTACTACACGGAGAGAAATTTTGTAGTGAAAATTACAAATATTCGAGGCAAAATTACCAGTTTCTATGGTAATGGATGGACAGACTGACAATTTCAAACTTTTTACCAAAGTGCCTTGGTAAAATTTTTTTTTAGTTAATTTAAATTAAAAAAATTAACTTTTTTTATCTATATTAATGGATATATAGTATTTTAATATAGAAATAGAAACAGAAACAAGGATGAAAAAACATTAAACTGAAAAAAATTTTTACGGAAGCGGGATTCGATCCGACGATCTTTGGGTTGAGAGTCCGACGTTCTACCGACTGCGCCACGGAAGCTGTTACCAACAGTCATTTGAATCGCCGTTATTACTTACTGAAAATATGTGTATTGTTTTCATTTTAACGTCGCGCACGCCTCTAGTATCAATCTTCTGAAACACAATAATGCGCAGTGCGCATGCGCGAATACACAAATACCAGGTTATTTGGCAAAATTTATCAGTTTTCTTAGTAAAAATTCTTAGGTTACCCTGTAAAAATGACTAGATCTCAATTTTTACCAGTGTGTCTGGTAATTTTTATTCCGATAATTTGGTATTTTTTTTAAGTGGTTATGGTAGTTTTTCCTGGGAAACTTATAAATTGTATTAGAAACCTGGGAATATCACGGCTTTTGACAGTCTATCCATGCACTACCAAGGCACCTTGGTAATTTTTACTCTAAAATTTCTCTTCGTGTATAAAATATAGTAAAAATTTTGGTATTTGAGATTTGTCCCCACGTTTCTATATATTATAGTAATTTTTAATACATCATTTTTCTCAGTGTATAAGAACTAAATAATGATTTAAAATAAATATCCTCGGAAAAAATGTACTCCGAATGCAACATACTGCAAACAAAAATCGCACACTCATATCTCGTAATTAATACAGGCCTAACGTCGTAAATTCACTCATTATCCCACAGCACGTATTCCACATTACCGGTATCACGGCAAATTAATAAATACATATATTTCCCGGCACTTACACCCTCTCTCTCTCTCTCTCTCTCTCACTCCACCATTAATCACCCTCCATTACCTCACCTCGCGCACCTTTCGCAACGACTTTTCCGATTCACCCATACTCTCCCTCCCTATACACCGCATTTCTCAAATTCTGAACTTACGACACGCCTGGTGCAGACTGCCTCCGCTGCGACTGTAATCCCGCGCTGCAGCATCTCTCTCTCTTGAGTGGAAAAGCGCGCGGCTTCCTCGTCCCCTTCTAACGCGATTCTTCCTTTCGAAAAGGAGCTAGCGAGAGAGCCACTCCTAGAGAGACTTTCGCGCGCGAGAGAGAGAGGTGAACTCGCGCGAGAGGGCTCGACCCGCGCGGGAGAGGAGCCGAGCGAATGTGTGTCACGATGTTGCAGGAGGAGGAGGAGGAGGAGATTTTCGGATTTTTTTTCTTCGCCGAGACTTGGTTGTACGTAACGGTGCAGAAGGGATCGTTGATTTAATGGAGAGAACGAGGCGCGCTTCTTCTTTTTTCGAAAGAGTAGTAGTTTTTTTTTTGCTTGTGTAATTATGATACTTGGCTGTGTACGGGACGAAGCTTCGGTCACTTATGGGTAGGTGAATTAGCGATCGTTTCTTTTTGTGAGGGAACAATCATCATTTCATTTTCAAAAGTGTGACGACTTTTTTGCGCTTGAAAGGTCCATTGCGCTTTAATGATCCGAAAAGTAGATACAACATAAGCCGAGAGCCGAGGCTGTGCTACGCGGGAATTATGAAACTATCTGGTTACACGCGGCGCGCGCTTCCTACAAAGTAAATTTCGAACACATGAGCTTCGAGCAGGTACTACTTATGGGCCTCGAACAACTGTAATCACCACCGTTTGATAGCTATACATGTATACTTATATAGTATCGCGTTGCCGGGCTTTTGCGCTGTAGCTTCGGTCACGGTGGTCAGAAAGTTCATGCGGATTTCCGTATAGACAGTATTGTGGTGCACGATGGTCGGTGTTAATATTGGGTCATTTTGCAACTAAAATATAACTTCTCGTCGTGTTTTTTAAACGGTTGCAAAACTATAGAATATACATTTTTTTTAAAGTTTTGTAATTTGGAAAACTAGTGGGAAACTTTTAAACTTATATGAATGTGTAAACAAATAACGTTAAGTAGGCTACTTTTTTTTGGAAAATTGACGATAAGAGCGCAATAAAAGCGTGACATTCAATTCAGGATTTATCGGGTTGGTTCCTTTCGAATGGATAAAAATAAAGAATGGAAATAAAATTTTCAAATCATTTTATAAATGGTCGAATTTTTTTCAACGAACCCAATGATTAATAATAGCTTGACACGAAAAACAATAAAATCACTTTGCTCACATTTTTTTTCCATGGAATTCAGACAATGCATTTTCCGCATATATACACTTCATACAAGCTCACAAACGACGCTTTGTTCGAAAAGCATATGTATGCATCCACTTGGCGCAACACGCATCCACGCCGGGTTTCCCTCCACTACGTATATATAAGTAATATAAACTTACAGTATATCTGAACTTACGAACTTTTGCTTCCCCGATTATGACAGCGTGATTTGTTCGTGCGAACTGTTCGCGCAGAGCGGCGCATGCGATAAAGGAAAAGGAGGAGAAATTATCCCGGCAAGGAGAGATGCCATAACACAGTTGCCGTGGAATAATGGAATCCATTGTGCAGGAGATTTTATTATTTCGCAACCGCGCAAGAAGGCTTGGCTCGCTTATGAAATTTCGTATCATTCGATTTTACGATTCGCCGCATTCGTCTATATATATTTGTTTATTGCTAACGAACTCATTCAGATTTCCAGGGCAATATTTAGAGCGCGGAAGCGAATGATGACTAAAAGCACAATGACTTGTGAATTTGATATATATTTTTCCCGTGTTTGCATCTCTGTGAGAATATGGTTTTTATGCTTCGATGCGAGATAACAGAGATTAGAATAAATTTGTAATATTTGTAAGTTGTGTCATAACCGATGTCGTAAATAACCGGTATTAATCGATTCGGGTATATTATACACTTGGCCGCGCTGACATTCAAAAGCCAACCGCGCGCCCGGATGTATTCCAGATCTAGCCGCAATTCAGAATTAATTCATAACCGATGAAATTATCTATACGCCATAAGCAATAAACAGAAATGATATTTCGCAAAACTAAGGCAAAACGTTTATTATTTTATATCGATTCGCTTTAAACGATCCCCGATACACACGCAGACAATCGTCGCGGTAAATCCGACTTCAGGGCCACGCGAATGAGCGAACGCTCGCTCCAACAACTCTCCAGGACGTGAATAAATATCCTCCTATCTGTACTTTTCCTTGTAAAAATAAATAATATTCAACCGAATTTATCATTTTCATTGTCGATTCATGTACTGCCCATCAATCCTTATATATACACGAGCGCCGGGGCTGCAGAAATATTCCGGGCTTGTGGCTAGCTATTGAATTTTATATAGGAGGGCAAAAGATCGACATGTAAATGTTTAAAAATAACGAACAAAAAAGATTCGTATTGAAAAAGAATCAACTACAGTGGTCTATCTATGGATTGTAATTCAAGTGCAAAAGATCGTATACATGCGATAGGTTTTTTAAATTTTCGAGAAAACAACAAAAAAGGTCTTCATGAATTATCCAATTCATTGAATTGAATTAAACCGCTTTTGCCTTGAGACGCGCACGGTTAAAATAAATTTGTGTAACGTATTATGTTGACCAAATCTTGTATTTATAACTTTTAAATAAATGCACTGATAAAAGGATATGGTATGGTTATGTACAATAAGACGTGTATAGTAATAATAAATCTGATATTGTAACAGTTACAATATTACAAATTGAATAAGGCAATGATATTCGTAAAGTTATGACACTTTTGTAAGTAAAAATAGATTATAATAAGAAAATCTAATCATGGCCAATGTGTACAATACTTGAATTTCTCGCTTTTTACTGGTTTGATAGTTAGGGTCAGCATTGGCAACTCAATGTAATCAAACGCGAGGACCTAACCTCTAGTACACGCACGAGCACAGTAACTGTGCTCAACTATCGATATGGTACACTCAGAAAACGATCTTCCTGTACCAACGAGAATGTGCCTGTCGGAGGAGGATTTTTTGTTAAAAATAGGGCCAAGAGAATATCTTCCTATGGAAGGAGGAATATCCACTTGGTACAACGCCGCATCGCGATAAGAGGAATTCCTCCCGTATATATAATAATTATTAACAAAAAAATCAATAAATAATTAATGTAAAAATAAAATTGTTGTACATGAATGGAATAAAAAGACTTTAGTTATTTTAAATATACAGTAGTCCTAGTGTGATCTGTTATCAATAAAATTTGTCTTACACTGCAATTTAATGATATTTATAAAATAGAGTTTTGGTGACCTAAGACCCAAATATTATTCCTCCGTTACTAATACATAATATTCTTGTAATAAAACGTAAAATTATCCTCCTGCAGGAGGATTGGCCTCCTATAACAGGAGACCACGGTTCCTGTAATCGAATTACGATTCTACCGCACGGGAGAAAGCCCTTTTTATTGCAGGAAGATTTTTTCGAGAGGAATTTTATTTTGGTGCACTCAGAAAACGATCTTCCTGTATCAACGAGAATCTGCTTGTCGGAAAATGGTTCCCGCTAAAAATACGGCCACCAGGATATTGTCCTATGCAACGAGGAATTGTATTACAACAGGAAGTCAATCTTCCTGTAGCGGGATGATGATTTTTCGCGCAGGAAGAAACTTTTTCGCGTAGGAGGAATCCATTTTTGTCGCACGAAGATTTTCTGAGGAGGAATTTTATTTCACGTTTTTCTCGCTTTTCTGAGTATACCGGAGGATCGTTTTTCTGAGTGTAACTGTTAAAATATCAACATGATTGATCCTATCATACATATACCTTACTCACAACAATTTCTTTTTCTCAGTGATGGAAATAGAGGACAAGTATGTATACATCTGTGTCGGACCAGCGATCAACGCGGAGTTATAGCGGGGTCGTGAGGAGCAACCCTTTCCTCCTTGGGACTAACGTGAACGTTGTACGCCGTACTGCACCAGAAGTTTAATACTTAAATATTGTCAATTCTATATCTCTAACAGTAACAACAAATGAAAAAAAAACTTTGATAAAAACATTTTTACATTATAATAAATATTGTTTTCGTTTCTTTAGGCTATATACAATAGACAAAAAAAAAACTGCTGCCAATTCATTGGCTTGCGGCTTTCTCAAACTTAATTTGCTTATTCCTTTAATTAAGTTTTAATAACAAAATTTATATAATAATTATAATTAAATTCATTCATGAAGATTAAAAAGTATTAATTTTTAAATTATGTATAAAATATGAATACAATAATAGGTATGATTTTTTTTTTTAAATTATGTGTGAAAAATAAATAAAATAATTGATTATAATATTATCGTCAAAACCTTTTAAAATTCTTAAATAACCTTTACTTCATATTATATTTTCTTTGTGAAATTTCACACATAGGGTACTTGTCTCTAGTAATATGCCTGTCCGTATTTGTATGCTCATTCTGGAATTTCCGATGTAAGAAAAAGGTTCTAATCTTAAAAATAATAAATGGCTATCACAAAACAAACGCAGGTACACAACACGCGCGCATAGCGCATTGCGCATCTCATTTCCATTTTCTAGTATACATAAATGCGTTCCCGAATAATTGCGATTTTAAAAGAGGGCTAAAATAGTTTTAACCTCAAATATCTCTGAAATTCATAAACGAATTCTTTTATCCTAAAAACTCTTCTAATGAATAATATACAAACTCTATATCTCCACCAAATTTCAAAGAAATTAAAACAATTTTAATGTAGTTATATTGTGTGACAACAAAGAAAGTCATTTTCAAAAATACTAAAATTTTAAATATCAAACATCTCAAAAAATATAACCATATAATCTGAATGAAATTTTACACAGGAATTGCTTACATCGCATACAAAATAGTCTATAAATTTCAAGCTGATACATGAAGTCGTCATTGAGAAATTACGATTTGAAGAAAAGGTTAAAAAAATTTTAACCTCAAATATTTCTGAAATTTCTGGACTAATAATTTTGTCCAAAGAGCTCGACCAAGAGCTATTCAAAATCTACCTCTACAAGGAATTTCGAAGTGATTAAGTCAATTTTACTCCCGTAATCGTTGGACATACAAAACTCTTTTTTTTTAAATTCAATTTTTTTCTTAAAAACTAGTCGACAAAATAGATTTAAATTTTTACAGATTATAGCTATTTATATTCTGCATTATCATGATTTTTTTCAAAAAAATTGACCGTTTAGTTTAGGAGTTATAAGCTTTTAAAAAAAAAAAACACGTTTTTGTTAATAACATAAGAACCGTGAGAGATAGAGAAATTTCTTTTTTTAGAAAATATAGGTATTTGAATGCTCTTTCGAATGCTATCCATTGGATTCAAATATATCGATCTTATCATTAAAAAAAAGCAAAAATCAACTTTGAGAAAATCGAAAATTTGAAATAAAACAATAACGCATCGGCGAATCAAAAAACGAATTTTTGACCCGCCATCACAGAGAAAAAAAACAAAAAAAAACAAGACCTGTCCGGTCAAAATCGATCAAGTAGAAGCTGAGATCCAGGCGCACACACACAGACACATTACACACACACACACACACACACACACACACACACACACACACACACACACACACATCCATACAGACATTTTTCAAAAATCGTGTATTCTGTTTCCTAACACCTCGAAAAACAATTATAACAAGTTTTTACAATAACTCAAAAAATTACTATCACAAAGCTTCCCCTAGAAGGAAGCAAAACAACCTTTATACCTCAAAAATATACATAAAAAACAACATTTTAACACCTCTCTGACTCCTCTATTTTGATTTATAAGTCTGTAATAACCACTGGATTTTAGTATTAATTTTTTTTTTATCACCTCAGGGCACGTAACGCTGCACTGGGATGCCTCGACCAAATGAGCTCAAATTTGGTGGAGATCTTTTTAATATGTATCTACATTTGTTAAGTTAAGCAGAATTTGAGAATAGACATCCAATCAATTTTTACATGTAGAAATATGTGTATCATTAAAAAATTATTCAAAGATGTATATTAATGGAAAAGTCCATCTTTTTCAACATCAAATATTGACTTCAATCCAGTGGTTATTACAGACTTATAAGTCGAAATAGAGGAGCCAGGGAGGTGTTAAAATGATGCTTTTTATGTATATTTTTGAGGTATAAAGATTGTTTTTTTTTTTTATATAGATTTGAAAAAATAATGACGTGACTAATTACACTAGAATCTATTTATTCAGGCTTTAACTCAGGCTTGCCCCTTAAATCTTCCCGATCTCTTATTTAGACTTTGTTCCTCACATTAAAAAAAAAGAAAAACTTAACTCTAAAAGCCTGCGACAGTAAGTACCAAATCGTAATCAAATACTTCCGCATAATTTTTGCAGACCCCATCGTCCTCCAGTGCCTCCTCATTATCCACTCAATTTACGACTCTCCTCTGAACATCGAACTTCTTCACAGCCGCTCACAAAAATCCACATCCTCCTCCAATCAACAACTACCTCCTCTCTCTCTCTCCTCTCCATACCGATATAAATTCCCAATAACTTACTCATAATTGGCCATCGACCCGCCAACGAATAATCGATGAATATTCAATAAACTCCGCTCTATGAGAAACCTCCGCTGCTACACATCTGCTTCTCTCTCGCTCACACACATACATACGCGGCGATGTCTTCCGCTCACCGCGCGTATACATACATACACAGACGCTCTCTCGCCTCTCTATTTCACCTTCCGGGAACCGGTTGCGGAAGTGCCTGGCATTTCCGCGACGTCGATATCTGCGGCTGATAACCGCGCGCGCTCGCGCTATAACGGATCTGTTGCTCGTATCCTTCTCTCTCTCTCTCTCTTTCTCTCTTTTCCGCATATAGGCCTAGACGTCTTCATAGAGGGAGAGAGAGAGAGAGGAAAGAATGCGCGCCGGAGAGTATCGCGACTTCCGAGGTCGCGCGCGCGGCCTGGGAATTTCATGTGTCTGTGTTGGTGGTTTCGGAGCGTAGCGTGTTCTGGTTTCATGGGCCGAGAGAACAGCGCCGGCATTTAATTATGCAAAGCGAGCTATAAACGAGAGGAGGCGCTTTATAGATGCTGCGATGCGATAAGAAAGTTTTAGTTTGTATATGTGTGTACGTGTATAGAATCTCAAGGAGGCGAGTTTTGAATTCTGCGGAGTATTTTGACACCGACTGTGCCAGTATGGCTCATTCCGGAAGTATAGCGTGAATTAATAATTTTTCAATATCGAATAGAATATTAATAATAATCAATCTTTCGCGACTTTATCTCTGGATTGACGTGAACAGATTGTAAAAGTTACATCATCCAGACCAGAAATTACATACTTTTTATTTTCTTTGTTCCAATGCATATACGGTCCATGTATCATTTAAATAATGAAGTCTCATAAGCTAGACTTGATAAATATATCACGACTGTACATAAGGTTTTCGATACCTTCAATAATTCAAAACCAGATCTCACGATTAATATCCCAAACACACATTCATTCGAGTGCCACGCACATTATCCGCGCGCCGATTATCGAAATCCTGACAAATATCGGAGATTATAGCACATCAATTCTCTTTTTTTTTTTGTTCTATCGCTTTCTCTTCCCATGCCCATCCGAAATATCCCGTATACCTCATCGCAGCTAGCGGATTCGTAATTTCCGCCCGAAAAAACTCATAACCCGCGAGCGATTGCCCAAACACACACAGTACACATGTCGTCATATCCCCGAGCCGCGCTTTATCTCATCGCGCCTGGGGACTATTATTGTTCGCGCGCACGGCGAATGATAAAAATTCAAATGAGAGGTCGTTATAATACAGAGTCTCTCCGCTGCCGGAGGCGCCACGCGGAGCGAAAGAATGCGCTAGCGGCGGGTGCGCGAGGAAAAAGAAAGAGTTTGGGCTACCGATGAGGGACGAGAGTTTCTTTGCTGGACTTGTATGATTTATGGCTGTGTATACAGCGTATCGTTCCGAAAATGTACTGCAGTTTAGTGTGTATCTGATTTCTCTCTAGTCTTCGCGGTGTATTTTATTTTTTTGTCTCCCCGCGTGGGGTTTACGACTAAAGCGATCGACGAAATCAATCCGCCGCGTTCATTGATTTCGTTTCAGGGTAATACAGATAAAACTTTATTGCTTCCTCGAGCCATTGTCGTTTCTATATACAATTCGTAATCAGTCCGTCGCGGAACTGCGAACATCTTTTCCTCAATATATTATATATATATATACAAAAAGTGAAACCTACTGATGCCGGCCAGTTTTGCCGAACCCCAATAAACGATTTTCACTTGGGGAAAACTCGCGGCAATGTATATAGCGCAATATTTATACACGGCTATAGCGGTTAATTCGACGGCGTGCTGTATCGTCCCAGGGAAATTAAATACCCATGCGGCATGAATAAATTTCGTAATATCCACGCGGCTACAGGTTACTCGTTTGCATCGGTCCGCGCCTTTTATACAGTCCAGAAAAGCCGATATACCCGCATCATATAATAATACGCGCGAAACCCATATATATACATCCAGGCGGGCTCTTTTATCGGTCCATTACAGCTATACAAGTCGCGCCGAAAATCGGCTTTTACTACCCGAGGTTACGCAAACCGCGACCAAACGCTGTACAACTTTGCGGAATGCGCACGAGCATCATCATCACAAACGCATTCTTCAGAGCCATATGGTCTCGAACAAAGCCTTGGCTGCACTCGCGCACGCCTACGATATCGCGATGCACGCAAACGTATATACACATTGGCGGCTGCACGTAAACTCCCGTCTCGCTTGCGAAACTGCAGCCGATGCATAGGTTAGAAAAAAGCTCGCGCTCCTCGCGATAATTTACGGCGCCCATTAACCCAGAGAGAGAGAGAGGGGCGCGCGCGCGACTCCTCTTTAAAAAAGCTCTCCTCTCTCTTTCGCGTGCGCGCAGGTGAATTTTTGCATCCTCTCTCTCCGTCTCCTTTCGCAACGCGCGCGCGCGCGCGCATACACACTGCAGGTCGCCCTCGGCGCTGGGAGCGATTACGGCAATGCTCGCTCTCGCGGTCCTCTCACCGTAAGGCCAAAAGGCGGCTGCTGCAGGAGCGATCGTCTCCCGGATGTGCGCCCCGGCTGCAGCAGCAGCGACCGCAGCATCATTACCCGCGCGCACCAACACACGAGAGATATGGCGTAACGCGTACATATACAGGCGTGTCGCAACGCTATGCGCTCGCGGGGCCCTTTTCTCTTCCTCCTCTCGTCTCGCGCGCCTTTTACTTCTTCTTTCACCCCGCACGAGGAGAGGCGAGGCCGAAAGTGTAACCTTTCGCTCGACAAGTGCAATGCGCGAAGTAGAAAGAGCTACAGGTCGCGAACTCTCTTGCGCAGGCGGAGAGTTCAATCGGTCCCCCCCCCCCCCCCCCCCACCCAGACACGTGCAGTGCAGCGCTTATAGCGGGATATCGTGATGCGCGGGAGAGAGAGAGGATTTTTTTTCTTTCGTAGAGGAGGATGAGGAGGAGGAAATTGAAAGTCGAGAGCGAATGTGGGTAACGCCGTGCGCGCGCGCGGTGATAACTGGATTCTCTCGCGTTACGCAATAGGTCGTGCGCGCGAATGTTGAGTTGCGCAGGTTTGATGTATTATGAAGTGTTTATGCGAATTGGCGGGCCCGGTGTATGTAGGAGATGCGTGAATTGGTGCGGGGGTGCATTGAGGAAGATAGGAAGGCGACCGATGATGATCGACGTTTTATTTTGAGATGTATATGATAATAGCGATCGGTTATTGTATAATCGCGGCGTTTGGCGGGTCGGTATGACGGAAACAGATAATTTTGGCGATTTTTATACTATATATATATATATATATATATAAATATACCGGTTCGATATCGTAAGCCGATGGAGAGGAAGGACACTTTTTGATTTATCGCCCGGTGCAGTATATAATATAAGCTGCCGATTATATTGGAATATCGTATATATGTATCTCGCGGTTTACGCAGAGGTCGATATAATGGATGTTATCTGTAAAATACAAAAACGTTTTCTATAATTATAAACGTTTTTGGTAGAACATAAAGTGATAGCCGGTGCCATTCTTCTGATTATAAGTTATAATCGGGACTTCTAATCGGGAAAAACAAAGAGAAAGATATCTTTTCGAGAGCTGTACTACGTCACTTTCCTCGTCGGGTAAGGAAGATACCTCGGACGGTTCTCGCGTTCCCGTTCACACGGTGTTTTATTTTCTTGTACAGGGCGCTAAATCTGCAACCGAACTGCGGA
This sequence comes from Torymus aiolomorphi, assembly GCA_036365515.1. Taxonomy (NCBI): domain Eukaryota; kingdom Metazoa; phylum Arthropoda; class Insecta; order Hymenoptera; family Torymidae; genus Torymus; species Torymus aiolomorphi. Next base: position 9,597,040 of record CM070875.1, on the reverse strand, counting down.
AAAAATGAAAAATAAATTAACAGACATCCTCCCGTAACGATTTACAAGCTTATTATGTATATATATTATGTATATAATTAGTCCACACCACTCACTTCATCGGGACAACAACCTTTATACGATATATCCTATTTATTGAACTTGTTTTGTCTCCTATACTAGTTTTATATCACTTAGAAAACGATCTTCCTGTATCAACGAGAATCTGCCTGTCGGAAGAGGATTTCCGCTAAAAATAGGGCCAAGAGGATATCTTTCTATGGAAGGAGGAATTATCTTATAACAGGAAGTCAAGCTTCCTGTAGCGGGATGATGATTTTCCGTACAGGAGGAAATTTTTTCGCGCAGGAGGAATCCTTTTTTGTCGCACGAAGATTTTCTGGGGAGGAATTTTATTTCAAGACAGGAGGATCGTTTTTCTGAGTGTACAGTGAGTGTATTTATTTTATGCAAGAGTGTGAGAATGAGACTACAACAGTGTTTGGATGCTTATTTTGTATTTTCGATTTTAATCCTTATTGAATTGTTGCTTTTAATTGTTTACAATATAGCTTTCTCTGTGATAATAATAATCGACTTATTCTGGGGAATATTTATTATACAAGCGATATTCAAACGCGCTTCGCGCGTACTTTTCTGTTTTTGAGGTTATGCATGCTATCTTCATTACGTTTTACTTTTAACTTATTTAAGTATTTTTTCAAAGTCAGAACTTAATCATTTTTATACTACTCTAAATGTAAAAATTCCATTAAAAAATTCAAACATTAAATTTCTTGCGCCTTCTTCTTATCGACCAATCAAAATCAAGCCTTTAGGTGCTTCAACATGGCCGCTCATCACTTTTTTAAGAAGGGATACTATATACATAGTGAAGAAAGAGAAGGTGAAGGAGAACAAAATGTTGAAGGTAGTGAAGAAGTTTTAAAAAGTCAAGAGGGAACTAAAAGATTAAAAAGAAAAAGAGGCAAAAAACTCAATTTGCCAAGAAAGAACAAGCCTACTATTGTAGATTCAAACACATTAGTGTTTTTTATATTACCGCAATACCCGCCATGGCCAGCTATGTACTGCGGACCTGATATTAACTTACCTCGTAAAGTTGTTATTAAACAATTCGACGGCATCGGAGCTCCACTTCAAACAAAATTAGTATATAGAACAAATTATACGATACACGATCTGAAAAAATTAACACCAGAAATTATGAATTCAACAAAATATTCATAATGTATGAAAAAACAATTCATTGATGCATTAGCTGAAGCACAATCATATATATAAGAGTACAACTTTTTGTAAATTTTTTTTATTTAATAAATATTTTGTAAAAATATAAATTAGCATTTTTTCTATGATGGATACATATACATTTTTAGATGTTTTTATATATAGATATATACATAATAATTTCTTTAATTTTTATCTTAGAAATATATATGTTATATTAACGTAAAAAGTAACAAATATTTTGCTTACAATCAGAAGGGGAAGGGTGTTTTTTTTCTCAGATGGATACGTCGCAATTTTTAGATGTTTTTATCTGCAGATAAATATATAATAATTTCTTTAATTTCTGGAAAATTTAGAAGCTGATGGCCATTTACTACCATGGGGATTGGAATCTTTTGTTAAATTGCTTTAACAATAAAATACCATAATTAAGTTCAACGTTTTGGAGATTTTATTCTATCTCCCTCTTCAGGAATCTATAAATTATAATACAAATTTAACACTTTGGTAAACCACACTAAATTATACACAATTGATAATTAAAATGAAAACTTACAATTTACATTCTTATCGTCAGTTAAATGCGCGGGCAATAATCCGCTCGTCAATGACTTTATAATACAATTTTCGGGCTTTATATAGTCGTCAGTACAATAGTGTGTGTGTATGCGTATATAAGGATAGTCTACAATAGACTAAGACTATGAGAGGCGTGGATACCTCTACTGTACAAGCGCTGGTTACATTTCAGCTCAAAATTTGGCTGGTATATTCGTTAGAGACCAAAAATTCGCAATTATTTATCAGATTATTATATATGTACGGTAGTCTACTAATTTCGAATTGTTTATTGACAAAGTTTTTTTGTGTATGGATAAATAACGCTTCGGAGAATAATCTTTTTTCTCTATTATTTTCAATATCTAATATTTTAATGTTGTGAAAATTAATTGTGTGGTTATTATCTTTGATATGCGTAAATAAAGACGAATTTTGGTCCCTATCACTGTACTTTTTTTGATGTTCTTTTATTCTGACGTTCAACCGTCTACTAGTCTGCCCTACGTACCACGCATTACAATTATTACAATTTATTTTATACACTACGTTTGCATTATTATTTTTGACACTTTTGTCCTTTCCTAAGACTATAATACTGTTTAGTTTATTGATTGTACTAAAAACGACATTTGTGTTGTATTTTTTAAAGAAATTTTTCATAAAACATTCCATTTCTTTGACAAAAGGTAAAACAATCATTCTTTTTTTATTTAAATTATTGACAGTTTGTGTATTGTTTTGTGTAATATTATTATTGGATTTTATCTTTTTTAAGCGCTTGTTAATATGGTATTCTATTACGTTAAGTGGATAATCATTGTTTTTTAACAGTAGTTTTATAGAGGAGATGTTTATTTCATGAAAGTTATTATGTGACAATTTTATTGCTCTATCAACTAAACAGTAAATAATAGCAATATTGTTGCTGAGGGGGTGGTGTGAATTGTAGTTAAGGTAACGTCCAGAAAAAGTAGGTTTTTTATACCAATTTGTGATAATATTTCTTTGTTCGTTAATAATAACTTCTATGTCTAAAAAACTAATGCTATTATTGATAGATCGTTCGACCGTGAATTGTAAGTTCATGTCATACGAATTAAAGGTCTTTAACGTATCATCTATGTTATTCTTGTGTATACACAGCACAATGTCATCCACATAACGAAAATAAAATATCGGTTTTGATTGTAATTTTGATTGTAATTTTACAATAAAAATCTTGCCAAAAAATCACACATTGATAAAAAGTTTAAAATAGACCTAGAAAGATCAAAAAAATTCATAAAACAGAATCCTGATATTTTAATAACTAGGGCTGATAAGGGTAACGCAACCGTTATAATAAAAAAATCCATATATATAGAAAAAAGTGAATTAATATTTTGCGATGAAAAATATTACAAAAAAGTTAAGAAAAATCCGTTACCAAGCCTTGAAAGGAAAACAAATGATTTAATAAAATGGTTAAATAAGATGGATTTTACAGGTAACGGGAAAAAGTTTCAGCCAGTTTTACAAAAATTCAATATCTCGAAAGCTTATGGATTAGTTAAAATACATAAAACTGGTTTCCCTGTAAGGCCTATAATTTCCACTGTAAACTCTCCAACTTATTTTATATCAAAGTTCTTTGCAAAATTTTTACAAAACAATCTCAAAACTCCCAAGTCTCACATAGATAACAGTCTAAAACTAAAAAAAAAAACGATAATTTTCACATTCCATTAGATCATGATATTATTAGCTTTGATATTGTTAGTTTGTTTACGAATGTTCCGGAATATCTAGTTTGCAATGCCATAGAAAAAAGGTGGCATCAATTACACAATAAAATTAACATCAATTGCTCTGAATTCCTCTATGTTATCAAGTACATCTTAAATAACAATTTTTTTCAATTTAATGAAAAATTTTATAGACAGACTTTTGGTTCGGCTATGGGCAACCCTATAAGTCCGATTCTGTCAGATATCGTCATGGAGGATTTAGAAGTTTACTGTATAAGCAAATTACAATCAAAACCGATATTTTATTTTCGTTATGTGGATGACATTGTGCTGTGTATACACAAGAATAACATAGATGATATGTTAAAGATCTTTAATTCGTATGACATGAACTTACAATTCACGGTCGAACGATCTATCAACAATAGCAATAGTTTTTTAGACATAGAAGTTATTATTAACCCATTAACGCCCAAACGCCCAAATTTCGAGTAAGTTTTCAACGTGATTATTTCTTATGTTATCTGCCTTGAAAAAATTCTGTTTTCATATATTCCGACGTGAAATTTCACGCTCTTTCAGAATCCGTAGTCAGAATTACGATTTAACCTCAAGAAAAAAAAATATGGCCGATTTAAACATAAAAAATGTGAAAATTTTCGAAAAAAATTTTTTCTGGATTTTTTTTCGCAATGATACCGCAAAGTATCCCCTTATAATTATGATCAGAGGTGATCATGGCAGTTGAAGTTTGACAGGAAATTTTCATATTAATGTTAAACAACCCCATTTTTACAAAATGGAGGCTGAAACAATTTTTTAATTTTTTTTTTATTTTTTTTTTTATTTATTTTCAGAAAAACATTTACATTACATTATTATATACGAAATATACGAAATATACATAAGTAAGTAAATCCTACTGAGGCAAATATTATTGCCTGTGTGTAGATCTGGAGTTTTAAACTTCAAGTTTTAAACTTCATCAATTTTTTTTTTTGAAAACTATGAACTTTAGCAAAAAGTTCACAGGAACAAAAGTGTCTTAGAATTAGTCAAGGAACACTCTAAAATTTTTTCAGAATTTTTTAGACACTTTTGAAAAATTGGATTTCCCGAGTTTTTCAGAAAATAAAAAATTGTCTCCGAAAATTCTGAAAAAATTCTAGAGTGTTTCTTGACTAATTCTAAGACACTTTTGTTCTTGTGAACTTTTTGCTAAAGTCCATAGTTTTCGAAAAAAAAATTGATGAAGTTTAAACAAAAAAAATTTTGTTTCAGCCGCCATTTTGTAAAAATGCGGTTGTTTAACATTAATATAAAAATTTCCTGTCAAACTTCAACTGCCATGATCACCTCTGATCATAATTATAAGGGGATACCTTTACGGTATCATTGCGAAAAAAAATCCAGAAAAAATTTTTTTCGAAAATTTTCACGTTTTTTACGTTTAAATCGGCCATTTTTTTTTCTTGAGGTTAAATCGTAATTCTGACGACGGATTCTGAAAGAGCGCGAAATTTCACGTAGGAATATATGAAAGCAGAATTTTTCCAAAGCAGATAACATAAGAAATAATCACGTTGAAAACTTACTTGAAATTTGGGCGTTTGTGGCGTTAATGGGTTCACGAACAAAGAAATATTATCACAAATTGGTATAAAAAACCTACTTTTTCTGGGCGTTACCTTAACTACAATTCACACCACCCCCTCAACAACAAAATTGCTATTATTTACTGTATAGTTGATAGAGCAATAAAATTGTCACATAATAACTTTCATTAAATAAACATCTCCTCTATAAAACTACTGATAAAAAACAATGATTATCCACTTAACGTAATAGAATACCATATTAACAAGCGCTTAAAAAAGATAAAATCCAATAATAATATTAAACAAAACAAACTGTCAATAATTTAAATAAAAAAAGAATGATGTTTTACCTTTTGTCAAAGAAATGGAATGTTTTATGAAAAATTTCTTTAAAAAATACAACACAAATGTTGTTTTTAGTACAATTAATAAACTAAACAGTATTATAGTCTTAGGAAAGGACAAAAATGTCAAAAATAATAATGCAAACGTAGTGTATAAAATAAATTGTAATAATTGTAATGCGTCGTACGTAGGGCAGACTAGTAGACGGTTGAACGTCAGAATAAAAGAACATCAAAAAAAGTACAGTGATAGGGACCAAAATTCGTCTTTATTTACGCATATCAAAGATAATAACCACACAATTAATTTTCACAACATTAAAATATTAGATATTGAAAATAATAGAGAAAAAAGATTATTCTCCGAAGCGTTATTTATCGATACACAAAAAAACTTTGTCAATAAGCAATTCGAAATTAGTAGACTACCGTACATATATAATAATCTGATAAATAATTGCGAATTTTTTGTCTCTAACGAATATACCAGCCAAATTTTGAGCTGAAATGTAACCAGCGCTTGTACAGTAGATGTATACACGCCTCTCATAGTCTTAGTCTATCGTAGACTATCCTTATATACGCATACACACACACTATTGTACTGACGACTATATAAAGCCCGAAAATTGTATTATAAAGTCATTGACGAGCGGATTATTGCCCGCGCATTTAACTGACGATAAGAATGTAAATTGTAAGTTTTCATTTTAATTATCAATTGTGTATAATTTAGTGTGGTTTACCAAAGTGTTAAATTTGTATTATAATTTATAGATTCCTGAAGAGGGAGATAGAATAAAATCTCCGAAACGTTGAACTTAATTATGGTATTTTATTGTTAAAGCAATTTAACAAAAGATCCCAATCCCCATGGTAGTAAATGGCCATCAGCTTCTAAATTTTCCAATTTACTATAATATCTACCATCAGCGTCAATCAGTAACTATAATTCTTTAATTTCTATCTGAAAAATATATAGGTTAACAATTTCTTTAATTTTTATCTTAGAAATATATATATATGTTATATTAACGTAAAAAGTAACAAACCTTTTGCAGGATTTTTTGTAGGAATAATAATAATATTAATAATATTAATAATATTTTTCATTTTGCTTCCTCATAGAGGAAGCTTTGTAACGGTGAAAAAATTTTTCAAAAAAAATGTTCAAAAAGATGTTTTAAGGCGATATATGTGTATATTAGTTGATTTTGATCATTTTTGTTTTCGTGGATGTGTGTGTGTGTGTGTGTGTGTGTGTGTGTGTGTGTGTGTGTGTGTGTGTGTGTGTGTGTGTGTGTGTGTGTGTGTGTGTGTGTGTGTGTTGTGTGTGCCATATTTCGATTGTGATGTACATATACCGCTAGTATTAATGACAATGAGAATTTATTTTTGTGATTAGTTTTTTGTGATAATGCAGAGAACTTTACATGTATTTGATTTTTGTGAGCATACGGAATAAAACTATATTATTATTATTATTATTATTAACGTGTTTCATAATTAATACATCATTGCTGTATTATCGTTTGACACCGACGATGTGTGCGCTTAAAAACAAGAGCCAAGTTGTACACATATATTTATAATCAATATATCATCTGCAGTCTGCACGATTATCGCTATAATATCGCACATCATCATCGGGCGAATGCAATACGAAAGCCGGAGCGCCGCCCGTATATACACACATTGTTTTCCACCGGCGCTTATTATTATTACCGAATCAACAGCCTATATATATTACTCCGTCGACGTAAACACTTGTTGCATATACTCGATAGTCCCCCCCCCCCAAATCGCGATCGTCAAGAGTAGCTCAGAACCAGCAACATGTCCTCATCGCACCGGCCGCGTGACTTTCCGGGGTATAACCCTCCGAGCGCACATCGCCCCGGGGGCGCGACTATATACACATACACATGTCGCAACACAGCCGCGGCTCGTCGCTCGCGGCGAACGCGCGCATAAATCGCGCGCGTGATGCAACGACGCGCCTCTTGCACCGATCCTCGCCCTTTTCTCCTTTCGCGGCTATTCGATCGCCCCCCTCTCGCCTGTATTATCTTTCCCTGCGTTCGGTCGCTCGGTCACTTGCGACACACACACACACACACATACATCGGGCGGTTGCTGCTGTTGCAGGTCGTGCGGTTACGTGCGTGCGCGGCTCTCGAATAAGGCTGTGTGTATGTACGTGTGACGCAAGAAGTGCGCCAAAGGCGAAACTTAAAGGAGAAGAGAGAGAGAGAGAGAGAGAGAGAGTGCGGAGACAGAAAGATTGTAATTGCAGCCGTGACTGATGAACCGCCGTATAGGCTCGGCGTGGTGGCCGAGAAAGAGAGATGCGTTGCGTGCTGGCGCAATGGTCTGGCACGAGAGCTGCTGAGGTCGAACTAGCTTTTATGTAGGTTGATTGTATACGAAGAGAGAGAGAGAGAGATAGATGATTATCATGTATAGGGCGTAAAGATGTAGCTGCTCTCGTTCGCACGTTAGTTGTAGTAGTTTTTCGGTTGTCCATAAGGAGGAGGAGGAGGAGGAGGAACAGTTACGGGAGAGAGAGGAGCGCGCAGGAGCTGCAGTATTATAGGAGAGCATGCACGTATCAATCACGCCGCACGCTCGGTGCTTTCACTTTTTTTTTTTAATGGCTTAAGTATACGCTGCTGCTGCTGCTGCCTCGCGCGCGCGCGCTCTTTACGCTCTCAAATTGTCCTTAAAGATCGAAACAACGCGGGTTTTACGATTCGGAATTATGTATATACGAACGGCGTGTCACGCATGCGGGAAATTCGGTGGCATTGAATTCATGTATACATACATACACACACACCAGCGCTAAAACAGTCGAATACCAGCAAGCGTATATATATATATAGAAGAGCGATTGGCTCATCACGCGGCGCAGACAACAGAACCGTTAGCGATAAAAAAAAAGTCGTCATCGTCGGAATTTCTGTGTGTATGATGCGCGTAGAGAAAGGCGAATGGGCAAATTACACGGACGTTCATCTCTACGCTATGCAGCGGCTCCCAAGGATTCATCATCATCCTTTGTCGAGGCGCATATATTAGCATACTCAAACATTGCACAATGAAAGTGCGCGCGCGTCTCTCTCTTGCGACTAAACACGATCGTCGTCGCCGCATCCTTAATTGCCGTCTTTCACCTCCTCCATCGGCAGACAAAGTATTACAACACAGCCCCGCGTGCCCCAAAATACCGATATATATAGGTAGGCACAAATTGCAGGCGTAGAGATATATATAACAGAGCGGGCGTTAAATATACTTCCGGCCGAAAATTCACGCGCGCCCGGGTGCGACACTTTCGCGCAATTACGACGCATCCTTCCTCCTCTCTCTTTCTTTCTTAAATATACTATTATACACAGCACAAAGAAGAAGCTGCAGCGGAGGTTTTATTGAATGGCAAAGGGACACACGCGCGAGCGAAGTGATAATGCGAGGGTTCGGCGGCGCGCTAATCACTGTATTTTGGCCAATCGGCCATTTCTCCCTCCTTCGCTCTGCGCTTCCTTCTCAAAGTATACGTTTCGGTACAGGTGCATGCAGCAGCCTCGCTCTCCTCACATATACTCTACATCCTCTCTCTCTCTCCTCATCCTGCTTTCTCCGAGCTTCGTGTATACACACACACATGCACACGAAAAGAAGCCGCAAGCGCGGCGAGCGTGGTGCGCGCTCTTACGGATTCTGGCACTTGTCCGCGTCCTTAAAAACCGCCTCTTACAAACAGCTGCCTGCTGCTGCCACTGACGATCCGGTCCCACAGGCGCGCGGCTCCTTCGCGTGATCACGACGACGAGGAGGAGCGCGTGTGTTATATAGCGCGCAACAAGTGTGTGAGAATCGAGCGCGGCTTTTCACTGCTCCGCCCCTTCTGTATCTCTTCTCTCCTCTTCTTCTTTTCTTCGTCGTGGCTTCTCTCTCTCTCTCTCTCATCGTTCTCGGATGCAGCAGCTACCGCTGCGCGCGTGTGTGTATTTGTACGAACGGGGCGACGACTTTTTTTTTATTGTTGGGCGCCGCGTCCCGTAATCCCGCTGTATAGCGGACCCCGCGCGATTCCCTATATATCTAGCTTCGGAGAAGAAACGCGCACGCGAGAGTTTCCTTTTTCTCTCGCGTGTGCGTATTATACCGCAAGCGCGATGGAAATTAATTTTCGGAATTTTGCAATCGACGCCTATAGGTGTATATGTATATATGATCAGGCGGCTCGTTATCGCGCTTGGGTAAGATTTCTGTCAAAGGTGTTTACGATGGTGTTGAGAGATTTCGAATTTTCTTGCATGCGCAGCGCGGCAGTTTCGTTATATGGTTGCGACAGATAATAGCGTGTCAAAATATACATAAGGATGTGAGGTGTTTGGAATTTTCGGGGTATATGGGATGTACACTTTGGGCTGTTGTATGTGTGAAAAATTAGGAAGCGTTGTTGAATATGACAGAGGATTTGTGTTTCGGTATACATTTTTTGTTTCAGGGGAAACTTTCGTTTTGACGTCTACTTTAGGAGGAATTCGTCTGCTCACGCGCAAAAACTGGAATTTAATTTTAATTCCTCGTAATTATACGTATTTTGACGAGTATCTGTCAAAACCTGCGGACAGATGTTAAGACACATATACACAGTATACCACTTTTTCAAACCACTAAAATCCATCCGAAGTTCACACGATATCCAACTCCCGCTTTTTCCGCCGCTGACAAGCATTCCAAGATTCCAGTAATTAGTACCAAATCATATTTTTAATTCGCGCATTTCCCGTACCCGCACTCGGCTTCCAATTACTCTCTCCCACTCTCTAAACGAAAAATAATTAGCTTCCCCCGGCCGCGGCGGCGTACGAGAAAAATCCGCGATAGTCCCCCGATCATATAACAACAACAACACCTGCGCTCGCGCTCATATATACCTCGTTTGGAATTTTTCACCAGGCGAAAAATTAATTTTCCACGCGCGCGCGTAATTAGTATGTTCAATTAGACAGGCCATTACCACGCGGTTACAGTCTTGGGCAAGTTTCTCTCGCCGGACCCGCGCCGTATTACAGCATAAACACACGCGCGGTTGTTGCATATACATACACACGATGATAAAAAGTCGCGCACCGCGGCGCGATGACCGTGCGTGAGATATATGACGTAACCGGATAATCAGCGCGCGCCAGCGCACACCGCTGATGAGCCGCCAATTAAAAGGGTCTTTCGAAAATATTATTTATCGGCGATTATATAGGCGGCGCGAGAGGATGCAGACGCGCCGCCGCGTCGTAAAGGAGAAAAAGTCGAGATACGAGGATAATTTTTCGCGGAAATTGGGTTAATGAGATGCGGGCGATGTCGCGGGAGGAGAACGGCCGATGAGAGATAGAGAGAGGAGCGATATATCGTAGGTATACATATTATATATACGCATGTAGTTGCGTTGACGACGAGGATGGTTGCGCATTCGGGCATAGTTTTATGAGAAAAGGTCGGGGCGCAGAGAAAGAGAGAAGTGAACGTGTCGAAAGGCAGAATGTATGTGTATATGTGTGATGTCACTCGTTCCTCGTTGGGAAAAAAATAGATGCGCGCCGCATGGAGACAAATCTAATGTAAGCCCGTATATTAGCGTTAATTTTGACGACGTGCGTCCAAAGCTAATTTTTCTGGGATCGTTTTCATTCGGTATAGGAGCCTATTTATATGTATATACATGAATAGAGCGAATAGGGCCACGTAACAGATTATTACTTCAGAGCAACGGCGACGGCGGCGAGAAATTGGAAGAGAATTCAATCTCGCGTGTAATACTATTGCAAGTCATCATTGTAACTGGAAACTTTTACACGGCCGAGTGAGAGAGAGAGAGACTCCACGAGAGACTATCCGCTATAAACACGTGATTATAGAACTGGTTTGATTTTCCCCGAAGGGTCGCTTGCTCGCTTGAGACAAGCGTATATAATGTATATATCGCACAAAGAGAGCGAGATGCATAATGAGCGATGTATAATGAACGAACACACGTGACTTCCTTTAATTTTCCCCCGTGCGGCGAGTTGAATAAAGCGCGCAATTTTATCATTTGTTTTTTTTTGTTCCGAGAGACTTCCGTTGATGATACCGAGAATTTTTCGAGTCCAGGCCGCCTGCGAGAGTGAGAGATTGGATTTTGAGAAAACAAATTTTCATGCGCCTTCGCGAGGACGATGAGAAAAGTTCTCACAGTACAATAGACGCCCCCATTGTGACGCATGCGCGCGTGGATATATATATGTAACTTAAGGAGCTTCATAATAAACTTCAATTATTTCAAATAGGTCTAATTTAAAAGTATAAGCTCGATGTGTATAATGGTACACTGTATACACTTTTATGATGCTCGGTGTGTCTGTGTGTGTTCTTCGCTCTTCTGCTTATTACACGCGCATTCGGACGATTAATCTGAAAAAATATATAAATAAATTGAATGAGTGTACGACACCAAATTGACGTGTATTCGGATTGAAGTAATTAAATCATTGCTTAAGCCATTATATACAAGCGGAACCCATAATTATATACTCTTTAAACGCCGTATATAAAGTTATCACGCTCTTGACGCATTATTCTCTTATCGATCTGCGGAATGCGCAATAAGTGTATATTCTCTCGACTCTTAACGAACGCTGATTTTTCCATTCCGCTCGTGTTCCAATCGAGCTTTTCGTTAAATCGAAAAAGAAATCGCTATTATCTATCTCGATACAAGTACAGATAAAAATCTCGCGTTTTAATCAAAACACTATATGCAACTACATATATATACATTGTATACGAAGCTCGCGTGGCATTCCACGGCCATAATGGAATTCCTTTTAGATTTCCTATTAGAAAGTACGATAACAGCGCGTTGTACAGCTAGTTCAAGGTTAGCCCGACGGTACATATATGCAACATTTTACATTATGCTTAAAAAAAAAAACAAATATGTATCCTGGCAATTCGAGTGTTCGCCAGAATTACATTTTTTTCTGCTCCGACCAGTCGACCTCTTCCTCTCCTCCGAGATCCTATAGGATTGCTTAATCACTACCATCACTCCTATCGCCTTAATTCTACACACGCATACACTGCGGCGTTTTTAACGGCTTAATAAGCATCTTTCCGATCCCCTATGTATGTACCTCTCGCTTCAACCTCATTCCCACCGATTTTTCCAAACCCATCACACACACATGAGCGCCGTTCAAACACCCGCAGAAATCCTAAAACAACAAAAGCCGAATCATCCCGTCGACTTTTCGCGCGGCGCTTCTTCTTCTGCTTACAGCCGCGTGACTCATCGCCGGGACGCGCGTGCGCGCGCTCCTAAGGTCATTCTCACCGCGCTGAGAATGCGTCGCCACTTCCGGTATACGTTATGTACATGCATACTGGCACTTACACGTATACACACACACACATATCACGGACGGCGCGTAACGTCCGGATTCTGCGGGATACTGCGGCCATAAATCGCGATAACGAATCGCCGTATAACCGCGCCACGCCCACGCTGTGCATACAGTATGTACAAAGGGTGGTGCATGCATGCAATCCGAGACTGGCCGATTAATTAGCGCCGCGCGCTGGATTGATTGAGTCGCGAATTCCAGCGCGTCCAGGAGAAGAAGTGTTGTATACTCGTTCCTCTTTTTTTGTCTTCCATATAGTGTTGTTTGCATAGATATATAGGTATAATACGTGTGGTGTGTGTAGGTGAGTGGGGTGTCGGTACGCGTACGATTTGTTATGTGCAGTTAGTGTGTACATACATGCATAGTGATCGATGATGTATAGGCGTGGAGCGGAGCGCGGCCAAGAGTGCGTGTTTTATTGTCTTTTAAGTGCCCGCAGACACCCGGGGTGTATTAATCTCGGGCGTTATAATAGGCACGAGTATATATAGTGCAAGCGCATTGGAGAACTATGCGGATGTGTGCGAGATTTTTGATTGTTTACATGGGAACGGAGGATTTTTTCGTTGTGTGGTATATGCGAGCTATTTTTGGACCATTGCTATACGATATTGTTCGGATGTGTATGTGTGTATATATTACAGATTTGAATCGGTAATGTTAAGACGAGCGTGCGGGTAATAATATATATATATATAGTGACCAATTATTAAGTTACGGGCAAAGGAATCCTTGGATTAGCAGAATTATTCCGCGCGGAGTGTTCTATTACCGACGAGACGGAAAGCGTATATTGCAACCGAGAACTATAATAAAGCGCGTTATTTATACATTTATTTTTCCAATAATTCACCCACTACCACTCGCGCTATCTATAATAATATTAATTAATTTGATAAATACGTTGAAAAAGTTTCCTCCTCGCGCCGCGCGTGCGTGCGTATATAGTTGCAACACTTTGACGTTGCATTGATAGCGCCTTTATTTGGCTATTAAACTTACGTAAGATTAAACGAGCAACGCGAGCGCGCGCCCGTGTATACATGGTATATAGTAAAAAATTTCCTTTTATACGCGATACTCCATTAATAACAAAATGACGCGCGTGTAACGAATATAGCCGCGCTTGAATAAAAATCATTGCATAATTGCGAATTTATGCCGACAAATTTCGAGGTAATTGCCGGCGTGGTTGAAATGTTTGTCGAGGAAAGAGCGAGAAGATTTCAGATAATATTCGTGTCAGGAGGAGCGAGAGGCGCGTGCTTGAGTTTCAAAATTGACTATATATAATTATTTGAGGGATGGTAGATGTTTGGAGACATCTTTTTTCCGTTAAAGTTTTTCACTTCGACAAGTGAATTTCATCAGGCATCGTTTTTATTTTACTCTCTGCTGTGTCAAAAAGAAGTATAGATAAGATTGTCGCGCGCCTGCATGTATATAGAAAAGCCTTCCGTTTTGGTCACAGATAATGATTGCAGTCCGAGGCGGTAGTGTGGCCGCCACATCGTGTGCCTCTAAAAATGTATTTCCAAAAGATTGTAACCATTTTTTCTGACGTTACCCGACAAAAAAAAAAAGAACTCGTTTTCTTCTTCACAAAAATCAATTTCGAAAGTGTCTACAGAAAAAAAAGAAAAAAAAACAAGCGAACATAAAATATCGCTTTTAAATTGTAAATACTCGTTGCAAGGTTCACATTATACATATATGTATTACCGCAATCTTATATAAAGATTGTTAAGCTACCGCCGCGTCGAAAGCACTGCATATATACAACCCATCGTCGTAAATTACCCCGTAAACTGCTGAGCAGCGAGAAAAATGCCATTTTTTTTCCATATCCCGCAGAGGTTCGTTATTCGCGCGAAGGAACTAACGATCGAGTGTGTATTATCAGCGACGCGTGTGCGTGCATGTGTCTGAGTCGGAAAACCGAAAGGAAATCCATCGTGCAAACATCGTGGAGATAAAGAAATCAGGAGAAACGAAGACGAGAGAAACGTGCCATCGCAGGTGCATGTGTCTCTTCTCGGAAGATATTAACGATTGCGGCTGCATGGAATGTCAAAACTCTTGATGAATTTGTCGTCAAATATTTTTTATGTATGGGTTCAATGCTGAGGACAAATATAATTACAGATGATTCTTATATCTATATATATATTATCGGATTTTTAATGTTTGCTTTTTACCACTGGAAATTAACATTCAATTGTAGTTGCGTTTGGACGATATATTTTCGGTTTAAGAGCATATATTACTTAAAATAAATAGTATTGCAAAAACGTGGGTATAATTTATATTTTTTCCTATACTGCAAAAAGTATATACTCATTTTAAAATAGTCCAAAATCATATAATACGACACAAGTAATGTTTAACTTTAAAAATTTTATTACATTGTGTCTTTCAAATGAAGTAACTTAAAGCTTATTCAATTTTATGTTTCTATAGAAATTTTTATAACAAACTAAACTCAAAATAGTCATTAAAATATAGTAATGCACCGCAAAAAACCTTTGATAAAAATTACAAGTTTTGCAAAAATTACCTTATAAAGCTATAATAATTTTTATAGTAACTTTTTGGATGTTGTATACTGTCTACGGTATAGCTTTATCAGACAGAATGGTAATCCTTACAAAACTATTTGTTATTTAAAAGCAAAAGATTTATCTCAGTACACGTGAACAGCGATTACACAACCACGCATATATAATACACTTCGTTTCGAATTTAAAAAAAAAAAAAAAAAAAAACAGAAGACCTACCGATCTTTCCCAACGCAACATTCATCCCCCTTCCCGCTCCCAAAAAAATCGCGCACACAGCACTCGCCAGCGCTATCACAGCACCGTCATCGCTACATATGCGCGCGCGGTCCACGACACAAACGAGAGATTCGTATTCCGTGGCCGCGCTGCTTCCTTCCTCGCGCCGCGCGCGCGAGAGTGACTAACAGCGCTCCCCTTCCACCCCGCCCTCTTCCGCCCCACCCTCGCGCGATTCTCATTATCTTCCTCTCTCTCTCTCTCTCTCTTGTTCCAGCGAAGCGAACGACGCGGCTTCTCCTTTCATCGGTCGCGCGTATATATCTGCGTATATACACATACACACACAAAACTCTCCGCGCGGCCGGAAAAGAGACGAGTTCCAGGCACAACCGCAAGACCGCGCCGGAGATTGCACGTTTCGCGCGGTCTGTGCGCTTCTCCTCTGGCTGGCTCGAATTCCGTAAAATCATTATACTATTGCCCAAGCCGTGCGCTCGCCCAGTCATCTCTCGCGCGCGTGCGCAGGCTTGATAAAGTCGCGCGCGGGCGCAATCGCTTTTCCGATATTGTATAATGGAGGAGGAGAGGCTGTATAACAGCGTAAGGAAGAAGAAGGTGACGGGGTTGCGATATGTCGCTGCTGCTGCTGCTGCTGCTCGGATTTTGTAATTTTTCGGTGGGAGAGATGACTGCAATTTCGAGGACTGTGAAGAGTGAGAAATAGACACGTAATGTTCGCCGATCGCCGGCGGGGGTAATGAAAAATGACGAATCGAGTTTTTCGAGGATTGGCTAATGGGTGCCGCGAGGAAAGAAAGAGAGAAAGGAGAGGTTTATTGGATAATACAAGTTTTGAGCAACTATGTGTGTGTGTATTGGAATGCTAATGACTGCAGGTGGTTGAGATGATTGTATAGACAGATTGTCCACTATACGTCTGAGATGATTGTTGAACGTAAATGATGCAAGGATTTTATGGCGCAGTGTGTCGATTTGCAGAGGGAAGCATTTATTTAGATATACGCAAAAGCGCATTTTTAATTTCCTGTTGCAAACGGTATAAAGATTAATTATCGCGATTCGATGGATATTGATAATATTGTCAAGAATTGGCCGTGCGCATATACACTCTGATTTATTCAGATACAAAAAATAACGAAGATTCCACGTCTATGTACTTTTTCCTTGAAGCGCGTGTTCTTTCCTTTTCTCTTGCTGCGCCAAAAATTATACTCGTCGATAACGAGCATACTATCACCACGATCACGCACGTAACTCGAATCACGCCTTATTTTGAAAAACAACGCATACATCGTACATCCCAAATCTCCTTCATTTATTCTCGCATATATTCGAATAACGCGCGAAATCACTGCACTTCACCAGAGCCTCCGTATCACACACTCACCCATACACTGTCACACGCGTTATACTGTACGTCGATAAAAACGTCCCGCCGCCGCAGCGATTTACGACGCTCGCCTCTTCCGGTTATCACTCGCGCGATTTACAGCTGTTCTCTCACTCTCTCTCTCTCTTTGTTATCTCATCCCCTCTCGCGCCCCGTTTATACGTGTATATACGCTCGCGAATGTTATTAAATTAGCGATTCATCGGCCGATAAAGCTCACGCTCATCTCTCTCTCTCTCTTTTGGCCATGTGTGGAGCGGCGGCAAACGATGGCCTCTCTCGGTGCATCGATATACGTGGGATGTGTATTACATATATAGAGAGGTAGCTTTCGGAGGCGAAAATATTTTCGCGAGCGCGCACAGGTGCACGTGATGCGTACGTGCGAGTATGCATGACGTGCTTTGAGGAAAACAGATGGGTGTGCTGTTATCGGCATGTTTTAAAGGAATCGGTGAATCCGATTGTGGCAGTTTAAATGATTGCGGGTAGTTTTGGTTAAATAGTCAAGTGTGTTCGTTTCGATTTGTCAGTGTCGTATTGATTTGAATCTCATTCTCGGTACAACGTGTGTAAGGTATATGGGAATGCAAATTTTAAAGGTTGTTTTTATATGTAGCTGTAATTTGATGATTATATAATATAAACATTTTGTTAGACTTTAAAGCGAGTTATATGCTAGAGTCAGAAAGATACAAAGAGCGAGAGCTGGTACCCTGTGTGCATACGTCATCAATTTGGAATTTGGGTAATAATGGAATTTTGCAAGTTTCTGTCTCTCGTGTGCAGACCGCTCGGCGCCTTATATGCTGCGGACTAGACTCCTCGCCAAGTCCTCGAGCGAAACACACGCATTTTTCTCGCGGAGATGCACATTTCGTACCTAGTGCGTCGTACGCGACCCTACCTTACCACGTTAATAATACACATTAATTGTGCCGGCTTACGAGGGTCATTTGACAAGTACCTAGCCTCATCGCCAGATGGTGCCACTATCGCACCAGAAATACACTACAGTGCAGTATCTTCCTGTAAACGGTTACAGACGAAATTTCAGCCGGATCGGAGTTGTAGTTTATTTTTGAGAGCGTGTGAAAGCAAATGTGTCCGTTGATTTTTGAAAAAATGGAGAAAGAACAATATCGGTCGGTGATTCGATTCTTGTTTTTGGAAGGGAAATCGCGCAGTGAAATTAAAGAACGCTTGGATGCAGTGTATGGGGATGCTTCTCCTTCGATGGCGACCGTTAAATTTTGGTATAACGAGTTTCAACGTGGTCGTACGTCGGTTTTTGATGATCCACGCCCAGGTGCTCCGAAAACAGCCACTACGGAGGAGAACGTGACAAAAATACACGATATCGTTTTGTCAGACCGCCGATTAAAGGTGCACGAGATAGCTGCGATAGTAGGCATCTCAGAAGAACGCGTGTGGCATATCCTACATGAGATTTTAGGCATGAGGAAGCTGTCAGCAAGGTGGGTGCCGCGTTTGCTGACTGCAGACAACAAGCGCATCCGTGTGACCAGTTCAGAGCAGTGTTTGGAGCTGTTTAATCGCAATCCAAAAGAGTTTTTGCGTCGTTACGTGACCGTCGACGAAACATGGATTCACTACTACACTCCAGAGACCAAGGAGCAGTCAAAACAGTGGACCTTACCCGGTGAACCTGCTCCGAAGAAGGCGAAGACGGTCCCGTCGGCCGGAAAGGTGATGGCCACTGTTTTCTGGGATTCTCAAGGTGTGATTTTTATTGACTATCTGGAGAAGGGCAAAACGGTCACAGGACAGTACTACGCCGAACTATTGAGCCGATTTGACGCCGTGTTAGAAGAAAAACGGCCCCATTTGTCTAAAAAGAAAGTGCTTTTCCACCACGATAATGCACCGGCTCACACTTCTGCACTTGCCACGGCTAAATTGGTCGAATTACGCTACGAACTGCTGCCCCATCCACCGTATTCTCCAGATTTGGCTCCGTGCGACTTTTTTTGTTTCCGAACCTAAAAAATTCGCTCGCCGGGAAGAGATTCCACTCCAATAACGAAATAATCGCCGCCACGGAGGCCTATTTTGCAAACCAAGAGAAAACATTTTTTTCAACGGGGTTAAAAAAATTGGAACACCGCTGGACCAAGTGTATTCAACTAAAAAGGAGACTACATTGAAAAATAAATTTTATTTTTTGTAAAATTTTGGTGTTTTCATTTGTAGGCTAGGTACTTATCAAATGACCCTCGTATTGTAGTCAAATTAATATAATTTTGTCGCTAGTTAAAATTTAGATTGTAAGATTAGGATTAAGTAATTAAAGTGTGTTAAATAAAACCAAACTTGTAGTCAATTTACCAGACCTGCTCGCATAATTATAGCAAGAGAATCAAATTTCGATTTATCGGTCTAATTTCAAAACGCAACGAGCCAATGGCTCTAAAGTGATAAATAAACAAAAAAGGGGAAAAACTTCTGAACGGGCTCGACGTTAAACACATTTGTTTATTATTATAAATATTTAAAATTATTATTACAATGGAGCAACAAGGTTTTTTGTATTGAAAACTTGAAAAACAAAAACTAGTGCATAGTGCTAACCGCGCTTTTTAATCGAAATCGATATACCTATACAAATAATTCAAATGTCAAATGGGTAAAAAATACCAAGCAGCGTTCGATAAGACAATTTAACTTCCGGTATGAACATGTTACTTCCGGTCCGAAAGGGAAGTAGAAAATATCTCTAATCGATTCAGTGCCATTGATTTACTCATATACAAGGTGACTTCTGATTTTTCTTGCAAGTTTATTTTCTCTATTGTTCTCCATTTATGTTTGCTTTCTCAAAGAGAAAGCATTTTACTTTTTTAAATAGTAATTTTTATGATTTTTGTAGGGAATTTTACTTTTTAAATAGTGATTTTTATGATTTTTGCGACAAATTTTACTTTCTCAAATAGTAATTCTTACGACTGCTGAATCGAAATATTACACAGTATCAGTCGATTTGCTACACGAGTGTTGGTGACGAGTACACGTGTGTCCCAGCGCTATTGTGCAAAATAGCAAATTTTCTTATAAAAACAGTAAAGTTTGGAAAAATAATTTTCTCCGGGTACACAAGGTAAAAGTACCAATACGTGGCCACATGCACTTAAAAGTACGTTTTTGAAGTTACATTAGTACAAATACATTATTTTCTTTTTAAAATCTAATCTAGATACACATATTCTAGTAACCAACAACAGGTTGTGTTGTCTGGTTTATTTTTCATGAAGATAAATTGAAATTTTATGATCATATCTATGCTTCGGCGGCCACCTTCTGGTACTTTCACATAAGATTAAAGATAATTGTTGCCGTCCAAAAAGCGGCTACATGTACACGAAAAGATAGATTAACAACTATATATGAAAAAATATATACATATATTTTTGCATATTTTAAGTAACATGCATTTCATGTTTAAATAGATATTACAAACAACAGATTATATAAGTTAACAATTAAAAATTTATCACATATTTTACATCAAGAATGATTGTATACTGTATTGTAAGGCGTCCAAGTATTGGAGCGAAATTTTGGGACACTAGGATCAATTTTTTCTTATAGTGGCCAATCACTAGCGCATTGATACTCATTGTTATTTGATTAATTTATTATGATACAATTATAAAAAAATATGCCTCTTAAATGTTTTTTTTTTTTATAATTTGAAGAACGATTTATCATTACATTTCAAAGATACATTGAAAAGTACAAATGTTTATTCAAAATAGCGTGCAACCACGTTCCAAATAATGTTTTATTCAGATTATTAAAATTTATTTATAACTTTTACAAATTAGGAAAAACGCATTGTATTCGCTACCGCGGGCCAATGATGGAAGCTACATAATCTTTAAGCGACATCTCTCTATCGACACATTGTTTGCCGATTTTGAATAAAAGATCTTTCAGAACGTCGCAATAACCTAAACTACTATACGAGTCAGAAAATCTACGCGCGCTGAAAATTATACATTGCATGTGGTGTGCGCCTGGTTTCGTACCCATAAAACGATACAAATGAAAACGGCACTGACACACTGCCGCCGCTCCAATATAGTTATAGGTCGTCCACTCCGATCGCGCTTATTCTCGCAAATTATTTACACGGCGAATCAGGCCTAGATTTCCGGAAGTGGAGAAAATTCGAATACACAGCACAGACACGCTCGCGTAATCGCCGCGGCGGAATTTAAAGCCGACCTCTCACCTCCCGCGAGCTCGCATCCAGACAGGAAGCGCGAGCGGAATATATACACACGCGGAATTGCAAAGAGAGTGACGCAGGCCATAAATAGAGAGTAGCCATTGTTCCGTCGAAGGCGCGACCGCGGGGCTGTATATTTCACTCGGGATGTTTTCATTGCCCAAAAATTGCAAGAGTAAGGGAGAGAGAGAGACGGGTTGCAGTCGAGAGGTTTTATAGGCATAGGAGAGAACGTCTGGCTGCGTTGCTGCAGAGAGCGCAGGAGGAGGATGCTGTGGTGGTGTATAATACGCTGATGGGTCGCGGAGTGAGAGAGGAATATTTTAGAGAGAAAATATTTAGTTATAGATCGGTAAATTTTGTGGTAGGAAGGGGTAGAGGGAGCCGATTAATTCTTGATATTGAAGGGTCGGATGTGTATAGGTGTTTGCAGGATAAAAGAGATGTTTTATTGGGTTATTATGTAGAGCTCTGCAGTGTAACGGTGAGTAAATCAATACATGTGAGTCGCGTGGTTAGTCAAACTAAATATTTAACTTAATCTGGTCATTTTAATTTATTCTGGTCGACGAACGTTTATCTAGAATTTAAAAAAGTTATTTTCTGAGCTCTTCAACCTTTCGGAAAAAAAGTGGATGAAAACGTTTACTTTGCGCAAACTATATAGTGATAAATTGGGTGATTCTGTACATTAAATATTTACTTTTAAAATATAGTGACATAAAATATTCTAACATTTAAATTACAAAAAAAACAAAACGAACTGTCCATCTTACGTGGCAGTATCGAAATGTTTTATTTATATATAGAGTTTTTCAAATGCTTTTAAAAATGTAACAATTCAGAAGTGTCTCGAAAACGCAACAATTGACTTATTTAGATTTCGCATAAATAAATAATAAACGTTGTTGGCTTGGCATGACATTCACTGCAGTTGTAAAACTTCAAAGATTTTTTAATGGCTTTATATTTAAATTTTTGAAATCTAAAGGAAACCAACAAATTTCAAAGTAAAATAAAGAATATTTATTCAAATAGTAAAATTATTTAGTTTTGATAAAAAAAAAAAAAAAAAAAAAAAAAAACAAACACTTCTATATACCCGAACTATCATAATATCGAACATTCATCCCTCGCTTCCCGCGCTAAATATACGACGCACGGAGAAAATCCAATAGGATTCCGATGGAAATTTATATATACATACATACAGTTTTATCGTAATAACCGGATAATCCTAAAGAGGCGGAAACTTACTCGCGGCTATAAATAAAACCTCGCGCGCAGCTCGCTCCCGCGGGCGCTTAATGAGATAATTTTCCGCCAGGAAGTTCCCTCTCGCGCCGCAGCGAATCACAATATATATATATATATATATATATATATATATATATATATATATATATATATATATATATATATATATATATATATATATATATATATATATATATATATATATATATATATATATATATATATATATATATATATATATATATATATATATATATATATATATATATATATATATATATATATATATATATATATATATATATATATATATATATATATATATATATATATATATATATATATATATATATATATATATATATATATATATATATATATATATATATATATATATATATATATATATATATATATATATATATATATATATATATATATATATATATATATATATATATATATATATATATATATACTTACACACTTTTCCACTCGATTTTTTTGTTGCCACACATCCTTCGCTGAAAATTCGACAACCTATACCGCACACGCGGAAATCGAATCCCTGCATCATGCAGTGGAAATAAACTCGACCGCGCGCACATAAATACGGGATCGGGAAGAGAAAATAAACGAAGCGGTTCATTATACATCTCGCGGATCATATTGATTGACTATTCATTAACATATATACCTTGACGCGGCTGCGGCTTTATCCGCCTTAATCAGCTGCATCGATCGCGGCGCGCGCGTGCGCGCATACGGTGTGTATGTGTGTATATATGTTATTGACAATAATCGACGACCGGCGGGTTAACAGGCAATAATAAGCGCTTCCAGGAAGTGCGCCGACACGACGTGCAGCCAGCGCACGAGCAAACATTAGCCGGAAAGCCGACGGAGAACTTGGAAGAGGGGCATTGTTCGTCGCCGGAGCTTTTTCTTTTTTTAAATAAAGCGGGGGTGTATAGGTTTTCCGATGCTTGGTAAATGAGCTTTTCCGAGGACGGCCGAGGAAGAAAAAAGTTTGTCCGATTGATGAGCGTCAGCGTGGAACTATGGGAGGCAGGAGTATAATAATGGTATTACTGAAGTTGTGTATTGGTTATCCGCGGTAATGAATAATGAAAAAAAAGAAGAGAACTTATGATGTATAAATGCATCTTTTTAGGTCGTAAGAAATGAATAAGGTCTTTTGCATTTATTAAACGTTTAAATTAATTTCGGATTCATTACGATTGTAATTTCGATGTGACGCTTTACTTCGAAAGGTTGCCAATAATACTTGATCGTTGTAGTTTTATGCGAGGACTATCTTTCAAAAGTTTTCGGGTGTTTCGACGCATTATCAATTTACGTAACGAGAAATCCTAGCATAAAATTATGATAACTACTATGGATTATTGAAGTAGTCTCGAAAACAAAATATTATTGTGAAATTATAATTTCCTTATTCTTGGTGATTTACACAAGAACAATTATTAATTTGACTTGCAATAAAAGATGCAGTGCATACTGTATTTTCTCAAAATATGAATTATGAATAACTCATATAATAATGCTCCAATATTTTCTCGTTATTATTCACGCCTGAAATTAAATTACTCTGTCTGATTGCATGTCAGACAAATTACGCAAATAAATCGCATCAATTTTTCAAATATGAAATTCGCAATAACACCGTTAGCACCTCTTCGCCCTATTTATTATGAATACTCTATTCTATTGGATCATTACTATTTCAATCATTCTAGTCTGGTGTCTCTAAATCGGTATCGAGTCAAACTCACAGGTCGGAATCGTATTTAGTAAATTTATTTTGGAAGTTGCAATTTTTGAATTGTCATTTACATTGTATGTATATACACAACATCCGCTGACGCGTAAGCTTGACTATATTTTTCGCGTTACCGAATCGGCTGCTTCCTTCCACACTTTCATTTTTTATGCACGACACAGTCTTCAACGTCGCTCACGATATATCGAATTTAGCCGCAAAACTCACATCGTACACCAAGTGGCACACTTTCCTTCTTTTTCATGAAAAATTATTCACATTATAGCCCGAATCAATTTCTCAGATACGATTGAATGTATTCGAAACTTTTTTCCTCAGTTACGTCCTCCCAATGAAATGCCACACCAAAAGCGTCCAACAAAACTTACGGACAAAAAATTGATTTACAATCCGCAATATTATTTTCAATAAACCTTACGCAACTGCGCCTTCCATGACACGCATGCATACACGCATGTAACGCGTATAATACACACGTACCCACACCTCGGAAAAAAAAAGAAATTCCGAGCTCCCCATAAATATCGCATAATTACCAGCACGCGCGCGCGCACGCTTTACTCTCGTGCGATATATACATTCAATTTGCCCTCGTAACGTCTTAACTGGGTTACGCTTCTTATACTCCCAAATGTATAATCACACACCCATCGCAGCATCGTCGCCCGCGAGAGAAACAAAAACAGCGCATACTCTCTCTCGCGCGCGAAAATTAATCGATGAAACTCGCTGCTGCAGCGCCTGCAGGAAACCGCCTACTCCCGTCCGGTCGTGTGAAATTGGGTTATCTCTCGCCGCGGAGCCGCCGCGGCGCTATTACCGTAATCCATTATATAAGCCACAAGCGAGCGAGCGAACGGAGCTGTGTAACACGCATGTAACCTGTGCCGAGAGAGGCACACATGCGCGCTGGCAAGGGACACTTTCTCCTTCTTGACTCGTTCGTATTATAGGCCGTCGCCACCGCCATGCATGCGCGCTTTTTCAACTGGAGCGCGCGCTTTTGTGGCGAATTTCGCGCGCGGGTTACGAAACGCGCGGACGCGCCACCTCGCGGCGCCCGAGGGTGTAGCGATACAAGTTGCGTAAGGTCGACACGGCGACCCAATGTCCGATATCGCCTGCGTGCGCCGCGACGCTCACGCTCTTCCTAGATTATCGAGTGGGATGGATTGGTGGAGGAGGATTATGTGTGTTTGCGTCTTTATTCGTTATGTAAAGAGAAAAAGGAATCGTGTAGTTTCGCGGATTGATTTAAGGAGCCGGTGTAATTATTAATGATATTTCGTAATGGGAGGAGAGGTACGGTGTTTTTTTTTGGTAGGCCGATACGCGGATAACGATTCTTCGCGTAAAAAATTTTTAAACGAGCTGAAATGTTCCTTATAAGTAAAATATTTTATTATGTAGGATGTCTTTAAGATGCCTGCAGATTACCAGAGGTTATATAAAATTAAATTGCTACATATATATACTTTGTTGATAAAGCGCATATGTTTAATTATTGAATGAAAAGTCCTTGCGAGAATGTCGATGATGAAACTGATAATGAGGTTCCTAATATTATACAAAAAAATTGTTAATAAAGAAAAAATAATAAAAATTGTGATGAAAATTTTGAAAACTCATTATAGTTCATTCTTAATGAGAAATAACTTACGTTGGAAATCCTATTCTTGTAATTCAGTTATTTTTCCTTGATTAACTTTTTATGATGCGCTACTCTAGTGAACTTAAGGGGCAGACACCTTTTTTCCTGAAAATAAAAAAGTCTTTTTTTAATATATAAATATCCACTGATTATTCTACAATTTTTTCCACTAAAAGAGGGTATATCTACCTTACTTTAGCACTTTATTTAGGCCTTCTATCGGCTAGAACCATAGTTATCGATGGAACAAGTTTTACCACTGTCCACAAGGTTTCAGATGATCCTATGGATAAAATGACTCTAAATTTGAACTGGGTACTCCTGAATAGTATAATTCTGATATGAATGTAGGATTTTTTGATTTAATATCAGGACAAATTTTTACATAAGAAAAAATTTGCAAAAATAACAAAAATGAGAAAAATTCATATAAATTTTGTTTTCAATTTATCAAAAAATCCTGCATTCATACCAAAATTATACTATTCAGGAGTACCCAGTTCAAATTGAGAGTCATTTTATCCATAAGATCATTTTAAACCTTGTGAACAGTGGTAAAACTTGTTCCATCAATAACTATTGTTCTAGCCGATAGAAAGGGCCAGGTAACGTGCTAAAGTAAGGTAAATATACCCTCTGGGAAAAAATTGTAGAATAATCAGTGGATATTTATATATTAAAAAATGACTTTTTTATTTTCAGGAAAAAAAGGTGTCTGGCCCCCTTAAGTTTTTTACTTCGAGTATATATTGTTAGTGCGTTAACCTCTTTTTATTTTCTTTTTACCAGTTCAAATATCTGAATTTTTATATATCCAGTACTACTTTGACTACTCAAGAGACAAATTCTCACTTACTTTCGTAACCCCAATACACAATCCCGCTTTGACGAATCGCGCTCGTGTCATCTCTAGGAATACAGGATTCGGGAAAAATAATCTGGAAGTAAGGCAAATTTCTGCCATGGGTAACGTACGTAAACCTATATAACATTCACGCGTGGTGTCGACAGCTCCGCCTTCTGTAATATATTACATCACTCTCATCCGTACAAACATTATACGCGCTCACCCCCCATTAAAATTCAACGGGGCAGAAAAATTACTCAACTTTCTTGAAAGCGAACTACGCGTATTTGCATTGTAAATAGCGTCCGAATAGACGGGCCGTAAAGAGTTTTCCTTTTTGTTTCACTCGTCCACGAGCGCGAATAAGCAGCTGGCCGAGATCCGCACGCGATCATCGACGTTTAATTAATTGACCGCCTCGTTAATTGCTTTTCCCTGATACATAACGCGAGCGTCTTCGAAGAATTGATGCATCGCGACAGCTACCATCGGTGAAGCATAGCATACGCGTAATATTTATATGCCTATCGCGTTGATTTTGACTTTTTTGCTGCACGTGGAGATGACGGAGATGGAAAAAATTGATTGATAAACATCCTATACGTACACACACACGCTTTACTTCCTCGTTGTGGCTGTTACGCGCGCACGCGTGTATATATATATACACGTCGAGAAGAGTTTTTTGTAGCCCGCAAGCAGCGTGCGCCGCTGACGATTAGGAAAAAAGGTACGCGGCTGAACTGCACTGACAGAAAAAATCTGGTAAAAATTCTTATGTTGTCGTGTAAAAATTACCATGTTGGAATCGTAACTCGACCATATGTCGGATTTTTAGCAGAATTTGCAATACACGTAGGAAAAATTCCAAGTCTAACATGGGAATTTTTTTATAACTGATTTTAAAGAGCGAAAAAAATTATTTCATCTTTTTTTTTAGGAGTGGGGGAGGAGCGAGTATCAGACACATAATTATTATATTTAGACAATACAGAAGTTATTTTTGAATTAAACATGATTAAAGAAAATTTATTAAATAAATTAAAAATTTTTGACGACATCGAGACTCGAACCTGGAACCCTTGGCACGGTAGTCGGGAGCGCTAACCACTTACCTATAAAGACATATGTCCTACAAAATTTTGGAACTTGTATATCCCCAAACGTAAGATATGCGCGCTAATTTTATAAAAAATTATGCTTTAACTCGAATAATACTATTCTCTATTTTAGCGTAATTTATTACAAATGTTATATATTAAGAATATTGTTTAACATTTTATAAATATTACCAATACCTTAAATTAAACAAGCTCATTTATTTATTAATGAATTTGTATTTTCGATATAATAGTTTTTCACAACCTTCCTTAAAAATATTACAAATAAATAATTATTTTAAAAATTGTCTCATCATAAAAAATAAAAAAAAAATAAATAAAAACAAGTATATTGGATTAGAACGGCACATTCAGTTGTTGCGTTTAGCGTTTGTGTTTTGTCTCGATGTTGCCAAGGTGGATTGAGTTTGTTGACATGTATCTGTCTGAATCTTTCCTATTTTGACATTGAAGAGGTCAACTTTTCGTGCACTCGCGGGCTGTTTACGATTGAACGTGTGAATTCTTATTCTAAAACTCTCTCAATTTTTACCATGCTAGCCTGGGAAAATGTACAAAAGATAAAGTTCCATTAGCCACGTGTTAATTTTTACTATGCTGGCATAGGAAGTTTTACTTGTGACATTGGACTTTTTCATATAAAAGATAGTAAATTTTTCGATTTTAAGCAGTTGTGGGCAACTTCCAAGAGCAACATAGGAATTTTTCCCCGGGTTTTTCTGTCAGTGTGCAGTGCCGTGATTATGCATTAATGCGCGCGTGTTCTCAGGATATCGGTTACGTTGTGCGTTTGGCTTGGTGTTTATGGTTTGTTTATCTTACGATGGATGTCAGCTAAAAATAAGAATTTTGTTGGCTGTGCCGCGAACTACCGGATTGACTTGTGTAACGGAAACTTTTGTTTTGTCCCCCCCCACTGTTATATAGTAAAAACTTTTGAAAAATAACCACCAGCCGTCAATCGGTGTATTATAGCCAGGTCCGATCCAAATTTTTGTTTATTTTTGCTTTTTATATCAAAAAGATAAGCCTAACGAATCGCGGATACATTGAATTTACTTACGTAACGGATGTCTCTCGCGCAGCATGAATAAAAAAAAACCTTGTTCGCGAATCCGAACCACCGCGTCTCGGCCGCTTCTATAATATAATACCCGCTTACATGTATATATATATATATATATATATCTGTCATCGATCTGTATACAAGTTTTAGGGAAGCGGAAGAAGCGGTGGCGGCGGCGGTTAGCCCAAAGCCAACTTTCGATGCTTCAGGTGGAAAAAGTTTACGCACGAGTTGCCGATAAATAAGACCGCAGCTCAAGCGCGCGCGCGCGCGGTCTTCTGTTTCTCAACTCCGCGGCTAAAGCGTGCCCGTTGAAATAGATTTCAAGAATTGTTTTTTACTGATTATTATTCTCCTGGTCATTCGCGGAATACGGAAGTGCTCGTTAAAAGTGCTTGAGTTTTTTTTTTCCTCTCTCTCTCTCTCTCCGTGCATTATTGATTAAGTTGACTGGTTTTTTGTTCTACCTTCTGGCTTGAAAAAAAAAGAAGTTTCTTGATTATTCCGATGTTGAAATACTCGAAATATATTAGGTCCCACCACCACAAGTGTTAATTATATCGGAAACATGAAATTGTACACCTTTGGTGAGAAAATAAACGAATCAAAAGCCTTATTTATTACACGATTAATATAAACGTCGAAACGTGTATATAAAACAGGTAGTTTCTCGTAGTCCCTCTGTCTCCAGAAAAACACGCACCGTTATATCTCCAAAATGTCGAAATTGCACCCGAGCCCTCGGGCGATCGAATATCCCATCCGCATTTGATTAAAAACCATTAGGAAACAACCGTATCCTCAGCATAAATTAAAAAAAGCCCCTCGCGTGCAAAACAAGAGCTACAAAAAAAAAAAAACAGAACCGGCGGCGACGATCTCGGAAGTCCCGAGAGGGAGAGACAGACAGCCAATGACGCAAGTCGCGAGAGGTCGATCGACTGCGTCAAGCCGAGCGAGCGCTCGGGATTATTTGCATAAATATTAACGGATACCTGCCGGCGGCGATCCTCGGTTATAGTTGTGTGCGTATATATACATATATATATGTGGATTGGCGCCGCGAGATATTGTCGTCGACGAGAGTGATGCAGGAGAGAGAGAGACTTGGTCGAGTTAGATTGCGTAATGCAGGGAGTGGATTGTGTATTACAAATAGTTTTTTGGAGAGGTGAGATTTTGAAATTGGTTTGTTGTGCGCAGAAGATGTGGAGGTGCGCTTTGGGCGAGTGAATAAATTTTGATGACAGAGGTCTGACGGATTTCTCATAGTGAGTGAAATGTGTATATGATTTTAATGAATAATTGTGAAGAATAATGGGGATAATGTTTTGCTAATTACATTTTTTGATATATAAGGAATATGTTTTAGGTAACGGAAGCACCTGTTTAGTTCAATAATTTGTGACCAGTCATTCTCGAATAAATATTATCGCTAACAAAATAAAAAGCATGTGTAAACTACTTGATGTTTGAAATTTCCAAGTATAAATATTTTGCAATCCTGCAAGTTTATACCGCAAGTAAGTTACAAACTGAGTAAACCGTAATTGCTCTGCCGTAACATCAAAAAACCATTAATATGTATAACTAAACCGCACATCACCCGACCACATATAGGTACCCGAAACTTCCTACATTAAAATTTCACTCTAACCTGCGTGCACTCTGAATGTATACCCAGAACACGAAAAAAAACACACACTCATCGCTTCACCTCGCCTCACCTCATCGCGCGCGCGCGCAACTCCAATCGAGACGCATTGCCCTTGATCGCTCCACATATCCCGCGATCGATCGATCGATCGGTAAAACCTCTGCACCGTTAATGGACCCGTCGCTTCTCTCTCTCCCCTCTCGCTCACCGGCAGATTCTCATATACCTATACACACACACGCGCGCGCGCGCGTTTTCTTTTATAGACGTTCGTTATCGCTACTGAGGTTTGATCCCGATCTATCCGCGCTGCAGCAGCGCTTTTTAATCGCTCGCGTGAGAGAGCTATTATCGCGCTTTGAGGAAGAGCCGCTGCCGAAGGTGCTCGACGATGTGTGGGCATGACGTATAGCAATTTATAAGTGCGGCGCGGGTTGTCGGGTAGTTCCGTTCGTGGAAGTTGATTATTATGTAAAGTCGAGCGTTTCGCGATGTTTGGGTTTTCCGATCCGATTAATTTGCAGAAGCGAGATGATGCGCGCGGAAATGTCGCCTGGTTTAGATGATGAAACTTACGGGGATAATTGATGGAAAAAATTTATGTATTTGATTATATGCGCACGCGTGTAGTTGACACATCCGGCAACTTGAATAATGTACATAATCTAAGGCAATATTTGACAGCCCTGATGGCATAAGTTGATCTTGGTACCAGTTTGAAGTGAGCGTCGGACAATTTAAAAAGATCTACAAGAAGTGGCAGACCTTTGAAGACTTATCCCTTGCCAAAAATAATAATGATTATCTTTCTTAAATTATTTATTTTATAATAAGTGTAGGTATGGTAATAAACAACAATTTACGAGCTTGAAAAGTATTTATTTATACTGTACGTACGATATACAAGAACACACAGTTTATAAATTATAATTAATAAGATTAATAATTGGATTAATTAAACTTAAATCACATTTTTTGCCATGAACATTTGTCAGAAATCAGCGCGAATATCAGTTTTCCCATGACTTTTTTAATCGCATTATGCAACACTCGCCGGCGCAATCACGCGCGCCTCTGTGCAATGAACTTTTGTATATACGCGTATACACACACGTACACACGTCTACCTGTGGCGAGGAAAAGTTCGAGACTCGTTTTCATTGACCTTAATTCAATTATTTATCGCATCTCCGCACGCGCACGCGCGCATGCGCGAAATTACAGTAATTCGTAATTGCAGGCGCGCGTTACCGCAGCGCATTACTCTCCCCCGAAAAATCTCGTTGCCCAACGAATTCTTTAAATCGCCACACGCGGCATCAAAAGTTTTCTGCAAATTACTATACTTACTTGGCGTCCCCATAACGCTACGAAAAATAAAGCAAACCTGCGCGTTTTCTTATACCTGTGCGTAAATTACACGATGAAAAAAGAAAAAGAAAATACAAATACCATGCGCTCGCGGAGTCTCAATTGTCTGCAGCTACATGTATACATAAATATATGCGCGCGTAACCTTCGCAGTAGCACGCGATATGATTGCCGCTTCGCGGGAAGACGCGTCATCATCCTTCCTGAGGAACAGACGCGCGAATAATAACCGATAAAAAAAATTCTTCCACACACACATTGCAGCATATACAAAAGCCGCCTCGTTATGCCGTTCTCTCTCACTCGATTTTATATAATAATCGCCCACGGAGATGTCTGGTGTAATATCCCAATGGGGGCCTGTCCTCGTCGACGAGGATATTTGTCATCTTTGTGAAATCATAATTTTCACGTGGTTTTACGTAAAAAAAAAAGTTAATTGGATTTTCGTGAACGTTGAGACTCGGTGATTGCGGTGATAAATATATTATAGGCGATAAAACAGCCTTTGGATAATAATAGTATAGGTGTATATAGTGACGTGTGTTAAAGTGTTGCAGAGTTACATATTACGGTATTCGTCATCGCGTCAGACAAACATATTGATCTTCGGATTTCCGCTTAGTATGCGCGCGTACTCGATCGGGCGAGCCGCAAATACGCTTTCAATTTGTGTGTCGGCGCATTTTTTATC
Source organism: Torymus aiolomorphi (assembly GCA_036365515.1). Classification (NCBI taxonomy): domain Eukaryota; kingdom Metazoa; phylum Arthropoda; class Insecta; order Hymenoptera; family Torymidae; genus Torymus; species Torymus aiolomorphi. The sequence goes on along the minus strand of CM070875.1, from coordinate 9,564,209 downwards.
GTCGTGCATAAGTCATGCTTTATTATTAAAAAAGTTTTTCCAGATACGTGGAAAACTAATTCGTAATGAAGATTCATCGGTCGGTTATGCAAATACACATTTCATTTAAGTTTCCACGGTTGATCGGAGTAATTATGTTTATACTGTACATTTATATTTAAATTTTTAACTGAATGGAAAAATAATTGCAGTCGCCACGTTATTTTGTATAATTTGTAATTTTGTAAGTCTTAGCTCATTTTATGTTACTATTGTCTGAATTTTTTTAAATTTTTGGTACGTCTACATTTCGTTAAGAAAACAGATTTCCTTTTCTTTTTCTAAATCCTATGCATACACAACAACTAAAAGACAAGGAATACATTATAGAAATAAGCTAACGAACTTTCGCTAACTACAAAAAGTGTACAATAGTAACCTTTTATTCGTGTACAACAGACGAAATACTAGACGCATCAAGTGGCCGGGAATTTACGACTTAACTCCGGCGCTCGGCCCAGTTTGCGCACATGGCCTGAACCTTTTCTTCAAAAACAAACACTTGACTGACAAACATTTCGAGGAACAGAAATACGGGTTTCCATATTATTTCCTTTTTCTTCTCTAGACACAGTAGACAGTTAATCTAATGGAAAAAAAACTACGGAAAATCACCAGCCGCCATGGTCTATTCACCAACTAAATGACTTTTATTAATCTTTGCGGAACGTTTAAAAATACTAGTTGTACTCAGTAGTATTAATAATCATTTCCGCATATAGAATACATTTATTAAAGAAAGGCATTATTGTTTACGTAACACTGGACTCATATATTTAGTTATAAAAAAATAGGCAACTACTCCGATTAATCTCCCAGTTAAACAGGAGCGGCCAGAATTTCCGTCTCAGTCCATGCCAATTTTAGATTAAAAAAATTTTTACTTTCGAAATTATTAATCGTAAAAGAATTAAAGATAATCTTTTACTATTTACTAGTTGGAGTCAGATGTTGGTTTGGAAAATAGACGATACTTTTTAATGCCAAGTAAAACTCTATTAATCTTATTTTCTATTCTATATCATTCATATTTCTTACTTTAATTAATAAATTTGTCTCAATTGATAATAATAATTCACAATTATAGCGATCAATTTCACTTGCTTCTAGCATCTATTTTTTCAATACTATAACAAACTTACTTCATCCCAATTCACACGAAATGTAGAAAAAGTACCAACCGCCTCGTTAACATTTTTATATCAACTACATCAGAATACACAAGGAGCAAGTCGAGCAAAAAAAAACCGCATTTACATACCACCAAAGAAAGAAATTCCATGCAGCAAATCCCCGCAAAAAAATCATCATCGTCGCACCTCACCTATCGCCCCCTCCATCTCTCATAATCAAACCACCGCTCTCCTCGCGTGCGAAAGACCTTGCGCTCCTCTATATATAATCACACACCTCCTATCAAAAACAATACCGCCTGCACCACCAACAACGCACGCACACACACACCTCCTTCCAATATTTACGGAACAAAGTCGGCCGAAACCTCACGCGCGTTACCATATTATACGTGCCGAACGCGAGGAAGCAGCAGCAGCAGCCAGAAGAGTAAAACAAAACACTCACCGCCTCTCGTGTGCTTTCCCACAGTGCGCGGAGCGTAAGACACCGTGACAGGAGTATCATGCTCGCCCGAGCGCGTGCGCACGCGTGTTACACCCTGCTGCCTCGCGTATTCAGAGAGAGAGGCACTACGGCTCCTTCCTCCGAGGTCGCGACGACGGAAGCGCGCCGCCGGAATGAGGAAATCGGGGTAATCGCCGCCGCCGCCGTCGTCGTCGCGCTGCTTGGCTGGCCTGACAAAGGAATATCGTGCGGCTAAGTGTGTGCGTGTGTGTATGGGGAGGGATAGGGAGATGGGTTCAAGGTGAGCCGAGAAAGGAGTGTGACACTTTTTTTTTCTTCTTTCGAGGGAAGGGTGAGGGAGAGCAGTAATGAGATCCTTTTTTCAGCTAAAAGGGTTGGGTGGTTAACATAGTTAGGTATGGTGGGATTTTGGGGAGACGGTGGAATGAAGAATGTTTAATTTTGATTTTGAAGTTGTTTATAATATTGCTTTTAAACGGGTGATGCATTTTTTTTCTTTTATATTTTTAATGTTTATACTTGTATAAGAATAATTTATATACTCAATTCATTAGTTTTACTTTGAAAGGTTTCGTTTTGGTTGTTTTTTAATATATCAAATTTCATTTCAAATTGACATTTTTATAAATTTTCTTACAATAGGAGGACAAGTTTTACCAGGACGACTCTTCGTGGGACAGGTATAAGAAATTGTTCGATAAGTACAGGAAATAATATAAGGAGCATTTAAATGGACGTAATCAGACGAACATTAAAGAGTGTTCTTTCTTTCATTATTTAGAGGAGTTGTATGAGATTGCTCCATTTAAAATTCATCATGATGGAAAAAACATCGTATAATATACCGACGGCTGAGAGGAAGAAGAACGTATCTCGGCGCTCGTACTGGCCGTGCATTGGCCGTAAAAGATCATCCGCGCGCCGAGATACGTCGTTCTTCATTTTCGCGGCGAGATACGTCGTTCTTCATCCGCGCGCCGAGATACGTCGTTCTTCATCCGCGCGTCGAGATACGTTCTTCTTTCTCTCAACCGTCGATACACAATCGTGTAAAAAGCGAAAACAAATGTTATCATAACTCAAAATAATCATATATACATAATATGCAAGATTTGTACATAATACTACCACTGGCATTCGCACGCTACATTTTGATAAAGGGTTAATATATATATTCTTATAAAAAATAAGAAAACGTTATAAATACGACAAAAACCACATATAGAAACCAGCAATCAACAACCTTAATCACAACAACAATAACAACACTAATTCACCCCTATACCCACGAAAATCAAAGCGATATCCACTAATACCTGCCATCACCGCGCGTTTGCGCCCACTAAAAAAAAAATAACAACCCACGACATAGCCACTCATTCCGCCTAATACGGTCAACCGCTAGTCCGTCTCCTGCTCGAGGCATTTAAAAAATCCCGACTGCTTCTGTCTGTCTGTGTGTTTGTCGTCGTAGTCGCACCTGCGACACGAAACTGTCCCACATACACACGCACCTGCGAGCGAGCGCAAGGCCATTAGAGCTTCCGGAGTAAGTATAGCAGTACTATACTACCGTCTATTTGGATCCTCTCTTTCTCTCTCGCATCGCACCCGTCCTTTGCCTGCGCTATGCTACACCGTCGAGGAGTAAACGGCCGCCAGGGGCTTTCTATTATAGCATTCCGCCTGGCTATATAGAGAGAGAGCGCGCTGACTTCGTCTAATTGACCGAGTGCTGGGTGTATGGGAGGGAGAGGAGAACTATGCGGTTCGCTCTTTCGCCTTCCTTCGCTTCTGCCAATTACTTCATTAGCGCGGTAATGGGCGTGATTAATTTCTTTTTCACGCGCAAGCGAACTCTGGTACGGAGAGAGCTTTGATGTGCGTAGAATAGTTGGTTTTAGGTGGATGCAACTGGATTTTTGTACGGGCGGAGTTGTAAACACCGCTGGGACGTTTGGATGGGTGTGTCTATAGTTTTGAGCAAAAGTTTTGGGAGGAAAGTTACATAAAACGAGGTCGATTGGAATACGGATCGATTGCCTGGATTGTTTGAACAAATGAAATCTAATTGTTTATATTATATACTCTAAAAATGAATATGCGAAAAGTCGTTTACTGGTATGCGAATAAGTGAAAAAATTGACCAATTCCTTGGTGAATATTCACTTATTACGCAGTCAACATTTTATTCCACCTCTTCAATAAGTAAATATTTACTAAAGAATTAGTCAATTTTTTTTCTCTTATTCGCACCAGGGAAAGACTTTTCACATATTAATTTTTAGGGAGTACGGAGTTAAAAGGAATAAAAACAATACTTTTGAAAAACTTCTTTTTTTTTTTAATGTTTCTTTTAAGCATTCAAGAACATTATATGGTTATAATATTGACGGAGATATACAAAAAATATGTATTTTTATGAATGATCAAAGTATTTTACCGTACACGAATGATCCCTTGAACAATATTTTCCTGCAAATTGTCATCAACCATTACATAAACCTAATTACGCTAATCACAACCAAAAAGAATAAGGTCACGAGGCACCTTGCTTTCGACGACTTTCAAGGTACCCCTATATATATTAAAAAAAACGACGACTTTTCTCGCATCCAAAGCCAGCCAAAAATAACCCACCATATACACATACATCACACACTCACGTATACTATACCAACCTGAGATTTAATAGCCCTTCTCTTTCTCCACCTCGTACACAAAAGTCGCTCAACCCTTCTCCTTCTCCTTAAACACACGCTCCTTCGTCGCACCTACTTCCGGGTACACATAGTCTTCCTTTCCCATCGATCCGCTCCTCAAAGCTTTCGCCCCGCCGCGTCCACATGTACGCGTGTGTGTACGTGCAACGCACGCGCTTACGCACTTAATTTCCCCCCTCGCGCACACGCGCACTTGTCGCTCCGATTTTCATGGGAACGATTTCTTTTAACGCGAGCGCGCACGTTAAGTGGCCCCCGCACACACTCGGCCGCGATAACGTCTGCCAGCGAGGAAGGACTTCCTCTCGGTCGTGATTTCCCAGACTGTGCGGGGGAGGTGTGTGTGTGTGTTTTTTTCTCTCTTGCTCCGAGAAATACACGCGCGTGATGTGCGTGTATACTATGTGTGATGGGGAGTCGGTGGATTCGGTTAATCACGGGCAGACGGTTTTGTGAGGGGAGAGAGAGGGTATTTTTGGAAAAACCGTTGCAGTGGTCGCGCGGATGAAGGTTGGTGCGAGGGGAGGAAGAGAGGTGTCGTCGTAGTCTCTATGTATGTGGGTTACAAGTGCAGTTTGCGTCAATGTGAGACTCGTTAGCACTAAATTTAGAAAGACGTTGACAGTGGAGAAAGTGGGGTTGTTCAGTTTATTATCATCGCGGACTTATCTGCGTTGGGGTCAGCCGTTTGCAAAAGAGATGTTTATTACGTGTATTAAAATTATTTATTTTGTACAATTAATTGTATATTAATTTTACTTTCTGAATTGAACCAGATTATAATATTATAAACTTACAAAATAATCAAACTAGAGGGTTGTATAATACGATATGCATGTCAATAAAGGCTATAAAGCCTCTGTCGTAATAAACGTTTTTCTTGCGTTGAAAGAGTTAATTAAATTTTGACAAGCAATTTAATCTCGAATTTCACAGCAGCTGGTGTGGGAAGGAAAGATTTCAGACCTCCAGGTGACTAGACTGGTTCTTCTCCATGCGGGAATTAGCGTTGCGCCACTTTGGCATTTTTAATATGAGTCAATAAATGATATATCACACCCCAAACAGCCAGTGAAGCACCAACAGCTGAACAACTCTTGAATACATAACAAACAACTGAATTATTTCATTGTAGTCGTCTGATGCAATAATTGTTTTTAACAGATACGTTGATTACTTGATTGTTTATTTATATATGGTTTCAATTCTAGACATTCGAGGCCTGGAGATGACAAGTACATTTCACTGTTTTTAGCATCATATTTCCCGTTTAAAAATGAAATATTGTTAAGTACTGTTGGAGCTTGCGATTAATTCGATTATACCGACTGCTAGTTAGGTAGCTCAAAAATAGACGAAAAATATAACAAATTTATCAATTTCACAATTTAAGCTGTCGTTAAAAAAACGGAAAATAATGGTCCAATGTATCAGAGAATATTTTTAGCGTTTCAATTATCTTTCTGACAGTTACCTGTATTTTAAAATGTTTAGAACTTTTAGTGGTAACGATTCACACATCGTTTATTAAATATAATTATTTTATGAATATATGAGCAAGTCTCTTTATTTTTATTCCGTCTCATCGTCTAACTAAAAAACATTACCAAAAAATTCCAACAGTTAAATTTAACGCATACAATGAATTGAAATTCAAAAAATACACCAAGATCCTATTTGATCCTACTTTTGGATTTTGTCAAACGGTTTTAGGAACCAACAATTAATTATTCGCCAACTCATCAAAGCAATCAACCCACAATGCCCAATCAGAGACACTCTCCGCGAAAACCGAAAAAGTTCCAAGTATACCCGCCCACGCCATTACAGCACCTCTCCCACCCACTGAAAAATCCCAAGGAGCAGCACAGTACCTATTCTACCGACGACGTGTCCACCGGGGCGCGCAGAGAGGCATCCGCACTTACATATATATGTACAAGCGTATATCCACCTATACTCTCTCGAGTCTTCTGTGGGAAGAGGACGAGAAGTCAGCGAGGCGTGTCGCGCGAAAGGAAAGGAAGCGCCGCGAAGCCCAGTTCCGCTCGTTCTCCTCTATGTGTCTTCCTATCCGATTCTTTTCTCTCTCTCTCTCTTGCGCTGCGTACTTATACCTACCTACCTACGCACGCATCCGCCGTCGATTTCCTCCGTGACCCCGAGGACGACGACGACGACGACGCTGACGAGCCAATTTTCTCAGATGTATGTATGGGGAGTACGTGTGCGGGCGTCCATGGGGGGAGAGGAAGATTTTGCATGTCACCGTGGGGACGTATTTACAAGGATAAAAAGAAAGAGAGAGAAAGAGAGTGGTGTTAATTGATGGGAGGAGGGTGACGGATACATATGCGAAGTTGGCAGTCGTTTTGAATGGTTTTGTAAGATTTTAAGGGGTAATTAGCAAAATATAGGTACCGGTGATAATGGTCTTATTAGTGGGTCGTTTATAATATGAAAGTATATGATGTTAAGGTATCTACGAGTAGGACGATTATGGCGAAACTGAAATTTTGTTTTCTTGCAGACTTAAGGTATAAGAAGTTATAAAAAACAGATAGGCTCTTTAGTAATTAAATACTTATTGAAACCAATGATATACATTATATTGAAACATTGATTTGGTATTTATCGGTTTTTGGATAATTAAAAACCACTTCAATACCTTTAACCAGTACTTCTGATTTTTAGTATCACCGAATGAAATTTACACTTTTAGTTTACGATGGCGTTTTTTGCAGTAGACCTTTTTCTTTTAACGAAATAATGCATTGATTACTTAGAAACCATTGTGATCTTTTACATCCTCACTAATATGCCTTAGCTCAGCTCAATTCAGACGAAATAATTCATCGATTATTATTTGCGAACTATAATCATTCTTCAATTTCTTATTAATACTGTAACTCGAGATTTCAAGTGATTTTAAAAATTTCTGAACTAAAACTAATTGAATAAACGAAATATTTTCGAATTATCACTTATCAATTCATCATTCGCCAAAAGATTATTATAAAGTTGTAGAAAATATGAATAATAAAAGCAACTAATATGAATAAATAATAAACCTAGAGTGAATAATAACCGGATATATCTGTCTTATTATTCTATAAGACAATGAAATTATAGCTGTTATGAATTATAGATTTTCTATAGAAGAGCACAGATTTTCGACTCTGAAGGAACGATATGATTACATTTGCATGTCTGATGGTTTTTCAAAAGTTAGAACCAATCCACTTTGCGAAATCATTCATATTGAAAATGTGGAGCAGCAGTATTTCTGTCATGGATATAAAACTTCACTTATATCTTCTCATCTGATGATCGTAATTGATATAAATAAAAGCTTACATTGATGACTTGATAATGTTAACTATACGCGAATGTGTTACAGCTAAAAGTAACATGATTAAATAAACGCTTTGATAAATAATGCAAAATTACAGAGGATGGTAATTAGTTAATAGTCTCATGGCTTTATACTTGCGCGCGGCAGCATCGTAAATTTTGCTACTTCCTTTGCCAGAAGCATAATACGATTCTCAACTACCAGCGAGGCTAATTATTTTCACGGTATAAATACAGCGTTTTTTTAAGCTACACGCAAGGTGGAAGTAAAGCGACTCGCTTAGCTAAACATTCACATGATATTTTAAGTAGGTGAATTGTTTAAAAAAAACAGAAATCACGGAGGGCTTTACATTAATTTAATACACATAATGTTCTTGATTCTCAAAAGTCTTACATTCATTAGAGTTTAACTAGGCAGATTCCAGTAAATTGTTGCTTCGTCCTAGAAGAAGCTTTGTTTTTATTTATATTAATTTATAAATATTGCATTTGAACTTAAAACAAAAATTACAATTTTTATTTTATTTAAATCACTGATCGTTAGTGCAATTTTTTATGATATGATCTATGGTACATCGCATCGCACTGCAGCGCAAGCCCTGAACTGTCAAATATAAAAACAAGTTCCCTGGTAGAAATATTAACCAATAGTTGGCGAACTGTTTGTCAATTTTTAAATTAAAAACGTCACACGATGATTATGTTACTATTGTCGACGAAGGAAAACTAATTATACATGTGCAAATATTTTATTATAGGTACTTTAAAATATGACAAAGTTGGTTTACTTTCTGCCAGGTTTATAATTAGTTATACATAAATTGTACACTGAGAAAAGGATTTGTTTTCTGTTAACATGGCATTGTAACTGTTAACATGCGTATATTTAAATATGACCAAATATAGGCATTGTAACAGTTATAATGTCATGTTAAGAGTTAAGTTACCATGTTCTTATAAACAATTTCAATATGTTACCTGAGAACATTGATATTGTAATAGTTACAATATGCTTATTATAGTAGTTTTTTAATCTAATGGCCAATTTTTTACCAGGATGATGTTGTTTTATAACAAAAACGTTTGAAATAAAAGCACTTCTACCATCAGCTACTTTCAAATCTAATATGTCTATTAGTTAATATAGATATTGTAACTATTACAATATTACATTTTATCCTTAAACATGTCAAATAGTTGTATTTCAAATAGATAAATATTTTAACAGTAACAATATTCTTCTCTCAGTGATGTAGTAACAAGTCAAATGTCAGCGTCGCTAAAAGTGTTGTTATTTTCAAACATTTGGTGGCGATACCATTTTTATGACATCGTCGGATTGCTAAAAGAAGGTACTATCTCAGAATCCGGTTGGAAAAGGTGCCGATTCGGAAGCCGATTCAAAAAAGTACCAATCGCGAATAGAGGTTTTTTTAACCCTTTAAGGCGTGAATTTTTCATCAAAAGTGGCATTTTTTTCTCATTCATTTGTTTCTAATAATAATTATTGAACAATTTCATAACCAATTATGGTTTTTTAACCACTATTAAGATCTTGGGAATGTAGAGAATGGAAAATGGTAGATAAATTGGATAATATGTATCGTATACAAAAGATCAAAAACCGTTAGGATTTACGTGGATCACTGGTAACCCGCTGCGCCGCAAAGGGTTAATCAACTTTGTGAGTTTCAAAACGAACCTTAAAATAATTATAAGGGTATCAAAAATTCATAAAATATGCAATCGAATAATCTCTATATATAAAAAAATACATCTCATAATACAAAAGAAATTCTTTTTTTATTTGATTTGACTTCCAAAAAAGACCTACTCGCGAGTTGGTACCACATCGAAGCGGATTCTGAATTGGTACCTTTTCCAATCGGATTCTGAGGTGGTACCTTCTTTTACCAAGCCGACGACATGTTGCCGCATAGTTACATATTTTAGGTTACATCCTACCCACCATCGAAAGATTTAATTAAAAAACCACCCCAAATATACATATACTAAAAAGTATACCTATATTAAAGGCACTCAAAAAACTCTACCAATAACAATCAAATAACACCGTGCGAAACCCATCCGACCGCTCTGCACCGACCACAACACCATCGCCATACTTTCCCAGTTCTCCATCACCTGCGAACCCATAGCACCGAACTTTCGCTGCTCATACACACCGCGACCCAGAACCCACCTCTCCATATATATATATAAAACCTCTTACTGTACCGATCATCCAGGCGCACACCTCGAACCCTTTTACAGGTGCACAACTATCCTACCTCACCGGAGCCTGCGCATTCACGAGCCAACTCGTCTTTACATCTACCTCGGTGCTGTTGCTCGCGATCGATTGCACAACGGATCGCGCGGGGCGCATTATGCAAGCGCTCGGCGCCGGCGGCTTCCTACTATTACCTAACCAAGCCAGTGGTAGGTATATATACCGCGCGCACGGTCACCCGGAAACCGAAAAGCAGCAGCCGCGGATCATCGGTTCTCTCTCCCGCGGGTCTATAACTAGATATATATATATATATATATACGCGCGCAATCGTTTCCGGAGTGAGCGCGCGCGTGCATTGTTGCGAGGATCTCGTTATGATGGATATTCGCATCTTATTATTTTTTTCCTGACGTAACGGGCGAGATGGGGCCGAGATAGAGACCAAGTGATCGGCTTTTGAAATGTTTATGAGGTGCATTACCGATGGATTTTCCTTTTTCCGATACACATATCGAGGATGGAATAACGAACGATCGCGTCGCGTCGCGCGCGATTCGGATTATTGAATTTTACATCTATTATCGATAATATGGGATGCGATTTGCATTTTCCGTACATTTATCTCCTCGGCAAATTTTAAAAAGGATTCGTCGTCACGCTAGAGCGAGACACTGCATTTTCAATTATGTATATGTATAAAGTATTAAAGAGCGCGCGTCCTCACCGCGAGAGATATACGGGGGTTTGTAATATAATTATTTAACGAAATTAAAGATCAGATGGTTGATGTATATTTTCAGATTCTCGGGGCAGAGAAGCCCGCGCAGGACGTCAGCGGACGGCGGGAAATATCGAACGGGCGCGCAGAATTAGACCGTATTATTAGATCACACCGCACGCGGATGAAACGTTAACGAGGATAACGACACGTCAGCGAGCGAGCCGTGAATCTTTTATATATTTTCGCTGGCGCCAATTGCGTCAAGTGCCACGCCGGGTAACGCAAATTAGACGAAGAAGAAAAAAAAGACGCGCGCCACGGGTATATTAAAACCGTCTGGGATACACCGGCACTCTTGTGTTATACGCTATTCCCGGAATAATATCTTTCTCACTGCTGCTGCTGCTATGTGGGTATATACGGATTTATCTCGTTTAATAATCAATCATTTTATGTAACCCGCAAGCACTGAAATCGCGTGCGCGCGCGCGTGGTATTATGTATTATATATAACATGGGCGTATGGGAGGCGCCTGCGGGATCCGTTTTTCGTCTATGTGTGTTTATATATATCGGTGATCGCGCGGGTTTGGAAATTCAATTTCGAATTCAATTTGCGCGTTACGCATTGTAATTCGAAATGGCAGGGCGACTTGTGTCGGTTCGGGAAAACACTTGTTATCCGCGGGTGTGAGAGGGAGAGACCTTAATATATGCACGTCGAGGTGGAAACATGATTTGTTGTAGGTGATTTACGGCAGATCAAAACAATAACAGCGAATAATTAGTCGCGTAATCGTAATTTGACAAACGACTGGTGTATATATATATATATACACACACTACAACCGATTTCCCGATTAGACGTAATAACGATTTGAATAAACGCACCAACGTTTTGAACCGCGAGGCACAACCCAGCGACCATACTAGTAACTTATATGAAATAAAAATACGGAAACTCGTCATTATACCCATAAAACTTCATTCATCCCTTATTCCTCCCTTTCTCCTACACGACGCGAGACTAAAAAACTTTGCAACCCCATGCGACAACTTTCCTCCACCGCAATATAACAACGTCAATTCGCTCGCTCGCTTCAACTAAACTTTCCAGCTATATATAATATGTAATACACACACTAATCGATCCCCTCGCGACAGAAAGTTATACCATCGAAATATTAATTCGTCAGCGCGCCTCTTCGTCCCCACCGTCGAGCTAATCGGCATGCAAATGCAAACCGCTACTATATACCTGCGCGCGCACGCGACCGCAATTCTTCCATCCCCTCGCAACTGCGACTTATATATATATATATATATATATATATATATATATATATATATATATATATATATATATATATATATATATATATATATATATATATATATATATATATATATATATATATATATATATATATATATATATATATATATATATATATATATATATATATATATATATATATATATATATATATATATATATATATATATATATATATATATATATATATATATATATATATATATATATATATATATATATATATATATATATATATATATACTCACCGACACGACAAGTATAATGCGATTTCCGATTTTTCACGTATATATACAAGTATAGAACCATACCGCTGCTCTACACGCGCACAAAGACGTAAGATATAACCTCGGCTTAACTATATCTTAGACCGGAGACAAAGCGCCAATATGATCTCCGAAGGGCGCGCGGCAGCTCTCGCTCTCTTTACAGCCCACGCGTATAACCGAGAGCAAAGACAATACGCGGGAGCGTGTATGATCTCTTAACCCGACGCACATACAGACACATACACGCGTAATTTATTACACACGCGGTGCACAGCAGCAGCAGCGGAGAGAGCATTAGCATGGGCTATTGTTGCGTGTCGCGCCCCGTTATACGCTGCTGCTGCCCGTTAAATCGGCCGCGACGCGGGGAATCGAAAAATCGCGCCCGCGCTCGTGCCGCGACTGGCAACCGCACGGAGAGTTGCGGGAACACATTACACATCCTCCTTTCCGGCGCGCGCTGTCTTGAATGCCTGCCAAACGCTAAAAAGAATTGAAGAAAGAGAGAGAGAAGGACACACGTGCGCGTGGTTGTTGTCGTCGTTGCGCGATGCCGCTGCTGGGAGGCGCGGGGTTTGGTAACACCGGACGGTTTATGCAGTGACCTGGTGCGTTATGAGGCGGCGTTGGTGCGTCGCCTCGATGGGTGGAGCACACGAGTATACATGCAACGTGTGGCGTGGTGGACGAGGTAATGGATTTTGGTGCGTTTTGCAAGGGGTACGTATAGGTTGGAAATGTTCTTGAAGATTCATGTTGGTTGGAATTTCAAGTGCCCCGCGGGTTGTATAAATCAGAGGAAAATTCGTGATTTTTATAGTTGGGCGGAAACATTTGGGTTTAATATGAGGGACTTGTAAAAGATTGAAAATATGTCCGTAAATAGGTGGATCGAAATTTTAGGGAATCGTTAATGAGCAACCTTTTTCGGAAAATTTAAAGAATATCCGCGGTGCTATAGGGGGTAAAACCGGATACTTTTCGGAAATCGTTTATTAAAAATAGATAACAAAATAATAACAATTGTTTTTAGTTTACATTCAGGTAACTGAAAATCAACTTGGTTAGCCAAAAAAATATTTGCAAAAAATGTTATTAGAAATTTACGAAACAATCCGATTTTACCCCATAAAAAAGATTGTCGGGGTAAAACCGGATACTTTCATTATTCTTTCCAAAATGAATTTTAAGCGGCATTCGACACTCTAGAAATAATACAAAGACGTAAAAACGTTGTTTAATGAAGAAATCTTTTATTAATAATTATAAATTAACGTTTTTTTTTTATAAATAATCGCTAAAATCATATTTTCTTCCGCCCATCTTTGCCGGCAAGACTTTCTAATATATTTACGCATTTCTGTACCAAAAAATAATTAAATTTTATATGTATAATGTATGGAATAACGCACTCAATATCTATTATTAGTTTATTTTATCATTACATTAAAAGAAAAGAGAAAATAAGCTATCCGGTTTTACACCAACCTAAAGTATCCGATTTTACCCCAAAGTTCCAAAAAAAAGTAATTATTCATTTTTTGCAATTAAAAGTAAAATTGAGAAACGGAATTTCTCCTACTTATTTATTATAACATAAATAATAAGGTTATGTACGTACTGAAAGAGTATGTTGCTTACAGAAAGATTATACACACTATGACTGTTACGATGAACACGGTCTTACGAGCTAATAAATCTTTGACCTCTTCTAAAGTCAACACGAGGATATTTTTGACATGCCGATAGTATACAAAATGACAATAGGAACATTTTCAACGAGATACCATAGCATTATACAGATCGCACTAGTAGTAACCGAGTAATTGAGAATTCCGGTTTTGCCCCAGTCTCCGGTTTTACCCCAGTCTCCCCTAGTATTAAATTGCAGACTTAGCAATATTTTAGTGTTTCAAGTCGTTATTAATGTACAATAATAGTTGGATTGAAATAATCCTACATAATTGACACCACATTTATTATTTAATAAATTAATTTTATACTTTTATTTGCAAAATCATGATCTTCGGCGTGTCCGTTTCCACAGAAACTACATATATCATAAATTTTGTTAAGTAATTCTATTATTATTTAAAAAAAAATTTTTTTTTTTTTAAATATCATGAAATCTTATCAACACTTATTTACATCTTCTTAAATTCATGCTTTTCAACTGATAACGAATATAATCATATACAAACGACTTTTCAATTTTACATAACTTGATTGCGTGTCGACGAATCCTTATCAACAACATTTCTCAGCAAAAAGAAAGAAAAAAAAGAAATCCAACTCGACAATCACTCTCTATAACCCAATCAATCACTCCCTATAACCCAATCAAACAATCCCCAACAAATCTCCTTCACCCGCCCGATATCCTAATTAACACCGCACTTCGCCGTGTGCCGCACACCATAATGCACCAATTGATCACTCCCCTATCCTACGTTTTTCCGTCTCCTTCCTCGTCTCTCCGCTCGCTCCTCGTTATTATATATCTCTCAACCGACGCGAGGAGGGAAAATCAATTGGGCAGCCACTGACAAACGTGAGAAATATAAGCGCAGCTCGCGCGAGGTATGCCAAGGATCTCCTGTCGTAGGCGTATGTATATACATGTATAATGGCTCTCGCAGCTTATTTCCCCGAGCTCGCGAGGCGAACTTGACACACCCATGACAATACTTTTCCTCCTGCAGCGCGATATTTTGCCTCTCTTTTGCCGGATCGCGAGTAGTTTTATACCGACAGCAAACGCGCTAGTGCGAGTAAGTACCAGGTATACCGGGAATTGTATCCTTTGTGAGTCGTTCGTCAGCGATTGGGTTCAGTGTCCGAATGAAAACGTGATGTGATTTCGTTTCATTCGGCCTGAATGCGAGTGATTTGGTGTATAGTTCGGGATAAGGGACATTTTAAGTTTTGACCAAATATATTTTCTGGATATGCTGGAAATGATTGGAGTAGAGATTTTTTGCATCAAAATTTTCATGATTGTTTTGTATAAAAGAATCATGAAATTTTTGATGCAAAAAAATCTTGCATGTATATGCGGGGATAAGAAAAACAGGAGATAGTTATGGTATACATGTAATACGCGAACAAAAAGGATTGGTTATTGTATAACCAACCTGTTGTTTACTAAACACAACCGCAAGAAAATTGATTAACGAACAAATATTGGTTCCGCCAACCATTTTTACGTCGCTATACAACTATTAGGTTGGTTATACTAACTATCGTCTTGGTTGTACTAACTGTTAGTTCTGTGATTTTTGACCAATTCAGATAATTACAGTACCCAATTTTCTGGTTATTGGAACCAACCATTTTTTTCCGTGCAAATAAAATTTTAAAATCAGAAAAAAAGATATTGAAATATTTATATACGTCAGCACAATTTAAAATATATCCTTAAACTGTCAAAAAAACTTTAACAAGTATTAACAATTCTGGCAAAGGTTCTTTACCATCCACAGTTACAAAGTCATATTAATTATAAAATAATCATCACTTTCAGTAAGTAAGGTGAATAAAATCTTATCAGATTAACAACTAAAATCAATATTTTACAACATTTGTATAACAAAGCAATAATCCGCTCGAAAATTTACACCGTACATCAACTAAGATTTATTCACTATACTCCACACTGTATAAAACCACAGTGCAAGGTAAAAATGAGATACATATTCCCTCATTGACTTTATCCGATCACCGATAACCAAAACCTAGGTATACACGTACAGACACACCAAGATTCATTATATTCGATTCCACGAAGTGCGCATTATCTCGCGCGCAGGTCATATTATAGGCTTTCAAGTCGAATTACCACACTTTTGTCCAAACACACGGGCATTCACAGAGAGCGCGATATTCGTTATGTCCGATATTGATAACCGCTCGATACGAGCATAGATATATATAATGCCCACAAGTTTAAATCTGTACTCTCACGTGTATGTATGCATGCGTATGTTATAAGTCTTACTCTCCGCCACGGCCGGGCGAGATAAAGCGCGCGCGCACGCTTGGCTTGTCACGTTGGAATGCGTATCAGCGCGGCTGTCAGCCCGATTTCCTTCATCGGCACGAACTTTAGCAGCTCCGCTACGATTAGTCCTGTAAGCATACACATTATATATTTCGCGAACGTGCGCAGGGTAATCCGGTTAATATAGGCTTTCCGGTAATCTCCGTTCCCTCCTTTTTTGCAGGTATATCTCGCGCTAAATTAATTACCGATATTGCCGTTTGTCTAAACCTTGTACAGAAAACTTTTGCTCGCGTACAATGCATCTATATCAATATATCAACCCGCGAGCGAGCTTGCGTATACAGATCATAAATACATCAGAGCCGCGGCAAAAATGGGTACGCATAGCTTGTATAATATACAGCGAACAATAATCGCCAATCCAATCACTTCCTCCTCCACCGCCGCCCATATAATATATCTTTCTCATGCGCACCTCTGCGTACAGCCAATAACACAGCAAAAAAAAGTCCTGTACGCACACATATATACCTATTGCGCAGTACGTCGATCGATAAGACCATCGACTGCACCCCTGTCCACAACCCTCTCTCTCTCTCTACATCCCGATCAATTAACCCATAGGATATACTTATACGCCCGCTCTCACTCCCGCATACTCTCATCCATCTCTCTCTCCCTCTCTCCACTCAGCCTTGAGATATCGATGCACACGCGCGATCGTCGCCTTTACTCGTGCGGATGAAAGGCACTGCTGCTGCTGCTAGTGTATAGAAGTCATAGGTCAGCTATTCATACACACACAGACACATATGTGTGCGCACATACCTACGGACGATAGGAATCTAGAGTGCAGCAGCCTATACAGCGTTGTGCAACGCTTTGATTTATCATCGAGCGCGGGCAGGACGCGCGCGCTCGCAGGCAGGATCTCGGGAGCGCGCGCGAGGACAGCCACTTTTCCTCGACAAAGAGCGAGCTGCGCGCACGGGCGGCGCGCTAATTGCCGCTGCATGCAGCGCGGAGGAGAGTGAAGGTGCGCGCGGGAGAGGCATTTAGGAGTGGCGCGCGCGCAAAGGTATTTTTCGCGCGCGCGCGCGGGGGAGGGAAGGAGGAGGAGTTTGGAGAATGCGAGGCAGAGAGTGCAGGTGAGATGCATGGGCGCGCGCGCGCGACGGTGGATTGTTGGTTGTTGCTTGCGCGCGGGACGACGATGGTTCAGTGGGTCATGAGGTGAGAGGATGGGAGGTCGAAAGTGTTTTAATGCGGGGGAGTGAGTGAAAACTTGGGGGACGGTACTGTGGCTGGGATTTACTTTTTTCTTTTTTTTTTAAGGGGTGCATAATTCGATGATTTGCTGTGGTATGATGTATAGGGTGACTTCACCTGTGAATGAACGAATAAGGATATTTCAATTTTTGTTATTTAGTTAAGAGAGTTAAAAATGGGATTAAAAGCAAAAATCTTTTTTTATTAGTATTTTAACATTTTCAAACGTTACGTCAGTGACAAAATTTTGTTTAAAAGAAATCTGTAAGTATCTCCTAAAAACCAGTGAATGAATACTTCGCCAGTAAATAAACACTCCATAGCGTCGATTTTATGATTTTATTCTTAACAATATAATTTCTTTTATGCAGAATCTTTATGTAAAATGAAATAAAAATTTTCAAAGTTTCGAAAATTATCGTCATGTTAGATAAATAATACATAGAAAGATTGATATTTTCATATATTTAAAGAAAACATGCGTTAACTGGTAACTCTTTGGATATTGGTGAGGTCACCCTAATAGAAGATTCGATAATTGGCATGTATGTATGAGATAAGAGAATGTTACATGACAAGGACTTGGAAATTAATATTATTAATGTCTAATTATCAGTATTAATTAATATTTTACGTTACTTATACTATGGAAGTGACAAAATTTGTTGTATATGTTAATCTGATAAACCTATCAAAATCTTTGAGAAATTTATCACTTTGATAAGACAATAAAATTGTTTTACATGAGAAATTCAATCACAAATGTGAGATACAAATTGTCCATTACAACAGAAATCAAACTTGAAACTGTTTATATGATAAGGTATATTGTAAATCAGTTATCATAAATCCCTTATATATATATATATATATATATATATATATATATATATATATATATATATATATATATATATATATATATATATATATATATATATATATATATATATATATATATATATATATATATATATATATATATATATATATATATATATATATATATATATATATATATATATATATATATATATATATATATATATATATATATATATATATATATATATATATATATATATATATATATATATATATATATATATATATATATATATATATATATATATATATATATATATATATATATATATATATATATATATATATATAACCGCTTTCAATATTATACTTCCTCAACCTTCACCGAATCCCGAATCATTCCTATATATTACTGTATAAAAATTTGCTATAACCCAACCATCAAAAAACTCCGATCGTTCTCCCCAATCTCCCAACCCAAAATTCTCGCCGCAGAGATCGCGAATAATGCGCACGGCACCGCGTGTTATCGAACCCTCTTTCCGCCTCGAATTTTTCTCCTTCTTCCCCATATACCGAATCACCTACATATCGCGCACTGCGCGCGAGCGCGCACGTGTCCTTTCACGAGCGTATACACGTACACACACACACACACACATATCGCGGAAGCAAAAATATTACATAAGCTTCCCCGTGTACTTACACGACAATGACGTATTTATGACGGAGCCGTGTCGCGCCAAAAGACAACGACTACAACGGTAGTATAGTGGGGGGACCCCGCGCGTAATACGTAGAAAGGAAGAATATTAAATCAGCGGACGAAGAGAGAGAGAGAGAAGGGGGGGGGGGATACTGTAGTACAGTGTATGTGTGTACAATACGTAATAGGAAGCGTGGGAGCTCGGTTGCCGCGAGCGAGCTCGCGCGAGCGTTATTGTGCTTATAAATAAGCCGACCTCTCTCTCTCTCGCGCGCCCCGCTCTTTCTTCGAGGAGGTTCGAGCGGCGCGGTTCCGGCTTCCAGTCGCCTGAGTCGCGCTATTAATATTCCATCCTAGTCGCGGCCGTTCGCTCGGAGTTCATGCGCGCGTATAATACGTGCGGCTATGAGATCGCGACGGGAGAGGTGACGACGACCGCGGAGTGCGGCGAGGGTGACCGATAGATAGCTCGGTTGATACTGTATTACAGCAGTGGGATGTGTGGTTGATGTCGAGGCGGTTATTATATATAGCAGCGAAGACAGCGACAGAGTCTTGCGATTGATGTTGCAAAATTGTTCATTGAAATGCATGAATTTTGTATTATATGGTATATAAATATATAGAGTTCCATTTGTCGCCAGAAAGAATATAAGGAAAGGATATCGATTATTAGCGGGATTGGTGCGCGGGAACGGAGCGCAAATTAAATATTAATAGCTGACGGTAAAATGATGTAAGGTTATATATATGTAATAAAGGAACGAGTAATATTGGAAGCTGATAATGGACAGATTTATCTCCTAACAAATCCGCGTAACGAACTCGTTTAGCAGTCAGTATCCGCAGAACCGAGAATACTCGGCGGAAATCTCTGCAGTAAAAACGAACCTATATGTCATTCCAAAATCTCTCTCTCTCTATGACGTACACTAAATTTCCCTCTAAAAATGTTTCCTGCACGCAATCCCACTGCTGCTGCATATACACGTCACCACTGTCACATCGCCGGCCTCTTCCTACACTTACTTACAGTCTCCTGGAATTTCCTGCTACCATCCTCCACCTCCATCGCGAATCTCCTGGAAGAGAAGGCTTATACATACGCGCGCGTGCACGTGCGCCTTGGCAACGCGCATGCGCCTGCATAATGCACGCGGCCAGGTGTCAATTCCCCGAGATACACACACACACTTCCTCATCTCCGAAGCTCTCGCGCAACAATTCGTTACGTAGGAGAATTAGATATGGAGATGCCTATCGGATATGTATGTATGTATACTACGCGCAGGCTGAATCTCCGATGCGAAGGAAATTTGAATTTTTTTTCCTCAAACTGTGCGCGTTTAATACACGTACGTTGCTTTGTTCCGGGTGCGAGTGTTGAGTGTATAGATACACGAAGAGGCACATTGTTGCGCGTCGATCGAGATGTGGAACCGATGTAAGGCTGTGAAAATGAAGTTTTAGCTTGCCCTTCGAGGTATATAATTTGATATTCCAAGCAGAGATGAAAGGCCAACTCGTGCATATACGTAAGATTCAACACAGCACATCTTCTAATCCCAAATATCTATCCAAATACGTTTATACACTCGGAATAAAAAATCAATCGCATAATATATACTGCTACCCAGGCTACGAACTGTGTACACCGTCGCAGGGGGGGTCAAATATTTAACGTCCATTAGACCGATGATCATCGATGCGCGGTCGAAAGGGCTATTATTTGACTTCCTAACGAAGGAACGGCCATCTGCCCACGTCTACTCCTCGCTCTTCCCCCATCGTACATATAACTCTTCTGGGACTCGCTCCTCTCTCTGCTCCTCTATATACAAAAGGGTTGATGAAACTCGAAGACTTGGTAAATCAGTTTATCCGATACGTCGGACCTTCAGACCAGGCAGAGCAGCCTATGTATAATGGAATCAGAGCCCGGTGTCGCGATAAGGCTTTGACGCGTGTATATATATATATATACATCGAAATCACATAATGGCCTGCAAAACCAGCTTTTGCGCGCACGCACACGCGGATGTTTAAAGACGGATCTTAATAAAACACGAGCGACACAAAGTGTGTATATACTTTCCTCAATATAATCCTTTTTTTCTTTTTACAGTCGAACCACAACCGAAAAACCCCGGACGCACCAGGAAAATCCCTATTACACGCGTCAAGGATCATCGCCACACCACGGCTGTATATATTCGATGAAATTCCGCGAAGAGCTGTGTTCTACACGGTGCACACGTATGTAGGCGTTGCGCCGCCGCCTCTCGCATCAGGATAAATGCCTACGGCGAATCAAAATATTTTTCCGTGGAATCACGCGGCAGTACACACACAAACACGCACACACTACAACGCCTTCCATACATATGCGTACACGTGATGCGTGCACTCCTCTCGTATTCAGCTCGGCTCGAATTACGCGTCACGTGAAATCCCCCGCGTGTGTCAGAAAGGCTCGCGCGAGGAGAGAGAGAGAGAGAGAGAAAGAGGAGACGACGCTCGCTCGCAGCTGCGAGGCACGTTCGTCGCGGTGTCGTGTATATATATACATATATACGCAGCAACCCTAAATGCCTTGCAGGCGTATATACGGTGGGGGTGAATAAAGTACGCGTTTCGACGATTGGCCGGGGCACAGGGGTGGTGCGGTGCTACTGCGCTGACACGACAACTAGATATGTGCAGGAAACGATCGTTTGGGAGTAGTTCAATCGATTCTATTATATATAGATAACCGGGGGAGGAGAAATTGGTAATTGGAAAATTGGCTGTGGGCGGATCATGAGAAACGAATGTGGAAAAGCGCGTATGTATAAAAGCAGAATAAAAAAAAAATTCATCTGCAACGACGAAATGTGGTCTATTAGGCGAGGCCGCGAGAGAGCGGCAATAGGTTAACGAGCTGCATCGCTGTAATAGATCGTCATTAAGATAACGCTAATGTGTATAATACACGAGGCGCTTGAGAGATCCGTGTTATGTGTATGTGTGTGTATATATACACATGTGTCGTGAATTCCAGAAGATTATATTCTTTCGGGTACATCTAAGCGTCGTGCGAGAGCGCATCTATCTCGTATGTACGAAAATGGCGTGTCCCTCTCCCCGCGTGTAAGTCGATAGGTTTAAAGGGGTATCCATTATACATATACGCCGTGTCGGCGTCGGGTTTCGTGAAGATAGTGTAGAGCCAAAATTTGTTACTCGAGGTGAGCAGCCCCCATCACATGTTGGACCGACGACAATGTAAACACACTCGCGCGTACATATAAACATGCGCTATGGCCGATATGATATTTCATTTTCGCAATTGTGTCGTTATGGGAGACGGTATAGTAATTAACATGATATCGTCACGTTTTCAAATACGTATAATATTTAAACGATTTTTTCAGTCGAAACCCCTTTCCCCAATTAACAAATTACAAGAATTAAAAAAAAATGCAATTTGAGCTCGAACTTTCTTCTGTCATTTTCTCCCACCGTCCTCAAACTTTTATTAGCATTATCACCGCAATCATCGTCTTCTCTCCTAAAACAAAAAAACTCTTACTTAAAACCCACCAGCGATATAGCCTGGAGGCAAAGGCGCGCAACCTGTGGCTAATCATCATGGTTTATTCGACAGGCGCGCGGGGGCCTTAGGGCCGCCGCCGCCGCACGAATCCGTAAGGCCCGCGCCTCGTAACGGGCCCCGCGCGCGCACGCAGAGACGTGCCTTGTTGTTCGTCGTAGTTGTACGCGAGCCACATGTAATGCAAACGCCAAGTGTATAAAATATAAGTGTATATACACGGCTATTGCAAGCCGGACGCGAGATATTCGCGCGCGCGCATCCGTCGTCCTTCGCGCGTGCCGTGAAAGTATATACGAGGAAGATGCGGTGTGTTTCGAAAATGCGCGCTTCTTTTTTCGAGGCAGAGAGGAAAGGTTTTTATCTTTGGGATGAGTTGAGGAGAATGCGGGCAAAAAGCGAGATTGATATGGTGTGTGGCGCGTGAATCACGAGTGAGGTCCCGCGCTAATGATTATTTCGATGGCGTTGTAACTAAGCTTAATTCGGTTCGCGTGAATTGGAGTTTTTCTGGGGCAGCGGGCGGGGTTTAATTTGAGGCTGCTGCCCGGCTTGTTTAACCTAATTATTGTCGTTGTTGTTGCTATTGTTCACTTTTCATTTTAGTCCGGCGAGAAGGAGAGAGAATGGAAATTGGAGTGGATGTATATTATGAAATATAGGTATAGCCTGAGATGAGAATGAAGATTTATGGTGAGAAGAATTTTTCAAATGGTTCATAAACCTAATTGAAGTGTATATAATGTGGGCAAACATTGTTGTAAGATGTAAATTATAGTTTAATAAAATATTTTTTTTTTAATATGAAACGGAATGTCACCTTTGATCACTACATAATGTACGGACGACATATATACTTACAACACCTAAACGTGTGATTTTGAATTTCAATCGAATGATTCAGTACACACACACACACACACACACACACACACACACACACACACACATATATATACCCAACACCTTTTGAATATAAAACACGTCACCCAGGCAAAAATGTAATCGATCATGTAATTTTGACCACTCCAAAGCTCTCATGGCTAATTGTAATTCATTTCGATAACTCGCCATATAAGAACAAGTTCGAGAAAGGCTTATACATACGTACATACACACACGTATGACAGGAACAATCCCCGCGTCAGCTACAGCCATAAAATTTGACAAGCCCCGCCGAAGAACAAACCCAATCGATCCTCCCACGCGAGGGCGGCAGCAGCTCCCACGACGAGGTGGAAATAATCAAACGATATACCTCGAAAGTCATAAAAACCCTCAACGTTCTAGTCTGAAATAAAGACAAACGGGCTCTTAACGATTCTCCCGTGCACACTCGCTGTGATATGTTTTTCAATCGAAAGTACACACACGCGCGATTGCAACCATTACTCGTCTCATTACGATTCCGGGCGTGCAGGTCAGAGGGAGGTGGGACGAGGCTCGCGATATCGTTATTATTCAGAGCGCAATTTACGATCGTGGAGTTACACATATGAAACATGTGTTCGCACGCGCGCGCGCCTGATGCGGTGCTTTTTCGAACTGTGTATATTAAATCATTTTCCGGTGCGCGCCCGCGTTACGAGCGCGCGCGTGTATATAACGGTTATACGTTACACATAGACTGGTGGGTATGTAACTTAATATTTCTGCCGAACAGGTGCCATAATTTTTAGCGCCGTAAGCTATGAGGTGCGCTTAGTAGTGTAGTAAAACCTGTATAGGTTTGACGTATAAATACCTACTACATCACGACGCGCTCTTCTTGCGGTCGAAGGTGCGGGAAATTAGGCTGCAATTTTAGCGGCTTATCTAATAAAATCTCTCGCGGTGGCGGCGGCGAATTTGTCAATATTGTGAAACTGGAAATGGAGCCGCCGTGTGTTATATATATGTATATATATATACACACACAACTCCTCGGCACTTTGCCGCGACGATTATAGCAGCGCGCGCGGGCATTATATCACCTTTTTGTTTCCCAAGAAAATAAATGGAAATTATGTAAGCAATTCTGGGAGAGGAAAAATCGATCGGGGCTTTCGTTACATCAGTCGGCCGCGCGGCGAGGATCTTTCCTCTACATCCATCCGATTTGTATATAGGGTGACTTCACCAGTGAATGAACGAATAAGGAAATTTCAATTTTTTTTATTCAGTTAAGAGAACTAAAAATGGATTAAAAGCAAAACTCCTTTTTAATTAGTATTTTAAAATCTTCAAACTTTACGTCAGTGACAAAATTTTAGATAAGGAATAAAAGTAGAAATTTTGTTTAAAAGAAATCTGTAAATATCTCTTAAAAACCAGCAAATGAACACGCGATCTTACAAGGAGAGGGTCTAACCTGCGAGAAACGGATTTTAGTGGGCATTGAAGAGTCGATTTCTGGTACCTAAAAATGAAGCTCAGTACTGACAATTTCATCCAATGAGTCCAATTATTCTTGAGATATAGACAATTTAATCTCAAATATCTTCTATTTCGTTAAAAATGGTGTTTCTTCTATTGAGTGTCACATTGCAAATATGTATGATAGGAAAATGAACAAAAAAGATTGTAAAAGTAGACAGTAAAAGCTAAAATTTAAGACCTGATTCGTTAAAAGATATTGATTTTTCAGAAAGTTATTACAAGCAATCAAAGATAGCGTACGAAAATGACTAAAAATACGATCCATTTAATCGGTTAAAATGAAGACATTAACCGTTTTCTTACGCTATCTTTGATTGCTTGTATAACTTCCTGAAAAATCAATATTTTTTAACGAATCAGGGCTTAAATTTTAGCTTTTCCTGTCTACTTTTATAATCCTTTTTGCTCGTTCTCGTATCATAAATATTTGAATGTGACACTCAATAGAAGAGACAGCATTTTTGAACGAAATAGAGGATATTTGAGATTAAATTAACCACATCTCAAGAAAAAGGACCCATTGGATGAAATTGTTAGCCGCAGGTTAGACCCCCTCCTTGTTAGTATCAAAATACGTTTCGCCAGTGAATGAATACTTCGCCAATGAATAAACGCTCAATAGCGACGATTTTATTATTTTATTCTTAACAAGATAATTTCTTTTAAGCAGAATCTTTATGTAAAATGAAATAAAAATTTTCAAAGATTCGAAAATTATCGTGATATTATGATAAACAATACATAGAAAGCTTGATATTTTCATATATTTAAAGAAAATGTTCGTTAACTTTTGACTGTTCGGATATTGGTGAAGTCCCCCTATAATAATATTATTCAATAAAAGATCACAGCCCGCGTTATCATAAATGTGAATATAATCTTATACTCCTCTAATGAAATAAGTTTCGCACTCGTAACTGCGGCGTGGATATACATACACGCCTATGGATATGATTTTTACAACCGATTGTAATTCATGCATCGCGCGAGCATCAAAAACTTTGGTAATCAAAAGTTATTACGAGGAGGAATTCGTGTATACATATACCGCTGCACTAGCTCATCCAGAACATCTGTAACCGTCTATAAAAGTCATCAATCCGTGCACCGAAAGCGCCGCATCATCGTTAAAAACCCATCGCACGGTTCATTTGAATATCTACCACGGCATCCATTAATCTCTCATCCCGCCCAAAATTACCCAACCTCTCTCCTCTCCTATACCCACAACACATCGTCCGCTAAAAATCCCGCTCACGGTATATCGCGCGAAACCCCAACATTCCGCTCACTGCTCTCGGAGCTTTCGCAATGATCCGCGGCGCGGGTGACAATGGGCCGAAAAGGGAGTCCTCGTCGTCGTTGCGCACTCGCTCGCGTCCGTTTCGAAAGCCCGCGACGTGTTTGAAATTAGAAACGTAGAGCCTGCGCGCGTGTATGTAGAGTCCTTTCGTAACGCCCTCTATATACTCGCTCGTCTCTTTCTGTATAGTCTCCCTATATAGGAAGAAAGCACGTGTGTGCGCGAGAGCCCAGGGCGATAATTCAGGCCGATTATTGTATATTTGTAATCGGCTGCGGCGTGCGCGCGTGGAAGACAGGAGGAGCGAAGGTCGTAACAGCGATGCGTTGTCTCACGTAATTTTCTCTCGTTATATAGGGAAAGATAATAAGCGCGCAGATGTATATAGGGAGCAGTAATAGGTACATAGTGTTTATGGCCGACGTTTTCACGGCTAATGGTCGTGGTGATTAGCGGTCAGGGGGGAAAGATTTCGGGGTTCATTGGCGGAGGGTATAATTGTGTGTAGTGGGGATATTCGAATACACGAGGTTGGAATGCGGAATTGGGAATGGCAATTTGGCGGATACTGTATATATACTGTATATACGGGGAGGTTCGGGATGGTGGATTGATGATGAGCGTTGTGAGCGGTAAAAGTTGTTGTTGTTTGGTCTAATTAAGGTAGTTTCTCAACTCGAGAAGCGGTGGTTGTTGGAAAATAATTGTTGATATAGTTTGGCTAAATCTGATCGGACGAGTAACAATATATGTAAATGAGGAATGATTTAAGCGTTGGAAAAATTTATTTTTTTTTATTTTTTTTTATATGAAATTGTTTAAAGAATCGAATGAGCCCTTATAAATTAAATTCGGATGAAAAACAAAAAAATTCTCGTATTTACTCGATACGTTTTTCAACCCGATAAAATGTACACTTATACAAAAACAATTTTCGCTTGAAAAAATTTTTTTTATCATTATACTTGTCCGTTCGATCTTAGGAGTGAGAAACTACCTTAAACTGGCGCGATAGTGAAAAGATTGGTGTGTTATGGTATAGGAATTTCCGAGATAATTATATAATGTAATTCGTGAAGTTGAGGTATAGACCGAAAAACTGTCGTACAAAATCGCCGTCAACTTGGTTATTCGATTAAATCAGTTTTTGGAAAATTACAGAAAGTATTAATTGTTTCTCAATAACACGATGGTTTTGTTCCGGAAAAGTCGTATTCTTTTATTTAAA
The DNA here is from genome assembly GCA_036365515.1 of Torymus aiolomorphi. Taxonomy (NCBI): domain Eukaryota; kingdom Metazoa; phylum Arthropoda; class Insecta; order Hymenoptera; family Torymidae; genus Torymus; species Torymus aiolomorphi. The sequence goes on along the minus strand of CM070875.1, from coordinate 9,536,582 downwards.
TTTGAAATATAAAAATGACACCAGTATTTTCATAACGAATAATGAAGTTAATCTTTTACATAATAAGAAACAAAGTTCTCTACCTGCATTACAGACAATCAACCCACAATGAAATCTTTATAAAACTGACAATATTGTTCAAACGATCACAAAAACTTGTCCTTCTCCACATAAATTCGAACCCTAACTTTTAAACCAACTATCACCTACGTATATCCATCCACAAAACCCCTACCCGACCAAACAAGCCTCCTTCCCTAATGGCTAATTACCCACCGGCGGCGGCTGCGGCGCGCAATGGGTCATCCTCTCCTCCTCTCCATCTCCTTCTCCCATCAGCTACCGTACGTAACCCACACTACAGGAAATCTCCCGCGGTCTTTACGATGCACCTCTCTCTCTCTCTCCCTCTGACCATTCAATCAGGCAAATTACAAAGACAGCGATTTGTTTACTACGTCGAGTCTCCGGTGTCCCGTATAACGACTCCGCGGCGCTCCTCACTCCCACAGTCTAGGATGCAGCTCTCTTATCATGTCGCGCGCGCACGCGCCTCGAGTCTTAACGGTCTGGCAAAGTAGCCTCCTAGCGGGTTCCGTCATTAGACTCTCCCTCCCTCTCTCTGTACACTATACCTACTGCATCACACAGAGGTACACACATACTTACAGCGTGCGAAAAAGGCCCTCCGCGACGACGGAGGATGTGCAGCGCGCGAGCATGCGCAGGTGTCGATGTCGCGCGTATATCGGCTGACAATGAGAGGGAGGAGAAGGTGGAGGCCGAAGGTCGGTTTCTCCTGCAGTAACGATGAGGAGGAGAAAGAAGGGTAATTCGAGATGCGAGGTTTTTTAAGGAGACACGCTGCTGCCGGTGTACGTGTGTGTGTGCGTACTTGCAAGGAGTTTAAATCCCACGCGGAGGATGGTTACGCGTGGGTATATGTATATACGGTGGGGGTGGAGGCGAGGCGCGATATACCGATGCGCGGCCGGGACAGGAAGTCGCGCGGATGTGTCGACGAGCTTTTTCGCATGCTCGTGAAATTTCATTCGTTGAGGATCGAGTGGCGCGTGCGCGTATGGAGATATTTCGATGAGAAATAACGTACGAAAGTATTTGACGCTCGGGGATTCTTAGATGCATGGGAATGAGGGTCGACAAGCAATTTTTGGGAGCGGAAAAGTCGAATTTCGTGTACTTATGGGAGTACGCTGTAATTTTGAAGTTTGAGAAGGTATATGTACAAAGAGATTTTTTGTCCGCTTGGGTTTAAAGTTATTTATATTTAGAAAGAAATAATCAACATGTAGTTACGTAGCATTATTATATTTGATAACGTAGATTAACCATGTTTGAAAAATTAAAACAAAAAAATTTACAAACGATAGCAACACCAAGTTGTAGACTCTGAGATTTCTATGGAATGTATATGCACGTATACCTAGTTAAACGTCAAGTGTGTCGTGGAGTATACTAACAACGGCTGATTTACAACCGAACTGTCGCTCTGATTTTTGGACTTGACCTCAAAGGAACAACAGCAAGAAGTATGAAGCGATCGTTAGTTATATACAGTCGAACCTTTAGCGAGCTAAACAGATCGATTTTTAATCGTCTTTTATATTGTCGGCTTTATACCGGTGTATTTTGAAGATCTCGTTATACTTATTGAAATAAAAAATCTCTTTTTGTTATATTTATTCATAAAAAATTCTATTAATTCTTACCCCGAGGCTCGGAGTCTTCGATTTTAAACTTATTGCGATGACTTTTTCTTACAAATAATGGGTATTTTAATGACACTGAACAATAAAAATGAAAATGTTTTTCATACTTACATACGCAGGAGTTATGTAATTTATCATTTATAACTATTGATAGGTTTATTGTCCTATGAAAATTGCATTAAAATAGTTTTTACTAAAAATTATTATTCACAGTTGGAATAATTAAAAATTTTTATCTCTTTAAAATTTTTTAAAACTATTAATGAATTCATCAAGAATAGTAAATAAAATTACGGGAAAGTGACAATAAATAGAATAATACTAAGCAACTTAACACATATACCATATACATGTCATTATATACATGCCATATTACCATTATATATACATGCCATTTCTCTTTGAAAATATTATAACGATCCTTAGAATTTTTACTTCACGTTAATTTTAACGAACGTTTAATAACGTTAAATCCCCAAGACTCTCGCACAACTAAGCACATGCACTTTTGCGATTCCTGTAAAACAGACACGTATTATCGTAATACCCTGTTATACGCAAAACGAAAAGAAAAACCAGACGCAGGGAGCATAACGAGAAAACTCGGGACACCTCGTTATCTTCCATCCGCCATTTCATCTTCGTCGTCGGCGACGGAACGGAAAAGTCGGGGAAGCAGGAAGTGCGGAAAGAGGAAGTCCGGTCACCTCTCTCCCACTCTCTCTCGTTGAATCGCGGAAATCGAGTCGAGAACAAATGGCGGCAGATATCGACGTACGAACGCACGTATAATATATATGTATACACAACACGCGCACTTTCATAAGTCTCGCTATCTCTCTGGATAATGTACTTTTTCCGAAGACAGAGTGACTTTATTTCCTTCGCGGGCTTATTGTGCGATTTGAAATCCCGTTGAGTTATTTTCAAGCTAGCTGGCATGTTTGAGGATTGGTTGTTCTTTTGTTGTTATTGTTGTGATACATGCACGCAATGTGTGTGTGTTCTCTATTAAAGATACACGTGTTGTTGCGATAACTTCATTATGAAGCTAAAAACTTATTTTACCAAATTTTTCCATTATTTTACTATTTTTTTATAAAGACACATTTCGCAAGCTTCCTCTGACTAAAACTATAAAACAAACAATTAATCATTAATATTATACACCGCAAACTCTATGTACATATCTTTTAATTCAAGATTTTCCAGGCCACTTCCGCACACTTCTGCTCAGGTAATTTCCTGTCACCACCTTCGCTCGTTTCCGATTTACTTCCGGAATACACACACGCCAGACCTACAGCGAATATACAAAATAAACAAATGCACAAGCCTACTCTCACCCCCTCAAATATATATTCTTCTGCAAAATTCACCCCTCCAACTTTTCACCACACCCCCATGCCAAAACCTCGGGCTCCGAAAGCAAACAACAACGCGCGTCTACCTCGTTTCCTCGCACAAAAAAAAAAGAGGAAGAAAATGACGCGCCTGCTTTCGCCAGCAAATATCCTCCCGTCATTCTCGCAATCTCTCTCTCTCTCTCTCGCGGGCGCGCGTCCTCGCGCATAATCTCTTTGTTCGCCCCTCACACACACACACACTCGTACTCTCTCCTATGCCGCCTTCCAGATCGTAAACACACACACACACAAACCTCCTCGCAGAAAAGCTCGCTCTCTCTGCTTCTATATATACACGACGTTCGTTGGCTGGCTGACGGTGGCGGCGGTGGGTGGCGTTTCATTTCCTCGGCGACTTCCGGCAAACGCGACGCTTCCGCCGTATATCGGGGCCGGCGCCGCTAGCGCGAGTCTCTCTCTCGCCTCTCCACCCCCTGGTTCCGGCTCCCAGAGCTCCTTCCGCCTTCCCTTCGACGTTCTCCTTTGGCTTCCGTTCGCCCCGCGCGCTTCCTATACTCTCGCCCCCCGGCGCCGCTTTTGTACGCTCGCCTTTTAACGCCCTCGGAGAGGGAGAGAGAGCTTTTTCGCCCTCCGTATTTTCACTCGCGAGCTTTGGAGATGGGAGGATAAGCCGGGGTCATTAAAAAAGAGCGCAAGAGAGGATGATAAGAGAGAGGGTGTGTGTGTGCGTGCGTTGGTGAATGGTCGACGGGGTTGTCGAGATCGCAGTTCGGGCGCGAAGTGTTATTGTGAGGGTCGTGTGTGTGTGTGGGTGTACCTGGCCAACGACCTTTGACACGTTATGACGTTAGGGGTTTCGCGGAGATCTCGTTATGAAGCTTTGTGGAGGTAGTATATAGGAGCTATTGACGGGGTGTCGAAATGGTGAAAGGGCAGATTTTCCTTTGTGCTATCGATTTTTCTGGAATACGGTCTTTTGTACGAGGATTTTTAAAGGTCTGATTTTCGAAGTGTAATGAAGAGTTGGGTTGTGAGAGTTCATTGTAAAGTTTGAGATGGCGGATTATTTTAATGTTGATGAAAATGTTTAAAAAGTAAATTAAATTTGGAATGCGTGTTATACTGTGAGTTGTATGCGGCAATGTACTTGCTACTATTCTTTTTCCTGGCTGGAAGCGTGTTACTGTACTATTTTAACGAGGTACACGGAGAGAAAAGTTTCGTATCGTCAACTGGAGACTCAGGCTAAAACGGCCTGAGTGACTCGGGTAGTAGGCATAAAGCTATAGCATTACTTGAGTCTCCGGTAGTTTCTGCCTGACAGTCAACAGTAAAGAGATTTTTTTACACGTTCACCAATTCTTAATAATTGATTTTGTTTAGCTAAATTATAATACAAAAATATATTACAATTATAATTAACTTATGTCAATCGTATAGAAGCTATGTAAAGTTTATTTATTTACGTGCAAATATTTTTTGCATCTCCTTACTTCAGAAAAACATGCGACTGTTATGTTTACGTTTACGGAGGACTCAGACAAAAACGGCCTGAGAGTCCGGTATTCGGCGCTTGGCTACATGCACTAACTGGTTAATCTCATAAATGATTACGACGAGCCATAAATTTGGGTAAACTTCTTTATTAGTAGTCGACGTTTCGGCTCTCGATGAGAAGCCCTTCTCAAGAAATATAAAGAAATATAAAAACATTCGATTAAAAGTACGCCAAGAATTCTGTTTTATAAACTATTAAAATAATATAAAATATCGTATTAAGTCGAGATATTATCGTTGTCAAAGGATTGACGAGTCACTACTTCTTGAGAAGGGCTTCTCATCGAGAGTCGAAACGTCGACTACTAATAAAGAAGTTTACACAAATTCATGGCTCGTCGTGATCATTTATTAGATTAACCCAATTAATTACCAGCGAGCATTTCCTACATACGAATACATGCACTAACCTTGGCGGATAAAAATAAGGTTACGTTTACGGAGTTTTCCTCTCCGTGTATTTGAATTTATTCGAAACCCGTAAGTCTTGTCGCTAATTAATAATCGTACAATGAAGTAACGTAGAAATAAAGAGAAAAACGAAATTTCCAGAATTTCACGATTTATTTTCAAGCCCAATACGAACCTCGCAACCGACAACAACCAAAATCGGCAGTTTACCATTACACCGCACAATTTCAAGCATCATACACATCCGAAAGCAAAAAAACTGTGAGGTCGTTTCAAATCAATTTTACATAACATCTAATCCGAGCCACTTATCGAGCTATCAAATTCCATTAAATCCATTTCGATATACAACTATGCTACTGACGCCAGAAGAAAATGAAAAACGACCACCATTACATCAGAAAACGCCCTGTAAACAGCTACACAACGCTGACCAAAAATTTCTCAACCCGCTACACTTGCGCCATCACAGCAGCACAGTCCCATATAGACCCACTGTTCTACACGCGCGCCTTACATAAAACAAAAACCAAAACCCGTCCCTTCGCCGCAGAATGCAACCAATCTCCTATACCCAGGACGCGCGCGATGACTCCGTCATTATTCGTAGCTCTCTCGCGTCCCGCGTCGCTTCTCTCGAAAATTCCATTAGACCTCCTCGGTCCAGCGCGCGCGCCATCACGGTAGCCCGGGCCGATAAATTCCTAGCGCGGCGGCTCCGATCGATTACCACAGTGTGCACCTATATATTATCTATACCCATTAGCCAGCGCGCGTCGCGCTATAGGCAAAGCTGCGCCATCGGTGTCTGTTATACACAGAGAGAATTAATATGCCCCGACGCATGTGTTCGGGGAGGGATTACGTATTCCTCATGGGAAGAGAGACTGTAGCAGCGCTCTTCTTCTTCGCGATGCATTCCTGCGTATGTGTGTAAAAACACGTGAGTAGCGCACGCGCGCACGTGAACTTTTGACTGCGCGGAGTGTATAATGGGTTTTGTCTTAACGCGCGTGATGGTTTTACGAGGTTTAATGGGTGTAACGGTCGCTCTTTACGGGGGAGGGATGTATAGTCGTGGATGGATGGATAGGTTGGGAAATATTGAGAGGAGTTTGACGAGGCGATGAAGAATGCGAGGCGAGGAGGCTGCGGTGTATGGATGTGTGTGTTGGTTTAGTGCGCAGCGCGCTTGTGAAGAGTAATCATGTTAATTGATGCGCTGTGGGAGGAGGAGAGTATATAGATGGTTGAGAGAGACGAGGATTATGTTTGGTGTGTATATATATATAGTGGTGTTGAGGAAATAGTTGTTTACTGCGGTTTGAATATTGAGTGGCTGGATTTTAAGGTTTAAGATTGATGCAAATTGTGATACGAATACGTATAATAATAAAAAACGACTTTATAATGATTTGAATTCAGGTCGTCATTTTCTATTAAATGGACTTGCGCACAGAATTTTGTAAAGTAGTATAGATGATATCTATATCAAATATTACTTTGTTAAAATAACGAAAAACAAAGCCATTAATCATCGCAGGTTATAGTAAATAAAGTAATTTTCAATGAATAACGGTGGAATAACTTCCACCGACTCCAACATGCGAATATACATTTTTAGCTTGAAAAATAAAACTTTTCATTTATTCACCGTATAATACGATCATAGTATGCAACTTCATGTGATATGCAGATTTTTGGCGCATGCAGTCGCAAAACTGCACATTTCAATTTGACGTTTCATAAAACTAATTAAACAATTTCGACAATTAAATAGAGTACGAGGATTCATCATTTATAAGTCTCCGACTCGGGCATTTTTATATCGCTATATTTATGCCACCGTCGATCGAATATTAAATCCGCGTACATATACGGAGAAAATCGCGGCTCGAACGCGCGAAGCTCGCATAATAAATGTCGCTATGGATGCTTTATAATATGATTTATGTATATTTCGGTCTACATTTTATTTACGGCTCATCGACTTCGGTATTTATTAGCGCTCGGCTTTATTATATACGAGAACGAAAATAATAAAGGAGCGAGTTTACGCCAGTCGATATTAGCTTGAACGCTAAACAAGCGTGTTAGAAACCCATAAACATGATTCTTTTCGGCTTATAAAACACTGAAAATGTAGTAACGATCGTAATAAAACATTGGCAAAATGTGAAACGATTGATTTCTATTATCATTCCAAGATTATCAATAATTTTATTATTGCTTACGATTTATGATATCTTTTACAATTCTCGGCTATAATATATTAATCATAATCATAATGAAATCTCGCACATGAACAAAAAATTATCAATAAAAAGAATACTGTACTTTTATTAACCCTTTAGGGCCCAGGGTATGCCCCCGCAAGAAAAATTGTTTCGTGTTAGTTCATTAAAAAATGAGTTAAACATGAAGCCCAACCGTTAAATTAAAAAAAAAATCTGTGTGAATAAAAACGATTATTATTGTTATTATTATTATTATTATTATTAATTTCCCAATCTTTTTCAGGTCAGATAATACGATTGGGTATAGATTTTAAATCCGTCTTATTTGATTGTAATCAATTTTTAGTAGCCTGAAAGTGCTTTAACGAATACGTCCTATTATAAGACGCACGCAGGACTACAAAAAATCAATTAACTATTAATATCATAATATTACGTTATCTAATAAAAATATTATCAACTTTAAAAGCCTACGACCCCTGCACGTAATATACACAGCCCAACTTCTACGTTTACCTAATTGAACCCAGTTAACCACCATACATTGAACCAAAATCGCCACCGCACTTCCCAGGTTTTCCCAGCCATCACCCACCACCGCAATATAACAAAAAATCGCCCGCACGCGCGTTTTCCCAGAGCTCCACCTTATCTCGACCGTCCAGTACAGTCGAGTTCACCACTATCCAACAATTTTCCATCCTCCACCTTCTTTCCAACCGTCGCCTCTCGAAACTACTCACCCATCCCCTTCCAACCCTTGTCGAAAATTATCCGCGCTAAAATAGCATTATCCAGCCCTTGCCTCTAAAAAATGAAACTACCACCACCCCCTGATCTCCCCTACGGCACACAGCTCTATAACCATGAAAACGCGATTCCTCCTCTTTCATAAACAATCCCGCACGCGCGCGCGAACCGCTAATCCCGGAACGCCGCTTCTCACACGCGTGCGCCAGCGCGTGTCTCTTTCGCACGCACATACGAGGGGCACGCTGGCATCACGCGACGCTGACAAAAGGAAGAAAGGAAAGGAAAAAAACGAGAGAGAGAGAGAGAGAGAGAGTCCGCTGTACTACTCGCACCCCGTATTACACGCGGGCGGGGGGGTCGCGTGGCTTAAATTGCATTCTGCGTGCACCGGCTGGAAGGAAGGAGGGGTGCTCTGCGACGACGACGACGCGGATGTGTGTACCACCGCGCACAAAGGAAGAAGCGAGTATACCTACGTGTGTATATATATATATATATATGTACACGGGAGCGCGCTAACCAGGGCATTTCCGACAAACGAGTTCTCGCCCCCTTTTATCTGGACCAGCACCACCCCAGCGAGCCAAAAGCCGAGCGTTTGATATTGATTATACGACGAGGGCGAAGGAGACGGCCAGGGGGATGGATGGAGACTGTACCACGACGAAAGCGCTCCCTGATTTTATACCCCGATTGGTGCGGCGGCGTTCGCAGCTCGGTGCGTCCGCTCTCCTTTGAAGTCCCTCCTACCGCTGCTGTGTGCTATACCGCCGCTGATGCTTTTTTACGTCGTACGTATGTATGTATATATATATACACGTGCCTGTCCATTGGCTCGCTCTTTTCGCTTTATGAAGAGAAGAGAGAGAGAGAGGGACGTCCGGCTGGTCGGGCCGAAAATCCGCTTTGTTTGCGGCGGCGACGGTCGCTCTCGCTCATGCTTGGATGATGCTGCTGCTGTGCATCGCGCGACTGGTGTGCTCTCCTCCGCGAAGAGCCTGCGGTATTTTCGGAATGAAGGTTCTTTTGGGACGAATATATAGGGGCGTGAGATGAAGTTTTCAGGAGGCGGAGGATGATGAAGGTTCGGGATGCATGATGATTGAGATAAGATTGAGGGTTGAGTGTACACGGGAACGCTGTGAAAATCGCTGATTCTTATAATAAGAACAAATATATACCAGGCGTGTTCAGGAGTAGAGGTTGATGAACAAAAACAAGTCGTTTTTGTATAGGCTGTAAGTTTAAATAGACAGCATCGTCCTTGAATGGTGAAGGAAAACGAAGATCAAAAGAGTTGTTCGATGAATTTTGCGCTTATTATTCTACATCATATATCTATAATCACAAACGACAATAATGTGTACTTCGCGTTTTTGTAAGTACATGTCTATTACTGAACACGCACACGTGTTTTTTAAGACTCTTGGGTCACTCTATATCTTAAACAGATGTATCGCAATAAGAATTACTACGAACTTAATTCTATCTTTTAACCATTCTTTTATGTATAGTTAATTGTTTATCAAAGTCTAAGGAACCAAATATGTATGTAACCAATAAGCTGTGGGAAAGCGATATTGGCCGACGAACCAATGCTTTAAAAACCTGATACTGTGATGTCGGCCAACGGCGAGTCCTTTCTTTTAGTTCTATACAGGTAACTTTAATAAAACAATTTGGCGATAACGAAGGCATATTCAAGAGCCATCAAATGGGAGAGTGGCCAGCAGTTCAGTTCAGTTCTATATAGTCTCTGCGATGAGAGCAGTCCTGTAAGAGAGTTGATCTCTCAGCACATCGTGTTGCTTCTCAATAAAAACCATTTACATTATAAATCATAATTTTTGTTTAATTCTATTTACCTCTACGAAATGTACTTACATCTGATTAATTTTCGGTGCAATTACACCTGTAAAATCCAGTAGCCTACATACCAGTTAACATCTCCACATAATCGAAGCCCAAAATAAACTGCAACAATAATGTTTCTCCATATATCGTGATTTATCATCATATACTTATAAGATACCGATCGGGTACAACTCTTGATCGATGAAGGCATTCTCTCTCTCTCTCTCTCCATCTCTCGACATATACGCAGTCATAAATATCAATCGAGTGCGTATATATACACACTTTGAATACGGACTACATATCCAGCGTTAAAAATATGTCCACGCGCGCGGCTGCAATACGCGTTCGTAACCCCTTATCAATCACCCGTGGACTCCTTTGTATAATATATCCCCGCGAGCGGGCCCTTATACACATTATTATTACACACACGCGCCGAAAAACGATCGCCCTTATTAATCATCTCTCCTTTCAATCATCCCGCAACGTCATGCATGTACATACATATACACGTTGTATTATAACCCCCGATCTTTACAACTCCGCGCCCACGCGACTGTGTAATAACATCCATCCAATTAGCAAAATCTAGGCGGGTGCAGCCTTGCCCCGCAATCGTGCGAAATCACGAGAAAAAAAACACAAACCCGATTTTTCATCGCCTATATAACAAAAAAAGAATATATTTATAAACACGCAGTATTTCAATTACACACTCCGCTTAGATCGTACTGGCATATTATAAATATCGTATATAGACCCATTATAAATAGGGGCCCTGCGCCGTCGACGCACGCTCGCGTGTCATTGACCCAACGTCAGCACTCGGCCTATGCGATGCGGACGCGTGAATAAAGAGCGAGACGGAAGAAATAACGCTCGCGTGTACGTGTATATATACACCCGTCGCGCAAGAAGTATATACAAGCGAGAGAGGGAGAGAGAGAGAGAGAAGGGTAAGGGGGTCAATGGCTAATCTAGAGCCGGCCGAGCGCGCGCGGCCGCTAATCGCCCTGATGAGGCTTGATGGGACGCTCTCGGCGCGCGGGCTGAGGCAATTGTCTCGGGAGCTGCGCGCTCGCGCGCGGAATTCCTCTGATTTATATACGGAGAGAGGGAGACAGAAGAGTACACACAGCGCCAATAACGCGGTTGTTTGTGCGTGCATGTGGACGCGGAGAGAGGAACCTTGACTCTTCGACGGATATGTATAATAGACACGCACACGCGCGCGCGCGCGCGTTATTGTTCATCGAAAGATGCTCCAGATTTTTTCCTGTCACTTTCTCCGAGAAAACAACACAACGCAGGAAGAGAGAAGACGAGGCGCGGATGGTTTCTCAGGCTCGTAAATCAACGGCGCGTCCCTCCCCCGTATATCCGTATATACACACAGCATATATATACGGCGCATCGCTTATCGAATTTCAGTCCGTTTCTAGCGTTTAAAAAACGCGTAGAGAGAAAGAAAGAGAACCGTAGGGGAGGTCTTGCTCTGCTTCCGACTGCACGTGCAGCGAGCGTTAAAAACTCTGTCTCTCTCTCGCGCGGCGACCTCCCGGAGCTGCGTGGCCGAGCGAGCGAGCGGCACAGATGGCCGCGCACATGTAGCATGTAGTGGGTATATACGCGGTGCACGCTGGGGGGATGATATAGGAAAATATAGGGTAACGGGAAGCTGCTGCTGCTGCTACTGGAGGGTGACACGTGACGTGTATATATATATATGTGTATATACGTAGGTTACTCTCTTGGGGAAGGAAGCGTCGCGCTGCCCCGCAACCTGCGCGTGGTTTTTCCTGGTGTATGTGTGTGTGCGGGGAACAGTACTAGGGGCCACTTGTGATGCCATATAGGAGGCGAAGGATCGATTGGGATGCTCGCGCGAAAAGTGTATAATATGTGCCGGGTTGGGAGAGGCTAGTTATGCGGATGGGGAGAGAGTAGTTGCGCGCGTTATGGATGGCGATTTTTCGTAAGGGGGTGAAGGGACGCGGAAGGAGAGACAAGGGAGGAAGGTCTTTGATGGTAGAGCGTTTTATTGGTGGGGCCGATTGATGAGGTACGGCGAATGTTTTAATAAGGTAGAAAATTGGTTGGCAAAATCAATATAAAAATGTATTTGTGCGGCATATGCTGGGAGATGCGTGTTGTTGGAATAACACTGGGAAATTGTAATAATGATTTTTTGAATGGAAACAATAATTTTGGTTAGTGTATAAGAGTTTTAGGGCGGCATGGGGAAGCTGAAAAACTGTCGGAGTTTATTAATATAGTATACGGATAAATATATCGGTCAATCTACGCCGAGATCTAAAAACAGTTTACGAGGAGGAAAAGATCATATCTGAGTTATTCTAGGATTCTTCCTCAGTCGGATCGGCAAATAAATTTTTCAGATTCGTATCGTTGTTTGTCTTTGAAATTAACGCGGACAAGTATGGGTCTGAAGTTTGCGTCGTTGGAATGCAACGAAGTAATTTTTTAGAATTAATTTAAGTTATAAAAGAATGGAAATTTCATCTAAACCTTTGTTATAAAGTTATTTTATTCTATAAAACACTAAATCTGCAGAGAATATTAAAATTAATTAGTATAACCATGAAGCAAAATAAATTTTTTTTTTTATTTCGTTGCACTCCAACGTTACGAACTTCAGACCCATGGACAAGTCGAGAAGTCTATGGTTTTCAGTTTTCTGTTTATTTTGTCTCGAATTCACGAATCGTTCGGACTGATAGTATGTAAACATATATCGCAGTTAAACTTGTTTGTATTAACTATTGCTTAACAGAATGTTACAACTTTGGTAAAAAAAGTTATATTTTAATTATAAATTTATTTAAATATAAAAAAACCAGCGGGCACCGATTAGTCGGTCACTAATTCGGAATACTTGACATCCACTATTTCATAATATTATTATTTATTTATCATTACAAAGTATAAATTTTCACTATATATTTTACATGGGTTTCTCCAAGAATCACCGAAAACATAAAAAAAATCCTTTTCTATATATATAAACATACAATTTCCACTCCATCGAGCACCAGGACACAACCTCACCCAGTATTCAAAAACCCCAAAAACACGCATTCTCATCCCCGAAAATCTCCTTTTCACCGGCTAAATAGAATCCATTACGACTATCCCTCCGCAAGCGCACATCCCCGAAAGGAAAGAAGAAAAAAATATATATATTCCAATCGCCTCTAAAACCCGTGAAATTTACGGATCTCTCTCCTCCTTCACCTCCTCTCCAAGAGAGGACACACACGCACACAATCATCACCGAAATCCCTCGCCCTTGTCCAATAACGCGTTTTTCCCGCATTCATCCAGCCCCGTGAGTGCAACACGACACTATTTGTCGGCCGGTCGACGACACTCGTTTTCGGGTCGGACGATGCCGCTTTTCCGGGTGGTCCGCGCGTGGTAGCGTACAATATCCAAATCTTGTGCGAGTGTACCTATATGTATATATGGGGTACAACGGGGATTATTACGCGCTCTGGTTTTACGAAAGTCATATATCTCGCGCAGGAATCCCGATACCGCAATTAAATGCGCAGTGTAATAATCATTATAGTTGCCCTATAATTAATTAATAATATGTGCAATTCTCCCGAAAATTTCCCTTTAACCGGTCATAAAAACAAAAAAAAAATTTGAGGCACACCTCTGCAATAACTTTTTTCTAGTTATACAGACGACAAAATACACGAAAGAACTTTCGAACACAGGAACACGATCTTGTGACACAGTTTTAACCGCACATGTCAATTTTTCTTATGGAAATATAACATGGGAAAAATGGATGAAAAGTAGTCACTGATGATTAACCAATAACAAGCTCTTAAAGGCGTCAACAAATATTCCACAAAAAATCTACTAAAATAGAGGAAAAGAGCTTTAATTTAAGTTAGAGATCGTTAAAATTGGTCGGTTCTGTGCAAAGTTACGTGAATTTAAAAATCGCGGAAAAATAACAAAAAATGATAAAAATCTTAAGAATTACGTACATTTGTTGAAAATCGCTTAGTTTTGTAATTTTCCGCGATTTTTTTTTTCGTCGTTTTTATGACCGGTTTTTACTGCGGTCGAAGCATGCGAAACAATTGATACACCTGAGCGGCGCATCATACTCTACACGTATATATACAATGTCAGGATGCATCCCCTATATATACAGCTCGAGAACACGCAGCGCCGTAAGAAAAATCACTGGTGGCCGCCGCTACGCGCTACAGCTCTCCTCTCTCGTTCCTCGGAACTCTCGACTAATCGGTTGGTCCGATCGATTTTTAACCTGCGCGCAGAGGCAGGTACACAACACGTGTCCGCCCCGCAGCAGGTTATATAGTATAATAAGAGTCGAGCGGAACTCTCTCTCCTTTCTTCTGTTCCTCTCTTTCTGTCTCCGCCCCGCGGCGAAGGTGCATCATTTGTCACCGCGCGCAGCATAGCTTGACCTGCATGCATCGCCGCTTTTTTCTTCTTTCTCGGACTAGAGCGCGGTGCGAGCCAAAGATTATACATATATACGTACGTATACTTAATGTGTGCGTGTGACTCTATGGGAAGGCCCGCATGGGGGGGAGGGTTTTCATAAGTATGATTGAATAAGATGAGGGGAAAATGGGCCGGCGGCGGAGGGTTTGAGCGTCGAAGGGCTTTGTGAGGAGCCTGTCGTTCTGGGAAGAGATTGGGAGGAGTTTTTTAGTATGGTGGTGATAGTGGAAGTGAGGGCTGTCTTAATTTTTCCTTTTTTTAGTGAGTGGCTCGATTGCGTAAGTGTAAACATTATTGAGCTGCGAGGGAGTATTTTCATGATAATGTTGTGTGCAGGTTGAGTTCAATGGTTTGACTTTTAATTTGGTATAACTTTTAATAGATAGGTATTGTGATGATGTACAGTTAAGGTCTGATCGGAGAACTTGAAGTATTTATTACAATTCCAATCGATGTACAATCACGTTAAGAACTTTTATGATAAACTGTCCAGTCAATCTTTTAAAACCAGAACTAATATTCTTTCGACAAATTATAATAAAATTCTGTGGCTTCCAGGAACAACTACTTAACTGACTTTTTGTCAAAATTGAGTTAGCACCGGAATTTATACCTTCTAACTACCCTTTTTCATGTAGGCTTGGTCCAGAAATCTGAAACGCGTTCAAAGAGCAAATATCAGCTAAGTGCATAACCACTTAACTACACCTGTGCCCGCAAAAACCTCTTAACTGAATATTTATATTTAATTAAAAGCACCGTTTTGTAACTATTTTTATAACAACAAAGATCAAAGGCAATAAATAATAGAAGGTAACACTACAGCTTTGATTGCCGGGCGATGGGGCGAGTGTGCATAAACAGTAACCGAGTAACGTTCGGTATTCGGTTTACCAAATTCCGTTGACTTTACGCACATTCCGTTGGGAGGCGCATGCGCAAGAATGAATATTTAAAAAAGAATTCGTATTCTATGTTTTAAGTGTAGGAATAACTAAGTTATTTATCTTATTTGAGCACTTAACTGCACAGTTACCGGAATAACAACTTAATTGCATTGTTTTGTTTGTTTATACAAAGAACAAAAATGTATTCTAGCAGCTGATGGTGAGGTTCGAAAGATATTCGATACCTTTGTAAATGTCTAAATTGTTATGACTTATCTCGCGCATTTCGATCTTACATATGAACTGTTATGACAGAAATTTTAAAACGGCAATTTCTCGAAAATGCGTAAAGTCAGTTAAGTCGTTATTCCTGGAAGCCACAGAATTGTTTGCATTACGTTTCTTACAAAAATGTATCTATTAATATTAATTCTTTTTCAAAAAACGAGATTTAATAACATCACGATTAAAAATCTTTACACTCCGATTCTAATGCCTACATGGGCAACCAGCCAGTTTCCGAAAAATTCCGCTTTTGTCGCCATCTTCACGTAAAATTCCAAACTTCTCCATCATAACAAAGCCCGACAACAGACCCGTTCCCATTCTTCTCACTATATTTTCCAAAGCTTACAAAATATTAATATACTACCAACATTAAACTACAACTAATTAAACTAGCGTAAATTTAAAATTTACATTCACGAGATAAAAAAATCAAACTACTTCCATAAATTTTAAAAGAACCCTTTGTATATAATTTTTCCACACATATTCCCCAGAAATATGTGCATACTCATGCACAATTAACACAGATAAAGATGGTTTCCTTTCTCCAGCGACCACAAAGGGCCCTTTTCTGACCTGCATTCTATTACAACCCTTTTCTTCAAGGACAAAAGGGCCTATACTCCGCGAAGGTCTCGAGAAGAAGCTGGCTATAGTCCAAGGCTACTCTCACGACCCCGTTTTCAACTATAGATTATTTTCTATATTCACGCGAGATTTTCGATAGAAAGACTCGTCCTCGTCTAAACCATATTTACATAATCCCAACGTATTTATTTGCGCGCAGCGCCTCTCTTTTGATTTCCAAAATCTCTCATCGTACACACACACTAAACGCCGAGATCCCAACACAAAAACTGCGCGCTATTTTGCCCACTATCAACACCTGCCCTATAAAAAAAACGATAACCACGCGCGCCTTTCCCAGAACCAACCTATACTCCGAAAATCTTCGAAATCGCGCATCCCTCGTGCTCTCACTTTTCAATCGCCACACCGCCGCACTCACTCTCCACTCGAGCGATTTTCCCCAGAAATCTCGCGCGCATCCACGCGCACGACAATGAGAAACCGATATTCCGGGGTGGGTGCAGGGGGTTAAAAAAAAACTGCGTCACCCTCAAAGGAAACTCGCTCATCGCTGCTGCTAAAAAAAATGTGTCAAGTACGAGCGCGCGCGGTAAGCGTGCCTGCGTGCGACAAAAATGCGTCGTCTGCGTGTGTAGGAGATTCCTTTCTTCTCGATTACTGGAAACGAAACATAACTGCGCGAGTATCCTATAAGTGAAACGCGAAGACGAAATCCATCCGATGACTCCCTCTCTCTCGCGCTCACTCGTGCGGCGGAGACGACGACGGCCGATCCGATGGAATTTAAAAGTATCCGGTATCTGCTCGCGTATACTCTGCATAGAGAGAGAGAGAGGAGGAAAAGGGACCACACGAAGAGAGAGGAGAGCTGCCGCCGCTGAGGGGCTTCCCTCGTGTCCCGAGGTTTTGTTTGCACCTGCAACGCAACCCTCCTTCATTACGGACTTGTGCATCCGTGTGTGTGTGTACGCTGGGCTTTGAGAATCTTCCTCTTGAGAAGGGGGATAAATGACGCGCAAGGCTGCGCGCGCTCTGTTTTCCATGGCGTGTGTGTATAAAGGCTCGGTCGTGCGTGCGAGAGTGCGCTTTTTTTTCTTGGTTTCGAGGAGGGAGAAGCGGAGGGACACACGGGAGATCTTCTTTTTTTTATTATTTTTGGCCGGTGATTCCGGTGTTTGTGCGCGCGCGGATATGCGTACTTTAATGCGGGATGGTGTATTGTTTTCCGTTTTATTGGTTTCGTTTGTGCAAGGTGCGGAGTTGTCATCGAAGTGGGAATGATGAAGTGGTAGCAGGCTGTTCGCCGATGGCTTGGGAAATATAAAGCGAAACGTGGGACATTGCCGTATACGATGGCGATTTCCCTTTTTTGCCTTCTGTTTTAATAATAATAATAATAATAATAATAATAATAATATAATGTTTACTTGTAATACCATGTTTACAAAATTAAATCATACATAAAGCATGTTATAAATCACAAATTGAATATTACATCGAGATATCACAGTCAGTGCTTAAATCAAGCTATATCACAATATAGTTTTGTTTATAGATAATACACGAACAGCAATTAAAATGATTAACATTTAAAGCATATATTCTTCTACGACAAAAACTGAATCGGATGAGTTTAACAATATCCAGCACCCTACGCGCCTACCAACCATTATTTATACACATTGAAAATCAGTGCACGCACCACACACACACACACACACATGGTGCTTCTTAGGATTATAAACCATTCAGCTCGCAAATCCCCGAAGCGAAAACCCTTCCACGATCTCATCGCAGCCCTCGTTCCGTCCGCGCGCGCCGATCATACGCTTATAGCCCAACCGTATATACATAATACACGTATACCCACCCATCATCATTACCACCACCCATCTCTCCCACACCAGCGGCACCCCGAAAAAGCCTACGACCTATAAGATCCCGTATCGCACGCTCTGCCCGCACGGATATTCAGATCATCGGCCGTTATATACAGCATCAGTGCAGCGCCCTCCCCTCGTTGCACGCGAATCATCGGGGCCATTTAAATCATGACGAGGCTAACCAGGGGGCACACAATGAGGGACCTAGCATATACACCGTATCTATCATACACACCCCACCGGGACAGGGGAAACGACTTTCGCCGTTTAATCGGGTTTTCCTACACACGCGTGTGAACCCTGTGTGGCCGGCTTCCTTCTTCCGAGGGTGCAGCGACGCACGTGCGCGCGCCGAGATCGCGGATAATTACTTCGATTTCTCTCTCTCGACGCGCGCGTGCGCATATGCGGGGGGAGGGCACGCGTCGAGCTCGCTGAGCGGAGCTACTAACGAGCCGGAGCGACGATGCGTAGAGAGAGAGAGAGAGAGAGAGAGAGAAAGAGAAAGATATGTCCCCCGTCGACGACGGCGACTTCCTGCTGTGTGTATATGTGCAACGCACTTGTGCGTTGCTTCTGCGGAAGATTTTTGTTTTATTGCGTGCGTGTGTGGGTAGCGGTGCGTGATTTTGCGGATGGCAGGTGAATTTTGGCATCTTTGTTCGTCAAGAGGATGCTGGTGCGAAGTAATGAGGTGGTGGTGGCGATGCCGATGTGGATGGAGAGGCGAAATTTCCTTTGAAATGTTTTGCTGGGATGTATATGCGGCTTAGCGTTGATTTCAGGATTTACTGATGTAGTCTGAGGACAAAATTTAATTGATATGTAATGAAACGATCTCATTAAAATAATAATTATAATCGTTTTTACGAAAGGTTGAATAAGTATATTAATTATTAAATTAACGAAAATTCACTTTCTTTTAACAATTTATATAACGTTTTTTTTAACAATAATAATTCTTTCATTTTAATACGCGAAACACATAATTCAAACGTTATGCATAAAGCATTGGTTTTTATTGATTATAAAATAAATAAACGAAAGAATATATTGGTTTGAAGTAAATATCAAGTTGGTATTCTCGCACTGTGCGAGAATAATATGCAGACCAAACGCAGTCCTGCACTCTTTATAAATTTGAATCAGTACACTGACAGAAAAACCCGGGGAAAAATTCCTATGTTGCTCTTGGAAGTTGCCCACAACTGCTTAAAATCGAAAAATTTACTATCTTTTATATGAAAAAGTCCAATGTCACAAGTAAAACTTCCTATGCCAGCATAGTAAAAATTAACACGTGGCTAATGGAACTTTATCTTTTGTACATTTTCCCAGGCTAGCATGGTAAAAATTGAGAGAGTTTTAGAATAAGAATTCACACGTTCAATCGTAAACAGCCCGCGAGTGCACGAAAAGTTGACCTCTTCAATGTCAAAATAGGAAAGATTCAGACAGATACATGTCAACAAACTCAATCCACCTTGGCAACATCGAGACAAAACACAAACGCTAAACGCAACAACTGAATGTGCCGTTCTAATCCAATATACTTGTTTTTATTTTTTTTTTTATTTTTTATGATGAGACAATTTTTAAAATAATTGTTTATTTGTAATATTTTTAAGGAAGGTTGTGAAAAACTATTATATCGAAAATACAAATTCATTAATAAATAAATGAGCTTGTTTAATTTAAGGTATTGGTAATATTTATAAAATGTTAAACAATATTCTTAATATATAACATTTGTAATAAATTACGCTAAAATAGAGAATAGTATTATTCGAGTTAAAGCATAATTTGTTATAAAATTAGCGCGCATATCTTACGTTTGGGGATATACAAGTTCCAAAATTTTGTAGGACATATGTCTTTATAGGTAAGTGGTTAGCGCTCCCGACTACCGTGCCAAGGGTTCCAGGTTCGAGTCTCGATGTCGTCAAAAATTTTTAATTTATTTAATAAATTTTCTTTTAATCATGTTTAATTCAAAAATAACTTCTGTATTGTCTAAATATAATAATTGTGTCTGATACTCGCTCCTCCCCCACTCCTAAAAAAAAAGATAAATAATTTTTTTCGCTCTTTAAAATCAGTTATAAAAAAATTCCCATGTTAGACTTGGAATTTTTCCTACGTGTATTGCAAATTCTGCTAAAAATCCGACATATGGTCGAGTTACGATTCCAACATGGTAATTTTTACACGACAACATAAGAATTTTTACCAGATTTTTTCTGTCAGTGTATGCATATGCACCGATACCCAATCAGTGGTATTCTTATAACTGACAAACAATCAAAAAACAATGTTCAATAATTTATCAGTAAATTTTCACTGATTTCATCATAGTTATAAATACACCACTGATTTGGTATCAGTGCATAATGCACTATACTAATTTAAATTTAGAGAGTACATAACTTATCAGCTAAAACGGTAAATGAAGCGAACCGTATAATTCTCAAACATGACCCGGGATAATGGATTCCATTTCCGTGACCTCAAAATTGAGGAAACATTTTTCAAAATGTCTAGAAAAAAAAATTTTGAGCTGACCCGTGTCTCCAAGCGACGAGGGTTTTCATATAGACGAGCGTTTTCGTGAATTGAGTCAAGCGCCACTCCTACTCGGTTCGTCCTATATAATTTTTCTCGAAGAAAAAAAGCAAAATTATACAAACCAGAAAAATGTAGAGGTCCGTCGTATTCTTAATTATCATTTCAAGAGGTGACACGAAACTACTTCTAAAGTATGTTAAAACTATTCATTAAGCCGATTGCCCAGTTATTAAAACGTCAAAGGATGATTTATCCCGCGGGCAAGGGATCTTCAAAGTTGAAAAATAACTCGAAACGTTTAAAAAGTTTGTTTTGGTAATTTTCTGGACCTCTCTCTCTCAAAACGTTAATTGAGTTTTAATTACCATACAAAATCGAACATTAAGTTTCTTTTCTTCTAATTGAGCATGAAAATCCTACTATTAGACGATTAATGATTCCTCTTCCTGCATATAACAGGCATGTACAAACTCAACGCTAACAGACGTAGAGTCCACTTATAATAACGAGGAAAATTATGCCTATCGTACGCCGCTAAAAAAGCCTTCATCGTCACACACACACACACGCACACGACCCATCGCGGTTTAATCGCCTATAAATCAGCCTCTCACTCACTCTCTCCTCTCACCGGGTTCCCTTCTCAATATTCTCATGATGCACGCGAAGCAAAAACAAGAAAAGAAAAAACAGTACACCACACACCGCCTCTGCATCTGGTCACCACGCGCCGCATTCCCAAAACGCGTAAACCTATCCCTCGCAGAACCATTAAACCGTGCGCACACACGACTGCAGCCAAGGAAGTCCCATGATGCTCCAGCCAAGGGGCGTGATTTTTTTCTCCTCTCTCAGTGTTAAAAAAAAAAAAAGAAGTAAAAGTATCGCCTCTCTCCCTCGGATAACAGATTTCAAGGGGGTCCGAAAAATATTGCGTTACTTTCCATAAGAATGGCAAAGGAAGGCGGCGGCGGGTCCCCGCAGATGGCCGGCGCGCGCGCGCATTAAATCGGGTTATTGTGATCGGGGACGAAGAATAGATGAAGGGAGAGAGTGTGTCTCCGCGCGCGGGGCTCGTAATTCGCCGATAAATTGCGTTACGCCGCGTTACGCGGCATTACACGCGAGTTAGCGCACGCGGCGCGATGACTTGCGCGGAGCGAGCGACAGCAGGCTGCCGCTGCTGCTGGGACTTTGAGATTTTTCGTAGGAGTGATGCGTCGGGAAGGGTGGAAATATCGGAAGGGGTGGTGGCGGGCTTCAATTTTTTTTTCTTCTTTCTCTCTGCCTTTTGTTTAAAGGGAAAGCGGGGGGCGGGCGTGCGAGGGATGCAGCGTTCGATATTGAATTAATGCGCCTATGTACTGCGTTCAACCCTTGACAGCGCAGTTTTGTGCTTTTTTAGAGGCGTCGTTCGGCGTGGGGCTTGTTTTTTAGCTGGAGCGATAAACAAAGTGCGCGTGTATTGGGAAAGATTGATGATGGGGTTGAATTATTACGTGTAATGTATCGTTATTTATTAGATTGGAGAATTGTTTCGTTAAAGAATTAGTATTTGATTCAAGTAAAATAGTGTACACGAGGTTTTTGGTTGTTTTTTATTCGAGAACTATTTTATATTTTCACCGTAAAATTAACGTAGAATGCGATGTTATACATTGATCTTTTCGAACAAACACTGTAGAAAGTTATATATGCGATTGCCGTGTTGTGCAAATTAAAATAGAAGTTGAATTTGTCAAACTGTCAGTGGGGAAACAGCTGAGAAAAAGTCGTTTTTATGATGACCAACAGATGTGTCGTTCGCCTGTGTGATTATATCCGACGACATCAGACGCGCATAAAAATGTCAGCAGTATTTTGAATCTATTGACATTACAAAATAGTGATAAAGTGATTCTTCAAAATCTTTATTGATTTTGAGCTTATCTCTCTGTTATTTATAAATTGCAATAATATACTGCAGTTGAAAGGTATTATTAAATGTTATTTGAAGCAAACGTCACATTAAATTACTCATTAATAATAATACATCATACTTTTAGAAAATTATAAGTTAATTTGAAATTGTGGATATTATTTTAGTGATTAAATACTTATCTATGTTAAACTGATTGGCGGTAATGAAATTGGACTAGAAAGGATCTAGATGGACGCATGATTAAATGAAGCCAATTCATTTAATTTTGGAAAGTTCACGTATTAATTTTACGACAGTTCAGTTTTGATGTTGCTGACACATTGCCACGCCAGTTCTTCTAACTTTTTTATGTTTTTACAGTCTGTCTAAATTTTGGAGCCAGTATAATAAGTTTTACAAAACTATTTTTACCCTTGGCAAGTTTTGCCAAACTATTTTTTCATTTGTAATTATGATTACACAAAATGATTACTGAAGCTCGGTTGCAATTTTTTTGGTTTCGTTTAGAGTACGAAAGAGCTACATCATTTTTTCTGTCTATAATATATAAACTATAAAATTACGTAAAATTAAGTTACGTGCCAAATGTTATATAATAAAACGCAAGCCCAAGGACTGATCGCATCGGGTTGACATTAAAAAATGTTTAATAAACCTATAAAGTTACAGGCAATTGTTTATCAAGTTTTGTACGAATCTAATATGAATTCAGATACATTAAACTTCAAATGTTCATAGTGAACAAAAAATTTTTCCAATTTCTAGATTTAACCGGACTAGGCTATAATGTACGTCCAAGAAACTGATAATAACTGTATCTCTTCGGTTATCACCCTTATGGTGCTCCTAAAATCAATTCCGATAAATCCTAAATCAAATTAAAAACTCAAAGTCGATATTTCATTCGCTGGAAACGTTTACAATTTCCAATATACACGAATTCGTTAAATTCAATTAAACAATTGCCTTTATAATTTTCCAGGTTTTAAAAATTTTGAATTCATCCCACGATACGACGTAATGAAATTTTACAAAGAGGAAAATAAGCCCTTCCAAATTAAAATCGAAGCCAAAATGAAAAAAATAGTGATGATATGTGAAATCATTTTACAATTTGATGATATCTATTTTGTAAGTTCTAAAATTTTGTTAAAGAAAAAAAGATTTTTCTGTTACTTGTCTATTATACTATATTATTTCTCACCTTGCAATATGGGAACAATTCATTAAAAAAGATTTCATATTTGGAACCTATATATACCCACAGGTTCCACCCGTTATTGGTTCGACATTTTTCTCATCTACTATATGACCAATTTAGAACACAACAAAAATTAAAATTTTTTGCTCTGGTATTTTAATAGCAAACGACAATAAATAATTTTACAATATCAAACGACGAGCAAAAATTCTCACTAAGAAATTTCCCCTATATAAAAAAAACATCAAACTTCCGAGAGCAAAATACCGATCGACCTCATTCATTTCACAGAGGCAAAAAAGAAAAAAATACCACCACTCCCATCACTCGAATAACCGTCAACTTCTGTCGAACATAAAAAAACGCGCAGCAGCTCCAACTCCAGTTCGCGTTTCACAATAAAAAAGATTGATTCGAAAAGCCAAAGGTCTCACCCACTCCCCATCTCTCTCTCTTCTCATCCGCGCCGACCCGAAACTTCAAAAGTGAAAAGTATCCAACCGATAGCCCCCGCCCCCTCCCAACTCTCATTTCCAACATCATCCGCCCGGACCGCGACTCCCCAGCCGCATCGGGCGCACCCACCGCTCCCCGGAGCATCGAACCTGCTACCGCTATACACTGCAAAGAGAGAAACACAGACCACCACCCCCACCCCCAAAAGGGAGCATCATCCTGCCATCGTTAATTCCGCGCGCGTCCCTTTGATGCCTGCCCCTCTCTTTGTCGCTACAAAGAAAGCCGAATATCCTACGCGATAGCCGCGCGCTCGCGCGTATATACATATCCACCACCGCAGACGCGTTAAAACGGCCAGCTCGCAAGTCGCTCCCCCGCGACTGCAGTGTATGTCTTTTTCTTTCCGCGCGTTGTGCTTGCATAATGGCCCGTGTAATCAGAGGCGAGTACTGCGGCGCGCTCGCACGAGTTCTTTATACATATATGTACATACGTTGTACATACATATACACCCCGCGCGCGACTCTTTTGCTTTTTTAGAATGAGCGTGTATACGAGCGGGGGGGAGAGTCATTGTTTCCGCGGGCGCGAGCGAGCGCAAACAAAGTGCTGCAGCGCGAGTGCGGGCGCGCGCGAGACGCAAAGAGAGACCGCAATACTTTAATGCGCGCACGCGAGCGAGCGACAGATCTCATCACTTAGAGTGGCCACCGTCTTTTCGCGCGCTCATCTCGCGCGACGACAAAGCGCGCCCGCGGCTTTCCGAAAAGAAGGAGCAAAAATAAAAAGAAGAATAAATGACGCGCGCGTAGAGTAGTATTATATACAGTTCTCGCTCTCTTTTGGAAGCGGGACTTTTCTCGGGTCATCCCGAGAAAATTATAATGCGCCAAAGTGCACGCGGCTCTCTCGTTCTTTTCTTTCCTCGCCCTCCTATACGGCGGGGCGCTATTGGCGCGACCTTCTAAATCATCGCTCGCGCTCTCTACAATGAGCCCCGGACGCGCGCGGGCACAAAAAGCCCGGGGAGTCTGTCGAGAGAGGGAGAGAGGCGCCTATATACGTATGAATAATAATCGTGAGAAATCTTGGGAGGAGGAAAGCCACGTAATACCATAATGCGCGCGAGAGGAGGGGGGAATTTACAAAGGAAAAGTGCAAGCGCGCAGGTGCGGGAGGAGGGGGGAAGTAATGGCTCTTGAGAGGAGGTGAGGATGATTTTTGCCCGCGCGACCGAGTCGAACACAATCGTCGTTGCGCGGTGTATATAGGTAAGGGGTGGAGAGAGAGAGAGAGAGGGAGGGAGAGAAGGATGGATAGAGGAAAAGGTGCGAGGTTTTCGGGATGGGATTGGCGGGAGTGGAGGCTGATGTAACAGCGATTTAGCGAGATGAGACTTTTTAACGGGCGCGTGAAGTGCGGAGTGGGGTGGCTCTGAATGGGCAAGAAGGCGTTTTTGTTATAATAGGTTTGGGATTTGGGAAATGTTACGTGATGGATAATGTTCACTGAACGTATGGGTTGTAGTGATTTATAACGTATAAGTACGAATTAACATTTGGTGGTTAACTTTTATAATGTGTAATTCTCTATTTGTCTATTTAAAAAAAAGTTGAAATTTCAAAAGGTATATGTTAAAAGACTAAAGCTTTATTCCTCTGGTTTTTCAATTCTTTTCATCTTCTTGTATAGATTTTCCAATTACAGCCAAAATAAAGTCTATTTTCTGAACAACATAATGATGACAATTCTTTTGTAAATTATCAAATTACTTCTTGAATTAAATAAGATTAAATGGCTTCGTCGCTCGCTCGTTTCATTAAAAGAAGATTATTGCGTGCTGCGACTCTATTCACCCTTTGGAATTCACGAGCGGTGCTCTCATTTAAAAATCAATAATTGACTTTTCGATAAAATGATGCCGCCTCTCGTTAGAATCTTACAACGAGAGTAAATACAAAAATATAATCTTCGTAATAATGAATAATTGAAATATTGTCTGAAACCCCATTCTTCCAACAAGGTTTATTTATTACATCTCCAATGTCTCCCCCCAACATGTCATCAGTTACAATAGACACAGTTCAAACATTAACATCGCAAACCTAAAAAGAAAAAATCAAAACCAAATATCAAACTTTGTTACCCAATAACCTCAGCATTCCCGCATCCAACTCCATAAAACAATCCGGCGCAGCGAGACGCACCTCGCTTCGCAGTACCACAACTCACCTCACTCTTTCTCTCTCTCTCTTAGTGGGCACAATAAAACCACGCGACGACTCAATCGAACAATTCCAGGCATCTCCTTTATCTCTATCCCCCATCCCGCCGCCATCTCTCCTAAACCGCGCAAAAAAAATAATCCTGAACGCGCATGCATACACACACACTCCGTGTGTTGCGCAACGTATATATTACACAACCGCACCGACCTCTCACTCTCCTCCTCCTTCATCCACACGCGAGCGCACGCATCTTTGTATGCAGATAAGAGTTAAGAGCGCGCATTCTCTCCTCTAAGCATCCTCCTCTCTAAGATTCCCTCCGCGCCCTCGGGCGAATAACGCGGCTCACCTGCGCGCGAACGGTACACACCGCGCGCGATGAACTCGCGAGCGAGCGCGGGACGATAGGTCACGGGAACTCGCCGCGGTGGGAGAAGGAAGTCTGGAAGCTGCGACCTGGTGAACCGGAGAGAGAGGAGAGGAGCGAACGGTACTCTCGCGAGGGGCTCGTTATGTCAGCGAGCGAGTGCAACGCCGAGAGGCGACCGATACACCTATATGCGCGAGGAAAGAAGAGAGAGAGAGAGATTCTCGGGAACGAGGAAGAGAGCGAGCGGTACTATACCCTGGCGCCGTTATGCCGGTAGCGGCGCGGTGCGCACGCCGCGCGCACGGCACAGTTGTTGCAGCATGAGGAGAAAGAGAGCTGCAGCACCGTTGGACGGAGGAGTGTGTGTATGTGTGTGTGTGGATAGTAGCGCGCGGACGGAAGGGAACGAGGAAGAGGAAGAGGACTACTTTTCGCGAGGGGGATAGAGAGGGGGTGTGGGAGAGAAGAGCGAGCGGGAGCGCGCTTTGTTTTAGGATGCGGGATGTAAGTAACGTTCGCGACGTAACGAGGTATGGATGCGGCGCGGTGATATAGCGGCTCGCCCCGAGATTTTCGATTAATTTTTTTTTTTCTTTTATTGATGGCTCTTGGTACTTAGGTTTTACTTTTGTTTTGCTTTGGTATATGGGCGTGTGGCGTGTTATATATACAGTAAAGTTAACGATATATATGATGGAAGATTATATTATAGTTATAGTTAATGACGTATTTCAAAATCGTATTGATATAATTTTATCCCATTTAGCCCTATGTTCTCTACAAAGGACAGAAAAAATGTTTTTTTTTTTTTTTTTTTTTTTAAGTTTCGTGAAAGTAAGAAGTAATACAAATGAGCCAGGTGAAATATGACTATTTAATATATCTTTTAATGTAAATGTTTATGAGGCGTTTCACGTCAACTGCCCCAGATCGGCGCGCGAGTGCCAAATCGTGCTCATGTTTATGATACTAAGATGTACTTATAAACATTGTTTGATAAGCGTTTTCAACGTGGTTTTTTCCTCAGCTTTCCAATGATATAGGCAGTTTTTTCGAAATTTTCCATTTTCACCTTCAAAAAGTACAAAACATCTTATATCTCAAAAACAGCGCTGGGGCAGTTGACTTGAAACGCCTCTTATAAGTTATTTATAAAAGCAACAATGAATATGGAGTCTAAAAGAATCAATATTCTCCGTGATATTTCATATTATAATCTTTGTCATAAAAAAATGTTATGTATTTTTAATAATTAAACTCTGTTAAAAAATATTTGCAAGATAAATTTTTACTTCATTTGAATAACAAATTGTAAGAACTCTCACACAACTTTTAGATGATAATCTCATTACCTTAAGATAATTTATGTAAATCGTCAAAATATATATTTATTACGATTTACTATGATTAAAACATTAATACCAGTACGTACCTTAAGTTATAGTTTTTTTATAGATATACTCTCTAGTTGAATTAGTGAAAATTGCTCCACCATTTCAATTAGTAGAAAAAACTTCTAATTTATTAGTGAATATTCACTATTTCATTTAGTAGTTTATTAAAACTACTATTTTGATTAGTAGTTTTTACTAACTTAATTAGTAGTTTTTAAAAAACCACTAATGAAATAGTGAATATTCACTAATAAATTAGTAGTTTTTCTACTAATTGAAATGGTGGAGCAATTTTCACTAATTCAACTTTAGAGAGTAAATAGAATAAATTCGCCCAACAATTAAAGCACACTCTCAAATACCTACATACCTACATGTAAACCAACCATAAAAGTCGAAATCAAATCAAAAACGCTCTTACACATACTAACTCTTATAGCCAACAATAAAACCTTAAAATAAAAACTTACAGGTACAGTAATTTTATTGCGTAATGACAACACTCACCCATACGCTGCACCGTCACGATGTTCCTCAACAACCATCCGAAGCTAAAATCATCCAATAAGCCGAACAATCGCTCGCAGACGCAAGCAAAAAAGCGCATCACATACACACCTCGATTACTCGCACACTTCTATATAGCAGCACAAACAGCAGCATCTCAAAAGCGACTTTCCATCAGATTGCATTGTTATACAGCTGCGCGCGCCGCCACCGCCTCCGCATCAATTCCTAGAACAGTCGAAAGTCTTTATAAATTTCGAGCGCGCCTAATCAACAATACCCTAGGTATACCTACCCATATATATATACACACACATACACGCTAGTGCTCGCTAAAAGTTCAGTGGAAACTCGGCGAATTTGAATTACAAAACCTCTCTTCGTTGCACAATGAGGGGCGCGTGCGTGTCAGCCATATTCATAGTTGATTCTTATTATAAAATTAACCTCTCTCTCTCTCTCTCTCTCTCTCGCACGCATACATACACACTCGTGAACGGAAAATCATAAAGAGAACGAGAGGAAAGGAACTCAAGTGGCAATCGTTCGTTTTCCACTCTCCCACAACAAATAACCCGCACACACACGTATGTTCGCATATATATATATAGCTATAACGCGAATTTCTCTTATGCACACACACGCTGCGGTGTTGGCTCGTAAAACGGTCGTTAACGCACGAAATGTAAATTCATAGCCTGACCTTTTTTCCGGCCTGCGCGCATGGGCAGGTTATGTTGTTGTTGCGTCCTGAGTAGAGAGCCGAGCGAGAGAGAGAGGAAAGGAATGCAAGCGCACGCGGACTTTTCACCTGGTTCTCACACAGGCCGCGAGTGCTCGCGCGGGATTTTGCCGTGCAGTCGATTGTCTTGTCCTCTCCCCGGTGTCTGTGTGTGAATAACCTGCGGGAAGAGCGAAACCGCGGAGGAAAAGTGATGATGGCGGTGCGCGGGAGATGCAGCGAGAAAGAATGGCGACGACGACGCGGACACACTATGATGAGATTGGTTCCGGCGTCATCATGCGCGTGCGGGTGTGCAGATGATGAGGTTTCGCGCGGAGATGAGGTTTGAAAAATGGGTAAATATGGGGTGATGGTTTGTCACGTTAATAAGGATGTTGTGATCCCCGTTGGAAGTTAGTTTTTAACGGTATAACTGCGATAAATATCATTGTGTGGAATAAACAATTTTTCCGTTTATTATGTCTATGCGGAAATGCAATTAGAATGAGGAAATGCAATTAGAAAATGCTCCCTATTTTTATCGAAACTGGCAAAACATTGAGTACTGTACTTTTTTTTTCACGTAGATTGAAAAATTAGATTGATATAAAATAATGAACTTTCGTCAATTTGACTTCGGTTTTTTAATTTTTATAAAGTTTATAATAATATTTGGATTGTATTTACAGACAGATATGTATACTGGACGTAAAAATCTTTAACTGAATAATTATTTGTCATATATCAGTAGGAAATTCAGAAAAAACTTCCACTTTACGCGTCCCCAAAACTGGTCAAATTTTTGTTGAAGGTACACCTTCGGGACGCGTTTTTTCTTCTTTCTTATGTCACAAAGTATACGGAAAAAATCGTATGCAATTAAAAACGCCTTTGTCTCACATTTTATAAAGGTTGAAACTTTTCAAGAAAATGACAAAAAAAAACCCTTTTTTTGCCTAGCGGGCCGAAAGTGCCACTTTTGCTCCAGGCGCCCGATCGCGAAGGTTGTATTTTCGGCCTCGCCAGGCAAAAAAATCGTATACGCACCACGGGAGCAAATAAAGAATGCCTCAGATCGCATATTTGTCACCCTCGCCTTCGGCTCGGGTGACAATTTACATGCGATCTGGGACATTCTTTACTTTTGCTCCCTAGGGGCGTAATATACTATTTATTAAACCTCAGTCATTTAGCCTAGAAACGTTCTACTCAACGTTTCAAAACAGAAATTGAAACTAGATAGAAAGAACTTTTTTCCCTTTTTTGAAAATTAAAAAATGTTGATTCCTTCAAAAGTTATAAGAGTGAAAATGAAAGTCGAAAAGGCATAAAAATGCACAAATCGCAGGAATCGACTACCTCGAATTTGAGAGGTTTTTTGCCATTTTCTTCAAAAATGTCAACATTTATAAAAAATGTGAGACAAAGACGTTTTTAATTGTACACGATTTTTCCCATATACTTTGTGACATAAGAAAAAAGAAAAAACGGAAACCGAAGGTGTGCCCTCAAAAAAAATTTTGACCAGTTTTGGGGACGCGTAAAGTTGAAATTTTTTTTTAATTTCTTCATATAGCTGTGATGCTAAAATCTATCTGTTGGCAAGGACTGTGTAGCAATAACATATATATACCTTAGTTGGTAAGTAAAAATAAATGTTTCTGTCTTTTTTTGTATGGGATAAAGATAGGAGTATTGGCAGCTAATTTCGGTAGCGTTTTAATTATGCAAGAAATTTATGCATATGTACGGAAAACGTTAGTAAGAAGCAATTTTAAATTTATATCAATTTTAGAAATTCACCTCGGGTTATTTCTATGATTCTGGTAATATCATAAATTAATTATGAATAATTTGAATATACTGAACCTTCCGTGCATTTTGATTTATTTGTATCATATTCATGGAAATACCGTTAAAGTATTGAAATAATATAATTAAATTTGCTGCACTTTTTTTTATCTATATACATCTCATGGATATATTAAAAATACAATCTGCTATATTTAGAAATATACTAGAACAACATCGTCTTTAACATGACATAACGCTTAAAACTACTGTATGTAGAATGATAACATTATTTTTAATGTTAATATGTAAATTTCAGGCTTACACACTTCACGTAACTGGTTCGCTGATCCGGCGCATGTCATGTGAAATTAGCAACCCGCGCAACTTTTGCGCAATAGGAAGTAAGTATACTTATCTATTATAAAAAAGTCAAGTCTCTCTGCTAACAAACTTAGATATGCAGATAAACATATTTGCTCAAAATGCGCTGCCTCGTGCGCGCGCTCGATTGCAAATAACATTGAATAAGAATGTAATTTTCCGACTTCCTGAGAAAATACCTGAGATAAGCCAGAAATGTAACTATCCTTCTTATATTCAAAATACGTAAATCATTATGCGGGAAACGTTAAATAATGATTCTTCGATAAATATAACGTTCATTGCTCTTCTTAATTTTCATTTAAAAATAAAACATAAGTACACATTCGAAATATTTCGAAAATATATATAAGAATATATTTATTATCCTTCAAGAGATCAGTTTATTACAGAGAGAGTCAACAATATTGCATTATACATGCTCACAGCGATAAATACACAATAACAATAAATATTATCAAACGCCGAAGTTTTTCGAAAACATCTCCAAAAAAAACAAACCTACACGCCCTATCACTCTATATATCTCTTTCACAAAAAAAAAAACCGACGACACTCACGCCCTAAGCCCAAACAAAACGAGCGCGTGCCTCAACGCGGAAGCCCGCGTTGCGGCAACCGTTTCACCTGCAGCCCGTGCACGCCCTGTATATATATATATAGGTGTATGTATACGTATCGGTTCGCGCTCTGTTATCGCGATGCACGTGCCCGCGACGAGTTTATATATGCACCTCTCGCCTCGAGTGTGTGGTATAGATTCTCTTTTTATCGCGGCGATAGCAATTACAAGAATGAGATTACCGATCGTGCCGCTGTTGTTTAATCATAAGAAGATCGGCTATGGGTATACATTGTTGCTAAGAAGTATAGAAAGTTGGAGGTATTAATGATATCGTTATATCTGGGGAGGAAAGGAGTGGAGATTGCTCTGCAATAGTAGGTCGATAATATAGCTATAATAATACGTGAATAATAATATAAATGTATAACATGTATATAGATAAATTTTGTATAAAAATTAACGCCGATCGGTTGCTCGCGTATATACTTAATATTGTCGTACAAAGTGCGTTCGCAAAATGCATCTAAAATATACATATACGCTTTGGGATTACTGACTAGAAACATGTGTGTGTGTGTGTGTGTGTGTGTGTGTGTGTGTGTGTGTGTGTGTGTGTGTGTGTGTGTGTGTGTGTGTGTGTGTGTGTGTGTGTGTGTGTGTGTATATGATTATCAAAATCTTCATTTGTATTCTGCTCGCTATATATAGGTATACACACGTGGCTCAAAATTTTAACAGTCGCCTATGCAGTACTTGAATTTCTATATCGTCTCAAAAGAAATGTAAGTAACGGACGAAAAATGTTAAAAGAAATTGGCACGTGCGTGCTTTATCATCGACAGTATTTCGTTTCGACTATATTGGCCTAAACGTAGAATTCCTCCTTCGAGGCGATCTCCATCTGCGACGCTTCGTTGGCCCACTGCACCACGCACTGAAAAACAAGATTAAATTCATAAATTCATCTTCAACATAATCATCTATAATAGAAAATAATTGAAGAATTTACCCCATCCATGTCGGCGTCGATCTCCTTCGCCTGCTTCTCGTGGGTGACTTTAAGCTTCTCCTTCTCGCGGTTGTGCTTGATGGCGATATTCTTGCGCTCGTCCATGAACTTCTTGATGTTGTTCGCCTTCTTCTCCTTCAGTCGCCTATCTTTGTCGCCCTTCGTCTTTAGCGCCTTGTCGTTCATCACCTCCTTCGCCGTTTCGGCAGACATCTTCACCTGATTAGCGTTCAAGTCTTTCATGTCTCTGAAGAAGACGGATACAGAAATCAATTATAGATAATAATGCGTAACGTGTGAAGTAACTTGAAAAAAGTTATTAGTTTTGAACGTAATTTGAGTTTTGCTATTATTATTTTAGTAACTAAATTACCGACTAAATGAAATCAACAAGTCTAAAATGAGAAAGGCAAAGAATCAATTTTTTCAAAGAGTAAAATTCCATGAATAAAATCCGTAAAATAAATGTCTATATAATTATTATATATAAATAATTGAAACTTTGTGTTAACAACAGTTACTTCCAATTTTTCTATTCTTATATTTTTTTAGTTTATGCAGTATACAATTGATTTTTAAGATTATTTTTACAAATTATTTCTGATATATAACTAATTATCAATCTCAAAAAATAAATATAATAATTTATAATTTTACCATTGACTTCTCATTGAAATAATATATTGTCAGAAGAAGCCATCTGTATTTGAGGCGTTTCGCCTCAACTCTCCCAGCGCGGCGCGCTAGCGTCAAATCATGCTATTTTCAAGTCGTGTTTACGATATCAATATGCATTTCAAAAAATTATGTGATAAGCGTTTCCGACGTATTTTTTCCTCAGCTTTCCAATGGCGTAGGTGGTTTTTCCGAAATTTTCCATTTTCCCCCCCAACAAGTATAAAACATACTATATCTCGAAAAGTATATTTTTAATATTTTGTTTAAATCCTAGATCGAAAGCTGAGCATTTTTTACGTCGGAAAGGATTTTTTTCAGAATTTGCTCGAATGTTTTCTTAGAGAAACAGAACGCGAAAGAGCAGACGCAGCGTCTCCTTCGCGCGCGGTTTTCGGCGCGCTGTACACCGCGTGGACTAGATGCATTTCGCTCTCTAACAACCACTTAAAATTTTGATTTCCTTAATAATAGCAACAATAAACTAGTATTTATATTAATAATTCTTTTTTAAAGTAGATAATTTTATTTTGTTTTGTTTTACGGTTTTTTTAGGGAAGATTTGATATTCTGAACTCATTGACGTTTTTTTTAGTATTAATGTTGTTTTATTCATTGGAATAACGGCATGGTACTGTAAAGTTCCCGGTATAGATTTAATTTTACTTAACCTTGATTTTAGTTTCAAAACGGCTTTTTCATAGGTCTCTTTAGTGCTGTAAAAAACTTTAGTTTCTTTGCAATTACGTAAAGCCCAGTTGTAAAGGTCTTCTGGTGTTAAAATATGATTACTCGAAGAGAGTTGAAGACTTGCTCTTTTCGCCCCTCTTTTCAAATTTGCGCCTATACCATCGCACGCACCTTTACCGTGCGCTGTTGCATGAAAATGCCATTCAGCAGGAACTCCAAAATCTTTTTGATGAAACAGAAGATTTTGGAAGGTAGACTTGTTCTTAAAATGCTGACCTGCTCCATCAGTTAAGTAATAAATTTTCTTGACTATGAAATTACTTTTTAAATACGATATTATAATTTTTTGATATTCATAAACAGCAACAGTATCGTGATTTAGATTATCAGAAATTATAGCAATGCTTATATGTTTAAGATCTTGATTTTCGTTATAATATACCACTGTTGTAAAAACTGTTGCTTGATTATTGTTCCAGTGGAACGATTGTGTTGAATTTTGCACTATAAACGCATAGTTTTCTGCAAAATCACAACAAACAAGGAATTCTCCTTTTTGAAGTTTTTTTTTCAAATCGCTTAAGAAAAGATATTGTTCTCTCGCAAAGAAGTCATGAGTTTTAAATTTTATTAATTTTTCTCCCAGTATGTTCATGAATTCATAAACATTTACAGTTGTAGATACTATTGTGCAACGATCTGTCTGAAGCCATGACTCATACTGTATTTGAAAAATATCATTTCTCTCAAAACATTCAAGCAAATGTTTCCGTAATACAGGCATATTGGGGCAATCTAAACAGTCTCCCAAGTAACATTTCGAACTAGCATTACTACATACGATTGCTTGGATGCAATCGTGGTAGTTTTTAAGAAATAGTCGAGTACCTTCAGTTAAACTCTGTAAATTAATAGCATTTAACATCAGCTTGATATTTTCGTGGTGTACACATACGCATACATTATGCGTACCACTGCTTCCCGCTAGAACACAATGCGGCGGCCTCAATTGAGTAAATTTAGTGAAGCCAATATTAACAGATTCATGCTCTTTTTTAAATAAACAATAAATTTCACGTAAATTACCAAGTAGTAACCTTTTCTGTACATGTTCTCTTTTACCATTATCCTGCTTAACAGATATACAATCTTTTAATCCGGGCATTACACGACTAATATCGTCCCTCTCATAAAAACGTTTAACTGAATCTACATTTTCAACTGAAAATATTTTGCCCCTTTTCTTTTCAGGTTTTGAAAAAATTCCACTTTCAGTTACTAACTTTTTCGCTTCTCGAGCTTCCCACTCAGTACAACCGAACTCTCTGATTAAGTCTCTGCGAGACCAAAAATTAGGAGCAAGCGTGAGTAGTTGAATTTTATCTTCCTTACCCGGTGATTCTAAAAATTTTTTTTTTAATTGGTTGAGAACTGCCACGCCTGCTTTATGATATTCATCAGTACATTCAATTTTAGCTTTTTTGGCATCGCATGAAGGTAAATCTAATTTATGTTTATAAAGTTGACGTTGACAGTTGGAACAAATTTTCGCGTTTTCTGGTACGAGGGGATACGCACTCCTAAATATTGAAGGAAAATTCGACAAATTTTTACGCACAGAGTGATTAATTTTATTAAAAGGATTTATGCATTTCAGCTTCAAAGCTGGATCCATTTCAGTAGCGAGAAAATAAATGCAATAAATAAACCAAAAATAAATTATGATTTAATCAGCAAACACACGAAGAACACAAATATAACGGAAACAGCGTTAAAATTCTTAAACAATTTCAAGGATAACAAAGATCGAAAATTCATCAGACTTATATAATTGGATACAACAAATTACTCTCGGGTAAAAATTTTCTATACGCAAGCCACCTATCGGGTAAAAAGTAAGTGAGAAGCGTTGCGTCTGCTATTTCAAATTGATTGTAATGTTTTTGCTTCCTCAAAGAGGAAGCTTTGTAACGGTGAAAAAATTTTCGAAAAAAAAGTCTTCAAAAAGATGTTTTATGGTGGTATATGTGTATATTATTTGATTTTGATGATTTTTTATTTCGTGGATGTATGTATGTGTGTGTGTACGTGTGTGTGTGTGTATATTTCAACTCTTAATATCTCCGAAACTAATCAACCGATTTTCGTCGGGTAAAGCTTATTCGCTTCGTCTTGCGGCAAAAGGAAAGTACCCTGATGGATTTGGGATTTTATTGATTTTCTTTTGTTTTATAACCAAAAAACGATTTTGAATTTTTAGTTTTTTTTATTTTTTCGTATCTTATAGTAATTATTACATAAAATAATATACTTCTCTTAAAAGGTATTCAAATTACCTACATTTTCTTTTTTTAAAATTTAAAATTTAAAATATCTTCACTCTGTCATTTGTTATTAATGAAAACTTTTTTATATTTAAAAAATTAATATCTCAAAAAATAATTTATTTATCGATTTGAAATTTTACTGTTACTTATTACACTTGTTGGTGGCAATATTGTGTTGCAATTTTAAGTGATTATCTATATGAATATATATTATACATTTATTTTCGAGAACTATCATTTTAATATTTTTATATAATGTAGTAAATTAAAATATCAAAACGTATTAATAGTGCCATTTTTAGCCCCTTCTTTTATCTCTTTTTAATCTCAATTTTTTTTAAACTTGGTGGTCTGTCAAAGCTTTTTTTAAAATACGTACGTAATATACTATTTTGCAAGAAACTGGTATAAGACGCATCGGTTCAAAGTATTATTGAAATTCTTTAGCATTCCTTTTTATGAAAAATGTATTTTCAGAATTTCAATTTTTAATTAGGAAACGATGAATTAGTTTGAGGAAGCTAAGTGCCAAAGAATTGGCAGCGGTTTTTTTTGCGAAATAACCTATGAAAATGTCAATCGTGCATATAAGTGAAATTCGAAGTGCAAAAAGATATTCCATAAAGAATTAAAAATGATAAATAAAAATAATAAGGTTACTAGAGAGCGAAATACATCTAGTCCACGCGCTGTACAGCGCGCCGCATACCGCGCACGAAGGAGACGCTGCGTCTGCTCTTTCGCGTTCTGTTTCTCTAAGAAAAACATTCGAGCAAATTTTGCAAAAAATCCTTTCCGACGTAAAAAATGCTCAGCTTTCGATCTAGATGATAAAAAAAAATATTAAAAATATACTTTCCGAGATATAGTATGTTTTATACTTTTTGAGGGTGAAAATGGAAAATTTCGGAAAAACCACTTACACCATTGGAAAGCTGAGGAAAAAATACGTCGGAAACGCTTATCACATAATTTTTTGAAATTCATATTGATATCGTAAACACGACTTGAAAATAGCATGATTTGACGCTCGCGCGCCGCGCTGGGAGAGTTGAGGCGAAACGCCTCATTTATATTACATAAGCAGGGGAGTCACCTCGCGATAAACCTTTGACTTCACGGTGTCACACTATACATATGACACCTCCTTGCCTCTTTCATCTAATGTCTTTTGGAGCTCAAGTAAAGGATTTCGCGTGATGCAACCAGATACATTACATGATCTTCCAATGTACATTTATACCCACGTCTATACCATTTCACCTTAATTACTTCACTGCACAACTTTAAAAAAATTACTTTTACGTAAATAGACTAGGTATACTACAAAACTAATATCCACCCCGAAAACAAATATAGACTCACTTGGCATGCTTGGCCTCGAGCAGCTTGAACTGATTCTCTTGCACGGCGGGTATGCAGGCCTTAATATCCTCCCGCGACACGGCCAATTGAGTCTTCTGCAGCTCCCAGACTTCCTTGCGCTGGCGGTCCATCATCTCCGACCACTGCTTCGTCTGCTCGCCGACGAGGCTCTTAATGCCCGCGTCGTTGACAAGCGCGCTCTTGCTGCAAACGATTATATCAAGTATATTAAATAAAAATCATCTTATAATTATTCGCATATATGCATCAATTATATGAAAAGTTTCGTACTCCTTGCCCTTGGCGAGCTTCTCGACATCCGTGATGTGCTTCTTCTGCATGGTCTGGCGCTCCTTCAGGTGCTTCTTGGCCAGCGTGTCCAGCTCCTTGTTCATCTTCTTGCTCTGCTTGAAAAACTTCTCGCGGCGCAGGTTCAGGTAATTGCACGGCGGCAGCTTGAATTCCTCTGCGAAAGTTTTTGGTTTCGTCGTGAGCGTTAAGATTTGAGGAAAACGCGCGCGCTAAATATCGTTATTGGCCGCCCCCCCCCCCCCCCGAGGTATTTCGATTTTTTAGACGCGTTTAGTCTCGTTTAGATATTAAATTAGAATGTACGGCGGGTAAAAGTTTGAATTTTTGTTGTTTTCTAAGTAGCAGGTGGAGAGACAGTGAATCCTTATGTTGGTGCCGACAATTACAGGGGCCCATTTTTTTCTTTCGATTGATTTTTAAATTTGGGAAAATGTTTCTCTGGCGTCGTGTTTTTTTTTAGTTTTGTGCCGGATAACAAGGTAGCGCGAAGATATATTTTGCTAAAATCGAAGAAGAAGTGAACAAAATCGGTCCCGGTGTAATTGTCGGTAATGTAGGGAGGTATTAGCGTGCCAAATATTAAAAATTCCAAGCTCTTAGTTTTTGTGAATAGAGTAGTATGTTATAATAGACGAATGGTACGCTACGTTACTAATACTATAGTAAAAGCAATAATAAAAACACAATTTTTAATGAACGTTACCGTATAAATTTTTCAAACTCAACTTTAATTTGAAAATTACGATTCCAAGATTAAAATTGCGTAATAAATTTCCACAGTGTACTATTACATTATTACGGCTAATTTTTACAACCATATAGCTACATCATATACGCACTAAATCCTTTCGTTCACGAAAAAAAAACAAAAACAAACAATTCATTTTCTAAAAGCTCCACTAAACCATCAACATAAACAACTATTTAGATACACATAATCTGCCTGGCTTGAGGAAACGATTGTTCAGAGCGTAGCAAAAAACAAATCATTAACCGTATGGTAGATAATCCTGCTTTAAACGTTGCACGCAGCGCTTCATTCGGCGTTCATTAAGTATTATTAAACCCACGTAAAAGTGTCTTCTCTTTAAGCTCCGCTCAACAGCTCAGAAAAAAGAAAAAAAAAATTCTCGCTTCCGGAACGCCGAGACGACAACGGCGTATATATCCGTATATAATACGGAATCATTCCATACCCCGCACACCCTAAATTGCATCTCACCTCCCTATTATTAACAATATAGAAACCGTCCCTCGATAATGCTCACTCTTAATTCGCGCGCAACGAAAAAAAAAAATCGCCGCGCTTCTCACTTGTATACTGCACACACAAACACATAGGCTCTATATATATATTGTATAATACCTCGCTTCTTTTTCTCCTCCTCCTCCTTCTTCTTGGCGTCAGCCTTCGCGTCGGTCTGCTCGATGCCGAGCCCCTTCATGGCCTCATCTCGTTTTTCTGCTCCCTTAGTGAATGCTCCCGGATCCGACAGCATCGCCATGAAATCTGAAAGCACGCCCGCAAGTGAGCACCTTGATACACACACACACACACACACACACAAACTGCGTCTCCTTTGCGAATAAATACGCGGTGTACGTATAATATATACACTTACGCACCTTACTACGCGAATCCGATTCGAGAGAGAGAGAGGACCGCGAGCGAGAAAAAATCCGCCACTGTAGCCGCGAGCGGTATATCCGTTCT
Organism: Torymus aiolomorphi; assembly: GCA_036365515.1. Taxonomy (NCBI): domain Eukaryota; kingdom Metazoa; phylum Arthropoda; class Insecta; order Hymenoptera; family Torymidae; genus Torymus; species Torymus aiolomorphi. Next base: position 9,496,305 of record CM070875.1, on the reverse strand, counting down.
TTCGACGCGAGTGTGTGTATATAGGTATTTGCATGTGTGTGTGTGTATGTATCTCTGTGTGTGTGTGTGTGTGTGTGTGTGTGTGTGTGTGTGTGTGTGTGTGTGTGTGTGTGTGTGTGTGTGTGTGTGTGTGTGTGTGTGTGTGTGTGTGTGTAATATATATATATATATATATATATATATATATATATATATATATATATATATATATATATATATATATATATATATATATATATATATATATATATATATATATATATATATATATATATATATATATATATATATATATATATATATATATATATATGCGTCGGTGCGCGTGTGTTTGTTTACGCGAGCGGGAGGCAAATGGACCGGGAGAGAGTTTAAAAATGGCGCGCGAGTGTTGCGGAATTTCTTTTTGGCGCTCTTGCTTATACTCTTTCGTGCGTACGGATATTTGGATGAGCGAAAAATCGTAACTTTTCTCGTTCAAATATTTGTAGTGTATAAACACGAATATTAAAAGGCATATGTGAGGAAATTCAGAAAAAATTTCAACTTTTCGCGTCACCAAAACCGGTCAAAATTTTTTTTTAAGGCACATATTCTGGACGCGCTTTTTCTTCTTTCTTATGTCATAAAATATACGGAGAAAATCGAGTACAATTAAAAACGTCTTTGTTTCACATTTTTTTTTAAAGGTTGAAATTTTTTAAGAAAATGGCAAAAATGCCCTTTTAAACCTCAGCCATTTAGCCCAGAAACGATCAACTCAAAGTTTCAAAAAAGAAATGGAAACTAGAAAGAAGAAGCTTTCATTCCCTTTTTTGAAAATTAAAAAATGTCGATTTCTTCAAAAGTTATAAGGGTTTGAAGTTGATCGTCGAAATAGCATAAAAATGTACAAGTCGCAGGAATCGGCAGCGCCGACTTTGAGAGCATTTTTATGCATTTTGGACGTTTAATTTCAAACTCTTATAAGTTTTGAAGGAATCAACATTTTTTAATTAAAAAAAAAAGGAATGAAAGCTCCTTCTTTCTAGTTTTAATTATTAGTATACCATGGATTTGTGTTTTTTTTCCCGAATAAGTCAAGCAATATTTTTTTCAAATCCCACGCGCAGTTTAACCATTGAAAACAAACGCGACATCACGATTTTACATCTCAAAAAGTATGTGTATTTTTTTTTAACGAATTCAAATTTCTTTGACATCACGATTTTGACAATAATTGTTTGTTTTGCATGCGACGTCGATACGCACCTCCAAAACCATCGGGCACGTAAATCGACAGCTCGATCGCGCAGAACAACATGGGCAGAGCCATCGGGAAATTGGCCTCGGTCTTCAGTGAAATGTGCCTGTATCCCGCCTGTAGACCGTCGAGGGGCAAAATCCTTTGTCCTAACAGTTTTCCGCTTTCTTCGTACACACCTTCAATCCCATGTATTATCAGCATTAGCATGTAGATCAAACCCAATAATATCATGATTTTATTATCAAGATTGAGCAAGTTATAAATACCGAATCGAAGCACAGCCAAGTCCGGAAGTACGATCTTGCGGAAGGTGAAGGGCTCCTCGTTGTAGACCGGGTTCAGACCGTTCGCCGGCACCAAGCGTGTGCGGAATTCCTTCTTAATGGTATCTGCTGGCAACCCGTACATGTCCACCTCCACGTACGTTCCCACCTTCTTGTCGGACAAGAACTGGCCGGCGATCACCTGTGCGCGCCGATCGGTTTTGTTTTTATAACGAATAAATAATATAAGATGCGAAGTACAGCAAAAACGAACTATCGTTCGTTTTTACACACACACACACACACTCACACACACACACATACACTCACATACATACACACACACGCACACACATACACACACACACACACCCTACTGAAAAATCTCACGTGATGAGATTCTGCTCGAGGGGGCAGTAAAAATCTTGCATTAATTAAAACCGAGTATTCCACAACTGAGAACTGCCTAATAGGTAGTTTTACCTCCCCCCTCAAATGAATTCAAAAATACAACTTTCAAAGCGTTTCAGATAATTTTACAATTTGTGAGATCTCCTGTGAGATCTCATGCGAGAAATTTTAAAAAATTGTAAAACTATCTGAAAGCGTTTCAAATAATTTTACAATTTGTGAGATCTCATGTGAGATCTCATGCGAGAAATTTTAAAAAATTGTAAAACTATCTGAAACGCTTTAAAAGGTGTATTTTTTAAATCATTTGGGGGGTAAATAGCAGTTCTCAGTTGTGGAATACTCGTTTTTAATTAATGCAAGATTTTTACTGACCCCTTGAGCAGAATCTCACATGAGATTTTGAGGTGAGATCTCACATGAGATTTTTCAGTAGGGCATATATACGCAGACAACGACGTTTCTATAATTCTCATTTTCGTTTTAGCAGCAGACAATGCGATTAAAAAACAAATGTATTTTGCAAAATCGACTTATGTAGAAAAATCCAGACGGTTATATTATATTCCACATTTGATTACATTATTATATATCAGCGATTAAACTTCGGTAAATTCGATTCGATCGCAAAATCAACGTCGAAAATGTCATTATATACGGAGCAAAGTGAAATTTCGATATCTGTTCTGCATACGTATATATATATAACTCCGTCGCGTCGAGACGACTTATATTAAATATTTCAACTCTGGCACACATACCCTCACGGAGCAGGAGGCGGCAATGACACCGTCTACTTGCTCGGAGAAGGGGTCGAATGTTTTGTCCGACCTGCGCATGAAGTCCGGCTTGAGGAGATAGCCCGTCGTGTTGTTGAACTCGAATTTGCCCTGGTTGAGCTGCATCGGCAGGTCGGGCGTCTGGAAGTTCAGCGCCACCATCTGACAGCCCGCGTTCCAGAATACCTGCGCATATATGTACATGTATATAGAACGACATATAAGCAGTTTAATAGAGGAGAAAAAATGCATAACCCACTGCCGCGACGCGCGATATATTTTTTGTGTGTCTCTGGGATAATCGTCGGGCGCGCTATTCTGGAGTGACGCTTAATCGAATTCTAGGTTCGCGCGCCGCGGCGACCCCGAGAGGACGTCGAACTCACCAGCTCGCGATTAATAATATACATGTGCGAACAAGAGTCGCGCTGTGTCTGTGTACGTCGATCTTATATGTATAAACCGCATAAATTAATTCATATATCGGAGGACCGAGGAGCAGCAATCGCGCGGCGAGGTTTCCGAATTTATAAAGCGCTCCGTATTTTATGCGCGCACATACAGTAGTAATGTAACGGAGCGGCGAGGAGGAAGAGAAGAGGCAGCAGCAGCATCTCACCTGGGGCATGTAATTCGAGGAATCGACTCGGGTTCCCTTGGGATAGATGCGGCTCATCTGGCGCTTGTTGTAGTTGACGAACTCGACGCCCGACGACTTCAGATAATTCAGCGCCGACGTCTCCGCGAAGGACGACATGTTGTGATGGATGTTCTTCTCTGGAAGAATAAGAGAGAGAGAATAGAATATAGGTGCGAGAAATTCAGTCGCGGGGGCCATTGTCGATAGGCCCTTTCGAAGCTGTAAATTGTTCCTTTGTCGCGAGAGGGGCGAGTGCAAAGGTGTTTTCGATGCAATTCTAAATTGATTGTAGTTTATATTTCTTTTTAGTCTCTTTTCGAGCGTTCTCTTTGGGACGATATAGTGGTGCTGCGAGCAGATTTTTTTATGGTTAAAAAAGAAAAAGGTTTTTCTCGGTAAAGAGATTGAAATCAGTTAACGTTGATTCGAGATAAAAAAGGTATATTGAATTGTTTAATGTTTCAGGTAATCAAATATTTCAATGATTTTTAAATAAGGAACTGTACCGTCGTCTTGTAACGGATTTATCAACGTTCTATCGACAAGATGATAATGAATACTTTAATAGTCAAAGGATTTTTAAAGATGTCCTATATACACTGAGAAAAGAATTTGTTTACTGTTAACATAGCATTGTAACTGTTAACATGCGTATGTTTAAATATGACCAAATAATTTTTGTTATAAAACAACATCATTCTGGTAAAAAATTGGCAATTAGATTCAAAAATTACAATTTACAAGAACTTCTACCATCAGCTACTTTCAAATCTGAATATTATATGTTATTAGTTAATATAGATATTGTAACTATTACAATATCACATTTTATCCCTAAACATATCAAATAGTTGTATTTCAAATAGATAAATATGTTAACAGTAACAATATTCTTCTCTCAGTGAATATATAATGCAACTCACGAAACGAGATTAAATGTGTAACGAGATATCGGTGCCATTACGGTAATGTCAGAAATATAACTTTATTTTACGGTAATGTCGTTTAAGAAAATCTTTATGTATAACTTTATTCAATATTTACAGAATCCATGAAAAATGCCTTAAATTCATTCATGGCTTTTTGACATTTTTCTCAATACCGATTTACAACAAATGCCAATTTACAAGCTTGATTCTTAACGCTCCTACGAAAGCATTGATAATAAACATTATCCTTACTCTCCGCGTGATCGAAGCTCTGAAACTTGACGGGCTGGGCGTAGTTGATCATCGACGAGAGCAACGGATGACAGCTGGTGGCGCTGCCGGTGTACGCGGGCGCAGCGGCCGCGTCGCCGCCCTCGGCGCCCGGCTCACCTGGTGGTGCCGCTGGATCGGGTGGTGGTGGTTCCTGCGAATATAAGTACGATCGGAACATCGGTTTTTGAATCGTGTGTAATATAGTTTTTTAAAGATGGGATTTTTTGTTTTAAATCGTCGTAAGTATCGCGTTATAGATTTAATAGTTTAACAGGCTATTTGTAGATTTACGCGCGCGTGCATTCGGTTAAATATAAACATGTAAGCTTCGAGTAAATGCTTGTAAGTACGCGTTTTACTTTTACAGCGAGGTAAGAATATTTATACAGTAAAGATTATTACTCTAAAGTATTATAATTATGCCGATATTTACCTTGACTTAAAGATTTGTCAAAAATGTATTTTAATTTCATTATTTAATCTTTAGCATGAAAGTTACTTTTCTGAATAAAAGTTTAAATTTCAGAGTTTTACTCTCGAACTTTTGCAAGTTTTAATTTAATTACGTCATTACCATTAACTTGCTAATTATATAATAACGTAATGCTACTTTGGTTAAACTATAATAGTCGTCTCTCGGATACCGCATCCTGTATCGATCCCGTTAAATCAATAAACGTCACTTACACGAGCTTATAATACGTATAATGTGGCTACGAGCATGAAGTTACTCAAACTGTGTCGCACGTAGGAACATATTACTTTAAAATAAAATTGTATTTTTGTGTATCATAAAAAGTTCTTTAAAACGCGAAAAAAGTTAATCTTCTAAAAATGTATCAAATTTATAATTTACGTTATATATTTGAGTCAAAATACTTATACATACATTATATCATCGAAAATTATGTGGGTTCAAACTACAATAATCAAATACAATGCCCAATCGAATCATAACTTGTAAAAATATGTTACCTTGGGTGCCTCGGTAGGAGGCGGCGCTGCCGCGCTCGCGTCCTCGACAGCCTCGTCCTTAGCCTCGAATTTACCCTGTTGGAAGAGTTCGAGCTCGACCTTCTCCACCTCGGGTTTCAATCGCTTGTTCTTAATGAGGATCTTCTTCTTCATCGCGTTCGGCGGCGGCAGAGGTTGTCCCTCTACGTAAAGCTGTCGGAAAATTGTTTTTTGTTATTTTTTAGGGCGAAACGTATTTTAATAATCAACGTGATACTCAATTCGGACGATTGGTATGTTGGGTTACGCGGGGAGAACGATTCTTTATTACATATGTTTACGAAAAAAAAGTAAATAAAGAGATGACTGTTTTAAGGTGATGCGATACCCACGCTATTACTTAAAATTGGGTTCCCGTTTTTCTCATTCAATTTTTAATTTTAAGAAAAAAACTCTTTGATACGTTATAGTTCTTTATTAAACTTAAAACGTGTCGAAGAGTTTTTTTCAAAAAGTTTAAAATTGAAGGAGAAAAACGGGAACCCAGAATTGAGTAATAGTGTGGGTATCACATCACCTTAAGTCAGTAAAGTAAAATTTTAAATAAAAGTATAGCAATAATTGCTGTTTTTAAATAAATTCAAACAACACTGCCAAAAAAAATTCTTTCACTCTACAGTTATCCTTTATTGTTAGTCCACAAATTTGATTACTCCATGTTCTCGACTTCAATACTCAAACATTTACGTTGTCAACGTTTCTCGTTATGAAACAACCCGATAGACCAAAACTCACCGGATAATCCGGAAGAGCCTCTTTCAGCAGCAGATCGCCGAAAATCTCGTCGAAATACTTGGCCATCTTGTACTGATTGGACATGCAAAGGTGATTCTCGATACTGAGGATCACCGGGTACTCGGAGGTAACGAAGGCGCAATCACGAATGGCCATGAGCACGTCCTTGAACAGAATGTCGGTGCACATGGCCTTGCCGTGAGTTATGATTATCTCGTCTTCCGGCTTCTTTCCGTCCCAGCAATCCAGTTCGACGCATCTACATACACCACATAGTGTAATTATTACATTCAAAAAAATTTTGAGGTATCGATCATAATAATATATAGGATTGTCACCTGCATCCAGCTAAAAGGGTCTGCCGGTACATTTCGACGGTGCTCTTACCACCGACCTGCTTACCGCTGAGATACGTATTGTGGCTCGAGTTGATGTAGTAATGGGACAGTGGCTGGTCCATCTCCATCCACTCGTCGAACTTTTCCAGGAACACCGGCGCGTTCTCGTCCGACATCAGATACCGAATGAATCCGTCTTTCGATATTTTTTCTAAGACACGCGCGGCAATATATTACTCATACGAATCACTGCATTACAATTGTATGAAAATTCAAGAGAATGGGATTGATTTTTACTCGCAGCCTTGTTCTTGTCATCGAGCTCGTAATCGTTGATGATTTCCGTGCATCTCTTATCGGTGTACAGAGGGAACAGGATCTCGTTGAGCCGGGGATCTCGCTGCTTCTCGTTCATGAACTGAACCAGCTGCTCCAAGCTGATGGTGTCGCTTTTTCCTTTCGTTCTGAAATGCATTTGTGAGAACAAGATGAGTAACGAGGAAAAATGTAGATTTAGATGTGTGTATTTTAATTTGCTTACAAGGAGCCAAAAAGTTCTTCAATGTCGTTTCTGGGACAGATTTTGAAATAAAGGGAGTAGAACTTTTCGAAGGTGAAGGCACTTGGTTCCATTTTGTCGTTCTATGAGTAACGAAATCTTAACATAATGTTATCTTGAATACAGAAAACTTATTATTTATGGATTCGTACCTTTCCATCGGGCAATCCGAGCTCCTTCAAGCCTTGATAAACGAGCTTTTCCGTCTTGCCCGAGGCGAAAGTCTTGGTGATTACCTTTACCGGAACTTTGCCTTTAGGATCTACCTGGAAGCTCAGCTTCATCCAACTGCAATGCAAAAGACATTAGAGCTTACTCGGGTAATTTTTTAAATTAATGTATACGAGCATCGTGTGGCATGTAACGACTTTCTCACTGTTTCATCAGCTGCGTCGTGGGGCAGACGTTGCTCGCCTTGGTGTTGTGGGTGACGAACCGCAGCCCCTCTTGCCATTCCTGTAAAGCAAAAGACAGAAAAAGTCGTTTATTATCTCGAGCAGTGGATTCTTTTTCTTGGTATGTCAAGTACCTTGGCAGTTTTTGCGTCCGGAAAAGTGATGTGTAAGTAATTGATGTTGGTGTAGTCGACGTTGAAGCAAACGCATATAGTTTTTTCGTCTATCTGCTCGGGTGTTCCGTGCTTGGTCAAATTCTTAATCACCTTGGCTTCCTACGATTGGAAATTCAGAGAATAAGGTGACGATCTTATTCGTAATCTTATATGTTAATTATTCCGAGATACTGAACCTTTGGTGTACCACCGTAACGGATGTCGCTCACTTGGGCGAGTTCGACTACGTCCCCGTCCTAGAATCGAATAAATTAAATTTTGAACATGTGATGATTATTTTTTTATTTAAAAGCGCACTAATTACAACGGTATGCGAGGAACTCCACAGAACTTAAAATAAGCAAAATATTGTTTGTCACGAAGGCTAGCACGTTTCTCCAATCTGCAACGAAAACTATCTCTCTAAAAATGAATAAATATAAAAAGTCGCTCACTGGTGCAAATAAGTGAAACAAATCTACTAATACTTTAGTGGATATTTGCTTATTCAAGCATTGGAATAAAATGTTCACTGTGCAATACGTGAATATTCACTAGATTATTAATAATTATTCGCACCAGTGGGCGATTTTTCACTTATTCAGTTTTAAAGAGTAAGATTATGCACGAGCTTGTATCGAATATTAGTACGATTCGAGGAATTGCGACGAAAAGTAGCACGATTCGCGACTTTACGACGAAAACTATCGCGATTCGCGATAACTTGCGACGAAAAATTACACTAAGACTAACGTACTAGTTTCTGATGCAAAAACTGGAACATGTTAGTCTTCGCCACAATCTAGCGAATCGTGCTAGTCTTCGACGCAAACCAATAATACGCGTTACTACAAACGCTGAAACGGGCTAGTGTTCGTCGGAACCAGAATCATGCTGCGCTTTTCGTAGGGGTCGTCGATATAATGTACCAGAAAAATGTCCAACGATTAAAAAAATTTTCGAAAGGCCTGTCGGATCAAGACTCATCCTGCGTACCTCGGTTCCATCGTTTTGTGATTTAGATATGAGATAAATTTTGGAAAAGAAAATAAAACTAGAGAAAAACGAGCATTTATTTAATCTTATAGAATTAAAAGACGCTGATTCCTTCAAAAGTCATGTTCGTTCAAATACGAATACCAAAACAATATCAACACAAAAAATATACTACTAAGTAGTAAGATCTGTAGTACTGTAGTATGTACAACATAAGAAGGAATAAACATGTTTGTTTCAATTCAGAAAAAAACAAATGAAACTTGTTTTTTCTAGTTTTATATTTTTAAAGTTTATGCATGACCCTTCCTGGTATGGATGTATGTGTATGAGGCTATAAGTATACTTTGTAAACCAAGTCCATTTCTGGGCCAATTGAATTAAATTTTGTAATAATAACGATTTTTGTTCCCTGATATAGGCAAGTACTTTAAAAAAAAATCTTTGTAACTACATAACTAATGAAAACAAAAACTGTTTACGAAGTAGACAGTGAATATTGTTACACGACACTTTAAACGTCAACTTTATTAGCAATTTCAATTTGATTTTCAACCTCTTACGTACAACGTTACACAGTCTACGAACTACATCAGCACAAACCTAAAATCCTACTCTGTACTCTACAGCGATCTTTCTCTCTCGCCAATATGTACCTTTCCCTCGCTCTTCCAATACAAGAAGAACCCATATTTATCAACTTTGAACACGCAATTCGGCTCGCATTCGACATTTTCCTTCTCCTCGACCCAGCGATCATAGGTCCCGCCATTCAGCAGGAACCCGGGGGTCTCGCGCTGCCAATTATATTCAAACTTCTTCGTCATCTTCGCGACACAGCAGTAGCAGCGGCGACGCTGCCTCGCGGCACCACCAAGTCCCTGACAACGACTGACTAGGTTTGCTGCTTTTCTTTTCCTCGACGCGCGCGAGAGCTCACCTCCTCGGCTTCACCTCGAGTAAACGCAATTAGCCAGCGCGCAATCCGATTTTTCCGGATTTGCGGACCGTGACATACAGAGGAGCATGCAGCGTTACGCGAGATAGACGCGTGGATGTCCACGTGAGGTTTGTTGTCGATGAAACCCCGCGAGTTCGAGAGGGTCAAGGTGACAGCGACAGGGTGTACGCGTGAGAGGGAGTATTTTGTCCATGGATGCAGGGATATTGCGGGGGAGGGTGGGAGGAGGGTGCAGATAAAGGGATTATAGTGTATTTGATTGGGGATAAAGAGATAAAATGATTATTGTAAGTATTTAAGGAAGTAATAAGCTGAGTGGTGCAAAATTAAATTTCTGAGGAGGGTTACGAAATGTGGCTTGATTCAAAACAGAAAAAAAAATTGTGAATTTGATTAAAGCGTAATGTGCTTTTTTTATATAATATGTGTAAAGTACCTACTTTACGCATTGTTTTCAATGCATAAAGTAGCAGCTTTACACATAGTGTGGGTAAAGCTATTTACGCACTTTACGCACCGGAAACAAAGCGTAAAGTAGGTACTACTTATCATACGATATCAAAAAGCAATATTCGTAATGCGTGCGTACGATTTACACACTCATGTTCATTCGGTATCAGTGTGTAAAGTCGTACTTTACGCACTTATTGCGAAAATTACTATTACTTACGTCGGTCTTACATCTAGTGGTCTCTGGGGCGAAAATAAGCTGAAATAAATAAAAAATGTAGTTTAAGCAATATACAATATATACGTACTATATATATGCACTATTTCTGATAAAATGGCCCTAGACTTAATCTGTAGACTAATTTTACTCAGTGATATAGCAATTTCAATATTTTGCCATTGGCGTAGTTTTGAAAATCCATGGAATGGTTTTCTCTAAAAACTACGCCAATGACAAAATATTGAAAATGCTATATCTCTGAGTAAAATTGGTCTACAGATTATCATCATCATCATTGGCCATTTTATCAGAAATAGTGTATATTTATAGTATATACATTGTATATTGCTTAAACTACATTTTTGTATTTTTTTAGATGATTTTGGCCTCGGCCATTAGGTGTAAGATCGCCTTAATGTTTTGATTATATAAATAATAAATTCGTTTTTGCCTACTGCAACAGTGTTATGGTACATATGATAACTACTATAAGTAATTGAAATGTTATGTGCTACTGCACACATGAATTTTGCACACACACACGCGCGCTCGCGCACGCACTTCACTTAACTTTTCTTAAGTTGCTAAAAAAATATGAAAAACATGGCTTACAAATTATTTCGAAATTTATCAAAACATTTTAAATTTTTTACTAGATAATTAGTCCGCCAAGTGGCCCATTAGCTATTACAGTCGCTATAAGAGCATAAATTTATTCAGCTTTTTTATTTAACTTTTAGCAAAGCTAATTTCATTTTTGAAGTGTCCAGAATTTTTTAACTGGAACATAGATTTAATTTAATGTATGTCTATACATTTTTGTCAATTTTGCTTTAAAAAAAATGAATGAACTTTTTTGGATTAAATTGGCTGAATTAACTGCACGTGACGGAGCATAGTCAAAACGCTCTTTTTACAATTTTGCTTTGTGTGGACTCAATATTAATCCTAGGGCATCCTTAATTTTTTTCTTCGTGGAAGGTGTACTATATTTTGATATCTACCAGTTTTTTTTCTAAATATGCAAAAACAATTTTGTTATTTGATATAATGGAATATATTTTGTTAGTATTCTCACACACAAACAGACATCATATTATTATGCATATCTGCTTTATAATCTGTCAATCTTGTACATGAAAATATTTTATAACATTTCCTGCTTACAGAAGACTCATTTAGTCAAAGTTAATTTTATGTCAAAAATGTGTGTGTAACATCTTTAAATTTCCATAAAAAGGATTCCAAAATCTTCATAGACTTTCGATAACGTAGTAAATATTTTAAAAAACTTTCTTCAATATTTTTATTTATTTAGTTCCTTTTATTTTTCTGCAAGGTATCTCCAGATACAAAGCTCATGCATCGATCCAACCATTTATTCATCATATTCATTTCATAAACATTAATTATAACTATTTTAATTTAGTTACCAGTTCAATTTTGAGATAATGTTTAATATTTATACAAACGGTTATCTCAATGTTACACATTGACATCTTTATTTTACTGTTCCATCAATCAACATTCACACTAATTATTAGTAAATTTCGAAATTCCCGGCAGCTTACGGTCTGCAGCTTTCCATCGTTATCCCACCAATCTCATTCTCCCTTTTAAAAGTTGCGTTTCGATCTCTTAACTTTTGTCCACTCCGATTCTCATGATTGGTTAATCATTTCCCGCGTTCTTTACCCACTCGAAACTCAACTCTCATTGGCTCGTCCCCCGGATTCATCAACTTTGCGCGCCATCAGCGTGAACAAGGCATGGGCATGCGCACACTGCACGCAGCACGCGGTTGTGAGGATTGAAGAGCCCGCCACCATCTTAGCCGTTCTCGCAAGTTCTTGCCGGCTCTCTGCGCGCAGGCTCCACGCGGTCGATTGTCTTTTCGTCTCACCGACGAGTTTAACTCCCGGACGATTCACATACACAGGCATTCCTATCGACAGGATGAGCGGAATAACAAGGAACGCCTTACTGAGGCTGCCAAGCCTCAAGAACCTGGTGTCGGGTGCCACGACCGCGACGCCGGCCAAGTTCGCCGGACGGCTCAACGTGCAGACGGGTAGCAGCAGAGCCTTGTGGACCACGTTTCAGCAGCCTAGTCTCGCTACCTCCACGTCGGCGGCGAGTCTCAGCAAGGACAACCACAGGAATCCCTGCGGATGCGCCTCCTGCAGATTCGCTCACACCAAAGGTGATAGTCTTTTTCTTCTTCTCTCATTGAGTCGGCACGATGTTACGTTGTTTTTTCGCGATGACGAAACACGTGACTAAAATTGGCAACTCTATAATGGAATATAACTATAAGTACATAATCGAGTTATTGCATGAGGATTGATACATTGTTTGTTTATTTGCGCGCTACAGCCGAGAAGGAACTCGTGGAATTTCTGGCAGAAGAGATCGTTGCTGAGAAGAAGGCACTCAAGTTGAAGACCATCCCCACAGAGCTCGAAGGGTTTAAAGTTTCTCTCAATGGAGCTGAAGTCACACTCACCAAAGACAGCGGTGATGAGAAGTAAGGAGCTGAGCAATGATTTGGAAAGGTTTTATGGAAAATCGATGAGTAATAGAGCTGTTTTTCTTTCAGAATCACAATATCCTTCAATGTCAACCACACAGTTGATTCAGACGCAGAGCCAGAGTTGGATCCCAGGGATGATAAACCTGACACGGGTGAGATGAAGAGCAAACCAAACTTTGAAATTGAGATTAAGAGGGGAAACCAGACCCTGTCATTCTCCTGCTCCTTCAATAATGAACCTGGTTCTTCTGGAGCTGATGATGCATATAGTATGTATCTTATATGTAATGTTTTTATGTGCAGTTCCAAAGTTTGAGTACAGGATGATTTCTCAATATTCATTCTGATAATTTACCTTTGGGAAAGTAATACATTTTTATGTAAAGATTTATTTTTCATTGATGGAAAATAAATTTGAATAGAAATGTTACATTCAAATTTTCTATTACTTTATTTTATCTAGTACAAACATTTTTTTATTAAATATTATCAATTTCTTTTTACAGATGACATTTTTGGTGTTGATGAAATTTCGCTCCACGAGGGAGAACACACAGAAAATGTGTACGCAGTTGGGGGTGAAATCATTGATGGGGTAAGTTTGATAAAACTTTTTCTCACTTATATCACTCATTGTTCCTATCATTATAATTAACCATGTACACTTTCTTACAGTATTTGTACGATCTCCTCATGAACTACTTGGAAGAGAAAGGTATTTCCAATGAATTTGCAGAGAAGTTAGTTGAATTAAGTACAAGTTATGAACACACAGCTTACATTGGTCTGTTGGAAGGCCTGTCTAAGTTTACAGCAAAATAATTCCTTGTTTTATATATTGCTTTGATACATAGAATGTAAAATCTGTACCCATATCCTTAGAATTTTAAGTATTGTTAATAAAATTACATTACAAAACCAAAATTATATGCTTATATTGAAACAAAAGAATATTTTTTAAATATTTTATTTTTAAAATTGATTAGCTTTACTAAGGCAATAATTTAAAAAATTATTTTGCTATAAAAAATTCAGTCATATATATGAATAAACATTTATATTTATGTTGAATACATATCAAACTATACATGAAATAAATCACAAATGATTAGATCACAATATATTTATACAACACAATTAATCACACTAAAAAATCAATACACTACAAATGAAATAAAATTTCACGCATTAATCTCTATTACAACATATATAAAAATTATTACAAATAATGTTTATATCCTTAAAAAAAACAGCACCCATTACAAAAGTTTCAAAATTAGATTTTGTGATCATGAGATCAGTTTATACATAAAACAAATAAAATATTCTGTTTTTATATTATAAAATAGTAACTATACAGGAAAATACAAATAAATAAAATGTAATCAACAGTCAAATTTCGAAGTCTGCAGGTTACTGTTTTGTTGATTTATTCAATACTTAGATCAGCTAGTTTTGCATGTGTAGTAGTAGAATTTTGACTTAAACGATTACAAGTTTTTTTGTGTAAAAACCAGTGTAACCTTTGACATTCTCTATCACAATATTGTACCATTTTGCACTTGCTGCATTTCTTGGTAGCTTTTTCTTCCCCACATGTAATGCAAATTTGTATGTTATCATTAAATGCTCGTTGTCCGTTGATAGCAGCAGAAACAACTGATATGGCACTGGGTGGATCTTTACTTGCTAATGTAGCAACCATTTGTCGAAAAATAGCGCTTTCTCTATAGTTAAATTCTCTGATTGACTCTTTTAAAAATAGTTCTTGAAACTCTGATGTTCCATCAGCTTTTGTTTTCAAAAATTTTTTAATGAGCAGTTCAATGACATCAGACTTTTTTTCTTCACCCTTTTCTTCACTTGTTTCTTTATCATTTTTTATCCCTTTATCTTTTTCATTTTTATCAGCTTTCATAGCTTCTTGACGTTTTTTGCATTTAATTACTTCAGCTACAATACAACTAAGATAGTGGTACTTAAATGCCATTATTTCATTTGTCTCTGACCCTTTGACCATTTCTCTATGGCGCATTGATTCGAGAACTTTTTGTATCTAAAATAATAAGATTATATAAAAAACTATATACCTTTCAATACACTTATATGTATTCTCGTTATACTTACCATTGGTAAATGGTCCATCAAACCAGCATATTTTTGTAAATTAATCAATACTCTAACTGGGTGAACATTAACTTGCATGATAAAGGAATGAAAAGAATCTGCTAAATGCGGTTGCAACATTGGTTCTGTTTGCAGGCCTTGTGGTTTAATATAATAATCTATATCTGCCTTTGGAATATAGTTGTTGATTACTGCTACGCAATGATGATTCCCAACAAATGCACCCATTTGAGCTGCCGTTCGACCAACATCATTGGTGGCACTAATTTTTGCTCCATGAGACAACAAAAGCTGGCACAAGTCTGCATTGCTACTTAGAGCAGCAAAGTGCAGAGCTGTGTATGAGTGTTCATGTTGACCATCATTTACATCGGCACCCTTGAATAAAGAAAAATATCAAATCATATGTATAAGAAAATATCAAATCTAGAGATGAAAATGAAATTTACTTGCATTCATAAAATCAGAAAAAAAAATCAAAGAACTCACATGATCAATGAGCATTTGTGCTATCTCCTTGTTACCCTTGTAACAAGCATGCTGGAGAGGAGTTATCTTGTTCTCATCTAGGAAGTCCATCTTGACTTTATTCACAGCCAGCAATGCCTTCAGCTCATTTGGCTTGTTCTGGTTGATCTTGTCGAAGATCTCCTTCTTCAATTCGAGCGACACGTCCGCGGAGTTCGGCATTTTTCACCGGAGGAAGCACTGCACCGTCCCAGGTCGTCGTCTTAGTCGAGAAAATTCGAAAGCCCCGGGCGGAGGTTACGCACTGTCGAAACAAGTTTCTTTTCGGAAGAACGTCAAAGAAGTTATTCTAATGGTCAGCCGTTTATATACGTGATTTGAAGGTCAAGGCAGTTTCTTGAATTTTTCGAAAGTATAAATATATATAACTGCCGGGAGAGACGGCGGACGCCGAAAATTATTGTGTAA
This sequence comes from Torymus aiolomorphi, assembly GCA_036365515.1. NCBI lineage: Eukaryota > Metazoa > Arthropoda > Insecta > Hymenoptera > Torymidae > Torymus > Torymus aiolomorphi. Next base: position 9,480,345 of record CM070875.1, on the reverse strand, counting down.
ACAACAATTGTGATTTCATATATTGTACAGGGGCGGATAAAGACAGCAGCAACGCGCGAGAGGGAGCACAACTGCTCAAGTAGTAGTGGTATATAGGTGTGTATAGACGACGCGCGGCTATAAAGCTCTGTTCTTAACCGGAGCAAATTTGCTCCGAAATCAAATATTAAACGTTAGACATGTATAATAGTATATTACGCAACATGGGAGGAAAAAACTTGGACAGTCCACAGATCGTGTAAATTGCCACCCGAGCCGAAGGCGAGGGTGGCAAACGCGAGCTGGGGGCTGGCCAATTTTACTCCCGTGGTGCGTATATACTATTTTTCGCCATACCCGGGCCGAAAACACCACATTCCCGTTTTTGAGCCGGTCGGGAATGTAGCACTTTCGGCCAGGGTATGCCGAAAAATATCAAAGATTTCGATATTTCATATACTTACGCTTCGTTTGGTCAAAAAATCTTCTACCGAATTAAAAACCAAAATTATCATTGCGCAATTATAACCCGACGATTCATAATAATCATAATTCTTACAGTCAATCCACATTTACTACTCGTAGACTTCCCTGCTGATTGATTGGCATTAAAAAACAACCAATCAGCGGGGAAGTCTACGAGTATAGTACACGCATACGGCATGCAAATGTGGATTCACTGTCACAAACTGATTTCCCTCATGAAAACGGGGCTTGCGATTTTGCGAAGGAAGCGTGTTATACCGTTTTCGCACATGTAAATACGTAAAACCACCAGTCCACCACTGACCACATCACTATGGTTCCAATGTATGTACTGTGTAGCGTATAGCATTAAATGTACAGTACTACTAGTATTGTGTATGTATACCTATCCTATAATGTGTGTGTGAGTGGAAAACTGGGATTTGTGCTAAATTGCTAAACAGATTTATTAACAGAGTGTATATAGTTCAAAAGGTATACCGTTGACCGGACACATAAGTAAACACACGGACGATCTCCAGTGTTCAATGGCACGCTTTTAACAGTAACAGCGACCGAGAGACCTTTGATGAGAATTAAAGCACACCAGGATGAGTTCGCCGAGCAGTCCGACCTCAGCCCAGATGATCACCCCCGAGCCCGATAACAACAAGGAGGACAATGGCATCCAAGAAAGCGGCGACGTCTCTAACCTCAATCCCTGCCCCATGGAAACGGATTCCCAGGAGGTACAGCCATCAGTGCCATCACCACATGGAATCGTTGATTCTCTCGACACCGCCGACAAAGAGGTACAACGATCAGTGCCATCATCACCTGGAATCGTCGATTCCCTCGACATCGCCGACAGAGAGGTACAACGATCAGTGCCATCACCACCTAGAATCGTCGATTCCGTCGATGCCGCCGACAAAGAGCTAAAGCCATCAGTGCCATCTCCACCTGGAATCGTCGTTTCCGTCGACGCCGCCGACAAAGAGGTACAGTCATCAGTGCCATCACCACCTGGAATCGTCGATTCCGACGACGCCGCTGACAAAGAGGTACAACCATCAGTCCCATTACCACCTGGAATCGTCGATTCCGTCGACGCCGCCGACAAAGAGGTACAGTCATCAGTGCCATCACCACCTGGAATTGTCGATTCCGTCGACGCCGCCGACAAAGAGGTACAACCATCAGTGCCATCACCACCTGGAATCGTCGATTCCGTCGACGCCGCCGACAAAGAGGTACAGTCATCAGTGCCATCACCACCTGGAATCGTCGATTCCGTCGACGCCGCTGACAAAGAGGTACAACCATCAGTCCCATCACCACCTGGAATCGTCGATTCCGTCGACGCCGCCGACAAAGAGGTACAGTCATCAGTGCCATCACCACCTGGAATCGTCGATTCCGTCGACGCCGCCGACAAAGAGGTACAGTCATCAGTGCCATCACCACCTGGAATCGTCGATTCCGTCGACGCGGTCGACAAAGAGGTACAACCATCAGTCCCATCACCACCTGGAATCGTCAATTCCGTCGACGCCGCCGACAAAGAGGTACAGCTATCAGTGTCATCACCACTTGGAATCGTCAATTCCGTCGATGCCGCCGACAAAGAGGTACAGCCATCAGTGCTAGCACCACCTGGAATCGTCGATTCCGTCGACAAAGAGGTACAGCCATCAGTGCCATCACCATCTGAAACCTTGGATTCCGTTGACGCCGCTGACAAAGAGGTACAGCCATCAGTGTCATCACCACCTGGAATCGTCGATTCCGTCGACGCCGCCGTCACCGATGTGGTGATGGCTACGTGTAATAACAAAAACGTCAGCGAAGGCGAGAACGAGGATGACGCGCCGCGACCTGTTTTCAGAGTCGCGTTCAGAGATGTGAACGTTTTTCAGTAAGTCACGAGGTCATGGGTCATTGTTGTTTTTTTGGTTTGCAATTTTCGTTTAATTAACGAGAATTTTTAAGTACCATTTACTTTTTTGAATATCTGTTAATCACAACTTTGATTCACTAATTGTTATATTAGTTTCTTAACTGTGGTTTACAATCTGTTTTGATTCACTTGGATCGTAATCACTTGTAACGTAAACACTTGTAACATCATACTTGTACCAATGAATATGTCTACTAAAAATCAAGGCATAATTAAAATGCAAATTTTTTCAGGGAATACAGACAAAAGATAGAGAATTTCCTGAAAGAATTAATATTATCAGAGTGTGACAAGGAATGTATTAGATCTTCCACTACAGATTTATTGTTAGAAATATTTGACGCTAATGGTTTTAAGAAGGATTCCCCTGATGCTGGATTGAAAAACTGGTTAAAAAATAAGCAATCAAATGATACTCTTTTTACTGTTGACACAGAACCAAAATTACAAGATGATCTCGACATTCCTATGTATGGAAAGGTATGAATCAAATTGAAGAGTTGTAAATACAAATACTTAATGTACTCAAGGTTACTAATACATTCTATTTTTTAGAAATTCAATAAGGCCCTTCAGAAACCTGTAAAGAATGTAGTTGAAACTAAAGTGGATTATGCCCCAAAAATGACATGCTTCAACTGTTTGGGTAATCACAGCTTACGAGATTGTGATCAGCCTAAAAATTATGCAGCTATAAATAAAAATAGGAAAGATTACAATATTAAAAGAGGACCTACGAATCTGAGATATCATTTGGAAGATGACCAGAAGTATGGACATTTTGTACCAGGTCAAATTAGCTCAAATTTACGAAAAGCATTAGGTATAAAAGAGAATGAACTTCCTAGACATATTTATAGGTAAATCACATTTATACTACAAGTATCTTTATTTATGAATGTTTAACTAAATTTAAAAACTAATTTTAGGATGAGAGTTCTTGGTTATCCTCCAGGTTGGTTAGAAGAAGCAAGATTACAACATTCTGGAATAGCTTTATTCAATTCTGATGGACAAGCTGAAGTAGGTTCTGATGAAGAAGGTGAAATTGTAATTCCAGGAGATAAAGACAAATATGACATAAAAAAACTTATTGACTTTCCTGGATTTAATGTTTTACCTCCTGAAGGAATTCGTGAAGTTAGTTAACTTTATCTATCTATTAAGAAATATAATCATTTATTTGAGTTAAACTGTATTTGATGGCTTTCACAGGAATGCAAACAATACTGGGGATCGGCTGCGCAAGAAAGATCTAGTAAAGAAGCTATGTTATTTGTACTAAGTAACAAACAAGCTGATGCAGGATACAAGCGAAGAAAACTTCCAAATCCAGCTAACTCAAGAGTTTCGACCGATGTTAATCCAGGAGAAATGGATATTGACGAAGTTGAAGGTACTTAATCATGAATTCTTTTAAATATATTTTTTCTTTGTTATTAACACTTTGTGTTTCATAATCTTCCAGACACTTCTGTTGTGTGTTTACCTGTAAAACATCTATTTATTCCTCCACTACCTAAGGACAATAATTCAGACAATCCACCTCCACCACCACCTCCAGAAATTGAAGATTCTGATAGTCAATCACAAGAGGAAATTTCACCGACTTCTAATGTATGTTGCATTTCTATCATTTTAAAAGTAGAATCTCTAAATATTAAAATTATATCAATTCTTGATTATGAGTCTATCTTCACTATCACAACTTAATAATAATTATTGAAGATGTAATTAAACATTTACTTAAGGAGGTTCTCTAGCAACTCTTTAGTCAAATGACTGGTGCAAAAAAATTCTTCTAAAAACTAATCAAATATATAGATCGAAAATGATTTAATAATATTTTTTATATTTTCTAAGAAAGGTATGGCAGTTTGCGTTCATATAAGTTATTTAATGCAAATATTAAACTACTTATTTGAAGTCAATTTGACTACGTAGTAAAGTGAATTAAGCTTTTTTGTTTATGTGCTGTTTCTTTCTAACATGCAAGTGTAGGTTAAGATAGTACATATTAATTATTTTATGAAAAAAGATGACTCGAAATTTAAAAAAAAGTTTTTGTATAAATAAACCTACGATAAAAAGAGGACCTAGAAAAGGACAATTTATAAAATAATATTGATAAATAAAAAGGAAAATGGTCAAAAACTATTGGACATAATTCGAATAATCATATAGTAATATTTCTCGTGTGTATTAGAACGAGTTGCGTCATTGCTAAGCATCGTAACGGATTCTAAATTAACCTACGAGATATCGCCAAATTTAATACTTAATATTTTATGATTTTGCCTGGCAACCTGTATTTTTCTTTACATATTTTGAAAGCTTACGTACAAAACTATCAGAATCTCATTTTTCAAATTTGATAGATTTCTATCAATAAAAAAACCTTTCACTTCCGGCCAACTTAAACCTTTGGTCATGTGAGCCTATATTACAGTTTTAAAGTGTTTGCAATACGTTCGTAAGTTGTAATTATTTTAAGGAATAAGCTATATTACAGTTGCCGTTTTTAAAATAGTTTTTCTCCAATTTTTCCCTGGCAAGCTGACCTAATCTTTTGGATACAATTTCTTGAAGTATTAATTAATAGTTATGCAAAATTTCAGTAACCCTTTAGATATCTTCAAAACCTAGAGAACCACCAAGATACTAACATAATTTATCATTGTAGGGCGAAAGCTCGGCACCGTCATCGCGGGATGGCTCACCATCATTATTCGATTTAGAATGTGCAAAGAAACAGTTATTAGCTGCATTAAATGAAGCCGGTTCTCAATCTAATCCAGATTCTGTCAAAAGTGGAATGCCTAAATCAGACTCTTCAAATACTTTAGTACCTGTATTAGACTCTTCAAAGACTGAAGCACCTGTGTCGGATACTCCTAAAACTGATGTATCTGCATCAGATACTTCCAAGGTTCAAGAATCTGATTCCAATAAAATTGATGTAAATAATGTTACTCCTAAAAGTAGTCCTAGGATAGTGTCTGCAGTTGGATCTGGACTCAAGCGGCCCAGAGCTGTACATTTAGGTACTCCAATATTACACAGCTGTTCGCCTTTTAAAAGATTACCAACTTCTGAGAAGTTTTCAAAAGATATTTGTGATGTCATTAATTTTGAAAACTTACCAGATGCGACCGGTAAATATGATCAAATGTCAGAGTTACTACAGAAAGTTAGACAAACAGTTACAGAGCTACAGAAAGAATAAACTTTAACATTCATATTTGTAATATATATACATATGACAATTCTTTTCTTTGTAAGAAAAGAAAGTTTTAATAATATCACTGCAATTTCTTTACATCTGAACATAAAATAAAATTTTCTTTTTTTATTAACTGCTTAGTTTTATTTTACAATATCGTTTCTAAGTGATTTTTTTATAAATTCCATAGTTTTTCAATATTTTTCTTTGTGCATTGCATCTGTTCATTTAATTATTGAACTAGATTAAAAAAAAAAAAACTAAAAAAACATACTTTTATAATCTTCTTTGAAAATTTATATATTTAAATTATTATCTGTACAGTATCATAGAAATATGTAAAAAATTCAATTGCGTTGTAACATGCAGATTAATTTTCTGCAATATTTTCTATTAAAATTTCATATGAAACAAATTTAAGAGTTATAACTATTTTTTTCTTCACATTAATACGCATATTAAATCGGAACAATTTTAATCAGTGATACATTTTTTGATCTTACATAAAAGTATAAATCACTTTGTACAGTTCATAAAGAAAAATAACTAACATCTTTATTAATCATACATGAATTATAAGCAATTTTCTTAATAGTCAAATTATAAAAATTAAAAATCTTAATGAATACCGACAATTTATAGCCGCTTGATCTATAATTATGGTATGCATTAAAAATAAATATTTATAAAATTGAAATTTTTAAAACGTGTCATAATAATAAATTTCTACCAAATTATATCAAACAATTACTCCAAGATTGAATGTTAGAATCAGTCTCAAAGAAGGCTATGTATTGGCCAACTTTGGTAATAAGATTTGTACACTTCTAGCATTACATTAGAATGGATAAAATGTTTGAGAAATATTTTTATAAAACAGTTTTCACTTTTTTAGCGGTTCCTGTTTTACAATTATTAACATTAAAACCAAACCTTAAAGAATTCACGGTTTCATTGTAAGATTCATCAAGGGGTGAGATATTAAGCAGCATAAGAGTTTTTGAATTGCCTCCGAGAGATGGCATAAGCAAATGTGTAAGCTTAGAATTTCGATATGGTATATGATCTTGCTTTTGAAGTAAAGCTAAAATAACATGCCCTAAATTAGCTAAAGACTTATTAATGTTTTTCGTTTCCGCAATCCTTACTGCTTCTTCATTCTTCAATCGCTCAGAGCCAGCCAAGTCGACTAAATTCAAATTTCCTATGGAAACTTCTTGCTTAGTCTTATGTGTACCAATTAATCGTATTCTCGCAACAGAATGAGATCGAGACGACCTAAAAAAAATAGTGTTCTTTACATGCTCAATTTTTAATTTATTTGGTATATATAACATAACTGCATTGAATTAATTTTACCGTTCATTAGATTGCGTCGCTGCCATAGCACGATTTTGTTGAGCAATTAGAAGACATTGATTTAATTCTTCTGGACTATTGATTTCTTGAACTAAGAGATTGGTAACATATAAATCACTTCCTTTGCTATCTGCCATTCTTATTTCATGTGATTTTTTCGAATAGTCAAGAAGATCTACTATTTGTTCATTGTAAATTTCTAGAAAGCTTGCCTCAATTTTGTATTCCCAACCAAGTAATTCGAAATGTTTCATTTCATCAAAAATATGTTTTACCTGGAAAAATAACGAATTCATAGCATTATTAACTATTCATATTGTAAATATTTATTTTTTAAGTGAAGAAGGATTTTTACCGTTCTTGGAATCATTCCTTCATCATCTGTGCCAGGAAAACCTTCCATTGTGTAAGTTTTACCTGAGCCTGTTTGACCATAGGCAAACACACATACATTATATCCCTCAAGTGCTGACTGTACAAGCATTGATAATTCTTCAAAAACATCTGCTTGAGAAGTGTTTGGGGGAAACACTTTATCAAAAGTAAATTCTAGACGTTGAGCTTTCATTTTATTACTACTAGCATCTTCCAATTTGCCCACTTCAAGAGTACACTCGTCAAGATAACTAATGGCACATACGCTGAAAACATAATTTTATAATACATTTTTTATTAGAAATGACAAGTAGAATAGTAGTTTGATTCATTAAAAATAATATGAAATAAAATATTATTTTGTCTGATAAATGGTTTTTCAATACTTTTGATAATTAATGAAGTATGTGCTCATACCTTTTTAAAGCTTCCTTTGGAATTTTAGGCCTAACTCTACAAAATACTCTAATGTTTCCTTTTAATTCTTGAATAGCATTGTGCAAATATCTTCTGTCTCTATCTAGATCTTGAACTAATGCTGTTAACTCTACATTTTTTGTTTCTAATAGAGTAATTTTTGCAGTGCTAGTGTTATTTTGTATTTCTAATGTTTCTTTTAATTCTTTTATTTCCTTAGTTTGACTTATTATTAAAGTTTCTTTAACATTCAAGTCAGTTTTGCACTGCTCGAAAGAAGCAGATACTTTTTCATACATATCTTTTGACTCTCCTAATTCTTTGGCTAATTTATCTTTCTCTTTTGTAAGTCTATTTATTTCTGCTTTTAAGGAATCTATATCTTTATTGAATTCATTAGCAGCCGTTTCCAGTTTCTCAGCTTTTAATCTATTAGTACTTTCACTTTCTCTGAGACTAATAATTTCATGTTGTATGTCATTGTATTGCGTTGTTATTTCTCTATGTTTTTGTTTCAATGTAGTTAATTCATTAGTTGCATATTCTAATCTTCCCTTGAGATCCCATTTACTTGGTTTTGCAGCTGCTGGTTTGGCAGTAGTTGCTGCAACAGTTGTTGCTAAAGTTCTACCTATGGGACCAACAGTAGTTGCAGGTCTAACTGGCCTTATCATAGGTTTCATTGATGTTTTCAAATTAGCCCTTTTTGGCTCAACAGCATTATTAGCAAGTCCCGGTCGTTTTTGAATTCCTCTAGCCACATTTGTTCTTGATATTGTAGTCATGGTTTTGGCTCTAGTAATTGGTGCTTTATTTTCATCTGCACCTTTTGATGAAATATTCGTTGTACTTACTGTTTTTGTTATAGCCTGTGATCTTTTTGTAGTGGTCTTTCCTGTTTCTGTTTTACCAGAATGATTAGATTTCAGTTTATCTATCTTTTCAGAAATATTAGATGCGCTTAAAGAATTTACAGTTGAACCATTTGATCCGGTGGATGAATTAATTGTAGAATTGTCAGATGAAGAACAAGAATCGATTGTTAAGTTAGAAGATACACTTGGGATTGTAATTGGAGTAGTACCAGTCACAGTCCTGGCAGGAACTTTGAACTGGAAATTGGGCTTTGGAAGACGAGATTCCATCTATAAAATGATATAAAAAATATAATTACATAGTTATAATAAATAATTTAATCATACTGGAGTACTTACTTTAACAATAAACGGCAATAAAGTTTTTTTCTAAATCTAAATAATACTTCTTCCTAAAATGATAACACATCAATGAAAAACCATAAATATTAAACAATTATCTAAAAAAGTAAGCGCTTATTTGCTAAAACAACTGGAACAAAGCGTAAACAATATGGTCTCGATATGAAAACAATACAACCCACTCGTATTTGTAAACAAAGCTATAGACTTCGAAAAAAAGGAGCAAACGATTAAAAAAATAACCGATAATAGAATCAATTTACCTTCTCGGGTGTAAGGTCGCGCCTAGTGTCTGAATATTCGAGCCGCAACAGCAACAACGCGCGGAACGAAGACACTTCTTCTACACTCCTTTTTGCCACTCTCTCTTCTCATCGACTCCGCAGATCGCGCAAATTCATCTTAGCTGTCGTTGTTACACTCGCATGCGAACGATTAACTATTTTATTATTCCCTTTCTTCTCTGACAATTTCGTGAATTTTCTTACACACGCACACTTCACTTGCGACGGCTGCCTCTGATGCAGTTTTCGCGAGAGCCCGAAAAACGACAGTTGACGCACAGCGAGGCACATACGACGGCGGGGTGAGGGCACGACGATGAGCCGCTTGAAGAGCGTTAGGAACTTTTGAATTTTAGCCGACGAGTCGCGGCGTGTCAGCGCGCTCGACCAATCAGCGGACAGTCACGTGGGTCGCATTCAAATTTCTCACGATTATCTCAGAGTTGGTGATTTATTGATCGTTTGGAGCTGTTGATAAAATTTGTTTTTAGCGGCGATGGCGATAGTGGTTTAGGAGTTGATGGGCATTCCGACGAAGAGGAAAAAATGCTGAGATTGCTGAGAATACTTCGTTTGAAAATGTGCGAATCGGTTGCTATTCAGCCTTAAGGTGCGTTTTCAACCATGTTTTCATTGAATGTTAGCCATATTTGATATATATATTACATGCGATATAAGTGTGATTATATTCATATTATTTATTTACGCCGAGCGGAGCATGCTATACTGGCATTTAAATCTCACATCCCGGTATATAATCATACCGATACCTGTGACTCTTCATCGTCTTGATACAATTAACAACAATGACAGAATATCAGCAACAAAGACCTCTTTTTCTTCTTTTCTGTACATTTTTAATTGAACAATGTTAGTTCATAACGATTGTAATTAATGGCATCTATAGTAATAACATACAGATTCGTAAAAAGATATTGCACGTAGACTTTGGCCGATAATATGAAAATTAAACTTTGAGTATGACTGACTTCATAAATATATGTATATTTTCACAAACATTAAAACAAGCAGGTATATAAAAAATCAATCGAAGCGGTCATCAGTGCTTATAGGTATCATCGTGTTATCGAAAAAAAAAAATCCAAATCTTCGGTAATACATCCTCCGCAATGGTAGTGTGATTCCCCACCGTCGATACCTAAAAAGAAAAAAATCAAAAAAGAAACTTCATCAAAAAATCTGTACGGTATGGCAGAAAAATGGCTCTCCAATAACATTGCCCTGATACAGTTTGGCGAAACGACTTTGTAAGTATACAGGACTTTATACCGTCTGCAACACATCTCCTGCACATTGCACAGCCATATAATATAGTACTATACTCTACATACACAATAATACACATCGTACACGGTACCTACACAGACGTAAGTGCGCGCGCGCTGGCGACCTGGCGCTGCTCGACTCCGAAAACTTGCGCGCGGATTTGCCATCGCGGCATCTCACCTGCGTGGTGGATATACTTAGCACGTATATACGTAAGTATACTTCCTTTTACCTACCTATATACTAGGCGCTAGATACGTAGAGACAGACATACAGGCGCAGGCGCACAGCAGGCATTTTGCCGAAAGCATACTTCCAAATCTTCCAATAACATCGGGCAAGAGGCAAGACCCTGCAGGCTGATGCCTGCTTATTTTATATACACCTATATAAATATAATAGCTGAGTTAGTGTGCGCGCGCGGCGCGGCGAGCAAACGAACGAACAACGAACACGACGGAACGGAACGGCGAGGCATCACATCGCGATCAGTGACACGGAGCCAGGGAGGATAGAGGAAAGAGAACGAACGAAGCAGTGAGAGAGGGAGACGAAGGAGACAAGGAGAGCGCTATAAAGAGAGCGAGAGACAGAGACTGTGCGTGTGCGGCGTTAACCCCCGACAACGTCGTCGAGGCATTCTTTCTTTGATACGTGGTCGAAAATAATGCGGAGGATCCGTGGCGGCGCATCACGTTCTGACGACGACCCTGCCGTGCTGCTCGTACCGCGCAGTGATCGAGTTTTTTTCAAATAATAGTAAACACTGTATGTGCGTGTGTGCCCGCCAACTGAGTATAGGTAGTGTGCTGTGCGGTAGAGAGAGCGCGCGCGCCTGCTGAGGACATCACCATTCACCACACGCATCCACCTACATGTTGTACGTAGATTGCTGTCGTGAGGACTTATCCGTGCAGCGCAGCAGCACGACACAGCGGCACCGAGGGCTATTATACATATACATGTACTCAACCAGCAGCAGCGCACGTAAGTGTGTTCATGTCGCTGTCTCACATTTTCGCGCGTGCACGTTTTTCCCCCTGTGCCGTGTATATTGCATGTGTGTCTGTGTGTGGGTATGTGTACACACCGCCGTCGTCGAGGAGTTTTTTTCGGAGCAACAGTAGCAACTAGCAGGGGGATCCTTGCGGCCTCGTTGTCCGAGCGACAAACTACGACCGATCAGCAGGTATATTGCGTGCTGCTGTGCACACCTCGTGTGTGCACACACCGCCGCCACTGCTGCTGCCACCGCCGCCGCGCGAAAAACCGTTTCGCTAGCCTACTACTCTTTATATAGTATGTCCATTAGCTCCATTCGTTGCGAACAGTAGTCGCGCCCGCGCGCGGTTACATACTATACTTTTTCAGAATTTACAGCGACGGATCTGCGGTTTCGGTGTTCATAACGCGCGATCGCGGAATCAAATCGAGAAGAGGAGGGAACGACAAGTGGTGAGACATCATCGGTGAGTGTGTATGCGCGCTGGATCGTGGCGCGGGTCCCGCGCATTGTGCGGATGAAAGAGAGGTTATGCCGTTGTCGCCGAGAAGTCGTTGTCCTCGTCGCTGGCCGTTGTAATGTCGTTTTGGTGGGGTTGGGCCGATTGGGGGAAGGCATTGGAATCTACAGATGGTTAGATGTAGTGCTGAGTGAATGTTAACTCGTTGCACGCTGTTGTAGTTGTTTTTGGAATAAGTGTATGCTGTTATTACAAAGGGCCTTGTGGTACTCTGAGCAGGCTTCTGTTCCGTAGGACACTTGGCTGTTCTCAACAGCATTGGTTCATCTTTTTGAATGGGTGAAGATTTCTCTCATACTGTCATTACAGATGTTTTTTGCTTTGTTTTGCAAGAGGCCCCAATTTGGTTGTAATATGCTCAATCTTGGTTGCAACAAGTTGGTACAACCCTTTTTGCGCTCCTATAGTGTCTTAGAGTAATGCTGTTTTTTTTACTGTTGCTCCAAAATGTTTTGGTTTGTCAAAAGGTATTGGGAGATTTTCAAAAGATACATACAAATGTAGTTTATATTTCTGATGAAATAGCTGCAGGGTTTTCAGTTGAAGGTTTCAGAAATATAGTCAATAAAAAATGCAATGTAGGTTTACTTGAGGCCATGGAACATTGCATTTAAATATTGATTAACAATAAATTCTAAAGCTTGTACAGAGCAAGAGCATTAGGATATTGTTGCTGTTAACCTAGAATGCAGTAGAAATCTAGTAAATTCCTAGTAGTTGAGACAATTTATTCAATATTATTCTAAGTGTAATTAGCATGTAATGTAACTTAACTTTTTTGTCAGTAGGTTGATATAGCAGATATCCAGAGCAGAAGGGGATGCTTTAAATGGACTCCTGCATTGCAACATTCTCTCAGCAGCAACAATTTCCTACTGACCTGAGCCGAAGTGAGAAGTACAAAATAACTCGCGTACGCATTGGGTCCAGTATTGAATACTATGGCACAATATTATAATGTAGTGACCAATCCAAATGGTACATTTAATATTCAATTAGAAGACATACAGCAATTATGCTCTATTGATGGGCAAAACGTTCTACTTGTTGAGGATATTAACAATGGTGCTAATTTAATATCCCAACAAATTGTGACTTATGCATCTGCACCTGATAACACAGAGCAAACATTATTTTCTCAACCAACAATTAATCTAGGAGCTCACGTTGCTACAGCTCAGTTGGAAACACGGTAATTTATTATTGCATGGAAAATTGCAATCGTTTCTTATTCTTTTCTAAATAAATAAAAAACATTAAATTCTATTATTAGAGCTGCAAATGTATTAGGCTGATAATTGCCTCATTTATGTCTAAGATTATTTTAGACAAAATCTAGCAGTATGACTGTTTGGGTTTTTAGCTATCGGTTTATTTCTTCTCTATTGTGATAAGTGAGTCTTTATGTTTCTATATTACAAAAAAATATATATTATAAAAGATACTCATCAAACATTTTTTTTTTTTCACTGTTTAAATCTATCAAATTTAATCAATAATTGTGATTTTTAATTTAAGTTAAAACGTCATACTAATTATACAACTCATGAAGTTTTGTTTGGTATAACCTAATTCACTAACTTTCACTTAGACTTTACTTTAAATTATCTGTCTTTTATCAATTCATTTGATTCTATATGATTTCTTACTTTCTATTAGATAGTCTAAATATTGAACTTTCTTTAAATTTAATAATAGCAATAATAATCAAATACAATGTATTTTTGTTTATTTCAGACCAAGTGTGTATATAATTAAAACCAATGATCCACCAATGATTCAACAAACGATATTTAATAAATCCAGTTCTGGCAACTCAAAATTACAAGATGATAGTAACAGTAAAGGTAATAATTAGGTGGTACAGAACCCAAATTTAACATTGTAAACTAATTTACAATTATTTCATAATAAACTTAATTTTATAGGATCTAAAGACCAAATAAATGTTTGTTATACACAACCATTTAGTACAAGAGAGAATAATGAAACATTTGAGTTGGTCATAAAAGAAGATCCAACACCTGTAAAGAATATAATTACAAATACTGTAAGAAATCAACAGCCAGTTTCAGTTAGTATTTATGATAAATTATACTTTTTTATTTATACATAATATTTTAAATAATTGTTATTATTTCTATAGACACAAAGTTCAACACCTAACGTTTTAATACAAGGTAATGCTGAAAAGAAAATTACTCGACTGATTCCTATTAATAAACGACCTTCTGTGGGATCACCGACAATTGGAATTTTAAAAACCACTGCGCAAGGTTCAAATTCTCAACCGGCAAAAGTGGGAAAGATGAAACGCAATTCTAACCTTGCAAATCCTCCAAATGTAACGTTACCTACGCGGCCGAGAGCGTCAACAGGTGGAGTGAGTACAACAAATCAATTAGCAACACCACGAACGCCTCAAGCACGGCCACCTATTCACTCAGATGCATCACAGAGGAATTCATTATCTCTTTCAAAAAATCCTACAAACCAACAGTTCCCTGAAATGGGACAATTAAGTGAGAGGATAAGACAAGCTACATTAAAACAAAGACAACAACAAAATGAACAGAGGCAAAAGCAACAACAGCCAGTGATGGCTGTTACCCCTATGCAACGAATTGCACAATCAGCACAAGCACCAGTTCAAAGACAAAGAGTAATGGGTCAGTTGTTAACGTTAAATCGGCAACAGTTGCAGTTGCAGCAACAGCATCAACAACAGCAACAGCTCCAACAACAGCAACAACAGTTGCAGCAGGAGCATATGCTTCAGCGGCAACAACCAGCAGCAGTGATACCAGTGTCACAGCAGAGTCAACAGGTTCAGGTTTCGATAATGACTGAAAATGCAGAACCCATGGAAGTTGACTCTAGTGAAAATGTGCAATCCGAGAGACTAAATCAAATCAATTGTACAGCAAAAAATGAAATGGAAGAGAATTCCAGTGAAAGTTTTGCATATTTGCAGCAGGAAATCGACGATCCTCATACTGCAATAGTGCAACATCAAATTCAAGGAAATGAAGCAAAAATGCTTGTAATTCTTGAAAATGGAGAACAAAGGTTGATTACCTTCGAAGTACCCAAGGAGGACTGCACCGTTCAAGATCTATTAGAACAAGTAATGGTTGTTATTTTGTTTTTTTATTATTTTATTTTAGTTTTAGTTTATATATTATAGTTTTAGTATCTTTATTTTTACTATTTTTATTAATTACTTTAATTAGATAACTGAACATTTTTAAAAATATTTTCACTGAAATTTTAGTTTTTTATACATTATATCAACTACATAGGCACTGAAAAGTTAAAAAAAGAGTTATGTTTATTGAACGTGATTATACTATGTTCATATATATTTAAAGGCAAAAGCCTAAATAGATGATTACAAATTTCAAGTATGTATATTTCAGAAAATAAGAATCGTTTTTTACGAAATAAATTTTTATGAAGACTAATTAAGTTGCTTTCGATAAACATGGTCCTTTTTGGCTATCTATATCGTTGGTTAAGAACATAAAAGCACTATTTTAGTAGATAATTCAAGAGGTGTTATTTTGAGCAAATGTTAGAAAAGATACCGAGTCGGAGTCGAGATATTTTTTGCAATTTAAATTCACATATTAAAAATCAGAATAACTCTTTATTAATTAATTACTTACGATAATTAAACCATCAAAAGTAGTATCAAAAGTAGTATATGGATTTATCATCTTCGATTTAATGTTTTTGCCGAGAACGGTGTTCTTTCCCGATGCAGTGCATGGTTTAATTGTTTAAATACTGTTTGTTAATGAAAAAGTACTTTAAAATACGCCAATAGTACATTTTTAATATCGAGAACTTAAATAAACGAAAACAATTTTCACGTTCGGATAGCACCGTTGTTTGTTCTGAATAACTTCTTTTTCAACGCTACACTGAAACAACACGATTTCTATTTTACCCGACGATATTAGTATCAGTACCCACAAACTTTACAATTTTCTAATAATATTAGTTATTTGCAAATATGTTATAATATACATTAGTATATATTTAACATTAGCAATAAAACAAAAGTCGTCTTAAATAGATTTATGTATTGTAATCAAATTGGGGAAAAAGAACTCGTAGGGTAACTCACTTTAATTTTCAGGCAAATATATTTTCATCACAAGAACCACACGTGTCTTTAGTATCGGATCCAGCTCTTGGTATAAATTATATCGTTGATGTTACGGCGAAATCATCTATTCACGAAGAAGATCATGCCGAAACGTCACCAAGTAGCGAAGGTTCCTCTGTTACTACTATTAGCGAACCTAAAACACCGTAAGTGTTTTATTTATAAACAATTTAATATTACACACACACACACACACACACACACACACACACACACACACACACACACACACACACACACACACACACACACATACACACACACATATATAAATATATAAATATATAAATATATATTTAAAGTTATTCATGCAATAACTGATAATGTAACTTAACTTCGTAGGGTAAAAAACACAAATCCACCTGTGATGCCTCATGTACCAGTCAGTCCAAGGGTATGTGCATTTATGTTATTAATGTAAATCTGTCATAGATTTTAGTACACCATAACATTTTCTATTTTTACCAATTTAATTTTAAGACAATCCTTTCATACATCATTATACATTTTATCCAATTATTTATCACGTTCGTAAATCTTTAATTATTTATTAAAATAATTTTATTGATTTTATGAAATATTAATATAATATAATTAATATATTTCTATGAAAATGATTGTTTACACTGTGTCTTGTATGCTATACTTGTTATTCCAACATGACAAGTTTTGCGCATTTTTTTGTAAACTTGTAGGGATAAAAAGATTTAATATGGGATGACCTCCATTATTTATTATTAAAGTTGTAAATAATACTATTCTAATTGATAATTTTTTTTTGTGTTATTTGATTTTTATTAATTTTCGACAACTGTATTCAGTAACATGTTTAAATATATTTTGTTTATTCGTAAATAATATTTTCTCTCCATATTATGCTAATTAATACTGCAAGAGTTTATTTTAAAAAATCTAGTATTTCTCTTACATTTTTGCCCTTTTTTTTGTTTTAATTAAATTAATTTTGTTCTGCTTTCTCAAAAACTTAAATCATCTATAGATTAATTATGAAATATTACCAAGCATGAACAAAAATTGTTCATAGGAAATTTAACTTTCAAAAATGTTTTTTTTTTATTCTGAATATTTTTAAATTTCTTTTAGTGTAATTACATTCATCCTTATATTTTAGCCTTTTCTGTATACATATTTTTACATGTATTTTATTTCATTAAATTAATTTCTAATTAATTTTAATGTTTTTTCTTTTATTTTAAATATTATGCACTATTAAAAACTACATCATTTTACTGATACTAGAAGTCACATTATTTGCACTTAGATAAAAGGGTTTAAATATATTATTTTTGTTAATCTTTAAAGTTTCTAGTACTTTAACTTAGTATACTAAGTATTAAGTTAGTTTTTTAAATTATGAATTCAATCATAATTTGTATGGAAATAGGTACCTAAATATGTCTCGGGGATGCTGGCTGTGTGTTCCTTTTGCGGTATGAGCGCAGCAGACTTTAACTATTGTATGAGATGTAAAAGGAAATTGCCAGAAAATGTAAAGGCAATATCAATATCTTCTGGCAGCGCTACCAAAAAGGAAGCCATCGCACCTGACGTAAGAATATTTTTTAAGATGCTTTCTCTTTGTTTTTATAGTAATAAGTATAAACAGCTTAAACCTTGTCATGTTGGAATCATTTAAAGTGATAATAGCGTTTGTAGTGTTTGTAAAAAAAAAAATCAAAAAAGAGAAAAAAAAAACAACTGATTTTAATTTTGTATTGTTTTTTTAGACGTTTTACAAAAAAACTGAACCCAGTTTGCCGCATAAGCCCGATCGGGAAGCTATTTCGAAAAGAGGTAGAGGTAGAGGAGGACGGACAAGTACACGAACAAGACAAGTTAAAGAACCAGGTAAATAGAAAATTTTATAATCGTAAAAATATGCTTAATTTACAATTTATGTATAGTGATAACTATTATATTTGCTTCAGAATGCTTAACCATATCGTCGGACGAAGAAGATGACAATAGAAAACAGAAACGTTTGGGAGATGGTAAGGAAATCGTAAATTCGCAAAATTCTGTAACAGAAGAAGCCGAAACAATTCTCGAAAAAGAACCAGTTATTACTAATAATTCAGTCTCGCCTACGATTGTTCATTTGCCAAACAGCCAACAGCCTCTAAGTATGTTTTTAAATTTATTATTTTAAATAAAATAAACACATGATTTTTTTTAATGTCTCTCAATTTATTTCATAACAGGTGGAGGGAGAGAACTTGGTACCCAAGATATTCCAACAAGTAATTTAAATACATTTTTGACGTGTCGTACTGTAAGAATAGGGTCTTATAAATATGTTCCAAATGACAAAATTGTTTTATCGTCAGATGGTATAAAACTCGATGTGCCGCTTTTAGAAGATGGTAGGTTTATTTCTTAAATTATATTATAAAAAATAGTATCGTGATTCATTTTATAGCAAACCTATTATTTCTTATGTAGACAAAACTTCTATCACAGTTGACATCAAATTTTGTAATTTAGTGAAAGTGTTAATACACTTTGCTAAGTCAATGCCAGTTTTATTTTTTTATACAAATGTAGCTACTGGAAAGTCAATAAGGGAGATACTAGGAATGCAAGATCCTAAAGGACCTTACTTTGATCCTGCTGGCAAAGGTATGTATTTTTTTTGTTTATTATTTATTTATTTTTTTTTTAATAAATTTGAAATATATTAATAATTATAATGTTGTATGTAGATCACACACATAAAAGAATAACACTTCTTCCTGAGAGGATATCAGAGGATTCTAAAACAATACTGAAAGAGTTGTACAAACCAATATTTGATGAATTAAATACAAAAGAAGCTAACGATATTCTTGTACGAGCATCCCCGAAAACGGTGAGTTATTTTTACTTTTTTTATACCTTTAAAATACTCACTTTGATTTCAACAACTTTAATCATGAAATTTACTAGAAGACTCAAGTGCAAACTCCTGTTAAAAAACCAACTTCAACGGGGTCTTCATCATGTTCTTCGACTAGTACGAATTCAAATGGAGTCATACAGACGTAAATAAATTTGCAATACTTGTCCTATTATAGTTAAAAACAATATTTTAATTGCATTTTCATTTTTTCAGTATAACTGTATATCCTCCTCCACCAGCTAAAGGAGGCATAGCTATAAATACTGAAGATTACATATGTCTTGCCGAAGATCAATTTTTGAACGATGTTATAATAGATTTTTACTTAAAATATTTAACACTTGAAAAACTTTCAGAAGATGATCATAACAGAACTCATGTATTTAGTTCATATTTTTATAAACGACTAACAAGTCCGCATGCACAAGCCGTAGAAAATCCAGATAAGCTCTCACCAGAGGCAAAGCGTCATGCTAGAGTTCAAAAATGGACTAAAAATGTTAATATATTTGAAAAAGATTTTATTGTTATTCCTATCAATGAACAGTAAGTATTTTAACAAGTTTGGACAACAAATTCTATGCTTATAATGTGTTTTATTAATAATGATGAATAATTAACAAAATTTAATAAAATTTTTAGTGCTCATTGGTTTTTGGCTATTGTTTGTTTCCCTGGTTTAGTTGGTACAGTAACTCCGAAAGTTGAAGTAAAAACTGAAAATCAAAAATTGCCAGATAAAAAGAAAAAAGACTCTAAATCCCTTACGATTGGTAATACAACAATCACTCCAGTAAGTACTATCACGATAGACACAAACGATGATGGTTCAGAAAGAGACGAAGCGGAAGGCGATGACGAAGAAATGGAAACGGATAGTGATGATGATGATGTAAGTTTTTATAAAAGTACATTACTAACGCGGGCGGAAGAGGATTATTTACCTCATGCGACGTTTTTCGGCCGAGCGAAGCGAGGTCGAAAAGTCGCATGAGGTAAAAATTCTCTTACGTCCACGTTTCAGTAACGTATTTTTCCGTCCGAGGCCGCAAAATGACATTTAAGATGGCATTTTGAGGTTAAAGGGCGGAAAATTTTATTAATGTACAATAATAATTTTAATAAAACAAAATATATTTGACGTAATTGATGAAAAAATATTAACAGGACGAGACGGATTCAAACCCGAATAGTGAAGAAATTACGAAAACAAACTGCCAGACCTCAGAAACAAAAGAAGTGACAAAAGTGTATGTATTACTTTTAATGTATAAAAGGTAGTTTTTAAAATATTAACGTTTATTTTTATACTAAAAAATTCTTCTTTCCAGTCCTTGTATATTAATATTTGATTCACTGGCTGGAGCTAGTAGATCACGAGTAGTAGCAACGTTAAGAGATTATTTAAGTTGTGAATATAAAGCCAAAATGGGCGCGGAAAAAGTTTTCTCAAAAGACACCATCAAAGGTGCCTGTCCAAAAGTTCCCCAACAATCGAATTTCACTGATTGTGGATTGTATGTATTACAATATGTAGAAAGCTTTTTTGAGGTAAAGATTCATTTTATAATTGAATTAGATACACATTTCTTTGTAGATATAACAATTTTTTTTTTTCCAGAATCCCCTAATGGATTACACATTACCCATTAAGACATTGAAAACATGGTTTGAAGAAATTATTGTTACGCGAAAACGAGAAGAAATTGCAAAATTACTAATTGAATTGGTGGAAAATACCAAAGGAAACAAAACAATCACTTTGCCTAATTTAACTTTTCCAACGCAAGACGGAAAATTAAAACAAAAACCTGATAGTCAAACAGAGACAAGGGCAGCGAAACTAGAGGCTGAAGTCAAGAAAAAAGCTGCTGAGGCCGCGGAAAGTAAATTAAATACTGCCACTTCAACGACAGAAAAAGAGGAAAGCAGTAATGAATCGTCAAGTAAAGTTGGAATTTCTCAAACTACCATTCCTCAATCTGTAAATCAAATCACATGTACGACGGACGGTAACATAATTATACAAAAAGAGGCGACAACATCGACAAATGCGAGGTAACTGATTACATAGATATTAATGTATTTCAAATATTACAATAATTACGATTTTAGTAACCTTACTTGATTTCAGATCACCTGCTGAAACAATGGCATTCTTAAAGACTAAAAGAATACCTAGGTTACAAAAATCTTCTGATAATCAGGACGATAAGCAGGTTGCCAAAAAACATAAGGGTGAATCCTTCGATTCCTGTAAATAAGTGTTATCTTTTTTTTATAATGATCAATACTAATTAAGATTAGTCACTATTCGTAAAAAAAAAAAAAATTCTTTACGTATACAGTACATTTATGTAGTTCTTATATTGTAAGGTTAATAAAATAAGATGGATGATGTCTACAAATTGTGAGTTGATTAATTTAAAAAAATTTTTAGATGTATTCTCAATTTAAGTGAAAAATAGTACATTGCTAAGTTTTTGAAAACAATTTCTTTATCATTGTCTTTTTTTATTTACTAGACATTAATTTTGATGCTTTTAATTATGTTTAAAAAGGTATGCATATATGTGGAAACAAAAATGACAAAACAAAGTTGTGTTAAAAATATTTTAATTGCATCGACTTCATTATTTTATTTTTTTCATCCTTTTTTTTATGTACAAACATAAATATTTTGATAAACAAGTTTATTTTACAATGTCAATATCAATGTTTACTAAAATTATAATTTCATGTGATAACGCAGATGACGATACCTTAATTACAAATATTTTAATACTTTAGCGACTTGCATTAAAAATCTGCCTTTATAATTAGATCTACAATTTCCTAAGCGAATATTGTTTCATGGTTTTAAGATTCATATTTAATTAATGCACATTCATTCCCCTATAGGAATAAAATTTCATACAAACGACAAATAAAGTTACTTTTTTTTTAATGTAATCGTGTATACAGCTTTTATATAATAATCACGATGTTCCTTGCCTTTACCATAAATATCGTTCATTGTATTATATACAAGACAATGCACTATATCATAAAACATTTTGGCCCCTGTCTTTTATATGGTGCATTCGAAAGAACTTCAAATGCAAAACTCTAAAGAAAAAAATAAGAAGAACCTATGGTGGTACAGAAGTTAAAACAGAATTTCTTACAATTTTCCATTAATTATGTATTAAAAATTGTGCGGCGCGACAGAGCCAGCTATCGGGGCCGCGTTTTTATTTTCAATTTAAATAAATCCTCCTTAATTAACGGCAGGTGGCGGCATGGGTGGCTCACCATCGGAACCCTGTAAAAACAGTCACGATTAATTTATCGTTTAATGATAAAATCGTTGACATGCGGGAACCCGTTAATTACACTTACAGGGTCGCTATCTCTGGCCTTAGCGTTCTCGGGCTGTCTCAGAGTATTTGGTCGAAACATGTATAGCATAACACCGAAGACGATAAATAAGCACATCATCATGAAATTGTTGTCGCCTGAGCCGTTCGGCGGTCCTGGTACTGTTGCAGTTGAGGAAAATAATTTGTTGCATATTATATAATGATAAATGAAGTTATTTTGTTATATAAGAATAAGAAAAAAAAGAAGCAGAAATTACGTACGTCTTGATAAAGTCAGACACTCGTTGTCAGTACAGTAGGCTTGCGATTGTCGTAACTAAAGAAACAAAGAAAAATTAATTATTATATTTTTTCTACGAATCATTGATCCTTTTTTTCATTTCCAACTTGAATGTTATCGTAATAACGAAAAGCTGCAGCAGTCAGCATAAAGTGGCAGCGCACGTGCGTGATCGGCTATACCAGGTATAAAAACATTAAGTAATAGGAAGTCAGGTCCCATTACAAAATCGTTACAACATTTTAACAGCGATGTTGCGGATTAAGCTCTCCTGTCGCGCTTACACAATGGTAAATACAGACAAGTTCGGAAATTACGAAAACAATGTTTTCACCATACCCTGGCCGAAAGTACTAATTTCGCTCTCGGCTCAAATATGCGAATCTGGTATTTTCGGCCCGGGTATGGCGAAAAATAGTATACTATTTCACCATACCCTGGCCGAAAGTACAACTTTCGCTCTCGGCTCAAATATGCGAATCTGGTATTTTCGACCCGGGTATGGTGAAAAATCGTATACGCAACATGGGATAAAGAGGACCACCCCAGAGCACATGTTTGCCACCCTCGCTTTCGTCTCGAGTAGCAATGTACACGAGCTGTCCAAGTTTTTTCCTCCCTAGATGCGTAATATAATACTATTGTTGTTGCTGCTGCTGCTACATGCTTGTTAAAAACTTACGATTGACAACAGCCGCTGCATGGCCAAGTCATGGTTCCACATGCAGGCGCACGGGTCAAAACCACCATCGCCTTCGTCACCCATGATTGCTTCTAGTTTATATTTATTTATTTACCGGCTACGGAAAACCTGAAAAAGACACAAATATAATTTAAAAAATTGTTAATAATACCTGTTAATGAAAAGCCAAGAATATATTACGAACAAAAAAATGTGTCAAAAAATAAAAAACGCGCAGAAATTAATAATGATACGAAAGTGTGCGCATTGAATGTACAAGTATATGTATACTCTTTCTATAGCAAGAGCCTGGAAATTCGAACGCAACTGTAGACATTATCTGTACAGTCACGCGCGCTCGTACTGATAAGAGCAGCCTTTAAAGCGGAGGATACTAAAATTGATAATTTCGGCGCAAGCGAGCGTGCAAACAAAAAACGAGCCACGCGCTGAAATTATAAATCGTGATAAATATATAAGCCAGTTATTTCGTCAGTACGTGTATACCCACGTCAAATTACACCTTTTTTAACCATTTTTTTTGCTCCGTTCCGATAATGATAGTCCCGCGTAGATCGCCCACTTACAAATGCCTAATAGCAATCCTCGCGCGCGCGCACTGATGCGTTATCTAAAATTACACACATTTCGTTCTTTTTTGTAGAGATAATATTTTCGGAAAGTGCTTTACAAAACCCTAATACTGTCACGTGCACGGCTCTTTGAACTTGAACTCGCTCGCACTCCGTTATTATACTTATACTCCGACGAAAATTCACCGAGATGAGCCAAAATATGCACAGATATACACGCGGGGAGAACGTCGATAATTTGCCTGCTGACGTAGACGCGCGAGAGAGAGAGAGAGAGAGAGAGAGAGGGGGGGGGGAAGAGAGAGAGAGCGCGGCACGGTAAAAATCTCGTTCACGCACGCGTATATATATATAGGTATGTGTGCGTATTATGCGTGCCAGCATATAGCAGAAATGATAAGGGGAGCCTAGACCTAGTAATTGACTCTTAATGACCGCGATTTAAAGAGATATACTCTTGCGCCACGACACCGTTATACCAGCTGGCGCTTTTTTCTGCTTCGACGACGACGACGCAGGTACGCGCGTGCGTGCGTGCGTGTGTGTGTGTGTGTGTGTGTGTGTGTGTGTGTGTGTGTGTGTGTGTGTGTGTGTGTGTGTGTGTGTGTGTGTGTGTGTGTGTGTGTGTGTGTGTGTGTGTGTGTGTGTGTGTGTGTGTGTGTGTGTGTGTGTATATATTACACACAACCAAACAACAATCAACGCGAGCGAAAAAAGCTATACACTGCTCAGGGCGGGTTCCATCGAGCTAAAGTTCACCCACGGTACAATCCTCGGCTCCTACTGCATGCACGACATCTTTCTATACATTAGTTTGACGCGCGTCCCCATTTCGTGTGTGGAACAAACGCGCGGTGTGATAATGTCCCTTTTTAAATCCCCGTCGATCAGCCAGCACGATACCACTTTATTATGTACTTATACAACGCCCATGTAAAATCGCACTCGGTGTGCTTCGTTTAGCTGCAGAGAAAAACACTACGAGTGATGATCGCCATTGAGCGTATAGCACACCTACTACTACGTGGAAGGACGCCGCGCGAGCTTTCTTTCTCCCGAGGGTGATGATCACAGACGTCTAGGCACGCACAGCCTACTGTATCTCTCGCGTTGCTCTGCTCTGTTGTCAAACACTGCACTGCGGGGGCAGACCGATACGCGCGTGAGTATACTTATGTGTGCGCACACATGACGCGCACTCACGCAGCACAGGAGAGAAAAGGGAGGGGAAGGAGGGCGGTCGTCGTCGTCGCGTCCGTCAACTACTGGCTTACGTGGTTTGATGGCAGCCGACTTGTAAACCTCGGTGACAAGCTGCTGCCTACTACTGCTATTGTGTTGTATAGTATGTTTTGCATATACAGAGGCGCGCGGGCAAGAGAGGAGCTGATGTCGATGATAAGTATAGCAGTGCGATGCGATGCGACGCGCAGATATACCTTACACACGGCGACTTGGAGGAGCGATTTTTTTGTTTGTGGGAGAGAGAGTGGCTCGCGGAGTCGGGATTTTCCGTGGAACTTCGCGAATGGGCGAAGCAGAGCGGAAAAATTATGTTGAAAGCGGCGATGACTTGATGAGCTGCGGTGGCAGCGGTGGGCTGGTGGTTGGCTTTCCCCGAATGATGATTGGTGGCCGGAGTCTTGGCGGGAGTGTAGGGGAAGGTTTGAATATGCGATATCTCGGCAAGAAACAGATTTGCGCACATTCTTTTTTTTTTGTTGCTACTTATCTTTCATTTTTTTGTTTGCGTTGGAAAAATTTGTTAGTTGTTTACAGTTTATGATTTTGGATGGGATACGGAGGCGATTCCATGATTTGGAAAAGTTGAGAAAATAAGAAAAATGATGAGGAATTCGACAAGTATTGCATAAAATATGCGACATTTCTTTGCAGAGGTTTCTTATGAAAAAAATCGTAAGAAGCTACTAGAAATATGCTTGATTTTGCTTCATTATAGTATGTATCGACAGCTGAGCGCAAGAAGAACGTATCTCGGCACGCGGATGAAGAACGACGTATCTCAGGGCGAGGATGAAGAACGACGCATATCGGCGCGAGGATGAAGAACGACATATCTCGGCATGAGGATGAAGGACGATGTATCTCGGCGCTCTTACGGCCAGTACACGGCCAGTATACGACGAAATACGTCGTTCTTCATCCGCGCGCCAAGATACGTCGTTCTTCATCCTTGCGCCGAGATACGTCGTTCTTCATCCGCGCGTCGAGATACGTTCTTCTTCCGCTCAGCCGTCGGTATACGGTTGCTCGTTATAAATAATTTATGTTTTATAATGAAAAATTTCTTATCACAATATATCCATATGGATTCCGTAAAGTGACTATATTCCCACAGATGTATCGAAATTTCGAAATACTTCTATTGTTGAAATTCTTGTTCTGGAATGAACCAAAACCTGGTTGTAAATTCTTTCCAGAAATCCATATATGGATTATTAGATTCGATTTATAAGATTTACAAGCCAGCAATTAAATTAAAAAAAATTGAAAACAATAGAAACATTTTTTACCGATTTCCGCTGTTTATAGAAGTGGTATAGCTGGTATAACTAACTTCTCCCGGATGTCAAACTACACTGACTAAATTTTATATACGAAGTTACAATTAATATTCTATCGCTCGAAATTGTTTGTTCAATATTTGCGCAGCTGAAGGCGTAAAATATGTATGTATACGTGCTCTTTAATGGTGAATACGCACATATATATGTGCAATTAATATATATAGATAAGCGAATACGTGTAGGAATATGATTTGAAAGCTCGCTTCGCGCTCGATATCACTTGACGATATCGATATTTCTAGAAAAATATAACGCTTTCGCGCACTTTTACAACAATTTGTCATCTAAAACAACGTGTACCGATAAAATGTCATCATCGCAACAGGGGTGTGATTCTGTAACGATAAAAAAGTGATAAATTCATTGTTTATCACAAGTTCTTATGACGATAAAGGAAATTTATCAAAACAGAATCGGGCCCCAGTACTTTTCATATTTTTGTTCATTTTTGCTCCGTTTATAAGTACACTGTAAAAAAGCCTTTGTAAAAATACTACGTTGGAAGTAGGTAATCAAAGTGACCTACGTTGAAAGTGATAAAATTAATATAAATCCAGCTAATTCACTACTTTGAAGTTAGTATTTTTACTACATTGAAAGTAGTAAATGAATTTTACTATACGTTTAACGATGCTACTTTCAATGTAGTATTTTTACAATGTGATTGTAATTTACCTACTTCCAATGTAGTATTTTTACAATGTGGTTGTAATGTAGTTCAAATTTTACAAAAAACGTAGTAAAATATTCATGAAATTTGTAATTTTACAACTTTCTAAGTAGTGAATTTACCGTTGTCTAGTGGAAAAATGTTACTAATCCAGTGTAAATCTACAAGGGGTTTTTTACAGTGTATTTGATCGAGTAAAAAATGATAGCTTTAAAAAAGCTAGCGCGATGGCTTTGCGAACACCGTGAACGAATTGCGCGGGATTTTGTATACTTTTCAGCTGAATTCACGGGCGCAAGATACAGCGATACGGCACCCGTTTTATTGAATATAGGATTGTTGTAGTTTCGTGCTTTTTGCACTTGTAATAATGAGCAAGAGACCTTATTCTTCACCGGCGGTGTCCAAGAAAGCAAAGCCAACGTAAGTATTTCAGCAATACATAATTATTATCATGATGTTTTGCTTGTACTCGCATGAAATGGAGGTGGAGTTTCTATAACCTTCAAATCGATTCATGTGTCTTAGAAATGCATTTTGATGGATTAATTTAACGAATAATGATTTACAGCACTGATTATTTTATTATTTCAGAAATGAAGATGAAGAACCATCACAATTTGAAGCAGAACTCGCAGGAATGGATGAGTTTGAAGAGGAATTTAGCAGTGAAGGGATGCTAGTGGTTGGAGAAGTGAGTAGTTAATTAATTGTATTAGTTTTTACTGTAAACGTCATTTTAATTTACTAATATTTCAAAATTTACTAGGGCCCAGAACAAGAAAATACCAGTTCGAAATGGAGCAGACCCGAGCCTCCACCTATGAATCCCTCAAAGGATACCCTGTGTTTTCAACAAATTGAAGTTGATCATTACACAGGTATAAAAAGCTTTAATAGTACAAGAATTTTCAAATGTTTAAAATACAAATTTAATTAAAATAAAACTTTTTTGTATAATTTTAGATAAGCCACAGCCAGGAATGCCTGGATGTAGAATGGGACCAGTACCTGTAATGAGAATGTATGGAGTTACAGAAAAAGGAAATTCAGTTTGCTGTCATGTGCATGGCTTTAGCCCATACTTCTTTGTATCTGCTCCAGCCTCATTTTCTGATTCCCATTGTAGACCATTCAAGGTTTTATTTGAAATTAGTTGAAGTTTATACTATAATGAAAATAAAACAAAAATTTCATTATAAACTTTTTTATTTACAGGAAGCTTTAAATAATGCTGTTAAGAAGGATATCAAAAATAACAGTGAGAATGTTCAAGATTTTATTTTAGCAATTGAAAGAGTTGAACGTCAAACAGTTTTTGGTTATACAGGAGAAAAGAAATCTCTTTTTTTAAAGATAACAGTTGCTTTACCAAAATTAATAGCTCCTTGTAAAAGATTGTTAGAAACTGAAATTATATATCCAGCACTGGATCATAAATACACAGCCTTTGAGAGTAATATTGATTTTGATATTAGGTTTGTACATACTGAATTTGAAATTTTTATATATTTTTTAAAGCATATTGTGATCATATACATTTTAATTAATACCTATAGGTTTATGGCTGACACGCATATGGTAGGATGCTCATGGATAGAATTATCTGCTGGAAAATGGAAATTAAGAGGAAAATATAATCACAATTTACCAGCAATCACTAGATGTCAATTAGAAGTTGATGTTGCTTGGGATCAATTCATTGCTCATGCACCTGAAGGTGAATGGTCCAAAATTGCACCCTTTAGAATTTTAAGTTTCGATATTGAATGTGCTGGTCGTAAAGGTAAGAAAAGTGTTTTAGTATTCATTGGTTAAACAAAAATTCAAAAAATTTTTTTCTAATATTTAATATTAATTTAAAAGGAATTTTTCCTGAGCCTGAGAAAGATCCAGTTATTCAAATTGCTAATATGGTTATTTTACAAGGAGAAAGGGAACCATTTTTACGTAACATTTTCACATTAAATACGTGTGCTCCAATTGTTGGAAGTCAAGTGTTTAGTTTTGATAAAGAAAGTAAATTATTAGAGGTGTGTAATACCTATATTATTACAGCTTATTTATTTTTTAATCATGTGATTTTGAAAGTTATTTTACATAATATTTTACTTTTAGAAATGGGCAGATTTTGTTCGTCAAGCAGATCCAGATATTTTTACTGGATACAATATTAATAATTTCGACTTTCCATATTTAATCAATCGAGCACAACATCTGCACGTGAGGGATTTCAATTTTTTGGGTAGAATAAAAAATATTAAGTCTGTGATAAAAAATACTGTATTGCAAAGTAAACAAATGGGTCGTAGAGAAAACAAATCTGTTAACTTTGAAGGACGTGTACCTTTTGATTTGTTACTGGTAACTATTTCTTTAGGAAAATGTTTCTTACTTTGAAAAGAATATTTAAAACTATTGTAATGAGTTTATTCTATTTTTAGGTATTAGTAAGAGATTATAAATTAAGATCTTACACTCTTAATGCTGTAAGTTATCATTTTTTGCAAGAGCAAAAGGAAGATGTTCACCATAGTATAATTTCTGACTTACAAAATGGTAATGCCCAAACAAGAAGACGTTTAGCTGTATACTGTCTAAAAGATGCATATTTACCTCTAAGATTATTGGACAAACTTATGTGTATAATTATTTACATGGAGATGGCTAGAGTCACTGGAGTATCTCTCTCTAGTTTGTTAACTAGAGGTCAACAGATCAAAGTTATGTCACAACTGTTGAGAAAGGTAGTACAGTTTTTATCAATTTTCAGCAGTATAAAATTTTAACTCACAAATTTTTATTTATTAAAATATGATTTTTGTTTAGACTATTGAAAGAGGATATTTAATTCCGGTTCACCATGGTCAAGGTTCAGATGAACAGTTTGAAGGTGCAACTGTTATTGAACCTATTCGTGGGTATTATAATGATCCAATTGCTACCTTGGATTTCAGTTCTCTATATCCAAGCATAATCATGGCACACAATATCTGTTATACCACACTTTTAAGCACTGCTGCACAAAACCAATACAAATTGAATGAAGAGGATTTTACAAAAACACCTGCAAATTGTTGCTTTATTAAAAGCAATGTGCGTAAAGGGATATTACCTGAAATTTTGGAACATTTACTTTCTGCTAGAAAAATTGCAAAGGCAGAATTAAAAAAAGAAACAGATCCTCTGAAACAGAAAGTACTTGACGGTAGACAATATGCTTTAAAAGTATCAGCCAATTCAGTATATGGTTTTACTGGTGCTCAGCAAGGAAAACTACCTTGCTTAGAAATCTCGGGTGTAAGTACTTAATGAAATTTACAGATATAAGAGGACTTAAAAACGTAATTTTCAATAAAAATTAAATATATTAACGAATTTGTACATTTTTAGAGTGTCACTGCTTATGGTCGTAGTATGATAGAAAAAACGAAGCAAGAAGTAGAATCGCATTATCGAAAAGAAAACGGTTACGACCATGATGCTACTGTTATTTATGGTGATACTGATTCTGTGATGGTCAAATTCGGTGTCAAAGATATTGAATCAGCCATGGCACTTGGAAGGGAGGCTGCTGAATACGTCACCTCAAAATTCATTAAACCTATCAAATTAGAATTCGAAAAAGTATACTTTCCATACCTTTTAATCAACAAGAAACGTTACGCTGGTTTGTACTTCACAAGGCCAGACAAATATGACAAAATGGATTGCAAAGGTTTGGAAACTGTAAGAAGAGACAATTGTCCATTGGTTGCTAACATGATGAACACATGTCTTCAGAAATTATTGATAGACAGGTAAGCTTTTCTCTCAACTTCCTCAAAGTTCGTTGTAATAATTTGATCTCTAGAAACGCATTATTGAACTTGATTTTTAGGAATCCAGATGATGCTGTAGATTACGCTAAGCAAGTGATCAGCGATCTTCTGTGTAACCGCATCGATATATCTCAATTAGTTGTCACCAAAGAATTAACGAAAACCGAATATACGGCTAAGCAAGCTCACGTGGAGTTGGCTGCAAAGATGAAGAAGCGTGACCCCGGTACTGCACCGAAACTCGGAGACCGAATCCCGTACGTAATCATAAGCGGACCGAAGGGAGTACCGGCTTATCAAAAAGCTGAAGACCCCATTTACGTATTAGAAAACAGCGTTCCCATCGATACGAACTATTACTTGGAAAATCAACTATCGAAACCTCTTATTCGTATCTTTGAGCCTATTCTCGGCGATAAGGCGGAATCGTTGTTGCTGAAGGGAGAACACACGAGAACGAAATCCGTTGCAATTTCGAAGGTAGGCGCTTTGGTAGCTTTCACGCGTAAGAAGGAAGCGTGCTTGGGATGCAAGGCTGTACTGCCAGCCGGTCGCGAGAGCAAAGCCTTGTGTCAGTATTGTGAAGAGAAAGAATCTGAAATCCTTCAAAATGAAATTTACAACGGTAGGAAGTTGGAGGAGAAGTTCTGTAGATTATGGGCTGAGTGCCAGAGATGTCAAGGGAGTCTTCACCAAGAAGTTATTTGTACGAGGTAACCATTTTTTTTTTTTTTTTAATATACTTCGTTAATTGATTTAGAATATTTTCTAAAAGTATTATTTTCTTCTAGCCGTGATTGTCCTATTTTCTACATGAGGAAGAAAGTTCAAATGGATCTGGATACGCAGGTGGAACGAATAGAAAAGTTCGGACTTCCAGAGTGGTAAAACCACTATCGTCATAAGATCGTAAAAATATGAATTAATTAATCCTTTATTTTATCTCGACTGCATTTTACTGTTAGCGTTGCTAAAAGCAATTTGGAATTTCCAATTGATGTAGAACAAATTTTGTATTTAATACTTATAATCAGTGTTTCCGCTCCGAAAAAGCGCTCGTTATTTATACATGTATATATATTCGATATTTTTATACATTAATCAGTGTTCCATTGTTAAAAATATCATAAAATAAAATTATTCTTTAAAATAATGTGAAAATCGAGCTGTTTTAAATTCTCGAAATAGGGATATTCACCACTTCACTAGAGACCTGCCGACTTCCAAAATATCCACTGCAAGCTCCGTAACTTTATACCCCATACAATAAAATTTCCTCATCTCCATTTCTTTCTACACATACCACTGTATTATCTGCAATTAACGAAAACCAGAATAAGAACACAAATCCAGCGATGAATAAACGCATCTCTCGCGTTTCGCTAAAAATCCCTAGCAAAATAGTATAGCAACTTAGCACATGATATAACTAACTAATAACTATATAAGTAAAGTAAAAGTGCCATCACCAGCTTGCGAGCTTACCGCGGGTCGCGCTTCTATCGCCGCCGCCGCCTCGACTCTCCTCTCCGCATCACCGCGCCGCCGTCGACGTCCGCGAATTTCGCAGTCCGTTTGCAACGTTCGCACCCGGCTCCTCGCACAATTGGTATACAGGTGAGTCTCAAATCTCCTTCTCAGATAACGCGCACGTTAATTAACCCGGCGTGCCCTCGCTCCTCTCCATCCTTTCGTACACGAAAAAACCCGGTATTTTTCGCATTTTTCGCGTGTACAACGGTTGCCGCTGTCTCCATTCTCGGCGGGGGCACGTGCGACAGCGACGCGCGGCGCTATTCGCACAGTCTTTTTCTCACAAAAATAGCCATTGTTCGCGAAATTCGACTGCGTCAGTGTGTTGTACAGTGGGCGGGATATCGATCAGCTCTAAAAGCTCATCGGAGAAGGCGAAAAAAGATTTTTATATAGGGGGGCTAAGCCGCCGAGTGTCAGCCGGAGAGACGCATCGATGACCTTGGCAAGGTCACTGTTATCAGCGCGAACGTAAGTAGCGTTCTAAGTCTTTCATCACTCTGACCCCAGCGGCGCGATTCACCGAATTATCACGCCACCGACTGTCATTTAATTAGCATCTACTGTGCACTTTACATCGCACCCGGAATATTCTAGTTCTCATTTTCACGATTCCGTTCGTTTGGCATAGGTCGCGAGAGACAGAGACGCGCTCATTGATTATAGTTACATAAGAATACCGCGCGTACAGAGGCAGAAGAGAGGTAGGTAGGTGTAGGCGCGTCCGGGGGGGCGAAAAAAGAACGGGGTGCGCTCGACCTTGGCATTGTTGCTGCTGATTCCAATTGGCGGCTTTTGGCCTGGTCACACTATTATCTCTGTATTTCTTTCTTTCAGAACTTTAACGGTAACTTTCAGACGGAGCTTATTCAGCATGGCAATCCAAAGCATCAAGGCTCGTCAGATCTACGACTCTCGCGGTAACCCCACCGTTGAGGTAAATATTTTCCTAATTCCGCGAAAGCGTCTTTGCAGTATTGACGTGGCTTAGTTACGATGCTGTAGCTCTTTTCATTGCCGACTATTTTTAAGTCAGGCATTTACTGTACTGGCTCTTTTTTGCACTGAATGAAGTTTTTGTTTATTTTTGAATTAAAAATTTATTATTTTTTTGTAAAAAAATTAATTTTTGTGGAAAATGAGGCAATGACTTTGTATACTTGGAATGAGGCAATTGTATAAGCTATTGCTTATTACAGGTTGATCTTGTCACTGAGAATGGACTTTTCCGTGCTGCTGTTCCCTCGGGTGCCTCCACTGGTGTCCATGAAGCCCTGGAACTCCGGGACAATGACAAGACCCAGTACCATGGCAAATCAGTCTTCAAGGCTGTTGACAACATCAACAAATCCATCGCCCCTGAACTGCTGAAGGTAAATATTACTTTGTAACAAACTTTTATGAATAAAATAATTGAAATTTTAACTAAATCTTGCTGTTATATTTTTAGGCTGGTTTGGAAGTCACCCAGCAGGCAGACATTGACAACCTCATGTTGAAGCTTGATGGAACACCTAACAAGTCGAAGCTTGGAGCCAATGCCATTCTGGGTGTTTCTCTGGCTGTGTGCAAAGCTGGAGCTGCCAAGAAGGGAATTCCATTGTACAAGTAAGTTTTGTGCAATATTTAAATGAATTTCTCGTGCATGAAAATACAAAATAAACTTTTTATTTTAAACAATCAGTTTCACATAAACATCGAGTAAATAAATGTAATATACTAATAATCTCTCTTTAGGTACATTGCTGAATTGGCTGGAAACACTGACATCATTCTACCAACTCCAGCTTTCAACGTCATCAATGGTGGCTCCCATGCTGGTAACAAACTCGCCATGCAGGAGTTCATGATCCTCCCAACTGGAGCCAAGAACTTTACAGAGGCCATGAAGATGGGAAGTGAAGTATACCACCACCTGAAGAATGGTATCAAGAAGAAGTTTGGTCTTGATGCCACTGCTGTTGGTGATGAGGGTGGTTTCGCTCCCAACATTCTGGAGAACAAGGAAGCTATCAACCTTATCATAAATGCTATCAAGGTATCGATTAATTACAATACTCTTAAAATAATTTCATGGAAAATACATTTTTTGTAAATATATTTAAACATCATTTGCATTTTTAGACCGCTGGCTATGAGGGCAAAATCAAGATCGGTATGGACGTAGCCGCCTCTGAATTCCACAAAGACGGCAAGTACGACTTAGACTTCAAGAACGAGAAGTCCGACCCTGCCACCTACCTGGAACCCAAGGCTTTACAGGACCTGTACTTGGGATGGGTCAAGGAATTCCCCATTGTCTCCATTGAGGATCCCTTCGACCAGGACGGCTGGGACTCGTGGACCTCCATCACCGCTGCAACTCCCATACAGATCGTCGGTGACGATCTGACTGTTACCAACCCGGAAAGGTAAAATTATCCGTTAACAAAAAAATACTGTATTGAAGCAACAACGTACTAAAGAAAAAAAAAAATTAACAAAAACATGTTCGCTTTACAGAATCAAGACCGCCATCGACAAGAAGGCCTGCAACTGCCTGCTGTTGAAGGTCAACCAGATCGGTAGCGTCACCGAGTCGATCAACGCCCACAAGCTCGCCAAGAGCGCCGGCTGGGGCACGATGGTGTCGCATCGTTCCGGCGAGACTGAGGACACCTTCATCGCCGACCTCGTTGTTGGTCTGTCTACCGGCCAGATCAAAACTGGCGCGCCATGCCGCTCTGAGCGTCTGGCCAAGTACAACCAGATCCTCCGTATCGAGGAGGAGCTCGGTGCTGCCGCCAAGTATGCCGGCGAGAAGTTCCGCAACCCTCAAGCCTAAGTCATCATATCCAGGATTTTCAAAATCAACGAAATCCACGATTAATCGTGTCGACACCCACCTTCTCGTCATTGATGCTATACTTTATTTATACATATTTTACTATACCTAGCTTCGGGCTATTTATATTTCGAAAATGTCGATGATGTGTAATTTGATTGGATCGAATTTTTATTTGAAAACGTCGACGCGATGTAGGAACTGAAAGAGACGCATCAACTCGCGTTCAAAGAATTATATTCTTTTTCCATGCTTTATTATTCGTAAGTTCAAGCACACTGCTGGTCATTTAGAAATCTCTCTATTTACTATTCATTTGTGATGTTATGCGGTATATGATATTTATAATTCGCGATACGAAGAGAATAATAACATTTGAGATTACTCGTTGAACGATTGGTTTAGAAGAATCAATAATATTTAATGTTGGATTCCGAATGTTGAAAAAAAAAAACCATAGAGTGAAACATAAAAAAGCACACCGTATATTTTATGTAGCATCGTTGCAGACCGTGTCTGCATGTGCATTGTTCGCGATGAAAGAAAACATGTAAATAAGTTGAAAATAAAACAGCCAAAAAAAACGTAAAAACCACATCCTCAGCCTTAGATCTTTTGCGCACACTCATTACCCAGGCACGAGAGTCTCTGTTCTCTCTCCTCTAAAGCACTGAAAATGAGTAATCGCCCGATTTGAATACATCTACATACGCGATAATTTGCATAAGACGCGCGATCGATCCTCCTACTACTACAGTGTTACCGCCAAGACAATAAATATATATCCTCTCGGAAAAAAATCTGCCTCTGTTCTCGAGGGTTTTGACCGATCCTATACCTGACCCACATCTCTGGCAGATTACGCTGAAATCTCGCGGTGATCTACACCTCTGTTCCCCGCACGCATCTTTTCTCTTTCCTTACGTTACGTACATTTACCTACACATAGAACCGACGCGCACGCGAGGAGCAAGCTAGCCATCGCACACCGGCACGCGAGTTATATCGACTCGGCCGGCCGGACCCTAAGGTCAGTTACTCCGATGTAACCCCTTCGAGGAGGTCCTTCACGCCGGACGATATTCATTATATACGCGCGCGGTTGGAAGGTAGAGAGCTATACGTGCTTGTACTCGCGTTTTTAGATTCCCCCGTAATTTGCATCGCTTCTTTCTCGCAAGAAATGGCAAGGTTTTATCGAAGTAATTTTTATAATAGGTATTATCAAGTATTCTTTTTCTATTTTATTTTCCTTATTCTTTCGCTGCTACTTTCTTTTCTTCAATGGCTTTGTCCCATTTACCGGGCGCAACACACCGCTATATGCAGCGACAGATGCAATTTCAGATATATTTCGTTAGAGCCGCGCGCACGGAGCGAACGAGCTAGCACGAGCGATTTGCAGTGAACAACTGGAAAGATCGGGAGATTGCGTAAAACCACGTTGTTTTCTTTATTAGGAAGAATAGAGAGGGCTGCGTATATTTGCAATTATAGAGGAAAAAACATTAGTGGTATGGAGATTAG
The DNA here is from genome assembly GCA_036365515.1 of Torymus aiolomorphi. Lineage (NCBI taxonomy): Eukaryota > Metazoa > Arthropoda > Insecta > Hymenoptera > Torymidae > Torymus > Torymus aiolomorphi. The sequence goes on along the minus strand of CM070875.1, from coordinate 9,443,303 downwards.
GTGGATGGTAAAAATTGTAAAAATATTATATTTTAATTAGTTTTGTTAATTGTCGTTAAAGCGTGAAATGTGCCTGTAATTCATGCCATGGCTCACCAATAATAATACCCGCATGGTGGCTTTTCGAAGAATTTTTCTTCAGCTTCGAGTTATTTTTCTTCGAGTTATTATAACACTCTTTTTGTAAATATATATCACAAAAATTTACGACATAGTTATCTAAAATAAAAGTTTAATAGACGTAATCACTGGCACGATGCCATTCCCCCTACGTTTTATTTATCAGTGTGTGTTTATAAATAATACGAAATAATCTCGAAGTTTCTCGATTATATTATACCGGGAGACTTTGTTACGACCAGTGAGCGGAAAGAGTGAGCTATCAGTTTTCCCTAGGATGAGTAAAGTACGAATGACAGCACAATGGCCGACGACTAAATAATTCTCTCCAACAATGCCGAATGACTTATAGAGAGAGAAAGAGAGGATACGTACCTTCAATTTCATTAGTAAATTGATTTTCGATTAAAGTGCGGTTGATGAGGCACTCGGCGCAAACGATACATAAAAGTTTAAGTTGGCCAATTGACGAGCTGCTTTTATCACCCTCCTAGCGGGTACCTTGAGATATTATAGAAGGGTGATACTGCTAACTGAAGTTGATACGATAATTCGAAGATTGCGTGTTATTTTTATACCGTTTATGCAGGAGCTTTCAATCTGAAATCAATATTGTTTTGTACACTGAACGAAAAGTTTATTTTTAAAATTAAACGATAGTTGGAAAATTATCTCGAATATGGTAGATATTTCTAAATCGATTCGAATAAAAAATAAGTCACCTATATACAGATAAAAACTAAATTAAAACCTTATAAAAGAAATATTTTTCTAGTGTTATAATAAACAATGGATCATAAAAAAAATAAAATATTAACTAAATTTATCATTTCATTTAAGGATGTTATGGCTATATCGTCCCTGTCAAAAGTTAGATTTTAGCATTAGGGAGAGTGTACATAAGCGCTACGCGACGCAACGCAACGCTAAGGTAGTTCGGAACCAGTTCTCGATAGCCTAAGACGCAAGGTAACGTTTTGTTCCAAAAACCAATATTTTTTATTGGAGAAAACAATTATTTTTTTTTTTATAAAGTTATAGAGCAAGTAATGTTTTTGTAAATAAAAAACATTACCTGGTAGATAAGCCATTAGGATCACTATATAGTAATATAAAGAAAACTACCATTAGATGCAACTAACAATCTAGTTATAGAGCAAGTTCAAATAAAGTAAATGAAAAAAAAGTTCAGATTTAATAAATGTTAAGGGAGAAAGTAATTATTAAAAATATAATGTCGCCGGAGTAGTTCTCGATAACTAATTTCGGTGCCAGAACAGTTCTCGATACGTAGGTGACACAGTTGTCGATAGCTTGTGAAATGTGGACACAAAATCGAGGTTAGAAACTAAAAGTTACAATTGGTTTACTTTTCTAAAGTAATAAAACAGTAAATTGATAACTCTTTGACATTACTTATTTATAAATAGAACCGGTCATAATATAAATAAATTAATACCATAATTTATTATGAAAAATCCACATTTATAAGTACTTATATGCTGGGTGACTTTATACGTAGGTGGACTTACAAAAGCATTATGCTACTTCACATAATCTTCGAGAAATCCACGAAAAATCTATTCAAAATGCTAATGATTTCGTAGAGCACGTTTTACATTAAAATAATACATTTACAAGATGTTGAAATAGAACAATTCAGAAAAGCAAAAAATATTGATTGGCTTACAATTCCAAAGTATCCTGGAATTAAAAAAACTCATTTATGGATTAAAGAAACATGTAATAATAAAACACATTGTTGTACAGCAAAAACTGCCGATCATTTACTAACAAAAGTTAAAACAAAACAAAATAAAAACAAAGGTAGTCATAAAAATAAAAAATAAAAAATACAGAAAATTGAAAATTAAAAAATGAAAAACAGCTATAGCGTGTAAGTACGAATGTGTATATGGGAGCGTCCAGGAGAAACGGGCCACCGAGCGCGCGCGGTGCCTTTTTTCGCGTAAAAGGCGCTCTGTTTAACTCGCTCATAATCGTATGCTGCGTCTCTGAAAAAAAAAACCAAGGACCTATATCGATAGATTTTTTCTGCTCTTTCCAATTGCGCCATTGTTTTTATTGCGAAACGCGTTCTTCCGGACGAAAACTCGAGTTGAATATTGAAAGCCATTTTTCTCAAAGTATATCATGTTTTTTTTTCAAAATAAACTACACCATTGGAAAGTAAAACTCTTAAGCTTTAGAACCCTATCTTGGAGAAGTTGGAGAAATAAAGGGTTTAAAAGTAACAACATGAAAAAGACAGCGCCGAGGGTCCGCGCGAGCCCCTCGCGCCCGTGCGTACGGCACGTTTAAGTGCACGCTCTATTCAATTCGCTAATAATCGTGTACCAAGTCTCTGAAAAAAGAACTAAGGACATATATCGATAGATTTTTTCCTGCTCTTTCCAATGGTGCTATTATTTTTATTCCGAAATGCTTCCTTCTAGTTGAAAATTCCATTTGAATGTTTAAACTCTATTTTTTCAATAAAATATCAGTCTTTTCTTCAAAATGAATTACATTCTTCAAAAGTACAAGTCTTAAACTATAAAATATTATATTTTTAAGTTGAAACATGAAAAGTTAAAAAATAGTAAGATCAAAAAGACAGCGGCTGCCTGAACTTTTTACGCTATGCTCAAGGGCGGATTAATACACGCGATGTGCTATTTCGCCCTTTCTTCTTTGTAAATATAAAATGTTTTGTAACTTACAATGCCAATGCGTGGACATAATTTTGTGGATCTAGTTGTAACAGTTGGTATAATATTACAATGAACTTTGTTCATTTATATAACAAAATTTGAAAAACATAATATATTAAACATAAAAATATCCATGAACGCACTGAAAGCAGTGAAACAGAAATTTAAAATAACCTTATAGATTGTTTAATCTGGCATAACAATATTACCTTTTCCTTTAAATTCTAATTTTTTTACATTTTTTTGATTTTATAAGAATTGTCCTTTTTGCGACATCCGCTTCTTTCTTTGTTTGAGTTTTAAGTACTTTTTCTTTTTTGATCGGTGGATATAATTGAAAATCTTCTGACGCTGAAAATCTTTTAAGTTCTAACTTTTTGGCATCATTTAATAATTTAGTACAATGAAACAATTGAACCATCTAGCGGGCACTTCGGGTACTAATCCCGAACAGAAGCATTTCGGAATAAAAATAATAGCACCATTGGAAAGAGCAGGAAAAAATCTATCGATATATGTCCTTAATTCTTTTTTCAGAGACTTGGTACACGATTATTAGCGAATTGAATAGAGCGTGCACTTAAACGTGCCGTACGCACGGGCGCGAGGGGCTCGCGCGGACCCTCGGCGCTGTCTTTTTCATGTTGTTGCTTTTAAACCCTTTATTTCTCCAACTTCTCCAAGATAGGGTTTTGAAGCTTAAGAGTTGTACTTTCCAATGGTGTAGTTTATTTTGAAAAAAAAAATGATATACTTTGAGAAAAATGGCTTTCAATATTCAACTCGAGTTTTCGTCCGGAAGAAAGCGTTTCGCAATAAAAACAATGGCACCATTGGAAAGAGCAGGAAAAAATCTATCGATATAGGTCCTTGGTTTTTTTTTCAAAGACGCAGCATACGATTATGAACGAGTTAAACAGAGCGCATTTTACGCAAAAAAAGGCACCGCGCGCGCTCGGTGGCCCGTTTCTGCTGGACGCTCCCATATGTATATTACTTAGATATGTACGAACATTCGTTTATATAGATTATTATTGAATACCATCGTAATAAATGAAAATTTTATTGTATTTTATTTTATTTTTTTTTTAATTTATGGCCAAAAATACAATATCCGACACACACGATTTGGTAGGTATTAACATCCCCTATCTTCATTTAAATTTTCATAAAAAAAACATGGGATTTTTGAAAAAAATGCATTTTTCCAAAAAGTGCATTTTTTAGTAAAAACTGCATAACTTGTGCATTTTTTATTTTTATGCAAATGTCATGCATGACATGAAAGAAGGCGCAAATTTTTGACATTGCCAACTGGATGTCATTTTAGTGCAATCGAAAAATAAAAAAATACGTGTCGAATCATTTTTCGAGAAGAACAACAGCAGTACTTTGATTCCAAAATGATCGTGGTAGGCATACTCTGGCTGTTCGATTTGAGATGGATTCGGCCTTATAATTAATAGCAAAGAATAAGCTGTGCGCATTTAAATTTATTATACCTATGTACCCGATAATATTCAAATTTAACGTATACCTAATTTTCTACATTTGTACCATACTTGCTTTTGGAGCGCTCCCGCGCTCCTTGATACATATTAATTAGAAACTATAAAAAAAATTTAGCATTACTCTTCGTGGATGTACCGTTCTTTATATATAACTACTAATTACAAAAGGTACCTCATCAAAGTTTGAAACAACTTTTTGTTATCCAAGGGTACAGCACTTCCCTCGTTAGTGTATATAACGCTAATGATCGTTAATGACAGTAACGCTCAAGTAAAAGTATTTTACCTCTACCCCAATTAGCTTTTACTTTTGTGAATTCTTTTCCACTCCTAAACCTGCATACGTTCAAAAATCTCTTTAAGTACAATAAAATCCCCATAACATCCACCACCAACTCTCTCTGATCTACATCCCCCGCAAATCATCGCATTCAGATGACCGCATAATATATTCATCGACCACCATTCCCCGCGATCGGCAAAAAGCTCCTCCTCAAGGAAAACAACCCCGTTCTCTTATAACAGCACCCTCCTGCACCTCCCACAGAAAAAATAACACCTCGTCTCGCAACGACGCGCAAAGAGTGGGGAGGATAGACACACACACACACACACACACACACACACAGCTATAGTAGCCGCGCGTGTCCCCCATTTGACCGGCAGTTGCGAAACGTTACTCAGGTGTGTAGCACCTACCTTATAACATACGTGCGCGCAGCTAGCCGCTACCCATACCTCGCGTGCAAGGCGCGCTTAGAGCTGGTGCGGGTTCAAAGAACGGCGCGGAATCACGGGGGGTGCGCCCGCGAGCCAGTAGAGCACAGCGCGCCCGCGAGTTATATACCTATATACCTGCGTTCATGCACCAGTCGTACTGTCGGCGCGCACGGAGAAAGGTGTATTATAGAGCTGCTCAAAGAGTGACAGTTTTGCCGTGTTTTTTTTTTCTTTTCTCAGGAAAGAGAGAAGGTTTAGAAAGTGGTGCGACGCGGTTCGTTTGCCTACGCGTGAATAATTGGGTGATTTTTTGCTAGAGGTATTGCAGTGAGGAGAGTTGCGGGGATCGTTTAGCGCGAATTTCGAAAGTGCAAAGTTGAGCGGAGATGATTGTTTGTATAGTTGGCGGAGGTGGTGACGAAAAGTAAACGCGGTTCGGGGCGAGTTTGGTGGGGCTGTATATAGAAGAAGTGCGAAGTTGTGGAAAGAACTGCTAGAGAGAAAAAAAAGTTGAAAGGTGGTTAAAAGGTATATAGCTAGTTTTTTTTTTTGTTTAAACGTTTTTTTTACGCGGTGATTATGGTTTGCTGGTACTTACTATTAGTTTTTGTAATTAAATTGTTTCTTTAAACGTAAATTTAGGAAATATTTAAAGTATATATAATGTACGATGGTAGTTTTCTTTGTTGTTTGGAAATACCAGTTTGTATTTATTTACATTAAAATAAAAATAATGTTCTATTAATAGTATTCTTAAAAAGGTGTTTATTTTAATTTTATGACGCAACAAAGTGCTTGTTTGGTTTCAGTTGAAATTATTTCTATATGGTCGTTAAACATTGTAACTACAGTTAATTATACTCGCCAGTGAAACAAAAATCAAAACATGCTTTTATGTTTTTCATTTTTTATGGTTTTTAAATAATACTATGTCATAATACAATTTAACAAAAATCACAAAAAAAAACATTCGAACACCACGACGTAGAAAAATGTTTTTAAATAAACATTAATGCCTAACTCAATATTTCACGTCAATAAAGTTGACTAAAAAAGCCGCATAATTAAAGTTAAAAAAAAAACAGAAATATTAAAAATTAAATTAGCAAACATTATCCATCAATATGACTCCTTTTCGCAAACACAAACGTCCTCTACTACCCCACGAACCCACCCCAACTCGAAAAACCCATCTTATCCAGCACCCTAACGATTCTCGTACAGGACATCAGGCGGCGACCTACCGCAACAACCCCACGCCGAAAAGCCATGTTAATCGTCGTCGTCGTCGCTACTCTCCCCCGTCATCGCCAAGAACCCCATCGCCAGTCGACGACGCCGGATCGAACCTAAGCGCACGCGCGCAGAATTTTGCGCGCCAACGTCCCCACGTCGCAGCCATCTATTACGAGCGCGCGGCGCAGACCTCAAGGTAAGTGGCGAAAGTTGCAACTCTCTCATTCAGTGCTGTGTCTATATAAAATACCCCCTTTTGATGCATTTTCGCGAGAGTTTACCAATATATTCACACACACTTGGCCGCGAGTGAATAATTGAATGTCGCGTGCACCGGCCGGCCGACCGGCCGCTCGTTGTATAAAGCTTGACAATGTGATTGAGGGTCCTTCCGCCGGAGGTTTCGCGAGTTCGCTGCACTTGAGGTAGTAGCGCATGTGTCTGGGTGTGTGTACGTATGTGTAATATGGGAGTGTGGGTATAATAATGCACTTTCTTTGTGCAGACGACGAGGTAAGGCGGCGCGAGCTTTCTCTCCGAGGGGAAAGCCAAAGTCAGGAAGGTGGAAAATTTGTCGTGCAAGGGAAGGGAGTGGATAATGATAGTTTTGGAATTTGTGAGAGTTTCTGTGAGAGTATGCGAGACTTTGATTGTTATTAGTAGCTTAGAGAGATTCTTTTTTACATTTCTGAGGGCAAAGTGTGGGTTTTTTGAAATGCCGATGATTAAATAAATTGTTCTAGTTTGTTAAGAAGTAAGTAATTGATACTCGTTTACGATGAAATAATGTATATTGACCGAAAAGTTTGGCAAATTTCGTAACTTACGTTTCGAAGAAGCTAAAAAATGATATATTACCCGATTGGCATTGCTATACTAAACTTGTGAATATATTATATATAGCGCAAATTAATAAGACCAAAGTCATCCTTATCACAAGGTCAAGTTAAAATCACCACCAACGACATTTGAAAGTCTAATTCCCAATGTTACGGGCAAAAGCAACTTCGTCACCTCGATCCCATCGCCACGATCGCATATATATATATATATATATATATATATATATATATATATATATATATATATATATATATATATATATATATATATATATATATATATATATATATATATATATATATATATATATATATATATATATATATATATATATATATATATATATATATATATATATATATATATATATATATATATATACATATATATATAAATTTATATATATATATATAGACATATATATATATGTATAAGGAAATCTCAAGGCGCCGCTTGATTACCCACGCACCCAATAAGTACCTCAATTTACACCCGCTCCGCAACCAAATCCGATTCCCCGACCGAATATTATACAATACTAAATATATTCCGATCGTCCGCGCGCCCCGCGTCCATTTATTATCCATAAATCTCCCTTTCCTTGCCCACCCGCGTCCGTACCATCTACACGCCGAGTCATTAACCTATTTTTCAACCCGTCAGTCGTCGTCGTAACTCTCGCCGCCGATACGAATCTTTCGAGACGGAAAAAAAAGCCAGTCCCCTGTATACACTACGGACGATCCTTATCCCACTGTTTTATTATTGCGCTCGATCAAGCTGCTGCTCCTTCGTCCAATTTGTCCCACCGCCGGCTCGCGCCGCCGGGAATTATTGTCGTTTAACCCACTTTACCGGCGCACACGCCTGGAAAGTCGTAGAATCCGATTGTCATCGGATTTGTGTGTGTATTTTGTGTATATAAGGGCGACGTTTTTTATTCTCGTCAGGGGGCGGGTTTGACCTCGTTTGTAAATTAATTTTTGGCGTGTTGCGTGAGGTACGGCGTGCCCGAAAAGTGCGCTAGGAGCGGGAGTTGGCCCGAGAAAATATCCGGCGCTGGTTAGTTGAACCCGCAGAGTTGGCGAATACGAAGGTGTCGTGTATAGGCGACTATGTACTCTCTAAAGTTGAATTAGTGAAAATTGCTCCACCATTTCAATTAGTGGAAAAAACTACTAATTTATTAGTGAATATTCACTATTTCATTAGTGGTTTTTTAAAAACTACTAATTAAATTTGTAAAAACTACTAATCAAAATAGTAGTTTTAATAAACTACTAAATGAAATAGTGAATATTCACTAATAAATTAGAAGTTTTTTCTACTAATTGAAATGGTGGAGCAATTTTCACTAATTCAACTTTAGAGAGTATAGGTGCGAATAAGCGTTCTTTTTGTTAGGTGGGCAAATTGCATTCCAGATGTGCGCTAATTAAGGTATATAGTAGCGGGAGAAAGTGTGACATCTTCCTTTGCGCAAAGTACTTAACTTGCGGTTTTAATGGCGCGCCATAAGTGTCGCGGTGTATATATTATATGCATACCACCGAGTTAATGTATATATGGGTCGTAAAAATTTAACGTTTTCGAAAACTCGTAAAGCGGCGAAATTTACTGCGATAATCAAGCGCGAATAAAAATTTAAAAATCCCAATAACCTCATGAAAGGTGCGGTGTCAAGTTGTTAAAATGCCGATATGCCCCGTTTAATGGGTTGCTACTAAGGAAGTCTGTATATATGTATACGGCACGACTATTATGTGTATATTATACGTACATGAGTATAAATGCACGCTACTTTGCGCAAATATTTAAAATATGAATTTCGAATTTACTGTAAAATAAATAAAATATATTATGCAATCTATACAAAGGTTATGCATATAACTAACATAATAGAATTTCGCGGATAAGAGCAAATCCCAGAAACTTTTTAAATTGTATGTAACTCAAAAATTTTAGATTTAAAAGACTATAACTCAAGTTCTTTACAAAGCACATGAATGAACCAAAAAAGAAAATGTTTATTTTTCAATAGAGAAATAAAAAAAGCGTCCAACTTAATGGTAGAGGCAAACTTTTTTACAAATAATTACAAAAAGAGCGAAAATCGTGGACATTTTCAGTTTTTCTCGATTTAGAAAAAAAAGTCACTTACCATCATTGTCAAATATTTAAGAGCTTTTTCTACATAACAAAAGCTTCAATTTAAGCCCTAGTAGATCGATGTGCCATGAAGAAAAGCCCAGATTCAAGAGATTTTAACTTTTTACTTTATAAATAACGGAAAATGAAAACTCTTTTACCTGGGCAGTTTTAATGGCACATTGATCTACCAGGGCTTAAATAGAACCTTTCGTTATCAAGAAAAAGCTCTTAAATATTTGACAATGATAGTAAGTGACTTTTTTTCTAAATCGAAAGAAACTCAAAATGTCCACGATTTTCGCTCTTTTTGTAATTTTTCGTAAAAAAGTTTTCCTCTACCATTAAGTTGGACGCTTTTTTTATTTCTCTATTGAAAAATGAACATTTTCTTTTTTAATTCATTCATGTGCTTTGTAAAGAACTCGAGTTACAGCCTTTAAATCTAAAATTTTGAGTTACATGAAATTTTAAAAGTTTCTAGGATTTGCTTATAAACGAACATTTACCATTAATTGAAATCAACAGGCACGAACCACGGAAACTTTTCCCTCGCGTCCCACCGCCAATACAACCGACCGCGCGCGCGTCTTACAACCTAATTAATCGCCCTCCCCCACCCGAAGATCCATCAATGCATCTGTTCCCCCCTGCACCCTCGTTACACCAATACCGCACCATTAAGCCGCCCACATTCCTTAACCGCCCCCCATATTTCCTACACCCAAGCGGCTCGGCATCCCGCGAAAAACCACCACCGCCACTCATCACCCCCCGACATTACACATACATCTCCCGTCGTCCATCGGGGTATTAGTATACATATATGTATCACACACGTATACTCTCGCCTGCCTTTGTCGGGTGAGTATATAGTAAAGTGTGATTCAGCGCGCGGCTGCCGCAGGAGCGAGCGCGTTCCAGGTCACCGATTTATGTAAATGCGCCGGGCCATGACGCCGTGAGCGCGCTTTGAGAGTGCGTGGAAAATCAGATTTCCCTGCGCGCGCGCGTGAGCAGCTGCTATGTGTGTGTGTGTGTATTATGTGTACGTGCGTGCTCACCTGGCGGTGACGCGTGGGTGATGATAATGTGTGTGTATGTGTGACACGCATGACGAGGTGTTGAGTTGGTGCGGAGAGAGTTTTGACTTTGCGGGGGGTGATTGAGGGCAATTTTACACGAATGCGTGGTGCACACTTGGTATTTGATGTACTGTTTAGTGTATTAAAGCTACTGGGCTTCGTAGGTGCTGCTTTGACGTATACTGTATGGTAATTGACTTGATAGGATGATTATATAGTGGTGTATAGTGATTTGTACGTTAAAATGGTTAAATGCGGAGATTTTTTTGTTTCGAATGAATGTAATAATTGTATGCCTTTTTTTATTAACGTATATTTCGTACAAGATATAAAAAGACTATACCTTATATTTCTTCCTATACGTTAAAAGGACCACAAGCTTTCGAGATTGCCTTTATCGGAATAATAGAAGCTTGAAAGCTGCGAGGCCGAAATCTAATAATAAATGTATTGCTGGAAAGAAACGGCTTGTTCAAGTAATATAAGTACATTGTTCGCGCGATGGCTAAGTGAATTTCAAAGCGATTCGGTTAACGATGTCAATATAAGAACTTCGACTGCCGTCATAAAAAGAGCCATTATTCCGAGCGCGCGAAGAGCGGAAGCTCGAGTTCCGCGTATTGACCATTTTAATGAAACCTTTTGAAAAATTTATGAGTCAAGTTCTTTGGATTATACGTGCACGCACACATGGCCGTTTCAATTAACTCGAAGTGTCATTAGGATAATATTTCTGGGCATTAAACGAGGTGTACACAATGAAATTAAATCATTTAGATTATACTCATCTATTGAATCCTTCGGAAGGTTTTTTATATAGAGCTGATCAAGATAATACACTTGTTTACCGGTATATACGAATGAAAGTAATTATGATAAATATTACCTCACTAGTTCTACGATTACACTTATAACAATCCGAAATTAAGATTAATTCCGAACCATCAGCATGGTAACGTCGTTGTAAAGTAATCATTCCGCAGGCACATGATGAATATTTCAACGCATTATAACTATTACCCATATACGTATATAATATACTGCACTGTACGCGGATCCTAGTTACGTCTAATTACTCACTTCCCGAAGCGTGCAAATATTTCGCGCTCCGAGCGTCCACAGGAATGTGCAACTCGTTACATAACAAAACCGATAACACTTAGTTTAGTACACACACTCCTCTCTTATACTCATCATTTATAAACACCTCGTCGCCACAGCAGCACCGTAATTCCACTTAACACCCCCGTCTAATTCCATCATAGAGAAAAAAAAATTAATCTAAAACCATAACCACGAGCAATGACTTTCTATATACAGTCCAGTCCCCGAGCTTTCATTGTATATCTACACGCGTTTTATTCCCCCGTGCGCTCGCGCGCAATCCTTTATTCCGCGTCACACAGCTCGCCGACATCCGCCCCGAATGGGCATCCTAACTTTATTAGAAGAAAGGGACATTCCGAGATTTTATCGAACTCGCGTATGGTGCGGGTACCTACAGACAATAATCGACCCCATATATCTGCTTTCGCAATTTCAGATCATGGGCCGGATCCTCGTTTCCGGAGCTTTGTGCCTGGGTATGTAGCACCATTTTTCTTTTTTGTTTTGTCTATATATTTCGCGTCTAACGAAAGTTGCGGTTGTACTGTATAATATATAACGTTTTCTTTTCTTGTTTTTGTTGGTGGGTGTATAGGGATACTGATTGGCGTGGCGAGCGGGCAAAACTGCGCGGACGACAAGGTGAGAAAATGCATAGCCATAGCGGAACCGATGCTCAAGGATCCCCACCTGATATTCCCAGACAACATGAACGACATCAATAATGTCTGCAGGTATTGGTTTTAATGATTGTTTTTTCTCCGTTATGTTCGCACGGTCTAGGCTAATATTTTACCTATGGATTTTATAAGGAGCGCATGTGTGTGTGTGGCTTTTCAATTAAGAGAGAGAGGGACAATATAATGTGCACTCTATATTAAAAGAAAATAACTAGCTTGAGTATAATGAAATTAAAGTTACTTTATGAAATAAAACTAATCGTTCTCTAATACTTAAATAAACTATAAGATATAGCAAGTTGATGTGCAAATAATTAGAATGAATGAAAATACTTTTTGTATAACTCTTCATTCTATTTCGCATTGATCTCTCATTTGTATTGCTCGTCGATACTACTTATGCACATTTCTATTCATTTCAATAGGTCGTGGTCAAATTTCGTCGAATGCATCCGTCGATATATCGACAAGTGTTTTTCGAAAGCTCGGAAGGACCAATTCAACTCGGCAGTAGAGCCACCGATTGCTTCCGTGCACCAGATGTGCTCCGTCTCTACCTATCAAGCAGGTAAAGTGAAAACAACGCTAACTATCTCGTATTTACGAATGATCATTCCAATATATCAATAAACGTGAAATCGATTGATTGATCAGTTGGTCCCTCGTGTGAAAAGTATAATAATCACGAGTGTGAAAGCTTGACGAACATCGAGATCCGTAATTGGACGAAAGTTCGAGCCTTGGGCATTCGAAATTAGGAGAGTGCAACAGATGCAACCGGCCATCCTGCGGCACCATTGTAACGTCATTCAAAAGCGCGCTGTTTTGCGCGCATTGTTACATCGCACGCCGCATTGCAAAACTTTCGTGCATAATTACACCCTATTTTTTACATAATTATAGCGGTACCTCAAACGGAACAAATGAAGTGACAAATTTGTTCTACGATCATGGGCAAGTAACTTATTTCAAATAAAACAATAGAAACTACATAGTTCAGTGACAATTGTGGCAATAATCCCAATCATTTATTAAAATTATTTTAATGTGCCCTTATTTATCATTCTTCAAAACAGGCGCTAAATTTCCAAACACCCTGCAGAAAAAAGGAGAAAACCTATACACCCTACCTCCATCACCTTGACAACTATATATCATGAAAAACAATGCTCGCACCTTGCGCAAACCATCCCGCGTCCAATTTGCATTAGCAACATTGCCGAAAACCGGCTGACTCACCTCCTCCTCCCGCACCCAACATCCGCCAAACAATCACACCCACCTATACATATGATACGTACACACACACACACACACACATATATATATACACCCACACACACACCTCCACCCACACACACTCAGAAAACGATCTTCCTGTACCAACGAGAATCTGCCTGTCGAAGGAGGATTTTCAGTTAAAAATAGAGGGCCAAGAGAATATCTTCCTATGGAAGGAGGAATATCCGCTTGATACAATGTCGCATGGCGATAAGAGGAATTCCTCCCGTATATATAATAATTATTAACAAAAAAAAATAATTAATGTAAAACTAAAATTAATTGTTATACATGAATGTAATAAAAAGACTTTAGTTATTTTAAATATTTATATAGTAGTCGTAGTGTCATCTGTTATCAATAAAACTCGTCTTACACTGCAATTTAATAATATTTATAATATAGAGTTTTGGGGACAAGACCCAAAATATAATTCCTCCATTACTGACACACAATATTCTTGTAATAAAACGTAAAATTTTCCTCCTGCAGAAGGATTGGCCTTCTATAACAGGAGACCACGGTTCCTGTAATCGAATTACGATTCTACCGCGCGGAAGGAAGTCCTTTATATTGCAGGAAAATTTTTTCGGGAGGAATTTTATTTTGGTAGCGGAGAATCGTTTTCTGAGTGTGTGTAGTATATATATATATACGCACAATGCACAATAATAACCGATCGGTCATCGACGTCGCTGTTACAGAGTACCTGCAGTACGCCGGCTGCATAAAGGCTACGGTCATCGAGGCGGAACACTGCGGCGGCCACTACGCAGTCCTCGTTAGCGAGGTATCGCAGGAGAACGTGCGCAAGGCGAATCTCTGCTGGTGAGCGAGTCGCTTATATACGTATTATATAGCTGCACAGCTACTGTAGCGGTACTGTGCGCGTGGTACCGCTAATTGTCTTAAGGTGATTTTAATTGCCGACGATGGCTGTGGGGATGAGGAAGCGAGCGGTTTATGCAGGTTTGTTTGTAAAGATAATGGGTTGGATTTGAATCGCGATCAATTTTGTTTAAGGGATTTGACTGTACATAACTTGTCGGCGTTTTTTCGTTTCTTTTTTGGTTTCAAATTTTCATCAATTATTCTTGTTGCCCGCTATGTTTTAACTTTATTTTGAGTCAAATGCAATAACGGTTCCGACATTCTCTTAAGAGGATTATTATATTATTCCATCATTTTTCAATTTTTAAGTATTTCAAATACTTGTGTAGCTTTATAAATAACGTGTGATTCTGTTAGCTAGATTTATTGAGAAAAAGATGGTTTTGAAATTTGTCGAGTCATATGGGCCAAAAGGGTTAAGAGGAATATTGGACAGTGCTCTTTTGAAATTATGTATAACAAAGAAGAAATAAAATTAAATATAATGGAAGATTTATCTATCATGCATTGATGCCTCCAAAGAAGTGAAAGTTAAGATACTTCGAGTAGAGTAATGATGTTAAAAAGTGATGCAAACGACTAATATGAAGCAGATACTGTAATACAAAGAGGAAGTGGATAATTATTTATTATTATTTATTTATTAATTATTTGTCAATACCTCTGTAGAAATCAAAATTGAGATATTTCGAGTAGAGAAATGATATCAAAAAGTTGGGCTGATGACTGAAATGAAGCACTTTAATATAATACAAGATTTCAATGGATACCTTAACATTATTATTTTCGAATAGGTTCAATAAAATTCCTGTTATTAGTGGTATCAGCATCCTTCAAAATTTTTGATTATAAATTTAATTCTTGATTGCCTTATTTTAAACAAAACTATTAATTTATTTATAAATATTACCCCATCCAATAATTGATACTAGATGTGTTGATCAATATTGTTGCACATATGGAGAACAAACTTGCATAACAAATTAGTAGGTATAGTTATAGTAAATTGTAGAGCAAGATTTACTAGGTTTTATTGGAAATATACTAAATTTTTCAATAACTCTAGAAATGATTTTAAGTCCTAAAAATAAAAGATAAACAAGACATTTTGGAGATTTTTATTTATTAAATTAAAAAAATTCTACTATATGTATATTCACAAAATACCAAATTTGTGTCATATTTTACTTTTAACAAGATGCGGCATCATTTTTTTTAGTAATTTATGAAACCTTATTGCATTTGCTTCATAGCAATCATGCTACAGCTCATTTTCAATTATATCGTCGGACTTGACATAGCTGCTATCTTTCGTATGATCGGTGCAGGTAATATATCGCCCAACACGTCGATCAGGGTTATATATTTTATTATTATATTATCAGGCTTATATAATTTATTATTTATTATCAGGCTTATATAATCTTCAATGCTCATTAAAAAATTCATCATTTATGAAAGAATTAAAAATAATAGTTTTCTTATTTATATTATGTATCAAATTTTCTTATATCACATGATTTATCACGTATAAAATCACGTGATTTTACACATGCCAAATCGGTTCGAAAAAAGCAAGTTATTAGTCACATTATTTAATACGTGATTCGGCATGTACAAAAGCACGTGCTTTTATACATGCCAAATCACGTGATAAAGCACGTGTTTAGTATGTGTCTAATCACATAATTTATCACGTAAAAATTTTTACCAGGGAGTACTATAAAATAACGTACGATATACACGTGTCTCAGGTGACACTTTCTGACACGGCGTTAGCGCCCTCAATGCGCTCTGGCGCGTAACTTGCCGTGCCAGAAAGTGCCACTTAAGATCCTTGTATCGTAATGTACTATGACAGAACACCATTCAAAATACGCTTAAGGCGAATGCGACGGTATCAATATCCCTCACCAAAGAATAAAAGATTTGTAAAAAATGTTACCTTTAAAATGCGACCTTGATGAAGATGGAAATAGATCACTGAAAAAAGTTATGTGCAGTTAAAGCTGTAAAAACAGTGAAAATAGTGCTTTTTCATAAATTTTCAATGATTATGATTTTTTAACTCAAAAACTTGAAACTTTTTGTATAGCATATTCAATGGGAAAAAGTTTGCGAATTGTAAGGAGAATTGCTCAGAATTTTTGTAGATCGATGCCAATTATTTTGCTACTTTATACTTTTCAGAACACCATTCAAAATATGCTTAAGGCGAATGCGACTGTATCAATATCCCTCACCAAAGGCTAAAAGATTTGTAAAAAATGTTACCTTTAAAATGCAACGTTGATGAAGATGGAAATAGATCTAAATAAAGGTTATGTGCAATTAAAGCTGTAAAAACAGTGAAAATAGTGCTTTTTCACTGTTTTGAGCAACGGTCGGAACAAAAACAGCTGATCGAGAGGAAAAAGAAGGAAAAAAAAGAATCTGAAAACAACCATACAAAATATGTAAACGAGATATACATCGAAAGGACATAATATTTTTAATCGAAATGTTGTATACATGTAGCTGTGTATGTTTTTTATACAAAGCAGATATCCATTGATATAAAAAATATTAGAATAAAACATAATGTAAAGACGCAAAAAATTAGTAAAATTCTCGAGCACCCATTTCAATGTATGAATAGCACGGTCGTCCCTCAGGCTTTTTCTACATTAGACAAATACTTGCCTTCGGAGCGCTCCCGCGCTCCTTGATAACAAACCGCTTTTTCCAACACGAGCCAAATCACGCGAAAATATATAGCTATACCTAGTATCTATTTCTCATGAATTAAAAACACGGCTATATAAATATATCTTCGACTTGTATAAATATAAGGAAAAAAATTTTGATTCCACAGCGCTTATCATAACTTCCGCTCGTGCGTGATCATGAAGACGCGGCTGCGCTGCGACGGCAATCAGGCGGAAGGCATAGCCGCGCGATTCTCGCGCCAGGTGCTCGACAAGGCCTTCCGCTTCCTTCAGGATCAGTGCCTCAATTACGTGTAAGTGTGATATTAGTTGAATTTTCGTTCGACCGATTGATGGAGACGAAAATCTGTCCTCTGTCGTATTGATATTTAAAAGGACATCAACCCAAGAAGCTTGGGGATCAATATTGCTTTAAATTAACCTTTAATAATACTTTTATGCTGATGGAGTGTTATATTTGCTGTTGCTATTTCGAGGTTTAATTAGAATATTTCATTAAGCTTTTCCATATTTATGATTTCCTGCATTTGCTTTAGTTCAATCACGGCTGAACGTGAATCGGCAGTTTTTGAGTATACTCAATATGTAGATTTTTTGTATATTCTCTTCGTGAATAATGCACGAATACAATAAAAATGTTATTATTTTACGTAATATTCATATACTTAATTACGAATCGATAGATTTCCTCCCTTTGATATTAGTTAGTATATCAAAATCATATAGAAAACTTAATGGAATGTTATATTGTAAATGTACAAAAGCTAAAAATTCGTTTGCAAATCTAATTGGAAATCGACTGTTAGGATGTTTTACTCCTTCAAGTGACACACAAAAATACATGTTTCGAAGTATTTTACACAATTTTTTAATTTTTATAAATTCGGTACCGAGTTCGGTATATGAGATCTCAGGTGATTTCGCAGGTGAGATAATATCAGGTGAGATCTCAGGTGAGCTCTCATGCACCAATTTTTTAAAATTGAAAAATTGTGTCAAATGCTTCTAAACATGTATTTTTGAGCTCATCTGGGGGCTAAAACATCCTAAGAGGCAATTTTGAATACTAAAGAAGCTGATTTTTAATTTACGCAAGTTTTCTGCAGCATCTGGAGCAGAATCTCAGGTGAGATTTTGGCGTAAGATTTTACCTGAGATCTCACTTGAGAAGTCACCTAAGATCTCACGTGAGATTTTTCAGCAGGGTATATATCAGATTTATAGAAAACTTAATAACATCTCAAATATGTATATTAGTACACAAAAGCTATACGCATTCCTTTACAAATCAAAATGAAGGTTCCACGGGAAAAATGAGGATTGTCAATACGAAACCATATAATCAAATAAAACTTTTTAATAATAATTATTAAAAAGTTTTATGCAGTTTCGTATATACTTCTATATGTGCTAATTGATACTTGTTGGCCATTTTTAAAAAGATGTAAACAATAACAAAATACTATATCTGAAACGTGGCCTATAGTTAGTATCAATTAGCACATAAAGAAGTATACGAAACCATACTTGACTAAACATTTTCCAAAATTGACAATCGTCCTTTTTCCTGTGGACTATTCAAATATCTAAATCTAAAAAAAAAAAAAGAAAAAATAAGAAAAACAATTTCCATTATTCTTCATACACACGATAGAAAAAAAAACCCATTCAAAGCTTAAGCAATAAAAATCCTAGCTGCAACACGTTCGCAAGTTAAAATAAAAAACCTCCATCATAGCTACACCCCGAAAATTCTGTCAACCCTTACCTTGTACATACTACTCCACACCCCTTTACATACTAAGATCGCCCAGTAACCCTGATTACAGTCCGGACGCGGGCAAGTGCGGCGCGCTGATGCGCAACGCTACGGCGGCCCCGCCATCGCCACCGCCGCCGCCGTCCATGTCTATCAGCAGCCGGCTGGGCGAGGGCCGTAGCGTCACCCTCGAGTCGCCGGGCAACCCGACGAGCGCGCGCAAGCCGACACAGCAGCAGCCGTTCCTCGACGTCTACCGGGGCAAGGCGAGCGACGTCTACGACACGGTGACCAACACCGAGCCTGCGTACTCGACGGCGTATGATGCCGGGAGGATGCCGAGTTATACCACGAGTTAGTGTTTATACTCATGTATGTATGTGGGGTGATGGGTGAGTTGGTTGTGGGTTGACTTTTTTTTTTTTGAGGAATTGATTTTTTTCTTTGGACAGAGTCTTAGTGCTTTGTTTACTATGAAAGAGTATAAGAAACAAGTACGATCAATCGAATAACAATAAATGGATATCAGATAGATGTTAAAAAGCTATAATTTTTTTTTAAAGCATAGTAATGATAATCTTCCTGTTTGTACTACATATTCTTGGGATTAACTCGTAACATCTGTCAATATATGCTGTTTATTCCTTATATAAATAATTGCCCATGTTTAGCTGAATGTATTTTAATTTTCCTATCGACTAAACATTCGATATTAAACGGTTGTTTTTCTCGAGATCTTTATTACCAAAACAAAAATACTCGTCGTTACTCTCGTTATCAGCACAGCAAGATTTCACTAGCTCTTAAATATACTTACTTTGACCATAGTTATAGCTATAAAATTTTTAGCTGTGTGCAAAAAGTCCATATCATTCTCAAGATAACTGGCAAATCGTCAGCTAAAAGAAAACTTTTTTCTTCACATGTCAGCCTTGACTTTGATACGTAATTCGATAAGAAATTGACTTCCATAAACTCTTGTCACTTATCTACAATCACTGATTATTGTACGATAAAATCTTTCGATCTGTAATATAACGCTCAGTTCCTAATATACTTCATAATTAATCATCTCTACACCCAATATCGAAAACCGACAATCGACACAAAAAAACACAGACACATCACACTGGCATAAACAATACGCTACCCGTCCTCCTGCGAAAAGAAATGACTCATCTATCCTCCGCCCTATTGTTCTATTCCCCAATCAACATCACAGTGCACTAACTGCCGCAATTCTTCCGCAGAACTCGACTCGCGCATCACGATCGCCAACTCGCCGGCCTCGTCGCCCGTCACTTCCGGGCCCGCGTTCTCGCACACCCAACAGCATCAGCAGCAGCAGGTCCGCCAGCAGCAGCAGCAGCAATCATACGCCGTGGTGAGCGGTAAGGTCAATGACGAGCGACCGGATGAGCTGTCGACCAGCCGGAAAGCGGAACCCACGCATTACACTCCCATTGTCGAAAATTCCGGTATGTGCTGCTGCGAACAATAGGGGAAAAATGTATGGAAAGGGAGGAAGAGGAGAGAGCGAGAGAGAGAGAGAGAGAGATAATGTGGAAACGATGATGATGTTTTAGTTCCGATAGCTACGGCGACGCAGAGGCCGTCCAGCTACGGCAGGGGCATATCGTGGACGACGGCCCAGACAACGCAATCCACGTCCGAGATACCGGATTGGGCGACTAATACTTGGTTGACCCATAGTCAGGTAATACGCTGATTATGGTGATTGTGTGTAGGTGAATTTTGATGGGGTTCAGGTCAAGTTTTCTGACGTTGTATGTTATGGAGTACGATAATGGGATTTTGTTTTGTGATGCGTTATACATGAGAAAATTCACAAAAGATTTTTTTTCTTCTCTTTTGTGTCAGAAAGTATACGGGAGAAATCGTGTACAATTAAAAACGTCTTTGTCATACATTTTTTTTAAAGGTTGCAATTTTTTAAGAAAATGGCAAAAAAGCCCTCTTTTTTAAAACTCAGTTATTTAGCCCGGAAACGTTCTACACGAAGTTTCAATATAAAGATTGAAACAAGAAAGACAGAGCTTTCATTTACTTTTTTTTTAAATTAAAAAATACTGATTCCTTCAAAAGTTATAAGAGTTTAAAGTTGAGCGTCGACAAGGCATCAAAATGCAGAAATCGCAGGAACCAGCAGCCCTGACTTTCAGAGTATTTTTATGCCTTTTCGACGCTCAACTTTAAACGCTTATAACTTTTGAAGCAATTAACATTTTTTAATTTACAAAAAAGTAAATTAAAGTTCTTTCTTTCTAGTTTCGATTCCATTTTGAAACATTGTGTAGGACGTTTCTGGGTTAAATGGCTGAGGTATAAAGGAGAGAACTTTTTTGCCATTTCACTGAAAAATTTCAGCTTTAAACAAAATATTTGTCACAAAGACGTTTTTAATTGTACACTATTTTTCCCACATACTTTGTAACATAAGAAAGAAGAAAAAATGCATTTAGAAGATGTGCCTTAAAAAAATCGCTACCAATTCATTGGCACGTGGCTTCCTAAAATTAATTTATTGATTCATTTAATGAATTTTTAAAGCCAAATTTGAAAATTAATGCACCTATTTATGACATAATTCGAATTAAATTTATGTATGAATATTAAATATTTTTTACATGTAAGAATAATTAAAATATTTAAATTATATATAAAAACAAACCGTTCTCAATAAATTGCAATTTCAAAAAACTATTAAAAAAATTTTGAAAATTTTCAATCTTAAATATCTTTGAAAATAATCGATCAATCATGATCAAATTTCTCACACATATTGCCTATGTTAAATGCGAACCCAAAGCGATTAAGTAAATTTTACTCTAGTTATGCAACGACAAAAAAAAAATCACTTTTAAAAAAAAATTTTTTTTTTCCTAAAAAAATAATCAATGAAAAAACATGAAAATTTAGAAAATTATAGCACTCAATATTCCTTTTAACCAAAAAAATATTCATGTCAATATCTTTTTTCAATTTCGAAATATAACCTATTTTCAAAAATTGACGTTTTTATCAATAACTTATGACAGAATATAGCTATCGACTTTTTTTTTAAGTGTAGAGAATTTTATCCTGCATAAAGTGCATTCATAATATATTAAGAATATTTATTTATTTATTTATTTATTTATTTAAACCAGAGTAGTACATGATGTATTACATGTTATTGCTTACTTCAGGACATAGTTACATGTCTGAAGCAGTAAACATCCTACAGAGGTAGATATAGCTACCTGTACATAGGTCCGGTGTACTTAAAACTAAAAAAACTTAAGTAACTTACAAACTAGGCATGGGATCAAAGATTCCACTATAAATAATATATTTGGTCCATAGTTGATTATTTCACCCATACTGGAACGTTAAATTTTTATTTATTTATTTATTTATTTATTTTTTGTTTAAATTCTAGAATATATTAGTACCAATCCAAATTTTTAGCTTTTTCTTATTATAATTTTTTGCGATATCTAGAACTTTAAGATTTAGATTAGATTTCGGAAGACAATTAAATACTTGTATCGCTATATTAGTTCTAAATATTTAAAAATACGAAAATAAAAATGTTCAAAATTGAGAAATGGCTATAAAAAAAAATAAAATCGAAATTATGAAAGCAAAATGCAAAAAAATGATACCTCTCTGGTTAAAACCGGTCGAGTAGATCATGAGATATCCGCATATACGGACACACACACACACACACACACACACACACACACACACACACACACACATCCATACTGACATTTTCTAAAAATAGTTTCGATTGCAAATGTGCTAAACAACATTCCTAACACATTTTCTCTAAAACTTTTTTTTTTAACTATCACAAAGCTTCCTCTAGGGCGAAGCAAAATTTTGACTAGTTTTGAGATCGCTAAAACTGTAAATTTTGTGTAGATTTCCTCATATATATGTGAGCACAATCTAATATAATTCTTGTGAAGGAGTGAGCTATATTGATTTCTAATTATGATGGTAAAGAAAATACATTCGGGTATAGGAATAGTGTAATTTATTTAATACTCACAAAAATTCATTCGCATAGCTAACAACTTATATCTCAACAAAGTTTTCAAATTAAATTCCTTCATCTTCAAGACAGCTATTTTATATTGATTTTTAGAAAAATAGCTTCTTGGATATCTAAAATATTTGAATCTTCACAGATTAATTAAATTATTACTCTACTAATAAAATAAGCCTTATACAATATAATTCAAAGAATGTAATTCGTTTTAAAAATAACACTCTTTTCCGGAAAAAACAGCTCAAATCAAGTATTATTTTAGATATAAATATATTGCCCGATTTCACGAACAATCTAACTATCCTAATTAACATACCCAACTTAATGTCCTTCATTAATAACACTCACTTTCTATGAGTGTAATCAATTTCCATAATAACACATCATTTTCGTATCTGCCCATCAGTAACGACTTTAATTATAATCAGACACATTTTTTACATAATTCAATTAGCAAAATAAAAAGTTACCTAAAATAGAAAAAAATACACACTACTATATTACCCGTTCCAATTCCCCCGAACAATTTCCTCTAAGAAACGCTACACACCGCATTCGCAACATCGCTTTTCCAGCTCGCTCGCTCGCCCGCTTCCGTAGCGGAAAAGCAACCCTCCCTCTCCCCGGCGCGACAATTGAATCATTCCCCGGAGACGTACCCAACACCAATATCCCAGAGAGAGAGAGAGAGAGAGAGAGAGGGAGAGAGAGAGAGAGAGAGAGAGAGAGAGAGAGAGAGAGAGAGAGAGAGAGAGAGAGAGAAATTAAGACACATCACAGGCTTTTTTTCTTGCTCGCTCGCAGGACCTGACGACGGAGGAAATTTATCCAGCGGCGGGAAGCTTCGGCGGAAACAACATCGACGAGCCCAATCAGCAGGGCCTCTCGAGGAACGGCGTCGAGGCGCCTCTACCCTTCTATCGCCACGGCATCGTCCCGTGCATCGTCGTCGCCACGCTCGCGCTCTATTGAAAGATGCTGCAGGGATGAATGAAGAAGTGTCTATAACGTTATTGTTGCTCGCTGTAAATTTAGTCGAAGGAGAGCGTGAGAAGAAAGAGGAGGAGAGGACGAAGAAGCTTTATACGATGTCCACGAGCGACAGCAATATGCCGATCGTTCTTATTATTAATATATTAAGTGTAATAACTTTACCGTGTATAGTATTATTACCATTACCATTATTATCATGATTATTATACTATTATTATTATCGATTGGTCATTTTTAAGATGTATATGATTACTGTTGGTAGCAAAATAAAAGAGCCCCTCAACAATACACACGTACCTTCACGTACGTTCGTTATTATATACACCATATTTGCTTTCGTCAAAGTTACACCGCGACGGAGGGAGGGCGTATAGGAAGGAGCAATATCAAGCGGCGTATAGAGGAGTATCGGGAGCGCGAGTGGAGATTACGGAGCGCGCAGTGGCCCGCCGGCTAATGGAGTGGCCGCGAGAGGCGAAGTAATATATATCTATCGGCGAGAAGGAGAGAGAGAGAGAGAGAGAGAGAGAGAGAGAGAGAGAGAGAGAGAGAGAGAGAGAGAGAGAGAGAGAGAGAGAGCGTAACTCGATTAGCATTGGCTAAATGACAAACTAGCCGGCGTTCGGTTATTGCCAGAGAGGTCGGATCGATGGATTGCAAAGCGTTCGTTACAGAAGGGATCGTTGAAAGTTGGCCCGAGTGTATTGGAAAGAGAGAGAGAAGGGGGGGGGAGAATCGCCTTTGTAATTGAGATTCGTGTTGTATATATATATATGCGCAGTTTTAACGGTTTTGGGAACAGTGAGGGTGTATAAAGTTAGATTTGGTGATATTATTCATCAAAGTTTCATTGATTAGTTTACGAGTTGGCAGGCCGCGTTTTTATAAAATTAGGGGAAAGTATAAGGTGTATGCTGGAGGTGCTGGCGCGGAAAAAGGATTAATTAGAAAAAAAAAGTCTGTATGGGAATTGTGACGATGAAAATGTGATATTTTGCTGTGTTTGCGTTTACATGCTTTTTATGTCGTTCAAATAAGTCACTTTAATAGAATTTTAAAGCAATTGAAAAAATAAGCGCTTGTGACGTCGGTGCGTGGTGCCGTATCAAGTCGGGGTTTCACAAGGAGAAGGTTTCAGCTGCGAGAAACGGATTTTAACGGGCATTGTAGAGTCGATTTCTGGTACCTAAAAATGAAGCCCAGTGCTCATATTTCCGTCAAATGGGCCCTTTTTCTTGAGATATGGGCAATTTAATCTCAAATATCGTCTATTTCGTTAAAAAATGATGTCTCTTCTATTGACTGTCACATTGCAAATATTTAAGATACGAAAACGAGGAAGAAAAATTATAAAAGTAGACAATAAAAGCTAAAATTTAGGCCCTGATTTATTAAAAAATATTGACTTTTCAGGAAATTACAACCAATCAAAGATAGGGTACGAAAATGGTTAAAAATTTGTCTTCATTTCAACCGATTAAATGGATCGTATTTTTAACCATTTTCGTACCCTATCTTTGAATGCTTGTAACTTCCTGAAAAATCAATATTTTTTAATGAATCAGGGCTTAAATTTTAGCTTTTATTGTCTACTTTTATAATTTTTCTTCCTCGTTTTCGTATCTTAAATACTTGCAATGTCACAGTCAATAGAAGAGACATCATTTTTTGACGAAATAGACGATATTTGAGATTAAATTGCCGATATCTCAAGAAAAAGGGCCCATTTGACGGAAATGTCAGCACTAGGCTTCATTTTTAGGTACTAGAAATCGACTCTCCAATGCCCGCTAAAATCCGTTTCCCGTAGCTGAAACCCTCTCCTTGTCAGTGGGGGCCTTTTTTGTTTTTGGCAATTTTTGATATTATACTTTTTGTAATTGCCTCCAAACTACCTTCAGTAAGTCTTAAAAAATCCGAGTTTTGTGAAAAAATAAAAAGATCGCAATTCTTATTACTTGTGTGCTTGCTGTTCTCAGTGCGCATGCGCAGAAGCACGTTTACAAAGTTTATTGCGCTAATATATCTTTAATGTAATCTTTATGATGACAGGATTAGATTTTCCATTAAAAAATCTTCAATTTTATATCCTATTTTATATAAACCTAGTTTTCTCTAAAATTTGGTCGTTGACCTTGCATTTTCTTGACATAAGTGAAAAGTTGAATGTTCAAAAAACATTTTTGTAATATTTCAGAAATGTTTATGTATTTATAAAAAGTCGCCGTAACCACCTTAGTAGAAGGCAAGTATAGAAGAAGCCTAAAGAAGCGACTCGTGCTACATATACATTGAAATGGGTGTACGAAAAATTCAATGCGCTTTTGCGTATATTGCGTTAGTTTTTACTATATAACATAAATAGTACATCTAAAATCATATGTTTAAATAAATATTAAAGCTATTAAAATATAGCAAACTTAGTATTTTAGTAATATATTTCATTACATTGCAGATAATGCGCGTACTTTTTATTTTATGTTCGATTATTGGGTTACCATCGTGTCACGGTTATGTACCCGTACTCTCGGTATGTCGATCTTCTTGAAACTAAATACTTAAGGGGGTGTCATACTCGTACCATTACCGACCGAGCAATTCACACAGTTTCAAACTGATTAAAAATAATATACGTCGAATCACAAAAAATCAAGAGAACACTCTTCTGTGTTTTTTAACGTTCTATCATTCAGTCAAAGTTTGGAGTCAAAATATCAAGTCGTTTTTGCAAAAACTTTGAACAAAGTGAAATTTAATTTCGTTGTAAGTTTTTGAAAAAACGGCTTGCTATTTCGACTCCAAACTTTGACTGGGTGATAGAACGTTAAAAAACACAGAAGAGTGTTCTCTTGATTTTTTATAATTCAACGTATTTTTTTTATAATCTGATTGAAACTGTGTGAATTGCTCGGTCGGTAACGGTAGGACCATGGAACCCCGTGAATACTGCAAAAATCTCCTCCATACAGTGGTTGGAACTTGTAGATTAGTCTATAATTGACCTATGCCAAATCCAACACTGCATCAGGAGGACGACTCCTTTGTCAATGAAACAACCTCGTCAGATTTCCAATATGAATGTGTGCTAGAAAAATAAGCTCCAATAATTCGCATACTGCTTATCCGACTTAGTAATTGTGTTCCGCTCTGCGCTAGTCACGTGATGCATAATCTTAATTGCATTGACTACGATGGTTACTTTTTTGGTTTTGACGAAACCTTACAATGTCGTCAGAGAATAAAAAATAGAACGTACGAGGAGTTCGTGGACTACAAAAAGGGAAATTCGTGAAAAAGAAAAATTTAATTGCACGTGAAAATCTGATTAAAGCAATCGTGGTTGCTAGAGTTAAAAAAACAACATCTAATGAGGTAAGCATGTATAAATTATTTTAAAAGAAATATGCGATTCATAGTACTTTTCGATACTAGTGCGATAAATATGATTCTTGCACAAGTGTGAGTTTGGCAACAATCATACTCGTGCAAGAATCATATTTATCACCTGTATTGAACATTATTTTATGATAGGTCGTGCGTTAAGTGCCTTTTATAAGCACACTTGCGTATAAATGGCACTTATCGCATAGAATGCCATAAAATAATAAATAAGCATGAGTTAATTAACAGTATTTAATAAACTGCTCTGAACAAATTGACGTTTTGCGCGTTTTCTCATTGTGTCATCTGACCACGAATTTGTTTCGCGCCTAGATGACGTGAGCTTACGAATATTTTTTCTAACTTTGACGTTCAATATTTCTTTAGATTAGATTGTTCGTCAACATATTCATTTTTTATATCAAAATAAAGCTTGAAATTTCTACTTTCATATTGTCGTTTTGTGTTACTACTCTCTACAAAAAGAAACAGTATTATTATTACTTCCGGTTCGCCGTATCATCTCTACTATAAGGCATATAGGTAAAAGCTAGCGCGACTTTCTAAAGCATTTTTATTGAATATTTTATACCTGAAATTTTGCACACATTAATTTATAACATATTTCAATTACAATTAATGCTCTACTGTTTGCATTTGTAACAGATCCTTCGTATAAATAGTCGATTTTTAATTTATAATGTAAAATTACTTTGTATATAAAAAGATGATTTTTCTATTTTATATTTTACAATGATAGAATTATAATATGAATGTCATCTAACGATATTCTAGCTCAAACAATATATTTTTCTTCCCTGATAAATAGAGTGATTGGTTATTAACTGAACAAAAGAGATCGATATATTGTAAAGATTAAGAATAGTTCTTATACAATATGTCCCTAATAATTACTAAATACAAGAGTAATTATAAAATAGTATAAGGTTTAAATACAATTCAAACATGTATAGTACTTAATTCTTTATATACATTTTTAGCAATCTTTTTTTTAAAAAAAAAGCAATATTGACAATGCAAGAAAACAAGCGCAAAAGAAGAGTTTTCAGTTAAACATTAATTAAATTCCAAGACGCCTCCCAAACCTAAACAACATCCTCTCGCCGATCAACATTTAAAAAAAAATCTTCCATATTCTCCATATTTTATCAATGCACCGCCGATAACAGCCCGTTCCTGGCGCTATTCGTCACCAAAAACCGATTCTCCTTCGGGTGCCTGGTAATTTTCCTCCACCATCACCAACTCCTCCTACGTCTACTTATACACTCTCCTTTCATTATATTGCAATTGCGCAATTACATTTCTTAGCTCGCGCGCCGGCACAATTGGCGCGCGAGAGCGCCGAGCATCGTCAGTCGACTGAGCGTCGTTGCATCGTACACACACATATTATCTCAGCGTAAAATTTGCTCGTTTCAACAAATACCACAATTATTCGACCACTTCGCGTTGATCTCCAATTCATTGAGTCAAGGTGAGTGTGAAAATGTTCAAGTATTGTTACTAATAATATAAGTACAGGGATTCGGTACAGATTCGCCGGTAGGTTTCGAGGAAATTCATCGATTTTCCTCTACATTTTGTTTAAGATTTTAATGTTATATTTTTTTCAATGAAAATATTACTTATGTCGACTGCAATTTACTATCAACTGATAAGAATTTTTCCATCGGTCTTACAGTCTTACAAATTAAAATAATTTAATTTAATTTGTAAGACTGTAAGACCAATGGAAAAATTCTTATCAGTTATATTTTTTTCTTTTAAAGTAAACACATTATGGTCATTTATTAAATCTTGTGAAAAATTGTGAACATATAGAAAAAAAACTAATGGTGGAGGAAAATGGAGGAAATTAAATTTCAGTTGAAGGAATTGATTTACAAACAAGAATATTATTTCTTTAGTCACAAAATAAAAAGAATCGAAAAATTCTGTGGGCTGGAGTGGGGTCTATTAAATTTAATGTACGGAAAGCAAAATTTTATCTCGCAGTACATGAAATTTAGTGTAAATTGCATTAAACTTAATGTAAATTTTATTAAATTTAATCTACATTGCATTAAATTTAATGTACTACGATGTAATTTTGCTTCCAGTACATACATTAATTTTCATGCAGAATTTAACAGTGTACGTATACGCGGGCGGGACGTAGTCGGGGGTTTCGTTCAAAGAGGCCGCCACTTGTCGCTTCGCGTGGCTGTTTCACTGTTTGCGCGAATTCCGATGTAGATTGATTGATACGATGTGCAGCGCTAGGTGATTGTACTTAATTGTTTACGTTTTTTTTTTATTTGTTTTAATTGAAATTGTAGTAGAACAGATATGTTTTTATTAATGCTGTTTTCGTTCTTTGTAATGAAAATGTATCGGATTTGTGTAGCAATTTTGTTCATGGCTGGCGTGCATATCATTTTAGGATTTTAATAATTACAAGATACAGACAGTTTTTTTATCAAGTTCACGGTATGTATTGCATGAACGATTTTTAGAAACATAATGAATGCCATATAGAAATGCACTATTACTATGTAAAACTACTCTACTTGATTTAAAATTGTTATAATGTATAGTATCGATGACAACAGTAAACCATCAATATTTCATCATCCAAACATGTTGGAACATCGATATTCACTAGATACCTTATACCACTAGACTCGATATTCATAAGATATCTACCATTACGAGCCGATACTCTCCTTATAACCATCACGCGGCACAAGAATCGATTTTCTCCCTGTCTCCCGCACTTAAGCGGGACGTTTATAGTGCCACTCTCATCTCGAAAACCTTCAATTTTACAGCGCGCCGCACGATGACTTCTTTAAAGTCTATACCGGGTTAAATTGTGTTTACATGCCCGTAGTACCGTCGTGTCTCGACGCGAGCTACTGTAATTAATTTCGTGTATACCGCGCGCAAATAGAAATCAAGTTGTTATTTACTAGCCTATATACACTACACTCGACGGTCTAGTGGGCGACGCGTTGAAGAAGAAATGGCAGTTGACTAATTGCTATACCCTATCTTCTAACTAATAATCATACATCTAATTCGAACTTTATCGTTCAATTTAAATCAAGTTTTAGTGTTAATAAACCGTGTAAAATTTTGATCACAAACATACTTTTCACTTTACTATAATGCAAACAATCCAATTATCAATAAATCCTCTTAATACTAATCGAACAATCCTCGCCGTAATAATTATACTCGGCAGTCATCGTGGTAGTAACGCCTGCACGACAATGTTTATCCCCGTGCAATCCATTCTGCGCCTATTGTACGTACAATCGCCGGCAATAGTCCGCGAGGCATTTACTTCCAACTCAGCCCATGCCGGCTTTATTATATCTCCGTCTCTATATCTGCCTCGCACTCGAGCGATCGTATTAATAACGGCACGCGAGCCGTCCGCCGATAGGATTCGCACTTCCGTGGATGCTATATAAGTTCTCTCGTGGGGATTGGAGGATGGATCCCTCGCACAATGTGATACGCAACGTTATCTTCGAATGCGGATTGTGCAAAAGTGCCGTTTGTCAGCGAAAGAAAAAAGAACGGGATAATTTTCCGGGTGCACCGAACAGTATAAAAGCATGACTGAAACGCAAATGAAAAATAAAAATAAAGTATATAAATTATAGCAAGAGTAGCGCAATACACCTGCACTTTACCGCTAGAAATTTTTTCATCGACGTCAAATAATTTTTCCACGACTCTTTTTGTCATATGTACACGCTGTGTAAAATCGTTTTGCAGCAAAGATCGACTTTGCCATCAGAGTTAGCGGCGCATTGATACTCTCGGTGTTTCCGTATATCGAATCAATTATACGCGAACTCCCGCGAGGACGTCGTCTCGCCTCGTCTATATCTCGCGCGCGAGTGAGAGAGAGAGAGGAGGGCTTTCGAGCGAAGGCTTGGCTTCTCTAACTACATTCCGCGGATCTGAAATTCACGTAGTTCGCGAGGAACCGTGACGAGAGGCTTGTCGATGAGGAGATGGTTAATTTAATGTCGAAAATTTTGTCTACAGCGTTATTAATATATGTAAAATGGAATGTTTAATACGGATTTTAATGAGTTGATAAGTGGCGGTCTATAAAAGATTTTCGATCAACTTCATTTTGAACATTTAATCATCAGAAGAGTGATGACGACTTTTTCTTTTATTAAACTAGTATCTTTTCCTTGTACAAAAATTTTCTTCAAAAGAGTTTTTATAAGTAGAGTGTTGTATATGTATGTAAGTAAATGTACAAAGTATCTTGATTGGCAATTAAACTATTTATAAAAGTGCAAGACTCACTTAACTGTACCGAAAATAATACACTTTTATTGATTCAATGCAGTTGGCAATATTTCCGATAGATCAGATAGATTTATCAATACTGACAATAACAAGCTATACATCTATAAAACCTTTTATCTATCTTATTTATCGTCTGTCGATCTTCGTAATAAGTTAATCGTGTTATTTGAGTTAAAACAAGAAAAAAAAAACAAATAAAAAATTGCGTTAAAAGTAAAGAACTACGTCGCTGCGATAACGTTTGTTATAAATTGAGATATCCAATCATACATGATAATGCTCATTGCACTTGTCTGTCGTGTGCACGTCAGTGCGCTCGATATCGAGTGCAATTTTTATTTTACTTTAGCCTTTTTAAAAATACCGGAATGAAAATATTACATTGTGTGAGATAATGTGCCGCCAACGAATATATATATACACACACACACACACACACACACACACACACACACACACACACACACACACACACACACACACACACACACACACACAATCTCAATTAATCCACCAGAGTGTTCTTGTCACTCATCCTGCCTACAAAAGCAAAGTTTAATTAATTAAAATAATTCATCCGTTTCATCCGTCGTGACAAACATTCTCGCCTCTCCTCCACCACCACCACCACCGTAAACCTGTACACAACTTTCAAAATCACACTTTTCATCTCCAAACTAACTCTTTTGCAAAAATATTTCCACAGATGGCAACCCGCTGGGGCATCGCCGGCGCCGGCAAGATCTCGCACGACTTCGCCACGGGGGTGGCCTGCCTGCCGAAATCGGAGCACGAGCTGGTCGCGGTGGCGGCGCGCGATGCCGCGCGCGCCAAGGATTTCGCCAAGGTCCACGGCATGGGCAGCGCCTACGGCAGCTACCAGGAGCTCGCCAATGACGAGAACGTCGGTAAGAGGATTGTTGATGATGGCGGGCGGTGATCATCGATCTCCTCCCTCGTCGTGTGTGCTTACGAGAGAGATAAGAATGGTGGGTGGTTGGCTGCAGTTTGGTATGGGGGGTTTTGGTGTGGGGTGGGGGATAAGGTTTTTTTATTTTGGGTTGGAAGTGTACACGGGTATACGTAAGCGTTCTTTTTGTAAATTGGAAAGAGTTTGAAATATTAAAGTAAGGGACTGGTGAATGCAAATTTTAAAGTGCTTTTTAATTGTTATTGTAATCTTAGTTATTTACTTTATTTTACTTATTTAACCAGAGTACAAAAATACAAGTAATTGTAGTCTACATATACATAATATATTAGATACAAAAATACTTCCTGTAGAGATATAATAAATGTACCTGTATGCAGGTCTGGTAGAAGGTGGAAAACAAAAAATGCTTAGAGTAGACTTAATACTAAGCTTAAAACTAAGATAACATAAATTTCGTAGTTTTTCAAAAGTATCAACATAAATATATAAACTTCAAACTTTAATAAACGAATAAAAGAAAATTTTAAAAGAAAATTTTTAATTTAAGCTGTTTTAATCAAAATTTTTAATTTATTTTTTGTCGATTTCAAATTTACTTTTAACACCTTGAGATCGTGTGGTACCTTGTTAAACACTTCCTTAGCTACCATTTTACAATTTTTACATAATTTTTTATGTTCTAAATGATTTCATTAATTAATTATAGTATCTAGTATCTAATATCCGTACAAACAGAATTTAATTAATGCATAATGTATATAATGTTCACATAACTTTGTATACTGTAGTTATAGTCTTGTAATATGCATTAGTTTTTTTTTCAGCTTATTTGCATAGCATAATGGAACTAACGTACTTTCAGGGAATGAGCGTTCCAACAAAATTGCTCCTCTATTATTAAATAACGAACCATATTACACTCTGTCGTTAATAAATATTTCTACAAATATTGTTCAAAAATGTTTTCCATCAGAAACAAGCAATATTCTAAAATTTCGTAAACAATGGGAGAAAAAACACGAAAAACAAGAGATACTACAAAACGAAGCCCCTTTTACAAAATTGACAGCGAATCCACATTGCATGAGCTATGCTCGATGCGCGATGCGCGATGCCTTCCGAAAAAAAGTTGTTGTCCGAAATCTATAAGATTTATAACTCTATGTTTAAAATTATTATAGAATTTATAACCATAGAGTTATAAATCTTGTAGATGTCGGACAACAACTTTTTTTCGGACGGCATCGCGCATCGAGCATAGCTCATATGCAATGTGGATTCGCTGTGAATCAGATAACGTAACATGCGCAAGGTTTCATTAATATACACTTGCGCATTGAAATCAGCCATAACGAAAAATAACATGCATGCGAATCCCTTCAAAGCTTGACCCAATTCACTGTTATTTTCCTTTCGCAGAGGTCGTGTACATCGGCACGCTGAATCCCCAGCACCTGGAGGTCGGCAAGATGATGTTGAACGCGGGCAAGCACGTGCTCTGTGAGAAACCGCTGACGATGAACCTGAAACAGACGAAGGAGCTGATCGACCTGGCGAAGAAGAAGAATGTCTTCCTGATGGAGGCTATCTGGAGCAGATGCTTCCCGGCTTACGAGACGCTGAGGCAGGAGCTCGCGAAAAAGAGCATCGGTGACGTGAAGCAGGTCAACGTTGGATTCGGCTTCAAGATTTCCGATGTCGAGAGGTTGAAGTGAGTGATGAGAGTTTTCGTTTATTCGTCGATTGGTCTAAATTTTGAATTGTGAATATTTTTTTTTGTTTGAAATATCCAATGAGGGATTGGATATGAATCAGTATAGTACTTTATATGCTATTAACGATCTTAAGTATTATACCAACAGAAAATTGATTAATTTCCCTTATGAAAAACTTTTATTTTTAAATTTATAGAATTGAAATTAGTTAAATTCTTTAGCGTTTCAGTAAATTTATAAAAATGATTCATTTTGTATCCAAACCCAAAGCATCAGAACATCAAAGAGCACGTACCGTCACGTATTTGCAGGTTTACCCAATAATTACATCAACCATTTCTACTATTTTTAATCGATGCCTGCAGTGACGCGAAGTAAATTAAATCGCCAAAGAATTAAAATGCATAAAGGAGAATTCGATGTAGGAATTCGCAATTAGTTCCGTCAAATAAAGAATTCACCTGTTGATCTAACGCTGTTCAGAATGCCGATGAAAATTCCTCTGACAAAACAAGCTAAAAAATGACAATAATTTTCCTACAAATACATATAAACCCAAACAAATGAATTTTTCACGCCAGGAAATTGTCAATCAACAAAACTATCAGCCACCACAAGCAACCCAATTAAACTCCTCATTCCAGCCAGAAGAAACTCGGCGGCGGTACAATTCTTGACCTCGGCGTCTACGTAATCCAGCTGGCCGCTCTGGTCTTCAACCACGAGAAGCCCACGTCGATCAAGGCCGCCGGCCACGTGAACACCGACGGCGTCGACGTGTCCATGTCGGCGACTCTCACCTACAGCGACGACCGCACCGCCACCATCGTCACCCACGCGCTCGTCGAGCTGCCCAACGAGGCGCAGATCATCGGCACCGAGGGAACCATCACTCTGCCTAATTTCTGGTGCCCGCCCATGATTAAGCTGCCCAGTGGCGTCAAGGAGGTGCCGCTGCCAGCGCCGAAGCACAAACTGAATTTCTTGAACAGCACGGGGCTGAGTTACGAGGCCGCGGAGGTGCGCGAGTGCATCGAGAAGGGTGAGTTTTTTGTTAATTCTTATTTAATTTTATTGTTTTTGGTTTGGTTTGTGTATGAACATTCATTTAAATTTATTATTGAAATTTTAATTTATTTTATATCTATGTGTATATTCCCGGGCATTGTGTTATTGATTTGAAATGGAAATTAGCTCTTATAATTATATTATATAACGAACGAATATACACAATAATTATTCCAGATAATATGATCCCCGTATTCATTCTCATTTACGATATGCCTTATTAAAACGTACATTTAATTTAAATTCGAACGAAAGAATCGCAAGCCATAACATAATATTTCAATGTTCAAAGCAGTTTTCTCAAAGCTACATCAAACAGTACACAATTGCTCATTCAACTCTTTCAGACCTGAAGGAGAGTCCGAAAGTGTCGCACGCGCACTCGTTGCACATAGCGGAAATCGAAGACGAATTGCGCCGGCAGCTTGGAGTCGTGTACCACGCCGACAGCGTACCGCAGTGTAACTGCGCTGCGATACCCTATGTAAGAAGAGAGAGAGAAATGAGCATTTTAGATGCGTATATGTGAAAGAACATGTCATTATCTTGTTTTGGAGCGTTTTTAATTGCGTCATTGTATAGATAACAGAATCGATGTGTATGTTTTGTATAAAAGTTCATTAATAAAAAAATACACAAAAAAATCAATCTTTCTCTAATATTCGAATAATCCGGTTTGAAAAAAATCCCGCCTTATTTAATTTCAATCCCACATAAAGATATATTTAAAAAAAAAAGATAGATTTTTTATTATCCGACACTAAAAAGACCATTCAAAAAATAAATTCTGGATTCTTTTGTTGAAACCTAATTTTCTCCAGCCACATTCATCATGGAAGATTAAACATATATCACCGGCGAGCTCTTTACCCATAAGCCGCTCGGGCTTTTCCGAGAAAGAAAAACGAACATTGTACAACTTTAGCCGACGATCACGAACTCTGACCGGCCGCGTCGCCCTTTCCTCTCTCTTTCTCAGCAAATAAAACTCGCGCGTGCTTCTCCGCCTCTCAAGACCCTGGCGCTTATATATAACTGAGAATGAAAAAAAAAACCCCCGTCTACCCACGTCGCGTCGCAGCGGCCACCTCATAATTGAGCAGTTCTCTCTAGAGCTTTTTTCCTCCCCCGCGCTGCGGCTCCTTAATTTACAAAGCCTAGAACCACCCCGCGGCAGAGCGCGCGCGCAATGTCAATTATGAGCTACGCGGGGGTGTCGCCGCGGGCCTGCGGGGCTTTGTAGCGTTTCGGTGTGGCTTTGTCGAATGTCGCACGGTTTGAGAACGACGTTAAAAATGTACGTATTATACTGAAGGGTCTAAATTAGACGGCGAGGATCTGGTATGCGGAGGGACGTGTGTGTGGGTGTGATGTTGAGCTTTACGACAGGGGTTTATGATGAAAGGTGCGTGGTAAAGGGATACCTCTGGAGCAGTGAAAAATATGCTGGAGTTAATTTAGTTATTGAGTTTTAAGCGGTTTTTTTGAGAGAAAAAATGGCATATAAATTTGAACAATCAATAGTAAATAGTTGGAAAAGGTTGGGTAGAATTAATTTCGTTAAAAGCCGATTTGTAAAATGCTTAAATAAATATAAATCATTCCCCGTTAATAATAAATTCGCCAACGTTTACCTTTTTGTATTTACTTTTCCGTTTCATAATTAAATTAAAAGCGTTGGCTAAAGTACTGTGCATCGGACATTTACGCAGAGCAAATTTAATTGCCGCGATTCGTCGGATTTTGGCCTCGTGCAGTGCGTTTTGTTAATGGCCGGCTTTTCATGAACGCTGCCGTCAGGATTTTTTTTTTTTTTTTTTTTTAGTGCAGATTTGAAACTAGCTATTACTCTCGCCAAATTGTGGCTGTATCCACTCCGATGACGCCTCCATTCGACGAATGAAAGTCACTTGTTGGCAATGAAGCTGCGAGGCAATTTTAAGCTTCAGCGGGCACTCGCTCTATCAAAGTAGAGGTTTTATGAAGTTATAATTTGAGCTTGGAATATCATCAATGAAAATATAAATATAAAATGCTATTGAAGTGTGTACAAGATAGAATATATCAACATCATAAAGGACATTTAATTTAATTTTGGTAATTTCACGTTTTCAACTGTAAAATATTATTTTAGTTTTCTCCCACTTAATATTACGCATGAAATTACATTTCGGCAAACATGTGACCCATTAGCTCCAAATGAATTCCAGGATAAAACGCATCAAAGCAAAGCACCCAGTGTACAGTGACTCACACTGCTCCTAAAATTCTCCAATTCAATTTCACCCATTTCATAGTAACCCATGCCAAAAACTCCCCGGGTTATTACCAGAAAACAACTCCAATTCCGAAACTTCCGTATCACACTCGGCGATGTAACTTCCGCGTCTATTTATCGCTTCAAGTTCTTCACGAAGGAAGGACCGAAAGCGACACGACATCGCCGCCGCCCATCTCACGCGGAAACACACGAGAAGACGAATGGCGTGCCGGCAGATTGCAGTCTGCTTGTCTCTCTCACTCTCTCTCTAGAATGCTGTATGGGTAAGGCGACGAAGAGGAAAGGAAGGAGGTGTGTGCGTACGTACGTACGACGCGCTTCCGATCGATTTCCGAAAGCGCAAACGGGTAGTGTACACATATATGTGCAAGTACAGGGAGAATGATAGAAGAATTGCGACACACGAATATGCCTTTATTATGTCGAACATTTCGGAGTAATATTAAATTATATCATTATAGATAACAACATCGCTCTTAATACAAATGCTTAAACACTTATATAAACTGCACCATTTTCTCTCTCTCTTTCTTCTGTTTCTCGTTCATTTTCATTTTGTTTATTTTTTTATTTTATCTTAGTTTTGGTTTAATGCCACGTGTCCTTTTATATGTATATATAATCTTCGTTTTGATTTTCCGTAGCCGAAAATCCGCATCTGATTTTGGTGTCTCATATACGAAAAAGCCACAACACGCGCGAGGAAGACGTCTTTCTCCGGTTTGCCACCTGGTACGACTCTTAACATCCTAAGTTTTGACATCCATTTCCGGGTTCAACATTTCACGCTGAAAGCAAAAATCAGTTCGCAAAGTTCCTCGTGGTATATGTACAGGGAGGAAAAAGAATTACAGGGGGTATTGTTTCTGTTTAAAAGATTTATCAATTTTTCTTATAAAATTTGGAATAATACTAAGAACATACATGGTGTAAGTGGTTTAAACAGATTTAATAGTGGGTCCAATTGTTATGATGTATAATGATCATTTATTTTGAAACGGCTAATCGAGTTTTAAAAAATCAAACGGAATTCAGCAAAACTATTGAATACTTTAGAATATTTATACAAACTAAAGTTATAATTAATGCTGATATTTATATTTATGCCCCTTACACCTGCCAATGTATCGTGTACTTATTTAAAAATCAAGTAACACTTTTATTCAACTTTTTATTTATAACATGTCAAGATATTGATTCTTAACTCCCAGCAACGAAGATAAGGATATATCGATACTTCGTGTACTTTTGTTATTTTTAAACTTTCAGAAAATATTGCTTTTTTATCGCTTTAGCTGGAAAAAGAATTAAAATTAACAAAATTTTTTCAGTTGAAGTCAATATTTACTGAATTTAAAAAATTTTTATTTAACTGTATAGCACATTTTTTAGTGTGTGTATATAGATAACAGAAATTAAAAATATTGGATTACATTGACAATTCGAAACCGATAAGTATCCCTTTTTCAAATAATAAATATTGGTTGTCCCTTTTCGATATTGTATCATGGATTTATTAACACGTTCCCGAAAAGTGGACTTTTT
This sequence comes from Torymus aiolomorphi, assembly GCA_036365515.1. Lineage (NCBI taxonomy): Eukaryota > Metazoa > Arthropoda > Insecta > Hymenoptera > Torymidae > Torymus > Torymus aiolomorphi. Next base: position 9,404,176 of record CM070875.1, on the reverse strand, counting down.
TAGACAGTTTTTTTCATGCTCAGAATTTAGCGTGCGCGGCACACCAATATGGATTACAGGACTGGTTTTCTAGGTTGAAAATGAAGATTTTCCACCCTGTCTCATTTATGTACTTCGCACGCTAAACTAATAGCAGCAATAAATTAAAAAAAGGCACAAAAAAGTTAAAAGTTCAGGAGATTTCCCCATATACAGTCGAATACTTACGACGCTAAGGAGAGCGCAGCACTTGCCCGCCCGGCTGTCCCTCGCCAGGTGCTGCCTGATGTACTTGAAGTAGATGTACTCGAGGAGCAGGAGTATCGCCGCTATAAGGATGCCGACCATGAGCATGAGGAAAGCACTTAGGAATTGCTCGAGCGCGAGGGGATCGCTGCTCTTCTGCACCTCCTTGTCCGGCCGGCAAGTGCCCGTCATCCAGTACCTCCGCAGTCGCTCGAGATCGCCTGCGTATATGCGAGACAGCCGCCAAACAAAATTAAAGGTTTTATTGCATTTTTTTTGCCGAAGGAGTTAATGGGGATTGGGAAATACTGGATTCGGGAGAAATTTTAGAGAGAAGCTGTGTGTGCGAATGTGTCTGTGTGCGCGTGTGTCTGATTGTATTTTAAGAATCTATAAATAATAAGCATATGTATGTATTTTAATACTATTTTCTCAGCTGACGATTTTTTACAAGAAAACTCGTTTCAAGGGGCAGTATATGTACAGTGATAAGAAAAGTACCTTTTGGTATAAAAATGTCTATTAGATAAGTTGTCCGTATAGAGAGATTTAAGAAAGAGAATTTCATGATTCTCACAAAAGATAACGTTTTTGTTCTAAAATTTAATTCAAGCAGATTGTACATTTTATAGTATTCTTAAACACCTCTACAATAAAAAATCTTCACGAAATCCTCGAAACGCATTAACCGCTACAACACATCGACCAAATCGATTTCTTTTGACGCGTTCTGAGCTTACCGTTATCCCTGTACTCCAATAGCCGCTGATTGAACATTTTTAGAAACCTCGAGTTGCGGGGAAATGCCAATCCGTAACCCGTCATGGCGTACCACGAGCCGACTGTTAATAACCGGCAATCCTCGTCTTGGGATACCAAGTAGTCCAATACCGTGCCGTCGTAGATAAAAGCGTCCAGATCCCTGTGATATCACAATCAGCTGTTAGTTCAACGCGCATCGCGGGCGCCAAAGGGCCACGTTCGTAAATACATAGCTGCTGAAATTGTTTAATGTTATGCGCGCGGCTCTTTTCGTACCCGAATAATTATATTCGCAGTATTATCCAAAAGACTCGATGATGAAATTGCGTCGCGCTTCGAATGCGTGTCATTTGGATTTTATTAATGCATCGTCTCTTAATATAATCAGATATAATAATATGTGTAAGTCTAATTTATTTCATTCAATGGCTGGATACGATTTCCGAAATCACTCATTTCTCATTATATAAATAATTAATATATGGCCGAATCCATTTCAAATCAGGTGGACCGCGTATTCCTATGTCACCGATCATTTTGGAATTAAAGTATTCATGTTCTTCTCCAAAAATTATTTGATCCCGTATATTTTTATTTTTTTGTTGCATCAAAATTTCATGCGTTCAGCAATGGAAAAAAATTCCGAGAAAAACCTTACTTAGAAAAAAATTTTTTCAAAGTAATTTTCAAACCGCTACTGCTTCACCAGTTTTTTAAGCTTTTTAGCGTGTAACACATAATTTCACTAAGGTTTGAGCCCTCTTTCACGTTATTTATGTTATTTAAAAAAAAAAAAAAATGCACGATTTATGTACTTTTTACTGAAAAATGCACTTTTTAGAAAAGTGCATTTTTCTCAAAAACGCCATTTTTTTTTTGCTCAATTTTTTTTTGTCCTGATAGAGGACCTAAATACCTATCTAGACGTATTTGTGAAATTCCCGACCCGTGCCCAGGAATAGCGATCATTAAGAGATAATACACAAACAAATTTTTCACGCTTAACCCTTACATATAGTCAATGGTATAACAGTCAATATAAAGGTTTTTATCTTTGTGCGTAAGCAATATACAAGTACACATAGTATCTGTTGTATTTTTTATTTTTGTCTTTTAGATTTTTTATTTTTATAACTACCTTTGTTTTTAGTAGTTAAGTAATACATATATGTACACGTATGAGTTTATGTACTTATACATTGGTCCACTAGATGGCTATCGTTAGATCTTTTATGTTTGCGACCAAAATATGTTTTACTTAGCCCCATCCAAGAAGTTTGTCTCTGTATCTATTGCGCAAATTATGATTTATTTCTTACGAGCTTTATTAATTTCAGAGGGAGTAACATTACAGAGTTGGATGAACTTCGGTCAGAAATAATAAACGCAACAAAATGTTTTGAGCCATCTGATTTATGTTATTTGCAGGAATGTAAAATTTGTCCAGGCAGTAACGGAATTACGTTTCATGTTCTAAAACTGCAAGATGTAGAAAGCACAGAAGAAATTACGTGTGCTTTGTGGGAAAATGGTAACTTGATTAAAAAAACAGTGCCAATTTCTGCTTTTGAAGGGGAACTTTCGGTTTGGACCATGAAGATTAGTACTCACATGTATGTAAAAAATATACAACGCAAAGCTATAAAAGCAGAAAGAGAAAATGCTAAAAAAGACCCACATCATTTAGTTCTTCAAATAGACTTCGCTGAAAACTGGGCTGTAATTGATAATAAAGCTGTTCAAGGAAATCATTGGGTTAATGATCAAATTTCTATTTTCACAGCAGTATCTTATCAAGGGGATTCGACACAAAGTTTCGCATTCATAAGTGATGACCGAAAACATGATTCAGCGTATGCTTTGCTAGCAATAGAAAACATTATAATCTACTTGAAAGACAATTGTCGTGATTCAATAAAAAAAATTACCATTGTATCAGATGGCGCCGCCAGCCACTTTAAAAATCGCTTTCAATTATATGAATTAAAACGAGCACCATTTGATATAAAATGGTTGTTCTCTGCTACTGGGCACGGCAAAGGAGCTGTAGAAGGTGTGGGTGGACTTATAAAGCATTATGCTACTTCGCATAATCTTCGAGGTCCCCATGAAAAATCCATTCAAAATGCTAATGATTTTGTAGAGCACGTTCAAAAATATACAGATGCAATTAAAATAATACCTTTACAAGACGTTGACGTAGAAGAGTTTAGAAAAGTAAAAAATGTTGATTGGCTTGCTAGTCCTAAGTATCCTGGAATTCTAAAAACTCATTTATGGATTAAAGAAACGTGCAATGATAAAGTACATTGTTTAACAGCAAAGACCGCTGATTGTCCCCTTACTGAAGTAAGAACAATGAAGCAGAAAAAGAAAGTTAGATATAAAAATAAAAAATCTAAAAGACAAAAATAAAAAATACAACAGATACTATGTGTACTTGTATATTTCTTACGCACAAAGATAAAAACCTTTATATTGACTGTTATACCATTGAATATATGTAAGGGTTAAGCGTGAAAAATTTGTTTGTGTATTATCTCATTAATGATCGCTATTCCTGGGCACGAGTCGGGAATTTCACAAATACGTCTAGATAGGTATTTAGGTCCTCTATCAGGACAAAAAAAAATTGAGCAAAAAAAAAAATGGCGTTTTTGAGAAAAATGCACTTTTCTAAAAAGTGCATTTTTCAGTAAAAAGTACATAACTCGTGCATTTTTTATTTTTTTTTAAATAACATAAAGAACGTGAAAGAGGGCTCAAATCTTAGTGAAATTATGTGTTACACGCTAAAAAGCTTAAAAAACTGGTGAAGCAGTAGCGGTTTGAAAATTACATTGAAAAAATTTTTTTCTAAGTAAGGTTTTCCTCGGAATTTTTTTCCATTGCTGAACGCATGAAATTTTGATGCAACAAAAAAAAAATATACGGGTCAAATAATTTTTGGAGAAGAACATGAATACTTTAATTCCAAAATGATCGGTGACATAGGCATACGCGGTCCAGCTGATTTGAAATGGATTCGGCCATATAATAATATTGCGGGTTTATGAAGCTTACAGTAATTATTATAGAATATAAAATACTGTAATAAAAAAAATGTTAATCCGGAAATGGCTTCTGATACCGTTCAATCCTTTGATGACATTAGCCTGAAAATGATTCTCCTCTGGGTTCAAATATTATGACAAGGGCCGGAAAGAGATAACGATTTTTTCACGTTGTTTTCTTTTAATTACCGTTATATTGAATAAAATTTTCTTAGAAAATATTTGAAATTTAATAACACCGTTCAAAGCATGCGAAAATTATTGTTATAAAAAAAATAAAGTCACTTTCGCAAAAAAAAAAAAAACACACATTTTGATACAGCACTTCTAATTACATTTTAACAAGAAAAGTTGTAACATTTCCTAAAGCAAGAGAATATAAATACACATAAAAATAAATATATACTTGTAACGTAAGCGAAATAACCTTTGTTATTGAAATAAACACCCCTGGATTAAATAATTTTTCACATCTTTTACAGCCGCAATAACCCGCACATCCCTCCTTTAAAGCTCTAAAAAAAGTTGTCTTTTAACCGTCCGGTAATATAAAACTTTTTATTACAGCGAATGATAATATTTTGTCTGAACCTCGTCACGCGGTCGCACAGTACACTGGCGTAAACAATAAAAAGAAAGTCTCAATGACAAATTTGTTATAAACCTTGAACAACATTTTTAAACTATATTATCCACATCTCCCCTATATTTCGTTGAAACTTCGAAACAGCTCCCTCCTGCGTTAGCACGACTCACCCGTTAATGACGGCCTCGATGCCCTCGGCGACGCTGTTCTTGTTGTAGTTCTTCATGTAGGCGTACATCTCCCTGAAGTACTTGGCGAGGGTGCTCGACGTGTGGGTCCAGGGTACTGTGCCGAACTTGATGGGCGGCTTGTGGGAGACGGGCCGCGCCAGCCGATGATCGTCCACGCCCGTGAAGTCGAAGAACTCCTCGCGCGTGATCATGAAGGCCGCCAGGTTGGCCGTGTAGATGGCCAGGAAGACGACGGCGAACATCGCCCACACGTTCGTCATGAATCTATATAGATGGATTTTTAATGGTTGTTGAGTATGAGGTAGGTGGGTGGAGTTGGCGGTGTCGGTTGTGTACAAATTATTGAGTGCATTATTTTTAATGGACGGAAATGTTTGACATACATTGCGGATTTAATGTGTATAACTCGCTCGTTTATAATTTATTCTTTTTAATAAAAATAATATTTTTCGCGTTAAACTTGAATTCGCGGAATTGAAATGCTGCCGGAGTGGAAGAAAATTTATATTTTATTTTAAATGTGAAAATTCTCTCAGTGTACACTTCAAGTAACGAGTGATTTTGTGGCGTCTCTCTTTGAGACAAAAAGAATTTATATTCATTTTCTTTGCTTAAATTCTTGTTTGCCAGTTAAACTTCCTGGTATAAAACGTAAAATAATTTCCAAAGAAATTTTAGGTACGAAATTTTTTTAGAAGCATGCCAATATCTTTTACTTCGAAATTTATATTTCAGCTTCGTAACCGGGTTTCTCTTCGACGAAGAGAAATTTAAGGAATATAAAAGAAATTAGTCTGAAAAACAGAAAATATTCTATTGGTATACAAGTTTATGATATTTTCCGAGAAAAATCCGTAAAAGTTGTTATTTGATTTTTTCGTCACTGTAATATCTTTCGTAGAAATGAGAAAAGTTTGATGAAAAATGCACGCGTCTCACTATGCCCGAGTCTTATCCCTATACTCATACGTATATCTAACACTACATTTATACCTATTCCAATTCAACTTTTTCACGCCTCCTTAAGCACTTGAGGGAATCAAGTTTCCGTTTTAACAACTTTCATCCATTGAAAACATACCTATCCCAATTCACGTTTTTCTAAAAACTGCCGTCTTCAACAGCTTTACTGCTACAGCGAAAGTTTGTTACAATGCTACACGCAGCGTTTATCTATAGCAGTCCATAAAGACACTTCAGTGTCACCCAAGAGATTTTGACAACTCGCTCTAAATTGAAAAGTTTTTCTCTTATTACGACTCTACTCGGTGACCTCGAAAGGTCCATTCTTCACATACTTACACAATAAAAAAATACTCCTAAAAATTTTTTCCACAACCATCACCACCACACCCGGCAAAAACGAACCTCCGGGAACTTCTGATCTAAAATAAATCTCCGCTAAAAGCAAACATCCACGCGGCAAAGTCATCCGCCTCACTCTCTCCGATCCTCTAAATATATATACCCACCTAGCCGTAAATCCACGGGGCGAGTCGACGTGCACGGCAGCCTGGAAGAGCACCGCCCAGACGAGCCAGTAGACCCGGCACAGGGAGAACCGGTGCCTCGGCGGCCGGCGTTGCGGCTGCTGCTGCTGCCCGCCCTGCGCACGTATATAGGACGCGAATTAATCCTCTCGCATTCACATAACCCTATACCCGTGTGGGTGTGTGTGTGTGTGTGGGTAGAGTAGAGTTTGGGGATCGTTTCGTTTGCCCTACGCGGTTCGGTTTTTTCTTTCTCTATATTTCTCTGACTAATTAATGCGTAAGCCTCTTTCGGCCCGGCTAATGAGGGTCGGGAAGTTCGTTAGACGGCTGCGGTGGGGGAGGTCGATGACTGGAGGTGATTTTTCAAGCTGTTTAAAGCACTGACTGTGGTGAATAAATTGTGAGGTTTGCTTTTGTTTTTCTAGTGCGTGTACTGAAAATTAAGTCGGAGTGGAAATCGGGTTGTGGAAATTGTGTACAGGCAAGGTTTTGGTATTGTGAATGAATATTTAGTTGAGTTTCGCGGCCTCTCTTTCAAGTTCCTCTCAGGTTTTGGATGAATTTTGTGGATTACAAGTGTTACAGTGAAACTTTACATGAACACAATAAAGTATGAACACTATAGAGTATTATAATATTCATATAATCTAGTAAATTAGTATTATTAAGAAAATTAGTTTTTTTTTTTCAAGTTTAAAATTTTTAAACATTACAATCTGTGTTTGTTTTTAGACAAAATTAGTGTATATTTTCTAGTAGCTACGGGTTTAATAGTATTATTTACGCCAAGGCAAACGAAACGATGGATGAAGAACATTTGTTATGGTTGCCACGTGTTTCGAATAACTTGTATTCTACTTTAATCTCAGCGGCACGGAACATTGCGAGCTTGATTAAGAACTAATTTAACTTGGGATTGCATTGCTGTTCTAAATTTGTAACATAAATCTAAAACATACCATTTAAGAACAATAAAGCGGGCGATTAAAAATATAGAAAACACATAAATATATATAGTTTATTATTCTTTTTATTTAAATTTGCTCTTACAACTTGAAAAAGTATGAGCAAAAAAGTTTATCGATCGTTGATCTCAAACGGAAAGGTTAAATAAACAGATTTAAATACTAAATACGGTGAATGGAGCGGGTAGTAATGTTTTCGAGTTAAAAACAAGCTAAGCAGTTATTGTGAAATAATGGAAAGCATTCTTTGTTTACCTGCTCCTCGGATTTCGTTCGTTCATAGGTTGATTTATCTTACAAATCCCCAAGTAAGTCCCAATTACTTGAGTACACATAAATTTCAATTAAAACTTCCTGCAAGATCATTCCGGCTCTTTAGTTATGGTTAAGAATGACGCGCAAGCAATTAAAAATGTACAAAGCTGTTTTCAAACAATAACAAAACAGTTTAAAACAATTAATTTACGTGAAAAGATTTTCGATGAATATTATACTAGAAATTGTTAATAACGCTAACGAAGCGCTGGAAAATTGGTTACAAGCACAGTCTGGTGAACAAATTTACTTAATCTATTACGTATTACAGTAGCAGTGAAATTTGCTATGTTGGTTACTTCATTATATCACTAATCCACGTTAGTGGTCATTTCTTGTCATTATTACAACCATTATCAATATAACGACGAAACCAGAAAATTTACAATCATCATTTAACCAAAAACCATTATTATTGTCATCGAAACACATAGATTTCCACTCTACATTCCAAAGAGCAACACCAAACCCCATCAAGTCATCAACCATCCTCCCACGCATTACACTCGAAAAAGCGCCGCTCGAGAACATTTTTTACGCGCCTTCGGTCATCGAGCGGACACACACACGCGCGCGCGCGAGGTTCGCCACAGCAAATTATCGCGTGCCTCGCACGTGCCTCGAGAGCGCAAGGAGGGGTAGATAAAAAAGGTCCATTCTATATACGATAGAATCAGCAACGAAGCTGCTGATGCCGCGACTTTTCGTGCAGAAGGCGCGTGGGAATTTGCAAATATATGTTACACATACATGATCTAGTCGTCAAATATGGTAGGACTTACCTGCGCCGTTTTCCGTGGCGCGCTGGGCTACTTTGTGCAACGGGGGTATACATATACTAACGCGCGACGATATCCAAGGCATGCGGGGAGGGGTGCATTCTTTTTCTCGTGTGTGCGCGCATGCGCGTGCGCATGCTCGAGTTTCGTGTCAAGGGGCTGCGCATATAATACGCAAGCAGTACATAAAAGCTGGGAGTAGAGACAGTGTGTAGAGAGAATAGGAAATGAGGTATATACATGTAGTGTTGTGTTTCTCCTCCTTTTGCGCTCGTTTCGAGGTGTTTTGATTGCACAGTCGCGGAAGAAGTGGGGGGTGGGAGTGCGGAAAAAGGTGAACCAAAATGTTTTTACGTTTCGTCGATTTATCATTCATGTGTTGGAATAAGTTGCAGATTATTACTTTTGCATATAATTTCCTTTTTTTTTTTATTACTGCGGTCGAGCTATACGGAGAATAAAAACGGTACGCCGCGGAATTCATTCAAGCGACATAAACTGGGAGAAGAGGATATATACCTACTCGTGACGAGCATCGCGAATTTAATTGCCGCGATTTATCGGCCCTCGTGCCTGCGCGTTTTATGTTGATAGCCGCGGTGTGTTTCGCGAATATCGAGAGCGCGCGCCATCGTTTTTCTTTTTATTTTAAGGGTAGAGGCAACTTGAAAATGACCAAAAAATTGTTTTTTTTTTTTTTTTTTTTTATTGCAGAAACGTAATCTAGAACTCTTTAATTTTAAGAAAAACCCATGTCCGTTATTGTATTACAATCTGTATTTTATTTAAAGAGGAACATTTTTTTTTCTCAACCATTACGGATTGTGCGATCGTATCTACTCTACGGCGAGGTATTCAGTGCACATTGTACGTTTAATTAGAAAAATTTTGAAAACTATACTTTCTTAGCGTTTGGATATAATACAGTGTGGCTTGTACTTTAGAACGCGGCAGAAAGTGGATTTAGAGAAAGTGGATTTAGAAAATGTGAGCTACTTTTTACTTGATGGAAAAGTCAAACAAAATCGAAATAAAATTCCACGTCAGTGGATTATACGGTCCGAGTCTAGCCATGACGCTAACCCCCGATGACTTTTTTTATAACTTTTCTGCGCGCAGTAAAATGCTGGAATATTTTCTCGCTCAAATTTAATATTGATGGTTTTTTAGACTACAAAATATACGGCAGAGGTTTTTTCTACATCGCGAAAACAATGAAAAAGTATTGCTTTCGTACACGCGGCACTACAATGCCGCACGAATATATAAATGCGAGAGCAATACATATGGCAAAAACATTATTTTTGGTTCACGCTTTCGTTCTCATAAAAAAATTCGTACATACGCAATTGTCACGGGACGCCCACGTTATTTTGCGGAGAGTTATTCCGAGAGGGTACACGAAACAAACGAAAAAAATAAAACGACAAAAAGACAGAAAGCTGCTCGTGAGGGAAAAGCGTATACGCAGATGTAAATAACAAGTACGCGCGAGTATGTATATATATGAAGCTTGGGTGCGTCACATATAATATTATGTATATAACGCAGGCATAGCCATAAAAACAGGATATCAAAAATACCGTATACATATAATAACCATATATAGTATAGGCAACAACGATAAGAAAAGGAAGGGTAACGAACGAACGAAAGTATATATAATGGATAAAAAGAAAAAAGAAAAGAAGAGAAGAAGAAGAAAGATACCGGCTTGCGGCTCGAGGCCGAGAAACGATCGGTCACGCCGAAACCAGATGGCGAGAGCCACTCGAAGAGGAAAATCATGAAGGTAGCCGAGTGTATGGCCACAAAGCCGACGAGCATCCAGGAAGCGGTGTCGAACGGCTCTGAAAAGACAAAAAGTTATAGAGATGCACGCGCGGCCGCCCAGCTTTCTCCTCCTCCCGTCGTCGTATCTCTTCCCCGCACTCGTCGGCTATAGCTGCACACAGCTATATAGTGGTTGAATAGATGTATGCACAGTATGTGTGTGCGTATATATATACGTATCGTGTATGTACAGAGAATGTCTCTCTGTCTCTGTCTCTGTCTTTTGGTCTAATACGAGTGCACTAACAGCGAGGACGAGCTCCTTTATGCAGTCCAATTTTAATCAGCGACATTCTCCGAGTTCTCTCGTCTGCCTCCCTCCGCGCGCTGCGGCTGCGGGATTAACAAGGGGCGCGCGAGGGGTGGAAGGGGAGAAAGAGAGAGAAAGAGTCCGTGTGCTTTACATGCCATTAGGAGGCAATTTGAGCGGCGCTTAAGCCTCCTACCCACCACTGGGGACGATTTTTCCTCTCGGTTCAGCTTGCCAGCGGACTATACTCTTTTCTAAATGGAGAATTCAAAATTGCGACTTCTTTCGCCGCTTTGAATCGCGGGCACTTCAGCAGCGAGAATTCCGCGTGATTGTATGAATTATTTGAGAATTAAAAGGTAGGAATTTTCGTATATAGATTTCTCGTTTTTCCGTTTAAGTATGCAGATCTGATTATTTTCACGAGAGCGGTCGAGTTTTTCATTTTGAAATTTTAATGGTTATGCTTGATCGTGCGTGAATCGAACGTCTATAGTCTCTCGTGTTGAATAGATTTCGGATTTTGATTAAAAATTAATACTGCGGGGTTTAAAGTATTATTATATTCACCGAAACAAAAATTGTCAATGAATATAAAATATTGCAGCTCATTCCTTATACACCGAAACTTTTGTTATTTTAATTTATCAAAATCTGCGAATGACAAGAAAAATTACGAGCAAAGAAAAATATGACGAAAATTTATGAATGGCATCCGCTTAAAACTTTATGATTAACAAGGATTAACAATTTAAAATAATCTAAGATTTAATATTATGAATTCAACATCTTTTCCGTTATAAATCTTGCATAATGGAATATTATATTAATTTCAGAAAGAAATTAATTCCACCATTTTAACTCATTAAGTCGGTCGGAATTCGGGCCACACTAAAAATTAAAATAGCGAACTCTCTCTATCTCTCTCTTTCTCTCTTCCCAAATTCTCAACCGCTGAGAACTCGAAGATTGTATAGCTGAATCGCTTTTAAAAAGCTCTCGCAGCTCCTTTTCTCTCTCCTCTCCGTTTAAATTCTCATTTTAGTCAGTAATTTTTAATCACAGAATTATATATATATATAAAATCACTCAAGAGTAAAGAATAAAAAAAAACGACAGAGAAAAAGTATACAACGTCGATAATAACGAGAGCTATATAATATATATTACAGTGGTACGTGTGATATCCGCAAAATGCATTGAGTCTTACGAAAGAACGTGTGTGGTCAGTAGTACGTGTGCACGAGTGGATGCATATAATAAGAGTATACATGAAGTATATCTATATATACCCGTCGCGAGTATAGAAGTGTATTATTTATATATAGAATGATAGACACAAGGGAGAAGAAAAACAGATAATGGGAAACACTCACCCAAAAAGGCGGTGGGCGAGATGATGCCGGTGCGCTTGGCGACAACGATGGCGGTGCCGGTCTCCATAAACGGCACCGTAAAGTCCACCACAGCCTCGCGCTCCGAGTTGATCTTCAGCGACGTCATCACCATGTCGGTCTTACGGTTCGCCAGCTCCGCTATCAGCCCGTTCCACTTGCCGTTCTGTGTGCCAACAATCGCGCTATTGTTATTAAAATGTTATTAATTTTAAGATACTTTTAATAAACATTGTGAATTTTTATTCATATAAACATGGTATTGTAGTTCAGAATTCACACATTTGTGAATTGATCTTGGAAACTGATTGTTAAGTTTAAAGGAATATTTTGAAATCACAATATTGTTATTAATTTTAATAAATGTGATTGAAAATGTTTATAATTTTAAGAAAATTTTAATATACATTTTAAATTTTTACACGTATATTTTAATTTTAAAATGCATGTTTTAAAACAGTTATAATGCACATGTATTAAATTCAAAACAGTGTTTGAAAATTTGTTAATATACATGTATTGAAATTTAATTTGCCTATTTGTAAGACTACTTTTCACATACACGTGTGAAGTTCTGGTTAGAAATTTTTTAACACTGTATGTATACGCTCTTGTCCGACGACGTGAGGGTTTCAAACGATAGATATAGGTAAGTTAGTGGCATTTGGGAGTCGTATAAATTTTCGAAAGGTCGGCGAGTAATTTACCTTTCACGCGCGCGTGAAGTTTAGGAGAGAAACGAGATCGCGCGCGGTGAAATGCAGTGAATAATATATTAGTTCGGTGTAAATTGCGCGGCAATTGCAATTTGCGCTCTTTTACCGGCTGGCGCGAGTATGCGGGGATTTTCTCAATCAACTTTTTTTTCTTCTTAATTACACGCGGAAGAGAGTAATTAGGTGACGGTAGCGTGCAATTTTTCGAAAATTTCCGCACTACTTAAGGGTATATAATACAGAGTATACGGTGTATAGATGTGTTTTTTAATATGATGCAAGAAATAAATGGTTACTGGAACTGGGACGATTTTTCCCTTTATCGCATTGAATTATACTGCGCACATATTTAATTGAATCGAAAGAGAATTTGCAAGTCCACTTTAATTTTATTTATACCGCAGCGTCATTTTTATTTTACTATGTACAAATAATAATTACGTAGGTGATTAATTTCGCGCTACGACTATTGTTTGCAACAATGATTTACAGTGCTATTAAATTTCGCGGCCCCGTATACCCGAAGACAAATAACGAGTTACAGAGTTGCATTATTTCCTTTGCGAAGTGCACTATTATCTATCATCGAAACTCATTAAAGTTAATACAATGGCAATGAATAACAATGGATATAGGGATTAACAATACGTTTTACAGCAGTGATAAAAACAATTTTCGAGATGAATTCTAAATTATTATACAAACAATCAAAATTTCATATAAATAAACAAACTATATATATTAATACAATTTTATAATCTCGAATACTTCATAAGGATTCTCGATTGAAGAAAACGACCCTCTCAGCTCATCTTTTCATAACAGAGATTAATATTAATATTAATAGATAAAATTTTCACGGGTGATTCTATTAATAATGTGAATATAAAAGCTCGTTACAGAAAATTGCAATCGGATATTCGTAAGCTCGAGTTCCGCGTTGACAATATTAATGGCGCACAGCTTGAAAACTTCACTACTTAATCATTCTTGCAGAAGCGCGAGCGCCGTGAAAGTGAGAGGAAGAGTGATTTCGTACAAAATATTTATCGATCGTTAATTTTAATTAGAGCGACGCGAAGTACCCATAGCTCTCTCTCTCTCTCTCTCTCTCTCTCTCTCTCTCTCTCTCATCGATATAACTAGAATGTTTAATCAATTAAATTCCCCTCATTAGCTGGCAAACTTTTTTCATCCTAAATTTAAATTCGATCAAATTCCAAACTTCTGGAGCGCATAATAGCCACACAGTTACGCGCACCACCTATAATGTCCTATTTATTATTCATTGTCTGTGCGCAGCAATAGCCGACGAAACGACCGCCCCCCACCCGTTAAGCTCTCGTAATCAACAAGCTATTAAAAATTTTAAACTTTCCGCCTCTGTTAAGCCATAATGAAGTGTCCGCATGAGCCTTATAATAATAATCTCGTTCGCGTCACTAACCCGTAAAAATTCGTCGCGCGCTTGGCCTTTAACGTCATCGAATTTTTATGTAAACGGACGGGGAAATATTTCTATCGCGCAATAAATTTCATCCGGCGCTAAAAGCTCGTCGAGGCTAGCCGGATGTTAAATTTTATACATCATACCCTCCTCGGACACCGCGCGGATTACGCGACGCGCGTTCGATTGCGCTGGAGTGCACGTGAAAAGTTTATCCGCTGATAAGTGTTTCGCAAATGGCGCGTTATACGAGCGGCGTCGCCGCGCTTATTGCCGTGCACATTTGATTAGCGAAAAGTGCGCGGCATCGCCAATGAAAATATTCTCTTTTTGTTTGCATGTGGTAAAATATTTGCCGTCGGATTAGCGAGAACAGTAATCGTCACGGCTCTTCTGCACTCGTTGAATAGTTTTAACTCTCAACGTGTGTATTATATATAAAAAAAAATCTTTACGAGTTGAAGGGAGTAATTCATGAAAGCTGCTCTGGAGAATACAGAGCTCTTCTTATTTCACGGCGCGGTGAATTCTGCGTGAACTTTTTTCTCTTTCCACGCCTTTTTCTCTTTTGAAGAATAAAATGGAAGATCCCGACGGTACATAAAGAACCGAGAGCCACGAGAAAAGACGCGTCCACCTATGTATAAAGGACATTCCAATAAAAAAAAAGGTGAGAAAGAAACCGTGACAAAAATTAAATAAAAACCATCTCGCGTTGTACATCGTCTCCTCGTAAAACCCATATCATAACCGCAACTCGATATAACGAAGAACACTTTTTTACCACCCGACGACACTCTCCACACTCTCCTTTTATTATAATTCGCCCTGAGATCCTTATTTTCAGACGGTGCGGGAATTCTTTTCATCTGATATGCATTATTCCGGGACACGAAGGATTTGAAAATCGACGGTAGGGCGGCGGTGGGATTCGACCTACATTTTTCATTCGCGAGCGCGCGCATGTCGTTGTGAACACGTGCTCCCCCGTGTAGATGCAAGCTCGCAAGGAATCGTTTTCCATGTCTCAATTACGACGGTAGAAAGGTTTGAATGTGCGACCCGCGGGGAATGGGATTTTATAGGGCCGTGGTTGCCGCGGGCGGAAGTTGATTTGCTCGTAATTTATTGCGGAAGTTGGGGGATTACAGGCCGGGAGAGAGGCGAGATAAAAACAGAGTGGACGAAAAGTTAACTGTTTCATAGCCAGTGTATCTGCGAGGAAACATAGTTATATAGTGTTTAGTTCCTTAAATATTTTACGGTATTATATACATACCTCGATATCTCCTCTTTAAAATTAAAATAACTTTATAAGCCCTACCCTGCTAGAAATTAGTCCATTAAAAATGGGAAGGAAAACAGAAACTGGTCATTAGAAATGGCTAATTATTAGACAGACATGTAACGCTTTTTTTTATCAACTTCTCCCATTTTATGGAATGGCTCTAACCTGAAAATCTTTACATTAAAATTTCATAACAATTCAATCATATATTTTAAAACTTATACTTAAATTTATAAATTTAATTTATAATTTATTTTAAATTTATACTCTTAAGAGATAGTTTACTGGGATATTTAAAAAAATTTAGTAGTCTTTGTACTATTTACAGCTTTATTCTATAAGATATAAACCAAAATCGTTATTTTGACACGTGACTCTATCTCTCTTACTCATCGCCATAACAAATCGCTTGTTACTAGATTTATAATGGCTTCATCGACTAGCTGTTTTAACTAGCATTAAAATGCCAAATTAATAGATAGTACAAAATAAATGTGAAAAATAGGTCAAAAAATTCGTTACACTTATGGAAGAAAACTGGAGTCCATTTTTTTGCCATTTTGGATCAAACTAGCCATTTACTGCTCAAAAAATGATTTCAATTTCCACCAGGGTAAGCTCGTCAATTATCCAATGTCATTACCATCCTGAAAGCTCTCTCCTCCTCCTCCTCTAAAAACTTCATTCATTATACCACCCATTCATAAAACCCGTCCTTGAATTAGCTTAAAAATCCCCTTTAGCCTCTTAAGGGATGATGCGCGACAATAAGGCGGCGCGGAATCTAATAAGCGTAACTACTAATGACCTTGTCAGCTAGGAGAAGAAAGTAGGGAAGATAAGCGGCTAATTGAAAAACGTCGCAGTCCTCTTCCTTACCTCGAGGGTGCCCCACTTGCCGTCCTCGACGCGTACGAGCTCGTACGTGAAGCCCATCTCCTCAGAGAACTTCTGCAGGAGGTCGATGCAAAAGCCGCTGCAGCACTGGTACGTGCTGCCGTTGCGCTGCTGGCCCGGCTGGAACTCCCCCCTGTGATGGACATTTATTAAGCGGATAGCGAGCAGTTGTGTAGTGGATGGGGGACGATTGAATAAGCGATTCAGAGTCGATTGGGCTTTTGGGAGAAGGTTTCGGGGAAGGTGTAGGCGGGGTGAGGTTGTTTGTGTTTTGGTCTAGTTGGTGGGGGGATGGGGTAAGGAGGTTGGGAGGTCGAAAAATTTTCGTTTGTGTTTTAGGTTTCCGTATAAACGTCGGTCTATGGGGCGGGGAGGTTGCGGGTATGTTGTTGGATTAAAATTCACTATTTTTCTAACTATATTCTGCGTATTTGTATACGAATCGCAAATGTTTGACCGACTTTTTTTTTTAGAAACAGTTTTTTTTTAATTAAAAAGAATGTTTTCAAATTTAAAAAATTGTTTATAAATCTACAAAAATATTGTGTTTTGAATTTTAAAAAATATTATGTTTCTAATTTAGAAACATAAACAACGAATTTAGGTGAAATGTCGTAAAGTAGAAAATTAAGAAAACAAAAAAATATAAATTATTGTAAAGGTTTACTAAAACTGAAACTTGCTAGGAATTTTGTAATAATTTTCAGATAAATATTGAGATTAAAATTAAAACTTAAGTTTAATTCGCATTCGAAGCATAATAATGTTTGCTTGAAATTTTTCATAATATCCGATAAACATGTATAATACTTATTACGAAAAATAATTATTTATTTTTGAAAATTTTTATAATAATGACAAACAAATCAATAAATTGCATGTCAATATTTTGAATCAAAATATTACTTTGATGCAAGGATATCAACCTTACTGACACGATAAGAAGAAAAATCACGAAACTCGCAAGGTTAAGAAGGAAGTATGTACATTATTTATCTCTTCGAATGAAACATCTCGAGTCGGTGACTTGACATGTGATGTTTCGAACCTTTTCCGAATCGCTGCGATGTTATTCATAAGATCGATGTTTCTTTCATATTGAAGATTTCGTATACAGATAACTGAAATGCCTCTCCATACAAGAAGTCCACAAAAACGTTTAACATCAATAACAGTTTTATAATCGAAAAGTTTCCTCCAATAAAAAATTCAAATCTAAAATTACCTCAACACATCATTACAATACCAAAACTATTCTTAATGATCAAAATGCGTACGCTTTTCAATTAAATTCAGAATTTCCCGTGATCGAAAACTGCCCTCAAAGCGTCTCTAATTGCGCGTCCTAAAGCACGCCAGCTCGTTATCACATCCTCGCGAGGAGCTCCGATCCGAATAGCGCTACGACCGCGTCGCGCGTGAAAAATTAAACGACCGAATTTCCATGAAAACCGCATTTACGTGTAAATATCGCAGTGAAATAAGGCTCGCTCCAGTCAGACGGTTACTCTTAAAATGCATGCCCGCCGCTATACAGCAGCTCGCTCCCGCCACAATGCAAATTCGCAATCTCCCGTCCCCTTCCGACTCGATTAACTCTTTCAAATATAAAGTCCGCTCTTATTTCACAGTTCTTATAATCTTATATAATCTCGCGTTTAATCTGCCCAGTGTCAGTTTCATTCGAAGTGTATAAGTTATACGAGGATTTGATGTCGCGAATTTCGGAAGGTTCGATGCTTCTGACTTCTTTGGAAATTGATGTGAGAATCATGGTTTCAAATTATGACCATAAAGAAAATCAATAGTTTTTTTTTTGCCAATTTCGCTGACAAATCCTATATATAAGCGATTCGCTGCAAAAGTGCTCATTTTTTTACATGTAATCTCCGTGGCAGTAAATAATTCTCTTTCATTGAATAATAATGGACATCTCGTAATTTTTAATTACACTGATATTCTAAAATAATTTACGTTTCATTCTTACAGAAAAATATATTTATCAAAAAAATTAAAGATTTTACATTGATGTAAGCTCAGCATCGGAGAGCATGAGGGGAAAAGGGATAGGAAAAAGGTGGTTAAAAAAATGCGTTTAAACAAAAATTAAAGTTAAAATAAACATTTCAAAGTACGGTAGAGCATAAACAAAATATAATAAAATAAGGACAATTTAATAAATAAATAAAATCAGGGTCACACGGTTGCGTTCGTTTCGCGGTCACGCGAGACTCTCTCCAGGTCGTTACTGCCTTGTCCTGGTGACACCCAGCGTGGCACGGCAGGCGTCCTCCCCTTTTTGCCTGAGCGCAGCATTCGTCCACACTTGGCGAGGGTCAGGACACTCCTTTTGCCTATGTGGCGACAAGTCGCCGTTGGCGGGAGTGCAGGCATAGCTACCTGGGACGAGAGCAAGAGCTCCGTCTCCGGCGGAGCGCGAGAGTGCTCCGAAATTCCGGAATCGAGCAGAATTACCTCGGTGAGGAATGGGGGCGAGTTTTCCGGCTCGCTAATTGGTCGCCGCAAGGCGGCGGTAAAAGGTCGGCAGATAGGCTGCGGACCCCTCGCTTCCCTCTGCGGTTCGAGGGTGATGCGGCCCGTCGCGCCGAGTCGTGACGCGAGCTTCCGCGAATTGTTGCGGACGTCAACATTATAAAATATCCACGGAGATTATATGTACAAATGAACACTTTTACAGAGAATCGCCCATATAGTTACCTGTTTATTGGTAAACATTGAAGAAAATCGTTTCACATAACTGATATAGAAAAACACACGACTTTCGCTCACGTGAACCTTTAAAACTTATCGTTTTATACTTAACGTAATTTATTGATCGTGATTAAAAACACTTTCTCATTATAAACAAAGAAGAAAGAATAACGAAACTCACTCTTGGACATCGGACTCCTTGGCGACGCGGCAGTGCACGCCGCGCTCCATGAGGCACTTGCCGGTGACGGGATCGGGGGGCGCGAGGTTGATGTACGGCGGCTCCTCCAGGAACGTGATCTTCACGTAAAACTTCTCCGGCACGCCCTGGGGTGGTGTGTGCATGTTGCCCGGCCACACGATGTCCTTGATGTCCAGGCCGTCTTTCTCCCACGACTTCCACGTGCCGATCTAAGGTGGAGTGCAGGT
Organism: Torymus aiolomorphi; assembly: GCA_036365515.1. NCBI lineage: Eukaryota > Metazoa > Arthropoda > Insecta > Hymenoptera > Torymidae > Torymus > Torymus aiolomorphi. Next base: position 9,384,841 of record CM070875.1, on the reverse strand, counting down.
TGGCGGGACAAATGATGCATGAAATACTGATTTAATTCGCGCGGAAGAATGGAGCGACGATGGTTTTCGATGGGAGAGGTAGTAAGGGGAAATCCCCCAAACTCTTTTAATATTCGATATTGAAGAAATAAAATAAATTTTTTGTAAAGCACACTCATAAGACACAGCCTACCCTATTCAAAATGTTTCGAGATGGTAAAAAAAAAATAGCGTTACTTGTTTTTTCGAAAAAGCACTTTAAATAATTAAAAAAAATAAAAATTGACAATAAATTGAATTCATGAATAGTATGAATAGGGAATTTGGAAGGAATGGGATGATATTGGACCTCTTATAAATCGTTAGAGTAAGAGAAACAGATAGCGACTTTATTGCGAATGAATATTGTATAAAATGTTACACCCTTCTGATGGTATTTACGTATTCGCTCATTATTACATATAATTTATTTGTTATAGATGTAACAGTAATAGTTGTATAATATTTTAAATTGAATTAGATAAAAATTAGTTGCAATTGATTCAATATTATATTGCACTATGATTCAAAAGTTTATGTATCGTACATTTTTTGAGTGTACATACTTATTTCTTTCATGATATTATTCTACGCTGAGATAAAAATATATAGTATATTTTCACATAAAAGTACTATACAATATAGTATTATTTGACTGCGACCTTATTTTATAGTACTGTTTATATTTAAGATTATGGTCAAGATAGCTAGAAATATGTTATTGGGTAATACTATATTATATAGTAAAATTTGAAATATCAAAGGAATTCGAATGGAAATATTATATTATACTAAATAAATATAGCAAGATTTACGACAATTTAGTTACATGTACAATAATTAAGTTACTATAACTGTTTAGTCGTTTAAATTATATGAACATATTTATTATTAACATATTATAGTCCACTTTACAAAAAAACATAGTTAAGGCAATAATATTGAGTTTTACTATATAATATAGTTAACAGTACCAACAACTTTTTTCTCAGTGTAACTTTATTTTTCGTATGTTTATATCGTTATATGAAAAAATATGATTTCGCGTATCCATTAATCACTTTTAATTCTAAAGATACATATATAAAAGTAATTGTGGAAATAAAACAATCAAACGTAGGCAGTCAAAACTTTGAAACAGTTTTGTAAAAAATGTTTAAATTGTTTTTTGCAATGTCAAGTGCTTTGGAAGTTTCCATTGAAATTTGAAAAATAAACGATTTTACTTGACTAATGCGTGATAAATTAGAATGCTCATATCTTCTCGAATTTTTATCTTAGAAAATTTTTCAAAAAGGCATTTTATAGCTTTTAATCACTACTTGTGATTACGCTAGTTAATCATAATATTCAAGTTATCCGAAAGAAACCCTAGAGGTAAATATGATTTTGTTTAACAATTCACGATTTAGCGATTTGTCTTTGTCTTGTTATAATATTATTCCTATGGAGTGCACACTTATAACTCAGGTATGAGTTAATTAGTTGTGTAAAAAGATATACGTGCAGCCATAAATAATTTAAAATGTAAAAAATGCTCTATCGATAATAAACGGTTTTTTTGATAAAAAATTAAAACTGAGAAAAATGCGACTACGCTCACGTTTGCTCTTATATTCAATTATTGTCTGTAGGCACACTTTCCGGAGATTGATTTATCGAAAATATGAGTAAAAACTAAGATTTTACTAGGATCTTAATAGTATATTACGCACCAAGGGAGGAAAAAACTTAGACAGTCCACAGCTCGTGTAAATTGTACTCCCGTGGAGCGTATACTATTTGTCGCGTACAGGCCTATAATACGGCTACCCAAATGCGAAAGGTAGAACAGTGGCGCCCCCACCAAGGGAGATGACGAACAGCGCGCGAGCGCCGAGTTAGACACGCGTGAGACCCGCTAGCATGCGGACACGTTGGGCCGGATACCACGGTCGAGTGGATGAAGTTATGGTGTGTGCGTAATAGTGATAAAGAGCGGCTCGTAAGGACTTGTAAGAAGAGTCTAAGATTATTAAAGACGGTATCCGTCATTTCAAGTTAACGGGGCGTTTTATTTAGTATCCTTATCGCCGTACGCAAAACTATTTTTTTGCCTATCGAGACCGAAAATACAACCTTCGCGATCGGGCACCGGGAGCGAAAGTGGTATTTTCGGCCCGCTAGGCAAAAAAATGTTTTGACGATAGGCACTTTTTTAATATAGCTTAAATAAATAAAAAATTCGCCCAAGTACGCACAGAAGTAATGAAAAATTAATGTTTGTTTTCAGTTTCATGAAAGTGCATTCGTTTATAATTACCTTTACGATAGCAGAACATGTTCATGCAACCATAATTTAGTAAAATTTCTTTTGGTCAAAGGTGTGCAATTACTTTTTTAGAAACTATGCAACGGTAACACAAATATTAAAAGTTTGGGGGATTTTCTCATATAGGTGGTAGAGGTTTTTTATGAAATTTTTTAAATGCTATAAAGGTGGTAGGAAAATATGCGGCGGATTTTGAGGATTATAGGGATAGGATTATACTGATACTTTTTGAAATGGCGTGAGTGGTGGACGAAAATTGTATAAGAAGAATATTTATTTAGATAAATTTGTGTTATTGAATAATTTGTTTTCAGGTGAAATTGTGTAATGGAAAAATTCTTTCTATGCGATTCGACATTGTACTCTGATTTAAAGTATAAATATTTACTTCAACATGGAAATGTTTTTTAAGTGTAATATTATGCATAAGCTCTATTTTCATTAAAATTCTAATTTTATCATGAGAAATTCATAGAATGTGGAATTCTCAAAGCAACCTATATATTTACAAATTTTTGTATTTTCATCAATATCGTGTAGAACAAAATTGCCTTTTCAATAAATATTTATCGTGTCTTTGACATAGTATAAAAATTCCCGTATTACCGCGACGAAAAGACTGTTAATACAATGTGCATTATATATATTTTTCTCCTTTCAATAACGTATTTTACGCCCGATAGTTTAGAAGGTTTTCTCACATGTTAAGTTAAGTGCAGGTAATATTGACCGAGAAAGTTATAGCGTCAGAGAAACATGACCATGGTATAAAAATAAATATAAATCTCTAGGATAGACGCGTGTAAAATCTCTGTACTATTTTTTTATAGCGCGAAGAAGTTGATTTAAAAAATGTTATTTTGCACTGTTCTATAAAAAAAAATCTCTCACATACACTCTCTCCTCTTCTTTTCATCCACACCGTATTTCTCCTTCTAATCTTTGCTCATTTTATACGCTTTTCTACATCGATCGCACCAAAAAAATCTGGAGACTTCTATCTTTACGAGTTCAACATTGGCCATCCGAGATATATATCAGAGGGGGATCGGTCGAATCACGTACATTCTTCGAGTATAAACGTGAATCAGAAAGATAAAAGTCGAAAGATTGCGTGCGCAGGGAAAAGGGAAGAAAGAAGCCGTGGCAGTAGGAGGAGACACAAAATGAGATGCGAGAAAAGTCGATTACCTCCTCCCAGACTAATTGCAAGTTGGCGCCCGGTCGTAAATTCATGATCTTCAGCTCGGCGGACTTTAAGACTCCGTCCTGGGTGAACTCGACGTGGGGCTTGCCGTACTCCGCCTCGACCGAGACGTTCTTCAGGTACCTGCGACGGATTTTAACGATGGATTCCCTTTTTTTAATCGCTCCGCGTAGCGTGTTGAAATGAGAGTTTTGATTGTTGAACATTTTTTTAACGATGATTTGTAATATTTTAGTCGAGAACATTTTATGAGCTTTCATCGTTAACAATTAAAGCTCGAAATATAAATTATAATATATATTCTATTCATAAAAAATATGTTGTTCTACTGGCCCCCCCCCCCTCTTAACTTTTACGTTTTTATCCGTCACTTTATGTGTTAATGCAAACAATGTTTGCAACGGAAATTAAAATGTCAACGAAGTTTTCAAATGAGAATTTAAGGTAAAGTATTTCCCCCACGCTTTTAAAGCAAAAAATTACAATTTCAAAGAATTCAAACCTTATCAGCGATCACATAATCAACGCGGTTCACCATATAATCCAAAACGTCAACTTTTCAAGTGACACTCAGAAAAATGACTTACAGCGCACGCAGGAGGCCTGACTTTGTCAAAGGAAATCCTCGACGGATTATGCGTGCTTTATTCTTCAATATTTTCCTCGGGGACGTGTAAAATTTTCATCGCCCCCGCAAGTCAGACTTACGCCAGAAAAAGGGCAAAAAAAAAAGAAGGCTTAGAGCTATATACGCCGCCTAAAGTCGGCAATTTAACACCACGAGTGCCATTTATATTTCCCATTTCCCCGCGGAGCTCGTCCAAATCCGCGCCGCGATAAAACTCGAATGTACTCGCGTTGTCGTGGTGTACGCACACCGTGTACGCGAGTGTTATAATTCTGTTAGGGAAATTAGCTTTACTCCTCCTCTTTGTTTTTTATATACTTTGTGTTACATTATATGTATTTCCCTAATTGGATAATTTTGTTATAATATATATTACGTAATATACTGTAAACTGAGTATTCCCTTTTTTAAATATGAACATTCTCTCTGAATTCGAATAAGTGAATAAGTTCATTGCAGCAATATTACGGATTATGCAAACATATAGACGGTATAAAATAATTTTTAGATTATTATTTTCAATACAATGCTTTATTATAGTCGATATCTATGACGGCATTTAAAATTACTCTCAAAATTCGGGCAACCAACCTCCAAAACCCGTATATACAAATCCCCTCTCGTATCGATACATTTATGAAACACTATCATATAATATACATACGATTTCCAATACCAGGATCAATTCATATTGAAATTGCAGAAAAAAAGTCACGCGATGAACAATCGAAAACTTTTATAAGTATCACTGCGCGCGAGGAACAAGTCGAAAAGCGCGTACACAAATGCGCGCGGCTCGAGTCGCCGAGGCAGCACTATATTTCAGCCGTATTTTCCCGGAGTATTCAAACTTTGGAATTTACGATGGAAATCATGTTGGAGAAGAGCGAGAGCGAGATAGCGTAGCCACATGTCGCGCGCGAGGGCCGAACAATCTGCTGCTCCAGAGTGCTGTTTTATAACAATAGCTGCTGGCGTATATTGTTTTATTAATTAATGTCTGCGCGAAACTGACGCGGTGTACCTATACCTCACGAGATGACATCGCGAACAATCATGAAACACCGTTTTGATTTTATGGTGGGAGATAGATATTTTTATTTTTATATAAGTTTTAATGTACGTATAGATTTTATCTTGTTATCAAATTTATTACCATGAAAACATTATTTTACGATTAATAAAGGCAAAATTTATTTCATTAATAAATGTCACGCTAATTTAGCGTATTCCAATTACCATAGTCGATAAATTAAATATTCGTTATAAATTGTAAAATGACAATTACAAAATTTATGTACATTGTGCAATTAGCAAAAAAAATGTCGTAGTTTTATACGCTCATAAAGGTTTTTTCCTCATTATACCAGAGAGAAAACAGATTACACGCGACCAATGATGATAATCACTACTGCACGGAGAGAAATTTTAGAGTAAAAATTACCAAGGTGCCTTGGTAGTGCATGGATAGACTGTCAAAAGCCGTGATATTCCCAGCTTTCTAATACAATTTATAAGTTTCCCAGGAAAAACTACCATAACCACTTAAAAAAAATACCAAATTATCGGAATAAAAATTACCAGACACACTGGTAAAAATTGAGATCTAGTCATTTTTACAGGGTAACCTAAGAATTTTTACTAAGAAAACTGATAAATTTTGCCAAATAATCTGGTATTTGTGTATTCGCGCATGCGCACTGCGCATTATTGTGTTTCAGAAGATTGATACTAGAGGCGTGCGCGACGTTAAAATGAAAACAATACACATATTTTCAGTAAGTAATAACGGCGATTCGAATGACTGTTGGTAACAGCTTCCGTGGCGCAGTCGGTAGAACGTCGGACTCTCAACCCAAAGATCGTCGGATCGAATCCCGCTTCCGTAAAAATTTTTTTTCAGTTTAATGTTTTTTCATCCTTGTTTCTGTTTCTATTTCTATATTAAAATACTATATATCCATTAATATAGATAAAAAAAGTTAATTTTTTTAATTTAAATTAACTAAAAAAAAATGTTACCAAGGCACTTTGGTAAAAAGTTTGAAATTGTCAGTCTGTCCATCCATTACCATAGAAACTGGTAATTTTGCCTCGAATATTTGTAATTTTCACTACAAAATTTCTCTCCGTGTGCGACTCTTAAAAATATACCCACTCCGCGCGCATTCACTTCGTAAAAGTTCGCTCAAACTTTTATTTTTTCCTTCTTTCATCCGCAGCCCCCCCCCCCTCCCCCCCTTCCGCTATAAACTCAAGCCACTGGAGAGAACGAGAGCAAAAAAAAAAAAGGAAAAGAAACTAATCAACTCCACGCCCAAATATATAAAGTGCTCGCCGTAAACCTGCACTTGCGCCTTCCCTCCAAGCGATCGATCTTACTTGAAAAAATACTCGCCGGTGCTCCAGCGCGACTCGCTGCTGAGGTCCTCGCAGCTCAGCTGTGTATTGAGGCTGTAGCCGTAGTTGCGCGGGTCGTTGACGAAGTCCTCGACGCCGTAGGCGACCACCTTGATCGCCGTCGCGATCTCGTTCACCAGGCTCGCGCTGCTCGTGTCGAAGTGCACCCCTGCCGCCGATAATATTTACGTAATATATAACGTATTAGCCGAGCGTGTTATTCGCTTCAGAGTTATATACTTATTGCGGGCTGAAGGCTCTGCGTATTATATATCTGTCGCTTATAGGAAAATTTAGATAAATCTGTGGCTTTCAAGAATAACGACCTAACCCACTTGTACGTATTTTCGAGAAATCGCCGTTTTAAAATTTCTGTCATGACACTTCATATCAACGTTCCCTACAAAAACTAGCACGATTCAGATTGCCACGAAGACTAGTCCATTTGAGCGTTGGCCGCGAAGACTAGCACGCCCCATTGATTTGCGTTGAAGACTAGCCCGATCCGCTTGATTGCGGCGAAGACTAGCACATTCCACTGCCTCTTATGTAAATTAACACGGTGACGCGAAGTGCTAGTTTTCGCGGCAAGCTTGCGAATCGTCTTACTTTTCGTCGCAAACTCGCGAATCGTGCTACTTTTCCTCGCAATCTTACACGGATAGAATTTTCCTGTAAAAACTACCGCGAAATTCACGATAAAAATTACCGTGAGCATTATAACTGCGGAACACCCGAACGTTCCGGAACTTTTTATGATGCACACAAGAAAATTTGCCGTGATGTCACGGTAAAAATTTCGGTTTTCAAGAAATTAGTACTAAACTATTTAATCGCATTGTTTTATGCTTTTTAATTCAATTGTCTCCCAATATTATTTATAATTTTAGTTTTAAACAATATTTTAGTTTGTATTTGTCAAAAAACATATAATAATGAATCTATTTTAAATTCAATGATTTAAATATTTATAGGTTATGTGTGTAGCACGTGCCAGTCGACGGCGGCGCGAGCAGCGCCACCGATGTGTGAGTTTCGATATTCCCTTCATGTCAGGGTAAAATTTGTACAGAAGGGCAGTAAAAATTACCGTGACAGTCCGGCAAAAAATTCCATAAATCCCTATAACTTTTATAATACTTTCGATGGAAAATTTATTAAACACAAAATTTACCGAGTGTCCGGTAAAATTTAATGTACGGATATTAAATTTTTCTAAGACTGCAGCAATAATTATAGAAAATACGCGTAATAATTTCCAGAAAAATCGGTTGTACCTCGATTAACACGAATTTCACGGTAATTTTTCCAGAAAAATTCTATCCGTGTACGAATTGTACTATTATTCGGCGCAAACTCGTGAATGATGCTAGTTATCGCGGCAACCTCGCAAATTGTACTAGTATTCGCGGCAAAGTCGTGAGTTATGCTAGTTTCCGTTGCAGTTTTCTGAAATGTGCTAGTCTTCGTGAGGAGGCCAAAAAAGGTGCTAGTTTCGTAGGGAGCGTCGATATGTAAGATCGAAATGCGCGAGATGAGTCATAACAATTTAGACATTTACAAAGATGTCGAATATCTTTCGAACCCCACTACCAGCTGCTAGAATATATTTTTGTCCTTTGTATAAACAAACAAAACAATGCAGTTAAGTCGTTATTCCGGTAACTGTGCAGTTAAGTGGTTTAGGGAAATTGTTCAAATAAGATAAATAACATATAGTTATTTCTACACTTAAAATATAGAATATAAATTCTTTTTTAAATATTCATTCCCACGCATGCGCCTCCCAACGGAATATGCGTCATGTCAACGGAATTCGGTAAACCAAATACCGAACGTTACTTTATGCACACTCGTCCGATCGCCCGGCAATTAAAGCTGTTGTGTTACCTTCTATTATCTATTGCCTTTGATCTTTGTTGCTATAAAAATAGGTATGTCATAATCTTTTTATTACATAGTATTAACTTCAAAACGGTGCTTTATGTAAATATAAATATTCAGTTAAGTGATTTTTCCGGGCACACATGCAGTTTATAAGTGGTTATGCACTTAGCTGATATTTGCTCTTTAAACGCGATTCAGATTTCCGGACCAAGTCTACATGAAAAAGGGTAGTTAAAAGGTATAAATTCTGGTGCTAACTCAATTTTGACCCTCAAGTGGGTTAAGTCGTTATTCCTGGAAGCCACAGATATATGATGCGTATATTGTTACGCTGATGTGGGGGTTGCTGCGTAAATGCGTCGCGCATAAAACGATAGTTTACCACGACGATGCGTCGTGGAAGTAGAAGAAGCGAGAGGGCGCGTAAGTACTTATAGACGGATGGATGGTTTTTAGGTTCGGCGCGAATGGGAGTGGAACTCGGAAGCAACGGGAATTTGCAGTTTTACGGCGGTGCGTTATGGGAGGCTGTTTTGAAAAGATTGCGGTTCTGCGAGGTTACGAGAGTTTTCTTGGGAATTTTAATAAGGTTTTATGAGATGCTGTTGTTGTTTTGTTTATTTCATTTATGTAGAACAGAATTTTAATCATATTATGGTGGTGGGGCAGGTTATCAGAAATGATGCTTGATGATTAAATATGTATTCATGCGCGGTCAGTATTGGTAATTAAAACTTGTTTTATTATGGATGCGTATGAGCTGATTAAATCATTCCAATTGTGGATTTTTAATATGGTATCAATTTCTGATATTTTTTTTAATTATATGCATAAAATCAAGCAAAAATATCGAACGCATTTAATCATCAGTGCTGAAAATACACGTGGATGTTACTTTAATTACTGAAATGTAATATAAATATTCGAAATCTCGTATCGTTAAAAACGTTAACCTGCATTGGTTAATAAAACTGGTATCAAACTTACTAATAAATGTTTAATATATTATATCAAATAAAATGTGTAAAGACTTCGAATTGCTACACATAATTCTATATTTTACGATGCTTTCGTGCATAAGCTGGTACGATTCATAAAATTCTTGGCACTTATTACACAATGCTGTGTTTATTTTCATTTTCATTTTCATAAAGCACGATAAACCATCGTAAAATTACAGTATTAATCAGCATATTTTATCGAGAGCGAAAATGAGAATCAAAATATATTTATGAGAAAATCCAGAACACTTTTAACTACGAAGCACAGAAACTAGACTGGATCTAAAATCTTCAATGTAAACAAGAAAACAAATCCTATAATCCATATGAGTCTGCAACGCAGGGCGCAATCTGGGGATGTACAAAACTGTCTAAAAAGGGCCACACTTTTCTGCTTCGCGCAGGGCAAGCAATAAATTACTTGAAAAAAAAAAATTCTCGGCTATAGTTAAAAATATTGTGGATTTGCCAATATACCCGCGTATCGATTTTACAACCGCGGGCGCATGAAATCGCGCAAGAGCACCATTATATAAAAACTCACCAATCATGCCGACGGGAAAGTGCGGACTGGGCTGCAGAGTCTCAATGACGCTCTGCGTCACGACCCACACGTAATTCTCGCCGGTGATCTTGAGTTCCTGGGCTGCCCTCAGTATATTATTCGCCTCCTCCCTCGTCGAGTACAGCAGCATGACGCGCGACTCGCTGTTGATCAGGTCCATCAGATCCTGGGGCTCGGTCCAGAGCACCGCGTTCAACAGCGTGAACTTGAATCGCTCCTGGGTCTCGCTGATCCGCTCGCGCACCGCCTGGACGAAGTCGTCGTGGCCGGCGATCTGGGAGGTGACGACGCTGAACTGATGCCACTTGTAGCGCTCGAGGATGCTGAGCATGGCGGCGGTCTGGTGCTCGATCGACGGGGCCAGTTGCAGGTGCAGGCTACTCTGAGACGTGCGCTAATCGTCAACGTCGGCATAGCAGGCGGATTAGACGGTTTTGGATTATGCACTCGTCCGGCTTTTGTATGTCATTCGTTTTTTTGATTGATTGATTGAACATTGAGATTACAAGAGAAAGAGAGAATCGCAAGATGCTTTCGAGTTACGGTATGTGGTTACGAGTGTGTGGATTGTTTGTGTGAGAGTGAAGAAATTATGGAAAAAGGTTCTGGTAAAAATACTTAAAGTATATGATAATTGAGAATAAATTGGAAACAATTGATAGATCTTTTGGATTTGAAAAGAAAATACTTAATCCCATATAAAAATGCGTACTATTTGTAAAATGTGTACGTAAAAATTGCAATTTTCTTCAAAAATACGTATAAAAAGTTACAAATTTACAACAAGAAACAAATTAATTTGTTATGACAGAATTCGATCTTGTACAGTGTGAGATCAACAATGTCTATTCGAAAATACTTTAAAATATCGCGTACATTCGACTAAAACAAGCATTTTAGTATTGATTTTTAACATCTTCGTTGTGAAAGAAGACTTGAATTTTATTTTGGTTTTTTAGTTTTATAAAACATACATAATACGTATGTAACATCTAAAACATGCAATACTTTTAAAATGTTAAATTTGATAAAGTTCGTTATAAAAGAAAGTATCATTTATTTACGTATTATATTAGTTCTTTTGAAAGTCAGCATCCTCATGGACATGAGAGACTTTGGATCATTAAAAAACTTTTTGTAAATCCAAAGTTGTTATTTCATTTCCGTACATTTAAAGTTATACCCAATTTAATTATTTGGACTTCTACGTGGTTGCACCTTTCATAACTTATCAAAATATTCAACTGAAGAAAATTAATAGAATTTTTAAATAATAGGTACAATGGAAGGGTGATGTAAAAAAAAACTAAAATATCAGGTGATCAAAAACCTATAATTAAAATTGGAAAAAACTGTAACCTTACCACAAAAGGATTATTTCTATCCAATAAATGCCGACTTCCTTTTCAAAGTTTAAAACAAGTTATACATATATTATAATTTCGACATTAATTAACATACATATATCCTTCAAGTGCATATACATCAACATTTAGGTAAATACGCATTATACTCACCAAATGAAAGCTATTGTATAATAAATTATCCAATGAAGGAGCTTTACATATATTATATTCTCGATAATATGCTTTGGCAGAAATTAATGATTTATATAGAGTCTGTAATACAATTTATACATACATCAAAAGTAATTATCCTGAATTCGGAACTTAAAATAGCCTCATAACAATTATATTGTTATATGCGAAATGACAATTTTCTCGCTAACTCAAACTATATATTAGAGCCAGACGCGAAAACGTCTACCTTGATGATAACGAGCAATGTACTTCATATAGACCTTTATAAAACTTTGAGAGAATTAAGAAATTCCCGAAATGCCCGAGGATGTATGTGCAAAGTTTAAAGCTGACCAGTTAAACATTCGTGAGGAATCCTTTGAGCAGACTAGGTATTAAATTTTCAGATAAAGAGAGAGGGCCAAAGTTTTATAGAACCATGTAAATTATGCCAAGAATTTCAAATTAAATCTTCTTTGACGATTTCGCTGTTTTATGTGAATAGTTAACATTGGTCTATTCAAAGGACTTTTTGCAGAAATTTGTATCCTTATTCTTTGTTTATTTGAAACAGGTCAAAGGATCTATACACAAAGAGAATGAATTTCAATTTATAACTTTGAAAAACTCTTGCGAGATTAGAAAAAGTAACGAATGTTTAACTGATTATAACTATATCGAGTTTGACATTATATACGTAAAAATTTTTTAGATGATAAATGCACAATTCATTGAACATTCATCATGAAATAATATAAACATCTATATACCGTCCGAAATAGCAGCGAACCGGACACCTCCATTTCCGCCAGAAGCATAAAACCACGCATATGTATAGACACCTATAGAGAAGACAGCGACGAAAAAAAAAAGAGTAACAACCTCTACAACACGCTCATTCCCAACCAGCTACACGCGCGCGCGCACCCGAACCCATCACACTTACTCGCTCGAGGCCGGAGTTATCAGCGTTCCAGGCGATGACGGGTATGCCGAGATAGCCCGCCAGCTGGAGGAAGTACTGGGCCGAGGCGGTGCTGCGCCCGTACTGCTCGTAATTCATCAGGTAGAGGATGGCCGACACGTTGAGCGACAGGAACTCGTGGCACAGCGAGTTCAGTATGTCTGTGTAAACCACGTAAAGGTGTAGAGAGACACAGCAGAAACACACATGTTGATAGAGACGTATAGGATGAAAACAAACGGCCGAAGAGCGAGTGGCTATGTACGTATCTTTTCATTCATTATCAAGTTTCTAGCAGCTCTTTTTACGAACCGCGGGTTGCGAAAGGGGATAGAGAGTTCTAAGTTCGCGCTCTTTCGGGATTAAAGATGGGGGGGCGGAGAAGGAGGAGCTAAATTTGGATTTGCGCGCTGGCGTTTGTTGCCAGCCGAGAAGCGAATTTCGGGGGCTTGTTGTAGATAAGTAGGGAGGAGTCGGGCTAGAACCCTAATTGTAAAGGGAAGATGCTGAAAGGAGGCTGAATTTAAGATACTGGGGAGCGTCTTTTAGTGATGGCTTTTGCGTGGTTTTTATACAAAAGTAATATGATTTCGTAGCTTTTGTTTAACACGTTTTGAAAATATAATTTTTTGAATTATGCGTTGTAAAATCATTTTTGTAAAATTTCTCTTTTAATTGGAAAGCTTTCAATTTTTTGCACGAATTCTGAAAATCGAAATGAGAATTTCGTTAAAATATTATTTGTAATTAAAAAATTCAGATATAAGCCAGGCGTTTATAAATTTAATTTAAAAAAAGTTAATTAAAGTTATGTTCTCTAAAAAAAATAGCTTCAAATCCCTCGGTATAAACAAATGTCTTTGAAACTGGTAAATTTTTCTTTTACAACAATGATTTAATGATAATATACATTTTTTGCAACAATTCTAAATGAAATTCAGTACAAATGTAATGAGATATTTTCTACATTTTGCTAAAATGCGTCTCTAAAATATCAAGTTATTTTCAAACTAAATAAATGATGAGCATTATGTTTGTTGTAGTGAATCAATTGGAATTCTCGCAAATCCTACACGCATTTCACGTTACATCTGCCACACATCAGCATTATTTTACGGTTGAGTAAAATCAATCTTACATTTAACATATTGACTGCGCATATACTTCGAATATTAAGCTTCGCGAAGGGATGACGACGGCCCCGTTAAGTCTTCTTTCGTAAGTTTCAAATGTACATTTTTATTCCGTCCGCGCTCGCGCGTGAAACTTCGCCTCGAAAGAATCGCGCAGCAGTGCGCGAATTTGGCGTGAATCTAAAAAGTTTTTATCCTCTTGCACAGAGGAAGCGAACTTCGTACCGTTATTCACTACCTTAGGAATGATAAATATAACGAGGCCTGAATCATTCTGAAATTATTCTTTCTCTCGCGCGGGCTTCTTCTTCCGATCTTATACCCTCTCACGACCAACTCCTCAAATGAAGTTTATATAGCGTAGAATATACGGTGTATAAGTACTACTAATACTCACTCATGGGACTGGGCGTGAGCTCCTGCATGGCCACCTTCACGAAGATGTCGTAGTGCTGGAAGAGACTGAGGTTCGGCCTCTTGGTGCTCTTCTGCAGGGCGGTGACGACGCGGCTCACTGCCCGCGTGTACTCGCGGTAGCCGAACGACTTGTACGGCACTGCCAGGCCGACCTGTTGGTTACAAAATTCAAATGTTTTTTTCTTTTTTGTAATTTGAGATAGTAAGTATTGTGATTGCACCGAGAGAAAAACGTACGGTAGAAATAATTATTTCACATAGTAAATAGAAATCTTGTTAAATTTACGGTGTTTTTCGCAAACCTACACTATAATATTTAAAGATATAACTATAATATTTTAGTTATGAATGCAATTTGTTATGGTAAGTCTCTAATACCTAAAGGGACAAGATTTTTTTAGTAATTTTTACAGAAAATCTATGGTATTTGTATTCTAATTTATAAATACAGCTAAAAATATGTCATCATTTACTATTTGTCATAGTCAGGTTAGTTGTATTTTGACTTACAACGGTTACTATATTTTATGTTTGTGCCATTATTGCACCGTACAGTCTGGTAATGTTTATATAGTACTAGCATTAATTTGCCGCGCTACGCGCGCCTTCTTTTCGCTATTTCTCGATTTCTTTCGAGTTTCGAGATCGATTCGAGATTTCGAGATACCTCGCAAAAACGCTCGAAAACCGAGCGAATCTCGATCGCTCAATTCATATTAAGGAACGGTTACAAGAATTTTCTCTGGGTGTGGGCTGTACGTGTCTTAAAGCGATGTCGATTGGATGTGATGTATGAATCAACACTCGAACGAATGATAAACGAAATTTTAAACAACTACATGTGAAATGGGGTGCATCGTTGAAAAAAATGGTCTTCTATGGGAAAAATTTTTTGTCCGTAGCACAGGCACAATTTTCGCATTTCTCGTACCTAAAAAGCGGGACTAAAGTAAGAACTATTTTCTGATCAGCAGGCACAAAACTACAGTAGCGGGCGTGAAAGTGCCGGTGCCGGCGCAAAAGTTGGCATAGTGGGCGCAAAACTTATACCGGAGCCGAAGCAAAAGTCACTTTTGCGCCTACTATGACCGCTGCGGTAATACCATAATAATATAAATTACTGTAGAGAAAGTAACATTTAGTTGACTTCTTATGGATAACTTTCAGATAATTAGATGAGATAATACAGGCAAATAAAAAGGTCTGAAAAGATAAAAAGATAAGATAAAGGCATGATTGGATAAGATAATTAGATTACTACATGATCTCAATATCGTCAGCAAGCTAAATCAGTCATCTTTTGCTCGAATAGGTCTTTGGTTACTGTGTCGAAAAACAATATTACACTAGTCTCGACTTCCAGGTCACCAAACGGGAAAATTCAAACCTATATGTCACGAAAAGTGTGGTCTGCACCAAGACCAAGGGCTAGCGGGATTTTTTAATCTCGTGTACTTCGGCTCACGATATGCAATCAGCCCACTCGGTTTAAAAAATCCCACTTTACGCCCTTTCTGCACAATATAAGTACTATTTTATAAAATATTACATAAAATCGTACGCAATGAGTTTTTTAAATTATATTCACGGTAAATAAAGTCTTTTAACGGCGAGATTATAGCATAACATAATCTACCAAACCAATATTATTGTATTAAAATTTATATTACCTTTTTTTAGACAACATAATTATTAAGGTTTTTGAATCTAATGCTGAATTTTTTTCAATCTTTGAAAACTTTTTATAGCTTTAAACCACGATCTTTAACGAAATAAATTAACTAAAAAACATTATTTTGTCATTAATAATTAATATTGTGAAATTTATTTCCGACGTTAATAAATTCAAGAATCTCGTTTAACTTTTTATTTGCATTGCGATACATAAATTACGAAATAAACAGGATCAACCATACGCGTCGCAGATTAACAAATCGCAACGCAGCAATATATATGACAGTCATCGCCCATTCGGCCACAATTAAAAGCCGCAATGAAATTATTAATTTGCACAACGCGTCGGTAAACAAGCCATATAATTAGCGTACATCAAGTACACACAGAATACTGACAGCTCATGCAGCGCGGTGCGCATATATATTCTCCCTACACAATAACAGCATAAAATTCTGCAGACGCATCAAAGAAAAAAGATAAACCAAATCTAAACCTCATTTTTACTTATTATATAGCAGTTGTGACAAAGCGAGCCAATCAACATCCGAAACAATATTTCGTTTCCTCCGTATAAGCCTTCGATCCGATATATATATATATATATATATTCGCCTCGCGTCCCCGTGCGCCTAGAATCCATCGGGAGAGAGAGAAATCAAGCCGCCCTCTCTCTCTCTCTACCTCGCGGCGCAATCAAAGGAGCAGCGCGCGGTAAAGTAAACAAAATCACCCCCGATGAAAATACCCCATTTCCGTCACACTCCCCTACACTTCCGCCGCGGGCGTTCGCGTTTCCAGGCACGTATCATTTATTCACACGGCCGATAAAAGCCACCGGCGTCGTCGTCGTCGCCTTCGGAGGGAAAAAGGTATACACGGCTGCGGCGACGGGCGACGTTAATGGAGGCCACCGGATGCAGTATAGTAGCACAGGAAGCCCGAAAGTATAAGTACTTCAACTTCTCGCGGGTATTTATTTTCACGCGGTTGATTGGCGGGGTGGAGAAAATTTCGAGCATTCTTAGGCAAGTTTCCGCGACGCGCGACGTTGACAGTTTGAGGCTGAAGTTCAGCTGCCACCGTCACCGCAGGAATACAGTTTCGCGTGCGCGCGAATGGGGATGAATGGGGCTTGTTATCGCGAGTTCAGAGAGGCGAAAGTTATTTTTGAGAGAAATTGAATATTCGGGCGAAGTTGCGCCGAGACGGTGTATATATATATATTATATACGTGTGTTGCGTATATATATGGCGATGATGGCAGATGCTCGCCGGCTCTTTCCGACGCTCGCTGTGACACGGATTCTCTGTCGGGAGTTTTGTGGTGATGGTGTTGTTGGCGCTTGTTATTACAGAAAAAATGAAGTTTGATGTGGATGTTTAGGACAGAATATCATAGTGTATTTATGTATTGATTGAACAATGATGTTGATTTTTATGGAAATTGTAATACACATATGGGTTTTAGTATATTTTGGCCAAAGTAAATGGTGCTTACATATTTTATTATACGGTTACATTACTTTATAAGTGTAAATATCATACCACTCTAACCTCAAAATCACAATTTTGATATGATTTTTCGGCGCTCGTTGTATAAAATACGGTTCGAGACTATAGTACGTAAGTAAATTATTTACCTCATGTGACTTCGCTCTCGCTTCCCTCTCGCTTCGCTCGAGCGAACAACGTCACATGCGGTGAATGATCTACTTCCGCCCCTGTATCGAAAAGTACTATTATATGTAATTTTTAATGAAATTTAAACTGGACTATTTATTTCAAACGTGGTGTTGTACAATAATTTTGTTCTAAAACTTAATTTAATTTTTATAAAACATTTTCCATCTTGCGCTGCTATTTTTTCGTAAATCACAGTTTCTTGACGATAAAAGATACCAAAATTTCTTTCATTTTTATATAGAAAAAGGCGTCTTTTAATTATCACGGACTATAGTTAAAGAACCTATTATACTTTTTTTCAAACCTATTATAATAATTATTTTCAAACCTATTATAATAATAATTATTTCAAACCTATTATACTTCCAATAAGATTCTCACATCCATCGAGAATCAACGCGCGCGCCATTCTTTGCTCATGCATCAATAAACTTTTTACACGACAGCCATTATGAAAATCGATATATCGGGGTAATTAACGTGATCAAGAGGAAGGGTTTTCCCCCTACATATACGTATGATATTATATGGCTCTTTACTTTCGCTCAGCGGATCACATCACGTGAACGTACACTGAGAAAACTGTCGTAGGAAAATTTACTGAAAAACTAACAAAAATTACTATATTTGATAGCAACGCGGGGATATAAGCAAATTATAAAAAATTTTGCTATAGTTCAGGAATATTTACAAGGTATCTTAACAATTTTTACTACTACACATAGCAAAAAGTGCCCTCTACATGTAGTACTTATTGCGTGCACGCCGGGAGCACGTGTTTGATTGAGGTTATGTTTCTCCCGCAATTTGAGATTATCTTCCTTTTAAGTTATCAAAAACATCGACAATATCGATTCAGTTGTTTTATTTTTACGTTGTGCAGGTGAGCTATGAGTTATTTCTTTATATTATCATAGTTATTTATTGCTATCAAATAATCATCAAAGTTCTCTCGTAAGCGAAGGTAGCCAATGTATCAGTTCCAAAATTTTGTACTTAAGAAGCTCACGTGGGTAAGAGGTTAGCGCGTCTGCCTAGCGTGCGGAGGGTCCAGGGTTCGAATACACAACCACCGTAAAAAAAAAATTTTTATTTCCTTATTTATTTCTTGTATAGCTAAATTTAATTAATAATATATTAAATATTGTATAAATATTAGGTATCCTATAGATATAAAATCATGAAAATCAATTTTTTTTAAGTTTAAGCTGGGCTACAAAAATTACTATATTAGTTAGCAAAAGTACCTAAATTTCCATGATATCCCATCGTTGCTATAAAAAATAGTAATTTTTATTAGCTTTTTAGTAAATTTTCCTACGACAGTTTTCTCAGTGTATATATGTATATATGTATACATTATTGATGAAGCCAATGCTTTTAAAAATTATACGCGCCTTTGGGGGATTAAACGCGTCTCTCGATTCTCGCGGACGAGGATTAGCCTGCGAGGATTTAAAATGTAATTTCGTGATAGCGTGCAGTCGACTAATGCGTTAATATGCGATGTGTGCAGGAAACAAAAGGGTTTATTGATATCATAGAAAAAGTTGTTAAAAGTGTGGGTTCTCTATTTGTTTAGTAAATGGAATATTTTTCAAATAGTGAATGACTGAATAGTCTTTTTAAGGTTTCACGTCATTTTGTAACATAACAATACGAAAATGCTCTCCATCAATACATTTGTGCGTAACAAATGACGATGTCATTTTATAATAAGCTTAATTAATTATTAAAATAAATTATTAATTGGAAATGGAAATCACATATGTTGTACATAATAATTTCAAGATTAATAATTATAACGTACAATTATCGTACTGCAACCATCATGAATGAACAATTTTGTTGTATTGATCTGATTAAAACTGCTTTTCACGTTAGCAAATCTTGAACAAAATCTGCCACCATCCCTTCGCAATCCCATGACGAATTTAGCACTGCCCAATTAGATCCCTCAACG
This sequence comes from Torymus aiolomorphi, assembly GCA_036365515.1. NCBI lineage: Eukaryota > Metazoa > Arthropoda > Insecta > Hymenoptera > Torymidae > Torymus > Torymus aiolomorphi. The sequence goes on along the minus strand of CM070875.1, from coordinate 9,365,467 downwards.
TCCTGGGAAAACTATATTTCTCATCACATAGTAAACATCCGCACGCGCTCATTGTCGCTCGAGAACAATCGGCGCGGCTCTAAAAACACTATATATACCTCTTACGGCTAATCCGGTGCTCACCCCGCGCCTCTCGCATACACGCGGTACAATATACATCGCACGAGAGCCCTCTGATACATACAGGAATCACGTTCGCGTGGATCCCGCTTTGTTCCGCTCGCGGATATGTAATTACGAATGGAATGCCGAGTCCATGGCATGGCCGAAATTTTCTTTGTAAAAAAAAAGTTCCGATTCGCGGAATGTACATAGCGTGTAGTATTTTGCGCCGAGTGAGAGTGGTTTTTTTGTTAGGTTGAGGGAGGAGGTGGAGGTTATTAGGTTTGGTGGATGTGGGACGGTTTTTCGGATGGCGAGGGAGTTGTGCGAGATTGAGTATTTTTTTGCGAGGATTCAATAGATTAAGGGCAATTGCGGACGACGAATCGCTGTAAGTTGGACTGTTTTTAATGATTAAAAAGTTCGCGTTGAGATGTTATACGAAGCGTTTTATGAAAGATTATGTTTATTGTAAAGAATACTTAGGTTTCTTAAAATTGTCGGAAGTAAAAAGCCGTAATAACAGTTATTAAAAAAAGCTTAACACCCCGGTAAATTATAGAAGCGCCGCGATCGTGATAATTCTTTCGTGGAATAAACTTTATATATAATTAATTAAACTCCGCGCGTCCACGTTTAATTTGCATCGTCAACGATTCTTTAATTCCAATCCTCTGTATTATACACTGAGAAAAATGATGTATTAAAAATTACTATAATATGTGGGAACAAATCTCAAATACTAAAATTATTACTATATGGCCCTTCACACAGCTCTGAGTTACAGATACAGTGAGACACAGATACAAAAAATAACATGGGTTACTATATCTATATATATGAGGAACAGACGGATACATGGGTTACAAATCTCTTGTTCCTTTGTATCTGACTTGTAACTAATATATGAGGCGTTTCATGTCAACTGCCCCAGATCGGCGCGCGAGTGCCAAATTGTGCTATTTCCAACTCATGTTTATGATACTAAAACGTACTTAAAAAAATTGTTTGATAAGCGTTTTCAACGTGTTTTTTCCTCAGCTTTCCAATGATATAGGCAGTTTTTTCGAAATTTTCCATTTTCACCTTCAAAAACTACAAAACATCTTATATCTCAAAAACCGCGCTGGGTCAGTTGACCTGAAACGCCTCATATATAGATATAGAAACCCATGTTATTGTTTGTATCTGTAACTCAGAGCTGTGTGAAGGGCCTATTTTATAGTAAAAATTACTATGTATATAGAAATTTTTATTATGTATATATCAATTTTTACTATAAAATATAGTAAAAATTTTGATACTTGAGATTTGTCCCCACGTTCCTATATATTATAGTAATTTTTAATACATAATTTTTCTCAGTGTACCTCGTACCACCTCCCACCCCGTGATAATCCTCTTCCAGCGATGAATTACGCAAAAACTTTGAGTAAAAACAAATCAATCCCGAAACGAGAAAAAACCACTCGAACTACTCTGCTCGCGCAATCGATATATCGCCTTATACTTCCCTTTGCGTCGCGCGAAAATCCATTCGTCACTCTAAACCTCGTCGTGTTTTTAATATCCCTGCGCGAGCGAGCGAGATCCTCTTCCTCTTCACTGAACGAAGAGCGGCAAGAACTATATACTTACTCCGCTTTCGCGAAGGAAAATCCGAGTAGCCTGGAGCTTTATACACGACACGTGTTCCCGTATACGCTTATATATATATATTTTCGACTGGAGCGCGGGCGAGCTTTATATAACACATGTTCGGTCGTATATAAGTGTATATCCTAGACGTGCGTACGGGCGCAAAGTTTCGCGCTGTCTTTTTCATTTCCAGGGGAAGGTCGTGGCGGTAGCCCGAACGTGTCTAGTTTTTCAAGGCGATGTTTGTACGCGCCCTTTGTCTCGCCTAAAACGAACGTAGATATATTCGTACGTATGCAGTATACGTATTATGCATTGGCGTCACGCTGAGTTGAGAATGAGGAGGAGGCTATAATATGAACAGTTCGAAGTGACTCTGTGCAAATCGGCATGAGAGATTCACCAGAACCGGCTAAAAATATAGAAGCGAAATTTCGGCAGTAGTTGGGGTGGCGCGTGGGAAATTTCCGGGTTCTGAAATTTTAATTCGGGATTGAGGGAGTTGTACATTAGCGTTATGTCAGCCGTTGTATGTATATGTACACATCCTACCAGACCAGATTGTGTTGGTTCTCTGGACCATTCTGAATATAAAAAAAAAACGTGAATACGGGAATTTACACAGAAAAAAGAAAATCTTTACTGTTAACGAACGGACGTTTGTATATGGACCAATGAATGTTCATTTATAGTTGGACAAATTTGTTAACAGTTAAGTTTGAGTTGTTTACTCAAACGATTCGCGATACTATAAATGAACATTCATTTGTTCATATCCAAATGTCCGTTCGTTAACCGTAAAGATTTTCTTTTCTCTGTGTGGTGGCAAGCTTTTTTGCAAATTATAAAATTTATTTTTATAAAGGCTTCAATATGTGTTTCATTTTCACGTGCGTTCAATTACGTTTTACTCGATCAAAAATGTTGTTTCCTTCAAAAATTACATGAGTTCAAAGATGAATGTAAAATACATTAGTTTCTGTGAATACAGTGAAAACTGGCAAAAAGCCCGCTTCTTTGCATTTTACAGTATTTTTTTATTTTATGCTCATCTTTGAACTCGTGTAACATTTGAAGGAATCAACATTTTTGATCTGGTAAAAAGCAAATGAATGCGCGAATTCTCTAGTTTTATTTCCATTTTTGAAATGCATGTGCGCCTCTTCTTGACAAAATGATTATGTATGAAGGAGGTCATTTTTTTCGCAGTTTTTCGAATTAAAGTTATTGGCTTTACCATCCAATCAACTATGTTTCCGATTTTCTGTACATTCAAAATGGTCCAAAGAACAAAAAGAAAAGAATAAGATCTGAAGTAGGCGTGCTCCTCAAATTTTTTTTTTAATTAGTTTTTATTGTAGTTGTTTGATGATTTGTGTAAAATTGCTCATACAGATTTTCCTTCGGGCCTGCGAATTTTTTAGTGATTTATTGATAAGAGTGGAACGAGGTGTGCGCCGTTTTAATGTGGGATCAAACGAGGCGTCTCATATGCATAATTTAAGCTAAGTGTAACCTTTACAGACACAAGTGGTTGAAACAACCGAAATATATTTCTCACACGTCGACACATCACTTTGGTTCTATTCAAAATTGAATATGCTGGGCTTATATTTTAAGCTCATGCATTATACTATACCAACTTTGTTAAGCGTACGTATATTTTTGAAAAGCAATCGTAAAAAATAAATTCAAGAAGCCACGAAATTAAGAAACCTGAAATAATTTCAAACATTAACATTATACACTAGAGCGTATCATCTACTGCAAGTTTGTCACGTATCATTCTCAGCATTTTTCCTATACGATGCATTTCACTAAATTTTTCTGAAACTTCCTCCTCGAGTATCCTTCCTTTTAATCAAATGGTTTTCATGTCTCCCAACACGACGCGGTACACTCCACAATTTTTCCGCACACCCAAACCTAAAATTCCCGCGCCCCGGGCGTTTATTGCATTTCCGCAGATGTCTCCGCAGCCGCGTACGGCAACAGCGCTCGCAACCTCTTTACGACTCCACACACAGTCGACTTACTCTCGCGCCGAAATTCAACTGTACTTACCTACCTCGTTCTCTCGCCCCCCTTCGAGGAAAAAAGGAAACCCTCGCCCATTTTACACTCACAACCACATCGTCAACGCGACCGCTAACCCCCACCGAGACGCTCGATCTTTTTTTCACTTTACGCTCCTTTGGCCCTAACAACCTCCTCCTCCTCCTCCATCACACTTTAGTAAGCCCCGATATCTCCTTCTCTCTCGTGCTTTCCGGACGATATAATAAAAGGGTGGGGGGGAGGGGCGCGAACGCGTGCACGAATCCGATAAAGCCGTCTTCCGCGCGCGCGCATGCTAATTGAATTGCAGACTGCACCTGAGTGCGATACGCGCATTATAATGGAGTTTCGCAAGGATTTGCCGCGGCTGAAAGAGATATCGGGAGAGAGACAGAGGAATGGATTGATGCACGCGCGTGGCGCGTATATAGTGTACGAGGGGGTTGATGCGAGTACCGTCGCGCTTGCAATTTTACTCGGCGGATCTGTATCGATTTCGCGAGGAGCTATACTGCGGTCGGTATGCGCGCTGCTGCTGCTGTTGTTTCCGATGATAGAGAGGGGGTGGGAGGCGAGTGGGTTGTATAGTGGTTTGCTCAGGGAACGAGAAACGGAGTTTTGTTGGTATATATGATGTCTCGTGGAAAAGTCTGCAGCAGTCGTCTATGGCGGGGTGACTCCAAGTTTTTCGTTGGGGATTTTCCGTCGCTTGTGGAAAAAGTTTGGCAAAATTTTGCGAAAGTCGTTCACTTTTATAAATATGGCAGAGTTCGTCTTTGTATCTCGGATATCCGTCACGAATAATACACGGAAAGTGTGACTTAGTGTGGGATCAGTTTTGGATTCTTTCAGTTTCATGTATGACAATGGAAGTCTTGTAAGATATATCTGGAACCAATTGGCATTGTGTTGCTAAATACCGTATAAGTTTGGAAGAGATTATTTACATTACCATTGCAAAAATTTAGAAATATCAAGAGAATTCATTTCAACAGCGTATTGAATCAAATTTATTTTTTCCTCGTTAGTTTTTCATCTTTTATACGCACACTAAAGTTCGTGTCGGTATAAAAAAAAAAGAATCTTATGAATCAAAGTCAGAAAATCTATTCTATGAGCAGTATTAATTAAAACTTTCATAACATTATTTATACTTTAATTAATATCAGGTGCGTGTACAGCAACTCTAAATACAGTAAACTCAGCGGCGAACGACTAACATTTCCATGTTCACCGTAGAAATTATATTATATAGTTCATGCATGCAACAAAATTAAAATTTACTCAAAATATCACAGAATAAAAGTCGAGAATAATAGTTTTGTCTGACGGACTCTATAATGTTAAAAATTACGATAAATTTCAAGGTATTCTTAATTAAAAAAAAAAGGAATGGCATGACAAAAATTAATTTTGTAACGATCATTACGTTTATTTTGCAAATTCCCAATTTTCATACTAACGACTTTCTCCCTGAAAAACTGAACCAGACGCCGCTCAGCCGGTATTATATTCCATGCCCGCTCTTGTTCCCTTCACTTTTTAACGCAGTTAATAAAGGCGGACGCTTACTTAAATACCGCGCCGCAACGGTGGCCGTAGCGTATCCCGGAGCCCAAATCCCACGTGAAGTTTAAGCAAGTTCGCCGGCTAACCGCACTTCTAAACTGCAGGGGAATACAGCACAATGGATGGGACGCGCGTCCTGGAACTCCCGTAATGCAGTTGCGCGCGCGTGTGACGTTGATGCCCAGCAAAACGCCGCTGTCTGAATGACTTTATCGGTGCGACGCGCACATAAGCTGAGTGAGAAGTGTTGGTATATTATATGAAAATTGTTATTAATATGGTGTCGGTTTTGTCAGCTTTTGGAAGTTTAATTTTTCTTTGTTGAAAAAGTATACTGATCGATAGTTAAAAAGTTATATAAAAGAATAACAAAAATTAATACTTTTCCAGTGATAATTTTTAATACGGTGCAATATTATTACGAATATGCTCGTAAATTTAAAGGTGATAGTATCGATCTTAAGGGAAAAGTAACCAAAACAAGTCTATTTTTCTGTTTGACGTTTCAGCGAATAATGGGGCACTGATCACAGGACTAAAAAGATTTATTGTATAAATATACAGTTTTTTATGTTACGTTGCTGACAAACGAGTTCTTTTAATGATGTTTTTACCCATTATTTACGTGTCACGACGTTAGATATAAATCAGCTTTGTTTTTTTTCTCCTCCGCGACATTATATTGCTTAACATTATGTTCTTTGTCAAGCATTTTGAAATTTTCAAAATCAAAGTTATGATTGGATTCATTTTTGTGCAGAATTACTGATGCGCACGATTGCTTTTTGTTTTGTTTGGCCAATACACGGATGTTGCTGATGAATCATTGCATTTGATTTAATAAACTACATTATTTTCAGTATTTTTGTTTATTTTGTCTTTTCCTTGCTTGGCCAATACACGGATGTTGCTGATGAATCATTACATTTGATTTGATAAACTACATTATTTTCAGTATTTTTGTTTATTTTGTCTTTTCCTTTAACATTTTACTGCCTCGGGAACATCGATACTATAATCTTTAAATTAATTCATCACCGAGGGATACCTTCGTAACAATAACACGATCTAGTGTTATTGGATCAATATTATTGTGTAAATATTATCAATTTGTATACATCCATATTTTAGACAAATATTGCCGCAGGGTCTCATTTCCATTTTCTCATTTTCCTGTCTTAGGTGTGTCTTTTTCTTATTCACTCTGTAATATAATATTGAGGCAAAGTTTAACTAATAGTATACATCCGACTGATACTTTATCGTTTGAGCACATCTCAACTGTCACTATAGTTTTTTTTATTAAAGATTAATAAACAAGTGTTATTTTTTCAATAAACAATAATATTCGTACAATACTGCAACAATGTCGACAAATATTGTCGACAAATAATGTATAGAAATTGAATTAAAAAAAAGATCGTTTAAGGTCAAAATTGAAAACCGAAAATAAATCTTTATGGAACAAAATTGCCTACAAAATTCAAATTATACACGCAATATTATCAATCTTGACAAACATTACGAAATAATAATGCACCAATGCGGAAGGTAAATCAAGTACCTGTACGAGCTTTCAGCAAACAATATATATCACCCCGAAAAATCTCTGTCTCTCTCCCCCTTACATCCCGAAAACGCGCAATCAGAGCATTTTCTAATTAAACCTACCTACCCTCTGCCGCCCGCCCCTTCAAGCCGATCGACGAAAGTAAGCCCGCGGCGTCATGATCGTCTGTTGCTCCCACCGACGAGCGCAACCCAATTTCCGCCGCTAAAAAAATCCACTCGAGGCCCGAGGGCATCGCGGCCGGGACACAAGTGGTATATACTACTGCTACTCATGAGCAGCGCGGGCCTCTTTTTGCATGCATATACATAGTAATATACATGTAGATAGTGCTCGAAAGCTCTCAGCGGCGCGCGCGCGCCCATCGTCGATCGACGTGGCGTACATATTATAGGTATAGGTGGTCCTGACCGCGAGAGGAGAAAGATAAAGGTTCGCGGTCGTGTTTGCCAGAGGCGGATCGGAGATTGCCTTGTTGCTGTTTAATCGGGGAGTTTTAGTTAGTGAAAAGAATAGAACGAATTTTAATGTTCACATAGTTTATAGTTTCACTTATATGGATGGATTTATTTTTAATAATATTTATTGTATTTGGTTAATATTTTTCCTGAATTTCATTGTAATAGGTGAATACTGTTTTTTCTTGAAACTTTATGCGTATATTGAATATCGTTGTCGATTTTTATAAGAAATATTGATTGAAAACCTGCATTTTTTCCATTTTATAAAGTATAAAGCAAATATTGAAAGGAAGTGTGTTACATCATAAGATTAACTTTAAATTTCCATTAATATTCAAAGATATAAGAGAGCGCTTTTAAGCCGTAATTTATTGATGACAAATGACCGAAAAACCCGACACGGTCTTTCAATTATCTAGGAAATCAACAGGTTGCGATAAAATTGCTCTTTATAATAACACGTATAAGAAGCCCCCAAAAAAGTGCAATGGACGTCATAAGAGAGTCATTGCAAAATACAAGCTATATGCATCGATATATATATATATATATATATATATATATATATATATATATATATATATATATATATATATATATATATATATATATATATATATATATATATATATATATATATATATATATATATATATATATATATATATATATATATATATATATATATATATATATATATATATATATATATATATATATATATAACTTGAAAGCTGCGAGGTAAATTATTAAGTTCAACTAATCCTTTCTTTAATTATTATAAATACCAGTAAAAACAAAAATCGATTCGAAAAAAACTTTTAAAAAAGAATTTTATACGTGAATAATTCATTTTCAAAGTCTGTTCAGGAGTGACCAGGAACTGACAGAGTTGACTCAAATTTTGGGAAATATTGATAGGTACTAAAATATGAATAAAGGCAAAGTTTTATAGGGTTTAAAAAATTGAAAACAGCCTCTACATCAAACTTGAATTCGTCTTAAATATGTCTTAGATAAACTTTCAAAAAGAAAATGAAAGTAGAGAGAAATCAATCTTTAACTTATTTTTTTCCAGAACTGAAAAATCTTAATTCATTCAAAAGTTATGTTAGTTAAGATTAATATAAAAAATGGGACGTACGAATTGCAAAAATTTACTGTTTCATATTCGTGTGATATTTTATTGCAGTTTCAACATTGAACTTTAAACTAACATAACTTTTGAACAAATTAATATCTTTTGATTCTGGGAAAGAAAGAAAAAGCTTTGTTTTCTTTTTTGGAACGTTATCTAAGATTATTTTAAACTGAGTAATTCGTTTGACAACAAAACTTTGGCTTTCTTATGTTTAGGTATCTAAAAACATATTCGAAGTTGCGCAGAAGTCGTGATCCGAAGTTCATGGCCCCTATTAGTAAGCCGTTTACGCTTTGTCCTTTTCTTTATTGCCATTCAATCTTTCTTCTTAATAAATCTATAATAAGGCAAAATAATAAAATCCCTCGATCTTACTTCAACTTGCGCTTTTTACAACTTCAATTTATCTTTAAAAATGAAAATTCACAAACAGTCCTACACGATATTTATCTACCCTGCTTGTAATGTTGGAAACTAATTTAACAAAATTTTTTGGTTTTAGCAACTTTGTAAAAAAAAAACTCAGTCCAACATTTTACCACGCTAACCCTGTACAAACATTTCCCCTCCTTATAGCGTAAAAATAGTTTGTTGCCTAAAGATAAAGAAAAAAAAAAAAAATTCACACAATAAGGGAGTTTGAAAAAACTTTGGGAGAACGTATACGAGGTATGAGAAAGTATACATCGGTCACGTTCCCATCTCGTCCAACAACAACTCTCCTCTCATCGCCACACACTCACCTTCAGCAGTTTCGTGCCATTGCTGAACTCTCCGCCTCCGCTACCGGCAGTTGCAGCACCAGACGGGCCTCCTGGAGCTCCTCCGCCCCCGCCGCCGCCCCCACTGCTCATGCTCTCAGGCTGAACCGAGGCATACGACAGTGGTATGCTCGTGCTGGTCATGGAGCTGCTGAGGACGGAAGTTGCTGGTGGCCGGCGCGTCGCGTTGGTCAGCTTGGTATTGGCGTCGCCGATTTTGATCATGGAGTTGCCACGGCCACCTTGCGTCTGACTGGCGCGGCTGGACTTGCCGATCTTGATGCCGCTGCTCGTGCGTTGAACGCCACCCTCGCTCGCGTCAGCGCCCAGGATGGCCGGGCCGAGTAGAACCGCGGCTACTGCTGATATTAGCAGCAGATGGAGGATCGACGTCATCTCTGTGTGGTGCAGATGCTGCGGGGGTTTAGCAGAAAGCGATGGCCTCCTTTCGTCTGAAAGAAGAGAGAATTCCATTTTTTTTATTCTATAACTTCTGGTAGGTATAGGTTTCGTTTAACTATATACCGATGTCAAGATTGGGGCATGCACTTGGTCTCGTTTAATTGTATGAAGGGTAAGTGCTGTTTCAGTGCCAAATGATTCTGCGCTTGTTAGATTTCTTGGGAACGTATATAGTTAGAGAAATTCGGAATGCAGAGAACTAACTGAAGGATTTTGACGCGTTTGTTTCAGTAGCATCATCTGGTAATCGAGTATGTGTTAGGTGTTTACGTCACATTCCGTGTAGGCTTTAACACCGATAACATATTCAAATCACCTTCGGCACACTTTGTTAAAAGCGAACATTTAACTAGAAGGTCGCTGAAGTTGTATACATACATAGGTATACCGGATCCATTCAAGTAGTAAGCATCCCGCAACTTACTTAACTTTAGTGCCAAAAGTTATTTTTGTGAAACCTCTTTTTTCAACGCCTGAATTAATAGATTTTTTAATAATTTACAATCTTCTTTAAACACTAATTAATAAATCAACGGGTTTTTTGACTGAGAAAACCTCTTGGCGGGTTGATAGGATTTAAAATTCTTAGTGAGTGCGTGCGTGCGTGCATGTGTGTACGTGCGTGTATTTCTGTGTATAGTTTTTCTAATTTATGCCCGGGTACGTCATAAACGACGTATAATGATTGATTAATTAATAAACCACCGATTAATTACCATAACGTAAAAAAATAATATTAGTTTTAGTGGGAATAGATTAAATCGTGTTGTGTTACTGCTTTTATTTATATTTTATAGTACATTTCGACACTGGTGCGGAAGGTGATGATTTACTTCCGCACTCGTTTCGAACGTTTAATATATGAAAAATGAATAAAATATTTCATTATAATATTAACTTTAAAAATGACTAAATAACCTTTACTTTGAAATCATAGTTTCTTGGTGAAATTTCACAAATATATTGCCTATGCCACACACGAAATTGTCTATAAATTTCACGTTTACGCTTTTTTTTTCATATACATTTTACTTGAGAACCGCTGTTATATATTTTATAAAATCTTTTTCTGATTTCTATTTCTCTGTACTGTTACGGGTCAATACCCGGCCATGTATATACAGTTTCGAGGAACGAGGCGAGCAGCGTCGTTTCGACACACTCAAGACGTGGAGGATCGACGAGACTCAAGCTATGAGGAAACGTTCGTCGCACCAGACTAAAAGTGCTAACGCCCTGGCGCAATGGTTGTAGCAACACCAACCTTAGTACGAGAAGCCACGAGGAAATAAATCATACGATCAACCAAAGTGCTGACAACTCGCACCAGCGGTTGCAGGAAAATTAACTCCCACTTATGACAGGAAGAAGAAGCGGATACGCCCGGTTGGAATTAAATACGACCAGGTGACAGGAACGGAGAAAGTGTAGAGAGAGATCTGGACGAATGAGGAACAGGACGCGGAGAGACAACGCAGCGATCCACGAAGAAGACTATACAGCTAAGAGTAACCGCGCCGCGAGTAGGGCTAATATCTTTCTCTCATATTAAGTATTTAATAAATATACCATTCCATTATCTAATTGCTTCACATTTCATTGTACCGTTCCATTACTGGAACATCACGGAAAGCTGAAACCCTCTACTCGTTATAGTTGTGAATAGCCTTCACACGTAACAGTACATGAAAAATATTTTAAAAAATAGTCAAAAATTATTTTCCAATTGACAAATTTCTGACAAGTTTTCTTCTTTCCGATATAAAGAAGTATACACGACAGACAAAAAGAGAGTAATTTACAAAAGTTGAACTTTTTCAAGTATTTACGCCAACTTCTCGATTTCTTAACTATTAATCCGCCGGCATTTGACGCTATTCAAGTGCACGTTCATTATCAGTCAGTCCGGAGATTTTGTGTCATGTCATTCTTTCTATCTGTGATACAAAATAGTCTATAAATTTTACGTTTATTCATAAAGCTCGAGAGATAACGATTTGAAAAAAATGTTGAAAAAATTTTAACCTGAAATATCTCCGAAATTTATTGACAAAGTAATCATATGATCTTCATAAAATTTCATACAAATATTGCCAATATCACATACAAAATTATCTATAAATTCAAAGCTGATTCATAAGGTTGTTCACAAAAAATTACGATTTAAAAAAAAAGGTTAACAAAATTTGAACATCAAATGTCTCTAAAATTTATGAATCAATACTTTTACCCAAAGAATTCATACAAACGAAATATACAAACTCTACATCTCGTCATCTCTACAAAATGTGAAAACAATTAAATAAATTTTACTCCATTCATCGTGCGACAAAGAAAATCACTTTTTTAAAATACGAAAATTTTCAATGTTAAATATCTCCAAAAATAACCGAATAATCTTGATAAAATTTTGCACGCTATTGCCCATATAACATACAAATTTGTCTATAAATTTCAAGATGATACATCAAGCCGTCCTCGAGCAATTACGATTTGAAAATAGGGTTAAAACAGTTTTAACCTCAAATATCTCTGAAATTCATAAACGAATTCATTTACCCTAAGAACTCTTATAATAAATAATATACAAACCGAAGTACATAGAGCGCAAGGTCAAACCTTACGCCCTTCAACAAGGCGATTCCTTCGTATCCCTCTTCCCTGGAATCGATGGCAAGTACCACAGCCTCGAAATCATCTTTGCGACTACCGGCCACATAATCCTCCAATTGTCTTTGTGGTACTTCGTTAAAATAACAGCCACGAAATTCTACCTGGATGAACCACTGGTCCGAGAAAAGCTGCAATTCTTCACGATTTTATATCCCCTTCTGATGGTGGGCTACAGCGAAAAGACTGAGAAGGAATGGACACCGAATGAGCGAAGAGCTACTGTGCCACTATCACATCATTTTATGCAAGACGCCTTTGCGAGCCGAACTGGCTGAGGGGTTCGACGACGATCCCAACGCTCGAGACTATAAAGAAGGAATACGAGAAGAGGAAGCTGTTGGGGATGGCGTAAGCGGCGCTGAGCTGGCCGTCGAGGGTGTACAAGGTAGTGATTGACAGTGGCGTTCCGGCCAAGCTGGAGGACTGGTACTTCTGTGACAGGGTTGCCTGGTATATGAAAGCGATGGACGAAGACGAGTATTACGAGAGGAGGATGAGGCAGCGTGTCAGGGAGCTTTTGAATGAAGGCAGGAGGCTGCTGTCTACTATTGAGTAGTCTATAACTTTTAAAGTTATAGATTTATATTATATAAATTAAAAGTCCGTAACTTTTTTCGTGTTTCTAAATATTACATTCTGCTTTTATATTTTCAATTACATACAAATGTATACTAATTATACGTGTAAAACCTTTACCATTTCTTATAATTAATAAAGTACGGAATATCAGCAATAAGATATATGATTAAATATTTACGTAATTTAATATATCACATTTTACTTCATATAAGGTGAACCACTCTAAAATAAAAACGCATAATACAATAAACTTTTCGATAGAAAAAACACTTCCGATAATCGCATCCAATATTTATCATGTCTACTATATGCAAAAGTGCTCGAATTATTTTATGAAAGTTTAATACTCTTTTTGTTCGTCAACAAATATTAATTTACGATCCATTTTTTAAATTCAATTTTATACAATGTACTTAATCTAAAATAATTTTTATGTCTTTCGTAATATTGTTCTTTATAAGTTTTCAATAATATCTAAATATAAGTATACATACGTCAGCCTGTAAAACACAATAAAATTTTAGATATTCCAATGACTAGATAAAAAGACATTAAATTTCTAGCATTATTATATACTATACATTGGAATCTTTCATCAACTTCCATCTTCATACCGTAAAAAATCTGCTTCTACATTACGGAACGAATTGCGTGTAAAAATCAAAAATTGCAAGCACGGCGCTGCCGTGCCTTTTGATAAATTTCAATTTGCAAAACTATCCAAACTTGGGAAAATTCGAAAGAGTGCGAAGTGTCGATCCATCTCTCTCTCTCTCTCTCTCTCTCTCTCTCTCTCTCTCTCTCTCTCTCTCTCTCTCTCTCTCTCTCTCTCTCTCTCTCTCTCTCTCTTTCTACATACATACACACACAAATACATGTTAACGCTACAGGAGGCTCTTCCCAGCCCGCATAAGCGGGTTGCAGCAATGTTAATTGCATTTTGCGGTACTCTGGCTCGCTTTAATGGAAATTTTTTTGACACCGGCCGGGAATTACCGCCAACTTTGCCGCTTAATTGTAATTATGCGAAGGAACTTATTATTGGTGCAATACATCGGCATAATGTAATAGTATATAATATGTGGACGATGGTGCGCAGCTAACCCTTTCAGTCAAAAGTTTTTGTTCTTTTCGAATATGACTGACGTTAAATTTCTAATACTTATATTTACGTAGCGAATAAAATTGAATCAACGGGGTGACGAACTACGAGGGTAGGGCGGGGGGGGGGGGGGGGGGGCGAGTAAGAAGGTGAAAGTCGCGCACTAACAAGCTTGCGGTAGTGAGTTTATAATTATTTGATTAAATTGGTGCACGTGTGAATGGCACAGCGTCGAGCTTATTTACTATACGGATATAGGAATTTGATTTCAAAAGCTGGAAACGAGGTTCGAGCTAATTGGATGTATTTTAACTTTCGACTGTAATGGAAATTATATTTGGCGCGAGAAATAAAGCGGGATTGTAATTTGCAAACATAAGTCATAAAGTGTAATATCAAAATTTTATTATACAGACCAGTCATAAAGTGTTATATCAAAATTTTATCATAGCGAAGTTATAGTACTATTTGGATCAATATCTTAATAATTTCAATAAGGTAAGTAAAGCTATATAATGACTCTAATATGCGTAATTCAGCCACTTTGCTATTTCTGTGCCACGACTTATATTACAGTAATCTTAAATAAACACATTGATAGCTATATAAAACATATGCCCAATAAATCGTTTTGAAATTTCTTGAAACAGTACTTATGTTATTCGAGATTTTTTTATTTTGTATAAGTATATAATATAGCTTGTAATCGGAATATAAACTTTAAAACTCAATTGCAAATGATGCAGATAGAAAGTTTATCTCTTTTTCTTTGTGTACTGAGAAATTCTTTTTACGGTTTGTGTTTATTTCAATAAGAAAAAAATCCCTTGTAATCTATAGATCTATAATTTACCCAATCCAGTAAAAATTATCCATACTCGATAATTAAATAAAGTTTTTTCTATATACATGAAATGTTAATTGAGGTTTTTTCATAATTTCAAGACTTTTTTTTACAATTTTTCTTAATTTATGTTCTTTTTTATAACTTTTTAAAATTGGCGGTAGTGGGTAATGCGTTACCTAATTAAATCAAAATGCATTCTTTATATTTTGGCTTTCAGTAAAGGCAATATCACTCCCGATGCGTGTTTGATTTTTTTCTTGGTGGTACAATATAGTTTGACATATATTTACTAGTTTTTTTTTTATGATTACAGAAGCGTACAAATAATCGTACATTTTAAATGAATTACAGTAAACTACAACAAAATGAATCGTATGTAATTAAAATACTTTTCAAACAATAATAACTGTTATGGTAATGCGAATTTTAAGATCAACAAAATATTATATATTATATGAAAAAAGTCTAATGTTTCAATAATCAAAAATAATTGTCTTAATTATTTTCACGAGCAAGTGGAGAGCATAAAACATCAGTTTCTGAATGTAATATTTCGGAACTAAATATATAAAACCAGTTGAAAGTATAAGAAGTCATCACGATTCAATAGTAAACAGCAGCCTTCGACCTTCATCCAAAAGCTCCGTGACACGCTGCCTCATCCTCCTCTCGTAATCCTCGTCTTCGTCCATCGCCTTCGTGTACCAGGTGATCCTATCACAGAAGTACCAGTCCTCCAGCTTGGCCGGATCGCCACCACCGACCACTTGCTTGTACACCGTCGATGGCCAGCTCAGCGCCGCGTACGCCATCCCCAGCAGCTTCCTCTCCTCGTATTCCTTCTTTATACTCTCAAGCGCTGGGATTGTCGTCGACTCCTCAGCCAGTCCAGCTCGCAGAAGCGTCTTGCATAAAATTGCGTGATAGTGGCACTGTAGAGCCTCGCTCATGCTGTCGCGCAATTCGGTTGAGGCGCTGTGGACGAAAAGCAGCATGACTATGTCGCAAGCCGCCGAGGCGTAACGCAACATCTGGAAGTCCACGAGAACGCAATGAAGGGGTAGTTTTTTATCTTGGTCCCTTAATTTGTCGTCGAACATGATGTTGGTGCGCCATAGGTCGCCGTGGCAGATGACGTTGCAGCCGCTTGTTGATGCTAAGGCCGTATAAGTGTATTTTTAAACGTTGGTAGAAAAAATTAAAGGGACACTTATTTGTCATGAGTAAGAACCTGTTATCTTTAAACTATCCTTAGATTACGAAATATGTTCGTTCGAAGATGAAAAAAAGAGAAATTATAGCTTAAAATCTCTATTTTTTGATAATGAATTTAAAATTTTTAAAACCTCAAAAAATGAAATTTTTCTGTGTTTTTATTTCGTAATTTTTTTGAATAGATGAAACCGATAGGTATCGATAGCTAAGCTCGCAAAGTTATTAACATTTGAAAAAAATCTCCTTTTTAACTTTGAGGTGTTATAGGTGCAGGAAATTTCTCTTTGCGGGGAAACGTACAAAAACCTATCTCATAATTTAGGGACTGTAAAAAGCTGAAATTAAAAAAAAATAAATTAGCTTTCTAATCGGAAACAAAGCCATTTTTTTTTTAATTCGACATTTTACAATCCCTAAATTATTAGATAAGTTTGGTACGATTCTTCGTTAGAACAGTTGGCATCCTCCTTTCTGAAAAATAAGATGTATAATAAACTAATAAGGAAAGTGAACACATCACACCCCATCCATTAGATTCTTTTAGAGAAACTTCTGAGATTAGTAATAATTCAGACTTTATTTAAAAAAATTTTAAAAGTGTCTGAAAAAGTCTTGTGCAATCATTTGAGATTTGAATAGGATATTCTTTACACGATTGCCGAACACCTGAAAAAGCGTTTTTTCTTTTTCTTGAAATGTTATTTAAATGAATGAAAACCATAAAATTTATGAGTCGATAAGGTAGGGATTAACTTTTGCTTTTCATATCGTCTTAAAATGCAAATATAATGGGTTCTAAAAATCTGTCTGTATCCGTATGTTGATTGGTGTTTCTTCATATGAGTACGAGTATGTTAAAAATCAATCGAATAGAGAGTTAAGCTTTCAAAATCAATTGGTTCATTTACAAAAAAACACCTTGTACATGCCCTTATTCAGAAATGAGAAACAAAGTTTCAAATTTAAAAGATACTAGCTACTTTTAGCGCGCTTCGCGCGTATCATTTATCTCTTTGTTTTTTTGTTTTTGAGGTTATGAACATGGTCAAGTTTCATTTTAAAAGTTTGTTTTAAATAGTTTAAATTATACGATAATAACGTAAGTCTCATAAATAAAATCATGAAATTTTTCTTATACTATTCAGTTTTAAATATTCAAAGTCAAGAATCCAATCTTCAAAATTCAAATATACTCGATTTTGGCGCTTATTCTATGTAGACCAATCAAATGAGCCAGCAACAACCAATCAAAACAGTCTTATTGTGATGACAGATTTCCTCCATCACTTTTTTAAGAGAGGATTTGGTCAATAAAAATATTATGTAAAATTTTTAGAAAATTCGAAAATTTAAAATTGGCTAAGAAAAGTAGATTTGCTTCTTTTTTGTTCTATGTATGACCATTTTTCACAATGTTATGCGATAGTTTGAAGATGATAGTTTTTTTTTGTGAAAAATAAGTGTCTAATATTTTTCACCAATATATATGTGGAGTTTATAAGTTTAGATTTAACAAAAAACTGTGAATTTTATGATTATAAAAATGGTTTTATAAAAAAAGGTATTTTTTTCGTATTTTATTTTTCCATATCAAAAATAACTCAATTATTGTTTTTGCACGTTCGATATATACATTTTTATACATTTCTACCATGAAATTCAATACATCGTAGAAATTATTTAATTTCATTGAAAATCCAAGTCAAATTCGAAGAAATATTAATGAAAAAGTAATTAACGCCTAAGCAGACAACGAAATAATAAATTAAAAAAACAATTATATACCCGGACCACTTTTATATTTGATAATTTAATTTTCACGATATATAGAGGCAAATCTAAATGCATAATTTATACGTTGATCAATCTGATTATAACTTGAGTATTGCAGAAATCGCGAAATGATAAAATTGCAGCGCACATGCTGAGAATGAAGTTGAATTGTAAACAAAACTGAGAAGCTAAAGGAGATAATAGAAAGAGAGAGAATGAGTCAGGTCATTCTCTGCTTATCACGTTCGCTTATCTCGATAAGTTTTGCTCTGCAGATCCCATTAATTTTTCTTTACTTTGTGAAATCCAATTTGAGAGTAAATATTTTTGGGCACGTTTTAGGCTTTTGTTATCGTTAGACTTTATAGAAAACGAAAAAAAAAAAAAAAACATTTGTACTCTTACGCACTTAATAAATAGATATTGATTCCACAATATACAAGGTGTTTGAAATTTCGAACGTTCATAGTGAACGAAAGATTTTTGCCATTTTCAAATTTAGCCGAATTTGGCTACTTAATACGTTTAAAATCGGATAATAACTGTATTTCTTCACTTCTCACTCTTGCAGTCACCAGTAAACCACACTCCGGGGAATTCTAACCAGAATTAGAAACTTTAAGTTAATATTTCGTTCATTATGAACGTTCGGAATTTCAAACACGTAATATACAAGAATGAAATTATTGGTTAATGAACTACATGTATTTGCCTTTTCCCTGAAATTTGATAATAATTTCTTTTGGAATACGATGCAGTGAACACAAGGCCATAGTAGGTACATTGTTCTTTTCTGTAATTCAAACTTTTTTGAAAAAATTTTTTTTTTCGATAGGTATTTTCTAAATTTATATTTAGTGGTAGGAAGATTACATGTTCTCTATTTCTACACTGCCAACCATATGTGCCTTACATTTATTGCAAATGTACATCGCTGCACATTAGTTAAAAATCTCGTAAATGCAAAATTGCTTATGCTTTAAACAGTGGTACAGCATAGCAATAAATTTACTATATAGATATCGGACAACGAAATTTTTTCCATAGCGCATCGTACATACTATTGAAAGCAGTATTTAAACTTGGAGCCTTTTACGATGCTACCAACACAAATCTTCCAACGAAGTAAAAACCCCAATCACGTTTGACTTGCGCACTCACCATCGTCCGCCTTGACTAACTCGCTCACGCGCTTCATAATCCTCGGCACAATAAGATCGGCGTCTTTGATGTTAAACCTCTCACTTGCCAGCTGGCGCAGCGTTTCGAACGCGAGTTTGTTTGCTCGTCCTGCTCTGCCCTCGTTTGTGAACACCTTCTCCTCGCCCACGTACTTCCCCAGCTTCTCACCGGACCTCGCTTCGAGCGCCAGGCTTGCGGCGTGGAAACGCGCCAGGGTGGTCAACACCGCCTTCAGCGACTCCTCGTCGTACACCGTGTCGCGGCGCACGGCAAAGCCCTGTTGACGAAGATCCTCGAAGACGAGCAAGTCTGGTCTCGCTACGTAGCACCTCGGTGACCAGTGTTCGTCGAATTTACCGCGATTCTCCGTTAATCGGGGATAAAGGTCGGCGAAGAAGCGCACCTCCTCCTGGATGACTCGCTCGTCGGCGAGAGGGTCCGTCGTCGGCGGTGTCTTCAGGAAGAACTTCAGCGTCAGTTCGGTGCAGTCGTTGTCATCGCAAGAGTTCTGCTTATAGCACTTGGCGGCGAGGAAATCGTGCCGACCCATGATTCCCTGACGCTGAGACGACTGGGGCTCGAAATAAAAGTCCTTCGCTTGCACTTCGACGCCCGGTAGTGTCTGTAACACCCAGGAATTAACCTCCTCGCGGCTGATCTCAGGACGAGACATGTTTCGGCGGATATTATCGTTGCGATTTGATGTTTAGGCGGTAACTTTAGAACGAGGTTATGTCATTCCGCAACATGCAGACAACTTCAGATCGCACCAATGGAAAAATTGCTCTAATACATGTATACATGTATTTATATACACAAACTATCAGCAGCACAGCAGACGATGTTTTTGGCGCGTTGCGCTCGATACTTATCTGTTCGTATTATAAGCATTTTGCATATTGCATGTTGCGCTCTGAGGTTAACGGCGTGTAATATTATTTATCCAACACTGGCTTTGAGGTCGGCCGGCAACATTGAATCTTACCTACTCCTTGACACGACACAATGATGTGCAGAAGTGCCGGCTGGAAGCCTAGTGCTAGGAGTTTACGGTCTGTCTTCATAGGATAATGATGAATTACGAATGATGAATTATGCCCGATGAAAAAAATTTTGTTAGCCGACATCTACTAAATTTATAGTCACTGGTGTACCTTCGGTGTGCTCTTCTTTCACCAGTGACTACAAATTTAGTAGATATCGGACAACAAAATTTTTTCCATCGGGCATAATTCATCATTCGTAATTCATCATTCTCCTATGAAGACAGGCCGTTAGAAGCTGCCGCTACCACCGCTATTCCCATCGTCGCCGGTCTAATTCTCCCTTGGATTGACGAGATTTGGGATTTTGAGCATTTAAAAATATGTTAATTGAATTTTCAATTTGAACCCGCCAAGCTCATTTAATCAGAGATTACATCTATATTTATAATTGAATAGATCCACGATTAGTGGTACTTAGATCATCTACATTTTTAATTAATTAAAAATTTTTAATTAAAATCATCAAACTCTATTCAAACTTTATACATGAGATGTTATGTAGTATTTCATATACAGACATACATTTCATTAAGAAATGGTTAATTAAATAGTTCGTTAAAAATGTTAATAGAATCGTGGCTAGAACATCAATAGTAAAAATACGGCCAATATGGCTAACATATTTCTCAAGAGTTTGTACAGCTCACTATTTAACATTTATCTTTTAATTCATCTACTTTTACACTCCAATATCAAGGTCTTACACATGTTATAGTGGGGGGGGGGGGGGGGGTAGAGTTATTAAAATTTCACAAGTTTTTAAAACAATTGTAAGTACGTTTTATTATAAAAATTTAAAAAGTTTTAAATTCTCACTTAAAAGCAACTCTCTAAACACAAGATATTTAATTATCATCATAGCTGTTTTTTTATTACAATAAGCATAAAATATTAGATTAAAATTTACTCAGCTATCATTTTCGACATGCTCTTCTTTACGTATTAAACAATACCCCCTGTATTTGAAACTAACGTTCTAGAACAAAAGCACGAAAGCCTCCGCCTTTTTGTCGTACCAAACTCGATATCGACGTATTCATAGAGATCCTAGATTCAATAAATATATATTCGATTACAAACTTTCGACCATCTGTATACACAATGAACTTCACAAAACGTACACATCAACTGTCTCAAAAATGGAATACAAATAATACACATCACGAAAGAAAATGTTCCGTCAGTCACAGAGCGTACGCTCGGCCTCCTCGATCAGCTCGATCAGCATGTCCTTGGCCAAGTTCTCGGCGTCGGAGTCAGCGCCCAGCCTCAGTCTGCAGGCCTCCAGGTACAACGCAAAATCGCCGCCGGCCACGTCCTCGACCAGCGGCTCTATCAGGAACTCGTAGCAGGCGCGAGCCATGCCGGCAAGCTTGTATCTGTGGTACGTGTCGACGACGTTCTCAGGTGTGGGCAACGTGTCCACCGCCACGTCCTCCAGTGCCGCGGACTGCTGCAGGGTCTGCTGGAGGCATTTGGCGTAGTGGGCGACGAGGTCGATCTCGGCCTCGACCCGGAACAGCGTCGTCGTGTGCATGTAGATGAAGAGGGCGACGTCGAGGCAGGCTGGGGCGTAGCGCGCGTAGCTGTAGTCGACCAGCAGGCACCCGGGCCGCGTGTCGAACAGGAGGTTCGCCCCGTAAGGCGCCCCGTGGCAAACGACGTTGTAGTGGTCTGCGTATATTTGAGAAGTGAGAAAACGGGTTGTTGTACTATATGTATGTAGGGGCTGGCGTCATCGTTATTTCGGTTTTGTTCATTGTTCAGAGGAAATTTTAATTTTTTAGAAATTGATCCGTCCGTTATTATTTGCAGAATATTATACCCACAATGACCGTTGAAATTTCAGAAGAAAGATAGACAAAGTGATGTCGAATTATTTAGGTGGCCAATTTACCAAAATAAACAGATAGTTTGTATGAAAAAATTATCATCTCGCGTAAAATAAAGCCAAGACTATAGTTTAATAAGTTCGTGCAGACTAATGTATATAGGGTGGGTCTAGAAAGATAGAGAAAGTGATAGACGTCTCACCATTCAGAAAATTAAAAATAGAATATTTGAGCCTCATCAGCAGATGCACCACTGTCCCAATGCGTTTCGATCAGAAAGTACAATTACTAGAGAATACAACTAATATAGAAAAACATTTATAGAATTGATTTAATATTACAATACGATAACCGAAATATAGAAGTTAGAAATAATAAAAGTAGAAAGTATATCTCATAATCTAGAAACCAATAAAAATCAACAAACGAAACGAAGAAAACATATAGTACGAAAGACACATTTATAGAAAATACATAAGACGAACGCCACAAATATAGAAGAAACTATAGTTTTTTCATTTATTTTTTATACGCGTGTCATTTATCTTATGTATTTTCTATAAATGTGCCTTTCGTACTATATGTTTTCTTGGTTTCATTTGTTGATTTTTATTGGTTTCTAGATTCTGAGATATACTTTCTACTTTTATTACTTCTAACTTCTATATTTCGGTTAACGTATTGTAATATTAAATCAATTCTATAAATGTTTTTCTACATTAATTGTATTCTCTAGTAATTGTAATTTCTAATCGAAACGCATTGGGATAGTCGTGCATCTGCTAATGAGGCGCAAATATTCTATTTTTAATTTTCTAAATGCTAAGGCGTCTGTCTATCATTTTCTCTATCTTTCTAAACCCACCCAATGTGCATACAAAAATCGCGTTATTGTAATACTTGTAAAATTTTAATTATTTCCATCAAAATAAACTTTACTGAAAAAAGCTTTACACAAGTTTATCCATTTTGGCACTAACATTATAACAATAACAATAAAAAATCTCGAGTTAATCAAACAGTTCTCAGTATAATAAGCAACCTTAAGCTCTCAAATCTCCACGCGTCGACTCATACACTACTCACCTTTCTTGGGCACGACGAGCTTGCAGATCCGCTTGAAGATCCCGTCACACAACCCCGACTTCAAGCCGAACCTCTCCACCATCCTCTCGATCACTTTGAATCCACTCTGCAGCGCGCTCCCGGCCTTGAAGACCTTCTCCCTGAAGGCGTAGGGACAAACCTCGTTGAGGGGTTTGCCTAAGTCGGTCTCGGCGAGTATCGAGGCCGCGTGCAGGTTGGCCAGACTGGTGAGGGTGGCGTACACTTGGTTCTCATCGAGGTCGAAGCAGCTGCCCGTCTTAAACTTGCTGGCGTTCCTGTGGGCGCTGCAGGACACGTATCCCATGGCGCTCATATCCTGGAGTATGAGGACGCGCGCGGTCGATAGTTGACAGCGCGGCGACCATGGGAAACCGAAGTACTTGGTTTGGAGGAGCGGCTGCACGTTCGAGTAGTAGTAAACGTCGTCGCGGAAGAGCTCGTCGACACGGGGCTGCGGGAGGAAGACAATCTCGCGCCTCGTCGATGAGCATTCCGGTATATCGCTACGGAGGTCAGAGTATTATGTTGTTATTTTGAGATATAGAAGGCGGAATTCTATCATTTGTGTTGGTGTTTTAAGGAATTAATTTACTTGGATATCCGCACGAAAAACTGCTTTATATATATATGAAAAAGTTACTTACGGTATAGCTTCAAAAACAATCGTCACCCATTAAGTAAATTAAACAACTTTTTAGACTATACTATATTAATAATAATAATGTAAAAAATTACATTTTAATGTTGATAAAATAGCATAATAAGCAACAGAAGCAAACAATTAATTACAAGCTGATGTCTAATTTGCTCAGTCGGTAACAGTTGACACCTCCTAACAATCCTTCTTTACCAAACCCATCTTTCACCACAAACAAAAAAAAAAGTAACGAACACTCACGCCAAGCCGTCCTTCATCACCACCATCTTGACGAAGAACTTGAGATCCTTCGTGTCGTGTGGCCTGTTCCTCAGCACAACGTTAATCGTCAGAGAGTAATGCTTCACCTCGTCGCTGTCGCGAGCGCGCAGTGGGGTCACCCGGTGACTGATGATTTTGCGCTTTTCTCCGTTCGATTCGGCGGCGATGCTCTCGAGGACCTCGTCGTTCAGTAGGATTTCCAGCCGCCCCGGGGCTACTCTCGCCATGAAGTCCTCCATGCCGAAGTGTCTACTTTTTTTCTTCCTTTCTTTTTACTTCTGGCTTCCTATGAAGGTGGCAAGAGAGATTGTACTTAGAGTTGCGCGGATTTGTTGTCTGCCGACTTTGGCTGTGTATAGAGCGCGGTCATCTGGTGCGACTATACGAGGCGCGAGAAATTCTACTACGTTTTCAAACAGCCCGAGAGTTTCCAGGTAAATGAAATGTTTGTTTTCGGCTAGTTATATTTGTGGTATCGGGGTATAGAGAATGAAGTGTAAATAAAGATAGATTGTACAACTATGTATGTATATAGTTCTGTTTATTCAATGGATGTGATGGGTTTGAACTATCGTAAAGTGAAAGAAGTGAAAATGAGAGAAAACTGGGTTAAGGGGATGTCGGAGCCACGCTGATTGGTTGAAATTTTCCTAACCTCAAAAACATAATATCATAAATAAAAAAAAGTATACAATCGTAAAACACAAAAATGCGGTGATCGCGTGTTCTTGTTATAATAAAGAATGTTTATGAACGTTACGCAGCGTTTAATAATTTTTAGTTAAGACAAATAATGGGAAATACGACGCGAGGTGAGGATGTCGTTCCACACAGAAAATTGTAAGATGACCGTCACTTTTACGTAATTACACGTGTCAATTTTAAGAATATTGCATTATATAAATTATTGAACATTTTGATTATTGAAAATGCTGTGATCCCGCATTCTTTACACGATAACAAATCGTTAGCAACTTAATTTTCAATATCACGAAGTAAATTTCGCATAAACAATGGGAAATACGACTCGAGGTGGGGGTCACCATCGGTAAAGTTCGCTCCTACATCCCCTTAATTGGAAATATTGAAGTTTAATATTTATTGTGTATAAATATGAAAAATGTTGTTTCAAAGAAATTCATACACGGAAAAAAAGTTTCCAGTAAAAATTACTTCTTTAATGACTAAAATTTAGTATACTGTATAGGAAACCAGGGACATACTCGAAATGTATTGAATTTTAGAATCCACTTTACCAAATTTTAGTATGTCGGAAACTAAAGTGGAAATGTAGTTAATTGTCGCAAATGGCAGTCATAGTAGAAAGTTAAGTAAGTTAGGAAGCTGATGGTTCTACTGCCTAGGTAGTAATTAAATAAAAACAAAAGTTTTAAAAAAAAAAAAAAAATTTATTCCGACGCTTCGGACGGTTTATTTCCGTCCCTTTTCAAGGTCTGTGAAAATACACACGAAATACAAGTTTATTAACATAAAAAAAGACACTAAAATTGATAAACACTCGCTTAACAACACTTACCAAAAAACTATATATACAAATATAAATAAGTGGACACAATAAGAGACCACTAGTCAAAGTGAGACGGCGCACGCAATTTCCCAGTATTTATCATCTCTAGAGTATGTATAGGAGGGGTAAGAACTACGAAACACTTTAGCCATAAATACACAATAAGATATGTAAACCTATAATAGTAAGCCTTGTTTATATCAACTTATTATTATTAATAAAAATTTTATAATCTGACTTCAAAAAATTAGTGTCAAACTGTCTATTCAAACTATTGCATTGGGAATGGATATGTAGCATTTCAGATAGTAATCTTTTCTGTAAATTAGGCTCTTGATCTAAAATTTTAATATTTTTGAAATCGATTTTATGATTAGTATTCGCTATATGTCCGTGTAAAACTGACTTGTCTCTCTTAAATTTACAATCGCTAACATGTTCTTTGCTTCTTACAATCAATTTTCGAGAAGTTTGTCCCACGTACGACGCATCACAATCGCAACAATTAATTTTGTATACAACTTGAGATTTTTCATTTTTATGGTATCTATCTTTTCCTAGTCTAATTATATGATTGAATTTATTGGAGATTGAATTAATCATAATTAAGTTGTAACACTTACAGATATTTTTTAATTCCGGGTTGATATATTTAATAAATGGGAAAACTAAAATGCTATTAAAATTTATGTTCTTAGAATTACAAGTATTTTTATTATTATTTTTAATATGTAATATACGTTTATTGATATGTTTATTAATGAAATCCATAGGATAATCATTCTCCAATAATAAATCTCTAATTAGATTAAGATTCTTATCATGGAAGTGTGTATCAGCTAAATTAATACATTTGTCAACTAAAGAACATATTATACCAATCTTATTACTAATCGGGTGGTGAGAATTAAAATTTAGAAATCTACCAGAAAAAGTTGGTTTCCTATACCAATCCGTGGAAATTTTTGTTCGTTATGAATAATAAGAAGATCTAGAAAACTTATTTTATTGTTGCTTGGTGTCTCGACTGTAAATTGTAAATTCTTATCAAAACTATTAAATAAATTTGCTGTATAATCTATCATATTCGCAGGAACACATACAATAATATCATCAACATATCTATAGTAAAACGGTACAGGAAAGCAAATTTTTGATAAGGCTTGATTTTCTAAGTCTTCCATGACAATATCAGCTAAGATTGAACTTAAGGGGTTGCCCATGGCAGCTCCAAATATTTGTTTGTAAAAAGTGTGATTAAATACAAAGTAATTGTTGTGTAGGATAAACCTAAGAACATTTATGAATTCGCTACAGTTAAGTTCGCAAAGATTATACAATTGATTCCAACGTTTTTCTATTGAGTCGAAAATTAAATAATCCGCAACATTTGTAAACAAACTAACAACGTCTAAGCTGATAATGGTATATCCAGCCGGTAAAACTATGTTTTCAATTTTTTGTTTTAAGTCTAAACTATTAGTAACGTGTGAATTAGGCCTTTTTAAATTGTTAAAGAGAAACTTAGCAAGCATTTTGGATAAATAATATGTAGGAGTGTTAATAGCAGAGATTATCGGTCTAACAGGAAAATTGATCTTATGTATTTTAACGAGACCGTAAGCTCTGGCTATTGTACATTTATTCGAAATAGGTTGTAATTTTTGAAAAAATGTTATTTGTCTTAGGTTTTTTATAAGTGCATCTGTGTTTTTTTCCAAAGAAGGGAGAGGATTTTTCTTAACCATACAATAATATTTAGAGTCAGATAATAAATTAATCATTTTTTCACCGTATTTTCGTTTATCAATAACAACAGTACTATTTCCTTTATCTGCTCGTGTTACTAAAAGATTATTGTCGTTCTTTAGAAATTCTTTTGTTCTTTTTAAATCGATCTTGAGCCTTTTATCGAAAAAATCTAAACTAAATTTTTTATTCTGATGTTTACTTAAAATATTCATAATCTTATTTCTTATATTCTTAGAAAATTCAGAATCTACAGTTTTGTCATTTAAAAAGTATTCTAAGTTTTTTATAATTTCTAAAACATTATTATTCTCTAATTTCTCCGTGAAGTTGAATTTATCACCGAGCCTTAAAATACAGACCTTGAAAAGGGACGGAAATAAACCGTCCGAAACGTCGGAATAAAAAAAAAAAAATTTTTTTTAAACTTTTGTTTTTATTTAATTACTACCTAGGCAGTAGAACCATCAGCTTCCTAACTTACTTAAAGTGGAAATTTACAATTAAAAAAATTTTTTTTCGACATCTATGTTACCGACGTTATATTTTAGATTGTGAATGTACGTTAATGTACGATAAATTTATCCAACTTACTTGCTTAGTTGCATGATAGGACTTTTGTGCAGCTTCTTTGATGAAAGGACAGCCTTGTATGAGGCAGGATGGCCGTAGTCCTTGCAGGTTATGCAATAAACTAAACTTTTGTTATCATCTCGTGTTACTTTGCATTGGCCCGGCTCATGTTGCAAGGGGCATTTCACACACCTGTATTTTAACTGCAAACCAGTTGATGATATTACGCTACACGGAATATGTCTTCTGTGTACAAAGTACATTGATACATTTAGAGATTTTAATGCCCATATTTGTTGTACAAATTGCCACATGGAAGTAGATGTGTCAAATCCGTCAAATCAATGTTTTTTTTCAATGATTGATCCATCAAACGCAATACGCGAGTATTTGGAAATGCATGAAGATTATTATTC
Source organism: Torymus aiolomorphi (assembly GCA_036365515.1). Classification (NCBI taxonomy): domain Eukaryota; kingdom Metazoa; phylum Arthropoda; class Insecta; order Hymenoptera; family Torymidae; genus Torymus; species Torymus aiolomorphi. The sequence continues at coordinate 9,337,164 of CM070875.1, read as the reverse complement.
TTATGTATTGAATGAAAGACAACATGAAAAAAACACAATTAAAAATATTTACGACAGAATTTTATACCGAAAATTTGTTAAAAATTTGAGTGATGTTGATAGACACGCTTATACAACGATGATTTTCAATACAGATGGCGCGACAGTCTTTAAATCTTCAGCATTTTCGATATGGCCTATTTATATAACACTTAATGGAATACCTCCTCAAGAACGATTGAAAAGTGTTATAGTTGTTGGTTTGTGGTTTGGAAGAAATAAGCCGAAAATGACAGTTTTTCTAGATGTTTTCGTAAATTTGATGAATAATCTTTCCACTACGAGTATTTTATGCACAATCAAGAATGTAGAACTTCGTATAAAAATTTCTGCACTTTTATGTTGCGCGGATACTATGACTCGTTCGCCAATGAATGGTACATCCCAATTCAATGCTTATTATGGATGTGATTGGTGTTTACACAAGGGAGAATATTTTTCAGGAAGTATGAGATATCCATTTCAAGTACCGTTCCCGAAAGATAGAACTCACTCTGAAACAATTGCTTATGCTACTGAAGCTGTTGACAAAAGTCGACCTATATTCGGGGTAAAAACAGCTTCACCTCTTTTAAATTTATTATATTTCGATATTATTGAAGGATTTACATCAGACTATATGCACTGTTACGTTTCTAGTGTAGTTCTACAGTTTATGGACATAACAGTAAGATACTTAATAAAGACGGATATTTCTTATATTGATGAATTGCTTACAAAAATTAGGTCACCCACTCAAATAGGTTGCCTATCAAGGTCTTTTAAATACAGAGGATATTCGAAAACTAGAGAATATGAAAATTAGACTCTTTACTACTGTATTCTCGTATTATGTACAGTTTTGAAAAACAATGTTATATTACAAAATTGGTCACGATTAGTTGAATCCTTACATATCTGCTTACAGACGAATATTACTTTTGATGAATTGAATAGAGTAAACGAATTGTTATGTAAATTTGTATCAGAGTTGGAAGATACAGATTCTTTAACTAGACTAACCTACAATGTTCACCAACTATCACATTTAGCTAAAAGTGTTTATAATTGGGGCCCCTTATATGCACATTCGTCGTATCCGTTTGAGGCGGCAAATCATGAATTACTTCAAGCTGTACATTGTGCTAAAGGAGTAATTTCGCAATTACAAGATATAGAAATATTCAACTCACAATTAAATTTCTGAAAATTAAAGTATACCCTTAACGTTCTGGACCTATACTGGAATACTGTGAAAGATTACAAAGAAATCATCAAAAACAAGTTTTAAAATATCATCTGTTACGTATTTTGGAAAATCCAGAAGTTTAAGTAAGCATCTAATGAATAAATATCAGATACTAAACAGCGCAAAAACTTATAATAGGATTGTTTCAAATGGATGCTTATTTAAGACTTGCCAAAAACAAAACAAGAGGTCTTGAAGCTATTATGCACAACTTGTTAATGGGAAATTTATTAAGCTTGTACATTTTGCAGTAGATGAAAATAGTAGCCAAGAATTAACTCTTTGTAAAGTCATTAAAACCAAATCTCACAAGTATACAAATGTTTTAAAAGAATTCGTAGAAATAGATACTGAAATTTGTATAAAAACAAACGAAATATCAAGAATTTGTGTTCCCGTAAAAATAGAAGATAACATTTCTTTTACACCAGTCCCAAATACGTTACACTACTAATAAGATTTAGTTTATAGGAAGCGTTTTTGAAGTATAATTAATGTAAGGGTAAGTAACGGGCTCGAGACGGACCAATTAATCGATGATGATTCGGAAGAGTTTTTTCCTTCCTCATGCCCTGAGGTATTACATTAACTACTAATTGAAATTATTAGTAGTAGTATTAATATTATGCTTATATCGCTATCATTTGAAGATACTATTTTATTAATTTTATATTTATCTATTATTTTTTAGATGATTAAAAAGAATAAAAATAATAAAGGTTCAAAAATGTTTCACTATTGATGTTTTAATGTTTAATTTAACCCTTCATTTATATCACACATACATAGTCGTGCACGATCTGATATACGTGCACATGTGCATGTACATAAAAATAGAGTCACATACTCACACGCACATTAACACTGTAGTCACGCACTGATACATTATATATACAGTTATAATGTCTGTCTAATTACATACAGTCACACGCAAGTACGTACACAGTTGTGGAAATAAAATAGTACATTACGGTACAAGTGACGAAAGTTGAAATTCCGCCACTGCGTGAAGTTGGCGCCCGAGGCGAAGCCGAGGGCGCCATATCACGCAATGGCGGGCCTTGAAGTTTCGTCTCGTGTACCGTATACTATTTTTCTTGATGTCCGGTGGAAAGTACAAGTGTTTACAAGTCGACATCAAGAAAAATAGTATACGGTACACGAGACGAAATTTCAAGGCCCGCCAACTTCACGCAGTGGCGGAACTTCAACTTTCGTCACTTGTACCGTAATGTACTATTTAATGTTGAATTTTGGTTAACTCGTGCGATAATCGCGCGATTATCGCGCCAGAAAATGGTCGATAAACTGGCACGATCATCGCGCGATTAAGGTGGTTCTCCTCGGAATCCCTTGTCAAAGCAGTGCTAATGTAGAAATTACCTAAAATTAAAAAAAACCATAGTGTAAATGTGATTTATTTATTTAAAATGATAGAGTTAGTCAATGTATTATAAATAAAGTGTATTTAACATGACTAAAATAACTTTTTTCACAAAATGGCGATATTCTAGAAACTAGATATTGTCACTACAAATAATTGTTGATAAATCACTGGAATCTTTTTTGTTTTTCAACCGATTTTAGTTTTCAAGGTCTCATTTTGCTCCTTAAGAAATTTCATGGCGACTTGCCGAAGGAAAAATTAAAAATTATTCAAAACTCAGAAAGTTATAACCAATTAAACGAATATTTTGTTGTAACGACGTGCATAAATTTATGAACAATTATCTATAACTTTCTGAGTTTTAAATAATTTTTAACTTTTCCTTCGGCAAGTCCCCATGAAATTTCTTAAGGAGCAATTAAGGAGCAAATTGAGACCTTGAAAACTAAAATCGGTTGAGAAACAAAAAAGATTCCAGTGATTTATCAACAATTGTTTGTAGTGACGATATCTTGTTTCTAGAAAATCGCCATTTTATGGAAAAAGTTATCTTAGTCATGTTAAATACACTTTATTTATAATACATGGACTATTTCTATCATTTTAAATAAATAAATCACATTACAACTATGGTTTTTTTAAATTTTAGGTAACTTCTACATTTAGCACTGCTTTGACTAGGGAGTCCGAAGAGAACCACCTTAATCGCGCGATATTTTTCACTAGGGTAGTAGAGAAAATATTAATTTTTAATGGAAACTTTTTTTCCGTGTAGGTAGACAGTAATGTGTGCTTTATCGAGTGAGAGTAAAACACTTTAAAATAACGAATTTTTACGATCGATTACTGGGAATTGCAAAGAAACAAATGTAAATAGAAAAGAATTGGAAAAAGTACTGTTCCACTTTGAAAATTGAACGGTGAGAAATAATGTAGATATGTTTACATTGCTACGTTTCGTGTTTGTTTTAATGGATAACTTTTTCCTTTTCCAATACAAAAAATCTACCTATTGCATGTAACACAATATTTTTTCAATATTTCTGCGAATATTTTGTTTTTTAATTCTACGAATAGAAACTTTCAAATATTAAAAATTAGATATTATGTTGGTACTGATTTTTCTATAAATATAGTAGAAAATAACGCACCTTTATTTAACGCATAATTCTAACATATTACTAGCCTAAATAATGCGCAATAGAAAATTAACCCGTCAGACTGCTAACCATCAACAACCCTAAGAATTTTTTTTTCATGATCAAATCTTCTCAGTTCCTGGCTCAACTTTCTTCAACAAAAATCCATCCCTATATACATTTCCCGCAATCTCAATCACCTACGACGAAACTTTATACAGCGAGAAACTCAGCATTTTCCAATACTGCCCCGCCCCCTCCCCTCCAAAAGTAAATCCATATTGCTAACCTTGCGCGTACTACAGATGGATAAGGTCGTGAATTCACAACGTTCGTCGCCGATTATAGGCACAGTCGCCGTCGACCAATAGGATCATGCACTTGGTAGGCGACAAGGGCGTCAAAGAGGAAATTGGCTTCCGTGGCAAACAGGCTGCGGGCCACTTGGCTGGAGAGGGATAGAACAAACGTTGTTGTATGCGAGCCGAAGGGGTTGTGGCACAGTAGCTCGATGAATTGGTTCGATTTCTCGTTGTGCTATTGGAATTGCAATCGGATAAAATTTTGAAGTAGTATTATATATAACGGAGTAAATAGTGTAAAATATGCCAAATTGTAATATAAGTACACGAATTTTGTCATTTTTTCTTGGAATTAATTCGGTGGTCAAATGGTTGCTCTCTAAGTATGGCATATTCATAAAAATTATTACACAAAAATATTGATTATTTGTTTATTTTAGTATTATAATAGTATTGTAATATTAACATAGTACTGCAGTAGTATTGCAAGAGTATTGCTATTGTAAAGTAATACTGTAAAAGTATTGTAATAACATATTGTTATAATACCACTACGATTGTAATCGAGGTAATCTCATTGTATTCAAGTAGCAAAAGTATGAAGGATTTAAAAGACAACTTACAAAAACTTCAATGCGGAATTTTTCGGAAAACTACCATTTATTGAGAAAGGCCTGAAAAAGAACTTTTGTATGCCGATAAAAAACGTAGAAAAAAAATTGGTTGAGACTCAAGTTAAGCCGAAGTGCAGACCTATGTAGGTACACAGATGGAAATAAAGTTCGACAACGTAAAGGTCTGGCCAGATAGGGCACTTATCTACTTACACTCGAACATGTAGATATACATCACTCTCTCACATCCACGAGCTTCGAATGTTTTTTTTTTTATTTCGTTTTCATGCGGTGGCGGTAATATTTTTAAATTTACGAGTTATTATCTTTTTCACGCTTGAATGACATTTGTGTACCGCTTCTTCGTGTCAATTCAATTTTAATTAACTCACCTTTGAGGGTCATTAAATGCATTTAAAAGTATAATTTTAACAAAAGTATAAGAAGAATGACACGTTTTTGTGATAACTGGGTTAAAAATGTTTTTCAGGTTTAAACTTTTCCATTTGTCAGACTTACCGTAGGCGTGTTTTGAATTAAAAACAGTATTCCCTGCACAAGAGATTCGCCAGCCGAAATGAAAAAGAAATTAAGTGCTAATTACACCAGCAAGAGAAAGAAAAGCGTTAACAGGAAAACACTCGGTACGAGAAAAAATTTACTTTAAAATCCAATTTAGTTACTTCAACTCCGTCTCTACGTATTCCCATTATCGAGCAATTTGGCCTATACGCATATACAACGTGCTACATCCTATTTGCAATAATCAACGGGCGCCCGTTCTTTTTACTCATGTTTCCCGCGTCAATCGCACATAGTGCGATAGAAGCAAATAATTAACAACCGAGAGTAGCATGCATGTATACACGTACATCATCGCGCATATATGAGCAAATTTATAATTTGTCCACACATAGAGGGTCAAAAAATAAAAAAAAAAAAATTTGAAAGCACGCCTTCGCGACAAGTTTCTTCTCATTCTATAGATCATAAAATATACGAAAAAACTCGTGAACATTAGAAAACGATCTTGTGACACCGATTTTTTGAAAAAAATCCATTTTTCTTATGGAAATTTAACATGGGAAAAATGGATGAAAAGTAGTCACTGATGATGAGCCAATAGTAAGCTTTTAAATGTGCCAACAAATATTCCACAAGAAAGAGATTAAAACAGAAGAAAAAAGCTTTAATGTAAGCTGAAGGTCGTTGAAATCGGTCGGTTTTGCGCAAAGTTACGTGCATTTGAAAATCGCGAAAAATTACCAGAAATGATTGAATTACGTGGATTCGGAAAAAAACGTTCATTTTTGGTAATTTTTCGCGATTTTCAAATGCACGTAACTTTGCGCAGAACCGACCGATTTTAACGATCTTTAGCTTAAATTAAAGCTCTTTTCTTCTACTTTAATCTCTTGTGAAATATTTTTTAGCACATTTAAAAGCTTACTATTGGCTCATCATCAGTGACTATTTTTCATCCATTTTTCTCATGTTAAATTTCCATAAGAAAAATGGATTTTTTCTAAAATGGTGTCACAAGATCGTTTTCTAATGTTCACGAGTTTTTTCGTATATTTTATGATCTATAGAATGAGAAGAAACTTGTCGCGAACGTGTGCCTTCAAATTTTTTTTTTCTTTTTTGAATCCTCTAAGTGTCGACAAATTATGGATTTCCTCATATACGTATACCCACCGAAATTCGAAATCTATCGCGCGCGTGATACGTCACCCAGAGCCGCGCCGGAGCGAAAAAGCGTGTAAATAGGTAATTGAAGAAAACATCGCGCACGCACTAATTGTGTGGAAAAGCAAGCAGATGCTACAGATATATAATACCTCACAAGGGCGGCTTTTACATATAACAGAGAGAGGGGAATTATCGAAGAGAGAGTATATAGCGGAGTGGTTTTTTTAAAGCGCGCATCCTCGACGATAAGTAGACACGCCGGGGGTGCAGTAGTAAGCGATTGTAGTTGAAATATATATATATTTAAAGATGTCTTTTCACTCGTATTGATCTACTGACCAAGAGAGTAGGGTAAATGTATCTATTACTGCGGTACATCGATTTTTCTCACCTTTTTCCCACTGTTACTATTTACGTCTTGACTTTTAAATTTTGGGAAAAGGGTAAAATGATAAAATAGCTTTTCATAAATATGTAAAAAAATATTACAACCATTAAAAATAAATCTAACAATAAAATAATTAATAATTACGTAAAAGTGCTATTTTGTACGTTATTCTGCGGATGGATTTGGCGCTTGTCCCTATCACGGCGGGCCGCATGTCCCTATCACTGCGGGGTAATATGAAGGCGAGTAAATTTAAAGGTTAGGTTACTTGATTAAATCACTTTTTTTTAATTTACATAAATAGGAATTTCTACAAACACTGAACATTTAAATAGATTCAGCGACACAGCAGTTTCATCACAGTTCTATAGATACAAGATTTATCAATATTCAATAACTCATTTTCTTTTAAATATGATTGTATTTCTTCAAAGCTTTACGTAATCCAAGCTCAGTAACTTTGGCTCGACAAAGGCTTACATTTTCTGTTAATCTTTGTGCTACATTTGTATGTCTTGATAAAAAACATTCAAACCAGTGGCGACCTGGTAAGTTACCTTTGAAAGGATTGCTCCTTTTCACGGATACAACATACAGACGTATACTTGCAAGTAATTGGTCCTTAGTTATAGGAAAACCGTCTCTCGCACATTTGAAAATCCATTCAACTAAGTCACTCTCTTCCTGTTCTGTCAATATAGGTTGTGCTACAGGTTTCTTCTCTGCATACTTGCCCTGAACGCGTGCTCTAAATGTAGATTCTGGAACACCGTACGCGCGACTTGATGTAATAGTTTTTCCTTCTCTTACAGTATTTACAGCGTCCCTCAAATTACTTTTAGAATAAATCATTCTTTTCTGCTCATTTCCTAGCACAGCGAAAACACGTATTGCTATCGCAAACGCGAGCGTGACACCAAACTTTGGAGGTTAGGGAGAATCGACGTAGCGCCGCCGTGATACGTACGCAAACTGTATTCTTTGGTCCACAGAATAGCGCACATCCACGATATTTAAGTATCTAATGCTGCGGCTCATTTATTTATAATTATAACGAAAAAAATTACCTTATCTATTGATAATACATTAAATTAAAGCCTCTAGTTGATGTGGAGGTAAAAAAACTAAAGAATAAATACATATTTTATTGATTTTTTATGATTTAGCCGAGGACTCTTCGGTATCACGATTGGTATGAAAATGGCTGTTTCGAAGCCTTTTCACACTGTCTCAATTTGAAAATTTTTTTATTAATAAATAAAACAAAGAGAATGGTCAATAATTGATACAAATCGATACATTATAATTATATCATACTAAGATAATTTTTTTCAAGTCGAAATATTATGTTTTGAAAGTATTATTCATCTGAATTAAAAATTCCGTAGTGAACGGGACACCCGCAGTGATAGGTACATTTACCCTATATTTTATGCTAGTAAATTGTTTATGAGTAATATGCGTTTCGAGCAAGATAAATTGAGATACTATTATATTTTTAAACCCTTTTATTATTCCTTTAATTAGATAATTTATACAATGTAAATATACAACCGCTCAATTCGAGAGTTAGCAAAGGTCTGGTTCTCTCTTTGGTTGTTAACGCGTAACTAACAACAACTTATTCAAATGTTTTTCGAATGTTTTGCGCGCAACTGAAAAGTTTGGTAATTATCTTACATACAATTTTGAGTAAAAAAACAAACCGAAGTCCTCGCAGATGAAGGCCTGCCACTCCGACACCTACCGGATCTCTCACACCCTTTAGGACCTTTTCTCGTGTAAGATTTACTTATCGAAAACACAACAATCTATAAATTAGATAATACAAATAGTAAAGCAATTCTCCGAATTATAAAACACCTACCGGGTGTCCTTGAAGACGCCTGACTTATAGCCGGAGCGCGCCGGCCCAGCAGTGGAAAGCGCGACGGCAAGGGGTGCGCCGCCTAGCGGCGCGCGCGGTACTAGACTTTCGGCGAAGCAGCGCGCTTGGCGCGAAATTCAAATTCCCCAATTTATAACTGCGCGGAGAGTCTTTACAATTATTATTTCATTGTAGTTATTATTAATAAATAAACAATTATTATTATTATTTATGCATATAACAAACTGATTGAAAATTCAGTTGTCGAAACCTTAAATTTATTTAGCATGTTTATTAAATTTCATATACATTACTGTATAGAAAATTTAATAATATGCGACTGAAGTTAACGAATTAATTTTTTTAATTTAAAGTACCTGTTCATAAAATTTTGTATACTGTATGTATAATTTTACACCAAAACTGAAAATTCAGTTGTAAAAATCTTTAATTTATTGCACATGTTTATTGAATATCGTATTAATTAATATCTAGACAATTTCATAATGTGCTTTAAAATCAAGACTAAAATTGTATTTGAAATTTAATGCGGTTTGTATTAAAGTTAACATTGAAATTTTGGTTTTATATGCATAATATTTAATTTATATACATTAAATTTTATGCATGTTTACATTAACTTCTTTTCAGTTGTTGAGATTTGAAATTTCACTTACGTAATTCAAAAATTTTTGTAAATTCGCATGACATTTAATACAAATATACATTATATATTATGTGCACATACTTTAAACCTACTTCCAGTAACAAAGTTTTTAAATTTCAGTTACATTTGTAACTTAAATATCTATGAAATTTCAAGTTATTTTTAACAGTGTGGAATAAGAGCTCAACACCCGATAGTTTATATGACGACACTTCGAGAGCTCATTCTTGTCAATTAAGCGTGTCAAAATAAAAGTCGCGGGGCGGTGAGAGTCCGAGGACCCGCCAGTCAATGCATTGACCGATCGCGGACAGCAGAATCCTCGTTCACAATTTAAGATCGCATTTATAAGACTCAAATGGCATAATGATTTTAATTTAATGGCATAAAACATAAACATGTCTAATTAAAGTCTCTATATATTATCGTTTAATATCAGATTTATTCGCGAAGGCTCGTGGTCCCGAAGACCGAGAACAAACACTAATACTTATAAGATTATTTGTACTCCACAATGTTGTACTCTTACAAGCAAACAATATCTATCAATAGTCTTAGAAATATCAACATCATAACACACGATGTCACAAATACTATCCATTGCACTCGGCACTGATTTTCCGCGCGAACAGTTTCACTTTTTCGCTCTTTTTAGCCGTGAATAACGCGCTTCGTGCGCAATGACCGATGATCAATGCCGTCGCACAGTGTTGGGATTTTGATTTATAATGGACAAAATAGGCTAGAGCCTTTAATTATTAATCAATTGGTATGAATTTTTTCTTAAATCGCAGGTAATACAATTTAGAATACATCCATCGAGCTCGATTTTTAATTTCTTTTTTCTTTTTTTTTTATTTTTTATTAACAGCACTACAGTATTTTAAGATCATTAACTTCCTAAACCTCACACTTTCTCATCAAATTTGGTTTAAAAATGTTATATATCATTATATATAATTAATGTACAATATAATTGTATTTTTGTTACATATAATCAATACATAATCATATATTACGATATATAAAATGATATAACTCATAACCCGCCGATAACAACCATCAGGACGCCGACCTGGCTCATGGGATCAATCATCGAGAAGTAACTGCGTATTTCTTACAACAGGTAATGAAATTTGATGTCATCGACATTATCAATTGTTTGCTATAAGTATATAATTATTTTTCTGAATACTTTTTGAGGTTTATTGATTTGTTTTATTTTTGGTGTATTATCTTTTTTAACATCTGTATAGTATTTTGAGAATGTAGTATTCCTCGATCATTGTAACCTCGACAACTGTATTTTATATTTTTAGACTGCGTAAAGTACTAACGTAATAAGTGACGTCGAAAAGTGCTATAAGCGCCATTGATTTCATGCAAAAAGCGCTAAAGTTTGAATTCAAACTACAGTACTTCAATAAAATTTTAATAGGGATGATCGTCTTAATTCCATTCATTACTCAAAAGCAAAGTAAAGTAAAATAAGTAAATTGTTGGCCTAAAACTCATTGTGAAAAATATTTAATTGTTCATGACAATCCATTTAAATTTAAATGGATATAGTAGAAGAATTCCACTATTATCCGTTTATACACTCTAAAATATAGTTACAGAAAAAAAAACTGAATAAACGTAGTTACTCTATCGGGAATAACTAAAAAAGGCACAGCCAAACTGTCGCAGTTTTAAATACATGTATATATAAGATTGGCCGGCAGCAGGCAAACGTATAGCGAAAAAACTCAATTTTCTATCCGCTCCATTCTCCGCGGAAAAAATATTAAAGGGAAATACACGGGGCGTATTTTTATAAGCCGCCGGCGGCCGGGTGAGTGAGAAAGAGATACGCGAAAAGCTTTGACCCGAATGACGGCTCCGTCAAAGCGCGCGCGCGCTTTCACGGACTCAAAGGGAGCGGCAAAAACGATACTAGTCCTGCATACACATACGTGTGCACATACACACACACACACACACATGCGTATACTATCGCCGCGAAGTATAGGAAAGCGGCGAGAAGCGCCTATATGGATATTCAAAAATGATCGCCAAAGTGAGCGCGCAGCGTGAGTTTAGTGTTAAGATGGTTCTTTCATGAATCCCTAGTCAAAGCAGTGCTAAATGAAGAGGGTACCTAAAATTAAAAAAACCATAGTTGAAATGTGATATATTTATTTAAAATGATAGAAATAGCCAATGTATTGTAAATAAAGTGTATTTTACATGACTAAGATAGCTTTTTAACAAAATGTTGATATTTTAGAAACAACACAAACAATGATTGATAAAACATCTTAATCTTTTTGGTTTCTTAACCGATTTTAATTTTCAAGGTCTCATTTTGCCCCTTAAGTAATTTCATGGAGATTTGCCGAAGGAAAAATTTAAAATTATTGAAAACCAAGAAAGTTATAGCCAATTGTTTATAAATTCATACACGAGGTTAAAAAAATATTTCTTCTTAATTGGCTATAACTTTCTTGGCTTTGAATAATTTTAAATTTTTCCTTGGGCAAGTCGAAATGAAATTACTTAAGGAACAAAATGAGACCTTGAAAATTAAAATCGATTAAGAAACAACAAAGATTAAGATGTTTTATCAATAATTGTTTGTGCTGTTTCTAAAATATCGACATTTTGTTAAAAAAGTTATCTTAGTCATGTTAAATACACTTTATTTATAATACATTGACTATCTCTATCATTTTAAATAAATAAATCATATTTCAACTATGGTTTTTTAAATTTTAGGTACCCTCTTCATTTAGCACTGCTTTGACTAGGGATTCATGAAAGAACCACCTTAAAATTTTCTGTGATAAAAGAAGTGAGAAGAACGCTATTTATCTGTACTGTTTTGATCTTCTGCACAAGCGACTTGAACGGCAACGAAATGAAATTCGCTAGTCAAAGAAAAAAAAAAAGCAACGCCTCTATATTTAACTTTTTATTGCAGGAAAAGTGTAAAACTGCTTCGGCATGAGCACAGAGGAGCAGCCCGGGCGTTTTATAATTTTGAAAGTTTCGCGACGTAAAAACGTTGTTTATCAAGTTTGAGGCAAATCAGGTTCGAGCAACGTCTTTACACCGACGTCACGTGGGTGCTGTTTGCTGCTCTTATCTCGTCGTCGTCTTCGTTTTTCTCCGCGAAACTGCTCTCTCTCTCTCTCTCTCTCTCTCTCTCTCTCTCTCTCTCTCTCTCTCTCTCTCTCTCTCTCTCTCTCTCTCTCTCTCTCTCTCTCTCTCTCTCTCTCTCTCTCTCTCTCTCTCTCTCTCTCTCTCTCTCTCTCTCTCTGAAAAGTGCGCAATCTCCAGGCGCGACGTATACACACATACACACACACACACACACACACCACCTCACACTAAAAAATTACATAATCGCGAAAGCATAATTTTACGAGACACTAATTCTTTTATGGGAACTTTCGGGGTGTGCTGTCGTCGGCAACCTTGACACCGAACTTTAAATTTCCCCACGTGAAACGAGAGCGAGCTCTAAACTAGTTCTAGCGATTATATAGAGGAATGCAATTTAAGCTAAAATTGAAAGTTTGGAATTGAAGTCCGGCTCGATTTTCAGGGGCGGAGGAGGGGAGGATATCGGGACGAAAATTAAAAAGCGCACGATTATTAAGTACTTCGATTCCACTCGCAGAGAAATACTCATTTCCATTCAGATATATACGCGCGGGGGTAGCGGGAGAGTAGAGGTCATGTATATAATATGTTTTAGGGTTAATATTCATAACGTAATTAGGCGCGTATTATATGATATAACAAGATAAAGTGAAATACATTAGAGTAATATTCTGTAAATTATGTGATCCTTTGATTTATGTATATGATTTAAACGATGAATATTATGCAATTTAATGTCGACGTTACAACCCTATTGTATACAGAATAAGCATTAAATAGTAATTATATTACGTAATTATAGTATTTAATTATACATGCAAAATTATTGTACATCTATTTAATTTTGCATCTATAAACAACATATACGCAAATTAATATTCGTCATAGACTGTCTCCCAATCCCTCGAACCCACTCCCCTTTTTGTAATCACCACCCGAGTATCCATAACAAGCCTTAATTCCCTATCCCAACTCCGTAATCCGTCGTTTACAGTCGCCGCCACTGTGCGACTACAGCTATACATTGTTTAACCCCCACGTATAGATCCGGCTATACTCGATCCGCCATCACGAGTTTCTCACTTGAGACACACGCACCCGATATCCAAGAACCGAATTTTACACTATACCGGCGCGATGGCTGCGAATGGAGTGTGCATGGTAAGATTGGTGTTGAAAATTTTGCGGCTAATGGAACGGCATAGCTTTTCTTAGGGGTGACTAAGGTGGTTATCTATTATAAGTTATCTTTAAATGTTATCTCTGAAAGGTTTCTTCGTTAATGAGCACAGTTTCTAATATAGACAACGTGATGGATATAGGAAGGACGCTCAGAATTATAATATGAACTTGTCCCAAAACTCAAATAAAGAGGTATTTATAGTTTCAAAGTATCTTTATTATGCAATGATATTTATTGTATATTATTTATTGAATTTTCTATAAAAGGGGTAGATTTTTTCTATTATAGTACTGATTACATTTACTTAAAGAAAGTAGAATATAAGTTTATTTGATACAAAAAGTTAAAATGTGACGCGCTCAAAGGCTATAGATGTAAAAAGATGTTATAATAAAGAAAAATTAAAAGCCGCTGCCAATTCATTGGTACATAGATATTGGTACACTTCCTCAAACTTAATTTACTGATTCCTTTAATTAAGTTTTAATTCCAATATTTAAAATTTAATACTTTATTTTGTACGGTGAGACTATATTATGTTAAATGGTTTGTGACTTTTTATTTACTTTTTTTATTTTTTATCATTAAAAAGCAATTATTATTATACAATTTTATATTTTACACAAAAAAATCATTGCCCATAAAAAACACAATAAAATGATCATCACGACCAGATATTCAAAAAATTTTTTTTAATGTTTTTTAATACTGATATCTCAGAGAATATTTGATCAATTTGAAATTTTAACGAATTATTACAATTATTTGTTACAATATTTAATTAAATTTTCAAGAGATTGTCTTTATTTCTTTTCATAAAAAAGTTATTTAACAAAAAACTTGCGTTTTTATTAAATAATGTTTGGCATCGATAACGGAAACCACCACAATGCTAGCAGCGATCGATACATTTTTATTCATAGACTGTGAAATTTGTTTATTGAAATACGTTGTTGATATTGAAATAGCTTAAAAAGAACAGGTAAGTTATAAAACTAGAGCTCAGACTTTCAAATTAATAAAATATGTATTGATCTAGAAATGATCAATTTAATTTGAGACTGACATTTTTTGGAGATCACAGATAATTCGCCGATCGCAATGTCTTAAAAATATAATTTATTCTAAATTTAAGTTTGTAAATTTTTACAAACTTAACGAACATTTTCTTTAAATATATGAAAATATTAATTTTTCTATTTATTGTTTATCTAACATGACGATAATTTTCTAATTCTTTAAAATTATTATTTCATTTTATATAAAGATTCTGCATAAAAGACATTATCTTTTTAAGAATAAAATCATAAAATCGTCGTTATTGAGTGTTTATTCACTGGCGAAACGTATTTAGATAATGTTTATAGTAGATAAATCAATTACTCTCTGAAAAAACCGATATTCGAAAATTTTTAAACAAAACTTTTAACCTGAAATATCTTTGGTCGTAATGTACAGATTTTTTGGGCAACGAACTCGATCTGACGATATGTAAATTGATTGAGTAAAAGTTTTTTTACAGTATTGAATGCTGTAATTTTGAGTGTAAAATTACCGCATTAGATGGTGGTATCTTTATTTCCAACATCTAATGTAGTAACTCTACAAAATACTTTTTACAGTGTACATCTGTACAAAATTTCAGGACGATTGGATAATTTTTACTCTTGTTATCGTGCGACAATTTTTCTAAAATAATTTTTTTATAAAACAAATATAGTCTTCAATGAGTGTAATAAGTGGTTAAAATTTCAAGTCGATAAATAAAATGTTTTTTGAGAAATTAATTTATGAAATAAAAAAACGTTTTTCTTAATAACAAATGACAAAGTGAAGATAATTTAAATATTAAAAAAAGAAAATATAGGTAATTTAAATACCTTTCAAGAAAAGTTCATTATATTATGTAATAATAGCTGTAAGATATAAAAAAATCAAAAAGCTAAACATTCAAAATTGTTTTTTCTGCCCTCCAGCCGGAAAGCGCCAACTTCCCGGCCGCTGCGCGAAACGAAGTTGCCGCTTTCCGGCACCGTCGAGCAGAAAAATAGTATACACACCTTGGCCAATAAAAAAGAAAGCCTCAGGCCGAGGCGAAGCCTCGGCCGACAATTACATGTGATCTGAGACATTTCTTATTTTACCGGCCTAGGTATGTAATATACTATTTGGTTACAAAAAAAAAAAATGAGTAAAAACTCAAATCCATTAGGGTACCGAGTTTTTTTCGCGAGACGAAGAGAATAGTCTTTCTCCAACGAAAATCGATCGATTCGCACGCACGCACGCACGCACGCACGCACGCGCGCGTGCACACAGACACGCACACACACATTGACGAAAAAAAATTTCTCAAAATCAACAAATATCAACATAGAGTAAGTATGCCAGTTACTGTGCCACCTAAGCAGACGACAAATTTCAGTTACTGGACATTTAAATGCATGTTAAAATCCAGTAACTGGTGAGGGCACAGTAACTGGCACACTTACCCTATATCGCCTTAAGGAGGAGGTACATAGACGATACGAAGATGCAGAGGTCATCATGAAATTTGAACACATTATTCTTTGAATTATGCGGAGCACGCACAATTTTTTTCTATATTTATTATTGTACATGTTTTTAAAATATTTGATTCGAAAGTTTTCAAATTATACACGGGCTCCTATGGGACTCGGTCAAAAACAGCTGACTGACATAGATTGCGATTTTGTTAAAAAGCAGAAAGAGCAATAAAAAGAAAATTCGACTAGTGTAACCGCATGAATTTCCGAGTATTTAACGAAAACATAAACAAAACATCATGCTTGGTGGCTGCGCGCGAATGTACGTGGTAAAGAGGGGCCGGTGCGCGGTGCGAGGGGAGTACTCCTCTCCTCGCCCCGCGGCATGACTGCTATGTAGCTCCTTAAAACATCTTTTTGAATATTTTTTGTCTCGAAAATTTTTTTCACCGTTACAAAGCTTCGTCTATGAGGAAGCAAAAATGGTATTCTGACTGATTTGAGGTTTGATCGATTTTCTTTTGTTTTATAACCTAAAACGTATTTTGAATTTTTAGTTTTTTAGATTTTTTGTGTTACAGTCAATATTAATTAATATAACAAATTTTTATTGAAAAGTATTTAAATTACCTACATTTTTTTTTCTAAATTCAAATTATCTTTACTCTGTCATTTGTTATTAAGGAAAATGTTTTTATATTTCATAAATTAAGTTACCAACAAAATATTTTATTCATCGACTTAAAATTTTAACCACTTATTACACTCATGAAGACTATATTTGGTTAAAATTTCGAGAGATTCTATTCATTTGTTTTCTTTTTTTTAAATTATGTTATAAAAAGTTTGCGTTTTCGTTGTCGCACGATAACAAGAGTAAAAATAATCCAATTGTCCTGAAATTTGGAAAAGATTTAGCTTTTATATATCGTTAGATTGAGTTTGTTGCCCAAAAAATCGGTCCATTACATCTTCATTTGTTGATATAGTGATAATAATATATTATGCACCAAGGGAATAAAGTGGGCTGTGTGTTCCCTGCGCGAGTGTTGGCGCCTGAGCGAAGCAAGGACGACAAACGTGCAGGTTCGCCCAACCCACTGTATTCACGAGTGCAATATACGACTTTTTAACACAACTATCATAAAGTTCGTACTCGTTTCCCGCTGAAAAGGCTGCATATTGATTCCCTAACCTCACTCTCGTTTCCAGCGCAACGCACTGTTTGTGCCCGAGCCGAAGGCAAGGACACATGTGCGTGGCGCTGGGGACTAGAGTGGGGGTAGGGAATGAATATAGCACTTTTTTTCCCACTTCGGCGGGAATAAAGTACGAACTTTATGATGGGGTATGTTAAAAAATAATTTTTGCGCGAAGTGTGATTTCCAAACAGCTTCCAAGAATGTCAGATATAAGACATTCCGCATCGGTTCAAAGTTATATAATGACATTTAGCGATAGATATAAATCTCTTTATTTGATTACTAATAAAAAAAAACAAAAAAGTTTTATTATGAAAGTCTTATAATGGACAAAATATATTATCTCGAATTCTCAAATCATATCAAGATTTTACTCCATTTGAGATTCGAGATCGGTTCGATTATTCGAAATTTCGAGATCGTTCGAAGATAAAAAGGATTATCTCGAATTCTCAAATTATATAAGGGATTATTCACTTAAGGGCTTATTGCCTGTATTGTGTAATAAATAAATGAATAAATTTGAACTATATAATATACATATAGGAACGATAAATTAATTTGGAGGAAGCTACGTGCCAATAAATTGACAGCGGCTTTTTTATTGATACATGAACCCACTCGCCAACACACTTGCTAACGCAAGCGTAGGATAGACGTACCGGTTCTGAACACATTAAGGATTTTCTTTCACCGCTTCTGGCCATCTAAAAACCAGTTATGGTCATAGCCACAACCGGCGATGGCCATAGCTCTCGTTTCTCTAAATGAAAATTAAGCAGTCTATGGTGCTGACAGCTTAGCCATGAACTAATTAAATTATAAAAAGCGGGAAAGTGGCCAAAAATGGTACAGTGGCCAGAACCGGTACGTCTACCCTATGCTACTATGCACTAAAAGTGATAAATCTTAAGTTTTTCCCCGACAAACGTAATACACCACTAAAACCGAAAATAATTAAGGTCCGACGCTATTGTACTACTTATACAAATCCCCTAACATTGACATACCTGAGGGCAATTTGGCTACTTTTCCCCATTCGGGAGACCCAGGCGACGGTGTTAACTGATGGCATGCGGCTTCTTGCTTCCTAATTCGACTCAAGGGGACCTATACTTATCTGCACACTAAGGTTCTCCCTTTCTGTCGCCCACATAGATCGACCTGCGTATATATAGGGCCGCAGAAGCCCAGATGAGCTCAGTCAAAGCGCAGACGTTGTAGTCGACAGTTTCTCTTTGAATCTTTCTGAACTTTTCGTGATCACAGGAAAAAAGATGGATGTGTTGACTTCGGAATTGTGGACAGCGTTGATTTTGGGGCAATATGACTTGGCGAAGCAGTTGATCAACCGTTGCGCGAACGTAAACGTGCCAAGAATGTCACCACTCGGTGTGATGACGTTGCTGCACTATGCCGCGGCGATGAATGATGTTCATTGCTTGCGTCTGCTGATAAAGCACGGTGCAAATATCCACGCGCGTAACCCAATGGATGAAACACCGCTATATTGTGCCGTATCCTATCCGTGCAATCGTCCTGGCGACACCTGGATGGAAGACCGTAGAATGGAAAGTGACCGTTTCGACGTTGTCGAAGTGCTCATCAATGAAGGGGCTGTCGTGGATGCGCGGAACTTTCAAGAATCGACGCCTCTCCATCTTGCAGTGGAAAGGCATTTCAATGAGACGGCACAAAAGCTGATTGCCAGAGGTGCGTCTATTGAGGCGGTAAATAGATGCGGTTATACTGTTCTGCACACGGCGGTAGAAGTCAACAACTTGAGTATGGTCAAGGTGCTGATCAGCCATAGAGTAAATATAGATGCTAAGGATATTATTGGGATTACACCGCTACTCCTCCTCATTGAGTCGCATCCATGCAGTACGGACATTGTGAGTATATAATAATATGGATTTACAAATTTTTTATAACACATTCAAGTATTTTTGTACCCTCCTAAAAGGAGCTTCGTAATAGTATATACATTTAAATTTTGTTAAAAACATGTTAAAAATATATTTTTGTCATTTCGAGTGTTTATTTAATTGTTTGTATTTTCAATAATAATTAAACAGAGGAATTAATATAGATGAATTTGGGTCTAAGAATATTAGTTATGTAACTTGCAAATTAATATAAGGAATAAGATTGAGGAAGCCACGTGCCAATGAATTGGCAACGGCTTTTAAATTTAATTTAACTTATAGCTTCATAAAACAACAAAGGCTTTGTTTTCCAGGTGCAACTTCTTCTTGAAAATGGCGCAGATGTAAATATAAAGTCCAAGGGAGGCAGTTTTCCCTTATATATGGCGGTTCCGCAACGGCAGACGCTTTATTTTTTGCTGAAGTGGGGTGCGCGTGTCAATGAAGCAACAAATACGGGTGAAACCGCATTGCACGCGGTCTGCAATGGGGATACTTATAGATACGAATCTATAGATAAGTCAGCTCAAGTGGCGGCTTTATTGCTTCAATTTGGAGCTGATTTAAACGCACGAAACAGCGAGGGCAAGACGCCTTTCGAACTGCTGCCATACGAACAATTCACCAAAGCTACAGCTGAAGTCATCATCCGCGAAGCCATTAAACGTGAGGCATTAGGCCAACCCCTCTGTGAGGGGTACAAAAAAATGGTCGATTGGCCGAGTTATTCGAAATTTGACCGGAAGTGCCGTAAAGAGGTCATGCGTATGCAAAGTGAGAAGATCGAGGTAGAGGACAGGGCCGTGTCGTTCTTTTACATACTTTCGATAGAAGAAGAGAAGGTCGCAGCACTAGCTAGACACCAAAAAATCGTTAGGGCGTTTGAGACAAGTGATTACCTGGCGGCATTCAGGATATACGCCGATCAACTCACCACGAAGTTTGAAGTGGCTAAAAAGCGCGCGAATTTTCTTGCGAGCGTCGAAGATTGCCTGGTTGACGTGTTGGGCGATATTATTACCTACACTGATCATACGAAAGATAGCGGCGCATGTCAAGTCCAGCGATATAATCGAAAATGAGCTGTAGCATGATTGCGATGAAGCAAATGCAATAAGTTTTCATAAATTACTAAAAAAATAATGCCGCATCTTGTTAAAACTAAAATGTGAGAAAAATTTGATATTTTGTGAATATACATATAGTAGCATTTTTTGAATTTAATAAATAAAAATAATCGAAATAATACATTTTCTTCCATTTTATTAATCCCATCTCCAAAATTTCTTGTTTATCTTTTATTTTTTGGATTTAAAATTATTTCTAGAGTTATTGAAAAATTTAGTATATTTCAACTAAAACCTAGTAACTCTTGCTCTACAATTTACTATAACTATACCTACTAATTTGTTATGCCATTTAGTTCTCTATATGTGCAACAATATTGATCAACACATCTAGTATCAATTATTGAATGGGGTGATATTTATAAATAAATGAATAGGTTTGTTTAAAATAAGGCAATCAAGAAATTAAATTTATAATACAAAATTTTAAAGGCTACTGATACCACTAATAACAGGAATTTTATTGAACTTATTCGAAAATAATAATGTTAAGGTATCCATTGAAATCTTATATGATATTAAAGTGTTTCATTTCAGTCGTCGGCCCCACTTTTTGATATCATTCCTCCACTCGAAATATCTCAATTTTGATTTCTACAGAGGCATTGATAAATAATTAATAAATAAATAATAATAAATAATTATCCACTTCCTCTTTGTATTACAGTATCTACTTCATATTAGTCGTCTGCATCACTTTTTAACATCATTACTCCACTTGAAGTATCTCAATTTTCATTCCTTTGGAGGCATCAATCCAAGATAAATCTTCTTTGCTATACATAATTTAAAAGACAACATTGACCAACATTCCTCTTAACCCTTTTGGTCCATATGATTCGACAAATTTCAAAACCACTTTTTCTCAATAAATCTAGCGAACAGAATCACACTGGCACAATACAAATTTCTGCAGGCATTTGTACAAGATATCCTTCAGAAGTACCTCTAAGAAATTTCTATACGAAGGTTTCGCCCACGTCAATATATAAAAACCATAACCCAGGTCAATGAGCAAAAGATTATTACACTGACTTACCGCAACGTTGCCGTCGATCCGGCCATTTTCTTGCGGGTTCCTCGGCTAGTTGCGCATCGACAGCTCTGATGCTCGCGTCGTTGCGGCCGCGCCATCCTACGCACGTCCCGACGGCTCTGCAGCGGCTCGCTTTCTCTCTCTCAGGGTGTGTGTGTGCGCGCGCCTGCTGTAACGAAACCAGACGAAGAGACGTCGATGTACTTAATGACGTTAAGCGCGTGAGACGGGTGATCGATGTAACGTTTAATTGGGAAATTCGAGGTATTGGGGGGTATTTCAAAGGGGATTGGTGATTATTTATAACGGAGATCACAGATTCGGCGCTAGTCGGCGCATAGTAGAGCCCTGTGATACCGGCATTCCGGGAAATCACGCATATATTGGGCTGGGTGAGTGTGCAATCGGTAGCCCCGTGGTTAGGGCGCTCTCGTCCGGATGAATCGGGTTCAAATCCCGATGCCATCGCCTATTTTTTTCTGTTTCTCCGAAATCTGTAATCCCGTTACATATTATAGGATGGGGTGTATAAGGTGGGCTTGATATAATGGTTACAAATTTTTTAGTTTTCTTCCTAAGTGGCCGTGCAGTTATTATTATAATTTCATTTAAACTCACAATATATTTTTTTATAATTAATTTAGCTGTGGGTTTCGAATTGCAGTACAGAGCCCATATAAACAGGTTTTTCAAAAGTGGGCACTCAAGTTGTGGAAGGTATATGAGTAATTCCGCGGTACTTTTCAAATTA
Organism: Torymus aiolomorphi; assembly: GCA_036365515.1. NCBI lineage: Eukaryota > Metazoa > Arthropoda > Insecta > Hymenoptera > Torymidae > Torymus > Torymus aiolomorphi. The sequence goes on along the minus strand of CM070875.1, from coordinate 9,314,960 downwards.
GAGTTACTCTTTGATATCTTTAGATATACTCACTACATGGAATTCTATGCAGGTTACAGTTCTTAAATAGGGTTAGAAGAACATCATCTTGGTATCAAAACCCAATTTAGAATCGTACAAATTACGTATGGTAAGGAGAAAGTCTAAAATTAAAGGCATACTCAAGTGATACTCGTACAAATTATTATCTCCTTTATGCGATTAAAAAAATGGCTTTTCTCTAAATGATTTGAAAAAAGTTTTTTCACAACTGTTTTAGCATGTACTTTCAAGAAGTCAACTCCAGATATGTGTATCCATTAATAAATGACATATAATGAGTTATTTAAGGGTTACCAGATTTTTGCAAATACATATTGAATTTTATTCTCTATACTGCTTTTTAAAAAATGGCTTTGCATTTTTCTAGGTCTTTATAATGGAAAAACCTTTGTTTTAGCATAACAAATAATATGATTAACAAATCATATTATTTGTTATGCTAAAACAAAGGTTTTTCCATTATAAAGACCTAGAAAAATGCAAAGCCATTTTTTAAAAAGCAGTATAGAGAATAAAATTCAATATGTATTTGCAAAAATCTGGTAACCCTTAAATAACTCATTATATAAGTCATTTATTAATGGAATAACATAAATGAATGAATAACAATTCACCAGTGTGCCGCTTATAGAATTTATTTTACATTGCTTTGAATGACGTTATTAAAAACGAAACTCGTTTTAAAAAACACAATTAATCGCTGGCACACTGACAAAGTCAATGAAAAATATCTTTTGTGTGGGGGCGAGATCGATACATTTTATCCCTCACAAAAACATATACCGCCTGTCGAAATAAGCAGGTAAGTAGTTTTTCACTTACTATACACGGAAAAAATTTTGGAAGCCTGGGATGTCGGAGGTATGGAATTAACAGAAATCCAAAAAATACCGTATCTGTACGCGTCCAAAATTGAATGTAGTCACTTCCAAATTGAATTGCGTGGACTCCAACAATTTCGGTTGTGTACGGATCTCAAAATGGGATTATGTGTATGCCATGTTGGAATGGCGGGAACTCCGAGACTTTCGGTACCGTCGGGATCCGCCCGATGGAGTCCTCAGGCCCCCATTCTTGGTATCTCGGCGGGTCGACTATACATTCGGACGTATTTCACGCGCGCCGCTTCATAAATATACTAATATAATATATATAAACGGTTCAAAACGCGTGTGCTATATTATACTATAATAATACTTTGATATATAATGATGAAACGCATATATATATGAGAAAAACGCGCGCAAATGCGGACCGTTCCCCTTCTCTCAACGCTGTCGCGCCACGATACCAGAGGTGGGAGCCTCAGACGTCCAAAGTGGAATCGCTACAATACCGGAAATCTCGGAGTCTGGGGATGACCGAATTGGAGTTCAGAACATACGTTTTTGAATCGTGAAGACTCCGAAGATATTGGATTCTTACAGGTTCAACTTTGGATGCGCCTTAATTCCAAATTCGTCATAAATTAAGACGATCGATGGTATTGCACGGAGTCCATATATACCGGAGGTTTGGAGATCCTAAATTTTTTTCCGTGTATAAAAACCGATGACTTTTATAGAGAAAAGATTATCACAAACTACTAGATGTTCCCGTAGCTTTCATGTGAGTTATCCGGTAAAAAAAAATGGCTTTGAAAAAAAAAATGAATAACGCTACTACTTTTTCACTATTTAAGGTCTAGAAAGGAAGAAAAAAGGCCATATGAAAGGCTCTTAATTTCTTTTTTCAATTTCCCTCTATAGCTCAAATTTGAAAAGTTCGGCGGAATTACTAATATAAGTTTGAATTGTGTCTTTAAAAGCATAAAATCACGTGGTTCATTAAAAAAGAATTTGAATAATGAATTATTTTGAATGATATACCACCATTAAAAGTAACAAACACAAGAAGTTGTAGACGATATCTTCCAACATTTCGTTACCTCTGCATTATTTGAAGCTAACAAGCGTCAATAATCAATGATCTGATTTTGCCTATTTATTCATTAATCATTTGTATAATAGTGTATACATATAGGGAAAGGTCACCTCAATCAACGTATATATGTCAACCTTTCATCAAAAACTAACGCGCAATTCCAGAACATGCGTCTGAAGTTGGCATCTTTGGAATGGAACGAAATAATTTTTCATAGTCAATTCAAGTTATTAAACAATGCGGAGATTTTATCTAAACCTTTGTCATGAAGTTATTTTATACTATAAAACACTAAAACTACATGCATAAATTAATATTGACTAATATAACCTTGAAGAAAAATAATTTTTTTTTTATTTCGTCGAACTTCAGAATCGTTCTAGAACTAACCTTCCCACGCACGCTCACAATATAACACACTCTATCCCAAAAGCCAGCGCTTCTATCGAGTAAACCACCTCGAAAAACACGCGCGCCGCGCGTTATTCTTTCAATGTCATGTTGATTGAAAAAAAACGCTGAAGTGTACGTGTATGCCTCCGCTGTTACAGACAACAGCGCTATACACTGCGTAGTCAGAGCAGTCAGTCCGGCGTGTATAGTACGAAAAAGGGTTTTGACTAGGGGTGCGACCGAATAGTTCGAAATAGTACATTTCGAGACTAGTGCGAGGATTTGATTTTCCCCTCGTGTGACTGTTTGCACCCGAGCGAAGCGAGGGTGAAAAGGTCACACGAGGAGAAAATTAACTTCTCACACAAGTGTCGAACCGTATTTTTTGACACGACGTGCGAGAAGTGAGATTTTTGCACGCATCGTTTAACGCAGCGTGCGAGAAATCGAACTTCTCGCACGGAGTTTCAAAAATATTTTTTTTGCGTGCAAATGCGTGCAGATGCGTGCAAAAATCTCACTTCTCGCACGTCGTGTCAAAAAATACGGTTCAACACTTGTGTGAGAAGTTGATTTTCTCCTCGTGTGACCTTTTCACCCTCGCTTCGCTCAGGTGCAAACAGTCACACGAGGGGAAAATCAAATCCTCGCACTAGTATCGAAATGTATTATTTTGAAACTCTGTGCGAGAAGTTCGATTTCTCGCACGCTGCGTTAAACGATGCGTGCAAAAATCTCACTTCTCGCACGTCGTGTCAAAAAATACGGTTCGACACTTGTGTGAGAAGTTGATTTTCTCCTCGTGTGACCTTTTCACCCTCGCTTCGCTCGGGTGCAAACAGTCACACGAGGGGAAAATCAAATCCTCGCACTAGTATCGAAATGTACTATATTTCTTCTTTTTTGCATTACAAAATACATGTAGGTATAAATAAATTTTCTAAGCATATACAATTGCAATGTTTAGATATATGTGAAGCTAATGCAACCCTTTTTTATTTCATTTTGAAGTTGTTAACAATAACTGTTGACTCATGTATTTTTACGAGTTTTTTTCCCGAGTAAAAACTCGAATAAAAGTTCGATTTTGATTGCATGAACGTCGTGAGTTCATAAATGTTTTCTGAGCCTTTGAACCTTTTTAGTTTACTAAACTAATCTACTAGTTAAAAAATGTGGTTGATTTCTTTCTATTGAAGTTTATCAAAAAAAATAGGAAGAAATTTTCGAACTACTCGGCTCACCCCTAGTTTTGACCTGTTTTTTGTTGCGCTCTTGTCGACGACTGCAGGGTGACAAAGGAGTCCCGTGTCACTTAGGTAGAAAAGAAAAACAAAATCGTGCGTCGGCAATTCCTATAGCTGCGGTATCAGGTATAGGAGCGTTGCCTTTTTTCCAATGCGCTTGTATACTATATATGGAGATTTTCCCGTAAGTAGTACTTTTACAAGGGGACACAATGGACGCGTAACAAGACGCGAGTGACGCGAGCTTTGATGCGTTTGGTTCGATGGAATTTAGCGCGCTCGTCATTGTCACATGCGTGTCACTTGCCGACGACACCTCCATCACGAAATAGTATCCTGTACACAGGTTCTGCTGCCGCGTAATATCGTGCGTACATTTGTGATTCCACGTACGCGTTTGCTATGATCATCGTTCGTATCGAGTCTCATCGATATTTCAGTATCAAGTGCAAACTCGTGTATGTGTACATGTATATATAAATGAATGTTGATTGGACGGGCGGCTGTTGTTTGCATTTATTAAACATTAAAGTCGACGTTAATATGAGGATATAAGATAGAGTGACGTTTAGCACGTCGTAATTGTCTGACAGTTGTGTGCCGTGTGTGAGTATCACCAATTTTTGGTTGTTACAACGATATATGGGTAACGATAATATTAGCTGTACAGTTACATATATAGGTTTGCAGTTGAATATTAATCGTTTGATCTTAAAAGTAATTAGATTACGATAGAAGCGCAAAGTTCGCGATATGTACATATATTGGAATTTTCATTATAAAAGAGATGACTTAGAGGATGCTTTGATTGACAAGTTAAGTAATACGTTTATAAACTAGGCAGCGGCAACTGATGGAGATATTGGGTGGGTCTAGATATATCGAAAGGCTGATAGTTATAGAAGGCTTATCCTTCAGAAAATTAGAAATAGAACACGCGGGCCTCATTAGCAGAAGCCGGCTTATCATACAGGAATTAATACAGAAAGCACGATTAACAGAATGGGGAAATACATAAATATATCTACAGAATAAACTAATTTCATACTGACACAATTGTAGAAAACACATAGTACGAAACGCAGATTTATAGAAAATACATAAGACGAATATCACAAATATAGAAAAACTATGGTGAATTTTATATTACACGGCATTCGTCTTGTGTATTTTCTATAAATCTGCGTTTCGTACTATGTGTTTTCTACAATTGTGGCAGTATGAAATTAGTTCATTCTGTAGATATATTTATGTATTTTCGCATTCTGTTAATCGTGCTTTCTGTTTTAAATCCTGTATGATAAGCCGGCTTCTGTTAATGAGGCGCGCGTGTTCTATTTCTATTTTTCTAAAGGATAAGGCTTCTAACTATCAGCCTTTCGATATATCTAGACCCACCCGAGATATTATGTAATTTCTAAAAATCCATCACTGCTCTAACTATGTACACTGAGAAAAGAATTGACCGACTCAATTAAACCCGTATCTGAATACGGACAATTGAATAATTTTATATTGTAACAAAAATATATATCAATTATTCAATCAATGAATTAATCATTCGATTCAACCTAATATTTTTGAAACATATAAAAATTGGACGATGGAGGGTGGTCATAATACGTATACGTATACTAATATTTTTGTTTCATTTAGTCCATCAAATTTTTTTCTCAACGTATACTTCAAAATTAATTTCATAATTTTTTCCTTGTAATCCCATATTATTAACCTGCTACGTAATTTCAGGGTCTATACGCGTGAGCAAATATATACCTTCGTTATAAGCTTCCGACGTAATTAAAAAAAATTGTTAAATTACTGCAGCCCATAAATCGTCTGAACAAACGGGAAACGTAACATTTACGCATGAACCGCCAAGGTGCGTGCCCTCATCATGAATCTCGCGCGGCGCTCATTTATATACCCGGCAACGCCGTCGTAAATTAAAGGCAATTTGATCTTCTCTTTTGCTTCCCTTTCTCACGACTAGCTTTTCACTCGAAGCAAAAATAATATCAGACGTTTCGGAATTCGCAAGATTCCGGAAATTCAGCCTTATCTAGCCGCCTTGTACGGGAAATAAATCAGACGTATGCCACGTATACTTCGTGGGATGAATTACGAGTCCTTCGAAAATCGCTGTCGCGTGGGAGACGCTAGCACGGTGATCTCGCGGGGAAAAATGCGTATATAGGTGTGGGTCGAGCAGTCGAGTTGACTTTTAATTTTTAGAATCACTCGTATATGAGGATTTATTTGTTTATTTATTTAGTGTATGAGGATTTATTTATTTATTTATTTAGTCGATGATTGCGAGGATATGTTTCCAATTATCGATTTTTTAAGAAGTATACGGACTTCACACGAAGTTTAAGGGGGCTAGATACCTTTTTTCTCTGAAATAAGAAGTCACATTTTAATACATAAATGTAAACTAATTATTTCATACTTTTTACATATAAAAGTGGGTATATTTACCTTACCTTAAAACTTTCTCCGATGGGCCTTTTATATGGTCCAGAATCATAGTCATCGATGAAACAAGTTTTTTCACTAACCGTAAGCTTTGAAATTTTCCTGTGGATGGATTGACTTCAGATTTGAACTAAATTACTCCTGAATAGTATAATTCTCATATGAGTGTAGGGATTTTTGATCTAATGAGAAAAAAAAAATTGTGCTGTTTTTCAAGTTTTTTTTTTAATTTTTTTAAATTTTTTATATTTTTTCATAATTTTTCTGATGTAAAAATTTTTTCCGACATTTAATCCTAAATCCCTACACTCATATGAGAATTATACTATTCAGGAGTAATTTAGTTCAAATCTGAAGTCAATCCATCCACAGGAAAATTTCAAAGCTTACCGTTAGTGAAAAAACTTGTTTCATCGATGACTATGGTTCTGGACCATATAAAAGGCCCATCGGAGAAAGTTTTAAAGTAAGGTAAATATACCCACTTTTATATGTAAAAACTATGAAATAATTAGTTTACATTTATGTATTATTATGTATTAAAATGTGACTTCTTATTTCAGAGAAAAAAGGTGTCTAGCCCCCTTAAATGTAAAGAATGTAAAGAGAGCAATTTATTGACTGCTTCGTCGTACGTATAGTTAATTCGTCCAATTTGATCTAAAAAAGTATTTTCATTTTTTTTTTTTTCAAGACAGAATCGACAAAAATATATAAAGATATAACATTAAAATACAATCTATCTTCTACTAGAAGAAAACATTTCATGCACTTCAAAAATGAAAGTAGCCTTGGTAATGTGTGTGTGTGTGTGTGTGTGTGTGTGTGTGTGTGTGTGTGTGTGTTATAAATTTGTCGGCAGCATAACTCGAAACTGGGCAGAGATATCAAGTTTATCTTTGGCAGGTATATAAAGCTTATTTTGAAGTTGTGCAAGTTCAATTACATAGTTGATCGGGTAATGTTAAGTATTTAAAAAATAAAAAAGAAAAATATGGAAAAATCGAAAATAATTTTTTTTTGCTCTGGGGGTTTGGGTATTGGTCAGAAGTAGGCCCATTGTCTGAAAGGCCTTAAAATTTTCTATCTATCCATATTTTTGTCGGCCCGATCGGATATAAAGCGTTTCACGTCAACTGCCCCAGTGCGGTTTTTGAGATATAAGATGTTTTGTAGTTTTTGAAGGTGAAAATGGAAAATTTCGGAAAAACTATATTATTGGAAAGCTGAGGAAAAAACACGTTGAAAACGCTTATCGAACAATTTTTTTAAGTACATTTTAATATCATAAACACGAGTTGGAAATAGCACGATTTGGTACTTGCGCGCCGATCTGGGGCAGTTGACGTGAAACGCCTCATATTATTATATAAGAAATAAACGGAATATTTGTAGAGCTGGAAAAATCTAGAATGGTTGGCTCTCGAAAATACGAAGCGCGACACTCCATGAAACAAGGGATGGACGTGTGTGACGACGAGCGTGTGTTTCGCGCTGATTGGCCGAGCGTAACACCGTCGGCGCTCCAAAATACGGAGCGGAGCGTCTTGCCAATTTAGAGACCAATGCGCGATATATTTCGGGCCGCTTGACAACAGCGCGAGTTGAAGGTGCGAGGAGGGGAAGGGCGAGCTGCCCTCGGGGGAGAGTCAGTCAGTCAGTGACCGCGCGAGCTGCGCGTCGGTATTCTCGCTTGGCGAGGTAAGAGCTATGTAATAGTTTCATCGTTTTATACATTTACACTTCCTCAATAAATATTAACTTTACTCTTTACCTGTGTTGTTTTATTTTAAGCTCCCAACCTACAATTAAGTCGGTTAAAAAAATAAAGAAAAATTTGGAAAAATCGAAAATAATTTTTTTTGGCTCTGCGTTTGGATATCGGTCGGAAGTAGGCCCATTTTCTGAATGGTCTTGAAATTTCCTATCTACCCATATTTTTTCGGCCCGATCGGATATTATTAAGTCGGTTAAAAAGATAAAGAAAATTTCCTACAGTACACAGGAAAAACCTCTAAATTTAGGCCTTTTCCGATTGCCCAAGGAGATTATCCTTGTTTAAAATTGATTTCTACGTACTGGAACATGTTACTGGAAGTGGATTTTATAAATATTTGCTTGTCTTAGATAGCTAAATATCTGAGAACCATAAGATATGTTACAGTACGGTAAAAGTTTTAGAGAATTCATATGAAGAAAAAAAGTAATAAAAAGTTTCGTTTTTAATGATATAATAGAATAGAATGACATTACAAAGTTCTTTGAGAAAGCATTCTGCTAAAGCAGTTAGCAGCGGTTTTTTTTTCTCTGCGTACCGACAAAACAGGGTCAGTGGTAAAGAAAGACTATTACACCCTCTCAAATAGTATTGTAATAAATTATCCAATGCTGAGGTAACTATTTTATAATTTCAATTGTATTGTTTATCTTGCTCCAGATAATTATAATTTTTCTGGCAGAATTACATTTAATGTATTTAAAATATTTTTTCATTAAACCATTTGGTTTTGACTTTTGAGGAATAACTCTACCTTTAGTTTATATTTCGTTGAGATAGTTCGAAATGGAATTACTTTTTTACCTTCCAGGAATATTGGACTATTTCACCTTTCTTTTTGAAAGGAAATAAAGCGATTGAAACGGGGAAAATCAATAGACCTTTCCTCACTAAATGAAATTTTCGGTACGTCAGTCATCTATTAACGAAGTAAATTTGATGCGCTCCTTTAATGTACCGACACAGTCTTTGGAAAATTTTTATGTTGCGAAGTTACAAGCTTTTTTAGAAGTAAAAACATGTTACTTGCTTTTCATGAATAAATTTTTCAAGAGGTAATTATGGAAAACACGGAAATCCTCTTTTAAATTATGAAAAAGTCTTTTACAAAGATAATATTTTTTATAATTTTATTTATTTTACTAATCTTTTTTAATTAGCGTATTGATGCAGGAATGTATAATAATTTACAAATTCTAAATTTACTCTACTAAATATTCGACGTTGCAGAGATTCTTTTGTTAACAGTAATAAATGTTTAAATATCCGGTACGTTAAATTATGCATTTCCCGAGTTTCCAAAGCAATGAGCAAAAAAGCAATTCTAAAGCAAACTTAAAACTTCAAGTTTTATTTTTCGTCAAATACAAGACTTTTTCTAAACTTCTTTATTATCTGACTTCCGATTTTCTAAATAACTGAAAAAAAACAGAGGATCGTTAAAACCTTTTCTCTTGAAAAATGTAACATTTAAGAAAACGAATTTTCAGCATCTGTTACTTCGGTACAATCCACTTGAATTCGGTTTTAAATTGAATTTAAGAAGTAGGAGTTGCCTTTTTTCTTAAAATTCGTTTTCATTCTACAAAATTAAAAAAAAAAAACAAAATAGCAGACCTCGAAGCCGCATTTCTTTCATTCTTCGATAGGAAAACATTTTCCCGAATTACTCTGAAAATAAAGTTTGAAAAAGTACACAAATTAGACTTGATGCTTTCCTGCAATGAACATCACTTGACCCTTTTTTACGAATTCATATGAAAACTCGAATAAAGTACATGTATAAATATTAGCTTATCGAAATTGATGAAAAAAAATTTCGTGATAGTGTTCCTTTATAAAACAAAATTGATTTTTATGAAACATTGAATTTTATTTAATTTTTACTGGAAAATATGTTAAACATAATAGTGAAGTTCCAGTTATTGAACTCCAATTTCAATTTCATTATTTCACCATTCTAGCTCTATAACTATAGTGTAAAGGTTTAAATTATATGGATATTTAAAAACATATTCTCTTTTAATTTTTATTTTTAGCCAATTTGAGGAGGTATAAATTTTTATATACGGTATGACGGCATTCACAAAAAAATCTAACATTTCGGTGTCTCTAAAACTCTCAAAAAATTTTTTTTGAGGCACACCTTCTGTACGTGATTTTTCTCATTTTTTATACCTTAAACTATATTAGATATGTGTCGAACGCTTTTGTGACACGTTTCTTCTGCATTATAACTTTATTCTAAAATATACTTAAAAATGCTCTTGAGCATGATTTATTGAGAAAGTGACTTATGTAAGCCTTTAAAATAAAAAAATAAAACTCAAGAACACGAGCTTTAATTTTCTTTTTCTACACGGAGAGAAATTTTAGAGTAAAAATTACCAAGGTGCCTTGGTAGCGCATGGACAGGCTGTCAAAAGCCGTGTTATTCCCAGGTTTCTAATACAATTTATAAGTTTCCCAAGAAAAACTACCATAATCACTTTAAAAAAATACCAAATTATCTGAATAAAAATTACCAGAAACACTGGTAAAAATTGAGATCTAGTCATTTTTACAAGGTAACCTAAGAATTTTTACTAAGAAAACTGATCAATTTTACCAAATAACCTGGTATTTGTGTACTCGCGCATGCGCACTGCGCATTATTGTGTTTCAGAAGATTGATACTAGAGGCGTGCGCGACGTTAAAATGAAAACAATACACATATTTTCAGTAAGTAATAACGGCGATTCAAATGACTGTTGCTAACAGCTTCTGTGGCGCAGTCGGTAGAACGTCGGACTCTCAACCCAAAGATCGTCGGATCGAATCCCGCTTCCGTAAAAATTTTTTTCAGTTTAATGTTTTTTCATCATTGTTTCTGTTTCTATTTCTATATTAAAATACTATATATCCATCAATATGGATAAAAAAAGTTAATTTTTTTAATTTAAATTAACTAAAAAAAAATTTTACCAAGGCACTTTGGTAAAAAGTTTGAAATTGTCAGTCTGTCCATCCATTACCATAGAAACTGGTAATTTTGTCTCGAATATTTGTAATTTTCACTACAAAATTTCTCTCCGTGTAAAGTTTGTAAAAATTTTTTTTACCATACCTCGTTGTAACGTTAATAGATAACGATCATCTGGACGAATAAGCCGCTACCTCAAATTGCCATTCAAGAAGGCGCTACGTCGTTTTCGCGTTCAAGAAGGCGCTACCTCGTTTTGGCTTTCAAAAGCGCGCTACGTCGATTTTTGGTTCAAAACAGTGTTACGTCGTCTTCGGATTCAAAAAGGCGCTATGTCGGCCGCTGTTCATTTCGACCGTAATTTAAGTTGGCAACATCTCTGACTGCGTCGAAATAAAATAAACTTAAATAAAAACGATTACCTACAACATTTCTTATGAACAATGAATAATATATTTATTTATTGGAATATTCAGTAATTATTTATTGATTTATTACACATTCATCTTTAAATAATTATCTCAATTTTTATAAATTATTATGATTAATATATTACAACTTCTTAATAAAATATTTCGTTTTTATCACATTATTCCAACATCAATTACTTTTAAATATTCAGCAAACATTTTTAACCAAATTCAAAACATTTAACAATATACTAGTTATATATAATTATATATAATATCCCGTATCCTCTATTATCGTTTATTATAATTATAATTAATGTATTGTTAAATATGTGTTGTATTTACTTAAATATGTTTTGAATTTGGTTAAAAATATTTGTTAAATGTTTACAAGTAATTGATGTTGGAATAATGTGATAAAAACGAAAGATTATATTAAAAAATTAATCATAATAATTTATAAAAATTGAGATAATTATTTAAAGATGAATGTGTAATAAATTAATAAATAATTTCTGAATAGTCCAATAAATAAATAAACTATTCATTGTTCATGAGAAATGTTGTAGATAATAGTTTATTTTATTTCGGCTCAGTCAGTGATGTTGCCAACTTAAATTACGGTCGAAATGAACAGCAGTCGACGTAGCGCCTTTTTGAATCCGAAAACGACGTAACGCGCTTTTGAAAGCCAAAACGAGGTAGCGCCTTCTTGAATGCAAAAACGACGTAGGCGCCTTCTTGAATGGCAATTTGAGGTAGCGCCTTACTCATCCAGACCATCGATAAACAGATATAGGTACTGATAAATGTGAAAAATATGCGCTATAAATTATTTTATTCCCATCTCTACTATAATGGCCATTTTATAGCCTGAAAAGCGGGGCAAAAGTGGCGTCTGATTCTCTCTTTTACTTTATTCCTAATTTTTTTTCCTAAATTTCTCTAATTTTTTACGTTTATGGTTAATTGGGTTAAAACTAACAAAATTATAACACATAAATACAAAATAACGTTTCAAATCTTTGAAGTGGCAACAGTGGCGATGGGAATAAAGTACTGTATGTAACACGGGACTAAAGTTGATCATTCCCTTGAACTCACCCGCGGGAATAATCTGTGACTTTAGTCTCTTGTTACATAATGTACTATTAAAATTTTTCGAAATCATCTTTACTCGTCTACAGAAGTATATTTCGTGCATGTCCGATATACGCGTCATACATTACCTACTGCAGACATTTTTTCATTTAGTTTCCTGCAAAGCTAGTACCCCTACTGGTGGTTTATGATTCCGGTTCTATTAGAAGATAAATCGCACATGTTTATGATCTTTTTCTTAATACACGAGAAAAAAGCGGAAAAACTTTTTTTGGGTTAGAGCGTCTGACAATGGTAACCAACTAGTTACTCTACTATATAATATAATAATTATCATATCGTATATATAGCAGTGATCGCATTAAATTATCTAAAATAGTCCGAAATACAAATAAAAAATAGATACATCGATTACGATACTAATAATATTAACTGTATTATTATTATTATTATTATTATTATTATTATAACTAATGAAATCCAAATTACGACGAACATTATTATTGAATATAGAAGAGACGTGTAAACACTAAAGCCCTTATCTTTATTTAATCTTAATCCATCCATATATCCTCTTACTGCCCATCAAGACGCACGCAGTATAGGCATCGTAACATCGCCCACGGATCTCAAGCACCGTAACGTGTACTATATGTACGTACATTACACACGCGCGTGCATGCGCGCGCGCGCACGGAGAAAGAAAAGAAAATTTAAAGCTATCTACACTCGATATTGCATCAATTGTAAACCATTCGAAACTGTTGCTGTCTGCACGGCTATCTGCTCCAGAAAGGAAGTCTTACATATACATATATGTATACGTTCGCGAGCGAGCAATAAAGAAGATACAACGATCGAGTCATGAGATGCGATGTTTACACTTTTGTGTGTGTGTGTGAGTGGGTGTATACTATATACACCCACACACACACACCAAACACACCAATACACACCAATATTTTCTTTGTTTCGCAGTTTGCGTATACACGCACAGGCTGCACGCGCAAGTTTGGGATTTTAAAGTTTAAATTGTAAAAGCTATTATACGCGCGGTTTTGGACGGGGTATAGAAAGAACAGAGGAAACTGCAGTTTTAAAAGTACTTAAAATAAATTTTCCGGTGGCTGTGCACAAGTGAGCAACTATACGTCGGGTAGTCTGCAAGTGGTATATATATACTTATTGCGGCTGCGTTCATGAAAATTCTATTGTGTTGCGTCTAATTTTAAAATTAGGGGAATTAGGGATTCGGCAATTCGAATTTTCGACTATAGTGTGTATGTATATATATTGCCCCCGCGATGTTGCGGACATATTAATACGTTCAAACTATTCAAATTACAAAACCGTTGAAAATCCTGTTCTAAACTTTGAAATTCCGCGCGCGTGCGCGTGAAAGTTTTAAACAATCGAATGAAGGTTTCATTTTCTCGAAATAGAAATGATCGTTGTATATGATTTGTTCAATAAAGCTGAAAACGCTCATGCACAATGTATAAAAAAAGGTGCGCATATTGATTCGCGAGCGAATTCAAAGTTTAAAAATGCATCAATCGACAGGCGTAATATACGGAGAGTGAAATTGAATGTGCATGTTTAGTTGCGCGGGAGTTAAAAGCTACAAATACAATACGCAATCAAAATTTTGAAAGAGGAAAAAAGCTCCATACGTTACTAAAACTTCTTTGGTAAAACAATCGAAATGTTCCCCGTAAGAGCAAGATTTCAATGTGAGTAACGTAAATCATCTCTTTCTCTCTCTCTCTCTCTCTCTCTCTCTCTCTCAAGCTCATGTGCCTTCTTATCTCGATCAGTCGTAACCGTAACTTAAATCTCCCAACAACCCGATTCCAATTCCAATCTCGCCGCCGTTCAAAACAACGACCCCCCGCCGCCCTCCCCCATCGCGTCAAACATCCCTCCCACCCACCGTCAACATCATTACTCGCCGGACTCGCAATTACAACTGTCAATCGGAGAACATCTGTAACCGCAAAGGAACTGCCCTGTATTACTCTCTCTCTCTCCCACTCCGACGTACACCTTCGGTATGTATATATACATATAATATTATCGGTTATCGGATTCCCGAAGGGCGCAGGTATATAGGTAGTCCTCACTCCCTCTCCATAAGGACAATTGGATATCGGTTGAAAGTTTTATTTCGCGCGCCCGCGGAGCAGCAGCCGCGTCCAATGCACGAGCTTTGTGACGCGGATAAATGAAAATCCCCGGCGAGAGAGACAGAGAGAGCTTTTTCGACGTTTTTGTATATTATATGTGGCGCTGCGTCAAAGGGCGCTAGATTGCAGTGCGCTGGGTTTTCCGAAAGTTACCGCACGCACGCGCGCGCGGTCGCGTGATTTCGAAAGGGACATGACGTCGGTTACCGGAGAGGGAGTGAATGGGAGATTTTTCGGTGAGTGGAGACAATTGCGCTATGTGCGCCGCATTGAGGTCGACGAGTTGGCCTCGTTGGTTTTTAACTTTATCGGGGCACAATGGGAGAAGGAGCTGAGAGGGCTGATCGTTCAGAAAGAGGAGAGTGTATTTTGAATCAATCGGCTTATCGTTTAGAATGGAAATTGATGTAATTGTTCGCAATGAGCGTGTGTGTGTGTGTGTGCGCGTGCGTGCGCGCGCGTGTGTGTGTGTGTGTGCGTGCGTGCGTGCGTGCGTGCGTGCGTGCGTGCGCGCGCGCGCGCGCGTGTGTGTGTGTGTGTGTGTGTGTGTGTGTGTGTGTGTGTGTGTGTGTGTGTGTGTGTGTGTGTGTGTCCATAGAAACAATTCAATAAATCAGCATAAGTATATAATTTCATGCCAGAAACGCGAATTTCGAAGTGTCATCTAGGTTTAAAATAGCAATTTCAAATTCCCATACAAAAGAATAGACTTAGTAAATATTATATATATCTAGAACAAATACCCTTTTTCCGTTTTTCGCACAGACTATGTTTTAGATTTATTACATTTTCATTCTTTTTCTGGTTTTCACCGCTCCCTCAATAATCTTGCTCCACTGATGAATGTAACTGTCAACACTATATATACAGTCCAACCTCTCAATTCGCAGAATGAAAAGCTCCCCGCTCATAAAAGAAAAAAAACCGTTCCTTTGAAGACGATGAAATTAATTTCATTAATGACTTTCATTAAAACGCAGTAGGAACAAGCATACAGCGACGATAACGCATTATCACGTAATTAACCAAAAATGCAAATGTTGAAATAATTACTTTTAAACTCTAAAATATGTGCTTAAAATATATTTACACGAAGTACAATACTATTTTAACTTTAGCGCAGGTGAGAAGTGGTAGTTAATTAAAAGTCTCGCGAAAAGTTTAGGTTGTTATACTGTGACGTTGTTGCCGTGCGCGCGAATGTTAGCTGGCTAAACCTACCGTCGTTTTCCTAGCTACGCACTCTCCCCAGGTCGGAGTGCGGGACGCAGGGCAACGCCGTCGCAAATGCAGGAGCTCCCTCGCAGGGATACACGCTTGGACGTTCACCTGGCTGCTCGAGGCGAGGGGGCGTATGTCCGCTGCCACGGCCAATCTTACCTGGGCGGCTGCGTGATGATCGTTGAATCGAGACTAAGCTGTGCTGAAAATGGGTCGCGAAATGTGATGAATCTCGAGGGGACAAGCGCATGCGAAAGAATGTAGACGAATGAATAGGTAAAATCTCGGCTTATTATTCAGTACTCCATATATACATGGCCCGCGGGCCTTACATAAGTGCGCGTAGCATCGCGCTTATCGCTTGCTTAGAGCGGCAAATACATATGAGCGTCGCGTGCACCGGAAACGCGACGTCTCCAGATAGCGGATAATATGCCTTTCCGGCTGTATGCGTCAAATCGCGGATGCACGTGAGAGAGACATGGAGAGAAGGACCAAGCAACTCACGAGCCGCCGTAGAGAACGGGCGTCTCGCCATCCGCCGGCGCTTACAGGTTTTGCAAACTCACGGTACGTCGCTCCGTCGCTGCGCCCCGGTGTAGAATTCTGCGTCGGTATCAATCTCCTCCGTTTCGTCTGCTTGGCTACTCTCTCTCTCGGACGCTGCTGTTGGCCCTCGTTCGTGGCTTCCGTGCGGCGATTTTCCGTCGGCACCGCCAGCAGTGTCGACAGCTGCTTACTCCCTCTCACTTTGACGCCGGTCCTTCTGATTGTCGTGGCTTGGTCCGCCTGGATGTGACGAGGCTGAACGCGACTCAGCGCAGCGTTCGTTTCGAGGCTGATAGGCACACCGGGTTCTGCTGTCCGAGCTGCTCGACAATAGTTGGCGCGTTGATCCTCTCGGACGTATTGGCCTTGCGTCGACTTCTCTCTCCTTCCCCCTCTCTCTCTCTCTCTCTCTCTCTCTCTCTCTCTCTCTCTCTCTCTCTCTCTCTCTCTCTCTCTCTCTCTCTCTCTCTCTCTCTCTCTCTCTCTCTCTCTCTCTCTCTCTCTCTCTCTCTCTCTCTCTCTCTCTCTCTCTCACCCCCCTCTCTCTCTCTCTCTCTCTCTCTCTCTCTCTCTCTCTCTCTCTCTCTCTCTCTCTCTCTCTCTCTCTCTCTCTCTCTCTCTCTCTCTCTCTCTCTCTCTCTCACCATGTCATCAACATCGCTTCTGCGTAAACTCAGTCGGCTGGGGTTCTCTAGGGCAGCTCTCCTGTGGATCAAATCATATTTGCAAGGACGTGCCCAGATGGTCACTTCAAATAACAAAGGTAACTCTGACTGCTTAGAAACCAATCTGGGTGTTCCACAAGGTTCTGTCCTGGGTCCTCTGCTTTTTTGTCTCTACGTTAACGACTTACGAGACGGGGGTCCCGAGTTTCTACGATTCACTATAAAACTGAAGTCAACTTTAGACGTTTTTCAGTTCGACATATGGTAATGCAGATTGTTCTTAATTTCGAAATTACGAAAATCATATTTTAGAATGTAACAGTTCACCTACTGTCCAAAACATCGAATTTCATCAATACGATCTCAAAGCAAATATAACCTGTTTCTAATGATTTATTTCGAAATGTCTATATTGTACCCCCTATTAAAATTCTATTAATGAAATTCGATGTTTTGAACAGTAGATGAAGTGTTAGGTTCGTGAATATGATTTTCGTAATTTAGAATTTCGAAATTAAGAAAAATCTGTATTATCATATGTCGAACTGAAAAACGTCTATAGTTGACTTCAATTTTATAGTGAATCGTCGAAACTCTGGACCCCCCCCCCCCCCCCACGAGACGTACTTGACGATAATACTATCAGACACATATTTTACGCAGATGACCTCCAAATCTACTTACACACCACAAAAGACGAAATTCTGGAGGGTATTGCTCGGCTGTCCGATACGACGCAAATGGTGGCTGAATGGGCGACGAACTCAGGTTTGCACCTGAATGATGGTAAGACCAAAGCCATTGTATTCGGCTCTAGGGTAGGAGTTTGGATCTGCCAGGTATTTGTGTGTGGCCTGGGGAGCGCATCCCGTTCAGTAGCAAAATTGCGAGTCTCAGTGTTACACTGGATCGTAAATTAACATGGAAACTGCACGTGACCAGCTCACAAAGAAAGTCAATAAAGCTCTATACAGTTTGCGGTTTATTACGGACTCACGCAGATTCTATTTAGAACTGCGCTTCGGTGGATAAACTCATACTTATTTAGTCGCTTTCAAAGTTTTGTTACCAGAAATTCTTGAAATTCGTCGTGGTTGTAGACCAACCTAGGAGTTCCACAGGACTCAGTCCTGGGCCCATTATTATTTACTCTATACATAAACGACTTACGGACTGTACTCGATCCTGGTGATGTACAGCATCAACTTTATGCAGATGATCTGCAAATTTATACTCAAATCGCTCGGGATCAGTTAGATGAGGGCTTCGCTCGGCTTCGGCGGGCAGCAAAGGCAGTATCGGAATGGGCTGCCGGGGCCTCTCTAAGCTTAATGCAGATAAAACCAACGCAATTTTATTTGGCTCCAAAAAATTCATTGATAAATTTTATTCGGATAGTGAGCCCTGCATTGAGCTGAAGGGAGGAGCCGTCATCCCGTTCTGTAACTCCGAGAAGAGCCTCGGTGTTATTTTAGATCCATTATAATCGTGGAAGCTGCACCTTGAACATCTTACTAAAAAATTTAACCGTGCACTGTATAGCTTGCGAAGTTTTCGCAAATATACCACCGAGGTACTGCGCAGACGGCTTGCCGAGGCCTTGCTATTCCCTCATCTCGATTATTGTTCAATACACGGAGAAAAATGGTGTAACAAAAATGACTATATTTATAGTAATCGTGGGACAGATTTAAATTATCATAAAATTTACTACAATTTATAATAAAAATTCCTATGTTTTGAGTAATTTTTGCTATGTACATAGCAATTTTTACTATAAATTGTAGTAAATTTTATGATAATTCGAGCCTGTCCCAAAGTTCCTATCGAACATAGTAATTTTTCTTACATTTATATTAAATTTTCCTAAACATTTCTCTCAGTGTAGTGATGCTGGATGCCAGCCAGGAAATATGAAAAAGAAGACATCCTATAGAACTCCTGTGTGCGATACGTAAGGGGTCTTAGGAGGGTTGATCATGTCACTCCTCATCGCATTTCTTTGGGCTGGCTGCGTACTGATTCTAGGAGACAGTATTTCATGGCTGTACTTATGTACAAAATCGTACGCATGAATCTTCCGGACTATCTGGAGCGTCTCTTCTTCAGATATATGCCCAAGAAATCGGCTAGATGGGTGACAAAAGAACTAGAGCCTCCTCACATGCGTTTTGAAGTTGGAATACGCTCTTTCCAATTTCAGGGCGCTCTCATCTTTGGAATTCCCTACCTATGGAGATTCGGAATCTTCCGTCTCTCAGTAGGTTCAAAGCAGCAGTTAAGACACACTACCTCGAACTAGATTCTTGAGTGTTAATTTATAAATTGTATCATCCCATATACACTTAGTTTTAAGGGTATGATTGTATTTAAGGGGCAACTGAGAGGAGTATATGAGCTGCGTGTATGAACGGGTATTTTGCGTTTAGTTTTAATTTTGGTTTTAATTTGTATAAGACTAATTTTTGTATTGCTTTTCTTAATATATTTTTTGCTTTTATAGTTTATTTGTATTTTATTCTTGCATATTATCTGTGATATCTCGATGTAATATTCAATTTGTGATTTATAATATGCTTTATGCATGGTTTAATTTTATAAACATGGTACTACAAATAAACATTACATTATTATTATTCGTATTATTATTATTATTATTATTATTATTATTATTATTTCGCAGCCCTGCTAATATATAAAATACTATGGATGCGTGAGCCCAGTTATTTGGCTGCCTTTTTTACGGTGTATAAGTCCAAGCCAACGAGCAGGGGACTGCAGCCAGAGCTTACATTCCCCGCCTTGAACTTAAGACGGGTGATATAGAGCGTTTATGGCTCAGGGCCTATGGAACTCTCTCCCCCCTCCCCACGCTACCTTCCATCACTTTCATCATTCAAGAGGGCTATGCGCCAACACCTGCTAGATCTCGACCCTTAGCCCCCCCCCCCTTTTTCGTGGGGATAATGAGCTGTCAGTAAAAGGACCCAAAGTAGCCTACCTAACCGGACCCAGCCTATAGGCCTCAAATTGTGATTCTAGTTTATAAGTTTTATTATCTGTGATATTATGTATTTATAGTGGGTTGGACTTTCATTTGGGGTTCCTCAAGTAGACAATTTTGTACTTTTAATGTTAATCTCATCTGTGATAAATATGACTACGTATTAAATATATTTTATACCTTCATTTTTCTTTTAATAATATATTTTTACTTTGTAAAATATGGAATATTCCATATAATGATTTTACTTAACTTTTTATTTTCAGTACTTTTTGATGTAAGCTTTATGCTGTACATTGCGTATCATGTGTTTTTAAATTGTTATCGAATTTTTGTATTCTGTAATTTTTCATATTTTTCCGCGAAGGCAAATAAAGACATCTCTCTCTCTCTCTCTCTCTCTCTCTCTCTCTCTCTCTCTCTCTCTCTCTCTCTCTCTCTCTCTCTCTCTCTCTCTCTCTCTCTCCCTCTCTCTCTCTCTCTACGAATATTTACCTTTTCGGTTATTTTCCGACGTGTACACTGAAAAAACTCTGGCACGTAAGACGTTCGAAAATGAAAACAGAAGTCGTACCAACGATTGCGTATGTGAGTAATTCTACAGAACCTTTAACTTTTATAGTCTGACACGATATATTATCATGAACGTAAATGAATATCGAACTCGACAATTAAGCTTCTTCTTGTATAATATATTAGAAAGTATGCCCTTGATGTATTTAAGTGGAATTAGTATTGTAAAGAAGAACAACGAGCCCAAAGTACGATTTCTACCAAATTTCAAAGCGTACAACTCAAAAATATTTTTTTTATAATGCTATAAAGAAAATAACTTTATTCCAATTACTCTGAAAATATAATAGCATCTTCGTATAATGGTACTCGTCCAAAAAAAAATGTGCCAAGAGTGTGCCATCTTTAAAGACATTGTGCAACCTAAAATGTGAGCGTATACCGATTTTTTGAAATTCGAAAATTTTTTAATTGTTTCAATATAGAAAAAATAACTTTTAAGTTTTTTAATTTCTTATTTCATGCGTTCATTCTACACCAAAAACCGTAAAAAATGAGACTGTGCGTGTGCCTTAAAAACTTACTTTATAGGAACACTTTAAAAATAGTCTGGTCGGTGCGAGAATCGTTCGGAAAAACAACATTTTCGAGTGGCACACTTAAAGGACGTTGAGGGGGGCTAACAACTACGCTGTTATTTCTTCCTTACACTATTTCGGAAGTTCCCATCACATGTTTAAGTTGTCATTGGGTATCTTACATGGTGAAATCGACGGTTTAGTAACATAAAATTTTAACAAAAAAATTGTAAAAAGTTTAATTTTTTTCATATTTTGTGCAATATAAAAAATAGCTTTGTCTAAAAACGAGTCACGCCTACTGTTTCTTACTCCTTGAAAGCTCTAGAAACAAGAAAAAAATTTCCCGTTAGTGTGCCGCTAAATTATTTTTTGATGATTTTTTAGTAAAAAGTTAAAGGTTCTGTAGAATTACTCATGTCTGTTGTTCCTGCTAAGGGAGCTCTCACGTCCCTGTAGGGGTAAGAGACGTGCTGAGACGAGTGCGCCGCACGGCGGTTGAGCAGACGCCGAAGAAAAGGGACGGCAGAACTCCCTTGCCGCACAACAGACTTGCCGCACAGGATAACAGACGTATATAACCTTAAGACGACCTCCGTAAAAGAATAAAGACGTCTCTCGTGCCAGAGTTTTTTCAGTGTAGCTCGCGCGCGGCTCCTGACGCCTCGCTCCTTGCTTCAGCTTACGTGCAGTTTGTGTGCGTGTGTATGTGTGTGTTTGGTCGAACGTGTGTGCAGAGACGTATCTCCGTCACAAAACACATTATGCGTAAATCACGAATTATATAACTGCACCGTACATATATATACACACGACACGGAGAGGAAGCTTGTATAATTAGGAATTTTTCAGAAGCCTTCCTCGCAATTAAATGAGAATTTTTAATTACGCACCGTGAGAGCAACAACACGCACGCACATCCGCGCGTGCAACATTATTTTATCACAACTCCACATTTTACATATTTTTCTTATTTCTCCTTGCGAGAAGAAAAAACATCTCTCTTCATAAAACTCTTGACAATATTTACGTAAATCCACGCGCTTGTAAGATGCTTCCCTTTTTCCTCCTAAGACATCAAAATCCGAAAAACCGCACGCGCGTACAAAAGTATGCGCGAAATCCGCGGATGCAATTTTCACCCTGCATACCTATCTCTCTCCCTCTCTCTCTCTCTAGCTTGAAGGCTTCCGAATTTTCGACATACCGCGTCAAAACTGAGAAGAGATGCTACGCCGTGGCGCTCTAAGCCTGAAATTTTACGCGACGTCAGTCTCCCGCGGCCTTGTGTGTGTGTGAGTGTGTCTATACACACACACACACTCTCTTTGAGAAGAACGAGCAAAATGGAATTTCGAGCGCGAGACTTTTGTAAATAAAGGCTGTTTTGCAAAGTGCACATAAAAAAAGGTAAAAAAGAAAAAGAAAAAAGTGCAACTTCAAATCGACTTATAGGTCCCCCACGACCGCACGCGGATAAAACCTTCTGAATATCGATTCGCAAAAGGCTTTTATGCCTTCCTTCCTTTATGTCGAGTATTACGTAATATCACGTGTATGCGCATTCGATATATTATTCTCTCTGTTTACCGATTGTTTCTTGGCAGCGTCATGTGTGTGTGTGTGTGTGTGTGTGTGTGTGTGTGTGTGTGTGTGTGTGTGTGGGTGGGGACGTGCGTGCGTGCGTGTGTGTGTGTGTGTGTGTGTGTGTGTGTGTGTGTGTACGCGAGACTTGAAAATTGCGATCATAACTTTCTTTTTTTCTTGCCCCATTATTGTGACTTTGTTTTTCGCATTTCAAAGGGGAGTCTAAACCCGTAGTAACATCAAAAAGGGATAATTCCGTCTTCAATGGAGGGAGGGAGAGAGGTTCGAGCATCAGAGAACGTTCCTTTGTAAAAAGAAATAAGGAGATTATATAGTCTTATCTAATCCACAAAACGAGACGCAATGCTCTAAAAAAAAAAGTTTCTCAAAAGTTTCTCTCGTACCCGATGAGAAAAGATCCGAGAAAAGATCGCATCGCAGTTTTTCGTTACAGCGCCGTCGACCCCCCGTGTAATAACGAGATGAGAAAAACATTTTCGAGAAAAGTTTGCGCGAATCACTCGAATTTACGGCAATTCGCGAAGACCAAATACATAATAAAACACAAAGATGGATAATTAATAATCGGTCACGTGTATGTATATACGCTGTTGAATACGAGAGAGAGAGAGAGAGAGAGAGAGAGAGAGAGAGAGAGAGAGAGAGAGAGAGAGAGAGAGAGAGAGAGAGAGAGAGAGAGAGAGAGAGAGAGAGAGAGAGAGAGAGAGAGAGAGAGATTAGATTTATTGAATTGGCCTCTGGGTATAACCCAATATGGCACTAAATTATATACAATGCAAATACACAAATATATATATTACAAAAAAATAACAATATGAAATACAATATGATTTAAAATTACAAATTGATTACAAATTTAGCAAAAGAATAAGAACATGAATGACTTATGAGTAACAAATAATGTAATTGCAATCAGAAACGAGAGTTGGCACATAAGTATACAGAGTTGCAAATACTAATAGAACAAGAAAAACTTACTTACTAGTTAATATTACAAAATATATTTATAAAAACGTTCGCTCGCATTGGCGCATCACATAAGACAACATGCCCATATCGCATCATGGATATTGCTCTTCAGGGATGGCCAAAAAATATAAATATAAGTAAGGATTCATTTTGACGCTCATTCACATGGTTTATAATAGCGCGTGATACCTTCTAGCACTATTCGCTCTTGCCAATCTCTACGATCTCTGTCAAGGAGAAAATTGAAAAGTGAGGATTTAAAGGTATTGATGAGGCGAGGAGAAAACGGAGTTCGGGGAAGAGAGTTGATGAGTCTTGAGGCAGTGAACTTGAAGGAAGAATTGAGGGCTTCAGTGCGAGAAGGTTTAAAGTAGAGAGATGGAGGGCGAAGGCGGCTCGAGCTTCTGATGGCAATATCTGTATTAATTACGGAGAATTTGGACGCAAGATATGAAGGCGATTCGTAAGCAATAACATTATATGCGAGAGCACCCGTGAAATAATCTCGTCGACTAGGCGGAGATAGCCAGCCAAGCTCAAGGCGATACGGTGTAACATGTGCTCGACGCGGTATATTACCATAAACAAATCGAACGCACGCATGAAGAGCAACCTTTAATTTATTTTCTCGCTCTTTATCGAGATCGTGGTAAACGACACATGCATAGTCAAAATGAGGCATGACTAAACTCTCTACAAGATTCTTACGGAGATCTCGCGTTAGAGCGTGCTTGTAAAATTTAAGCGTGTATAATGAGCGATAGATTTTTCGCACGCAATGATTAACGTGGGTGGCCCAATTGAGAGTTGGAGTGATATGGACACCTAAGCTTTTTACTTCCGTTTCATAGAGAAGTTCTACGCCGTTGACCTTTACCTTTGGAATCGAGTTGAGGTCTAGACGTGAGGTGAAGATCTGGCTACCCAGGATAATAACCTTCGTTTTTTCGACATTGAGCTGAAGTCCGTTTGCAGTAGCCCAATCGGCCACAGCAGTCGCATCACGACTTATTCTCGCAATTCCCTCACTGAGATCAGTGGGGAAGAATGAATGGTAAATCTGGGTATCATCGGCGAAAATCATGCTGTGAGTTTTGGGGACACAGTGGCAGATCATTGATGAAAATGGAGAAGAGTAGCGGGCCCAGAACACTCCCTTGTGGTACTCCGACGGTAACATGCGTCCACGCAGAAATGTTTCCGACGTCGTCACGAACTGCCTGGAAGCGCCCACTAAGATACGAATAAAACCAATTTAGTACTTCCATAGAACAGCCAAGTCGACGTAGCTTACACAGAAGCAAATCGTGCGGAACCGTGTCGAATGCTTTAGAAAAATCAAATAACACAAGAGCGGTAGGTTTCCCTTGCTCGATGGCTAGGCGTACATCTTCAGTGACCCCAAGGAGAGCAGTCTGGGTACTGTGACCTCTACGAAAGCCTGCCTGCCACGGATTGAGTAGCCGGTTTCGCTCTAGAAAATCAGAGAATTGATTATGAATCAATCGTTCGAGAACCTTGGAAACTTCGCATAAATTGGCGATCGGTCTTGTGGTCTTGTGTCTGAGGGCGATTGAATCGACTTCTTTTTTGCAAGCGGAAGAAGAATCGAATTCTTCCACATCGCAGGAAAACAACCGGATGCGAGAGACTGGTTAAAAATAGTCACGAGCGGATTAAGCAACGTAGGTAGGAGAAGCTTGAGCATTGGTGTAGAAATATCGTCAGTGCCTGAGGCCGCGGACAATGATTTATTGACAACCGCTGCAATTTCGTCAGCTGTCACGCTGTTGAAATTCATAATATCCGCCGTTAGTGAGTGTTCACTCGCGGCGCTCCTGAGATCAACTGCAGTAAGAGGGCGCGCTTGCGCACTGGAGACGACAGCCGCGTAGTGCCTAGAGAGGTCATCCACTGAAAAGCGCGAAAAGGGCGAAGGAAGCCTCTTGCCGACTACTCCAAATTTTCTTAGCTCCTTCCATTTTGCCCGAGCATCCGAGGCATTGGCCAATTTTGATGAAATATGCCTATTTTTAGCAGTATCCAGCAGGTTGGAGACCTGACCGCGAAGTTGCTTATAGCGTAGAAAGTGATCAGTCACTCCCGAGGCTGAGGCACGTTTATACGCACGGTCACGCTCTTTCATGAGCAGCCGTGCTTCTTGACTCACCCAAGGCTTTCGACGAGACGATACAATAATTTCTCGCTTTGGAGCTAGAGAATTGTATGTATCAATAATCGCTGCAGAGACGACGCCAGTCAGATAATCCGTCGACGAGTTCGTTAATGGGATGTTATTCTCAGACTCTGAATTCGAGCCGAGTTGAAATGAGAGGTAACTTTCCGAGGAACCGGACAGTGGCTGTACTCGCGAAAACGCTTGATAAAAAGAATTTAATTTTAGATCGAGAGTAGCATGTAGGCACTCGCGGTCGATGTTGAGAAGCTTACGGGTGGAGATCTTTTTGACAGAATGTGGTTGTTTATGAAACCGCAACTTAATTTCTATTAAATCATGGCCATTTATAAATGGAGCGTCTGACTTCTTATAAGATATTAGATCCGCAGCATCGCGAATGATGAAGAGATCAATCCATGTATGGGAAACGCAATTTTCAATAATGCGATGATGTGTTGGCTGAAATGGTACGAGATACAGAAGATTGTTGTTGATGCATATGTTGAGAGATTTAGAGGCTCCATAATTCTTGGCCATGTTGACATTGAAGTCACCCGTAATAATGATATTAGTGTAGGAAGGGAGAAGATGAGCAACAGAATAAAAAAATTCGAAAGTATACGCTGCATGCGGACGCCGATAAACAGCAGCAAAAAGTGTTTTGTTCGCGCCTGAGGCTAATTCCAGAATAAGATATTCGGGTGTATTATCATACACAGGGTCCGAATGCGCTAAAGTATTTACAGAGATGCAGTCTCGTACGTATACACCTATGCCACCTCCTCCACAACCAATTCTATCTAAACGATGAAAATTAAATTCTTCTAGGAAAAAGACAGCATCAGACTCGCCCGGGGTGAGAAATGTCTCGGTCACCGCTATAACATCATAGTGATTATCCTCAACATGTGCTTCAAGCAGGTGAAAGTGTGGCGTGAGACGATCCACGTTGGCATGCATGACCGAGAGAGTTTCACCTGGACGAGTACGCACGGTCCGGTTGATATTATTTCAACTGCGCGTGGGGTTTAGGGGCGACAGTGAGGCAAGATCGGCTTCGCTATTTATTCTGATAGGGGCGCTGTCCCGGGTCGGTCGCACGTACACCTGCATAAACTGCACATAAGGTCTCATATAGTTTAAGGTTTTAGCTTTTACACAAGATTTCCGCCATAAACTATAGATTTGCTTAGGCCATAGGGGTCTCAGAAAAATGTGTAGGCGCGCACGAGAGCCAAAAAGCATGTGACAGTCGAAAGGCCAAGCCTCTTGCTATTCTCTATGATGATATCTCGAACAGATTCGGAGCTGAACTTGCAAACGAAACTGCGATATTCGTTGCTAGCCTGGTTTCCTGAATCTAATGCAGTTGAAGAAGAAGAGGCAGGTGTCCATGGTCTAGTGACAAGAAGATGCTGATGAAGGTGCGGAAGTTGAATATGACTTCAAGAACTTTCTTCATTACATCGGAGTCGCTGAGAGCAACATCCGAGTCGATACCAGTAATGACTAACTCACAGTTTTCTGAAGTTCGATGCTGGTTCACAAGAGTGCTGATATCTGATTTAAGTCCAGATAATTCCGCATCGTGATTTTTCAACTGTTTGCTGTGTTTTGCTTCAACTACTTCAAGCCGATCAGAGAGGGATTTGATATCCTCGTACAGCTTCGCTTTATCGGTGCGATGTTCAGTGACAAAGTTGCGAAAGTCATTAACATAACTCACGAACCATGCAGGGGCGTCTTTGTATTTGCCTTTGTCGCCGTCCACCTCCATGTCAGTATGCGATATCGCCAAGGCGCATGGTGTTTGCGCAGAAATAAAACTCGGGTCAAGAGCGTGATTGCCGGCTTCGTCGTCGGCTATATTTACAGCTGAGTAAGAATTAAGACATTACAGACGATACTACAGCTGAGCAAGAGCCGGAAAGCTCGTCGGGCCTTTGTTGGTAAACAGGCACGGCATGACACGGGATCTTCACCCACTGCGCACTGGACGGCGATGGCGGGGACGCCGGACGTTTTCGTGAGCTATGAAAGGTGGGGGGCGCAAATGAAATTTCGCGAGTATCGCTACACCAATTGTTCTCCGCGCAAGTTGGTTCGTTTATACAATCGCTAGATCTCGAGCGGACAAATAAATGACGGCAAATGTCAACTGCGCAGCAACGAACCGTCACACTGTTAATTATCCAGCTGGGATCGCAGCACTTTAGATGGTAGCGTTTATTGCAGCCCCCGCAGAGAACAATCTCGGGTTTCTTTGTGTTAGGATTCTTAGATACTAGTGATTTTTTACAAATAACGCACGACTTACGCACACGACCTACGTACGACTTACGCATAACATACAGACTTAAGGCTAGGGACGCTACAATTACGGAATGACATTAGATTGACAATACTTAAATACTGGTGATATAGCTGAAGGTGACGATTCTGACAAATCTGACAATGAAATACTGGTCACCGATGAAATCCGTTGATGGCCAATGATGACTGCAAAAATTGTCGTTGAACGCCTAACCTCCAAGGAGACAGCAATCAAGAATCACAGATAATTACGTGAATACGCCCTCCACATCAAAGATTTTTTAGTCCAGTTGCACCTTGCAGTGAAAGGCTTGTATCCATACAAGAGAAAAGGCCCCTGCAGGGAGATTGCACTACGAAGCAGTCCACGAACACGAGTCGACAGAGAGAGAGAACTCGATAGCGCGACCGACCGCAGAGCAAGAGAGAGCAAGAGAGAGAGAGAGAGAGAGAGAGAGAGAGAGAGAGAGAGAGAGAGAGAGAGAGAGAGAGAGAGAGAGAGAGAGAGAGAGAGATAAATAGATAGATCGATACAATATTTTTAACACACCCCATCATAAAGTTCGTACTTTATTCCTGCCGAAGTGGGAAAAAAGTGCTACGTTCATTCCCTAACCTCACTCTCGTTTCCAGCGCAACGCACTGTTTGTGCCCTCGCCTTCGGCTCGGGAACAAACAGTGCGTTGCGCTGGGGACTAGAGTGGGGGTAGGGAATCAATATGCAGCCTTTTTTCCCTTTTCGGCGGGAAATGAGTACGAACTTTATGATAGTTGTGTTAAAAAGTCGTATATTGCACCCGTGAATACAGTGCATTGTGCGAACCTACGCGTTTGTCGTTCGCGCAGGGAGCACACAGCCCACTTTATTCCCTTGGTGCATAATATACTATTATTCGCACTAACGGCAAAACTCAAATACAGCGAATACATAATAATACAGTAATAATACTTTGTATATAGCAGAGAACTTACAATGAAACAATTCAATAAAATACAATAAAATACAATAGATTTTACAATAAAACCAATACCCCCCCCCCCCCCCCCCTCCCTTAAGCGCTGTCGACGAGAACCTTAATACATTTACAGTAAATATCACAGCTTGAGTTACGACTAGAAAGTAAAAAAATAAATAACAAAGAGAATAATATCACAATTGAAATCACAGCAAGCACAATCGTATCACAGCCGCTTAGTCAAAAAAAAATATTACAAGTCCAGGATAAAATTTATTTCGGAGCGTCAACTATCAATTAGCAAGAAAAGGTCCCCGTATTGGCAGCTCCTTATGCCCACAATGAGAGGCTAAGCATGAATGAGTACTGGCGCACCACGCTCTTGAAAGAGCAATAGGATGAAAAGTGGCGGGAAGAGGGGAGGGAGTTACAGAAACGGGCTCCTTGTACCTGGGAGGCCTTGCCCCCCCAGAGAGAGAGAGAGAGAAAGAGAGAGAGAGAGAGAGAGAGAGAGAGAGAGAGAGAGAGAGAGAGAGAGAGAGAGAGAGAGAGAGAGAGAGAGAGAGTGCGACGGCCGCAACATCGAGATCGACATCATATATATACATGTACGCGCAGCAAAAACGCCCGAAAATATATATAAATCTTTTTTTGGCCGTTCGCAAATCTCGAGGCACGCGCATAACAAATCGACGATATATGCGCTCGCGCGATTCTGAATTTATGAATTTATTTTCTGCGTCGTTATGCGCGGATTTAACGTGTTTTTGTTTGACGACTTTCAGCCCTTCGCCGCGTTTATTGATTGTTACTTAATGCAAAATCGATGAAATTTATATTACGGTGGTTGCCACTCACAGGAGGGTTTAATTACATCTTCCCCGGGATAAAATTAGAATATTTTGTTTTTATATTTGAATGTATAATGAGAGTTGTGAGATTAATTTAAAAGAAAATTATGAACACTTTGAAATTTAAAGTAGATGTAACGTTAGACGTAGCTAAGGTTTGCGCTATAGTTGTACATCTTTAAGCTATAAATGATGAAAGTTAGAAATTTGCGCAACTTCTCGAAAGACTTGTTTTTAAAACACAGGTTGAAATGTATAAGAAACATTGTATATAATATAACGATGGTAAAATATGAAAAAAAATGTAAAATGTAAAATGTAAATATGTAAAATATGCTTACGAATTCCAATAATAAAGGAAAAATTATTATATCCGCCGCATGACATGATGGAGAGTCCATAAGGTTCAACACATAATAGTGAACAGTTAATTAAATTTGCTCTCAATAGTCGAGCTCTATTACGATATCCCACACCACCAAAATATTTTTCGTCAAAAAGCTAAAAAGACCCCCCCCCCCCCCGCAGCCCGCGTGTGTTTAATCATAATTTATTATTGTCATTCGACCAACCTCAATTTCGCTTATTTGCGTATCGACATAATTATCTGCAATAATTAAGGAGGGATTTGGCAGATGGCAATTCAATTTTTTAATGAGCCTCCGACCGAGTATAACACCGCTAATTCCTTATTTATGAAATACCAGCACGTGAGAGCTAATAACTTTGAATAACGCGATCGATCAATCATTTATTTCGCATTGTTAACATGTCAAAAAAAACAAGTATTTTATGAATTTTTCAGGACATCCAAACATTTGAATTTATTAAAAACACAGTTTCTGCACCGATAAAAATTAATAAACTCCGTTCAAACGCTTCATCGAATTTAAATTCAGTTCTCTCCAACTTCACCTCGCGGACATACAGCGCCGTCGAATGTATTGCTACGCCGTCCACTCGACCTCGACTGTTTAAAATTTCAGCAACGTTTCCGTCCCCTGCCACACCTTATTTCACTCTATGTACTCTGTATTATTACCGCCTAATCCTACAATTTCACCGGCTATCCTGCTACAGTATATATGTACAGTATATATGTATATAATATGCAACTGATACTAGCCCGCAGGAATTCCAATCGTAAAATTCATTTTCTCGGGCCGTGCGCACAGGAGCGTATGTATAATCGATCATCAATTCTTTTTCTCCCTATCACCAGATATAGGTATATATACATATATATACACTGCTGCCGGCGATCAATTTAATTAGTTTTTTAATCCGAGCTATAGCGCCAGGCATACGAGTGAAATTCTCTTGCCTATCGGAGGGCTAGTTTGAACTGTCGGGCTGAGCTGATAGGATCGACTCGTTGCCTGCGCCTGAGATGGAAATCAGGAGTGCATATATATATATATATATATATATATATATATATATATATATATATAAGAGCGCTAGAACGATGCTGTTTTAAAACATATAGTGCAGATGCCGGTACATCTTATTGAAAAGTCAAGTGTCTGTTTAAGCTTGTTTGCGTAAAAATTCGATTTTCGCATTGTAATATGAATTTTTCTGAGGTGTTCAAATGAGGTTTAAGCACCAGCTAAGCAAAAAATATCAAAACTAAAGACTTTAGAAATATCTCAATTTTAAGCTTCGATCATCGATGTTAAGTGGAATTCTAAAGTTATCCCCGTTGTAAAATATTCATAAAACCTTATAAAATCCTCTAAATCCGGGTGCAAAAACCTCATAGGTAATGAGGTTTCTACGCCCTTTTTATAAGGTTTTGTGAGTATTTTACAAGAGGGTTATCTAGAACAAACTATTTGAGTATTACTGTGGTATATAGTTTCAGTGAACGAATTTTCTTGATACGTGAAATTGTTGGAAAATGATAGTATCTAAGGTAAGTTAACCGTAATCACACTCGTCATGTGGATTTTCACTTTTTTAAATAGTAATTTTTGTGATTTTCATAAGTAGCAAATTTCACAAAAAAAAAGAAAGAAACGTGGTAAAAAATGATGGTTTCCACGCAGCCTAGTGGCCTAGCGCATACCCTTTCACACCTTTATTTTTTAATTTCCTATTTTGACACATAACCTATAAATTTTCACCTGTCGACCTTCCTATTAACCTTTTCACCACCTCATCCGTCCCGCATCCTCTCAGGGTTATGCCTGTAGGACGGGGAAACCTACAGGCAAACCTCATTGGATAAATCCTAATTAGAAAAACCCGCTCCGGGATGGTCGGTGTATTGGAATAATTTCAGGTTAGATTCTTTTTCCAGGTCATATTCGGTAGGCTTAGACACCGAGACTGTATTATCCATACCTCGCGCCCAATTTGTCAGAAGGAAATCCAAGTACTACTAACCGCGTCTTTTGCTGGTTAACTTTAGTGATCGGCCAAGCCGGCGGCTGCGCTACCTGTCAAACTATCGGTCATAATAATTATTACTTATTTAAAAATTAAAATTTGCTACGAAAATCATAAAAATTACTGTTTAAAAAGTGAAAATCCCACATGACGAGGGAGTGTCTTCCAGCGCTACTGTAAAAATAGTAAATTTTCTTATATAAAAAAAAGTAGAGTTTACAACAAACAAAATTTCTCTCCGTGTATTCTTCCCCAGTTAACCGCATAGCTAATTTATTTAACTTGAGTCCACTAAAGTTTCGAGCCACTTACCTCCCATTTACATACTCATTGCATTCGTTTCTCATAAACGCACTCCTCATATCTAAATACCCATCAAGATCCATACAGTGTAGCTATATACACTTACATTCGAGGACATAGCTAGCTACGCGGATACTCGCTCGCGCTGCTTGAATTGCAGATTCAATCTCGACATACGCCCGCCCGAGACGAGCAAATATCAAAGAGCCGGAAAATCGTGTTTATCCTTTCGCAGTCTGCTGTGCAAGCTATAGCGCGTGGTTTTTGGCCGCGCAAGACTTTAAAAGGACACAAAAGCTTATAGCTATATATATACGCGCGCTAAAACTTGAATGACAGGGACACGAAAGGCGAGGGAGATTTAAAAGCGTCGAAAAGCTGAGCGCGCGCGCGCGCGAATGGTGTGTAAGGGGGCGTTAAGAGGAGAAAAGAGAGGGAACGAGGATGAAGGATTAAATGGGTCAAGATCGCCGCGCACGTAGTGAGGTATTTTTCAAGGAGTTTTCGCCGAGTCAGCGCGGAATCGAAAAGCTATCGGCATTGTTAGGTGGACAGAATGTGCGGTTTGAAGGTAGGTAGAGTTGTTGTTTCGAAGCAGCGAAAATTGTTTCACGGTCGTCAGAGCACTGTTATAGGATATTCTTTTCTGTATTTGCAGTTCTATATATTCGAATGTATTCCGATCCGCGTTTTGTTCGTTATTATGAAATCGTACGCGTTAAACTTGAAATAAATGTCGATTTTAAAGGTATTTAACAACCCGAATGAAAACATGTAGCAAACCGTTTCGATGTGAATTAATTTTAAATAGAAATTTTTCCGCGATATCTGAATTAATTTAAGCTTTTTTACATGTTTATTGTTACATCTTGCATAAATGTACACTTGCAAAAAAAAATTAAACTTTATTGTGAAAATTTTTTTGTTATGTTTAAAACATCAAGTTTCATTTGGTTTTTATATCGGATTTCTATACTTTTCACTTTTCTAAGGATATCAACTCGTTCAAAAGAGAGATTTTTTTTTTAATATTGAAAATGAAATATGATACTATGAAAGAGCTTCACATTGAAAAAATTCACAGACTGAAAATCCATCGACAGAAGGTGTTTGAAATTTCGAACGTTCATAGTGAACGAAAGATTTTTGCCATTTTCAAATTTAGCCGAATTTGGCTACTTAATACATTTAAAATCGGATAATAACTGTATTTCTTCACTTCTCACTCTTGCAGTCATCAGTAAACCACACTCCGGGGAATTCTAACCAGAATTAGAAACTTTAAGTTAATATTTCGTTCATTATGAACGTTCGGAATTTCAAACACGTTCGACAGAGTGTTAAAATTACACTGGAATAATGCCAAAGTAAAATACATAAAATGTGGCCACATATGGAAGTACACT
The DNA here is from genome assembly GCA_036365515.1 of Torymus aiolomorphi. Taxonomy (NCBI): domain Eukaryota; kingdom Metazoa; phylum Arthropoda; class Insecta; order Hymenoptera; family Torymidae; genus Torymus; species Torymus aiolomorphi. The sequence goes on along the minus strand of CM070875.1, from coordinate 9,280,931 downwards.
GTAAAAAAAGTTTGGTAGATTTCTCACCAGATATGTACAAAATCCCTCAGCTAGCGATGTACGGTTACAGAGTACACGGAATTTTCCTCTGCTGAGCAGTGGCCTCTGTTATTACCGCTGCTGAGCAGTGCAAAGTCCCAAGGAAAGAGGGAATTCGGTCTAGTAGAGAATGGTAAAAGTAACACAGAGTGGTAAAAGTACCACGGAGTGGTAAAATTTCGTCAATTATAATTACGGAATTTTATCACTCCGTAGTACTTTTACCATTCTCTACTAGACCGAATTCCCTCTTTTTTTTGGGATTTTTGCACTGCTCAGCAGCGGTAATAACAGAGGCCACTGCTCAGCAGAGGAAAATTCTGTGTACTCTGTAATCGTACATCGCTGAGCTGCGGGATTTTGTACATATCTGGTGAGAAATCTACCGAACTTTTTTTACAGTGTAACTTTAATACTTTATTGAAAGTAAGCACAGCGAATGAAATTTGAAAATATTAATATACATATTTTATTTTAAGATTTCTGTTATACTGTTTTAACTTTAAAGTAATATTACAAAATATCTAAGTATTATATTAAACAACATTGGTTTTTCATATATACTTGATGTATTTGAAAAGGTTAGTGTTACAGATTCCGCGTGACAAACTACAACAGTTTACAACCTCGTAAAAGTAAAAAAAACAATGCAATTCGCCGCTGTGCTGACATCAGTAGTAATTGTGCCCTTTTCGTTTTCTATTGTTAGGTACATTAAGTTAAAAGTGTTTTTCCAGTAAAATAATATCTTTCGTAAAGTAGAAAAAATCGATCAGTTGCCATTTCGGTGTGGTCAGCTATTGGATGAATCGAAAATCGATTTCGTCAGCGCGAGTAAAAAAAATAGCCAAAAACCAATAATTTACGCTTGACGAGGCCAATTTTCATCTATAGGCTTATCGATAATTCGTGCGCCTCTTGAACTTTTTTATGAAGAGTCTGTGGACGAAATTTCACTGGAAAATATGCTTCGTTTCTTTGTTAATCAAACTGAGCAACAAAAAAAATTCGCAGATACTTTATTTTCGCTATTGAACTGAAACAAAAAAAAAACTAGGTTTAGTGGACGTCAACAAACGAAAAAATTTACGACAAAATTTAGTTTTTTTGCCGACGTTTTGAAAGTTTTTATTACTCTCCTCTTCAGGGCTACAATGATGTGTGTGTGTGTGTTTAACATAAAGTTTAAATATTTTAAATAACAGAGACAAGAATGAAAATATCTACCATAAAAAATTAAACGTCACCACCTGTTTCGTCAATGTTGTCGTCATATAATATTCTTGATCTCATTTCGTTTATTTTTATCAATTAACCAAACCGAGGCTTTAAAATATTTAAATACACGATTTCTACAGTATACGCAACGGTATTAAATTATTGTAATTAATTTTGATTCCAAAAATACTCACTTTCCATTTTATTGCACTATATAAAATTCCCGTAAAATTCTCTCCAACAACGAAGGCAATCCTCAAGCACTGACCGACAACAAAAAGTTAACCATACTTCAACACAGAATCCAAGGCGACACCCACCGACCACTTACATATCTATATATACTCATACGAACATTCTTGCATTGAAACTTTTATTAAAAAAAGAGCGCAGCGTTCACACCCACCTACGTGTATATATATGCGCATATAACGCACCGACAGTCGCGAGAAAAGTTGGCGCTTTTCTCCGCAACGCGGAGCGGAATAAACACGCGGAAAAGCGCGAGAGGAAAAATACTTACACCCTATATTATACCCGTATCTATAAGAATGGAACGAGCGCCGAGTAGAAAGCCTTTGCGAGCGCGCGCGCGAAATATTGCGCAAGAGAGTAAACAAACCGCCTGCGCTGGCACAGACTTGATTAATTTATGGCACGCCCTTTATTAAAATTTTCCACCCCTGGATTGAGTGAGTCTTATTGTGTAAGGATAGGAGAGAAATGGCGTTGTGACTGTGTCGTATATATAAATATAGTGATCCTGTTTTCGTTTGTCGGGGGATTTTAGTTTTGAGGACCGGCTTTTGCGCGTCTAAGCCGGTTGTGTTTTTTTTTTGGGGGGGGGGGGGGGAGTATCATTACAAAGTCAATATTGAATGAATCTGCTTATTTGGCGACATTTAATACGGGAGTTTGTTGATAAATAATGCACGTAAATATATTTATAATACCTTTTCAAGGACAATTGCGAATTTATATTGCGTGCCATTAAAAATGGTACGTCATATTTGATATTGTAAATAATAAACAATCTCTTTCAACCTGAAACTTCATTGCATAAATAAAAAGACTGCTTTCGAGCACACATTTATCTATTGACCTCCGAGATTTCTCTGAAAATTCCCGTTTTCATTTTTAAATTTTTATGAAAAATTAATGCGGAAAAAGCAAAACTTCGTAAGCGTGTAAAATAAATAATATTGCAATTAAGTAAGTACATTACAGAAATTCATTACTTAATTAAAACCCTGATTTTTCGGCGCTAACATACCTTTACCACTTATTTCCACCAATAAAATTACAAAAACTTTCGTCTCGCCCTGGAACGTTACCAAAGCTTCTACCAATATATGTTAGAACCTATATATGTGAGAATAAATATTTCCCCGCACGGAGGTTATGCAATATTGTCTCGGTACTCAACACGAACAGAAAAAACATCTGCTCAAAAGACATCGTCCCGTATATCCGCCACGCCGTACATTTCCCAGTAAGTATATAATAATACGACGTACAAGTGAATTAAATATTTATTCGCGATACTCATGTCTCTCTTCCCCCATTCAAAATCACATCTTACCTTGCCGCAGCCGCAAGCCGCTATTGTACCTGGCAACTTCCACCCCTTCCGCGCTGATTTTTATCAGAGTATGTAGGTAGCATCAAACCAACCATAAAACCACTCCTCCTCCTCCTCCCGACTTCTCAATCAGCCTCCCGCAGCCCTAATGCACCGCAAACTCGTGCTCGCGCGCGCGCGATCAGCGACCGCGTAAACACGTCAGCAAAACACACAAAGCGCATATATAGATACGTATATATAGCACACACGCACGCACACACCGCAACCACGCATCCTGTAATCAGGCGAAGCAGCGAAAGCCTACTTAGACGGTAACTTCACCCGGCGATTAGGGGTATATGTATACCTACTTACTCACTCGGCGCGCGCGCGAACACCGGAAAGTAATATAACCTCTCTCCGAGAGCGTATATATACATCCTTATTCGCAGCGTATACGTACATATTATACGTATATATACAGTTCGATCCTCCCACAGCAGCAGCAGCGGCGGCGGCGGCGGCTGCAGCCAGGCAATGACCGCGCGCGCGCTCGCCAGCGGGAGAGCAGACAGCGAGAGGGTATATATAGATATACATATGAAAGTACGTAATACCTACATACCTATATACCTACATTTGAGTCGCGCGCGCATACACACAGACTGCGGGCTCACGCACGATAATACGTACCCTAACGAACAAAGAGCGGCGGCGGAGGGACGATCCTCCTCTGTCCTCCCAGCATCCTCACCACACTCTCCTCCTCCTCCTCCTCCTCCACTTCTTTGTTATGCTGTATGCGCGAATAAGTACTGTTTATTTTATCATTACACAACGGTTGTCTGCGGAGATAGAGCACAGATGCGATCTCTCGACAAACACATACGCAGACAGACCGTCCGGCTGACGCGGTACCGAGTGCGCTACTGCCGCTGTCTGCCTCTCTCTCTCTCTGCGATGTCTCTCGTCCTCTCGCCGCGCGGAGCGACACTGAGAGAGGGAGAGAAGACCGCGCCCCCGCCGCCCACCCCCATTCGCGCGCGCACCACCGCGGTCCAGGAGCGCCGGCGCACGCGTCCTGGACCGCGCCGCGCGATGACGGGGAGATCATCGTATTGTATATAAGTAGTGGCGCGCAAAAATTAGAGTGATAAGGCGCGAGAGGTATGGGTGTATTTTAAAGGGGAGCGAGCGCGCGGGAGAGGCATGCATAGGAAAAGTGTACGTGGGTACACGAGAAAAAATGGTCCTACGGAAGTTCGAAAAACTTCTAACATAATACAATGCAACGAGCGAAATGAATGAGGTACGAATTGGTACTGCTGCAATTCATTCAATATACGGAACTGCTGCAATCACAACGATCGACGTCTCAGACGCCCAAATCGAGTTATATTAAGGCACGTCAAATGTGACCTCTCACAGTCCCAACATTGACATGTGACAGTTCGACGCTTTATTGAACTATATATAGCAATACAAAAATCAGACTGCATTACATACATATTCGTAATCTCACATACTTTTTGAACTCTTACTTTACGAGGGATTGAAGTGTGTAAGGACCATTCTTTTCTCGTGTATAACGTTTCCGGAGGAGGTGCGTTAAGCGATGTTTTCGGGCTGTTTTACAATGTCAAATTTTACAATGTCGTTTATTAAGAGATTGTGTGACAGTTCTGGGATATTTGGTGGGAGGAGATAAATTGATTCGGTTAAGAGTGTGTATTGTGCATCGTGTGTTCGTAAAAGTAAATTTTTTTTTTTTTTTTTTAGAGGATTAATATACATTTTCGTCATTCTATCAAAACTGTCGGAAATCGTGTAAGGATAATCATTTTAAAAACTATTGGGATGAGGGTAAAAATTGAGATTTTTTTAGCAAAAGTAATAAAATTTTTACCTTTGTGTTTTACTGTTTTACTATGAAAATGAAGTTAGGAACCCAAAACTGCAAAAAGGCGTTTTTTCGTTAATTTCACAATTTTTTCCAGCGCGCTAAAAAAATTCCCTTAACATTAAAATATATGTTTTTAGATATCTTCTTAAAATATTATCACTCGAAAGCATTTTTTTAAATTTCAGCTAATGTTTTTAAATGATATTTTAAACGTCAGAGCGCAAAATTTGACTTTTGATCCCTATTTAATAGGCACAAAGTACACACTCTGCGCTCGCTTAATATGCATAAATACTTGACTTTTGGGCTCTAAATTCCAAAAATATAGTGTACGCGCACCGGCACGAAGTGATATGCTCTCGCCACTACTGTCCCCGAGAGTAGCGAGAAACAGAAGCACTGCAACTCGACTTGGCCAAGAGTCACAAACTTCGGCCCTTGTCGCGTAATATATTATTCAAATTCTATAACGATGTGCTTTCAAGAATTTATTTTTGAGCTTCTTTATTATACACATATCTGTCTTTATACTGTAAATTTGTCTTTGACAATTTATAACTAAAAAGAAACTGGCATCTATCTACCAATATTTCTAAGCTTAGTACGTAAATAAAAAATAAAGCTTATTAATAATTATTGAAAACAACTTATTTTATTTCAATGAAATAATTATATTATTCGCTCTCATTATTTCATTATATTCGTCATTATTTATGTTAAATATATTTTTTTTTGCTACATCTTTTTGAGGTTCAGTGATTATACAAAGCACTTGCGTTGGATAAACAGTCTGTAAATCGCAATGTTTAGGCCATGAACAAACTTTTTCATTCCTACACATGAATTTGACAATGAGTAAATCCTTTTTAATTTTTTGTATTATTGTATTAATCCAAGATACCATTTATCATAAAGTACAACAATCCAATTATTAATTTTAAACCTACTAATTGATTTGTATGGCGTATTTTGAATAATTTGCCGATCGCATAATGTTTTTATAGTGCCACCAATACCGTCGGCTACACTTTTCCCATGTCCAGCGGCAGAATAGTTCCAAGAAGCGCTTTTAAAATGAAAATTTTGACAAAAATAATTAAATTAAAAAAAAATAGTTTTATTTTTGTATTGAGTTGTGGGCCCGTCAGATTGAATATGAATAATTTCTACTTCAGGTATTAACTCTCATATTCTATTTAAGATGGGACTTAAAAGAGCCCACACCGCTGCTGCGTCATGCCGTAAGCAGTCTGATATTACAGATATTGACTCAAATTTTATTTCATTGTCATAATTTTTGTAGTAAAAGCCTCCTGTTTGGAGCGATATTTGCTTTTGTGATGCTCCAAAATGCACGGCTTGGACTTCTTTATTATATTTGCAATAATAATTTTGCGAGAAATCAATGACTAAATAAACATGTTTATTTTGCAATTTTTTTTACAAATTCAAAAAATTTGAATTGATGCGTGCACGTATAAGAGTGAACTAAAAACTTACGAAGTTTTACCAGTCGAGAACTACTTTAATATAGTTTCGTGCTTGTACACTGTATTTGAACGAGAGAAGTACTATTTTCATGTAGATGTGCGCCAAGTTGGTGCGTAAAGTTACATTTTCAGTGTAAATTGTAATTTGTTATGATGTGTGAAAAGGGAAAAAATTGTATATTAAATGAAATAATGTACTTTAGACACTCATTTTGCGTAGAGTTAAAAAAATGTTGTATTGAACACTAGCGTAAAAGGTATTTTCCACCGTTATTGCATAATATATTTTCCGCTCGTTATTATTTGTATTTTCTGGTTCAGTTTCTAATATTTCAAATGATTGCTGTTTAGGCATAGAACAAGAAATCTTCTCTTTCTTTTGAAAACATGAAATTTTTGTAATCTATTTTTTTCTGCAATTTTTCTTTCCTTATTGATTGCGTGCTTCTTTTTAATACTGTCGTTTTTATTCTTTACTTTAAACTTTACACTACCTTCCATATCATCGCAAACTACATCCATTTTATTTAGATTTTCAATTAAACTTTTCTTAGGAATAAGTGTTCGCAGTTGTTTTAGGTTTATATACCAACAAATGTTTGTTAGAATGATTTTGATTGAACCGTTTAATTCTTCAAGAACGCCGACTTTTAAATCGATAACGATCATGCTAGTAGCGCTCGGTCGGTAACTGTTTAAATTCGTAGTTTAATTTTTAAACGTTTTCGACAGTGAATTTTCCGAAAAAGTATCCAACAGGATATATTTAAATAGTAATTATTTCATTGAAATAAAATAAGTTGTTTTCAATAATTATTAATAAGCTTTATTTTTTATTTACGTACTAAGCTTAGAAATATTGATAGATAGATGCCAGTTTCTTTTTAGATATAAATTTTCAAAGAGAAATTTACAGTGTAAAGACAGGTATGTGTATAATAAAGAAGCTCAAAAATAAATTCCTGAAAGCACATCGTTATAGAATTTGAATAATATATTACGCGACAAGGGCCGAAGTTTGTGACTCTTGGCCAAGTCGAGTTGCAGTGCTTCTGTTTCTCGCTACTCTCGGGGACAGTAGTGGCGAGAGGAAATCACTTCGTGCCGGTGCACGTACACTATATTTTGGAATTTAGAACCCTAAAGTTAGGTATTTATGCATATTAAGCGAGCGCAGAGTGTGTACTTTGTGCCTGCTAAATATAGGCATCAAAGTCAAATTTTGCGCCCTGAAGTTTAAAATACCATTTAAAAACATTAGCTGAAATTTAAAAAAATGCTTTTGAGCGATAATATTTTAATAAAATATCTAAAAACATATATTTTAATGATAAAATGTCTAAAACATATATTTTAATGTTAAGGGAATTTTTAGCGCGCTGGAAAAAATTGTGGAATTAACGAAAAAACGCTTTTTTGCAGTTTTGGGTTCCTAACTTCATTTTCATAGTAAAAGGGCGTCACAAGACCGTTTTCGACTGTTCGAAAATTTTCTCGTATACTATATGACCTACAGAACGAGAAATAACTTATAACAGAAGTGTGCCTCAAAATTAAAAAAAATTTTTTTTTTGACCCACTTTTTTGAAGAATATCCTGAGAATTGCTCATATATACGTATATAAAAACGCAAAAAGTTTCTCAAAGAATTAGTGAAAGCTCTTTAAAAGATTTTGAACGTTAAGAGCTTATTTTATCTGCTGTTGATTTCAATGGATGCGTCGATTTAAACTTCTTGCTCAATTTCTTGGAACTCGAGCTTCCTTCCCGGAAAGCTGTGAATGAATGCCCAAGCTGGACTGGAAAAATACTTAAAGTATGCTTCAAGTATTTAAATAATTAAATACCTTTATTATTCCAATATTTATTTCGCAATTCCAAATTTTTTGAACTTCAGGTACCTAACAAAACTGAGAGTTCGTGAGTTCAACATCGTATCGATTTTTGATATCAAAAACATTTCATACATGTCAGCTTCCAACAACTCGTCGATAGTCGATATATGTAATTGTGTTATTCCATTAATTTATATAAATAAGTTTTGAACCAAACTAGGTATTTGCGTATTTTTTTTTCATTAAAAAAAAAGTTCTTTAGACGACCGAACAACACTTCACAATGTTATATTCGTCATTAAAATAGAAAAATCAACAGCCCCGCAGCATTAAAAACTTCTTCGCAAAACCCATTCAAAAACCATTATCAAATTTCCTCCCGCACCCGAAACAAGTAATTTACATTGATCGAGTTTCCGCAAAAAGGGCCAATCACCCTCAACACTCCCTCTCTTTCATCCACTCAACTCACCCACCAACTTTCTCAAAATCAAATCCCCCCTGTGTGTATATATATATAGCGCGCGCATCCCGCGCTGGCTTTTCTCTCCTCGCCGGCGCCTCGTCCCCGTCTAATGGACCTTTTTTACCACTCCGTCGCAAGACATGTGTGGATATACTAACGTTATACATATATACACATACCTATATACGGATGTATGCGGGGAGAACCGAAAAAGAGACGGCCGCGCCTTTCCCTTGTTTTCGAGGAGGGATGGTGAAGGAGGAGAGGGTTTTATTGGCGAACAGGTGCGAATGATGACGCAGCGAGGAATTCGCTGAAAGGGGGAGGGGGCGATACTTTTTTCGGGCTGGTAAAAGGAGTTTTATCGCATTCTTGGTGAGGCTGGAAGAGAGATGAGGTAGAGTGATTTATTAGTCGTCGATTACGCGAGAATAGCAATTAATGGTCGGATGAGTGTTGATTTGTAGAGAATTATGTTCTATTGCCGTGAAATTTTATAAATTCACTTTTGAAAATACTGTATAAACTAGATTTTTTTAGATATGAACATTTTTTTGTGTCTTTGTTATTTATCAGGTAGCGATGAACGATTTATTTTTAATATTTAAAATTTTAATATTAAAATACTTACATTTCAATAACTATAATAATTTTAAAGTTTCAGTAAATAAAATATACAACGCTTTTAAATCATTTTTAGTAATCAATTAGTTACACTGAAATATAATTAATACACAAATATTAAAGTATCGTCGTATATGACGGGCAGAAAAATAATAAACGCTCTTTACAACGTCAGCAGAACGCGCCATCATTTACAGCTGTTCGCGTTGTGAAAAGCACTTAACACTTGGAAATGAAAGTAACTATTAATGCGTTTATATGCCTGAATTTACGATCCAGTGCAGTTCGGAATTTATAATTTTATCGTAAGAAATCAAATTTTACAGCACTAAAATATTTTATAAATTTAAAATTTTAATACGATTTAAATTTTAGTTTTGCACTTGTTCAAAAATATTTACAATATGTAAAATAAACACGAAAATAAAATGCAGCTACAGAAAAATTTTAACAATAATCGTTGAACAGAGGGAAGAGACGAAGATAATGGAGAATATTTTGGATGTTAAATATTTGCGTATGTACATACATAATAAATTAATACGAAATGGACATTTGAATTTAATCGGATAGAACTTACTGCTCAAATATTTGAATTTATCATAATAAAATAAAATATTTAAAATAGGAATTAATGTTTTCATTGTGTAGATTGATCAATTGCTTTTCATTTAAAATAAATGAATCATCAAAACACATTTACTATTGGCTCTCCCATTTAAATTATTATTCTACTATTTAAACTTTTACTTCCAATAATTTATAAATATTATGAGTATTAACATTAAATACAGATATAAAAAAAACTTTTTAAACAAACTTTAACAAATTTAAGATTTTTTGTAATATTTGAAGTGTATTTATAGATATTGCATGAAAATTACTTGAAATCTAATAAAAATATCAGACTTTATTTTATCAAGTAAAAAACTGAACTTTGAGCATATCTCATTTGATATGATTCAGCTCAGTTGATAAGGTAGATGTTGTTATATATGTGTGTGTGTGCGTATGTGTGTGTGTGTAAAACTTAATCAATAATGGTATCATTAATGTTTGGCTTATATTTGATTATACATGCACAACATTGAGGTATTTTGATTTAAACAGCTCTTTGTCAGCAAAACAACTTAATATTAAAATAATCAACAAATAATAATTTTCAATTTTGTATGAATTTTATTTTTAAATTATCATTAATACCTCGTTATCTGATAATACACCATCACAATTGCTTTGAATCTAGCAATCACAAGATTCTTTTACAAAAAATTAAAAGTATCCTTATACGCCTATTATAAATTGTATCTAAATATTAATAATATAATAAAAAATCAAATTTTTCCAACACTTTTTTTTCTATTTGCATCAACTGATTTCATAGTCGATAATTTATTTACAAAGATCTGTCGCCGTCGAATTCAAATTTGCGTTTTATCTTATAAGCAAGTTTTTCATTTGAAATTTTTAAAAGAAAATGCGTGAGGGAGAAAAGCCGTGAAAAGTTTCACTTGTATACAGTAGAATGTAAATTGCTGGAGTCGCTGAATTTTCATGCACCTTTGTTCGCGCGAAGCACTAAGTTTGTAAACCAAGATCGCTTCGGCTAACTCTATATAACATTAGTGAAATCATCTGACGGGAATTACCATTTCAAAATTCGCGCATACATTTTTAAAGAGTCGCTAGCTGTGACTCTTTCTAGTAAAAATTTTGTTGTAATTAAAAATATGCGTTGTGATGCTCTAAAATGGTACTGTAACTGCAAAGCATACCTAATTACAAGTATGCATGATGTATTGGGTAAGAAACAACTCAAAGATTTTATGGATTTAGATTTAATTCTGAAAAATTAACGAAAAATGACATGTCTCCTTCATCTTATTTAACAATCGGAACGCGTGTTATAATATTATAAACATGCATTGTAATAATGCACAGGATCTTCGCTTAGTTTTACTACGGTCATTATTTATAATATATTATATAAATTTTACATTTGCCTTATCTCTTAGTAAAAAATTACGATTCTCTACAACTCTGCCGTTGTAAAATAAATAAGTCAACATCTCTTGTATGAAAACTTGCGAAACCAATTCAAGAATGAACAGGACAGGTACCAGTAAGTGAATTAAATGCCAAACTCTGTGAAAAGAAAAGTCATTGTTGCGGAAATGCTCTATCAAGATATGATTGGAATGTTGCAGCATTGATACTTGATCATTATTTGAGTTTTCTTCTTCACTTTGAAATTTGACAAGTAAGTATTTAATGCAATCTTTGACAAACTACAAAACATGAATAACGGAAAAATAATTCTGCTTGGCAGATCATTGAAATAATTTAATCTTTCTCCACTCTGAATCTTAAAACTATGAATGAATATAAGATTGTTTTTCACGTATGAAATCCAAGACTATGATGAGCTTGTATTTCGTGCTATGCTTGCCCCTCGTTGGCTCCATAATGCTTCTAAGTCAAATGGTTCAAAATCTGAAAATTAAAAATATGTTAAATATCACAAAAGTAATACATAATTATTATTAATGTACAAATGGAGTTATGCATTAAATTAAAATTATTCAATATTCCAAAAAAAAAAAGAAATTGATAGAACACAGAGCATTTAAAATGAAAACAGAATACTTGAACTTGACTTACATTCTTCACATATTGAACCAAGCTAGTCAACTAGGTCTCAAAACTAGGTCAAAGGACTTATATCAAATTAGGCACAGAAAATTTACTTTTAAATGTTAGAAAATGATAAGATTAATTCACAAATTTTAATTTTAATGTATCTTAAAGTACTTGTAAACAAGTATATATTTATAAAAAATGTTTGCTTAAGAAAATGTTTGTCTCACTGAAGATACTAAAAGTCAATAATACATACCTTTTAGATTAGGATTGGGCTCACTCTCCTGATAATACGTCACATTAGCAGAATTTCTGTAATTCGAAGAATTGCCATGTTGCTGCTGATTGTGACAATTATGCAGCTCCGAAGAAACTGACTGCCAGGCTAATAGAATCAGAACCATTTTAGAATGCCATTCTTTATTAAATCAAAGTACTGATTCAAATGAAAGCACAATTAGAAAATCTCCTTACATTCATATATGTACTTGATCAGATCAAAGTGCTGCGACGTAGCATCGTTCTGCTGTAGCTGTGGCTGCTGTTGCTGCTGCTGCTGAGACTGCTGCTGGTGATGCCTTGGAGGCATTGTAGCAGGCCTCTTGCCATTCATTGTGGACATTTGTTGTCTTCCACTGTGAACAATGAAAAAAAAAACAAGGCCATTCAATAATCGCGCGCACCATCTCACATCTGCTACCTTTTTCTCATCCCACATATAAACATATATCCCAGCTCCCACAGCCAACAGATACAACCCAGCCCCAATTAGTTTCTTTACCTTCTCCGCTGCGCGCGAGAAACAGCAGATGACTTGAGAATCGATACAATATCTTATATTGTTTATTCCAGCGAGCTCGAGTGAGCGACGAACGGGGTGCGGAGACGACACAGTCCACGACACAGCGGACCGCCACCGCCTGCCTTATCCGCAAGTGTCAAAGCCGCGACTTTATCAGGCGAGAGTGAGAGCGACGCGCAGTGCAGCAACTGTCAAGCCTTGTATTACCTATACGTATATATAAGTAAGCACTGCACACATCTCAGGCGCGCGCGCGCGCACAACACTGCACTGCTGCATGCACGCGAGGGGGGCCTGCAAAATGTCGGCCAGTAGCAGCAGCAAATACGAATATAACTCGTCTCCGTTTCGCGAACGCGCGCGACGACTTTCTCTTTATATGACGCTATGTACCTTATGCTACGTACCTTGCGTCTCTCGTACCCGCGCAAGTGCGAGCGACATGGAAAAAAACAAAACCACGATCTCCAATACACGCGAATCCCGCTATATACGTACACCTATGGCTGTATATAAGCATATAATACGCGCGCATACTCGAGAGCGCTCGAATCGAAACATCAAATATCTCTCACGTGCTGTTACGCTTTCGCATCCACGTCGTACTCTTACTCAAATCTATAAGTAAGACGGTGAACGAAAAAAGAAGCCCAAATCTAACTACAATAGAATATATACTTAGCATATTACACACACCTCATCCTGGCGTTGTCCGCTCTCCTAACACGCGAAACACCAACCGGGCGTCAGCTGTGCACTAAGTACAGCTTAACTACACTCACTCCGCGTATATAAAAAAGGCCTGTACTCAAAAAAAAATCTTATACACTCGCGAGAGAGAGTGTGTCACCACGTACGGCATGGCACGCTTCTGCAGCAGCTCGCTTACATATTGTATATACAACACGGAGTTCCCGCACGGCGTCGATGCGTCTGCGCGAACGTGCAGGTGCACACGCGCGCATTGTCAAGTCGACGGTGATAACGTAACGCCACATATACACACGTGCGTGTGCGTCGCGCCGACGCGTGGTGCGCGCTCGGTGTTTGTTTACTTTGCAACAATGAGCGAGAGCGAGCGCTACGCATTTTGCTCCGATACCTATATATATATATATATATATATATAAGCTGAGATGCGGATTTCGGAAGATTTTCTTTGTGGCGAAGGATTATAGAGAGTAATGAGATATTAGAAAGTTCGAATATGGCACGGAAACGGTGCGGGTATAAAGTATCATGGGTAGTTGCGGGCATGATATCGTTGTTTTTGTTGACGCTGCTCCGATTCGCGCAGATAATATTATGTTCATCGAGGCGGTGACACGCGGTGAAAGTGTGCAAATCGAAGCGCGACGCGCTCAAAAGTCGATCGCTCGATGGCATATATATAACGCGAGCGCGGGCCACTGCCCGTTTCACGCTTGACGACCGTAAACACACGCGGGACACCGTTGTTTACGCTGCGCGTCTCACTGCGTATACATATACGCAAGCGCGCGCGACAAAAAAGCACAGTAGTATGCGAAATTGGAACTTCAGGATAATTTTAAAACGGTAAATTTTACAGATAGGAACTGCCGCTAGATTATGGAGAAATAATTAATCTTTTCTATTGTGAAAAAGTTTTTTTATTGTAATTAAAAATTTACGAATTTCAATTTCGCGCACTCTGCCCGCGTCAAACAAAACAAAGCCAGATGTGTAGAATACATACTTCCCATTGGCCCCAGCGTTGCTGGCGTTTCCACTCGGATGATTGCGCTTCATCTTATTTCCTTTACTAACTTTCTCTCTTTCCCTCTCCTTCGTCACGAACGGAAAAACTTTTCTATGCACCTCGACAGAACGACCTTTGAGCCCGAATATTATCTGGGAAATGGGCCCACGGACCCGACTGTCCCTTTATATACACGCGCGCCCTCCACCGCGCGTTCCGAACAATCCAAACTTGAAAACGGAGCAGCAGCAGCGGTTTATATAGCTAGCTGCAGTCTGCAGCCGCCTCCGCACGTAGCTACATGCAGGTAAGTATCTCTAGCACGGGACGGTCGCGCCGCCTACTGGATTTTTTATTCAATTTTGGGATTGTTACATGCAAACATATGTAAATTCAATTTGTATTTAAACGAATTAAAAGGGCCGTCAATGTAATATAATTATTGTATTAATATAATACGCACTTTAACTAATAAATACAAGCATATTTAGTTTTGAGGCTCAGCCTTAACGGGGTTCCATCCCTGATTAAAAAAAAATATTAAATCCTATTGGATCCTATTAAATTCCCTATATAGTCCATGTATTAAGTCAGTAAAAAATCCTCATTAAAGTCGATTCAACTAACAGCTTTTTAAAGGAATGAATGGGTTTTTTTAATCAGGGATGGTCCTACCATTACCGACCGAGCAATTCACACAGTTTCAATCAGATTATAAAAAAAATACGTCGAATCATAAAAAATCAAGAGAACACTCTTCTGTGTTTTTTAACGTTCTATCACCCAGTCAAAGTTTGGAGTCGAAATATCAAGTTGTTTTTGCAAAAACTTTGAACGAAATTAAATTTTGTTTTGTTCAAAGTTTTTGCAAAAATGACTTGATATTTCGACTCCAAACTTTAACTGGGTGGTAGAACGTTAAAAAACACAGAAGAATGTTCTCTTGATTTTTTGTGATTCGACGTATTTTATTTTTAATCAGCTTTGAAACTATGAGAACTCTGTTAGTATAAGCCATACCTTTGGGGGTGCCATACTCGTACCATTACCGACCGAGCAATTCACACAGGTTCAAGCTGTTTAAAAATACTAGCTACTTTTAGCGCGCTTCGCGCGTATCATTTATCTCTTTGTTTTTTTGTTTTTGAGGTTATGAACATGATCAAGTTTCATTTTAAAAGTTTGTTTTAAATAGTTTAAATTATACGATAATAACGTAAGTCTCATAAATAAAATCATGAAATTTTTCTTATACTATTCAGTTTTAAATATTCAAAGTCAAGAATCCAATCTTCAAAATTCAAACATACTCGATTTTGGCGCTTATTCTATGTAGACCAATCAAATGAGCCAGCAACAACCAATCAAAACAGTCTTATTGTGATGACAGATTTCCTCCATCACTTTTTTAAGAGAGGAAAATACGTCGAATCACAAAAAATCAAGAGTGTTTTTTAACTCTTCTGTGTTTTTTAACGTTCTATCATCCAGTCAAAGTTTGGAGTCGAAATATCAAGTCGTTTTTGTAAAAACTTTGAACAACCCTAGTGGAAATGAAAAATGAAAATAACTGTAAATAACTGTAAAAAACTGTAAATAACTGTAAATAACAGTTTATAACAGTTTATAAGTGTTTGATTTGAGACGTTAATAACAGTCATTTACAGTTATTTACAGTTAATTACAGTTATTAACAGTTATTAACAGTTATTAGCAGTTATTAACAGTTATTTACAGTTTTGCAGAAAAGTACCTGCGAAAACGGAGGTGCTGATAAAAGTTAGTTACAGTTATTAACGGTTATTAACAGTTTTTAACAGTTTTTAACAGTTATTAACAGTTATTTACAGTTTTGTTGATAAGAAAAAAGTTAGTATTATAACGAAAAAAATAAACTGTTTATAACTGTAAATATCTGTAAATAACTGTTAATAACTGTTAATAACCGTTAATAACTATTAATACCCTTTATCAGTACCTCCGTTTTCGCAGGTACTTTTTTGCAAAACTGTAAATAACTGTTAATAACTGTTAATAACTGTTAATAACTGTAAATAACTGTAAATAACTGTAAATAACTATAAATAACTATAAATAACTGTTATTAGCGTCTCAAATCAAACACTTATAAACTGTTATTAACAGTTATTAACAGTTATTTACAAAAATCATTTCCGCTAGGGAAAGAGAAATTTAAGGGTATGGCTTATACCAGCAGAGTTCTCTGCCGTACCGACCACAATGTTTTTAATTAAATATTAATTGTTATAAGTTTTTCCTTGAATTCTGTGAGTCGACGCACAAAGGCAAACTTATTATCTAATTCCTGGTCAAATTTTAGATAAACCTATTCGAAAATAAAGGCGAAATTTGAAAAATTGCATATTACTATATTAACCTCAAAATATGACATCTTGCGATTTTTCAAATTTCGTCTTTATTTTTCAATAGATTTACCTGAAATTTGACCGGGAATTAGTGAATAAGTTTGCCTTTGTGCGTCGACTCTGGAATTCAAGAAAAATCTTTTAACAATTAATATTTAATTAAAAACGTTGGGGTCGGTACGGCAAAGAACTCTGTCGATATAAGGCATCCCTTACATATGAAGTGTGTGTGTGTGTGTGTGTGTGTGTGTGTGTGTGTGTGTGTGTGTGTGTGTGTGTGTGTGTGTGTGTGTGTGTGTGTGTGTGTGTGTGTGTGTGTGTGTGTGTGTGTGTGTGTGTGTGTGTGTGTGTGTGTGTGTGTGTGTGTGTGTGTGTGTGGATACAGGTCAGTAACGTAATAGTACATTTCGACACGGGTGGGGAAGTCGATTATTTAGCTGGTGTGATTTGCACGAGCGAAGCGAGTGCGAAAAAGTCATACCAGCCTAAATAATCGACTTACGCACTAGTTTCGAACGGTATTTTATACCACGAGCGCCGAAAAATCATACCAACGTTGTGATTTTGAGGTTAGAGTGGTATAAATACTAATTAACAAGTGTTGATATTTTGAAAAGCTGCCACGTCTTAAAATGGTTGTATTGATGACGTGTTCTTGTTTATGCACATACTGATTGTGCACATATTAATTGTGCACACTTTAACATTGGTGTGTGTGTGTGTGTGTGTGTGTGTGTGTGTGTGTGTGTGTGTGTGTGTGTGTGTGTGTGTGTGTGTGTGTGTGTGTGTGTGTGTGTGTGTGTGTGTGTGTGTGTGTGTGTGTGTGTGTGTGTGTGTACCAATGCTATCTGTGCACAATAAATATGTGCACAATCCTTATGTGCACAAACAAGAACATGCCGTATTGATTAATTTAAATGTAGCTTACATAATTACAATAATATTTTGTATGATGGATAGGGTAAGCGTGGGTACTACTGCGGCCGTGGGTATTATTGTGAAATATGCAGGGGCGTCACTCGGTCATTTGCCCAGGTCTGGATTATCAAGAAGGAAAAGCCCGAAAACTAGAAACCCCAAAAACTGGAAAACAATAAGCAAGACAATTATTTAAAAAATTTAAAGCCCAAGTAGGCGGGGGATATGATCACGTCCACGCATGTTAGAATATTACGTAGATCAGCAACAATAAGCAAGACAATTATTTAAACAATTTTTAAACCCAAGTAACCGAGGGACGCGAGGTCCACGCATATTAGGGAATTACGTAAACGTGCAACAATAAGCAAAACTATTATTTAAATAATTTTTAAACCCAAGTAGCCGGGGGACGCGAGGTCCACAAATATGAGGGAGTCATGAAGACATGAAACAATAAGCAAAACCATTATTTAAATAATTTTTAAACCCAAGTAGTCAGGGGACGCGAGGTCCACGCACATTATGGAATTACGTAGCCGTAACAATAAGCAAGACAATTATTTAAACAATTTTAAACCCAAGTAGGCGGGGGATATGAGCTCCACGCATATTAGAGAATTACGTAGATGTGCAACAATAAGCAAGACCATTATTTAAATAATTTTTAAACCCAAGTAGGCGGGGGGACGCTAGGTACACGCATATAAGGGAGTTACGTAGACATAAAACAATAAACAAAACGATTATTTAAATAATTTTAAAACCCCAAGTAGCCGGGGGACGCGAGATCCACGCATATTAAGGAATTACGTGTGCCACAATAAGCAAGATTACTATTTAAATAATTTTTAAACCCAAGTAGCCGGGGGACGCGAGGTCCACGAATATGAGGGAGTCGTGAAGACATGAAACAATAAGCAAAACGATTATTTAAATAATTTTAAACCCAAGTAGGCGGGGAATATGAGGTCCACGCATGTAAGGGAGTCATGTAGACATGAAAAAATAAGCAAAATGATTATTTAAATAATTTTTAAACCCAAGTAGCCGGGGGACGCGAGGTCCACGAATATGAGGGAGTCATGAGGACATGAAACAATAAGCAAAACGATTATTTAAATCATTTTTAAACCCAAGTAGCCGGGTACGCGAAGTCCACGCATATGAGTAATACCGCGGTACTTTTCAAATTCGAGTTACTCTTTGATATCTTTAGATACACTCACTACATGGAATTCTGTGCAAGTTACAGTTCTTAAATGGAGTTAGAAGAATATCATCTTGGTACCAAAACCCACTTTAAAATCGTACAAATTACGTATGGTAAGGAGAAAGACTAAAATTAGAGGCATACTCGAGTGGTACTCGTACAAATTATTATCTTCTTTATGCGATTAAAAAAATGGTTTTTCTCTAAATCATTGGAAAAAGTTTTCACAACTGTTTTAACATGTACTTTCAAGAAGTCAACTACAGATATGTGTGCCTATTCATAAACGACTTATATAATGAGTTATTTAAGGGTTACCAGATTTTTGCAAATATTGAATTTTTTTCTCTATACTGCTTTTTAAAAAATGGCTTTGCATGTTTTTAGGTCTTTATAATGGAAAAACCTTTGTTTCAGCATAACAAATAATATGATTTGTTAGTCATCATTGTGCCGCTTATAGAATTTATTTTAGATTACTTTGAATGACGTTATTAAAAAAGAAACTAGTTTTAAAAAACACAATTAATCGCCGCACACTAACAAGGTCAATGAAAAATAACTTTTGTGTAGCGTGATCGATACATTTTATCCCTAACAAAAACATATACCGTATTCGAAATAGGCAAGTAAGTAGTTTTTCACTTACTACATAAAAACCGACGACTTTTATACAAAAAAGATTATCACGAACTACTAGATGTTCCCATAGCTTTCATATGACTTTTCCGGTAAAAAAAAGGCTTTGAACAAAAATGAGTAACGCTATCATTTTTTCACTATTTAAGGTCTAGAAAGGAAGAAAAAAGGTCATGTGAAAGTGTGCTCCTAATTTTTTTTTTTCAATTTGACTCTAGCTCAAAATTGAAAAGTTCGGCGGAATTATTCATATAAGGGAGTTACGTAGACGTGCGACGTAAGCAAGACTTTTATTTCAAAAATTCTTAACCTCTATTATATATAATTCAACTCCCTTATATGCGTGTACCTCGCGTCCCCCGGCTACTTGGATTTAAAAATTATTTAAATAATGGTCTTGCTTATTGTTGCACATCTACGTAATTCCCTAATATGCGTGGCCCTCATATCCCCCGCCTACTTGGTTTAAAATTGTTTAAATAATTGTCTTGCTTATTGTTGCACGTCTACGTAATTCCCTAATGTACGTGGACCTCGCGTCCCCCGGCTACTTGGGTTTAAAAATTGTTTAAATAATTGTTTTGCTTATTGTTTCATGTCTTCATGACTCCTTCATATTCGTAGTTCTCGCGTCCCCCGGCTACTCACGTTTAAAAGTTATTTAAATAATTGTCTTGCTTATTGTTGCACGTCTACGTAATTCCCTAATGTGCGTGGACCTCGCGTCCCCCGGCTACTTGGATTTAAAAATTATTTAAATAATCATTTTGCTTATTTTTTCATGTCTACGTGACTCCCTTACATACGTGGACCTCATATTCCCCGCCTACTTGGGTTTAAAATTGTTTAAATAATTGTCTTGCTTATTGTTGCATGTCTACGTAATTCCCTAATATTACGCCTACTTGGGTTTAGAAATTGTTTAAACATGTACATTTTTTTTATCAATGTACGTTTTTTTTTTTTGAAGAAAAAAAATAAAGTACAATATTTTTTTCTTGAAAAAGTGGTAACCCTACTCCCCCGCCTATTTGGATTTTGGATTTATTATTTTAATGAAATCTATTCTGTCTGCCCGTCTACACATTAATAATTTTGATCGAGAACTTGCTTTCCCCGCCTATTTGGGTGCTCAGTTTAGGGTAGTTCGGTTTATGATTTTTTATTCTTGAATCCCAGGTCTGGATTTCCAGACCTACGCAGTTCCCAGGTCTGGATTCATCCAGCTCATCCATAGCGCAAACGACGCCCCTGTGTGTATGTATTACTGCTGTAGAATCTTATGGAAAATCGCAGTAATACCAGCGACGTACTTTTTGGGGTTCTGCGCATGCGCTAGCGCTCTCCCTATGATTTAACACGGCACCGTAATACCAACGAAGTAGTTGCAGCAACTTCTCAGTAACACCAGCAGAGATGTTGTTTTCAAAGTCATTTTATACATTTATTTATCAATTTTTGTTCTAAAATTGTACTTTAATCGATAGATATGATACCTAGGTTCCGTTATTAAAAAGAATCAGTATAATTTTTTTGCATGGAGACGAAATATATTCGTTTGAAACTAACCTAAAAAAAATACCGCCGTAGTACCCATACTTACCCTAGTTCTAAATTCGTTAAAATAGGACCTGAATTTACATTTATTTGCTTGTAACGCGCCGTGCAGCGTGCTCACGACCCCATGATTGAAAAAATTTTCCGGCAGGCGGCGCTCGCTGCGATACTTACCTAGCGTATATAGTAGCTGCACGCAACAGCGTAAACCAGCCGCGACCAATCAGCGACGCGGACAAAACAGTTCCGCTATACTCGAGACTTCCGCTTTCAAGCTGACGTCACATCCCGCCGGGGAATCAACGATGCTTATGGTTTGATGAAGGTGGAGGGGATTTGAGCGCGCAAAGGCGCTGCTGTGCTTCTGGGAAACTGCGTGTGCGCAGCCGCGGGCAGCGCCATTCCTATCTTTCTGCGCCGGCGAGCGCGAGTTGCCTTGCCTTGCCACTTGCTTCTTCTTTTCCCCCGTCACGTCCTCTCTCTCTTTCGTTGAGGCCCTGGCGCGTCGGTCGATTTTACGTTGCCGCCGTCGTGTTGTGTGTGAAAGAGAGTACGTGTGCATCACGGAGCAAGGCGATTCTCACATCATCTACGCCTCCGCGGAGGGCAAGTTTTACGTATTATTGGAGTGCTGGCATAGGAGCCAGGAACAGTCATCAAGATGACGGATAATCGTGAGTAAATTTGTCGTACTATTAAAGATACAGGGATGGGAGACCGAGCGGCGTGGCGGCGGCGGCCATGCCCCGCCAAACCGCGCGGCGGCGGCGTCTCTATGGCGCATGCCGACCATGTCGAAAATTGATTTTGCGTTTCGCACGCTGAAAAAATTACGTCGTAGACGATTTCGTTCCTCTTTTTTTTCTTCTTCTCTTTTATTTTTCTTCCAGTATTGATATAACGATGCAATTGCATAACGTTCATAATCGCGAATTCTCATACATGACTAGCGCAAGCAATTCCATTAGGCGGGGGGTATATAGTCGACGCAGGCAGAGGCGCGTGAAACTTTGCGTCATGATGGATTGATTCGATAGGTATAAGCGAGTTTACTAACCCACGCTGTCTTTTATCGCAGAGTACGCGAGCTACCAGCAACAGAGTTATAACCAATACAGCCAGCCGCCGCCTACAACAGGCGGTGCCCCAGACACCTCGTATCCACCCCCATCCTCGGGTGGCGCATCGTACAATCAGTACAGCCAGCCGCCGCCCAATTACCAGGGCTACCAGGATTATGGTCAGTCCCAGAACCAGGGCGGTGGTGGTGGCGGCGGCGGCGGCGGCAGCGGCAGTGACGCCGGTCAAGATTACGGTGGCCAGTCCCAAGGCCAGGGTAGCTACGGCCAGAGCGCCGGCGGTTACGGCGGGTCCAGTGGCGGCGGCGCTAACGGCAGCGGCGGCGGTAGCTACGGCGGTGGCTCCGGTGGCGGCTACGGCGGTAGCTCCGGTGGCGGAGGCGGCGGTGGATACAACCGCAGCAGCTCCGGCGGCGGCGGTGGTGGTGGATACAGTAGTGGTAAGGAGGATGATTTTCGTCGCTTGGCGGCTCACTGATATTATTCAAAGTTTGTTTAATCCTTTGAACACTGATTATTCGTTTTGATTGGAGAAAAGAAATATTTTCTTATTTTGGATTACTGATTTCCAATGATGACTTTCTGAAAATTAATTTAATACGTCAAAATTACTTGTATACAAATGGTTAGTTGTGAGTACTATATTGCCAAAAGTACTCGAATGTAAAGTAACACTGGTGATTAAAGGGTTAAAAAAAATGTAAGATAAATACATAAATTGTTATATAGTAAATAACATGTGAAATGAAAATTAGGAGGCGGTGGTGGAGGCGGTGGCCGATATGGCGGTGGTGGAGACGATCGAAGGGGATATGGCGATCGTTCTGGTGGAAGTTACAAGTAAGTTCCACATTCTTTCTTATTTATATATGAAAGGGATGGCAAAGAAGAAATGATTTTTATGATATTGTACACACGCAATGGATAATGGTTTTTTTGTCCAAGTGGATAAAGTGGTAATTGAGTAAAGCAAAAGGTAACAAAACTTACAAATTTCTGAAACAAGGTTTATACGAACTAAAATATCGATGAAAATGAAATAATTTTTGCTCATGCGATGCCTATGTAGGGCTCTAATATGTTTAAAGTGTGTCTACAGGTTTAACACACATATACACTGAATTAAACAGGTAAAATAATGGACAGGTTGTATACGACAATTGGACTTATGAGGTTTAGACATGTATCTCTGTTACACCGATGCTGCATATTTATGTATTTTTGAGAAACACTGTCTCCCTGTGAGATATGCATGTCTGATTACTTACTCAAAATCAATGTTTTTTGTGTGATCAATTTATCTTGGGATTGGGTCTGACAAATGTGAAATTGTTTAGAACGATTCATTTTGTAAATGGTTCTCATGATTATTTTTCCATAATTTTTACAAAAAAAAATATTTTTAAATTTATATGTTGTTATTTTTAGTTTATTTAACTTAATTTAAAATTTCTTTTACATTGCTACATATTTATATTTATAATAAAATGGACTTACTGGATGAGTGCGAATGAGTAAATGTATGCAAAGTTGAAATAGATGTATCAAAGTAATGGGTGAAAGAAAAAAAGTTGACTGAGGTGCAACAGTTTAATGCCATATTTGATTTTCATTTTAAATTTGTAAAGTAATATTTATTATTTTATTCAAGTATCTCGCATGATTGAGACCCTTAAGGACTGTGACGAGACGAATAAAATTTTGAATTCAAATTATTGGACTATGTAATGTGGTATTAAAGACTTTAGACAGTAGGTACATCAAGAAGAATATGAAGTGGTGGCGAAGCAGCATATGAGTAGCCACACACCCATTGAATTCAGTCTGTCCATGAAATCGACTCATTGGTATATCTGCTTCTGTGTTTTAGCAGTGGCGGTGGCCGTGGTGGTTATAACAAAGGTAAATGCACCAGACTCTCTGTACAAGTCTGGTGCTATTCATGCATTCACTCTAATATTTATGACTTATTCGAATTCCTGGTTGCTCTGATTATATGAAAGGGCTGCCAAACAAGTGCATCTTATATCCCTATAAATTTCCCTTTAAAACATTAACTTAATAGTATTGGCATAAAGGATTATATTTTAATCACCAATTGCTTTTTCCCGCTTAATTATAAATCTACGAACCATTACAATAACTTGATGAAAAATTGGAATCACTGTTTTTCTACTTGAATTTACAAGTCAGTGATTGCCTATTAAATACTAAGTATATTTACTATATTTTTTTTTCCATGTGAAATTCAAGAATAAATTTAAATAATATTTTTAAGCGATAAATAAAAAATAAACTCTTTATCTTATAGTTGTAGAAATTTTATATAAAATTATAAAATAAATTTTATATAAAATCTTATAAGTTTTGCAACCCCATATAAATTTATAAAATTTTGGGTAATAGGAAATTTTAAGAGCATGAAACCTAATTACACGTATATTTAAAGGATCTTTGTAATTATTGCAAAGACTACCTCTATATAAAGGAAAAAGATGCAATCTTGGTTTCTCTGATGGTTATGTGTATTAAAAGGCAGCTGGTGGAAAATATAAGATAAAAAATAATATGGTAGTTGTGTGCAATCGTCAAAATGAAGTATAGCTGAGGATATACTGCAGCCCTTTTGTAATTGAAGCTGCTATCTGATGTTTAAACTTTTGTCTTCCTATACTCTGGGCTTTTCTCATTGCAACCGCGAGAGTCTGGCCATCGGGTTTATATTCAAGTATACAATCGATGAAAAAAGAAATTTAAATATATTAGGTTTTGGAAGATGAATAAAAATATGTTTAAGAAATAATGAAAAAGGAAATTGACTATAAATGGAATTCAACATTGGTTTATTTAAATTAAAAAATTATTATGAAGCAGTTATTTGGAGTTTATCTGCAAAAACTGTGGTGTTAAAATAAGAGTAAAAAGCGAGAAATACAAATATCATAGCAATAAGTTATAAGATGTGGTCAATGGTTATTTTAATGTGGTTGATATAAAATACCTGGCGTAAAATAAATATATTTATAAAAGTTATATTATAAGTGAAGTCCAAGTATAATTAGTGAGTAGCATATTATTGTATTGAAAAGAAGGTATTTGGCGTAAGAAAAAAACAACAGTAATTTGTATATAAAATTCAGAAAGTTGTACATTTTAGGAAAATTATCATCAGTAATAATAGTTTTCTAAAGTAATTTGTTAATTTTGGAGAGAGAAAAATTGAACAAGTATTAAGAGGAATTTAGTTGTTCAAAATTAGTCTAGTAACTTGATTAGTAGTAGGACATTTTATACATATAGGTCTATCAGTCAAACCTTTCTCAATGAACCATCCAATTACAGGAGGATACAATGATCGGAACGACGGCATGGTCACTCAAGAGGACACGATTTTCGTATCAGGAATGGACTCCTCCATAACTGAAGAAGAAATCTGCCAGCACTTTGGCGCCATCGGTCTCATTAAGGTCCGTATCCAACCATCTCAGCAACCCAAACTCCCTAATCAAACAACAACACAGCTTCCTAACGTTCGCGCTCTCTCTCTCTTATCATTTTCAGAACGACAAGCGCACTGGCAAGCCTAAGATTTGGATGTACAAGGACAAAAGTACGGGCAAGAACAAGGGCGAGGCTACGGTGACGTACGACGATCAGAACGCTGCCCGCTCTGCTATCGACTGGTTTGACGGTAAAGAGTTCAAGGGCAATACCATTAAGGTTCAGATTGCCCAGCACAAGAGCAGCTGGCAGGGCCGCAGTGGTAGCGGCGGTGGCGGTGGCGGCGGTGGTCGCGGAGGTGGTGGTGGCCGTGGCGGCGGCGGTGGACGAGGTGGCGGTGGCTACGGTGGTGGTGGTGGCGGTGGCGGTGGACGAGACCGTGATCGTGGCGACCGGGACAGAGATCATGACCGGGATCATCGTCGTGAAGGCGGTGGCGGCGGCGGCGGAGGCGGTGGTGCCCGCGGCAATGACTGGCGGTAAATATAAAAGTTCCCACTCATTCTCATCCATAGCTTTCCTCAAGTCTCCTTGGGATGTCTCTTTCGTATCTTCTTTTAAGTTCTTATGCGAAATTTTTGGAGCGAAACATAGTTTAGTTATAGCTACAGACCGATTTTTGTTTTTAATTTAGTTTCATTATCGCTCTATTGACATTGATAGCAATGATTCATCTTATCTGTCAATTTGTAGTATGCTATACTTAAACTTAGTAGAGCTTCAATATCCTGTTTTATAAGAATAATGAGACGTCATATTGACGGGCTTTTTTGGTATAACAAATCCGATCCTTATCAATTTTCCCTAATTTCGCATAAAAAAAGACAAAAAAGGAGATACCTTAATGTTTATCTATCTTTATACTTTCAATTTTTATGAAAAATCAAATCAACAAAAATTTTTTTAAAGTTTCGAAAAATTTATGTAAACAAAGCAAAGTACTTATAAAAAATCAAGAAAGTATAAATAAAAGACAGATACCATTAACAAAATGTCTGTTTGCGATGTGTGAAGGTGTCCCAACCCGAGCTGCGGTAACACGAACTTTGCCTGGCGTGATCAGTGTAATCTTTGCAAAAGTTCCAAGCCCGAAGGAATGGGAGGTGGCGGCGGCGGCGGTGGCGGCGGCGGTGGCGGACGCGGCGGTGGTGGCCGTGGTGGCGGCTTCAGAGGCCGAGGCGGTGACAGAGGCGGCCGAGGCGGTGACAGAGGAGGCGACAGGGGAAGCAGAGGTGGCTTCCGAGGAGGCGACAGAGGAGGCGGCGGTCGTGGAGGCGGCCGTGGTGGACCTATGCGAGGAGGCGGTGGGTTAGTATCATCTTCGCTTAAAGAATACTTTATTGTTACCGATCAGGCTGACCTCATTGTTCTCGAACAATTAAAAAAAAAATATATTTTGCCGTATGCAAATGAAGAATGACATTATTCCCCGTTTTCGTCTTCGTATAATTCTGATGAGTTCCAAACCGATATTCGACAATTTAAAAAAAATAACATTTTAAAAAAAAATTTTTAAATAAATTGGAAATTTTGTTCGTAAAACAGTCTGATTAAACATTTTCGAATATCGATTTGCAGTAATGACAGATCTATAGCACCCTATTATAATTTTTTATGTTTAATTATTGCATAACAAATATATAAATTTTGAAAAAAAAGTAAAAGTTTAAATTATTAATTTTTCTTTTTGCAGTCGCGGAGACAGAGATCGCGATCGTCAACGGCCATACTAAACTTTTGCTTTGTCAAAAGAGATGTAATTACCACACCATGTTGGCGATCTGAACACCAGCAACAGCATGTACATTTTTTCAGAACCCAAAAAGCATACACCTGTTTTTGACGTGTCATGTTCATATTCTTATTTTTTACACTTTGTCATTAAACGCGGAGATGACTGTTCTTCGAGTTGATGAGTAAACCCTTCAATCCTTAGACTACACGACGTTATGTCTTAATCATCGAGAAGAAATGAGTGAAAGAGGTGTACTTTCTTCATTACGAGACAAAATATGTATTAAAATTTTCTAAAGATTGTAATGCTTCTATGTAATTAATATGAAACTACATTTACGTTACATTCTTTGACACATTTAATTATAAATACTAGGTTTTAATAAAAGTCCTTAGAGTTAAGAATTAAATGGTTTTATTTTCATTAAAGACAACCTTGATCCTTGATTACCTTTATAAATATTACAGCTTAAATTTATTTGTAAATTATTACATTTAATAATTGGTTGTACTTTGGTAACCAATTATGTACAAAGACTTTCTAAATTGACCTTAGATTAATGATTCTAGGTATTATTATTACTTTTTATATTTACAAAGATTGAGTACGTTTAATTACGTTCCATTTGCGAATTGTAATAGTATTCACAAACTATACACAATTCATTTAACAAAATAACTGTTATGAAAGAATGGTAAAGAAACTAAAGAGAAGTTTGTATGTACAATGATTACGACGTAATGAAATCGAGATGAAAATGTGACACTTTCATAAAACGTATAAAAAATAGTGACAATATATCACTTTACACGGTAAAAATTACATAAACAAATGAATCATTGAGTATACAGTTAATAAATAAACATATGAAACCACAAATTTTCTAAAAAAAATTTTCAACTGAAAATTGAAATTTTATATTAATTAACTATTCAAAAGCCATATTTGATAAAGAGGAAGACTCTTCGCACAAAATAATTGAACAAAAATTGTCTGTTAAAGATCACGAATTTGAATGTTGCGATGGTGTCAGTCCTCCAGAATGTTCGGGACTATGTTTTTGCTTTTTTCGTTTCTTTTCTTTCTTGCGTTTTTTTCTAGCCTCTTTCTCTTCATCATGTCGTTTTTGTTTCTTATGTTTCTTTTCATGGGTATCACCACCACTGATGTCTGTTACTGCAGTTTCTTGCCCACTAGGAACTTCACCAGGTTTGTGTTTATGCCGTTTGTGTTTATTTTTATGCTTCCTTTGTGGAGCCTGATTTATATAACGATATTGTTCAGGTAACTAGAATAACATTTTTTTTATTAATATCAAGTAAACTTTTTATTGAAATTATATCAAGTGAATTTTTCAAGAATAATATACGTACTGGACCAGGGTGTAACCTGAAACCAGCTAACTGTACACTTGTCAATGGAAGAAGTTCTTTGCCACCAATTGGTGGTTTTTCAATCACAGACCTCAACGAACTAGAAGCCAAAGAAATTTCCTTATAATTTATTGAAGTAATCATTAATTAAATAAGATGAAAAATGTATGAGAAGAATTATTAACCTGTTGTCTTGATCACCAGGAGTATCTACAATACCAGGCAAGTTTGGTAAGAAAGAAGACAACTGTTCTTTCAGTTTCTTTCCACTAAATTTACTATATGAATGTTCAAGGTTATAATGGGCCATCAAATTCCTAGCTCCTGTCAAATCACTTTCAACTGAAAATAATAAATACAAATAGCTAATTCTTATATCTCTATATTTACGGTAGTTAGTCTAATAGAATCTAATTCATAAGGTTCATCTCTTCTGTCAATGCTGTAGTTATAATATCTACTTCTAATAGAAAACAATAATATGTTTCATTGTACAACAAATTTATTTAGATCATTTTAATAACATATAATAAGAGTGAAAGTAGTACATCTAATAACTAGTAAGCATAGATGCTTCTTGCATTCATATTTAAAACATTTAAAGAGAATCAATTTTCATGTAATTCTGAATTGATTCTCCATTTGCATGAGTTTCAAATGTTTCAGAACAGCAATTATAAATAAATAAGTATTCATGATTTGATACATACCAGGAGATTCTTTCATTAAATAAAATGGTCCACTATGAACTATAGATGGGTTTTTCCCGAGGGAAATGGTAGTCTTCAGAGTACCCGTTGAGTCCTGCCTAGAGACGACAGGGGAACGGGCACCCCTCGGCGAGGATTTAGGGGAGTATTGCTCCACCTTGGTACGAAACTGATCGCCCATCATTGTTCTAAGTTCTATTTCATTGCACTTTCACCCACAAGAAAGAGACTTCGTCAAGTGACTGACGATGGTTATCCTCAGTTACCCTCTGCACGATAACTCCCTGAAAACAAAAGACAATGCCAGAATACAGACAATTGATCAGCATCAGAGCCAGACACTTGTTCAAGCTTGATTTAAGCGCGACAACTCGACATTATTAGTGAAAAACTCAGTTTAGCGAAGCTCAACACCTTACAAGCAAAAAGCTATCACTCTGTGCAACTTCTACATACCACGGGGGAATCAGAGTCCGTCCCCTTCACGCTTGTGTTATCATTATAAACAAATGTTCATTGATAACAAAGCAAAACCTAACGCACAGCATTCCACAGATTGCATGGCAGTGCTCTCTCTCTCTCTCTCTCCCTCCCACGGCGCTGGCCGCGAACACTGGCAGAGATCGCACATAACCTTACCCGCTCAGTCGCTCGTTCCTTCACACATCATTCAGCCTGAATAAAGCTAACCGTCAGACTACTCGCCTTATCGTGCAAGTTATAGCCACTGCTCGCCCCGAACTCATCCCTACGAATAAACGAAGCCCCAAGGAGCTGGTTTTACGTACTTTGCGATGATTTTCGCAGCATAACGTTGACAGCATCGAGCGTCAATGTCCTTTCCTGTCGTCGTCGTCTCTTTCTCTCTCTCTCTCTGTACGCACGGTAGTACTGGTATTGGCGGTGGTATCACATCGTCGTCCGCCGTCGCCGCCGCGCACAGTAGCACCACACACGCATCTGCTGGCCAACTTTCGACGCGCGCCGCTGTCTCTGCGACTGTGCGACGCGAGCGACGAGACTACGTGCAGTGGTGGGTAAACGACACGACTTGGGTATTTTCGACGTGTCACGTGTATAAAATGTCATTAATGTAAAGTATGTATATTATACCGTCGAAAATGTCGTAGGGGAGGGCGGGGCACGTGTGACACCCTAACTTTGATTAAAAATAACAACTAAACCGTGTATTATTTCAAAATGTACAAAAACGGAATAATTAGATTAGAAAAAAATAAAATAAAATAAACTATTAACTTTTTCTTCATTTTCTTTTAATTATTGATAAAATACAGAAAAGAAATTCTGAAAAAATGCTCTACGTGCCCCACCGGCGGGTGGATTGTGGCACCCGACGGGGCACGCATGGCACGATCAAATTTAATATTTTACTATAGGTATTTTTCAATTCTTTTTTCCAATAATTAATTCTTTAATAATTATGCCATAATAAAATTTTCAAAAATCAAATAATTAATCAGTCTATTGAAAATTAAAAATTTTATTTTTATTAAGGAACATAACAATTTTTATTTTAAAATAGATTATTACATTTTAATAAATGATTATATATTATAAATTCCTTCTTATAAAATATGATCACAACATAATACTTTTGTTTGATTAACAAATTATCATTATTATTACAATAAGTTTAAATTTAAAGATTTCGCATCATTTTCATCTATGTAGCATATTTGAACTACCTGATCATTGAAAAAGGCAGTTTGAGTATCTACAATTGATTCTTCAGGTATTACTTCTCTAAAGTAATTTTCATTATTTACGGAAGCTGAATTATTATTAACAATGGATAAATCAAGCTGATTTGTGTTTAAGTCTTCAAGTGGCTTTTTTTCTACTCTAAATATAACTTAATACGCAGTCGAAATAATCGTTATTTACTTATTAATGTAATAATTGAAACTAAAAACTAGTTAAAACTAAATTATTGCACTGCGTAGGGTAAGAGACCCGATTAGTGTGCCAGTAAGAGAAAACATCCACTTATACATGAAATAGACAGCGCTATAATTTTTATTTTCTTAACTCAAAGTTTAGTCAAATAATTGAACTCTTTCTTTTGCTTCCAGTATTTTTATTTATATGAATAAAAAATATTTAATGTAAATATAGATGAAATAAAAAATAATTATTGTGACCACAAATGCGAACAAGTCTTAAAAGTTGACCCTATTAGTGGATTTCATTTATAAAATAAAGAAAAAGTTTTATATATACTTTTTTTTACTAATGTTTAGCTAAAACACTATTTTTATTGCATAAAATACACTTTATTTGAAGAAAATAGTTAATATAAGCTATTTATTTACTTATAAAAAGTCGTGATATCTAAGAGTTTTTCATAGAGAACACGATAAATTTCGTCAAATCGAAAGATCATTTTTTAAAAACGTATAAACTATACTTTTAAAGTCTTTAAATGCAACTTTTTCTTATTATCAATATAATAAAATACTTAAATTTTACTAAAAAAATTATTTCATTTAATTATTTTCATATGCTTTTTTGTGCGAATGGTTTAATTAAAAAAGCACACAAAAAGGGTCAGGCACACTAATCGGGTCTCTTACCCTAGTTGTTAACCCATCTTGCTCCGTTTTTTGTTTGTAGGTAGGTTACATCACTTCGCTCGGTGGCCGCTGCGGCGCACTGATACGCCCGAGTTAGTGTCACTCCTAGAGTGACACTACCCGAGTGTGCCACGCGTGCCCCGCCAGGGTGTCACGTCATGCCCCATTTTAATACCATTTTCATTTTTTAATTATATTATTTATAAAGATTTTCTGAAAATAACAAAAACAGGACTTCAAAGATAAAAATTGAAACTATCCATTTAGAAAAAAAACCATTTTCTCGTTGCTCCAAGCGACTTAAAAATGAAGTCAACCTTGTTTCTAAGCACCGATTTTCAATCTTATTAAATTAAATGTTAAACATTATCTATAATCTCAAAAGTATAGAGGAAAATTCTAAAAGCATATCTAATTAGGTTTACGTAAAAATTACATTTTTTGCATTCATTAATATTAAAAATATGAGGGTGCCAATCTTACCTACCTGACACGTTATGCCCCGCCCTCCCCTAAATACATCACGGTAGATAGAGTGTGTTTTCATGGTAGCGACATTGTCACTTTTTCACCATCTGCGACAGCGACAAATGCTGCGCGCGCGGTTCAAATATACACTAACAATGTAAATTATATGTCATTATTAACGCACAAAAATGAAATTTAGCATAAATATTTCATATACAGGTGTTGTATACTTATATTAGTATCGTGTCTAAACATAAATTTAAACCAAGATTGGTTATAAAATGTTCACTTAATATTTTTGAATACTTTAACAATGTTTATTGCATAAACTATAAGTCCTACAAAAAAATGTATAAGAACTTTTTATGTTCAAAATGGTCTGAAAAATACAAAAAAAAATATTCTGCACAACAACTAATTGTTAACAATAATTTGTTGATAACAAATTTTCTGACCATTTTTCAATACTCTAATATAAACATTTAGATTCAGGGGACCGAAATGCATAAGAATGAAGCATTGGTAGAGCCATAGACCACCATAATACCTCAAAACCTTTTGTTGTAGTGTATATTTGAAAGAGGCGCGCAGCATCTGTCGCCGTCGCAGCAACGACAGAGCGACAATGTCACTACCATGAAATCGCACCCTGACTACGTGGCAACTCGGTCGTCGCGTCACTCTTCTTAAATAGAGTGAACTAAGTTTTTCAGAGTATAAGTACTTACTTATATTATCTGGATTCTGGATGCATGTGCGCCTGCGCGTCTCGCGGTATTCGATTTTTAGAGGAATATGATACGCCATATGCAGGGAACTATATTTTAATTGCCTTGTATAGGAATATTGTAGAAGTGACACTAGCGCCAAGAGCAATGCTAAATTTCTGTAACGTGATGAAAATTGAAAATTTTGATAAGGCGGTAAGATAAACTATTATAGAATAGGAAAAAATGGTAATTTTATTATTTTTCATAGTATTTAAAACGTTTTTCTTTCCAAAGCTGGTTTATAGGTATATAATATTTTTCTACATACTAAAAAGAAATTTAAATGGCATATACGTAGTACTCGATCTGTGCGGTTATATGTATATATCTATATTATATAGGAAGGAGATGCTGCGAAGATATCATTAGGGTATAAGATGTCTTTAGAAATTTAGTCTAGACAAAAATGAGAAATTATAATAGTACTAAGAGATGTTTGTCCAATGAGTATTTAATTACTTTGTTATATGAGGCGTTTCACGTCAACTGCCAAATCGTGCTATTTCCAACTCATGTTTATGATACTAAAATATACTAAAAAAAATTGTTTGATAAGCGTTTTCAACGTGTTTTTTCCTCAGCTTTCCAATGGTATAGGCAGTTTTTTCGAAATTTTCCATTTTCACCTTCAAAAACTACAATAGTACATTTCGACACGGGTGGGGAAGTCGATTATTTAGCTGGTGTGACTTTGCACGAGCGAAGCGAGTGCGAAAAAGCCACACCACCTAAATAATCGACTTACGCACTAGTTTCGAACGGTATTTTATACCACGAGCGCCGAAAAATCATATCAAAGTTGTGATTTTGAGGTTAGAGTGGTATAAAACATCTTATATCTCAAAAACCGCGCTGGGGCAGTTGACGTGAAACGCCTCATATACATCGTGTCACTTTAAATAATGCTCTACAAATAGTGTTTAACTAATTATACTACATTTTTTTATTTACGTTGTTCTTAAAAATGATGTTATTATTAAATGATGTTAAACGGTGCTTTTAATTAAATGTAAATATTCAGTTAAGTGTTTTTTTCCGGGCACATATGCAGTTAAGGGAATTTCCACAAATGCGGCTGTGCTGTTCTGCGAGGTACTTTGCTTCTTGTAGACTTGTTTGCTGATTGGTTGATGAGTGAATTATGGACCAACCAGCGACACAGTCTGCAAGAAACAAACCACCTCGCAGGGGCCTTTCTACATATGTGTGTTCTGTGTGTTCTATGTGTTCCCGACAAAGACAGATAGATCTGTTCCGTTTATCGGTTTATGTAAGACAGAGACAGACATAGAGAAAAGTTGCCTAGAACAGACATAACACAGATATGTAGAAAGGGCCCAGCACAGCGCCTCACAGCACAGCACAGCGCATTTGTGGAAAATCCCTAAGTGGTTATGCACTTAGCTGATATTTGCTCTTTGAACGCGTTTCAGATTTCCGGACCAAGTCTACATGAAAAAGGGTAGTTAGAACTTAGAAGGTATAAATTCCGGTGCTAACTCAATTTTGACAAAAAGTCAGTTAAGTCGTTATTCCTGGAAGCCACAGAAATGTAACCTTTAATTTCTGAAAATAAGTACAATAAGATAATTGTATGAAAATTTTAATTCTGTTACTTCAATGTAGTACTGTCGTATTAGGTACGCTTGAACGGTATAAACATATCACTATATTATTATGTTTATGCGCTGCAGTAATTAAAATGCGAGTTTAAACCTACTCATAAATGATGCATGCGGCATAATAATTGTAATGAGCCGCTGTAAACATGACTGCGAAAATTATTGCTTATTCGAAAGTTTGCGCTATATCTCTGTAATAATAAATGTACGACATTTTTTTCTTCTGAAAGACAAATTGGTAATAACAACGCTTTTAGCAGAAACAAAACAATATTTAAAAAACAAGCGAAAAAAAAAAATTAATGACAAAACAACAACAGTAGCACAGTTTTTAAAATGTTCTTTAAACATCCAATATTTATTTTTAAAAGATCCATCACAATGACACTTAATGCTAACACGATGCTTCGTCATTTCAAATACTGCGCCTTTACAAAGTCACCTAACACTTCCCCACCACGACGATACTCATCTGCACGTCGCAGTTCTGTACCGTGTATAGTGTAACTGACTAACAGGGTGTCGGATGCCATTCGGAGCCAGAAAGACGCAGAGTCAGAAACCCGATATTCCGATTTCCCACCGTTGATGGCCATCATCATCTTCTATACATTTCAAATCTCGCCTCTACGCGTTGTCACAGCGGTCACCTGCACGTCTCCTACGAGTACCATGGGCCATCTCATACCTAGCGTACAGGGACCAGTTGCACAATACCATCGAGACAGCACCGATTCCTGAACTAACCCCGCCGACGACGACATCGGAGCAGCCCACGGCCACACTACTACAGAGGTAGTTCTACATACGTTACTTGTAAGTTGTAACTTGTTTCTCGGTGTTTCCGTTAATTTCGACCAGTGAAAAAGCAATTTTACAGAGAATACACCAATACGAAGCAAGGAACAAATTACAGTAACGTATGTAGAATCACCTCAGTGCATCACACGTCCGATAAAATGTCCAACAATGGTCCACCGTAGCGAAAGCGCCAGCAATAACAGCAGCAGCTCTTATCGGCCGCGCTAGCCTTGCCCGTACGTTATCAGGAGCGCGCGCGGTGTGTAATAAGTGATATACAGCCCCTGCTGCGACCCGCTCGAGAGGCACTTGACGTAAACAACGTCATCGCGAGCGGCTGGCGCGCAAAGGACTGACGACAATAAGAGTGGATAATATTCGTGTGTGCATATGCGCGCAGGTGTGATCGAGAGGTGTGAGGTGCCGACGACGACGACGAACGAATGCCAAGATGAGCTGGCTGAGGAGCAGCCCGCTCAGGAGCAGCTTCACGAAGCAGAGATCGAGGGACTCGCCGCCCAAGGACGCAGATCCGGTCGCCTGCTACGACAGCTTCCGCAAGCACTGGCAGCAGAGCCACGACATCATCTACCAGTCGATCGTGAGTACACTATTTATTGTTTGTTATTATTGGAGAGTAGTGTTGACATTTGCATGCATAATTAGCTTGATAACGGGGACGAGTCTTTCGTTTCTGGATAGTTGATAAGTGAAAGTGCAGAGATTTACGATGTTTCTTTAGTCAAGACAGTAAAGGTAGCTCTCAGCTCCTGGAATGTTCTCGTATTCTAGTTTCAATGGTGTTTACATTTGTAGGTTGATTGGCTAGAGCTTGATTAAAAAATGATAAGAAGTAATGGTGTGTTGTTATATTGTGCAATATGAGTCGTAAGTGATTAATATGTATTTGGTTTCGTTATTTTACAGCCACCAAAAGGTATCCCTAGTCACGATGACGTTTTGGGAGTTGTCAATCATGTCGATCAGATGATAACATTGTTACATCTAGAGCTGCGAGACTTCTCTCTTCAACAAAGACATCAAAATCAAAGATTACAGCAGAGAAACGTGGTAGCAGCAGCTCAGCTGAATACCCACTGCTCCCCTTGCCTAGAACATTTATTAAGCGAAAATCTTCTTGATGAACTATACGAATGGAGCACTCATACTGGAAGGTATGTATCTGAAATGATTCCAGGAGATTAATAGATAAAATTTCTGTTTACTTTTATTATTTGTGAAATTATAGATTTGGAGATGCCGTCCGATTGCAACAATTAAAACTTTATGAATTGTTAATATCCCATGATAGCTCTCTCTTAGCACATGAGCCTGTGACAAGACCTTTATTGCGTTTGTTAGACAAATGTGCTGGAGATATAATGCCCATAGAAGTACAAAATAAATTGGTTGTGTTGTTAAATCATATGTGTGTTGCTCTTGTTCAGAACACTGAATTTTTAGGATTGTTTTTCCGACCTACAGCAACAGGAAGGAATAGGTATTATAATATTTTTTTTCCTCATGGAATCTTAGATATGATTAAAATTATTTTGTTTTCAGGTTTATTATATTTACACTGTTAATACCTTACTTACACCGAGAAGGTGGTGTTGGTCAACAAGCAAGAGATGCTATGTTACTTTGCATGTCATTATCAAAAAAAAATGATGAAGTTGGAACTTATATAGCTGAGGAATCACACATTTGCTCTGTAAGTTTTATTTCATTTTTCTCTATCAATATTATTAATGAGATATGAATAATAAATTATATAATCTAATTATACAGGTATTAGCTACAGGTCTCAGTGGATTGTATTCCTTACTTCCAAGAACATTAGATATTGAAAGTGAAGATTGGCATCGATTAACAGTAGATGACATCAATGATATGCCAGCCTTAACTCAGCTGATGAACTCCATAGAGTTTTGCAATGCAGTTGCTCAAGTTGTTCATCCTTCAGTCCAGAAACAACTATTGGAATTTTTGTATCGTGGCTTCCTTGTTCCTGTAATTGGTCCAGCACTTTTACAGGTATTTTTTTGAATAATGGAATTTCCAGGTCCTCTGAAGTCTTTTCCGATTATATGTCACGTCTTAATTAACATTATGCACAAGGAATATCAATTTTATAATTTCTAATGTACATCAAAGTCACTTTTACTCTTAAGTCTAATTATTCAACATTGATCTACATTGGAAGATGAAATCCTGTTTTGTAAATTATTCACTTGTATTTATTGCTCTGTGTGTTGATGCTTTGTGAATTGGGAAATGGTAATGGTGCCGACACGATTGATGATGATGATATTATTTTGCATCGTTCTCAGGAGTCTGTTGGCTTAGCCTTGGAAGAGCTTGATTCAGCCATGCATCGGGTTCGTATTTCTCGCTCATTCTATGCTTGCCTTCGTCTTTTTCTCCAGTCGTTCATGCTTTATCTCTCTTATCTTTATTACGTTAATTTATTTCACGTCTAAAGTTTTTTTCTTCGTTTTGCTTAACCCTGCTTCTTTTTGTTATCAACAATAGCAGAAAGAAATCTGAAAAGAAACAGTGTAGAGCTTTATTTTACGACAGAAAAATGACGGTGTTCCTCCAAGAAAAATGGCTTTGCCTTTGGTTTGGAATTCCTAATGCACGTGGGCATACATTTAACCATGAGTTGTGATTTATTTAATTAATTTTTGGCATGTTTAACTTGTTACAGTAAAATAATGTATGGACCTCGAATAACACTTATAATTATCTCAATAACCATAATTTTTTTTTTAACCAGACATCTGTGGACGAGTTAATTGCAGCAACGGCTTACTTCGACTTGTTCCTACGATCGGCTACCGAGCCAGGCTTACTGCGATCACTAATCAGATTCTTGTTGGAAGAGAATTTCGACGATAACCGGATCCTGGACCACCTGATTCGACGAATATCTTCCCAACGATCGAGGGTAATACATTAAACAAACATCCCCAAACCCATTCGAATTAAAAAAGAACACAAATTTTCAATTTAAAATGAAATTATTTCCACCCTCACAGCTGAGCATGGTAACTCTTGCGCTGTTCGAGACGTTGGTCGATCTCAACTGTGAGGACGTAATGTTGGAGCTATGTTTAGGTGCTCTTGCACCCTGCTCCCACGTAATGCTGTCGCAGCGGCGCCGGCTGCTGCGCGACCTCGACCCCTTCGGCCGCTGTGCCGAGAAGTTCTTGTCGCTCGCACCCAACTGCTGCGCTACCACGTCGCCGTCCATTGTCGTTGCTGCAGCGGCTCTCGCAGCTGCCTCTTCGCCGTCTTCCTCGCCTCGACTGCTACGCCACGCAACGAACGCTGCCTTACCAAGTTCTGCTGGAACTTCACCAGGACAGGTATGATGATATTTTACATTCCTCTGTTTTAATGGTAAAAAATAAAGAGTTTTCAGTGAATTGGGAACATTAATTGATTTTAGCAACAGACAGCTGCATATAAAAATTCAAAACTATCCACGAACGTGGCTGCGGAGAGTTTGTACAGCAATTATTACGCTTATTTGAGAGACGCGAGACAGAAGATCGCATCCAGTCAATTAGCCTGCATAAATTGGTCCAGGAGGTATGAGGACGAGGAAGAAGATTACGAGGATGAAGAGGGCGATTGTACTGATAATGAACATGGCAATTACGATGACGAATTGTATGAGGACGAATCCAGTATTAATAGCAGTGCTTATAACAGTCCTGATAAAGACATTAATAGTATGCTTGAATATAGTTATTTTAATTTTATGTTTTTTATGGGTTGCAGTAACCAACAAACTTTTGTTGTTTACATTATTAAGCATTTTTCTTAAACACAAATATCTTTAATTTCAGCGGCCGCAGTCTTATCAGATCAGGAACCAGCAATACGAAAGAACAGCACTGACGAAAAAGTTGACCGGATCATAGCGAGTTTCACGGACAAAACGGCAGATTCCCATTCATCGGAAGTCGCAGGCAAACTCACCCCAGCTGAGCGGGAAAAACTGAACACCGACATTGCCGAATTACTTGGGGAAACCTTGGGAAATTACAAGAGCGAAACTCCCGATGAGCGAAGTACATCTGACGTTAAGAGTCCTACCGGTACTATCGAGGACTCTAACGCCACGCTCAACTCCTTACAACTTTCCCTCAGCGGAGGCGAGAGCAGTGGCTACGAGAGTTTCGCGTTCAAGGGCTCGAGCGAGTCCACTCCGGTCAATGATTTGGATGAGGATGACTCAAAGAAGGGCTCTGATCATGTCTTCCCCTCCTCGTCCAAGAGCGAGACGACTAGTGAGTCCCAGCAAAGTAGCAATCAGTCCAAGTCGAGCCAGGATTTCTCCATGAGTGGTCGACGAAGGCAGACGCAACAGAGGCGACGCAGGCTACAGAGAAGAAACGCGGTGACAAAAGATGGCAGGTCGAAGCAACAAGACCTCGTCGATGGACAGCCGCCTAGCGTTGGAATATTTCTTGATGTTATTTTAAAGAAGCTCGAGTGTATGACGGACAATTGTGTCTATGTCAACTTGCACCTCACGGGACTTATCAGCCGACTTGCCATCTATCCCCAGCCGCTCTTGCAATCTTTTTTACTTAATCACTCGTTAGTCTTCCAACCGAGTATCAGGTCTCTATTCCAGGTAAAAACCTATGTATTTCTTTATTTGTTACAAGTATCACGAGCTTCAAGTCAAATTATTTAAAATACAATTTCTTTATAGGTACTTGCATCGTTAAAGCACAAGATAGATGGATTTCTAGCGAAGCAGCAAGAAGATTCGGTTAACGTCTTAGTCGAACAGGCTAAAGTATTTTTGATCTCTCGAGAAAACAGACTAGTTAACGCAAGAAAAAACGTCCTTGAAGCCGCCGCCCAATTCCCTAGTCCAAAAAGAAATAACATTGGTGGAGAATTAGTTAGTATGAACGCGACATCAATGACGTCCTTACCTACAACAAGAGGTATGATAAGATATTATAATTAACCTGTTTCCGCTGTTTGAAAGTTTTATCTTTATTACGCGAGTTTTAACAATCGAATGTTTTCTACTTTGAACTAAAGCCATTATCTTAAAATACTATTTTTTTCTAAATAATTTTAACGGAATAATCAATCAATTAAATAATTTTTTAATTCTTGTAGCTCTAGAGCCAAAGAGAAGAAGTTTAACATCTTCGTTAACACAAATGTTTAGAAAAACCACTAATAGTTTGGAATCGCATCTTATGTCAACCGATTCAGTTAATAGTAATGACTCGTTTTCCTACATTGCTGAAGAAGAAACTACCAATGGCAACCATAAAAACAAGTAAGATAAAACTTATGATACCGATTGAAATATTAAAATTAAACTTATCGTATTGTTTAAATATATAACAATTTATTCCTAAGATCGTGCGAAAAACTGGAGTTTTCGTATCTGTCTTGCCTCTGCAAAATATTTCTTTTCCACACG
The DNA here is from genome assembly GCA_036365515.1 of Torymus aiolomorphi. NCBI lineage: Eukaryota > Metazoa > Arthropoda > Insecta > Hymenoptera > Torymidae > Torymus > Torymus aiolomorphi. Next base: position 9,239,793 of record CM070875.1, on the reverse strand, counting down.
CGTTTGATCAGTGTTTGTACAAGTGACATTTTACGGATGCAAAACAGACCAAGAATCGAATTTCCCTAACGAAGTTAAGAATAGTACATTATGATACTAGTGGCATAAGTTGCACTTTACGGCACGGCGTGTAAGCGCCCGAGCGTAGCGAGTGCGCTTAATGCCGTGCCATAAAGAACGACTTATGGCACGTGTACCGTACATTATTTTATAGCAATGACTACATAAATCCGCCATGTCACGCCTATTCGTGCCATTAGCAGTCCATTTTTGCATCGTGCAGTATTATCGCCCGAGCGATAGCAAGGGTGATAAGCACGGTGCAATAATGGACGAATGTCACGGGTAGGCGTGACATAAATGCGGATTTATGCCACGCAGTGCTATAAAAATAGTATATACAACTCGTGCGCAGGGTGATTCTTGAACTCGTTGCGTAATGAACTATTATTTTTATGGTTTGTACTATACTTATTTTATTTATTGTAATTATAAAGGCAGAATATAAAGGAGTGTATTATTTAATATGATAAATGAAAACGGTTCAAATGTGTTTGTATGTATCAAGCTTTTTGTAGTTTTTAATTATTAATTTGAAAATCTGTTTTAGCGCCAGAAACCATAATTTCAGTTCGTGGGAAATGCCGAGTAAAGCCAGTCGTCTTCAAAAAGTCGTTCTTTGTGCGGTCATACTTGATGAGTGGTTAAAGGAACTAGCTGCTATAACTCAAGAACACACAATCCTAAGTTGGTTTACCGCAGCTGCTGCTTCCAACAGTCCGAAAATCGAATCTTGATTCGCGAAGCCAACGAAAGTATATTTATAATCGTCCAAGAAGTCAATGAAAGTAATGATAGGAATTTAATTTTTATTTTTCATAGGATTTTAACTGAGTTTAACTGAGTTTATACGAGCTTACTCATATCCGAAATTTCATTAACCCTTTATTTACCAAATTTACAGAAGCTAAGATTATATATTAGCTTTAAGTATTGTCGTGATGAATTATATTTTATTAGATGATAATATTTTTGCAATATAGCGTATTATTAAATTTTATTTTTTTAGAACTAAAAGAAATTGTACTTTGTTGTTTAAAATCATCTTTATTACATGTGTAGTATGTTAATTTTATTATAAATGTTATACAAAGCAGAAAATCATAAATGTATACATAGTTATGTACAGTGGAAAATAAAGGGTTAAGAACACATGAATAGAGTATGTGCAATTGGAATAGTACCAATTTTCATTGCCAACTATAGTAAGGCAGAATTGGATTACAATAGTTATCTTAGAAATTTTGGAATCTTACTTAAAGAAACAAACAGAAAATATTAAAACCATCCGTTACGCCTAATATTAGTTACGCCACGACTTGGCCGCGTTACATAAGTAATGCCAATTTATCTGTAATGTTCACTGCATCGCCGTTTTCACGCTTAACGATCATTTTGATGTTTGATAAACGATAAGCGTGGACTGAAGGTATCCGTGCCAAAAGATGAAGTTAAAAAATTCTGTTATTAGGACTTTATTCAATGACTTTTACTATTAATATACTGTATCCTATGAACTGAATTAATGTAGAAATTGGCATTTGCAAAACTTTTGGCACATTTGTTTAAATGGTGAACATACACCTGTGTTATTTACCAGTTACACATTTGTATAAATAATGTATTAGCTTATACATAACTGTATGGATCAATTTTTATTGTATCGAGACTGAATTGTAAGCCGATGATTTTTTCATCCTGTGCTTGAAAGAGAAGGAATTATTTAGTGTTTCTAAATTATTACAAATACTAACATAAGCTGGGTTATGTTCATTTTGAAGAATAACAGTATCATAATTGAATTACTAATTTTTAATAACTATTGTTAAAAATAATTAGTCAAATTATATGCAAGACAGATAATCAAATGCCACTGCCAACTGTCAAAAAATATAATTCAACATCTTTGAAAAATTGCATACACTAAAAAAATTTCATGAAGCGTATTAGATAACATAGATATATATTTTCTAACGATTTTTCCATATTTTTACGATACCGGATAAAATAGAAGATTTCATTTTTACTTACAATGCTTTGATTTCACCCGTGATTTTTAAATAATAACAAATCTTGTTTTGATTGCTTTTATCTGTATTAATTTAGTAGACATGACATAGGAATAATAATAAAACTGGAATAGCTTGCATAATTTGTAAGTACATAAAAATGACAAGTAAAGTGATCAAAATAATTATGTAAATAAGAGCCTTATGTTTGTAAATAACAAAAATAAATTTAATTATTATCAATCCTAAAAAAGTGTGTTATTTATTTGTTCCTTCCATCGTTTAAGAATTGTATGATTATACATAAGCGATTGTATGATTGTAGATGTGAGAATGTAACATATATTTAATATGCGTATAATAATTGGTAATAAAGGGATATGAATATCATGTTATGTATTTAAAGTCTATAAAAAATAGCCTTTTGCGCCCCCAATCAATTTCTGACAAGTTAAACCCATAAAAATAATTTTTAACGCCGAAATGTACCTGAAATGGTCGATTTTCGGTTATAACTTAGCAGGATTTGATTTTATACAAAAATGTTAAATGCAAGAATCATAGAAACATTGAAACAAAACTTTTTTTCCATTTAATATTTCCATCTACAATCAATTCCTGACGAACTAACTTTTTTTTTCTAAAGTTTTTATATAGACAGCGGGTGGTTGGCGCGGGATAGCGCGCAGGGGGGCACGGTCCCCTAGTTATTTATTAAAATTTCGAAAAATGTAATTTTTTTTCTTTTTACTTTATTAGTGTTGAATATGTAAAGTATAATCAGGTGATTCAGGATTATGTTTTTTTTTATTTAAGTCCTAGAAGTTAGAATATTAATGTTTGAAAAATAGTTCTTATCATATATATGATCCATATAGCAGTAACAGTGTTAATTCAAAAGTTTTAGATCTAGCTTACTTTAAGTAAGATACTTAATGTATTTTATCATTCTTTTTAATTACGAAGTTTAAAAAACATTTAAAATGCGACCTTGAAATTGATAATCATTTTGCGACAGAAGTGTGCAATTAAAAAGTTTTTCTAAGCGGTACAATGATAAACAAATAAACACGATGCTTACGTATTTTAGAGAAAGTTATTTAAACTACTACTATAAGCGTAAACAAACAATATGTTTTTTTTTCTTTCTAAACAGAATTTCGAATAACGATTTAATTATAAATGAGTAAAAGTACTCGCTCGTAATCTCAGTGCAACCGATGGATGAAGGTGAGAATTGATTGAGTAAAGATGGATTATATAAGATGAGGTGCCTTTGGTATTAATAACCAAAATTTGTTGTTTTAAAATTAGAGTTTATATTTACTATTGGCAAATAATTAATAAAAATAGTAAAAGCAACAACGTGAACGTTCAAAGAATGGGCAAAAATTAAATTGTTCTAATATTTCTTATAATATACAAAAATGCGAAAATGACGATGAAGAAGGAAAAAAGATCATTAGACCAAAATAACCATGTAAAAAATTTGGGTAAAAAGCAGAAATTCGATGAAGTACTTCGGAAGATCTCTTCTATTTGTTGAAAAACTATGAAAAACACTTCTACACGATCTGAAAAAAGAGTTAAAACCGTGCCACTTTTCAAAAAACGTTTTTTTACGCATTTTTTCGCGTAGCAATTTTTGTTCGTCCCTTAAACAGAATTCTATGTTTATAGTAGTAACTAGGGATGATTTTACAGTGTATGGAGTATGCGTAGTTTATATTTCAACGCATATAAATAAAAATTTAACGAAATATATAGATCTCAAAACCTACAAAAATGCCAAAAAAATCCATTTTTTTTCACGTTTATGCATTTTTCAATTCATGAGATACCTCGACGAGTTTTCGGACTACTATATTGTAAAACTTCACTTCGAAACCTTTAATTCCTTTCTTGAACGAATCTCTAGTATCTCTAGAACCGAAGATATTACCGTTTGAAATTAGTCAAGAAATACAAGTATCAAATCTGTGAAAGCCTGTATGAAGTTTTTATGATTCACAACTTTTTTTACCTCTAATTTCAGTTGTTGAAGTGCTAGTCACTCCACCAAAGAACTAAATTAGAGGTTTTGATTTCTAAACGTAGTACATAATTTGAAAAAGTGAATACAAAAGAAACAATAATTGTTTGTTCAAAGCGGTGTTCAAAATCGGTTTATGTTCGGGAGCCTTAGGTTTATTTTTAAGACTTATTTAGTTTGTTTTGAGAATATTTAAAAAATTCTTCAATTTTTAGATACTTATATCTGTACAAATTTAAAGGACTTTGTTCCCCCGAGTCTGCATATACGACTTGCGTAATCGCACGGTTTTGAACGGAAGTTTGCAGTTTCATTCATTTTCATTAAAATAAAATAGGAAAAATTAAAAACATCAACAGGATCAAGAGAAACTTTCGCGAGATTTTTACTTCAAAACTAAAAAACAAAAAAACTGATAGTAAAAAGCGATGTAAAAGTGTAAATGAAAAAAATAGCATGATGAAAATGACGTTACTGAAAATTTCTTAGGTGAAATGAACGAACAATGTTTACATTGTGATGCAAAACATTTTCTTTGTGAAATAAAAGTAGACAAAGCTTTTAGTAGTGGTTGACATAAAGGAAAAGTTGCTTTGTATAATGAAAACTCACATCCTGAACAACTAAAACAACTAATAACAAGAAACACTTCAGAAAGCAGAAATTTTATAAATAATTAGGATAACATACAATAATTTGTTGGCATTTGCAAATTTTGGTGCAAAAATGGTAACATTTTTTTCCTGTAGGATCGTAAGATTTTCGCATTTTTGGACAAATTTATCATAATACATACGCATTCTCGGTTGAAAGTAATGATGTAATTTTGTATTACATATCAAAATTATGTAACAGAAATACGTATTTGGTCACGTGACAAATTCGAACGGTTTGATACGTATTGTTGATACGTATTTTATAGCACGTATATCAAAATTTTAATTTAAATATTTATTCACCAAATCAAGAGTGCACCAATTCTCGTAAATATGGCTAATTATATATTCGTCGCTTCCGAATAAAAATATGCTGGCAGCAATGCCAAAATACTTATGATGCTTGATTTAAAAAATAAGTAATATTTCAACAAAAGTTCTAAATTTATTAATATGTTATCGAGTACGCTGATTACAAATTTACTGTTTAAATATTCATATTTATATAAACACGATGTATGCTATGACGCAATTCATATTTCTCTACATATAATGTTGATACTATATAATTTGCATAAACTAAAAGGCTTTTGAGGTTTTTCATTGAATCAGGCATCATAACGCTCGCGGCGCTAACGTCAAGCCGCGGAGACCGAAAAGAATGTAGCCAGATGATAGCCAGATTCCTGAGTGCTTTAGTGCTGAGCCTTTGCGTTTTTTGCCTCTCCCTTTTGTCGTGTTAGTACATGTGTGTGTATATGTGCAGGCTGCGAGTAGTTTTTTCGTAATTTTGACCGAATTTTGTTTTGTTCAAAGTTTTTGCAAAAACCACTTTATATTTCGACTTCAAACTTGTACTGTGTGATAGATCATTCAAAACTGCAGCGAAGTGTTCTCTTGATTTTTTGTGATTTTATGCATTTCATTATTAATAAGCTTGAAACTGTGCTAATTGCTCGGTCGGTAATGGTAGGACTATGGCACCCCGTTAATGTAATCAATTAAATTATTCTATAAAAATGTTGGGGGAACTCATTCTAATAATTGCTATCCTCTACGTTACTTATTTATATATTCGAAGAGGTATAATAGAGGAAAGTACCTTGACAGAATCCCAGGGCCTCCAGGTTGGCCTATAATCGGCAACATTCTAATAATTCTGCTGGGTTCGCCTGGTAATGTATACCATATAAAACTTTCTCATTATCACTATTTTTAATAATGTTTAATTTTGATTATACATTCTATATTCATACTTATTCATTTTAAGTGCACATTTTAAGTATATATGATTAGGTCAGTTGTATATGGTTATGATAAAATAATTCTTTTAAAGCACTTCTCTATGAAAAGTGTATTAGCGTATTTTTATTAGTTTTTTTTTGTTTTTACCGGAGTTTTTGACATACCGATTACACCAAAATATAGGAAAAATATTATTGCTAAATCTATGTTTTGATTGGATTTTATTTGTACACTCAGAAAACGATCTTCCTATACCAACGAGAATCTGCCTGTCGGAGGAGGATTTTCAGTTGAAAATAGGGCCAAGAGAATATCTTCCTATGGAAGGAAGATCCTCTTACAACAGGTAATCACGATTCCTATAGCGGGATGATGATTTTTTCGCGCAGGAGGAACCCTTTTTTGTCGTATGAAGGTTTTCTCGGGAGGAATTTTATTTCAAGACCGGAGGATCATTTTTCTGAGTGTACAGCTAGTTTGCATCTACTTCACTCCGAATTCTCATCGTATACCTACTGTTAAAAATTAAAAATCAAAATATAAAATAACAATTTATAATTTTTGGTCTCATTTAATTTTAGTCTACACGATGTCGAGCAATTATGGCTAGCAGCGAGAGAGATGGATGCAATTTACAATTTACTATCCAATTTACAAGTTTTGGATTCTGCACGTATGTACCTGTTGTCATGATTCTCGAGGCGAAAAACGCCGAGGTACTCCTATTTCACACACTCAATTTATTAATAACATTCCACAAAAGCAAAAATACTATATACACCTTAAAACTTGCATAGATTCTCCTAAAAAGCTCGCAGCACATCGAAAAAGGAAGTATTTATTCACTGCTGCATTCCTGGTTCAAGAGGGGCTTGTTGACAGCACCGGTGAGCTATATTAAATAAAAATCAACGACAATTGTGTTTCATGATTTTAGATCTCGTCTTTTTCCTTTACGTAGGTGCTAAGTAGCAACAAAGACGAAAAATGCTGACGCCTGTGTTTCATTTCAACATTTTAGCAAAGTACGTAAATATTACTGTGGAGCACGGGAAAAAAGACGTGCGGGACCTTAAGGCAAAAGGTGAATCTGTTCAAAGCCTTCTGCCATGTGTGACCATACACACTTTGAATATTCTTTGCGGTAAATGGAATCTTGCCATGATTTTTATTATTAATTATGCTGGACTTGATTACGAAGTTATACGTTTTTAGAGACTTCAATTGGAGTGACCTCTCACGAGAAAACTGAAAAGCAAGAGAAGTACAGAACATCCGTGCGCAGCATTGGTAAAACGTTGGTGTACAGGTATTTACCTGAACAATCCTTAATCTGATAATTTTATCAGATTAAGGATTGTTCAACTGAAAATCCCACTGGTCTTACAATTTATTTTTCATTCGGTCAGGCTGGTGCGACTGTGGTTCAGCGACGAGTGACTTTTCTGCCTGACGCTAATGGGCCGAAGGCACAAGGAAGCTCTCTGTACAAATCGCAGCGAAGCTTTTCCATACAATAACGAAAAGGAATTTATTTAACGTCAATTTATTTTTACAGATTACTCAAGAGAGAAAAGAATACCACGAGAAGGCCAGCGGTGCCTATTTGAAGGAATTAACATCCGACGATATAGGATAAAAAATGAGGAAGACGATGAAATCTTATACGAAAAGGGCGTGTATTATTCCAATAAAAAATCTCGTATGCAAATAAAACATGCAATAATGCAAACATAGTTGTAGAAAAACAGACTTTTTTTCGCAGTTCGCAAAAAAAACGATTGCCTATTATGCTTGACCTACGTATTGCGGCGCAACGAGATATAGCGTTTAAATTTACGACCTTGGCATACAAGAAGAAGTCGACACCTTTATGTTTGAGGTATATATAGACAGGCGCATCAATCCAATATATTCTCAACGTGGATTAATTAATAGTATATCGCTTGTACGACATGATAATCCGTGACTTTTGGGGCCACTACACTACCGCCATGGGCCTGTGCTTTACTCTGCTCTCGTTCGCCGAGCACACAAGGACGTTCAGGTGAGTAGTTAAAAATGACGGGGAAAAGTAAAGAATCATTGAATAGACGTGCTCACGTATAGGTAGGCGTCCGTTTATGCAATGCTGACGTTATCAGTTTCTTTCATCATTTATGTATGCGTTATATAAGACGATTTGCGAATCGGAATGTGCAGAATTCTTGGTCTCAGTGCGATCGTAGTATCTTATCTTTTCAATAAATATCATTTATTTATACCCTGGTAGAAATTCATCTATATGAAATGGTCAAGAAGTTCTAAAATAGCGAGTAAAACTGGCTAATTAATCGCTATGATGAAACGATTTTTCGACCATTATTTGCCTATTTCTTAGATTGACGTAACAAGAAAATATTCGTATTTGATTTACTTACTAATTTTATCTTTGATGAAAGAGTATTAAAGTGCATTAGATGGCTTATCAAAATATAAATAAATAACATTAACTACAAAATCATTTGTTGTACTCTTTTTATGAATAATTCAGCAAAACTTTTATTTCTCCATCAGATTCTGTCTCTCTCACTCCTTGTCATAACAGCAAGCCGTCTACTAGTCATTTCCAAACTAAAGAAACTGATCAGTTTTAATACCTTTAAAATACTCAAGAACAAGCTTGTGCTTATCTTCGAAAAACTCAATCTATTTTTCAATCTATTAAATGACCAAATAATAGGAGAAAAAGCGTTTCGTCGGGAGCTAGAAACTGGACAAGAGAAATTCCCATTTTATAACAACTTACTAATATAAATGGCCAGTTGTTAGTTATAAAATGTTTTGGATTTCCACCAGGGTAGTAATCACATAGTAAAATAATTGCATTAGTTTACTGCACTTTTAATAATTTTTCATTTATGAGTGCATATTGTACATACACGCTTTAAAGTAAAAGCATAAAATTTTATATAATTAATATTGAATTTCAAGTACTCGCACCATAAATTACAAACAATGACCTAAATAATCTCCTAATCGGTAAAATTTTCTACATTTTTGTCGTTATTTCGGGGTTATTTTTACCCTTACGAAGAGAACACTCAAATATTGAGTGTTTACGCCCAATTTAGTCCACTACATTGTCCAAAATTACACTCCATTTGGAGTGATTTCGGACATACTGAATGTTTTTTTCGTATGAGATAATGATCAATGTGCTACCGATTGTTTAGGAGCGAATATATGGGACTAGGTGAACGCAGTTTGATCCGATAGTTATAAACTGGGGTTCAATGAGCTTTAGCGTTTACACTATGTTGAGTGCTGTATTAAGGAGGCTCTTCAGCTTTATTCCAGCACACCTTTCATATCGCACAACATGAACCAAGACCTGCAACTAAGTAATCCACCTTGTACCGCGACAATTCACATTGACCTACATTCGTATTACTAACAATATGACGTATAATTTGCGCAGAGAATCACATGGTATGTATACTCGATTATATGTATATGTATACTCGATTCACAGGGACGCAAATCACTGGCCGAATCCGGAAACATTCGATCCTGACCGATTTTTTCCGGAAAACGTCCAAGGCAGACATCCTTTCGCCTATGTGCCATTCAGCGCCTGATCGCGAAACTGTATCGGTGAGAGTAAACGAAATCGATATAGTATGGGAATGTCACGTGCTACTTACCGCGAGATGTTCATGTGAATTTTCTCGTGTTTCAAGTCAGAAGTTTGCTATGTTGGAGGTGAAGGCTTTCGTACCTCAGTTTGTCCAGAGTCTTTAGTTGGAACCCGTTGATTTGGCCCACGAAGTCCCGATGGTTTTGGATTTGATGCTGCGCCTCGCTAGGCCCATAAATGTGAAATTCGTCCGCATTAAAAATTAATTTAATAATATTTTGTACTAAAATAGTAGTTTTCATGGCAAGGCCGTAAAATGCGATTTCACGGATCGAGTAACGATCGCAGCGGTAAAATTCGTAACCCTAAACCGTAAGCTCCCCTCCCACCCCCCCCCCCCCCCCTGCCACTAAAAAATGCATCATAAGAATAACCGCTGCCAATACATTGGCACTTAGGCATCCTGAATGTTTTAAGCGTTATTGATTATTAAGAATTTATTCTGTCCGGTTCACTTCTGTAGCTCTGCAAAACCCTTACATGCTGTATTATTATACTCAATTACAATAAAAAATAATTTCATTGAAATTAGAATAAAAATAATTGATTTAAGACTGAAACATATTATACCTATACGTATAGGTAACCCGTGCTCAAAAACCGCGGTAATACCCACATTTACCCTACTTCTGTTGCCTCTCTTCGTGCGTCTGTTGTGCCAGTGAGGGAGTTCTCTCGTCCCTTCACTGAGAGAAAAATATTCTTATTGTTAATCTATATATATGATAGGATCAAATATTCGCAATATATTAACTTATATCATGTAATAGTTTTATGTTTATCAATATATTTTTTATCCTAATCGAAATGGATTGTATGTAATATACGCTCATATGTTAATAGTTAATATATGAAGTTTACGGTGATCATGCGTAATATTGCCTGTAGAGGGCATCCAATTCCGGTATCATCGGCATCACGTTTTGCGGTTTTGCCGGCTTCCCGCCTTTTGGCTGATGGCTCTCTGCATCAATTTAGGAGTGACTGCGGATTTGTGGTTTTCATCGTGTAGTCGTTTTCTTCAATATGGAAGTAATTCTGAAGATTTTGAAACTTGAAGAATGCGGAGAGATATTAAAAGGTAAGTGTAGTAACATATATTTTTACAAAATACTAAGTATGTGGCGCTGAGTAAATTTACTAGTCTTTCTAACCTCGAACTACATTTCTTAATAATATCCTTGATTATATTGCAAAACTGTATTTTCCACTTATCCTTTATCATATTATTAAACTATATTCCCTAATACTATACTTTATTACATTCATACAAAAAATAATATCACTGATTTTGATACCTTAGAAGAACTAATTCAAAATCCTCAAGATTTCAAAGATTTATTCCCTGTGCTTGGTGTGAGACTGAAATTAAAACGAATGTGTAAAAGTGTAAATGTTTTTTAGATTATTTTAATAATTCATTACCATATCATTATATTAATTGAACTTTTATTTATTAGATTTCAACTAAGGGGGAAATCATCCATTTTCAAGCTGAGGAAACTGGAGTTAGAAATAGAGTTTTTTTAATATGTTTCATAATATTATAAAATATTATATTAAAAATAAAGCTGTTTCAACATTCATTGTGTAGTATTTAATTTTTCGATGCTGAAACATGTAAATTTTTAATTATAAATACTATTATCATCGCCAAACGACGGTATACTTGTGAGAACTAGCCATATGTTAACTATTAACATATACAGCTATTTGGCTCACGTATGCTGGTATACTTACCACACCTATAGCGCATATACATATTAAAATATATATCATTGCTCCAAAATCGAATATACTATGTTAATAGTTAACATATATATTTACGACAAGAATATTTTTCTCTCAGTGTTGTTTGCTGTATAGAGATTGTTTCGAGAAAGCAAAAGTGGACAATAAAAATCGTAGAATTGTTAAATTTATGACTAAAAAATTATAGTATATTGCGTAACGATCATATTAAAATAATAGATAAGTTTTTGTGTCAAACCACCACCAAATATGGACGTAACCTTATTAAAACTAATGCCAGTAGTAGGAATGAATTATAGGATCGCTGTTTGTAATAACGTCTTCGTAATGCATGTAATTTTAAGTAATTCAAGATTTTACTGAGAGTCTGTCGTTACCCCCACAGATATCGTTTCACACGCGCCAAAGCAAACTGTTGTTTTCTGACAGTTGGATAACAAACGCGAGTTGTGTCTACATCTTTCCTTGATAACGTGAGATTTATACATTAGTGAATTCTAATTGTACTTAGTTTGCAGTGCGTTTTATCTAAATAAATTAAAAATAAATTTTAAATCTATTTAAAAAATTTATTATTGAGTAACTAATGATTATGATTAGGATTATGGCAATTTGTCAGATTACGAACTAGTATTCAAAATATTGAGATGTCAATAACAATAAATTGTGAGAAAATAAAAATGTATGCTGTAATTTTGTATCTCTCAATGTAGTATTATTTTAAACAAGAAGAAAGTTCTGAATAATATTGATATTATTATATAAATGCAACTTTCTTATTTCTATAGCGAACTAAATTAACCAGTTAAATTATTCCGTAAAAATGTTAGTGGGACTAGTTATAATATTGGCTATCCTCTACGCTACTCATTTATATATTCGAAGAGGTAATAGAGGGAAGTACTTAGACAGAATCCCAGGGCCTCCAGGTTGGCCTATACTTGGCAACATTTTCCGTTTGATGGTTACACCTGGTAATAAACACTATAATAGTATAATTAGTATTATTGACATGTTATTAATTTATAAAATAGTATATTACGTAACTAGTGCACAAAGGAAATTATCTCGATGAGAGTGACAATCACACGAGTCAAGATAACCTGAGCGCACGTGTTACATACAATATTTCTCGATATTTCTAATAAAATTTTATTTTTATTACGTTTTCCATAGCCATTCTTTAGTCACATGAACTCCAAATAGAAGAATGTACGATTATGACAGACATAGTTTCGATAAAGAGACGTTTTGATTAATAAAAAAAAGCCTTACAATTTATTATATTAATATATTTATTAATATAATGAATATTATTAATAAATATATTAACCTGTAGACGTAGAGAACTAAAAAAAAATGTCCGGATCGTAAAACCAATTATTACGCACTTGGAAATTACTTTCAGAAAAAGTTTTATTTATTGCAAAACAGCAAAATTCGCCACTATTGGATACACACAAATCAATTTCGAAGTATGTTTTTGAGTTAAATTCATAATAGTTTTCCCTTTTCTTTTTATTCTTTAACGTTGCTCTATATTACGACTCGCATGTTGGTGCTAATAAGCGACGGGGTCTTGTGGTGCGTTTGTCAGGAAAGTAAATGTAAATATATAAATATTTAAAGTTGTCTCGTATCATTTGCAAAGATCAGAACTTACTAGTTGAGCCATGATAATAGGTACACTTAATACCCAACAATAGAGATTCCGATATATTTACTTTATCAGAATTGATTATGATAGTTAATTAATACAATAGTATATTTTGCAACTAGTGCGACAAGCAGTTGTTTTTTTAAAGCTTGTTGCCCAAGCGTATAGCAAGGAGTTAAAAAAACACCTCGCACGTGTTGCACATGCAATTTTTTAAAACAGTTTGTAAAAGGTTCGATTTCTTCTGTGCGATTTGCGTGTGAGGTAGCTGTTTAGACACTTTTTTCAAAAGAGTGTCTAAAACGGCTGCCTCTCACAGTATACTATCTTAACACGCCGTGTGCATTACGACATGGTTTCAAGCGCTTGTTTTCTGTGAAAAATGCACTTTTATACACGGAAACGCTTATTTCTAAAAACAATCAATCAAAATTTTAAAAAACAATTTACAATTAGCTAATTTTTTTAAGCGCTTTGAAAGTACAGAAATTCGTAAATGCAAACATAAATATTGTCATCTACAAGAACCATTCTATAATTATAGAACAATTATGGATATTAGCGAGAGAGACGGATGCCACTTATTATCCATTTTATAAATACTGGGTTCTGCACATACCTGTTGTCACGATTCTTGAAGCGGAAAACGCCGAGGTACTCCTGTTTGACACATAGAAAACATATTTTATATCACTGCGTGATCTGAGCTCGCATTTAGGTCACGCCTATCCGTGATCTAAGTAGTACTTGCTACGCTCGTGCGCTAACCTCACGGTGCAAGAAAGAACTATTTAGGGCACGGATAGGCGTGAAGCGGGTTTAGGGCAGGCGGTGCTATAAAATTCTATATGACACTTGTGCAGATGACACATATAAAGAAACATTTTCCAACGTCACAAATATGTCATGCATGCATGATCAAACGCTTTTAGATTCTGCTATCGAGCACGGAGCATATCGAAAAAAGCGATATTTACCGACTGTTGCAACCCTGGTTCAAAACAGGCTTGTTGACCAGCACTGGTGAGTTTACACAAAGAATAAACCGACGATAATGTTTGACATTGTGTTTTTATTTTACGCAGGCGATAAATGGCACAAAAGACGGAAAATTCTAACGTCTGCATTTCATTTCAATGTACTGCGAAAGTACATTGATATTATTCTGGAGCAAGGGGATAAAACCGTGCAGGCTCTTAAAGCTGAAGGCGAATCCGTGCAGAGCCTTCTACCGTTTCTGGCGAAATATACTTTGAACGTTATTTGCGGTAAATGAAATATTCCTAAAAACTTTATTATTATTACTATATATATTATATACTTTGAACTTGACTAAGAAGAGATATGTTTTTAGAAGCTGCGATGGGAATACCTGTGCACGAGAAAAGCGATGCGCAAGAGAAATACAGAAAAGCCGTGCACGACATGGGTGATGTGTTGGTCTACAGGTGAATTATCTGGTTAAACATTGCTTATCTGAAAATAAAAAACAATGACTCTTATAGTTTATTTTTAATTCGAGACTCGTGAGGCCATGGTACAATAATGAGTGGATTTTCGGCCTGACCTCGATGGGCCGAAAGCAGAAGAGAGCTCTCAGCATTATGCACGAATTCAGCAGAAATGTACGAACTGGTTTTTCGATTACTTTGGCCCCCACGAGATATAGGAAAGATAATTAATACCCAGCGAAATTCCGTGTAGTAAAAAAATGAAATTTATTTAAGCCAATGTTGTTTTTGCTCAGATTATTCAAGAGAGGAAAGAATACCACGAAAAGACCAACGGCCACTTTTTGAGAGAGCTCACATCCGACGATAGGGACAAAACTGAGGAAGCTAATGAAATCTACGGTTGTACGTATACATTGCACAAGTAAATCTCGAATACGCACAATGCACGCAAAGACAATCGTAAAGAAACAGACTTTTGGCAGATCGGAAAAAGCGATTGGCTATGCTTGACCTGCTTATCGCGGCGCAGCGAGACGGCGGGCAGATTGACGACCTTGGCATACGAGAAGAAGTCGACACCTTTATGTTCGAGGTGTGTGTCCATACTTAGAATATATTACTTCTCGATAGGTAATTAATTAAAATCGTCCTATTTTCAGGGCCACGACACATCCGCAATGGGCTTGAGTTTCGCACTTCTCCTGTTCGCCGAGCACAAGGATGTGCAGGTAAGCAGTTTCCCGTCATTTCCATTTATGCTAACGAAATGACGCGAGAACGTTAAGTATCGTTGAGTGAAATCGCTTGCGTGTAGCTACAAAAGGTTTTGCAAAAACTACTTTACTGTCTGATAAAGCTGTCACAGACTGTGAAAAACCAATAAATTACCATACTCGTAAGTAGTTTCTAATGATAATAATAATAGTAATCGTATGCAGTTTCTTTCGCCATTGACGTACGTTTTATATAAGATGATTTGCATATCGCGGAGACGTGTGAGGTTGAGGATTTTTGTAGTATTGTAGTTTCTTCTATTTTCATTAACCTATCACCTATCATAAATGTATTCCTTAAGGAGACGTGAAGTCCAAAATCAACCCAATTTCATTATTTAATAAATTAATATTCGAATGTTTATTTGGAAAAACAATTTTGTCAGGCGCTCTGTATATATATTTACTCGCTTCGCTCGGGTGAAAAACTCACATTCGAGCTAGAATCATATTTATCACAAGTGTATCGAAAAGTACTATTACAGTGTACAATAACACTTTACGCGTCGAAAATTCAAACTTTCATACAATCTATAAAGGGCAATTATATTAAATTACTTCTAAATAAATAAATAAATAAATATTTGAAATAGCTAGAAGCACAGATCTCGCTTGAACCGCAACGTCACCCAAGGAATTCCATCGCATAGCTACCTATACCTAAGTACTTTTTTTACTCGTCAACCCACTCACTTGCTTGTCAACTTACACATTAAGTTGCATGCTTGCTCGCTTGCGTGCTTGTGTCGTCACCGGGCTTCCGTAGGTAACACAATCGAATGGAGTACTCCAATTTGAAGGTTAAGAGATCATCAGCTGATACACAGCCGTTGTTGACCGCCGTCGATGCGTGTGCCACCCGTGCCCCATCATCCAACCTTTTTTTCTGGTCTCAATTTGAAACGTATCAACTGAATTCATAATCTTTTTTTTCCATATTATATGTTCAGAGACAAAAACCAGAAGGATTTTTAACGCGTTTACAAAAAAAAAATCCAATCGGAAATACCTATAAATATTTTAAATATTTGGATGCCAGACTAACCTACTTGCCACGTCGCACAGTGGGGCTTTTTGCCATTTTTTTTCTCAAAATTGATAGCTCCGCTTGGAATGAACGAATCTGGACCTTTCAGGTCTTAAAATTTAGGGTTTTTTCCGTAGATTGGAGGAAAACTATCATCGATAGTGGCCAAAAACTTTCCGAGTTGGAAAATCGGCCTAAATGAGCTATTTTTACGATTTTTCCACTTTAAAATGTGATATCTCCGCTTGGAATGAACGAATCTGAACCGTTCAAGTCTTAAAATTTAGGATTTTTTCCGTAGATTAGAGGGAAATTATCATCGACAGTGGCTAAGAACTTACCGAGTCGGAAAATCAACCTAAAAGAGCTATTTTTACGATTTCTCCACTTTAAAATGTGATATCTTCGCTTGGAATTGACGAATCAAAACGTATGCACAGAAAGTTTTTTCCACTACCAATGATAGTTTTTCTCTAATCTACAGAAAAAACCTGACATTTCAAAACGAAAACGGTCCAGCTTCGTTCATTGCAAGCGGAGATATCACATTTTAAAGTGGAAAAATCGTAAAAATAGCTCTTTTAGGCTGATTTTCCAACTCGGGAAGTTTTTTTGCCACTATCGATGATAGTTTTCCTCCAATCTACGGAAAAAACCCTAAATTTTAAGACCTGAAAGGTCCAGATTCGTTCATTCCAAGCGGAACTATCAATTTTGAGAAAAAAATGGCAAAAAGCCCCACTGTGCGTCGTGCCCCACCTTTTCCTATTGTTAGTATTGGAGTTGTAATAACAATTTTTTGACACTCGGTGTATGAAGTACTACTTTCACACACGCTTAGATTCGGAAGCGTGCGCTAAAATAGCACTTTATACACGCTAAATAGGCATGGAAAATTGAGTTTGCGCACTTAATTTAGAAAAATATATTTGCACTATTTGTATAAATAGTGGATAATTAACGTAGAGAGTGAAAAATTGAAATTTCATGTTTCAGTATGAGTGTGTGTACGAGTATGAGTGAGTATGAGTTTCGATTTGTATATACTTTTCACTTTTGTAGTGTCCGAAAAATTGCAATAAAATTATTACAAATTACTAATAATGGCTAAAAGCATACTTTATTATATTTCATTAGTGATCGCTAAACAATTAGTTTGTTGACGTCTTTGCAGTTTCTAAAAGAAAACTTTGAAACGCAGATTATGTTTAAAACTGAGATTTTTATATTTTCCGATGATTTTGATATATTTGTAATGATCAATCTTCTTAATCGTTTAGGAACGAATGCGGACCGAAGTGAACGAAGTTTTGTCCGACAGCAATAAACTGGGGATCGCCGAGCTCCAGCGTTTACACTATGTCGAGCGCTGTATTAAGGAGGCTCTCCGGCTTTATCCTAGTGTGCCTTTCATATCCCGCAACATTCACCAAGACTTGCAATTAAGTAATTCGCCCTGTATTCCGATAATTCACCATGACCTACATTTGTATGCCTAACGATAAATCGCAATTTCTGCAGAGAATTACATGGTACCAAAGGGGACGCTGGTCAATATGCATATATACGCGATCCACAGAGACGCAAATCACTGGCCGAATCCGGAAACATTCGATCCTGACCGATTCCTTCCGAAAAACGTTCAAGGCAGACATCCGTTCGCCTATGTGCCGTTCAGCGCCGGACCGCGGAACTGCATCGGTGAGAGTGAACAAAATTGATTCTGGAAATGTCACATGCTACCGCGGAATGTTGATGTGGGTTTTCTTGTGTTTCAGGTCAGAAGTTTGCCATGTTGGAGCTTAAGGCATTCATTGCCCATCTTATCCAACATTTTTACTTGGAACCCATTGACTTAGCCCACGAAGTGACGATGATTCCAGATATAGTATTGCGCCCCGCTCGACCCATACATTTGAAATTCGTGCCTATTAAAAAATAATTTACTAATATTTTGTATTAAAAAGTAATTTTTGCACTTTAATTATTTGTATTCCCAACTCCACTTTAATGGCTACTTTATTGGCGTGAAAAACGGGACAAAAGTAGCATTTAATTTCCCTCCCCCCACGTTATTCCCTGAAATTTATTTTATTCCCTCGTAGTGGGAATAATAGTACATTATGTAACAAGGAACTAAAGTCACAGATTATTCCCGCAGATGAGTTCACCCAAGGGAATGATCGACTTTAGTCCCGTGTTACATATAGTACTTTATTCCCATCTCCACTGTGGCAACTTCATAGATTTGAAAAGTTATTTTGTATTTATATGTTATAATTTTGTTAGTTTTAACCCAATTCACCATAAACGTATAAAATTATACTATGTTACTTTATTCCCGCATATGCAGTTTGTAGCGGATAATTAGGCTGAAAGGAGGGTTATATTATTAATGTGTATACCGACTACTACTACTTTATGGAACGGGGACTTGATATTTTAGTAAAAAAAATATTTTCTGCCTCTGTAAAAAGCAAACGAAAACTCGTTTTCTCTAGTTTTATTTTCCAACTTGTACCTACATGTAAGACTTTCCCAGACTAAATTGTTAACGGTTGAAATAGTTTTTCACCATCCCGGCCCTGGCCGAAAGAACCACTTTCGCTTCCGGCTCAAAAACGCGAATGTGGTATTTTCGGTCCGGGTATGATGAAAAATAGTATACGCACCACGGGAGGAAACTTGGATAGCCTACATCTCGTGTTTGCCAATTTACGCGAGCTGTCGACTGTACAAGTTTTTTCCTCCCTAGATGTGTAATAGACTATTTTTTTTAGTTTTTCAAAATAAAACGAAAAATATCCATGAATCGAGTTTTTCGGAGCGTTAGGGTCTAATATAGCGGTTTTTATAGTATTTCCAGATTCAAAAACATACCTCAAAGTTTAAGGGGATGTAGGAGCGAACTTTACCGACGGTGATCC
The DNA here is from genome assembly GCA_036365515.1 of Torymus aiolomorphi. NCBI lineage: Eukaryota > Metazoa > Arthropoda > Insecta > Hymenoptera > Torymidae > Torymus > Torymus aiolomorphi. Next base: position 9,220,522 of record CM070875.1, on the reverse strand, counting down.
CCCACCTCGAGCCGCATTTCTCATTGTTCGCGCGTTTACTTCGTAATATGGAATTAGTACATTTCAACACGGGTGCGAAAGGTGATCATTTAGCTCCTGTGATGTTTTTCGCACGAGAGAAGTGAGTGAGAAAAGTCACATGAGCTAAAAATTTCCTTACACACCAGTTTCGAACCGTATTTTATACCACGAGAGCCGAATAACCATATAGTCCAGGCATCCAGTGTGCCCAAAGATCTATCTATTAAGACTAAAAATCAACCAATTAAACGAGTCGAGTGCGTTAAATATTTAGGTTACATTTTGATTATAATATGAAATGGGATATAGATGTTCAACATATCATAAAAAAAAACCAAACATCTCATATTTATTTTTGCTAAAATTAGAAATAAAATGAATACCAAAACCCTTCTAATGGTTTACTATGCTTTCTACCATAGTCTAATAAACTATGGGATAATTGCTTGGGGTGCAGCAGGTAAAACCCTTATACGCCTAGTAAAAAGAATACAGGATAGAATTATTAAATTAATAAATAGAAATTTTCTAGGCGATAACAATCCTTTAAGTATTAACCAAGTCTATAAGTATACTTGTTTATTATATCATTACGAAACTCTGAAGGAAATATTTATAAAAACAGCGAGAAACACTAGGTACAAAACAATTCAATTACCGACAATGAACAAAGCTGTCAGCGATAAGAGAAGCTATGTGGCAGCCATACACGCTTTCAATGATCTTCCAAATGAGTATAAAACTCTATCTAGTAATAAGAATAGTATTAAAATTAAATTAAAAAAATTCATGAGATCTAATTACGATGTTACAAATTATTAAAATTTTTATCAATTTGTTGTGTGCGAGTACACATTTTATATGAATTAGAAATTTGTTACTGCGAAATTAAAGATTATTATATTTATTTTTTAGTTTTAAGTATTTAGTTTTGTAAGTATTGTGCCAACCTATGTACAAGTATCTCGTATACTTCTATAGGATTTACCTATGTAAATTTAATTTTGGTGAAATAAATAATTCTGTCACAGCCCCATGTTAAATTAACAGGAATTCCCAATAGAGTAAAAAAAAATATGAGCGTTTTCGATATAACTCGAAAAATACGATAAATATCGATAAATTATAATAGAGAATTTTGATAGATATTTTTAATACCTACAATTTTCTCATTTAACTTTCTTCGGTAGGAGCTATAGTTTTTTAGTTATTTACGAAAAACCGTTTTTGGACACTTTGCAAATTTTTTTGGTTATGTTCGCTACTTAGGATCGAATTTAATGAAAAAGAAACTCATTTTTAAATTTAATTTCCTATACGCTCATATTTTTTTTACTCTATTGGGAATTCCTGTCATCAGTTGTCTATAATGCCTGGACTAATATTGACGTTATGATTTTGAGCTTAGAGTGGTATAACATTAAGTTGCTAACGATTTGTTATCGTGCAAAGAATGCTATCACAGCATTTTCAATAATCAAAATGTTCAATAATTTATATAACGCAATCTTCTTCGAAAAAAGAACAGAAGAAGTGGACTATGCACCCGATTGCATGGTAACAACAACCATTAACCTCTCCACTCGTAATTCTCTCGTGTCGTGTATAAAAATTGCAGTCGTCGTATATCTGAATAAATTGACTAGTAAAATGACGGAATATCCAAGAGCCAAAATTATTGAGTTAAACTTATTCTAGACGGTTTCGTGTATCACGGGTATGGAAATAATAAATGTATGAAACCGTAGGAAAACGTATAAAAACGAATAAAAATATACCTTTTTATTGGTTTTTGGACGTATTTTATACGGTTTTATACATTTTTACACAGTTTAATACATTTTAATACAAAAAAATAAATAAATAAATAATAGTACATTTCGACACTGGTGCGGAAGGTGATGATTTACTACGTGTGACTTTTCGCACTCGCTTCGCTCGTGCGAAAAACGTCACCAGTGTCGAAATGTACTATTTTAGGTTTAAAAAATTGTAATTACGTTTTTACGTTTTTTATGTTTTATAAATTCTATAAAACGTAAAAAACCGTATGAAATTGTATAAAATCGTTGCAAACCGTAGAAAACTGTATAAAAATGTTAGAAACCGTATGAAACCGTATTAAAACGTATAAAGTTGTCCAAAAACCAATGTTTAGATCCGGTTATATACGGTTTTATACATTTTTATATAGTTTTGTACGGTTGTATACGATTTCATACATTTTTTATTTTATACGGGCATCGATCGAAAAAGCTGAGATAAGGTAGAGCGTATTGGGATTGCAATCGTCTCTGCAGGGTACGTGCGATCACGGCAGATACTCAACCTGGCGAAATGGTGATCGTTTTTAAGGGACCATAGCAGGCGCCTCATGCCCATCCACCCGATCAAGAAGAATGTGAAGCAGAAAGTGTAAAAACAAGATTAATCTTACATATTGAGTCATAAATACCTATTAATATTTTTATGCTCACACATAGATTTTTATACTTTTTATATAATATTTTATATAATAATATATAATATACTTTTATATAATATTAAAGAAATACACGATAAAGAATAGATTGCTATAACAGCGAAACCGCTATTTGTGGCAGCGATTTTTCTTTGCAACCCAGGGACAGCAAAGTTTAATCGCTGCCACAACCAAATAATAAGTTTTGTTGAATTAACAGAATAATTGTAGATCAAGCAAACTTATAAGTGAAGTTCGATCATAATTATACAAGTTCCTTGTTCGAAGAAATTAACTATGCACCATCCTTTGGACTGCAGACACAACACCATCTTTAAAGTATTTGAAAAACCTATAGTCCCCACGACTCCACCGCGCGCACTCTCGTGTCATTATAGTTTAGAGATAGGAATATTGTTTGATTATTGGGTGGGCCTATATCCATAGGGGTGGGATATTAATCTCTTCGAACAAGGAACTCGGATAATTATGATTGAACTTCACTTATAAGTTCGTGTGATCTACAATTATCTATCGTTCCTTGTTCTTCAGAGATTAACTATATGTAAATGTTTGGAGTACAATGTACGCTGAAAAAACGTTAACAGAAAAAATGTACCGAAAAACACAACCGTTGACTATAGAAAAGGTTATTCACTATACTCGGAGTTGATAGAGACAGTCGTCTGTTTTGGGAGAAATTTTACACCACGAAGTGTAAACATTGCGCCAACAGCAAAGCGCATCAGCGCTCCTCAAGATCGGTCGCTCAAGTTTGGTGTAAAGATTCTACTAAAACCCGCGGATTGATTTTGCGGAAAGCGAGGGGGAACGTGTTCGCTTAAGAAAGGAGAACGTTTCAGCCACCGTTTTTTCAGTACATATATCATTCTCCAATAATGTTTCCAGTGATGTGTGACCTTCACCCCACGCGCTCTAGCCAACGCTTATCCAACGCGCGTACGTTGATGCACACGTTCAGACACACAGATCATCAGTATCGGCTAGACAGCGCGACACAACACACCAGCAATGATCTACTATTTGGCGCTGGCCCTGTTGGGTCTGGTGCTCTTCCACCTCAGCGTGCACTACACCCGGCTGGGCAGACTCGTGAACAAGATCCCCGGACCAGCCATCGTGCCGATATTTGGAAACGCCCTCGAACTGCACGCACCCATGGGTAATAAATATACAGCATCGCGGTGTTAAAAAGTTGTTAAGTGTTTTCGTGTGCTCTGTCAGATTCACGTATGATACTTTGAATATTTTTCAAGTTGTGTAGTGTATCAATCGTTTTTGGTGCCGGAAGACAAAGGTTTATAACTATTTCAATATACAAATTTATGTGCGACTGATGCTGAATATGTAAAAAACCGATGCCAATTCATTGGCCCGTGGCTTTCTCAAACTTAATTTGCTTCTTCCTTTAATTAATTTTTAATAGCAAAATTTATAATTTTTGCAACAATTTATGACATAATTATAATTAAATTCATTCATGAAGATTAAAAAGTATTAATTTTTATATTATTTATACAATATGAATAAAATAATAGGTATGATTTTTTTTTTAAATTATGCGTGAAAAATAAATAAAATAATTGATTGTAATATTATCGTCTTCAAATTATATTTTCTTTATGAAATTTCACACGTAGGGTACTTGTCTCTAATAGTATGCCTGTCCGTATTTGTGTGCTATTTCTGGTTCTAACCTTAAAAAAAATAAATGGCTATTTTCCATATTTGAAACTAATGGCCAGTTTTTCTACCTGCACTTATTTATTGGTATTTTATTTTTGGTTGTATCTATAAAAAACACCAATTTTTGTATTAGTTCGACGTTTCGGACATTTTATTCAGTATGTTCCTCTTCAGGATAAATACGAGTTTGTCAGATAGATAATTGTGGGAGCACAGTCCGCTCGTCATAGTGCTCCCGCAATTAACTATCTGACAAACTCTTATTTATCCTGAAGAAGGGCATACTGAATAAAATGTCCAAAACGTCGAACTAATACAAAAATTGGTGTCTTTATTGATACAACCCAAAATAAAGTACCAATAAATAATTGGTAGAAAAACTGGCCATTAGTTTTAAACATGGAAAATTTATAAAAAGACTACCAGTAGTAGCTAATACACATAATAAATGGCTATTACAAAACAAAAGCAGGTACACAACACGCGCGCATCAGCGCATAGCGCATAGCGCATATCATTTCCATTTTCTAGTATGCATAAATGCGCTCCCGAATAATTACACTGAGAGAAATGTTTAGGAAAATTTACTATAAATGTAAGAAAAATTACTAGAAAAATTACTATGTTCGATAGGAACTTTGGGACAGACTCGAATTATCATAAAATTTACTACAATTTATAGTAAAAATTGCTATATACATAGTAAAAATTACTCAAAACATAGGAATTTTTATTATAAATTGTAGTAAATTTTATGATAATTTAAGTCTGTCCCATGGTTACTATAAATATAGTAATTTTTCCTACACCATTTTTCTCCGTGTACGATTTTAAAGGAGGGCTAGAATAGTTTTCACCTCAAATATCTCTGAAATTCATAAACAAATTATTTAGAACTAAGAACTCTTCTAATAAATAATATACAAACTCTAAATCTTCACCAAATTTCAAAGAAATTAAAACAATTTTAATGTATTTATATTGTGCGACAACAAAGAAAGTCATTTTCAAAAATACTAAAATTTTAAATATCAAGTATCTCAAAAAATAGCCATATAATACGGATTTTACACAGGTATTCGCCTTGGTACAACTACAAAAGCGCCACCGCGTGGCGTAAAGAGTAACCCTAGGTATGGTGATAGTCAGCCGCGTAAACATGGAGCCAAGCATGGGAGATAGTTTTTTAATAAATATTACTGATATTTTAACATACGTTGGAACAGGTTTGTGTCCTTATCAAGAAGGTGAAAGAGTTTTTAAAGCAAACCACGTAATATTTTGCGGTATAACGAAGCAACATTCAAATGAGACTCATATATTCGCCCTGTGCTTGAAATCCACTGCTTTACATGACAGGCCTCACGAAGTAAACATTGAAATATCGAAATCAAGTCAAAATGAAACTAATAAAATTATTTGCAAGTGTTCTTGTGTGGCTGGCATTCCTGGGAAATGCAAGCATTCCGTGGCAGTTCTATTATATTTAAATAGGTTAGAAATTATTGACATTTGAGTAATTTATTTAGTAAATTATTTTTTCAAAAATAAAATACGTCATTCAATCGTCAATTTATTATATACGTAGAAAACCTCTATCTTTAATTGAAGAAGCTACGTGTACGGACATTAAGCAACAATGGGGGAAACTGAAGAATACTTCAGAAAAAATGTATGAAGTGTCCCCACTGTCTAATTTTTGCCACCTATCATCATTGTTTTGATTTTCTTGAGACGCTTCAGGTAAAATTTCAGTGATGACATTATTTTCGTTCACATTCTCTTGTTCATCAGAAGATTGATAATCAATATTTACAGATACATCATTTTCATTCCCTGCATCTGGTGTAATGTTGTTTAGAAAAGATGTATTCAACTTTCTGAAAAGTATTGTTGTTAAAAATCTATAATAATTTATTAGTTATCAAAATATCGGTTTTTAAAATGATACACACTTGTTTTCTCGATTTTTAAGACGATTGGCTCTGTTAATTTTACTTTGTTCTTGTTCAGGCGTCATTATTCGATCCAAAGGTCTTTTTGGCAAGTTCAGAGATGGAATTATTTCCGTGTTTACACGTAGCTGAGGATGCTTTGGATTTATTCCTAAAACAATTGTTGTTAGCATTTAGATTTCATTTTAATATTATTATATTATGTTAACAGTAAATTAATATTTGTCTTAAAATTTATTACTTGGCATGTAGTCTTCTCTTCGAAAATGAACAGAACACACGGACATGTTGGAGGTTATCCGCTTCCCAATTCTGCATGCAATTGCCCATTTTCGTCTTAATGACTCTTTTTTTTGGGAATTTGTGAAGGGCACGATTTCTCTTGAAATCACACTGTGGTACACAGCACCAACGATTACTTTTTTGAATCTTATTCATACTTTGCTCCATTTTTGTATGTGTAAGCCATGTGAAAACGTTGTGTTTATCACCATACCTATGGTCACTCTTTACGCCACGCGGTGGCGCTTTTGTAGTTGTACCAAGGCGAATTGCCTATATCGCATACAAAATAGTCTATAAATTTCAAGCTGATACATGAAGTCGTCATTGAGAAATTACGATTTTGAAAAAAACCGTAAAAAAATTTTAACCTTAAATATCTCTAAAAATCATGAGACAATTCTTTTACCTAAAGGATTTATACAATAATATATAAACTCTACATCTCCACAAAATTTCAACATGATTAAACCAATTTTTGTTTTCTCTAGTTATCATGCGACAAAAAAAAAATGACTTTGTAAAATACGAAAATTTTCCAAATCAAATATCTCAAAAAGTAATCGTACGATCTAGATGAAAATTCGCACACATATTATTTATATCACATACAAAATTGTCTATAATTTGGAGCGGTTATACATGGAGCGGTTCTCGAGAAATTACGATTTGAGAAAAAGGTTAAAAAAATTTTAACCTCAAGTATTTCTGAAATTTCTGGACTAATCATTTTTCCCAAAGAACTCGACCGAGAGCTATCTAAAACCTACCTCTACAAGGAATTTCAAAGTGATTAAGTGAATTTTACTCCCGTAATCGTTGGACATACAAAACTCATTTTTTTCATATTTCAATTTTTTTCTCAAAAACTAGTCGACAAAATGAATTCAGATTTTTACAGATTATAGCTATTTATAATCTACATTATCATGATTTTTTTCAAGAAAATTGACCGTTTAGTTTAGAAGTTATAAGCTTTAAAAAAAAAAACACGTTTTTGTTAATAACAAAAGAACCGTGATGGCTAGAGAAATATTTTTTGTTTAGAAAATATAGGTATTTTAATGCTCTTTCGAATGCTATCCATTCGATTCAAATATCTTGATCTTATCATTAAAAAAAAGCAAAAATAAATTGTGAGAAAATCGAAAATTCGAAATAAAACAAAAACGCATCGGCGAATCAAAAATCGATTTTTTTTGCCTAGCGGGCCGAAAGTGCCACTTTTGCTCCCGGCGCCCGATCGCGAAGGTTCTATTTTCGGCCTCGCCAGGCAAAAGAATCGTATACGCACCACGAGAGCAAGTAAAGAATGTCCCAGATCGCATGTAAATTGTCACCCGAGCCGAAGGCGACATCGCCTTCGGCTCGGGTGACAATTTACATGCGATCTGGGACATTCTTTACTTTTGCTCCCTAGGGGCGTAATATACTATTTAACCCGCCATCACACAAAAAAAAAAATGAGACCTGTCCGGTTAAAATCGATCGAGTAGAAGCTGAGATCCAGGCGTACACACACACACACACACACACACACACACGCGCGCACACACACACACACACACACACATCCATAATACAGACATTTTTCAAAAATCATGTATTTTGATTCCTAACACCTCGAAAAACAATTATAACATGTTTTTACAACAACTCAAAAAATTACTATCACAAAGCTTCCTCTAGGAGGAACAAAAATAATTGCGGTAAATATACCAATGACGGAAACTCATTAATATAGCGAAGATAAGAATACATTTAGCAATTTAAATCTAATAATGCTAAGTAATATAAATGTTTATAATCCAATTGTTTACAAATTCAACCTTGAAACCGCTTCTAAGTTTAAGTCGACCGGTTTTGATTAATTGTCAAAATAATAAAAGTGACTTTTGCTTCCTCCTACAGGAAGCTTTGTGATAGTAATTTTTTGAGTTATTGTAAAAACATGTTATAATTGTTTTTCGAGGTGTTAGGAATCAAAATATATGATTTTTGAAAAATGTCTGTATGGATGTGTGTGTGTGTGTGTGTGTGTGTATGTGTGTGTGTGTGTGTGTGTGTGTGTATGTGTGTGTGTGTGTGTGTGTGTGTGTGTGTGTGTACGCCTGGATCTCAGCTTCTACTCGATCGATTTTAACCGGACAGGTCTCATTTTTTTTGTTTTTTTTTGTGATGGCGGGTCAAAAATTCGTTTTTTGATTCGCCGATGCGTTTTTGTTTTATTTCGAATTTTCGATTTTCTCACAATTTATTTTTGCTTTTTTTAATGATAAGATCAAGATATTTGAATCGAATGGATAGCATTCGAAAGAGCATTAAAATACCTATATTTTCTAAACAAAAAATATTTCTCTAGCCATCACGGTTCTTTTGTTATTAATAAAAACGTGTTTTTTTTTTAAAGCTTATAACTTTTAAACTAAACGGTCAATTTTCTTGAAAAAAATCATGATAATGTAGATTATAAATAGCTATGATCTGTAAAAATCTGAATTCATTTTGTCGACTAGTTTTTGAGAAAAAAATTGAAATGTGAAAAAATGAGTTTTGTATGTCCAACGATTACGGGAGTAAAATTGACTTAATCGCTTTGAAATTCCTTGTAGAGGTAGATTTTGGATAACTCTCGGTCGAGTTCTTTGGGCAAAATGATTAGTCCAGAAATTTCAGAAATATTTGAGGTTAAAATTTTTTTAACCTTTTTTTCAAATCGTAATTTCTCGAGAACGGCTCCATGTATCAGCTCCAAATTTATAGACAATTTTGTATGTGATATAGATAATATGTGTGCGAATTTTCATCAAGATCGTACGATTACTTTTTGAAATATTTGATTTTGAAAATTTTCGTATTTTACAAAGGGCAATTTGGTGGTGGGGGGGCAGTCAGATAGTCCTTTGCTAATAAAGTTTTTTTCCAGGTTTTAATTAAGGTTTTATTTCAGATTCTGCGGGGGTGATTACAAAGAAGGGCAATATGATTGCCGTGAATATTAATTATTTTAATTTAATTTATAAGACTGTAAGACCGATGGAAAAATTCTCATCAGTTTTTACATAGTTATTTTCGATACAAGTGTGCGAAGTGGGTCATTCTCGGACGGGTGTAGTTTGTCCCCGAGCGAAGCGAGGGTGACAAAAACACCCGTGCAATGATGACCCTTTTCGGTCACGTGTATGGAACTCTATTTTTTTTAACGGAGTGTGTGAAACTAGTCTTGTTGTTTGTTTTGCGTGCGCGAAGTAGCTGTTTCTCGCACGGCGTGCGCGAAAGCAAATTGATCTGCGCATGCGCAACTTTCGCGTACGCCGTGTGTAAAACAGCTACTTCGCACACGCAAAACAAGCACGAGAAGGCGAGTTTCGCACACTCCGTTAAAAAATAGTTATTTTCGATACAAGTGCAAAATCTCTTCTCCCTCGCTTCGCTCGGGCGCAAACGTCCACCACGAGAATAAAATCACTTTCTCACTCGAGTATCGAACACAATTTTTTGACACGACGTGCGGGAGCTTAATTTAGGGCATGCTTTTTTATTAGAGCGTGTGCGAAATCGAGCTTTGCGCACGGAGTGTGAAAAAATAATATTTACACCACTCTAACCTCAAAATCATAACTTTCCACACCCGTATCGTAAGTACTATTTTATCACATGTGCTCGAAAAATGCCACATTGCGTAAGGGTTTTCCGTACGCTAAATGGACAATTACACACTGCGTGCGTTATTTACTCTAAAACACGCTTCAGCGTGCGTTATGAAAATAACGCACGCTGAATGTACTATTACGGGCCTAGATATGTAACATACTATTTAGATCACAATTTTTGCGATATTGATGAAGTTGAGCACCCCTGCCCTCGGACAACGTCCTAAAGTGCCAATGTATTGGCAGTATTTTTTTTATATTGTAACATATAGGGAGAGTGGGGCTAACTTATACACTCAGGGTCAATTAATTTGAAGCTAATACTTTTGCGCTTCGGTATAATGACTGTTTGTTTTACAATAACATGAAAATTAAGAAAGCTTATAAGCATCCAAAACCTAAAAGTTACGAAAATTATAAATTACATTACCTTACAATCAAAAGTGCACAAAAGAAAAGTGTTCAATGTAGCCCTACTCGTCCCTATATGCGTAAATCCAGGGAACCATGCGATTGTTTGTAACTTTCTTTTAAGTAATTTATTGCTGTTATTAACGGAGCGTGCGAAGCACAAAAACGAGATAGGGTGTAACATTTACGTTCAATTTTTACGTATAATTTTTACGTTGAAAACGAGTCCTGTAATCCACATTAGTGTGCCACGCATGCTCAAGCCTGGCGCTTTAAAAACTGTTAAAAAGGTGCCATTTTGAAAAGAGGACCTTTTTAGACAGTGTTTTACATCCCCAGACTTGAGCATGCGTGGGTCACTAATATGGATTACAGGACTGGTTTCATACGTAAAACTTGAAGATGTTAACCCTGTTTCGTTTATGTGCTTCGCACGTTCCGCCAATAGCAGCAATAAATTACTTTAAAAATAAGTTACAAACAATTACACGGTTCCGTGAATTTTCCCATATATATCCCAATACTGAAAAAATATTTTAGTCGTACAACATTCACATTTTTCTTATTTTCAGTCAAGATCAACGAACTCCTTCGAGGATGGGGTAAAACATACTACCCAATTTACAGATTATGGATTATCAACAGGGCAGTAATCCATATCCGTCATCCAGATGACTTACAAGTAAGAAAACTATAATATTTAGGTATAACTAAAAGATTTAATTTGAAAGGTTTAAAAAAAATAATGAGAAAAAGTTGAAGTAAAACATTACAATTAAAATATTAATTAAATTATACATTTAATTTAAAACATTAATATAACGAATAAACATTTTTATTTAAAATTATAATTAGATACTACTTACAAGCATGAAACAGACTGAGAAAGATTTCGCTTACGAACATTTTTACCCGTGGTTACAAACTGGCCTCTTAACGAGCATAGGTAAATCTTTGCTATATCTTGTATTTTTATGGGTCTGAAGTTCGCAACGTTGGAGTGCAACTAAATAAAAAAAATTTCATTTTGCTTCATGGTCATACTAATTAATATTAATTTTGTGTGTGGATTTAGTGTTTTATAAAATAAAACAACTTTATAACAAAGGTTTAGATGAAATTTCCATTGTTAAATAACTTAAATTAATTGTAAGAATTTATTTCGCTGCATTTCACCGATGCAAACTTCAGAACCATGTATTTTTAATTAATACTTATCATATAACTTTTCATCAATATTTTTTGCCTTCATCAAAACACAGAAATTTTATTTAAAGTCATATTTTGTACGTCAACAAATACTAAATCACAAACGATTAATTTCAAGTATCTCTTAAGATGGTATTGGCTCTATGATCTAAGTCGCAATTTAGTATTGCCAAAGATTATCAATAATTAATTAATTACCAAAGCTTATTTAGTATTTTTGACACTCCGTGCGTAAAGCTCGATTTCTCACACGCTTGAATAAAAAAGCATGCGGTAAATCAAGCTTTGCACACGTCATGTCAAAAAATACAGTTCGATACATGAGCGAGAAAGTGATATTTTATCCTTGTGTGGCTTTTTAACCCTCGCTTCGCTCGGGCGCTAACATTCCCATGAGGGTAAATAGTACATTACGCAACTAGTGTGCAATTTACTATTTCCTAACGAGATGCGCAGAGTTCGATTTTGCGAATCGGAATGGGTGCGCAAACTATAGCGTATTTTGCACACTAGTGCGGAAATATGCTATTTTGCACACTCATTCGGGTTTGCAAAATCGAATTTTGCAAACTCCGTCAGAAAAATCACTTTTTCGCACTGTATCGAAATGTACTATATTATTTCCCAAGTTTATAAAAATACACTTGATAAATAGTTTAAGTCCTTTAAAACGAAAATCGGACGAAAATTGCTGAAGTATTCCGATTTTCAAAAATCATATTTCATATAATACATTTTGTAATTTCATTCAAAACAGTGCCGTATCTTCAAATTTTATTCGATTCTTACTTTTTTGGTCTTATATTGTTCAGAAAAGAATTCCTAACAGATCTCGACTCATCGTCAAGATCATCTTTAACCTAATTTAATAGTGTTACAAAATAAGCGGAAATCACCCGCACAGTTTAGTATCTCGCGCCAGTCCGCGAACTCCGTAACACTCCGGACGACAATAGGAGTAGCTATTTTATAAGGGTCAATAAGAGCCCATATCAAGTTATAAGCAAGATCTCATATCAATAAATAATTATTACTTAAATTCTCTGTTCCAATTAATTTCGGAGAACCTTCATAATCAAAAGAGTAAGTATTCAATTACAACCTAAAATAAAATAATACTTTTCGATACACTTGCGATAAATACGATTCTAGCTCGAGTGTGAGTTTGTCGCCCGAGCGAAGCGAGGGTAACAATCACTCTCGAGCCAGAATCATATTTATCAAAAGTATCAAACATTATTTTATGACACTTCGTGCGTTAAGTGACATTTTTGAGCATGCTTGTTTTAGCAAATCTGCGTAAAAGTGGCACTTTACGCACGGTTTGTCATAAATACCATATAGAAGTATTTCCCTCAACTGTCAAGACTTCATACGATATTCTTTTTCCCGCGAAATATCCACTGCTGACATTTTTTGTCCGGGGACAGCGCAAACTGGCTTTTTTCGTCTGAGACAAGTTAAACTGGTTTTTCTTTGCCTAGGAAGGCGCAAACTGTGTTTTTTTCGCGGTATAGCCGTTTGTTGACTCTTCTTCACCTTAGACCCATACTTTGGCTTTTCTTCCCGCGTAACTTCAAAGTTGACTTTTTTCGTACCGCGCGACGAATATATCAGCGTAATGAATTGAATGAATGTAATTCTCAGAATTTTAACACACAATGTGTATAAATTTAGCATTTGATGTGTATAATATGAAATTTTTACACACATTGTAAAACATTCATACTTTTTATGCTTTTAGGACAAAAGTGGCATCAACGCCGGAAAATTTTAACGCCTGCTTTTTTCTTAGACATATTAAAGAAGTACCTAGAAATAACAAATGAGCAGTGTCAACAACTTATTGCAGATACCAGAGCAAAGGGCAAAGAAATAAACATAGATCTACTCCCGTATTGCTCAAATTACACATTAAATATCATTTGTGGTAAATATAGATACAAAGTGAAATTCTATTCTGATGAATTAAATTTTTAATCGAGAACAGTGACGCATGCTCTTTCTACAATATGCGTGTAACACTTTTTAATGATGATAAAGGGAATTAATATCGTGCCATTAATTTGATTATACATTTTACTTATTTAGAGTCAGCAATGGGAGTATCCCTCGACAGTAAAGTGCACAAGGAAGCAGCATTAAAATACAAAGGTGCAGTTCACAAAATGGGAGAGCTTATAGTTTATAGGTAATTATAATATTTAGATGAATATTCTACTCTGTCAGAAAACTTTCATATATACGTATAGGTATATAATGTATACATTTTGAAACGCAAAATGTAAACACAAAATATCTATAATATATCTATATGAAAGTTTTCTAACAGTCTTAATGATCAGTTAATGAATAATTCTACGTTCGTTTATAGAATGGTTAGACCATATCTAAAAGATTGGATGATACCATATCTGCCTCATCTAGGGGGAAAGACGAAAGAAGTTGTAGACAATCTTAGCGAATTTACAAATAAGGTTTGTATAGATTTTGGCAACTCATACTCTGATAAGTTTCGTTCTTATTAAAGTTTCATCAAATTTTTAAATACTTGTTAACAAATTTTTTAAACAGGTTGTAGAGGAACGACGAGAATATCACAAACGCACCGGTTATAAATACATGAAGGTATTGCAAGAAGATGATACTGAAGAAGATAAATTCCACTATGGTAATATAAGTATTTTAATTAACGAATATGCTATTATTCCTGGAAATAATCTTTATTCATACATTTAAGCTAAAAAGAAGAGATTGGCTATGCTTGATCTACTCTTAGATGCTGAACAAAATGGTCTAATCGATGACAAGGGAATTAAAGAGGAAGTAGCGACTTTCATTTTTGAGGTAATTATAGCTGTATTCATATTTTCAAATTCTATTTACATGATATTTTTATAACTAAATATATTGTTTAGGGACATGACACAACGGGGATGGCAATGTGTTTTTCGTTAATGTTATTAGCTGAAAACAAGGAAGCTCAGGTAATAAAAAAAGCTTTTGTACCTTTTTCATGAAAAAAATTCATTTCACTATTCTTTAAATTCGCAGTAATATGTATTTGTAGGCCAAAGCCAGAGAAGAAGTTGAACAAATAATAAATCGGAATAATGGAAAGTTAGAAATAACAGATTTTACAGAAATGAATTATCTTGAGAGATGTATTAAAGAGTCACTTCGATTGTTTCCATCAGTTCCAATAGTTGTAAGACATATGACAGAAGATTTGCAGTTTAGTAAGGCTCTAAAATAAAAAATTTGCGACAGATACAAAAAAAATAAAATTTAGAAATTTAACGAATGAATTTTAATTTTAGCAACTTATAAAGCTCCTAAAGGATCGGATGTCATGATGCATTTCATAGATGTCCATCGTGATCCACAATTTTGGCCTCAACCAGAGAAATTCGATCCGGACAGATTTTTACCCGATAATATGCAGGGACGACATCCGTTCGCTTTCATACCATTTAGTGCCGGACCCCGAAATTGCATAGGTAATTAAACTTACATTTTTTATTATTGAAATCAGTTTGTTACATAAAAATGAATATTCTTTATGTTTTAATGTAGGTCAAAAGTTTGGAATGATGGAACTGAAAGCTTTGTTAGCGTATATTTTGTACAATTTTTATTTAGAACCAATAGATTATACTTGTGACGTTGTGATACAATCAGATGTTGTTATACGTCCTAATCAACCAATTCATACCAAATTTATTAGGATAGATAGGCAAACATCGTTTTAAGACATTACAATATTTTGCGGATACGAAAAAAAATAACTTGTTACAATTATCGATCGATTAGTTCACTTAATACGGCCATTCATCTGTATCATAAAACTACTTTGTGTCATATAACTTTTTTCACAAATGTGCAGAAATTTTAAGCTCTTATCGTGAGATAGAGAACGTTCTAAAAATATAGAGATTTCTTTTTAAACAAATTAGTGAAGATATAGTAATGATATAACTTTAACTACAATATCAAGGAGCGGGACAGTAATCAGAAGGCTAACAGAATATGAGTCAGACGAATGTACAAAGTCTGAGGGATTGCGGAGTCTCACATTACAGCAGGAATATCTGTTAACCTCGTAGTTAACATTTTTTATGAAATAATATGTAGGTAAGACTAAAATTTATTTACGTGTTTTACTGTAAATATTGTTAATAAAATATACATAACTTTTCCGTGTGTGTGATTCATTTCTTCTTTTTAATATTATCTGTAACGTACCGAAGTAATGATTGCTCTAGAAATGTCTTTGACATCGCCGACTCGATACGGCACCACGGGCCAAAGCCACCATAATACAGCGTTCAACATAGTGTAAATGCTACGCTGGAACTCGTCGATCCCTAGTTTATTGCTGTCGGAAAAAACTTTGTTCACTTCGGCCTGCATTCGTTCCTAAACTATTAAGGAGATTGATCATTACACATATCAAAATAATCGAAAAATATAAAAATCTCAGTTTTAAAAATAATCTGCGTTTCAAAGCTTTCTTTTAGAAACTGCAAATATGTCAACAAACTAATTATTTAGCGATCACTAATGAAATATAATAAAGTATGCTTTCAGTCATTCTTAGTAATTTGTAATTTTATTGCAATTTTTCGGACACAACAAAAGTGAAAAGTACATATAAATCGAAACTCATACTAAAACATAAAATTTCGATTTTTTACTCTTTACGTTAATTATCCATTATTTATACAAATAGTGCAAATATATTTTTCTAAACTAAGTGAACAAAACTCAATTTTCCATGCCCATTTAGCGTGTGCAAAGTGTATGTTTCTCGCATTTTGAACTCACAGTGTGCAAAGTATTTACTTTGCGCACTGCCAGTACACAATGCGAGAAACACACACTCTGCGTACGCTACATAGGCATTGCAAATCTATTAGCGCACACGTTGCATGATGTTGAAGAAAATTGTATGTACTTATATATAATTACATATAAATAACTAAAACCTTACTTATTTATACATAGTAGCATAGAGACATAATTCATATTTATATGTATAATAAGTGTTTGATTCGTGACTTCTGCAGACTCATTTCGAGAATGAAAGAGCTTATGCAGAATTTGTGGTACTTATGCATATGTCAGCATAAGAGAGGGATTATTTCTTTAGTCAAGCGTGACTTATGCAGACAAATTCTTACACGAAAGTGTACTTGTGTAGACATTCGTCATATGTACAGCCAGACTTATGCGGACTGGTCAACATAAGTATATATACATCCATATATATCTTATCTTACTATACTATATAGTTCTAAGCAGTTTTACTTACGACCTAGCCGCTCGCCATCCGCTCCCCCACCCCGCTCCACAAAATAAGGTAAAAATATCACTAGAAACAGCAGTTTTTTATGTTGTCGCTGCCCGTCCGCTCCCCCTCCGCTCCTTCTCCATTCCTCTCTTTACTCCTCAAAAGTGACGAATTTTAGACCGCTCCCCCTCCGCTCCGATAAATCCTTCCGTTCAGATAAATCTATTGTAAATAAAGACGAAATTTGGAAAATTGCAAAATGTCGTATTTTGGGGTTAATATAATAATATGAGACTTTGTGATTTTTCAAATTCCGTCTTTATTTTCCAATAGATTTATCTGAAATTTGACCAGGAATTAGATAATAAGTTTGCCTTTGTGCGTCGACTCTCAGAATTCAAGAAAAAGCTTGTAACAATTAATATTTAATTAAAAACATTGTGGTCGGTACGGCAGAGAACTCTGTCGGTGTAAGGCATCCCCTTATCCATTTAGAAGATCTAAGGTTCCATAATTATTTAAGAATGTCTGCAACGTAATTGAAACATTTGTTGCAATTAATTGGTCATGATTTATATGAACAATATATTGTTTAACTGAAAACTGCGACGTCGCAGAAAAGCTAAAAAAATCCAGCTGCACAGCGACATCGCTAAGGCGACGAGCGATAACCACGTGACCACACGTCGCGGCGATTTTATCACGGCATGAATTTTCTCCTTAAGAAAAGTCACATGAGTTAAAAATCTTCTTACGCACCAGTTTCAAACCGTATTTTATACCACGAGAGACGAATAATCATATTGAAGTTATAATTTTGAGGTTAGAGTGGTATCAAATATTTCTGTCCACATAAAGTTAAAGTTTACAAAATATTTTAACATTTTGTTTAATTTACCGTTTCTTTTCCCTTTATTAATTTTTTTCATCAGTCGTAGCCAGATTTCGGACACATTTTTCAGCTTGATTTTGGCACATTCTCGTCTCACATATTTTAGACACGTTTTCAAATTCAATTTCGTGCACATTTCCGAGTTAGGTTCGAAAAGAAGTTGTCAATCAATGAAACAGTTACGATTTAAACCAATTGTTGTGACTTGCGATTGAGTCCGTTGCTGATATGTACAATGACCATAAACTTATTTTAATCGGCGACTTTAATTTACAGTAGATTATCTGTAATATTGACCCTTTGTATATGAAGAAACACAGCTGACTAGTTCGCGACGCGAGCGTAAGTGAGAACACACAATCGCCCGAGATGGAACGTGCCGGTATAGCGAAACTTATGTTATGTAAGCTAATGTACACTATGAGTATTATTTGCATGAAACGCAGAATAAATATGAAACTATAAATATGACATTACACGAAAAGCGACTTTTTTACTGCTATGCATTTGGCATCCCGCTAAGACACTGGGTTATGAATATTTTTATTGTTTTTTTTTACGCGGTGTAGACCTTATAACCGATAACGGTGTCCCACTGTTTTTTGGTCATGGTGAAGCCTGGCAATTTGTAGCGGGTAATTAAACTGAGAGGGGTGATATTATTAATGTGTATACCGTCTACTTCTACTTTATCGAACGGGGACTTGATATTTTAGTAAAAAAAAAAATATTTTTGCCTCTGTAAAAAGCAAACGAAAACTCATTTTCTCTAGTTTTATTTTCCAACTTGTATCTATATGTAAGAATTTCCTAAACTAAATTGTTACCGTTTCAAATAGTTTTTCTGCCCTCCGGCCGGAAAGCGCCAACTTCCCGACCGCTGCGCGAAACGAAGTTGCCGCTTTCCGGTGCCGCACAGTGTTGGGATTTGGCTTTATGATGGACAAAATAGGCTAGAGCCTTTAATTATTCATCAATTGAGATCATTTTTTTAAAATGGGAGGTAAGAGTATTTATCCCTCAAGCCCAAATTCCATTTTTTTTTTTTAACATCAACAGTATTTTGAGAGCGTTAACTCAGACCTCATACTTTCTTATAAAGTTCGAGTAAAAGAAGTTATATATCATTTTATATAATTAATGTATAATTGTATTTCAGATATATATAAATACATAATCATATATTATAATGTATTGAATTATATAACTCATATATAACTATGTATGAGTATATTATATGTTACATAAAAATTAAGATATAATTCAATAAACTATCATATCTGACAAAATATGGACATATATCATCATATACGACTTTATATGATCATATCATAAAAAAAATTACATATATACTTATATGTAAGGTTAAATTCAATATACAACTATATGTACCTATATATGATTCTATACAAACTATATATAGTGATATTATAAATCTTGATTTTTACAATTATACATTAATAATTGAAATACAATTATACATTAATTATATAAAATGATACATAACTTTTTTACTCGAACTTTATGAGAAAGTGTGAGGTCTGAGGTAACGCTCTGAAAATATTGTTGGTGCTAAAAAAAAATTGAGAATCGGGCTTGAGGGATGTATTCTAAATACTCTACCTTCTATTTGAAAAAAAAATTATCTCAGTTGATGAATAATTGAAGGCTCTAGCCTATTTTGTCCATCATAAAGTAAAATCCAAACACTGTGCACCGTCGAGCAGAAAAATAGTATAAACACCTTGGCTAGTAAAAAAAAAAGCCTCAGATCACATGTTTGTCAACCTGGGCTTCGCCTCGGCCGACAATTACATGTGGTCTGAGACATTTCTTATTTTACTGACCTAGGTATGTAATATACTATTTCACCATACCCTGACCGAAAGAACCACTGTCGCTCCCGGCTCAAAAACGCGAATGTGGTATTTTCGGTCCGGGTATGGTGAAAAATAGTATACGCACCACGGGAGGAATCTTGGGCAGCCTACATCTCGTGTTTGCCAATTTACGCGAGCTATGAATTGTCCAAGTTTTTTCCTCCATAGATGCGTAATAGACTATTTTTTTTAGTTTTTCACAATAAAACGAAATATATCCATACCTCGAGTTTTTCAGAGCGTTAGGGTCTAATATAGCGGTTTTCATAGTATTTTCAGATTCAAAAACATACCTCAAAGTTTAAGGGGATGTAGAAGCGAAGTTTACCGATGGTGACCCCCACCTCGAGCCGCATTTCTCATTGTTCGCGCGAAATTTACTTCGTAATATTGAATTAGTACATTTCGACACGGGTGCGAAAGGTGATTACTTAGCTCATGTGACGTTTTTCACATGGGAGAAGATAGTGAGAAAAGTCACATAAGCTAAAAATCTCCTTACACACCAGTTTCGAACCGTATTTTATACCACGAGAGCCGAATAATCATATTGAAGTTATGATTTTGAGGTTAGAGTAGTATAAAATTAAGTTACTAACGCGAAGAATGCGGAATCACAGCATTTTCAATAATCAAAATGTTCAATAATTTATATAATATTCTTCGAAAAAAGAACAGAAGAAGTGCACTATGCAGCCGGTTGCATCGTAAGAACAACAACCATTAATCTCTCGACTCGTAATCTCTCGTCTCGCGTATAAAAATTTTCAATCGTCGTATATTTGAATAAATTGACTAGTAAAATGACGGAATATCCACGAGCCAAAATTATTGAGTTAAAACTTATTCTAGACGGTTTCGTGTACCACACGTATGGAAATAAATGTATGAAACCGTAGGAAAACGTATAAAAACGTATAAAAATGTAGCTTTTTATTCGTTTTTGGACATATTTTATACGGTTTTATACATTTTTATACAGTTTAATATATTTTCTGACATTTTCTTACAATTCAGGAATTCTTCCATGTCGAGTTTATAAACAGGTTAATGTAATAAAAAATAGGAAACCGTATAAAAATGTATATTTCTGTATATTTCCGTAGATTTTTTCAATTTTATTACATTTTTATTCGATTTTATACATTTTTATACAGTTTAATATATTTTAATACAAAAAAAAAAAAAATAAATTATGTTTTTACGTTTCAAAAACCGTAATTTCGTTTTTACGTTTTATAAATTCTACAAAACGTAAAAAACCGTATGAAATTGTATAAAATCGTTGCAACCCGTATAAAACTGTATAAAAATGTTAGAAATCGTATGAAACCGTATTAAAACGTATCAGAACGTATTAAAACGTACAAAATTGTCCGAAAATCCATGTTTAGATCCGGTTATATATGGTTTTATACGTTTTTATACAGTTTTGTACGGTTGTATACGGTTTCATACACTTTTTTTTCATACGGGCATCGATCGAAAAAGCTGAGATAAGGTAGAGCGTATTGGGATTGCAATCGTTTCTGAAAGTGTAAAAGCAAGGTTATAGTCTTACATATTGAGTCATAAATAGTGAGTATACACGTACTCATATACGTATGTACACCCAACGGTAAAAATAACTTTGAAAATTGGAACTCCAGCTTTTGAAAGGTTCTAAAGGTTAGGTTAGATAAATATCGAAGAGCAGGGTGTACTGTACCCTCGCTTTAGGGTTAACCTAACCTTTATAACGTTCCAACTTCCATTTAAATTTTCAAAGTTATTTTTACCGTTGGGTGTACATGCTAGGTTGAAGATTAGTATGTTTATTGTATTTTCTGGCATAAATCGTACGGTCTCATTAAAATACTTGAACTGCGTGGTCATGCTGTAGATATTGCAGTTGTTGTTGAGTTTTGCTGCCCCCCACCTGGCACACATACGCTCATACGCACACATACACACACACGCTCACAGATAAAAACACACGGTAAAGAATAGATTGCTATAGCAGCGAAAAAGCTATTTGTGGCAGCGACTTTTCTTTGCGATCCGCAGGGACAGCAAAGTTTAATCGCTGCCAGAACCGAATAATAAGTTCTGTTAAATTAAAAGAATAATTGTAGATCAAACGAAGTTATTAGTGAAGTACGGTCATAATTATACGAGTTTCTTGTTCGAAGAGATTAACTATATACCTTCCTTTGGACTGCAGACACAACGCCATCTTTAAAGTATTTAAAAAACCTATAGTCTTCACCGCGCGCGCTCTCGTGTCATTATAGTTTAGAGATAGGAATATTGTTTGATTATTGAGTGGGCCTATATCCGTAAGGGTGTGATATTAATCTCTTATTCGAACAAGGAACTCGGATAATTATGATCGAACTTCACTTATAAGTTCGTTTGATCTACAATTATTCATCGTTCCTTGTTCTTCAGAGATTAATTATATGTAAATGTTTAGAGTACAATGTACATATCATTCTCCGATAATGTTTCCAGTCATAGCTGACCGTCACCCCACGCGCTCTAGCCGACGCTTATCCAACGCGCGTACGTCGGTACATACGTTCATACACACAGATCATCAGTATCGGCTAGACAGCGCGACATAACACACAGGCAATGATCTACTATTTGGTGCTGATTCTGTTGGGTCTGGTGTTCTTTCACCTCAGCGTGCACTACACCCGGCTGGGCAGACTCGTGAACAAGATCCCCGGACCAGCCATCGTGCCGATATTTGGAAACGTCCTCGAACTGCACGCACCCATGGGTAATAAATGTACAGCATCGTGGCGTTAAAAAGTTGTTAAGTGTTTTCGTGTGCTCTGTCAGATTCACGTATGATTCTTTGAGTATTTTTCAAGTTGTTGTGTAGTGTACCGATCATTTTCGGTGCTGAAAGACTAAGGTTTATAACTATTTCAATATACAAATTTATGTGCGATTGATGCTGAATATGTAAAAAAATATTTACGGTAAATATACCAATGATGGAAGCTTATTAATATAGCAAAGATAAGAATACATTTAGCAATTTACTTCTAATAATGCTAAATAATATAAATGTTTATAACCCAATTGTTTACAAACTTCAACCTTGAAACCGCTTCTAAGTTTAAGTCGACCGGTTTTGATTAATTATCAAAATAATAAAAGTGAATTTTTTATATTAATTAAAAAATTGAATTATTTTGATTCATTAAATAGAGGTTTTGTAGACAGATCTTTTCAAATAATGGATTTTAACAAGTTCAGTGCGGCAGCGAAATTTGAAATAATTCAATATTTTTTCATTATTTTTCTATACTTATATTTCTGTTTAAGCAAAATAAATTTGTTTTCTGAAAGTCAATAAAAACGATAAATTAATTAATTAAAAGAATTATTATTTTTAACTATTTCTTCTAACAATTAAAAGAGAAGTTTTTAATGTAATTCATGGTACAATATGTACCATGCCCCACTTAATCTGTTAGTACTCTTTGATAATAATATATAGCAAATATTTCGCGGTAGTAGTTGGGAGCCTACAAAATGGAAATGGGATTCCGATACCTACCCCTTATTTATTTATCTGTAAGAAATTGATAAATTTAAAATTCAGTTTCATTCGTGTAGCAAAATTATTTTTAGATTTATTGTCGATGAAATCTTTTCAATAACATTATTAACGAATTCTTTTCTTGTACATTCTAATTATAAATCTTTTGATGAATTTTTCTCAAAATTATTTTCTGTATCCCTTAGGCGAAAGTACGTAGTTCCGCCCTTCGCTTAGGCTAGAAGAAGTAGTACTTTTACCCATTGCCCGGGTAAAAAAAAAATTATATATAATTATATATATATATATATGGTTATATATAATATATATAATTATATATGATCACACATGGTTATATATTGAACTTGACCTTACATAAGCATATATGATCATATATACTAATATGTGTTAGTATATAGTCATATATTGTCATGTATAACTATATACCTTCATATGTATGAAAGATTTTCGATGCTACATTACGCATTTATATATGGTTTTATATGACAATATATAATGATATATACTCATATATAAGTATATATGGTCATACATGATTATATATAAATATATATGGTTTTATATACACATATATGATTATATGTGCTTATATAAGGTCAAATTCAATACATAACCATATATGATTATATATAAATTATATATAATTATATATAATTTATACATAAATTATATATAAATTTTTTACTCGGGTGCTGAAATACCTAAAACAGTTGCCACGCGCAAGTCGCGGGATATAGTGCGACTTCGGTGAGCAACTGTCTCGCATCGGGAGTGTAGCGTTCTCAAGAAGGATGGTCACTATATCCACCCATAAATAGCGCGTCGCTGTCACAAGGGCCATTTAAGCCCGTGAGAGCAAGAGAGACATTCGGGAAAGAAACCTCTCTCTCGCTAAATGGTTCCGTTGAATTTTTCGGAACAACATGGTATAGCAGCACCCTTATCGCTGTTACATAACCAAAACCTTTTCCGTGTAGTACGCCGGATACACCGCGCATGCTTTTATCAAGATATCCGTGCGAAAATTGCAATAAATAGTCATAAGATACTTCGTGATTCTAGAAAAAGTTAAAAAAATATAATAAATATATAAGTGACTATCTTATTGATATGAAAGTGGATAAATGTTTTCATAAAAATAGAGATTGAAAATTAAATTATTTATTAATAAATTCATGTTTATTTACTTGGAAATATCCTCATATCCTCTCTCTCTCTCTCTCTCTCTCTCTCTCTCTCTCTCTCTCTCTCTCTCTCTCTCTCTCTCTCTCTCTCTCTCTCTCTCTTTCTCTCTCTATCCCTCTTTTATTGACTCACATGTGTACGTAACAATGTGCTTGCTCATGTATTTTCGATGCCCGCCCCAACCAGCAGCACTCGTTATATAAACGCTCGTGCTGCAAATGTTGGGCGGGCATCGAACACACATAAACGCGTACAATGAGAAAGAGCAGACAAGCAGACCAGGCGAATCATCTAACCTGCAAGCACTGCGTGAAGTGACCACGAGAGCGCTGCGATACTAACAGCCGGCCTTACGGCGAATTTAACAACATGGCCGCGCAATGCAACCGTATACTTATTTAGAGACAGACTGCGCGTCTCGTGTAAAGCGCTGAAGCTGGGACAAGAGAGAGAGGGCAATAAGTAGCTGTGGTCATACTCTCTCTTTCTTCTTGGTGGGGGGAGAAAGTCGGAGCAACAGACTCTGCTTCCGCTACACTCATATTTTGCTTCCTCCTAGAGGAAGCTTTGTGATAGTAAATTTGCTTCCTCCTAGAGGAAGCTTTGTGATAGTAAATTTTTGAGTTGTTGTAAAAACATGTTATAATTGTGTTCCGAGGTGTTACGAATCAAAATACATGGTTTTTGAAAAATGTCAGTATGGATGTGTGTGTGTGTGTGTGTGTGTGTGTGTGTGTGTGTGTGTGTGTGTGTGTGTGTGTGTGTGTGTGTGTACGCCTGGATCTCAGCTTCTACTCGGTCGATTTTGACCGGACAGGTCTCATTTTTTTTATTTTTTTTTTGCGTGATGGCGGGTCAAAAATCCGTTTTTTGATTGGGTCGATGCGTTTTTGTTTTTTTTCAAATTTTCGATTTTCTCAAAACTGTTTTTTGATTTTTTTTAATGATAGGATCGAGTTATGGCCGAATCCATCTCAAATCAGACAGCCCGCGTATGCCTATTTCACCTATCATGTTGAAATAAAAATATTTATGTTCTACTCGAAAAAATATTTTACACGTGTTTTTTTATTTTTTTGTTTCATCAAAATTTCATGCGTTCAGCGATACCGAAAAATTCCGAGAAAATTCTTTCATTGAGAAAAAAAATTTTCAATGTGATTTTCAGACTGCTAGTGTTTCAGCAGTTTTTCAAGCTTTTAAACGTGTAACACATAATTTCACTCAGTTTTGAGCCCTCTTTAACGGCCTTAATGTCATTTTCAAAAAAAATAAAAAATCCACGAGCTATGCACTTTTTACTGAAAAATTCATTTTTTAGAGAAGTGCCTTTTTCTCGAAAACCCCATGTTTTTTTTGCACAATTTTTGTTGTCGTGATAGAGGACGGTAATGCCTAGCTAGACGTATTTGTGAGATTCGGTACTTTTTCCCTGGGATAGCGATCACTAATGAGATAACACACAAACAAATTTTTCACGCTTAACGCTTATATATAGTCAATGATATTAGAGTCAATGTAAAGGTATTTATCTTTGTGCGTATGTAATATACATGTACGTGCGCCTACTTATAGGAGTATATGTACTAGCACATTTGTCCGCTAGATGGATATGGTTTGACTTAACATTTACAAAGAAAAGTTCGGTTTCTGCTATATATCACACATCTCGTCTTATTTAAAACCATCATCTTTTGGAAAATTATTACATATTTACACCTTATCAACTCAACTACGATGTCTCAATATTACTCAACAGAGAGAATCAAATGTGCAGACTTTTTAGACAAACACAAACAAATTATTTACAAATCTAGTTCCGTACGTTTAAAACAACTTGAGAATCTTGCTCATCCATTGAAGCACCTCTATCCTCATTTACCTTTGACACCTTCTACATATCTGTGTCAACATTGTTACAATCGTGCTTTAGAATTGGTGAGTAGTACTGACAATGAATTTATAACGGATAATGAAGTTACCGATAACGTAGTTGATAGAGATGAAGATTTTTTACCAAGTACTCCAGAACGCATTGAAGAATTTAATAATGAAATAAGTACATCTTTCTTAGGTTCTGTATCGCCTCTTAAAAGAAAAAATCTTATACATGAAAAATCAATTGAAAATTACGTAACAAAGAAGAAAAAAAAAATACTTTCAACATTGTCTAATACCCTTGATGTGAAGTTGAACAATGTTTATGACGTTTCTATAACAGCAAATGAATCAACTGTATGCCATTGTACAGAATGGATACAAAATCTTGGTCTAGCCTTGCAAAAGTGTTCTACGGTATCAGAAAAAATAAAAATTCTGACTTTGCTACCTTCATCCTTTACAAAACATGAAATTTTATCTTTATTTCCAGAAATAACAATGTATATGATCAACAAATCGAGAAATCTTGTTAAAGAAAAAGGAATTTATTCAGAACCAGATGCATATTCAGGCCATCCGATTGATGAAAACATGGAAAAAATTGTTATGGAATATTATTTAAATGATGATTTTAATTGTTCAAGACAAAGTCCTAATAAATGTGACGTTGTTACAATTAAAGTTAACAATAAAAAAGAGAAAAAAGTTAAGCGTTTTCTTACTCGAAGTTTAAAAGAGACGTATAAAGTATTTAAAAATGATTATCCAGAATTGAGAATTGGAAAATCGAAATTTTATAGTTTGCGACCAAAGTATGTCTTACTTAGCCCCATCAAAGAAGTTTGTCTCTGTATCTATTGTGCAAATTATGATTTATTTCTTACGAGCTTAATTAATTTTAGAGGGAGTAACGTCACAGAGTTGGATGAAAGTCGGTCACAAATAATAAATGCAACAATGTGTTCTGAGCCATCTGATTTATGTTATTTACAAGAATGTAAACTATGTCCAGGGATTAAGGGAATTACGTTTCATGTTTTAAAACTGCAAGATGTAGAAGGCACAGAAGAAATTACATATGCTTTGTGGGATAATGGAAACCTGATTAAAAAGACACTATCAATTTCTGCTTTTAAAGATGAACTTTCGGTTTGGACCATGAGGGTTAGTACTCACATGTATGTAAAAATATACAACGCAAAGCTATAAAAACAGAAAGAGAAAGTGCTAAAAAGACTCACATCATTTAGTTCTTCAAATAGACTTCGCTGAAAACTGGGCTGTGATTCATAATAAAGCTGTTCAAGGAAATCATTGGGTTAATGATCAAATTTCTATTTTCACAGCAGTCTCTTATCAAGGGGATTCGACACAAAGTTTCGCAGTTATAAGTGATGACCGAAAACATGATTCAGCGTATGCTTTGCTAGCAGTACAAAAAATTATAAAATTCTTGAAAGAAAATTGTGATTCAATTAAAAAAATTACCATCGTATCAGACGGCGCTGCGAGTCACTTTAAAAATCGCTTTCAATTAGATGAACTAAAACGAGCACCGTGTGATATAAAATGGTTGTTCTCTGCTACTGGGCACGGCAAAGGAGCTGTAGATGGTGTGGGTGGACTTATAAAGCATTATGCTACTTCGCATAATCTTCGAGAGCCCCTTGAAGAAGCTATTCAAAACGCAAATGATTTTGCAATACATGTTCAAAAATATACTGATGCTATTAAAATAATATATTTACAAGATGCTGAAATAGAACAATTCAGAAAAGAAAAAAATATTGATTGGCTTACAACTCCAAAGTATCCTGGAATTCAAAAAACTCATATATGGGTTAAAAAAACATGTGACGATAAAATACATTGTTTGACAGCAAAGACCGCTGATCGTCCGCTTACTGAATTAAGAACAATGAAGCAGAAAAACAAAGGTAGTAAAATAGGTATACAAATGAAAAAAGGTATAAAAATAAAAAATCAAAAGACGCAAATAAATAAATACATAGTTATGTGTACCTGTATATTACATACACACAAAGACAAATACCTTTACATTGACTCTAATATCATTGACTATATATAAGCATTAGGCGTGAAAAATTTGTTTGTGTGTTATCTCATTAGTGATCGCTATCCCAGGGAAAAAGTACCGAATCTCACAAATACGTCTAGCTAGGCATTACCGTCCTCTATCACGACAACAAAAATTGTGCAAAAAAAACATGGGGTTTTCGAGAAAAAGGCACTTCCCTAAAAAATGAATTTTTCAGTAAAAAGTGCATAGCTCGTGGATTTTTTTTTTTTTTTGAAAATGACATTAAGGCCGTTAAAGAGGGCTCAAAACTGAGTGAAATTGTGTGTTACACGTTTAAAAGCTCGAAAAACTGCTGAAACAATAGCAGTCTGAAAATCACATTGAAAATTTTTTTTCTCAATGAAAGAATTTTCTCGGAATTTTTCGGCATCGCTGAACGCATGAAATTTTGATGAAACAAAAAAATAAAAAAACACGTGTAAAATATTTTTTCGAGTAGAACATAAATATTTTTATTTCAACATGATAGGTGAAATAGGCATACGCGGGCTGTCTGATTTGAGATGGATTCGGCCTTATACGAATTTGATGGGTAGCGTTCGAAAGAGAATTAAAATACCTATATTTTCTAAAAAAAAAAGTTTCTAGCTATCACAGTTCTTTTGTTATTAACAAAAACGTGTTTTTTTTTAGAAGATTATAACTCCTAAACTTAACGGTCAATTTTTTTGAGAAAAATCATGATGATACACAATACAAATAGCTATAATCTGTTAAAATTTGAATACATTCTGTAGGCTAGATTTTGAGTAAAAAATTGAAAAATGAAAAAATCAGTTTTGTATGTCCAACGATTACAAGAGTGAAAATTGACTTAATGGCTTCAAAATTCCTTTTAGAGGTAGATTTTTTATAGTTCTCGGTCGAGTTCTTTAGGCAAAATGATTGGTCCATAAATTTCAGAGATATTTGAGGTTAAAAATTTTTTGACATTTTTTAAAATCGTAATTTCTCGAGAACGGCTATATGTATCTGAATGGGGTGTGTGGAATTCGAAAGAGAATTAAAATACCTATATTTTATAAAAAAAATTAATTTTCTATCTATCACGATTCTTTAGTTATCATCAAAAACAAAAACGTGTTTTTCTTTAAAAACTCATAACTCCAATGATGTTATCATCAGTATATTATAAAACTATATAGTATTGGCGTCAAAATGTAATATGTTTAAATTTTCAAGATTGAATTCTTGAAGAAGATTCACCTAGTATCTCGGAAAAACAAAAAAAAAAAAGAAAATCAAATATTATATTATACGAATAGGGATAACATTAAATTCAAGGTTTTATTTATTTTTGCTTCCTCCTATTTATATTGATTTTATGCGTTTTTAAACCTAAAAAGCAAGGCTAAATTCATTTTCGCGATTTTACATAATTTTAGAGCAGAGGGAGAGAATGAATTTCTTTACACGATAGGTAAACAAAGTCACTTTTTAGAACATATTTTTATGTAAGAAAACGCCGAAAATCATTCATTTGTTACAAAAATTAATTTAATCTCTAAATTAAAAAAGATTTATATTTTATTTTTAAAAAACGCGCAGTGATATCTACCGCTAGGTGGTGTGGAATGAGGAAACGTCATTGAGTAGGCATTCGATGATTTTTTTTAATTTTTAAAAAACCAACCAACAAAATGAATTAAAATGTTTAAAAATTATATCTATTATAATCTATTATAATTATGAATTATGCATTATGAATGCATTATATTCTGCATTATTATAATTTATTTGTGAGTTGTGAACTTTTTTAAAAAAACACGTTTTTGTTAATAACAAAAGAACAATGATAGCTATAAATTTTTTTTTCTTAAAAAATATGAATTATGAAATATAAAAAAAAACACGTTTTTGTTAATAACAAAACAACCGTGATAGCTATTTGTTTTATTATAAAATATAGATATTTTACTTCTATTTCAAATGATAACTTTATTTATCAGCTCAAAATTTATATAAATTTGATATAAATAAATAATAAATAAATAAATAAATTTAAAAATTAACAATTTTTATTATTCATAAATGAATTTAATTATAATTATGCAATAAATTTTGTAAAAAATTATAAATTTTGTTATTAAAAATTAATTAAAGGAATCAACAAATTACGGTTGAGGAAGCTACGGGCCAATGAATTGGCAGCGGTTTTTTTATTTCTTTTTATTTATGTACACATCTACCCTTTTTAATTTTTTTTATCTTGGTACTTCACTAAATGTTACATTGTATACAAGATATTGTGAAAAGCCATTAGTATTTATAAGCGCATACGTTCATACCGCTAAAACAATTTAATTATATCTAACAACATACATTTATTATGTTGATATAAAATTTACGTATCAATTATAAATTAAATTTTTTTTAATATCATGTTGATGCGAAACAGAAAGGCAGAAAATCTAATGGTTGATTTATCTACTTACTTTACTTATGAAATTTTTGTACAATTATAGTTTAAATTTTAAAATCTTTGTATTGCTTTTTAAAAATAATGGCTTGTACTAAATTCATTTATTTTGAAGCAAACAACGTTTAAAGTTAAGTATAATTTATAGTTATAAATTTTTATTAATTAGTTTACTAGGAGAAATTTTTTTTTGGACCGGGATTTGAACACACGACTATGAAAATTGAACAAAAAGAAGAACTTTTTTGCTTCCTCAAAGAAGAAGCTTTGTAACGGTGAAACAAATTTTTTAAACAAAAAATGTTCAAAAACATGTTTTAAGACTTTTGGCGCTAAAATCCGTTGTTTTTGATAAAAAGAATTTTCGGGTTTGTGCGTGCGTGCGCGCGCGCGTGTGTGTGTGTGTGTGTCTGTGTGTGTGTGTGTCTGTGTGTGTGTGTGTGTGTGTGTGTGTGTGTAGAGGCGATAACTTTTAAATTAAAAGAATATTTTGTTTTAACGACGTGCATGAATTTATGAACAATTATCTATAACTTTCTGAGTTTTGAATAATTTTTAATTTTTCCTTTGGCAAGTCCCCGCCAAATTTCTTAAGGAGCAAATTGAGATCTTGAAAACTAAAATCGGTTGAGAAACAAAAAAGATTCTAGTGATTTATCAACAATTATTTGTAGTGACGATATCTAGTTTCTAGAAAATCGCCATTTTATGAAAAAAGTTATCTTAGTCATGTTAAATACACTTTATTTATAATACGTGGACGATCTCTATCATTTTAAATAAATAAATCACATTACAACTATGGTTTTTTTTAAATTTTAGGTAACTTCTACATTTAGCACTGCTTTGACCAGGGAGTCCGAGGAAAACCACCTTAAATTACCTACAATTTCTTTTTTTTTAATTTAAATTATCTCTAGCCTGTCATTTGTTATTAATGAAAATATGGTTTATATTTCATTAATTAATATCTCAAAAACTTTTTCATTTTTCCACTCAAAATTTTTACTACTTATTACACTTATCGAGTACAACATTGTGTTAAAATTTGAAGAGGTTATGTTGATTTGTTACCGAGAAAAAAATTATTTTTGAAAAAATGTGCGTTTTCTTTCCTTTACGATAACAGGAGTAAAAGTCAATGAATCGTTTTGAAATTTGGCAGAGAATTAGCTTTCTTATATCTAAGGAGTCAGTTCTTTGCCCAAAACAATCTGACTGTTGTGATCAAAAATATTTGAAGTTAAAATTTTTTTATAAATTTCTTATATTTGCATTTTTAAAAAGAATATTCGACTAATTGACTCATAATTTTTACCACTTATTACACTTATCGAGTACAACCTTGTGTTAACATTTCAAGAGGTTATGTTGATTTGTTACCGAGAAAAAAACTATTTTTTAAAAAATGTGCGTTTTCTTTCCTTTACGATAACAGGAGTAAAAGTCAATGAATCGTTTTGAAATTTGGCAGAGAATTAGCTTTTTTATATCTAAGGAGTCAGTTCTTTGCCCAAAACAATCTGACTGTTGTGATCAAAAATATTTGAAGTTAAAATTTTTTTATAAATTTCTTATATTTGCATTTTTAAAAAGAATATTCGACTAATTGACTCATAATTTTTACCACTTATTACACTTATCGAGTACAACCTTGTGTTAACATTTCAAGAGGTTATGTTGATTTGTTTCCGAGAAAAAAATTATTTTTGAAAACAAGTGCGTTTTCTTTCGTTAACGATATCAGGAGTGAAAGTCAATGAATCGTTTTGAAATTTGGCAAAGAATTAGCTGTTTTATATCTAAGGATTCAGTTCTTTGCCGAAAAAAATCTGACCGTTGTGACCAAAGCTATTTGATGTTAAAATTTGTTTATAAATTTCTTATATTTGCATTTTTAAAAAGAATATTCGATTGATTGACTCAAAATTCTTATCACTTATTACACTTATCGGGTACAACATTGTGTTAAAATTTCAAGAGGTCAACATTTTTTTACTCATTCCAAATTAGCCCCAAAACAGAAATATAAAGTTTTAGAGCAAAATATGCAATAGTTCTATTTAATTTGTATATCATATATAAATAAAAAACCGCTGCCAATTCATTGGCACGTAGGTTCCTCGAAATAATTTTTTGATTCCTTTTATTAAATTAAAATTCGATAACTAAATTTTTCACGAAAAAAATTGGAAAAATTTTATGGAAAATATTAACTTGTGATTTCAATTCTTATATGAATGGAAAACAATCTTCTTCAAGTTCTATTCTTCATCAAATTTTTCTTCTTCAAGTCCACTGTCAACGGCTTCTCGTCGTACATTGGTTCGAAATAAAAAAAATATTCTAAAGTTGTTCTTTGATTGTGTTTACAAGAAAAATTATTGTATGGGAGACATAACGCACATGCGGCACTGAGTATGAAATTGGTAGATGTCGGACAACAAATTTCTTTTCGTGTTACGTTGAACATTGAACGTGTTATATTAATGCGTTATGTGGAAAGGCTATTATAATGTGAGAGGATGTATTTTAAAAAATTTGATAGACAGATTTTTTCTTTCATTTTTCAATTTTTCAAGTTTTACATTTTTGTTAACAATAAAAAACCGTGATAACTAAAAAATTTTTCTTTTTAGAAAATATAAATATTTTAATTCTCTTTCAAATGCTACCCATCCCATTCAGATACAGAGAGCCATCCTCAAGAAATACATTTTAAAAATGTCTAGAAAAATTTTAACCTCAAATATCTCTGAAATTTATGAACCAATCATTTTTCCAAAAGAACTCATCCGAGAACTATCAATAATATACCTCTACAATGAATTTTGAAGCGAATAAGACAATTTTACTCTTGTAATAGTTGAACATATAAAACTCATTTTTTTCATTTTTCAATTTTTACGTTTTTGTTAATAACAAAAGAACCGTGATAGCTAGAGAATTAATTTTTTTAGAAAATATAGGTAATTTTATTCTCTTTCGAATGCCACCCACCCCATTTAGATACATGGAGCCGTTCTCGAGAAATTACGATTTAAAAAAAAATTGAAAAAAATTTTAACCTCAAATATCTCCGAAATTTATGGATCAATCCTTTCGCCCAAAGAACTCACTCGATTGGTATACAAAATCTACTCCTACAAAGAATTTCAAAGTGATTAAGCCAATTTTACTATAATTATTGAACGACAAAAAAAATCACTTTTTTTTATAAATTATTTTTTTTCTCAAAAAATAATGAATAAAAAAACCTAGAAATTTAGTAAGTTATAGTACTTAATATCCTTTATAACCAAAAAAAATATTCATCTTAATCTTTTTTTAATTTCGAAATATAACCTATTTACAAAAAATTACGTTTTCACCAATAACTTATGACGAAATATAGCTACCTACTTTTTTTTTTTTAATTCTAGATAATTTTATCCTACATACAGAGAATTCATGATGTATAAACAATATTTGTTCTAAATATTTAAAAAATCGAAAATAAAAATTTTGAAAATTAAAAAATGGCTATAAAAGAAAAATTAAATTTTACAAAAAAGAATATTGACCCCAATTGTGGAAGCAAAATCTAAAAAAATGATCACTCTCCCGTTAAAATCGGTCGAGTAGATCATGAGATATCAGCGTATATGGACACACACACACACACACACACACACACACACACACACACACACACACACACACATCCATACGGACATTTTCTAAAAATAGTGTATTTCGATTCCAAATTTGCTAAATAACATTTCTAACACATTATCTCATAAACTTTTTTTTTTACTATCACAAAGCTTCCTCTAGGAGGAAGCAATAATTATTGTGTGCTAGGGCATATCCCCGAGTAATTTCAGATTGAGTCCCGCGGGAACATGTACTAGGGCAACGATAATAATTGATTTTCAAAATATGAATTTCGTAAAAATTTCATAAAAATATTTCATAAAAATATCGATTCTTAAATATGAAAAAAATTACCTCTCTGTTAAATTTCAAAACGATTCGTGTCTTTTGTTAAGAAGTATAACTTAGTTATTATATTTGTGTGATTGTTACAACGATGGATTAACTTTAAACCACTGAGTCGAGCAGGATAGTAGTTAAATACCTGTTTCAAAACAAATATTTATTAGATTATTGCCAATACATACACTGCTAAATTCTGCATGAAAATTAATGTATGTACTGGAAGCAAAATTTCATTGCAGTACATTAAATTTAATGCAAATTTTATTAAATTTAATGTACGGAAAGCAAAATTTTATCTCGCAGTACATGAAATTTAGTGTAAATTGCATTAAACTTAATGTAAATTTTATTAAATTTAATCTACATTGCATTAAATTTAATGTACTACGATGTAATTTTGCTTCCAGTACATACATTAATTTTCATGCAGAATTTAACAGTGTACTTTCCTTTCTCAAACTAATGTATTTCTTTAAAATTTTTTATAACAATAATTAATTGTTTGTATAGGATACATAAATGAAAAAACAAAAAAAATATTTTTTATATTTAGTCAAATTGTTTAACAAACAACAAAGATCCACGAAGAAAACAGTTTTATTTATTAATAAAGTTTTGTTGTGAAAAATTTACTTTTGTTTTTAAAATTTTAAAAATGGAATCGATAAATTATTTTGAGGAAGCATCTTTCCAATGAATTGACAGCGGTTTTTTATATTATCTTTAGTTTAAGTTTAAGTTCTAGTTATTGGTGTTTTAACTTAAGTTTAGTAAAATGCAATTTTGAAATTATTTACGTTTGCACTCTAAGAAAACGCTTAATTTATAGGTACATAAATACAGCTATCGAACCTCCTTAAGATGACATACAAAGAATGCATTAGGTTGGTAAAGGCGCTTATGGTAGATTGTTAATCATATGTGTATCTTGCATCTGATGGCCAATTGTCTACCAGGAAAGGTTTCGTTTAAATAAATGAACACCATTTATTCTTAAACGACGTTTCGGACACTTTTTCCGTGTCCCTCTTCAGGTAATTAAGTCAGGATGTAATGATAACGGAAGACTGTCCGTTTCGTCAATGACCGTCAATGTCCGTTTGACGAAACGGACAGTCTCCCGCTATCATTACATTAAATTTAATTTCGTTCAAAGTTTTTGAAAAAACGGCTTGATATTTCGGCTCCAAACTTTGACTGGATGATAGAACGTTAAAAAACACAGAAGAGTGTTCTCTTGATTTTTTGTGATTCGACGTATTTTATTTTTAATCAGCTTGAAACTGTGTGAATTGCTCGGTCGGTAATAGTACGAGTAAGGCATCCCCTTAAAAGTTAATGTATTACAATTACTCGTGGTTATCTAAGGTTATCAGCTCTGTCGGTAAGGTAGAATTGCCGTTAAGGTAGGATTCGTATGTAAATAGTGAGCGGGGACGTGAAGTAACTCGTCTAAATTTCCAAGAATCTCAAAAATATTGCACACACATACATAAATACATACGCTTTTTTAAAACCTATTATCTGACTCAGGAACCTCAAAAATATTGAAATTCATAATAATCTTTATTTGAAAATTTTCATCATTACAAAGCTTTCTCTTTCAGAAAGCAAAATTTACAGAAATTATGTTAGGACGCACAAGGAGCAAATCTTCGAATCTATGTGGTCGATTTAGGCCAGACAGGAACCAGACTTAAACAACCTCTTCTCGAATTCACCCACGAACTCAACGGAATCGGATAGAGCCTAAAATTCTGAACAAAATTTCCCCTACAATTTTTTCATAGGATCAATATTTACAGGTATTATTAACTAAAAACGAGAATCGGTCGTGCCTAATTAACATGTAACAGCCAATGAGCGTTGCCGGCGCGGCGTGTGGTGGGAAAGTGGACGGAGCTAATGCACCGGGACTGGAGGGGAAGGAGAGGCCCGGCCGCTGGAGCATACACGGCTATCCGAATACACGTTGAACAGGCCCAACTCTCTCTCGCTCTCTCGCTCTCTCTCGCACTTCGTCACTCCCTCTTCCATTTTTTACGTATACTGATAGAAAGAATCATTTCCGATAAAGTTGGTGACTTAACTGTTAATGAATATGCATTTGAAAAAAGTTAAAGTCACGTACATTAACAGTTAAGGAATGAATCCATTGCCACAAGACTTTACAAAACGCCATTTCTTAAATGTTAAGAAACGTATGGAAGGCGTGGTCTAGGTGTTCGGGGTGGCCGATAATGGAGTCTAGGTGGTGCGTACTGTAGGTTTTTGCGTCTAGTATTGGAAATCCACGAATGCGTGATCTAGGTGTTCGGGGTGGTCGATGACGGGTGATACGCTCCGTAGTTTTTGACCTCTAGGTGTCAGACCGCATCCACTGCTTGATTTAGGTGTTCGGGGTAGCCCATGACGGAGTCTAGGTGGTGCGCACCATAGTTTTCATCACGTTTTCGATGTGTTCCAACACCTAGAGGAAAAAAAAGAGGATCCTATGAAAAAATTGTAGAGGAACTTTTTGTTCAGAATTTTATGCTCTATCCGATGTCGTTGTGTTCGTGGGTGAATTCGAGAACAGGTTGTATTGTTTGTTTTTGTTTCATATTTCTCTAATAAAATATTAAAACAAAACAAACATTAACGCGGGCTGTTTTGGAACTTATATTCGGAATCAATATGAACTTTACATCAGACGGTTATTTAACAAGAGCCGAATTTTTATTATAAATTTTATGTTTAATTTAAGATAACTAGCGAACTTCGAGCGCACTGCACGTAAATCTTATGGTTTGCTGAATTTTTGAGAGGCAGGTTTAAAAAGGCGTTATATGGAGAAATGAAAAGTATCATCGCGCGGGGCATCATCGTTAACTGGACTAGGGTAGCGGTGGGGGTTACTGCGTGGTTAGCATAACTTCTCAGATTTTTAGTCCAGTATGATCGTATAATGAACAATATATTGAGCGTTGGACTCATTTTATTAATTAGAACATCCATCTTGATCGATTAAAACCTAAAGTTTTACTGAAAATTAACTTTAAATGTTTAAATATCAATATGAACTTTAGGTGATGTATGCGGCAATTACTGACATCCCATAAGTACACGGCTTCTAATTACGGCGCCTCGATTACCGCGCTCTGTGTGAAAAGATAGGGCACTGTAATTGGGGAGGACACAGTAACTCCCACATCTACCCTACCAGATAATGCTTTCTTCAACAGAAAATAATAATAGTTAAATAACAATAATAATAATAATAATAATAATAATAATAATAATAATAATAATAGTTAATGTTCCAGATTCACCTTCTTTAACTGAACTATTGATAATGCATTTTTAAACCGCACTCCCAGATAACGCTTTCTTCAACTGAACTCTTAGATATCGCCTTTTTAAACCGAACTCCCAGACAACGTCTTTTTACTCTCGAAATTAAATTCAGTGAAAAATCACTATTTCAGAGTGTAAAGTCGGGCACTGTCGAAATAGTGCATATGCACTCTGAAATAGCGTATATACACTACTAAACAGTGGCTGTGCTGATAATTCAGTGTATATACACTATTTCGGAGTACATAGCACTATTTCGAAAGTGCCCGATTTTACACTCTAAAATAGTGATTTTTTACTATATTTAATTTAGAGAGATACATGTAGTTATTTTTCACAATGGTTTTAGCCTTCATTCGAAATGTATCACATTTGGTGTTTACAAATTAAGAATCCAAGGTTATGATGGTAGTAAAATGTTAATCAACTGTTATAATAAAAACCTAGCTAATACATGAATTGTAAATTAATCATATACAGTTCAAAGTGTAGAGTTTCTTTTCTACTATGGAGATAGATTTTACATGTAACTTTTATTTTTGAATGTATATTTAAAAAAATAACATTTTGAAATATATTTCGTTAAATATATTTAGTTTAGGGAAGTTAAGGACGTTCTCCGAAAAATCACATTTATTGTGATTTTTCTGAAACTTGATGAGAAAGCTTCATTTAGCATCCTTAGTATACGCTTCAAAGTCCTACATCCAAAGCGGTATTCAAAATAGAAATATTTTACTTCAAAATTGCAGCGTTAACATAGGATCTTTATCTAAGCTCGTTGGAAAGATACATATTGATTTACTGTCAAAAAGGTTTTCTTTGTGGTTTTATCAACCGTGAGGCATAAAACTAGAAATCAAGAGGAGTAAATGGTATAATTTTCAATATGACAAGCGGTATTAATTTCACAGACATGGCAACATAAAGAAAACTTCCATGCTATTTGTGTATTTATAGTCACACTGTGGAAGTGATATTTATTTCAAATATCGTATTGACACCTTTTTTCTTACATTGTCATTTTTTATTATTTATAGAGTAGTGTTTAGTGGCTCATGAAGGCTTTCCATCATAAATAATATTTTTAGATCACAATTTTTGCGATATTGATGAAGGGGAGAATGGGGCTAACTTGTACACTCAGGGTCAATTAATTTGAAGCTAATACTTTTGCGCTTCGGTAAAATGACTGTTTGTTTTACAATAAAATGAAAATTAAGAAAGCTTATAAGCATCCAAAACCCAAAAGTTACGAAAATTATAAATTGCACTACCTTAAAATCAAAAGTGCACAAAAGAAAAGTGTAAAATATAGTCCCACTCTCTCCTATATGGGTAAATCCACGAAACCGTGCGATTGTAACTTTTTTTAAGTAATTTATTGCTGCTATTAAGGGGGCTAGACATCTTTTTTTCTGAAATAAAAAAGTCATATTTTAATACATAAATGTAAACTAATTATTTCCCACTTTTTACACAGAAAAGGTGGTATATTTACCTCACCTCAGACCTTGGTCTGGGCCCTTTATATTGTCCAAAACCATAGTGATCGATGAAAGAAGTTTTTTCACTATCCGTAAGCTTTGAAATTTTCCTGTGGATGGATTGACTCCAGATTTGAACTAAATTACTCCTGAATAGTATAATTCTCAAATGAGTGTAGGGATTTTTGATCCGATGAGAAAAAAAATTTTGTGCTGTTTTTCAAGAATTAAAAAAAAATTTTTTTAATTTTTTCAAAATTTTTCTGATGTAAAAATTTTTTCTGACATTTAATCCTAAATCCCTACACTCATATGAGAATTATACTATTGAGGAGTAATTTAGTTCAAATCTGGAGTCAATCCATCCACAGGAAAATTTCAAAGCTTACGGATAGTGAAAAAACGTGTTTTATCGATGACTATGGTTCTGGACCATATAAAAGGTTCATCGGAGAAAGTTCTAAGGTAAGGTAAATATACCCACTTTTATATGTAAAAAGTATGAAATAATTAGTTTTCAATTATGTATTAAAATTTGACTTCTTATTTCAGAAAAAAGGTGTGTAGCCCCCTTAACGGAGCGTGCGAAGCACATAAACGACACAGGATATAACATTTACGTTGAATTTTTACATATCAAGGAGCGCGGGAGCGCTCCGAAGGCAAGTATAGAAGAGCCTTAGGAGTGACCGCGCGATGATATACATTGAAATGGATGTACGAGAAAATCAATACACTTATATACCTATTGCGTTAGTTTCAACTATATAACATATCCCTCTTAATCGAAAGCCATTTCATTACTATACACAAATCAAAAGATTTTATTTAAAAAGATTATCTCGTTTAAAAGATATAGAGAGCTGAATGTTTTTATGTCCACTTTCCGATTCTAAATTTTCTCCATAGTTTCAGACTCTCATCCGGTGTTGCGACTTCCTGTCACGTGACCTACACACACACACACACACACACACACACACACTCACACACACACACACACACACACACACATACACACACACACACACACATACACACAATATCACGGATGATTGTTTATAGTATAGGTATATATATTCGTTTCAATAATCAAAGATCTGATGAAGTCGACTGACGTAAAGAATAAAAGAATTTATTTACGAGCATCAATGAGGCAACAACATTTTTTAGATAAGTATTAAAATGACTAAATGTTAAATAGTAATTTTTTTAAAGATTTGATACTTTGTGAAAATTTTTATTTACAGATAAGTAGTCAAGATTAATATATATTCAAAGATCTCAAGTAGTCAACTGGTTATCGAAGAATTCATCTATTCATGTATCAATCAACGGGCGAATAATATATATTCCCTTGTCTTATATATATATTCCCGTGTCTGGGCGATGACGACCTAACCTTACACATCTTTACACACACAGATGTTACAAATGTTATCATATCGTCGTGAGTTAGTTTAAAATTAAAATTAATTAATTATTCAAAGATCTCAAGTAGGTAAGTGGTGACAGAAGAATTCATCTATTCATATATCAATCAACGGGGGTTTTATTAGATAAGTATTGAACAGCAAAATGTTAAATGGCTACAATCATTTTTAAAAAATTGATAATTTTTGTGAATTTTTTTTATATTTACAGATTATACAAGATTTGTTTACAATCATTGAAATTTGATGAGGTGAAGAATATTTATTGATATATACGAGGGTCATTTGATAAGTACCTAGCCTACAAATGAAAACACCAAAATTTTACAAAAAATAAAATTTATTTTTCAATGTAGTCCCCTTTTAGTTGAATACACTTGGTCCAGCGGTGTTCCAATTTTTTTAACCCCGTTGAAAAAAATGTTTTCTCTTG
Source organism: Torymus aiolomorphi (assembly GCA_036365515.1). NCBI lineage: Eukaryota > Metazoa > Arthropoda > Insecta > Hymenoptera > Torymidae > Torymus > Torymus aiolomorphi. Next base: position 9,178,943 of record CM070875.1, on the reverse strand, counting down.
GTTTGCAAAATAGGCCTCCGTGGCGGGGATTATTTCGTTATTGGAGTGGAATCTCTTCCCGGCGAGCGAATTTTTTAGGTTCGGAAACAAAAAAAAGTCGCACGGAGCCAAATCTGGAGAATACGGTGGATGGGGCAGCAGTTCGTAGCGTAATTCGACCAATTTAGCCGTGGCGAGTGCAGAAGTGAGAGCCGGTGCATTATCGTGGTGGAAAAGCACTTTCTTTTTAGACAAATGGGGCCGTTTTTCTTCTAACACGGCGTCAAATCAGCTCAATAGTTCGGCGTAGTACTGTCCTGTGACCGTTTTGCCCTTCTCCAGATAGTCAATAAAAATCACACCTTGAGAATCCTAGAAAACAGTGGCCGTCACCTTTCCGGCCGACGGGACCGTCTTCGCCTTCTTCGGAGCAGGTTCACCGGGTAAGGTCTACTGTTTTGACTGCTCCTTGGTCTCTGGAGTGTAGCAGTGAATCCATGTTTCGTCGACGGTCACGTAACGACGCAAAAACTCTTTTGGATTGCGATTAAACAGCTCCAAACACTGCTCTGAACTGGTCACACGGATGCGCTTGTTGTCTGCAGTCAGCAAACGCGGCACCCACCTTGCTGACAGCTTCCTCATGCCTAAAATCTCATGTAGGATATGCTACACATGTTCTTCTGAGATGCCCACTATCGCAGCTATCTCGTGCACCTTTAATCGGCGGTCTGACAAAACGATATCGTGTATTTTTGTCACGTTCTCCTCCGTAGTGGCTGTTTTCGGAGCACCTGGGCGTGGATCATCAAAAACCGACGTACGACCACGTTGAAACTCGTTATACCAAAATTTAACGGTCGCCATCGAAGGAGAAGCATCCCCATACACTGCATCCAAGCGTTCTTTAATTTCACTGCGCGATTTCCCTTCCAAAAACAAGAATCGAATCACCGACCGATATTGTTCTTTCTCCATTTTTTCAAAAATCAACGGACACATTTGCTTTCACACGCTCTCAAAAATAAACTACAACTCCGATCCGGCTGAAATTTCCTCTGTAACCGTTTACAGGAAGATACTGCACTGTAGTGTATTTCTGGTGCGATAGTGGCACCATCTGGCGGTGAGGCTAGGTACTTGTCAAATGACCCTCGTACTACAATATAATTTATGATGCCGATTTGAAATATTGGTTTGAGCGTTGGTTTAAAAAGCATCGTGTCATCTTTAAAAAACTTAACCGATATCAGTGTTGTGCATATTTATTCAAGTGCCAATGAAAAAATTATGTCTAATGAACATGGAAATACGGAAAAGGGGAAAAATGATGTGTTATTGCGAAAATTTCAAGGAATGAAAGTGCTCAGTTAATCTATTTTATGACTTTCTTATGGTAGGAGATGTCAAAATGTTTCAGAGACGTTTTTAGTACATATTTTTCTATACAAGATTCAGATAATAATAATGCTTAATTCATCAACTGGTTGTGTTTTTAATTTTACAAGATTATGTGTAGCAATAATCCTCCGTTATTAATTTAAATAGTTTCTTATATAGTAATAATTTTAACAAAACCCAAGTGTTGACAATGGTGAGGGACGCCCAATGTTTCACAGGTGTCATTTGGTCTGCAAATATTACAGTACATATGGCCAAATCCATTTCAAATCAGGTGGACCGCGTATGCCTATGTCACCGATCATTTTGGAATTAAAGTATTCATGTTCTTCTCCAAAAATTATTTGACCCGTATATTTTTATTTTTTTGTTGCATCAAAATTTCATGCGTTCAGCAATGGCAAAAAATTCCGAGAAAAACCTTACTTAGAAAAAAATTTTTTCAATGTAATTTTCAAACCGCTACTGCTTCACCAGTTTTTTAAGCTTTTTAGCGTGTAACACATAATTTCACTAAGGTTTGAGCCCTCTTTCACGTTCTTTATGTTATTTAAAAAAAAAATAAAAAATGCACGAGTTATGTACTTTTTACTGAAAAAGGCACTTTTTAGAAAAGTGCATTTTTCTCAAAAACGCCATTTTTTTTGCTCAATTTTTTTTTGCTCAATTTTTTTTTGTCCTGATAGAGGGCCTAAATACCTATCTAGACGTATTTGTGAAATTCCCGACCCATGCCCAGGAATAGCGATCATTAATGAGATAGTACACAAACAAATTTTTCACGCTTAAGCCTTACATATATTCAATGGTATAACAGTCAATATAAAGGTTTTTATCTTTGTGCGTAAGCAATATACAAGTACACATAGTATCTGTTGTATTTTTTATTTTTGTCTTTTAGATTTTTTATTTTTATATCTACCTTTCTTTTTCTGCTCCATTGTTCTTACTTCAGTAAGGGGACAATCAGCGGTCTTTGCTGTTAAACAATGTACTTTATCATTGCACGTTTCTTTAATCCATAAATGAGTTTTTTGAATTCCAGGATACTTAGGAGTAGCAAGCCAATCAACATTTTTTACTTTTCTAAACTCTACTACGTCAATGTCTTGTAAATGTATTATTTTAATTGCATCTGTATATTTTTCAACGTGCTCTACAAAATCATTAGCATTTTGAATGGATTTTTCATGGGGATCTCGAAGATTATGCGAAGTAGCATAATGCTTTATAAGTCCACCCACACCATCTACAGATCCTTTGCCGTGTCCAGTAGCAAAGAACAACCATTTTATATCAAATGGTGCTCGTTTTAATTCATATAATTGAAAGCGATTTTTAAAGTGGCTAGCGGCGCCATCTGATACAATGGTAATTTTTTTTATTGAATCACGACAATTGTCTTTCAAGTAGATTATAATGTTTTCTATTGCTAGCAAAGCATAGGCTGAATCATGTTGATCCCCTTGATAAGATACTGCTGTGAAAATAGAAATTTGATCATTAACCCAATGATTTCCTTGAACAGCTTTATTATGAATTACAGCCAAGTTTTCAGCGAAGTCTATTTGAAGAACTAAATGATGTGGGTCTTTTTTAGCATTTTCTCTTTCTGCTTCTATAGCTTTGCGTTGTATATTTTTTACATACATGTGAATACTAATCTTCATAGTCCGAACCGAAAGTTCCTCTTTAAAAGCAGAAATTGGCACTGTTTTTTTAATCAAGTTACCATTTTCCCACAAAGCATATGTAATTTCTTCTGTGCTTTCTACATCTTGCAGTTTTAGAACATGAAACGTAATTCCGTTACTGCCTGGACAAATTTTACATTCCTGCAAATAACATAAATCAGATGGCTCAGAACACTTTGTTGCGTTTATTATTTCTGACCGAAGTTCATCCAACTCTGTAATGTTACTCCCTCTGAAATTAATCAAGCTCGTAAGAAATAAATCATAATTTACGCAATAGATACAGAGACAAACTTCTTTGATGGGGCTAAGTAAAACATATTTTGGTCGCAAACTATAAAACTTCGATTTACCAATTTTTAATTCCGGATAATCATTTTTGAATGCTTTATACGTTGCTTTCAGACTTTGAGTAAGAAAACGTTTAACTTTCTTCTCTTTTTTATCATTTATTTTAACGGTAATAATGTCACTCTTATTAGGACTCTGTTTTGAACAATTAAAATCGTCATTTATATAATATTCCATAACAATTTGTTCGGTCCTTTCGTCAATTGGATGGCCTGTGTACGCTTCTGGTTCTGAATAAACTCCCTTTTCTTGTGCAAGACTTTTCGCTCTTTCTATCATGTACAATGTTATGTCTGGAAATAAAGATAAAATTTCATTTTTCGTTAAGGATGAGGGTAGCAAAGTCAGAATTTTTACTTTTTCTGATACCGTAGAACACTTTTGCAAGGCTAAACCAACATTTTGTACCCATTCTGTACAACGGCATGCAGTTGATTCGTTTGCTTTTATAGAAACGTCATAAACATTATTCAACTTCACATCGAGGGCATTAGACAATGTTGAAAGTATATTTTTCGTTTTCTTTTTTACGTAATTTTCAATTGATTTTTCACGTATAAGATTTTTCCTCTTAAGAGGCGATACACATCCTGAGAAAAATGTACTTATTTTATTATTAAATTCTTCCACGCGTTCTGAAGTACTTGGCAAAAAATCTTCATCTCTATCGATTCCGTTGTCAATAAAATTATCATCCGTTGAAAATTCATTGTCAGTGCTAGTCACCAATTCTAAAGCATGCTCGTAACAACGTCTACACAGATATGTAGAAGGGGGTCAAAGGTAAATTAGAATAGAGAAGCTTCAATAGATGAGCAAGATTCTCAAGTTGTTTAAGGTGGCTCATGCGTTTGGTGCCATATCAAGTCGGGGCCCCGCAAGGGGCTTCTTTATTATTGCCAAATTAAGTTAACGTATTTTACACAAATTTATTGTAAATAACTTCTAAATGTTCAAACAAAAAAAAAAGATTTTATAAATAAGTAAAAACTTTGCTAATTTGTCGCTACATTTATATGAGTGGTCGCAGTGCGCATGCGCAGTAACACATTTGTAACATTTATTGTTAATATCTTTTTTGTTTGGTCGTTAACCTATAATTCTGATGATATCATTAGATTCTTCACAAAAAAATCTTTAATTTCATATATTGTACATTAAAAACTGCTTTTTTACAAGTTACTACGAAGCAATAAACTGTTCATTCCCATAAGGTTATGTGTTAAACGTACCTATTTATAAACTCAGTTTTTTCGATAATTTGGTCGTTGACCTACAATTTTCTTAGTACAGATCGAAAGTTTAATGTCTAAAGAACATATTTGTTAAGTTTAAGATATATCTGCTTTTTTATAAGAAATCGCATGAGCCACCTTAAAACGCACGGAATTAGGTTCGTAAAAAATTTGTTTGTGCTTATTTAAAAAATCTGCACATTTGATTCTCTTCGTTGAATAATTTTGAGACATCGTAGTTAAGTTAATCAGGTGAAATATATAATAATTTTCAAAAATATGATAGTTTTAAAAGAAAGAAGAAGAAAGAAGGGATGGTGGGGGCCCCCTCCGTCGCCCCCTACCAGTGAGGTACAGCCTGCCCGGATCACCGTCCTGGAGCCCCGTACGTAGAAATGAATCCACGTAGGAGGAGCCTGGGCGATTCCAGTTACCTCTCCTTAAAGAAGGAAATCAAAAAGAGGAAGTTGTGCGTTACCCTGTGAGGGCATTTCCACACTATCAGAAGTTATAGAGCAAAAACGGTTGTATGGCTGGACTACTATGTGGAGTGTAGAATGGGGAAAAACCTCGCTAGGAGTAAAAACCCATGATAGTTTTAAAAAATACTGGAGGTGTACTTATAGCAGAAACCGAACTTTTCTTGGTACATAAAAGATCTAATGATAGCCATCTAGCGGACCAATGTATAAGTACATAAACTCATGCGTATACATATATGCATTACTTACGCTCATGTACATATATGTATTACTTAAATACTAAAAACAAAGGTAGTTATAAAAATAAAAAATCTAAAAAACAAAAATAAAAAATACAACAGATACTACGAGGGGTGTTCAAAAAGTAAGTTTCCCTGCTCCGGGAAAAAAGCAAAACACAATTTTTAGGTTAAAGTAACATATGTATTTATTGTTTGACTTATAAACTATTTTTCTACATAGTCCCCTTGGACTTGAATACATTTTTATATCTGTTCTCAAGCTTTGACAAACCTTGTTTATAAAAATCCGTGCCCTGTTTTTTAAAGAATAATTTAACGATGTCTTTCACTTCATCATTTGAATTGAAGTGATGGCCACCCAAACTTTCCTTTAATTTAGGAAAAAGAAAAAAGTCACTTGGTGCGAGATCTGGAGAGTAGGGTGGGTGATCAAAAATTTCCCATTTGAATTTTTCCAGTAAGGTTTGTGTTTTTTTGCTGAATGAGGCCGTGCATTGTCGTGAAAAAGCAACACTTTTCTCGATAATTTTCCAGGACGCTTTCGTTTAACGGCACTTTTAAGTTTATTTAGCACTTCACAGTAACGATCTGCATTTATCGTGGTACCGGATTCAAGAAAATCAATCAACAGAACACCTTCGTTGTCCCAAAAAACTGTTTGCAGTTAAAAAGCGAATAACTGCACGCAACTCACAGGTGGACATGTTTTTCACAGGTAGCTCCATGGTTTCCGAGCCGGTACTGATGAAAAAAATTTTTTCGGCAGCTAAGACCGGTTTCGCTCTTATCGGTATATCCTAAACTAAAACTATGTACGGTCCCAGCTCGCTAGATGGCGCTGGGGCAAAACGGCAGACTAGGGAAACTTACTTTTTGAACACCCCTCGTATGTGTACTTGTATATTGCTTACGCACAAAGAACAAAACCTTTATATTGACTGTTATACCATTGACTATATGTAAGGGTTAAGCGTGAAAAATTTGTTTGTGTATTATCTCATTAATGATCGCTATTCCTGGGCACGGGTCGGGAATTTCACAAATACGTCTAGATAGTTATTTAGGTCCTCTATCAGGACAAAAAAAAATTGAGCAAAAAAAATGGCGTTTTTGAGAAAAATGCACTTTTCTAAAAAGTGCCTTTTTCAGTAAAAAGTACATAACTCGTGCATTTTTTATTTTTTTTTTTAAATAACATAAAGAACGTGAAAGAGGGCTCAAACCTTAGTGAAATTATATGTTACACGCTAAAAAGCTTAAAAAACTGGTGAAGCAGTAGCGGTTTGAAAATTACATTGAAAAAATTTTTTTCTAAGTAAGGTTTTTCTCGGAATTTTTTGCCATTGCTGAACGCATGAAATTTTGATACAACAAAAAAATTAAAATATACGGGTCAAATAATTTTTGGAGAAGAACATGAATACTTTAATTCCAAAATGATCGGTGACATAGGCATACGCGGTCCACCTGATTTGAAATGGATTCGGCCATATATAAAATTTAAGAAAATAAAAAATAGATACTTTGTGTGACTTTTCTTTTTCATTTCCAGATTCTCATAGTCTTTGGTGAATATATTAAACAGTGCAATTCAAGTAAACATTCCAGCTTTAATGAAGAGAAATTTCTCATATGCTTTGTACGTATAGGAGAGATACATATAACTCACATGACAGACTATAGATTTCGAAGACTTATGGAATAAGCTTAGCCTGTGCTTTTCGCGAGTGATTAGAATATAGAATTAGAAGATTAGAATCAGTTGATAGAATCTGACTGATAAGAAATAACATAGTGATCTATCTACCCAATACAAATATTATTATTGTATACTTAAAAAGTGACTTAAAAAGTGATCAGTGTTCATAAATATAATATAATTATAGTGAAGTCAGGGCAAGTTTTCAGATCAGATATAATAAAATTTTTTGTGTAATAAATAAAATATAGTAGCGGTATGATGTGTTAAATGAAGTGTATAATTTAGAACCTCTATTTAAAATCAGAATTTAAAATATTAGTCAAAGTCTTGGTTAAAAAAAGGATTTTTTGTCTATACTTCAAGAAACTTAGTCGATATTAGTGCTGTTCTGTTGTACATATTTACTTAAACACCAATTAAAAGATTATGCCAAATGAACATTAAGATACAGAAAAAAGAAAAGATGATGGGTTATTGTTGTGAAAATTTCAACAAATAAAAGTACTCAGTTAATCTAATGTTATAATTTTCTCACGGTGGGAAACGTCAAAATGTTCAGAGAAGTTCTCAGCAATTCTTAGTTCATAAACTGATTGTTTTTAATTTTACAAGATGTGTGGCAATCATGGATAATTCAATGAATAATTATATCAAGATGTTTTACATTTTCTACTATAAAAAAATGTCGAGAAACCTTTTTTGGCTCAATGATTCTTAGTTCATAAACTTTTGTTGTTAATTTTGTAAGATGTGTCTGATTGGTTCTTAATTCAAGTGGTTTCTATTGAAAACTTCAACGAATCCAAGTGTTGAAAATTATTATTTTATAACTAATGATTGGCTTATGGTGAGGGGCGCCAAATGTTTCAGTGGAGCCATCTGTTCTGTGAATATATGAGCAAGATATTGTTATTGAAAAACAGAAGTACTGGTTATGGAAAAAAGAAGTGAATTGTACAATGCTAAAGATGAATTATGGCGTATGAAATTTCTAATACAGTTGCCAAAGTCGAATAGAAATCTAGATATTTTATATTAACTTTATGTCACAAGTGCACGTAGTGTATTTGGAACGGCTGATCAGAGGAACATAATATTAAATAGAACTAGAATATATGATATATGCCATTATTATAATATTTTATAATATTTGAATAAAACATGAGAAGAATAATGATTTAAAAATGTGTTAAAAGTTTGAAATCAGTCCGATCAGTTGAAAATAATCTCAAATCTGAAATAAGACTGCCATATATTTTATTTTATTATGATAATTTTTTAAAAGATTTGAAATAGATGATTGAAAATAACAAGATAAATACAATAAGATTGCTCGTCAAAGTGGAATAGAAGTTTAAATATTTTTTAAAATACATATTCCGAACAACATTTTTATTGACATTTTTATGTTTATGGGTTATTTTCATGAATTTGTCAAAATTAAATCGAACAAGTATGCTACATTAGAAAGTTTTATTAAATATCTAAAAAAACATTTTAAAAATGTTTAAACTAAGGCAAGTATTAGTTTCTCTCTCCCTCCCTTTCTCTTCCTCTCCCTCCCTCTCTTTCCTACCCCTCTCTCTCCCTCTCTCCCTCTCTCTCTCTCTCAACATCCGTCAAACTGAGTACCAAAAACTTTAATGAGAGCTTAAATATTTCTTTAAAACAATCAACACGTTTTTTAAAAGCTAATTTTTTTAGTACGTTCTAACAACACAATTTGTCTAGTCCTTTTAATTCTTCTAGTCTCATCTATTCAATAAGCTCTCTCTACAAATGGTAATAATTTTTTTCATGACTATACAAATAAATATAAAACTTTCTACGAAAGTATAAAATAAGGCAAATATAGACGTTTTTTCTGCATAATCTATAAAAAAACAGCACAATTTGCCTAGTCGTTTTATTTCTTCGAATCTCGAAATGTATTTAAATGTGTTCATCTTTCTGTACAAATTAAACACAAGAAAGCACTGAAATCAATTTATTGTAGTCAAGTACCCATAAGTTAACTTGACTGACATAATACAACTTTTCATACCTACTTATCAAACATATTCAGCCAGCGGACATAAAGTACTATACTTAACGCCCAAGAGACATAATAGCTCATATACAGCTCTTACAAAACTTTATAGAACCTACGCACTTTACGCCCGTGTGGACAAAAATTATTTCAATTATATAATATTATATAAGTACATTCAAATTTTTCATTGAAATCAAACAAACGAAAATTGTGAAATCAATTACCGATAGTCAAGTAATGCAAACAACTCTCCGAAACAACTGTACGACTGTTCTGAGAACTGTATTCTAATTTTTTCATTCTTCTATACAAATTAAACACAAGAAAGTACTGAAATCAATTTATTGTAGTCAAGTACCCATAAGTTAACTTGACTGACATAATAGAACTTTTAGTACCTTGCGTGTAAAATTACATTTTACGCCCACGTTGTATCTTCAAAAATATTCAGCCAGCGGGCATAAAGTACTACTTAACGCCTAACAGGCGCAATAGCTCTCATACTCCTACAGAACTTTATAGAACCTACGCACTTTACGCCCGTGTGGGCGAATATTATTTTAATTATATAACTATTATGCCTTCTTTTTATTTCTAAAATTCATAAGAATTTTTTCAGATATTTACGAAAAGTCAAAGCCTATATAAAAAAATTACATAGTTACCACCACATCACCATTTTTCATTATTCTTTCTCAATTTTGAAATTTCTATAATATTACGCATTTTGGGAGGACAAGAGAAGTCTAGAGCTCCTCTAGCAGGGGTGGTCCTCCGTTCTCCCATACATTATACTTGGCGGGCCCGACGGTTTGCAGTTTACAGATGGACTATTTTTTCCATAAATGTAGAATACTACATTTTTTGCATAAATTCATTAACAATGTTTATATGAGCACTATAAATAATTACGGTCGCTCTAATTTTTAAAATTGGTTCCGTTTAAGTACAATAATTCCATATGAACGTGCCCCCTCAGTTTCAAAATCCTACAATCCCATTAGCCAATTCGGGTGTAATCATTAATCTTACATTGGAATTGTCCAATGGGATTCTAGCTTTTTAAAACTGCGGGGGCACGTTCCACGCGAATCACTGTCCACTGGGTGTACTGTGTGCATAAACATGATTTATTACTTTTATTACCAAAAATATTATTCCTTGTGTCCGTTTTTTTTAGACACTAGAAAATTCATATAAATTTATAATCCTATATTGAAAAGAGCTTGTGTGTGTCTTTTTTTAAACGCTGAAAAATTCATATAAATTTATAGCCTATATAGGTAATGAAAAGAGCTTTACACTTTACTAACTAGATTCATCAGTATTTAATATGTAGAAGCAATCGGTTTATACAATTTACCTGATCTTTAAACATATGAATATTTACATGAAAATGACCAATTGACCATGTCTACACTTTGAACTGCAAACCGTCGGGCCCGCCAAGTATGTATGGGAGAACGGAGGACCACCCCTGCTAGAGCAGCTCTAGACTTCTCTTGTCCTCCCAAGATGCGTAATATTATAGAAATTTCAAAATTGAGAAAGAATAATGAAAAATGGTGATGTGGTGGTAACTATGTAATTTTTTTATATAGGCTTTGACTTTTCGTAAATATCTGAAAAAATTCTTATGAATTTTAGAAATAAAAAGAAGACATAATAGTTATATAATTAAAATAATATTCGCCCACACGGGCGTAAAGTGCGTAGGTTCTATAAAGTTCTGTAGGAGTATGAGAGCTATTGCGCCTGTTAGGCGTTAAGTAGTACTTTATGCCCGCTGGCTGAATATGTTTGATAAGTAGGTATGAAAAGTTGTATTATGTCAGTCAAGTTAACTTATGGGTACTTGACTACAATAAATTGATTTCAGTACTTTCTTGTGTTTAATTTGTACAGAAAGATGAACACATTTAAATACATTTCGAGATTCGAAGAAATAAAACGACTAGGCAAATTGTGTTGTTTTTTTATAGATTATGCAGAAAAAACGTCTATACTTGCCTTATTTTATACTTTCGTAGAAAGTTTTATATTTATTTGTATAGTCATGAAAATAATTATTACCATTTGTAGAGAGAGCTTATTGAATAGATGAGATTAGAAGAATTAAAAGGACTAGACAAATTGTGTTGTTAGAACGTACTAAAAAAATTAGCTTTTAAGAAACGTGTTGATTGTTTTAAAGAATAATTTTTACGTTGAAAACCAGTCCTGTAATCCACATTAGTGTGCTACGCATGATCAAGTCTAGGGATGTGAAAAACTGTTAAAAAGATGCCATTGTGAAAAGAGGACCTTTTTAGACAGTGTTTTACATCCCCAGATTTGAGCATACGTGGCACACTAATATGGATTACAGAATTGGTTATTTACGTAAAAATTGAAGATGTTAACCCTGTCTCGTTTATGTGCTTCGCACGCTCCGCTAACAGCACCAATAAATTACTTTAAAAAAAAGTTACAATCACACGGTTCTGTGGATTTACGCATATGTATCCCAATACTGAAAAAATATTTTAGTGGTACAACATTCGCATTTTTCTTATTTTCAGTCAAGATCAACGAACTTCTTCGAGGATGGGGTAAAACATACTATCCAATTTACAGATTATGGTTTATCAACAGGGCAGTAATCCATATCCGCCATCCAGATGACTTACAAGTAAGAACACTATAATATTTAGGTATAACTAACAGATTTAATTTGAAAGGTTTAAAAAAAAATAATGAGAAAAAATTGAAGTAAAACATGACAATTAAAATATTAATTAAACTATACAATTAATTTGAAACATTAATATAACGAATAAACATTTTTATTTAAAATTATAATTAGATACTACTTACGAACACGAAACAGACTGAGAAGGATTTTGCTTACGAACATTTTTACCAGTGGTTACAAACTGGCCTTTTAACGAGCGTAGGTAAATATTTGCTATATCTTGTATTTTATGGGTCTGAAGTTCGCAACGTTGGAGTGCAACGAAATAAAAAAGAATTCATCCTGCTTCATGGTTATACTAATTAATATTAATTTTGTGTGTGGATTTAGTGTTTTATAAAATAAAACAACTTTATAACAAAGGTTTAGATGAAATGTCCATTGTTAAATAACTTAAATTAATTGTAAGAAATTATTTCGCTGCAATTCCAACGATGCAAACTTCAGACCCATGTATTTTTAATTAATACTTTTCATATAACTTTTCATCAATATTTTTTGCCCCTATACACAGAAATTTTATTTAAAGTCATATTATTTATATTCTTCAGAAAAGAATTCCTAACAGATCGCGGAACTCAGAAATGAAAAATATGCCTCTTATTACTAAATTTAAGTTTTCCGAAAAGCGGCCCACTTTTTAAGCTGGCTGTACTTTTGAAAGTGCTTAATTATTTAAAACAAATAATATATTTTTTATAACAGAGTTCCACGATTTTTTCGGAAATTTTTTCTGAATAATACACTCTCTAAATTTGAATCAGTGCATATGCACTGATACCAAATCAGTGTTATATTTACATAACTGTCAATCAGTGAATATTCATTAATTATCAGTGTATTTCTAATGGTTGTTAGTCATAAATATATAACTGATTTGGTTTCATTAAATTTAGAGTAGGCCAAACAAAATGAGAATAAAATAAAATTTGAAGCGGCACTATTTGAATCCAATTTTTTATTTTGAAGACTTAAACTGTTCTTCTGGTGTAGTTTGATAAAGTTTTCAAATTGAAAATAAAAAAAAATGGTTCATTGTAAATTGAGGGCCTGGAAACAAAAAGGTGACATAGCCCATTCAGTTAACAAACGATATGTCTCCTTTTTGTTTCCAGACCCTCAATAAGTGATATTTTAAGTGAGGGACTAACTTCTGACGCAGACTGTATAGCCAATACAATCATAAAGCAAAAAAGTTCTGATGAGTCATCAAAAGTGATTATTGAACGTATGCCTATTATCATACTTTTTAATATGTCTCATTAATACGCAGCTGAAAATTGTGTTTCGTGTAGTTTAGATTTTAATCACAAAAATCGTATACACATTAATTGTGTAAATTTAATACATGTATTTATATCTAACATACGGTCAGTATAATACGTCGCGCCGTACGAAAAAAAATCAACTTTGAAGTTACAAGATAAGAAAAGCTAAAACTGTGTCTAACCAGGTGAGTGTCAGGGCCCACACAGCGCGTTACGTTTTTGAAACGTTTCTTTCGGAACCTACAAACGTTTGTCTAAAAATGTAGAAACATGATAGAAACGTTTCAAAAACGTAGAAATGTCCTAACTCTGAAAAATTTTTTATGAAAATCGTAAACGTGTTTAAATCGTTTCAGAAACGTTTCTGAAACAGAACTCAAACGTTTGTACAACGTTTTGGAAACGTCTCTGAAACGTAAATAATCGATTCGACAAAAAACTTACTGGAAAATTATTCACGTTCCAGATTTGTCTCAGCGACGTTTTTGATCGAGCTGGAAACGTTTCTATGCCATTACAGAAGTGCAAGGTTACGTTGTAAGAACGTCTTAGAAACGTTTGTGAACCATATACAAAACATTAAGATTGTAAAGTATTCGATATCCGACCCGCCGATAGATGGCGTAGTTCAGTCCATAAAAGAAAAGACATTTCCAGGATATATAAGGAACGTCTACTTTAGCAAAGCGTCCCGAATACTGTTTGAAGTAATATCAGTGTTAATAACTGACAATGTAAATTATTTTAATTTCTTTGTAGAAACGTTTCTCAAACGTTTCGTGCTATTTTTTAGAAACGTTTCAGAAACTTTTCTGAAACGTTTCCAATTAGTTTCGGAAACATTTTTGAGACGAATCAGGAACGTGAATAATTGTCCAGTAAGTTTTTTGTCGAATCGATTATGTATGTTTCAGAGACGTTCCCAAAATTTTGTACAAACGTTTGAGTTCTGTTTCAGAAACGTTTCTAAGACGATTTAAACACGTTTACGATTTTATAAAAATTTTTGAGATTTAGGACATTTCTACGTTTCTGAAACGTTTCTGTTACGTTTCTATATTTTTAGGGAAACGTTTGTAGGTTCCTAAAGAAACGTTTCAAAAACGTAACGTGCTATGTGGGGGATCCGGATCACGGATTCGGCTCAAACTTTAGGATATGTTTTTTGACGTAGAAACATGAAGGAAGCTGCAATATTAGACCCTAACGCTCCAAAATAACTCAAGTTATGGACATTTTTTCTTTATTTTGAAAAAATCTTTTTGAAAAGCCTCTTCTTAAAACAGTAACCAATTAAAAACCTTAAAAATTAAAAGCCTTAAAAACTATTTCAAACAGATAAAATAAAACTAGAGGAAACGATCTTTCATTTGCTCTCTTCGAAATTATAAAATATTTATTCCTTTCAAAGTTATGAAAGTTTAAAGTTGATCAACGAAAATGCAACAAAATATGCATGAATTCGAACAGCGAATTTTACTCATTTAATAGTGCATTTTTATTGCTCAAATTTAAACTTTTATAACTTTGGAACGAATTAATATTTTTTAATTCTGAGAAAAAAACAAATGAAAGATTTTTTCTCTAGTTTTCTCTAGTGTGTGTGTGTGTGTGTGTGTGTGTGCGCGCGTGCGTGTGTGTGTGTGTGTGAAAAGTTTTCTCTAGTTTTATTTTATTTCTTCTTTAAATAGTTTTTAAGACTTTACTAGAGTAATTGGTTACTGTTTTAAGAAGAGGCTTTTTTAAAAGATTTTTTCTAAATAAAGAAAAAAATGTCCATAACTTGAGTTTTTGGAGCATTAGGGTCTAATATTGCAGCTTTCACCATGTTTCTACATCAAAAAACATATCCTAAAGTTTGAGCCGAATCCGTGATCCGGATCCCTGACACTCTCCTGATAAGGCGAAGAAAAACCAACAAACGGTTATACCGCGAAGCAAACAGTTTGCGCCTTCCCAGGCGAAGAAGAACGTCGACGCATGGAAAAAGTTTAGCAATGGATCTTGAAGAAAATCTTAAGTCTTCCAAAATCATTCCAATAAATGTTAAACCCCTTAGATCGAGGCAAAGTTAATGCGGCACAAATGTATGTATACGAATAATTGTACGTAAAACAAAGCCGAGATGCACAGCTGACATAAAAAAAGACTGATCCATGCAGATAGTACACTATCATTCATTAACAGCGTTGCAGTGCATTTGCCAAATGTTCAATATCGATGATGAACCTGGAATTGTCAACACATTGATTCGAGATTCCTAGTACCGCTTATTAATAGTATTAAAAGTATTTTCGCTAACAGATATCGATATTTTTTTTCACGCGAAACATCGATTGCTGACATTTTTCGTCCGGGGACGGCGTAAACTGGCTTTTTTTCGTCTGAGATAAGTCAAACTGGCTTTTAACGGTATATCTGTTTGTTGGCTCTTCTTCGTCTTAGATCCATACTTTGGCTTTTCTTCCCGCGTAACTTCAAAGTTGGCTTTTTTTTCGTACTGCGCGACGAATATATCAGCGTAATGAATTGAATGAATGTAATTTTCAGAATTTTAATACACTATGTGTATAAATTTAGCATTTGATGTGTACAACATGAAATTTCTACACACATTATAAAACATTATATTTTTTATGCTTTTAGGACAAAAGTGGCATCAACGACGGAAAATTTTAACGCCGGCTTTTTTTTTAAACATATTAAAGAAGTACCTAGAAATAACAAATGAGCAGGGTCAACAACTTATTGCAGATACCAGAGCAAAGGGCAAAGAAATAAACATAGATCTTCTCCCATATTGTTCAAATTACACATTAAATATCATTTGTGGTAAATATAGATACAAAATGAAATTCTATTCTGATCAATTAAATTTTTAATCGAGTATAGCTCAATGGTAGAGCGCGAGACTATAGAAACTTCGGGTCCGTCGGTTCGCGTCCCGCTCGTCGCATATTTTTTTACTTCATTTATTTCTCACGTACATAACAATATCGTTCCATTAATTTGATTATACATTTTACTTATTTAGAGTCAGCAATGGGAGTACCCCTCGACAGTAAAGCGCACAAGCAAGCCGCATTAAAATACAAAGATGCAGTTCTCAAAATGGGAGAGCTTATGGTTTATAGGTAATTACAATATTTAAATGAATATTCTACTCTCGCAGAAAACTATCATATAGATAGGTATATAACATATACATTTGGAAACACAAAATGTAAAAACAATATATCTATATATGTATATAATATGGAAGTTTTCTAACAATGTTAATGATCACTTAATGAATAATTCTACTTTTGTTTATAGAATGGTTAGACCATATCTAAAAGATTGGATGATACCATATCTGCCTCATCTAGGGGCAAAGACGAAAGAAGTTGTAGAAAATCTTAGTGAATTTACAAACAAGGTTTGTATAGATTTTGGCAACTCATACTCTGATAAGTTTCGTTCTTATTAAAGTTTCATCAAATTTTTAAATACTTCTTAACAAATTTTTAAACAGGTTGTAGAGGAACGACGAGAATATCACGAACGCACAGGTTATAAATACATGAAGGAATTGCAAGAAGATGATACTGAAGAAGATAAATTCCACTATGGTAATATAAGCATTTTAATTAACGAATATGCTATTATTCCTGGAAATAATCTTTATTCATACATTTAAGCCAAAAAGAAGAGATTGGCTATGCTTGATCTACTCTTAGATGCTGAAAAAAATGGTCTAATCGATGACAAGGGAATTAAAGAGGAAGTAGCGACTTTCATTTTTGAGGTAATTATAGCTGTATTCATATTTTCAAATTCTATTTACGGGATATTTTTATAACTAAATATATTGTTTAGGGACATGACACAACGGGGATGGCAATGTGTTTTTCGTTAATGTTATTAGCTGAAAACAAGGAAGCTCAGGTAATAAAAAAAGCTTGTGTACCTTTTTGATGAAAAAAATTCATTTCACTATTCTTTAAATTTGCAGTAATATGTATTTGTAGGCCAAAGCCAGAGAAGAAGTTGAACAAATCATAAATCGGAATAACGGAAAGTTAAAAATAACAGATTTTACAGAAATGAATTATCTTGAGAGATGTATTAAAGAGTCACTTCGATTGTTTCCATCAGTTCCAACAGTTGTAAGACATATGACAGAAGATTTGCAGTTTAGTAAGGCTCTAAAATAAAAAATTTGCGACAGATACATAAAAAAATAAAATTTAGAAATTTAACGAATGAATTTTAATTTTAGCAACTTATAAAGCTCCTAAAGGATCGGATGTCATGATGCATTTCATAGATGTCCATCACGATCCACAGTTTTGGCCTGAACCAGAGAAATTCGATCCGGAC
Source organism: Torymus aiolomorphi (assembly GCA_036365515.1). Lineage (NCBI taxonomy): Eukaryota > Metazoa > Arthropoda > Insecta > Hymenoptera > Torymidae > Torymus > Torymus aiolomorphi. Next base: position 9,161,461 of record CM070875.1, on the reverse strand, counting down.
AGATTTTTACCCGATAATATGCAGGGACGACATCCGTTCGCTTTCTTGCCATTTAGTGCCGGATCCAGAAATTGCATAGGTAATTAAACTTACATTTTTTATTATTGAAATCAGTTTGTTACATAAAAATGAATATTCTTTATGTTTTAATGTAGGTCAAAAGTTTGCAATGATGGAACTGAAATCTTTATTAGCGTATATTTTGTACAATTTTTATTTAGAACCAATAGATTATACTTGTGATGTTGTGATACAATCAGATGTTGTTATACGTCCTAATCAACCAATTCATACCAAATTTATTAGGATAGATAGGCAAACATCGTTTTAAGACATTACAATATTTTGCGGATACGAAAAAAATAACCTGTTACAATTATCGATCGATTAGTTCAATTAATAAGGCCATTTACCTGTATCATAAAACTACTTTGTGTCATATAACTTTTTTCATAAATGTGTAGAAATTTTAAGCTCTTATCGTGAAATAGAAAACCTTCTAAAAATATAAAGATTTCTTTTTAAACAAATTGGTGAAGATATAGTAATGATATAACTTTAACTACAATATCAAGGAGCGAGACAGTAATCAGAAGGCTAACAGAATATGAGTCAGACGAATGTACAAAGTCTGAGGGATTGCGGAGTCTCACATTACAGCAAAAATATCTGTTAACCTCGTAGTTAACATATTTTATGAAATAATATGTAGATAAGACTAACATTTATTTACGTGTTTTACTGTAAAAATTGTTAAGAAAACATACATAATTTTTTCCGTGTGTATGATTTATTTGAATATGAAGTAATGATTGCTCTAGAAATGACTTTGACTCTTTGCGATTTTATATTCTAATCGTTTTATGAATATTAGATGCCGTTACTCGGTCGTGAATTTATATCTATTATCAAGGTTAGTGTATACTGGACTCCAGTTATAGTGACTTTTTTTATATGGGTACTGTCAACTTAAATCTAACAAGGGGAGGCAGGTTGGTGTGAATCACCAATTACTATGAAACTTTGCTGGTGAAAGAGTGTCAAAAAATATTCGACACGTATTTTTTTATTTTTGCCAACTCACTGGTTTAGGGGGTTAAAACAACCTCCGAATTGATAAAAATAAGTATTTTCGGCATTAAAAACGCATCAGTTTCAGATAGAAAATAGTAATAAATAATTATTATGATTATATGACTCGAAAGAGATACAAAAAATATTCGACACGTGTTTCTGATTTTTTTCCCTTCGAGTCTATATAGCGAGTAAAAACCGCCCTTACAAATACAAATATTCAGTGCCCAATTTTAATTTATTAACGCTATTCTCTCGTTAGAATCACATATAAAAAAGTGTTTTTAATAATTAGACAAGGTCATCAAGTGGTGCCTCCCGCTTTGACCTTGGGGTCCAATTTGAAGGTCATTTCAAGGTCAATTTCGATTTTTTTAATAAGAACTAATATTTAGAATATTTTGTGTGTTCATTCTTTCACCGATAGAACTCCTTTAAAAAATTAAATTTTTGAGTTTACCAAAGTTCTTAAATAATCTTTGAACATCCGCTAACAAAATCCTGTGCAGTGATTATAGATTATTTCACTCTAAAGCTTCGGTTTTTATTTGTTAAAATAAAAAAAAAATATTGCTCTCGCTACTGCCGACCAGACTATAGAGTATCTTATGTGTTCTCGATGCTTCGCTTTTACATACGTTTTAGTTACTATTAGTGTATGTTTTATAAATCAATATAATTTGTCATAAACTATTATAAATATAAATAGTAAATTTGATATAAAAAGTTGATAATTCTTAAATTAGCAAAAAATTTATTTGAGCATATTCTCGCATTCATCTATATTATACAACTACGTAAGGGTACACAAGTAATATCATTTTTTTGACAATAGCATTATATTTTGATTTTGCAAGTCTTTGAACATTTGTACTGAGAAATAAGATTATCAGGTACTGAATTTTTTAACTTAAATCTAAGTAACAATACACCTGTTTCATCCAGGATATACCCGCGTAAAAAAAATTACTATGGCCCAAATATCGCACATAGTATTAGCCAAGTATGGGCAAGATGTGGCCCATAAAAAACAATGTATGGGACAAATATTGGCTTGATAATGCTATGGTGCCGGAGCCACACACGACCTACCTTTAGATATATCTTGGGCAACTATTTTTTAACATGCATTTTTTGCCCATGCATTGCTAATACAAATCCAATATTTCAAGTGACATGGCCAATAAACGAAATTTTTCCGTGTGTGTAGCAGTAAGAGAAGCAATATTTGGGCCAAATCTATCCACATTTTTATGAAAAGTTGCCAAAATGTGGAAAAAATATATCGTTATATTGCAGAACTATGTCTACACCTTGGAAATAATAAAAATAAAAAATAAAAATTATATATTATAATATGAATTACAAAAAAAAACGCATCAAAATATATTGAAACATGAAAAATTTTTCTCATTTCAAGCATTTAAAAAATAGAGGTAAAATAAATTATTATTGTACAAATTAAAAAACAAAATTATATAGAAAAGAGGTGGATTTAAACGAATTGAAGTGAACAAATTTTTTATAAAAAAATGTTATTTATTTAAATAACAATTTGCATACATTCTCACTCTTTCTCAGAGTTATTAGCTGGTTTAATTATACATTCTCCTTGCATTAGAAAAATATAAAAAGATATACATTTTAAATATTTTGTATTTATTGAACAAATTTCGTCATAAGATATTATTTGTTTAATAAAAAATAAGCTGTGATTTTCAATAGCTGTACGATAAGGTGAAACTGTTTTAATTTTTTCTATGATTCCATAATTATTTCTTAATCAACCGCAACGTTTTTACAATCTGAGTTACAAACTTTTAAATAATACTGCACAACGCCATAAAAATCGACTCCATTTATTTCATAATTCATATAATACGATTTAGTTTTTAACAGTTTTTAGTTTGCTGATGTATACAGCAGATTATTTTGATGCAACTTCTTGAATTTAAAGTATTTGCATCCTAGATCGTTTTGAAACATATGTAAAATCTCATCAGGCACTCCTTTGAGCTGCGAAAGTTTTCCTACTATATATGAAGTTTTATCGATTGGCTGCTTTCGTTTTACTTTCAAAGATGAAAAAATATTTTGGCAGAACGTTGCAGCGGCACCTGTCTCTTCACATATTTCATGTTTCATCGCTGAAAAATTAATAAATAACGATAAGCCTGACACTATTTGCAAATGTGATGAATTACTGCTATGCACAAAATTTTTTAGAATTCCATTTAAATTTTCTTCAGGAAAACATGATGTCACCCATAGTGGACCAGCATGTCGAACGATTTCTGGTAAATGACGTAATTGGTGTACGTTACTTACCATATTTTCCAATCAATACAAAATTTGCCATCTAGACACAAATTCTGAGATTATATCATCTGCCTGGTTCATCATATCTTCGCTAATTTTTTCTTGCGATAATAAGTAAACAGCCAATACTAATAGTTTATAATACTCAAAATATTCTTGTTTGAGCATGCCGCCTAATATCGGGATGGAATAAATGAAAAACCACAATTTAAATTCAGAAGCTTTCCAGTATTTTAGATGGTCTAATGAACGTGGTCTTCTTGATACAAAACTAGGTGGAGTCATTGATATTAATTTCTCATCGATTACTTTAACAAAATTAGCAATTGAAAAATCTTCATTAGAGTATAGCATATCAGTCCACAGATGTAATAATTTTTTTGCTACGCCTTCAAAAACACAATGCATCACGTCTACTGAAGTTGAATAAATATACTTATGTATTATTTTCGATAAAGCTGATGGTCCCTTAACACCACAAACTCTCATATTAGATTATACAGCTTCAGTAGCATGCTGCATTGTTTCCTCATCTATACGCAATCTAATAGTTTTCTCATAAGGATAAACTGTACTTCCACCTACATATTGCCCTTTTTGCTTGCAAGTTTGACAACCAAACCGGCCATTAAATTGGGTCATATTTAAAAAGACGGCTTTAGCAGGAAGATCACACGTGCCACATAAAATGACTCCTCTTAGTTTTATTGTTTCGTCTGGTACAGATGTCTGTAAATCAATGCCTTTATGAATAGTTCGTAGAGACTTTTCCATCGGTGTTAAAAAAACATTAACTCATACTTATAATTCATTTACTATTAAGTAGAACGGCCAGATACTATATTTCGATGATTTAAAAATAGCTATACCATCCGAGTACCACGTGAATGAGATATTATCTAGGTTAGATAATATTTTGCCAAATTGACTCAATTCTTTATAAATAGATCCATTGTAAATATCTGTGTAGCTGTTATCTAAAATATTGATTTTTGATCTACATGAAAGTTTCTTTTGTCCAACACTGTGGGCAATGTATGGCCCACAAATTTTTTTTTTGCGCGGGCGCGTTTTCCTAGATTGTCGCCCAATTCTAAGAACAAGGTATCCCCACTCCGACTCAAACTACCAGCTCGAGTTAGACTTCACAACCTATCCTCTCAATAAACGCGCCAAGCAAAACAGAGTTTAGAAGAGACTTTTTAATAGACAAATTTCATTTTCATTAACACACGTACACTTAAATATTCTTAAAAGTATAAATTTTTATTGCACAGCACAATTTCCTATACTGCAAACGATATTCACTCTCAAAACGTTGTATTACGTGCCCTTCAATGTTGTCAACAAACTGACGATCGTCAGAGCGCTTATTGAGAGGTCACGCGCCGAAGAAAGAGAGAGAGAGACAGAAGGCGCAAGATACTCGAGGGGAAAGTGCGTGGAGGGGGTATACCGTTTATGGAAAAAATTCTTCCCCTTACGGGCTTAGGCGCGCTTATTACGGGGTTGCACTGTAATTATGCATATGAATTGAATTTTTTTACTACACGTGTTAACTTTTACCTCGAAAATGATAATTATTTAATTGATACCAAAGTGATGAAATAGTTTCTAATTAATAAGTATGCAGAAAAATTGTTATTCTCTCATCCAGCTGATAAAAGCAAATCAACGATAGTAATTGTGATTGATGCATTAAAAAAAGTTTATTTAAAACTATTAAATAAAAAAGGTAAAACGGCAGATGAGGCTAGATTGATCATTTTTTCTCATTCATGCAGAATGGGGAGCTTCAAATTTTGAATATTGTGGGTTTATCCTACATGAAACAGGTGCATTGATACCCAAATTTAAGCTAAAAAATTCAGTACCTGATACTTGTGTGCCCTTATAGTGCTTTCACAGTAACAAATACATTAGAATTACGTAAGACTTATTGCTAAAACATCAAATCGCCCAAGCAATACTATGAGTTGTTGAGAACACATTTAAATCATCGCAGAGATACCGAGTTTCTTCTGTACCATGATCCATGTTTGAGAGCTCGCAATTTATTTTTGTTACAAAGAATACGTTATGATGTATCTTCGCGTATACTTCACTAATGCCCCAATTATGAGAAATGTATAACCCTGCTTAAGTTTCGATAACCTCTAAGCAGCACTTTTGGATTTACGTGCTACCTCACCTCAATCCTCGAATAAATCTACTTATATCTGAAGCATCCTCAAGCCGTAGGTTATTACCTTGCACTACTTTCAAATTTTAACGTACACCAAATTTTATTGCACGCGCATGACGATGTCAAGTGGTATGTTCGTACCTCAGATTATGATGCGTGCTTTTGAGAAAGTCAAATCGATTGGAATTTGGTAACGCTGCATGCGTCAATCTAAACTGAGGATGCCCAAAGATGAACAGTAAGTAGATTAACGCCGATGAATCTACAAAAACTAAGCCTAAGGAGAGAAAAAAATCAAGATATTATCCAACATTCATTGATAAAGCAGAACTCGCAGGCAAGCGCGACGTCGCATTAGTAACATATGAGGATCAAGTGTACACATGAGGCGCAACTAATGCTGAGCTTGCACGCGAGGGCTTTCCGCGTGCTCAGATTTCAGCGAGAGTTGTTTTTTTTCTTATATCCTGCCTAACCAACCACAAAGTGGGGAAGTGCCCATTACCAAATTCCTAAATTGAATCGTCTCGTATTGGTCCTTGAATATTCTTGAATTCTCCCTTGAATCTTATTTGTTAGAAACTTTGCTGTATAGAATGAGAATAGCAACGTCAGAGTGATATAAGCTCCCTTTTTGAATTTTGTGTTTAAAATGACTCAAAAAACTATTTCGAGTCAAAAAAAGCAATTTTTTCAATATGTTACAAAAAAATTTGTTTAAACAAAATTGCACCACATTTTCATCCGACAAACTCCCGATCCTTATTCAGGGGCATATTCGGAAGGTGAATATGCAAAAAAGTCGAATGGGAAATTTTTTTCATACGAAGACGAGGTTTTCACCTTGCCGAAAACAGCGTGGGGTTGGGGCGCGATAGCGCGCGGGGGGTGCGGTCCCCTTAGTTGTTTGATAAAGTCTATTTGATCACTTCTAGCTTTCATGTTATTATGTTATTAAAGTATGTATTCTCAAGTTCAGAGCTGAGTCCAGCGTAATTTTGGCTTAATTTTCCTTTTACTTTATTGAATACATTTCGGAGAGAACTTATTTACTTGTTTACGAGGGAGTCGATTTTATTAGTTTCTTTTGTTTGATTTACAGTTGTGTAATGAAAAAAAGGTATTTGAAAAAAATTTACCGTAAGTTTTAATTTTATCCATAATTTTCTTTTATGTTAAAATTGTATTTGTGTTAGATGGTTGTTTAAAATTGCTACGTAGGCTATTGAATAATTTCACTGACTATGTAACTGTCTTTGTCGCTAAATAATTACTGTCATTAAAATTATAAACTTCATAAACTTAATCATTATCATTTATTTTTCATGTTCACGATTCGAAATGAGAGGAAAAACGGTACGTGATAGAGGCTAATAAAATTATAATTTATCAAACTTTTCTAGTCAAACGATTAATATTTTCGATATTCCCGAAAATTTTAACAAATCGAAAACGCCACTACTCACGCAACTTTATCACCTAACAAATCGAGCACTGCCTTGCGTTCTCTTTTTGCGCAACTTGCTTAATCAATATCTCCAACGCAATTGAAAACTATCTCGGGCTACCAATAAGGTGACGGTGTTGATGAGCTGCAAAAATTCAGCGACGCTAAACTCGAAAGACCAGAGCATGTGCGTAGAATCGGAAGCGCCCGCGACAATGACACATCACTACGCACATCTTGTACCAGTCGTGCTCCATACTCCGCGGCTGCGCATCACCGCGTTCGGGGTGCAATAAGTTTCCAAAAAAAAAATTCTGCCGGACTTGCTATTCGAGATCAATTCTGCGAAGATGGATGTCGTTACGGGACTTTTTTTGCTCGTAGCACTAGGGTTGACGGGTTTTCACTTTTACGTGAGGTGCAAGAGGACGGGGAGGTTGGCGTCAAAGGTGCCGGGGCCAGCTCCGTATCCGTTTATCGGGAATATGCTGGATTTCGATATTTCTTCACCGGGTAAGTTTGATTATGCATATTAAGCGTGTGCAATATATTACTTAATAATAACTTGCATGATATGTGTTTTATATTGAAATATGAACCTTTTGAAGGCGCAGAAACGAGAATGGCACGCCTCAATTGAGTAAAAAAAATTACAAAATTGTTAATTTCCAAAATTTCCATATTTTCATTCTGAAAAGTTTAAATAAAAATAAAAGTTTAAAATTTATTTATCTTATATCATCGCTTCCGAATAGAAAGGCATTATCTGGGAATCCGGTTGAAAAGGGCGTTATCTGGGAATACGGGTGAAGAAGGTGCTATCCGGAAATACGGCCGAAAAAGGCGTTACATCGTGTAATGATGTTTTCGCTTCTATTTATATTGACAACCGATATCGAATTAAACCACTACAGCAGATTTAAAAAAAAAAGGGTGATTCATTATTATAAGAGTTCTAGAACGTGTGAAAATGAAATGATGTCATTTTTTAAGGCAAGAAAAAAAATCGCGAATAGAAGCAAAAACTTCATTGTGCGAGATAACGCCCTTTTCAACCGAATTCACAGATAACGCCTTTTTCAACCGGATTCCCAGGTAACGCCTCTTTCGACATGATTCGGAAATTGCCTTTCTATTCGAAAGCGACGATTCTGTAAAGATCTACTTTAATATTACATTACAGAATTGATTAACATGTTGAAAAATTTGCCTGTTTAGAAAATCAAAATTTGTGCTTCTATTTTTGAAAACATTAAATAAATCTCATATTTCAGTTTCTAAAATATTCCTATTGTCATATGTAATTTTTGAAGTAACGCACAGGAGCTATTTTTTTTACTATGAATATGGATTGTCAAAGCTGAGGGGTAATTTTTTTACCTCTATCTATTGTACATTTGACAGTTACATATATGAGAGCATCCACCAAAAACCAGCCAGCGGGCGCGCCCGGCTTATTTTTTGCATAAAACGCAATCTCTTCAACTCGCTCATAATCAAATGGTATAAGGCTCTGTGGACTTGAAATAATATATAATCATCGGATACTTATCGGTCATTCCATGTCAAAAATTCTTAATAAGTTTTGGTTTAAATTTCTGAGAAGTTGGGAAAAATTGTAACTTTTACTCACTTAACAGAATTTCCTACAATGAGAATCCATTGAAATGTAAACGTTTCAAAAATCTCCTTTGTCATTACTCAAAATTTCGAATGATCATTAATCTGAAATTATGAGGTTAAAATAAAAATAAAAATATACGTATCGACTGTTTTTTTATAAAGATTCATAAAAAAAATATTTCAATTTAAAAAAAAAAATGTCAGTGTAAATCTGACATGGAATGACCCTTATGCAAACTTGTCGTTGCTTTTCACGGGAGCTCTTTTCTCATGCGCAGCTGTATGGAAGTGCCACTCTGCGCCAACAGAAAAATCATCATAATGATAGAGAATATTATATTTAGTTGTATTTATTTTTAAAATGCTATACAGCTCAAGGAAGTTGTGAAATAATTTATTATGATATTTTAGATGCAATAAAAGGGCTACCGTAACCCAAGATAAATCGTCTTTAAAAAACTGCCAAACTTTTATCTTGAACTTTTGATTCTAATCCTTTCTGATAAAGAACAGCTATTCCTAAACTTGATTGATTATTGTTGTAGTGTAATGATTGCTCAAAATACTCAAAGCTGCATTTTGGGCAAAAAAAAAAAAAAAATTAGAAAAATAACAAAAAAAATACAGAAGTTCGAAAATAAAATGTGAACTTTTTACAAATAAATTAAATTATGGTTATAAAATAACCAATTTCGTTGGGTGGGAGTAAGAACGTCTCATCTCAGCTCGGCGCGTAAGAACGTTCCATCGCGGCTACGTCTTTTATACAGTGCAACCCCGGAATAAGCGCTCTCGCAATAAGCGCGTTTCCCTAGTTTCTCGCTAAATTCTAAAAACAGGGTATCCCCACTCCGACTCAAACTACCAGCTCGAGTTAGACTTACAACCTGTCCTTTCAATAAACGCGCCAAGCAAAACAAAGTTTAGAAGAAACTTTTTAATAGAAAAATTTCATTTTAATCAACACACGTACACTTAAATATTCTTAAAAGTGTACATTTTTATGCACAGCACAATTTCCTATACTGCAAACGATATTCACTCTGAAAACGTTGTATTACATGCACTTTAATGTTGTCAACAAATTGACGATCGTCAGAACGCTTATTGAGAAGTCACGCGCCGAAGAGAGAGAGAGAGAGAGAGAGAGAGAGAGAGAGAGAGAGAGAGAGAGAGAGAGAGAGAGAGAGAGAGAGAGAGAGAGAGAGAGAGAGAGAGAGAGAGAGGGAGAGAGAGAGACAGAGCGAGAGAGAGAGAGAGAGAGAGAGAGAGAGAGAGAGAGAGAGAGAGAGAGAGAGAGAGAGAAAGCGCGCTAGATACTCGAGGGGAAAGTGCGTGGAGGGGGTATACGTTTATGTAAAAAATTCTTCCCCTTACGGGCCTAGGCGCGCTTATTACGGGGTTGCACTGTATATCTGTGACTTCCAGAAATAACGACTTAACTGACTTTTTGTCAAAATTGAGTTAGCACCGGAATTTACCTTCTAACTACCCTTTTTCATGTAGACTTGGTCCGGAAATGTGAAACGCGTTCAAAGAGCAAATATCAGCTAAGTGCATGACCACTTAACTGCACGTGTACCCGGAAAAATATTTATATTTAATTAAAAGCACTGTTTTGAAGTTAATACTATACAATAAACAGATTCTGACATACCTATTTTTATAGCAATAAAGATCAAAGGCAATAGATAATAGAAGGTAATACAACAGCTTTGATTGTCGGGCGATGGGGCGAGTGTGCACGAACAGTAACCGAGTAACGTTCGGTATTCGGTTTACTGAATTCCGTTGACTTCACTCACATTCCGTTGGGAGGCGCATGCGCGGGAATGAATATTTAAAAAAGAATTCATATTCTATGTTTTAAGTGTAGAAATAAGTATGTTATTTATCTTATTTGAACAATTTCCCTAAACCACTTAACTGCACAGTTACTGGAATAACGACTTAACTGCATTGTTTTGTTTGTTTATACAAAGAACAAAAATGTATTCTAGTAGCTGATAGTGGGGTTCGAAATATATTTGATACCTTTGTAAATTTCTAAATTGTAATGACTCATCTCGCGCATTTCGATCTTATATATGGAGTGTCATGACAGAAATTTTAAAACGGCGATTTCTCGAGAACACGTAAAAGTCAGTTAAGTCGTTATTCCTGGAAGCCACCGATATTATTACTCACGAACTCTTCACTTTTTCAACTTAATATGGAAAAATTATTTTGAAGTTTTAAGTCAAGTTCTTGACCGTAAAATAGTATCTTACGCATCTACGGAGACAAAAATATCTCGTGTAAATTACCATCCGAGCCGAAAACAAGGGTGTCAAACACGAGATGTAGGCCAGCCAATATTCCTCCCGTGATGCGTATACTATTTTTGACCATAACCAGGCCGAAAATGCCATATTCGCGTTTTTGGCCAGGATATGGTGAAAAAGCGTTTTGGAGGTAAAATAACCAGGCCATCAGAAAGAGCGAGAAAACGCTTATCGATCTATGTAAATGTTTTGACTTTTTCTGAGAGTTTTACCGTTTGATTATGAGTGAGTTGAACGCACGCGTGCTTGCTGGTGTTTGATGACTGCGTCCGTATATGTAACGGTTATACACGCATTACAACGCGTCGAATGTGTTGCCTAAAATAATATCATTTAATTTTTGCCGAAAAGTACTTTAACAAAAACACATAGACCCACTACTTGGCTGTAGAATGGGCAACAACACGATTAAGTGTATTTAATATATGGAATTAACATAAAATAATTCTCTACAAAACTTTATTTTTCAGTAAAATTGTGGCAGGTAATGCGGAAAATCACCAAAACTTGGTACCCTATCACGCGCGTATGGATGACTGCAGAAGCTTTATATAGCCTGAGGCATCCGGATGATTTCGAGGTGCTACACTTTTTCTACCGAATAAAAACTTTTATAACATGGCTGATGAAAAAGTACAAATATATTCATGGCCACGTATTCGAAAATTTCTTTTTGTCAGAAACTGTTTTCAGATACCTGCAAGGTCACAAACCACTTTTTTCGAACGAAGCTTTCAACTACTTTTTCTCGCCACTACAAGAAGCGTTTTAAATGTTAATTCCAACCTCACCTTAGCTATATGAAAAAAAATGCCATTAACATACAAATAACCGATTTTAGATTTTGCTCACGAGTCAGAAAGCTATCGAGAAAGGCTGGGTGTACGAGTATCTGCATCCCTGGCTGAGAACTGGCCTTCTCACGAGTTCAGGGGAGAAATGGTACCAGCGCCGGAAAGTCCTCACGCCAACTTTTCATTTCAATATCTTGAAAAAGTATCTGGATATTACGCAGGAGCAGGGCGAGAGTCTCGTCAAGTATCTGAAAGCCGAGGGCAAGGAATCGACGCATACTCTGATACCGCTCTGTTCGAGATTCACTCTGAACGTTATCTGCGGTGAGCTGCGTGCACTTATCAGCAAGGTTTTTTGGGTGGGGGCGTATTTGATAAGTGGTTTCTTGGCCCAAATATTTTTTAATCGAATTGTTGCTTGCAAAGTAAACAAAAGTTTAAAGTTGCGAAAAATTAATAGATTGAAAAAAAAAATCATTTTTCAATCAATTGTTCTCATATTGTACGGTGAGAACGATATAGTATAATAGACAAGTATTTCAAGTAACAGAATTAATTATTTTTAACAAAATTTCAATACTTATTAAATAGATATCGACAATTTGAAAAATGATTCAACATATCATTCTATCTTTTTTATTTTTGCTCCAATTTTCATTTTAAAAGGCTCATTTTTATTTTAGTGAAATTTCATTAGGATTTCATCAGGAATTTTTAAAACCTGAAAAGTTACACGCAATTGTTTATCAAGTTTTGTACGAATCTGACACGAATTCGTTAAATTTAGTTAAGGTGGTCTTCTACCTAATGGCTTCTGAGACCAAAATAACTTAAAAAAGTAAATTAAAGTATAATTACTATAAAACAAAGTATATGTATTACTAACATAATTTATTTCTAATACAAAATCCCAAGAGATAGGTCTCTAATGGCCTTTATACAATGTACCACAATTTTTGAGCGTGTACACAAAAATGACTAGAGGACGTTAGTGATTCCAGCAGACCAACCGTGAAAAAATTTATCGCAAAATGTCGAGTTTACGAGAACATTCGATATTTTGCGATAAATTCTTTCGTGGTTGGTCTTCTGGAATTACTCACATCCTCTAGTAATTTTTGCGTATACTATAAACCCACTTCTTGCAGAATTATGCCATTAAAAAAAACAACTGGTGCACAAGTTTTCTTGGCAGTTAGTTGATGGATTTTAATGAGACAAGTTGTAAATTACTTGGAAAACATGTACCGGGGGGGGGGGTCAAAAGTTTAGACGACTCACTTGAAAATTGAAGTCAACTATAGACGTGCTCGGTTTCGATATAAGCTACTGCAGATTGTGCAAAATTTCGAAATTCTAAATTACGAAAATCATATTTTCGAATCTAACAATTCACCTACTGTCCAAAACATCGAATTTCATCAATACGATTTCAAAGCAAATATAACTTGTTTCTAATGATTTATTTCGAAATATGTTTATTGTATCCCTATTAAAATTCTATTAATGAAATTCGATGTTTTGGACAGTAGGTGAATTGTTACATTCGAAAATATGATTTTCGTAATTTAGAATTTCGAAAATTTGCACAATCTGCAGCAGTTTATATCGAAACCGAGCACGTCTATAGTTGACTTCAATTTTCAAGTGAGTCGTCTAAACTTTGGACCCCCTCCCCCGTAATACATATACTTTGTTTTATAGTAATTATACTTTAATTTACTTTTTTAAGTTATTTTGGTCTCAGGAGCCATTAGGTAGAAGACCATATTAAACAATTGCCTGTAACTTTCCAAGCTTTAAAAATTTTTTAATTAATCCCACGATAGCGCATAATGAAATTTCACAAAGATAATAATGAGCCTTTCCAAATTAAAATCGGAGCAAAAATAAAAAAGATAGAAGTGATACGTGCAATCATTTTTCAAATTGTCGATATCTATTTTATAAGTACTGAAATTTTATCAAAAAAATTTTTTTTCCATAACTTGAAATATACTTGTCTATTATACCACATCGTTTCTCACTATGCAATATGAGAACAATTCATTAAAAAAAAATGTATGTTTCAGATCTATATTAACCCACCTTAAGTATATTTATCTACTCTTTTTACCATTAATGTGAAAACTCGATATTTATGATCATCATACTCGTTGATTTCTTCGTCAAGCCATTTCGAAATTTTACACCGACATTGTGATAACCATTATTTATAACATGTTTCAATTGTATTAAAAAACTGTGTTTTGATTCAGCGAGACTCCTAAAAAAAATCGATAAACATATCCATGGTTTATGTGTAATCGCTGACGAATGGTTTCAGAATCGGCGCTGGGCGTTGCTTTGGATAAAATAGAGCCGAGAATCATGGAAGATTACAAAAAAGCTATATACAAAATTGGAAACATCACTGTATACAGGTAACTGAAATTCCTCAAGTAAAGTACAAACACAAATATAATTCATCCAAGCACATTAAGAATTGCAAATTGTGTTTAATAGGATGCCCAGGCCATACATACACGATTGGATGTTGAGGTTATGTCCATTTTTACCCATAGTTCGCGACCAAAAGAAGGCTCTTAATACTCTTCACATCTTTACCAATAAGGTCGACGATAATAATAATAATTATAGTAGTTCACTTTAGTCAGATATATCTACGAAAATAAAAGAAAAGTGATAAAACCGTTCTGGATATTAACGCGAAACTCTAAAAAAAACTATTCCTATCGAATAAAATTTCTCATCGTTATTAAATTCAACAGGTAGTAAAAGAACGAAGAGAATACCACAATCGCACTGAAAACAAGTATCTGGAGGGATTCATCGACGACGTGAAAGACTCGGATGCTGATGTTTACATGAGTATATTAGATAATATTCTACACCGCGCGAGTTTCGCACGTACTATTTTTTCATCATCAATGTGAGGAAAATGTTTGTCAGGAGGTAAGGGCACAGCGTGTGTGCGTGCTCTTTTTTTCGGCGCAGCGTATGAGCGTGCGCTTTTTTCCGTATTAAAGAAATTAACGCACGTATAGTGTGTAATTGGTCATGTAGCGTACGCAAAACCTCCACGCAATATACAATTTTCCGAGCACCTGTATGATAATAGTACATTTCGACACGGGTGGGGAAGTCGATTATTTAGCTGGTGTGACTTTTTGCACGAGCGAAGCGAGTGCGAAAAAGCCACACCACCTAAATAATCGACTTACGCACTAGTTTCGAACGGTATTTTATACCACGAGCGCCGAAAAATCATATCAAAGTTGTGATTTTGAGATTAGAGTGATATAAAAATTTATGCAAATGTTACCCATTAATCTCGTTGAAGGTCGCAAAAAAAGAATGGCCATGCTCGATCTTCTACTTTCCGCTGAAAAAGACGGCTTAATTGACGACGAGGGAATCAAGGAAGAAGTCGATACTTTTACTTTCGAAGTGAGGATGACAATATAAATACATAGATATTATTTTACGATGACTGTGGTAACTTGGAAATATATGTTCTAGGGTCACGATACAACTGCAATGGCCATGACGTTTACGTTAATGCTATTGGCTGAGAACAAAGAAGCTCAGGTACAAATCTACATCGAACGGGCCAAAGATCTATATTTAATATTTTCATTACATGTTTTTCTATTTAAGTATTAATCATTGGCTAAAATATAAATTAACAAAAATAATTTTTTTTTATTTAATATTCATACAGGAGACAGCACGAGCCGAAGTAACTGAAATACTAAAGAAAAGCGGTGGCAAAATTGCAATGCCCCAAGTCCAGGAAATGCACTACCTCGAGCGTTGCATCAGGGAGTCGATACGACTCTACCCACCAGTGCCGACGATATTCCGCCACGTGACCGAAGACTTACAATTAAGTGAGCTGTTCACCTGCTCGTAACAATTACACGAAGTTTTCGTATTTCTCGTTTGTTCAACGGTATCGTGTGCATTTTGCAGAGCACGCTCTCATCCCAGCCGACTCGCATGTGATCTGCCACTTCTACGATCTTCATCGGGATCCGAACTTCTGGTCCGAGCCTGACAGATTCAATCCGGATAGGTTCCTCCTGGAGAACGTTCAGAAGCGTCACCCGTTCGCCTATCTGCCTTTTAGCGCGGGAGCCCGAAACTGCATAGGTAATATTATGGATTTAGCAGAGGTTTTTTTTATTTGGTTTTGATAGATTAAAGATGAGTGAGGGGTTAAAAAACTGAAAAAAAAGTTGGAGGTAGTTTTAGAAATTATTCGAACTGTTTGGCAAATATCATGTTTGATTGTGTCTTACATGTTTTTCAGTAAGACGTAAGTTAGATTAGTCAACTATAGTGGAGAGTTGCACAGTGGTGTTATGAGTTAAAATTAAAATAAAAAAAGGAAATGATCTTTAGGAGGCCCCCCATAAAGAGGTGGATTAGTTTTTTCAATTATTATAATAATAAGTTACTCGAAAAAATAAAAAAAGGTGGTGTTTCACGATCCGTAAAAAGGGTTCTCCGGTTCTTGACAACTTAATTTTTTATGGAATTTTGAGTTGTAACAATCCTTAATACTTAGGAATGAACGCTAGAATGTCCATAACATTATTACGTTTTTTTTTATTATTGTTTTAATCAAAACAATAATAATTTATTTTATTTTTTGTTTGCATCAAGACTCATATGTCATAGACGGCTAATACTGGGTTCTAATGAAGGAGCAAAAACTGAGCAAAGAAGTCATTATTTTCTTTTAAATGATACTCAATTTAAATATCGTATGTTTAGATGACTGGTCTGATTTTCAGAAAATCACACACTTGAGTATTTTTATTTTTGCCTCCTTCCTCATAATTAATGGACAGTGCGACCAGTAATCTCAACATACGATATTTAAAAAAAAAATCACTGTCAGTCATCTCTACCAAAATCAACTATCAATTTAAATATGTATTTTACCAACCCGGAGACACGTTAATTTATTCCCGAATATTTAAAGCAGTAAAAATTGTTAACAAAATATATTACATCAACACATGGATAGCATTTTTCAGGAAAAATTACCGTGAAATTCATCATCAGGGAACACCGAATTCTCTGAGAATTTTTACTGTTGTCATGGTAATTTTTGCTAACCTTCCCTACAAACTTTTCTTTACATTCGGAGAAAATTTAATAACCTTCCCTACAAATTTTCTCTGAATGTAAAGGAAAATTTGTAGGGAAGGTTAGTAGAAGTTTTCTCTGAATTTAAAGGAAAATTTGTTGGGAAGGTTAGTAAAAATTACCGTGACAACAGTAAAAATTCTCAGAGACTTCGGTTGTTTTCTGATTGCCGTGAATTTTACGGTAATTTTTCCTGAAAAATTGTATCCTTGTATATATTTACTCTCCCTTAAATAACGTTAAAAGACCCATAAAACAACACCGACAAGTAATTTATGTGTTTTAATGATTTGCGTAATTTCAGGTCAAAAGTTTGCTATGAACGAGTTAAAATCACTGATTGGACAAATTCTCCACCACTTTCACCTCGAGCCAGTTGATCGACTTGCAGATGTAAATTTAATAGCAGATTTAATACTCCGACCGTTTGAACCTCTTCACATAAAATTTATAGAAATCGAAAAAGGTAAATAATTTATAAATACGTCCTATATATTTACGTTATAGAACTTACTGTAAATATCTATATTTTTAATTTGTATTATTTGTTACATTATCATTTTTGCAGAATGATTGTGCATATCACATCGATTTCGTTACTGAATGTTGTTAAACAAACATGAACTAACAAACTGATTGTAACTTGTACTTAATAAAGAAGCTTTATCATTTAGAAGTTTTATCATTGTACACATATCTAATTAGAGCTGGTGCAATGAACCATCATAATAGATGCATAATATAAAGTGTTATCTTAAAAAAAATACGATGCAAAAATATTGATAATGAATTATAAAACAAAAATGACAAATCAAATCAATGCAAGTGTAAGTATCAAACATGAATTTCATCACTCAATATCACAATATGCATCCGACCTCTGATCTTGTTTAAAATTGGTAACAAGCATTACAATATAATCAATAAAGAACCTGTGGATTGGTCACAGAATGTTCAAATAAATAAAAAAACAAGAGATTTGATTACAACAGTTTTTATTTCATACGTTTCCACTGAAAATCAGCCAACTACCAATGTTTCTTTAAATCTGTATACAAAGCTTTCGCTTGTCCCACAATTCGGGACAAGCGTTAATTTTTTTTTCGGTTAGTAAAAAGCTCGCATACGATTATACACTAGAGCTTCTTCGTGTGTGAAAAAAATAGTTTTTTTTTTGTTTGTTTTATTTTAACTCTCGATACTCGCTTACTCTGTCTATTTTCTAGCCTGACGACTCGTTCGCTCGTATCATTATACATTGTGTGCCTCTTCCGCGCTCTGTCCTCGATCGTCGAGGACGAGTGGAAAAGGACCGAAATCGGGCTCTGTTCGCGTGAACGCAGCTCAGGCGCCCGCGCAAACAGAACCGCGCGAGTTTGGAAGAACAAAAATATGAGGCTGTTAGCGCGTGTTTTTACATGCAAATTTTTCTCTGTCTCGAGAAGATAAGAGTGCCGAAGCCGCTGCTGCGATGTTTTGAGCATTGCGAAAAAAGAACGTAGCAAAAAGTTGTTTACACTTTGGCTTGTAAACAATATTTCCTTATCTTTTTGCAACGAAGCCTTTGTCAAATGAACGGGCCTATATAAGTCGCGTGACATTTTTTTTCTTCTATTTTTGCTACTTCTAGCGGATCCAACACGTTTCCTTCGCCTGGCGCGAAGGAAAATGTTGAACATATACCGAAAAAGCCTCATTAATGTTAAAGAAAGTGCGATCACGCTAATCAGCCATATTTCGTCCTTCCGCAAAACCTCGTCAGATCCCGGCCGAGCGACATATTACTTTCAGCATATTTTCGGAAGATCATAATTAAATTACGAAAAAACGAAAAGTAAAACAAATGATCGCCGCGTGCGCGAACAACATTGCGTGCTTTTCAGTGTAGCGGCTGTATCAAAAATAGAGAGCAAACGACGAGCGTGGCGGCGCCGCGCGCACATAAGTATACACGAGACGACATCGCCGCGCCCCACATGCCTTTTGTCATCGGGAATCCGCGCGGACGAGATTCCCGAGATGAATACGCCTCTCGCGCTTGCGGCGAGAGGGTACGCATAATTAAACACATATTAATACGAGACAATTCGTTTCGGCGGGCGCGCTATACGCGTAAAGCGCGAAAATATCATAGGAACAATATTTGGATACGACGTATAGGCCCCAAAAGGAAACGGGGTGAGGGAGGGGGAAGGAAGTAGGGGTGAGTAAAATGGAGACGGCTAAGGGTGCAGCGTTATTGCACAAATACATTATTATGAGGGAGACGCATCTTTGGTGAACGCAAGCACTGACAAAGCGGAAGCTTCGCGCTTGCAATATCATTACTTATCTATATCACTGCTTTCGTTCGTTTTTTTGGTAAGAAAAAAGATAGAAGAGAACAATTTAAAATGCTTTCGTTTTGTAAAAACAATCGCGACTTATGTACTGTGTGTCATTTGTTCCAAAGTGTATTATTCATTCCTTGCTTAATTTCGACTTCGAAATGTATAAACTTAATTTAGAGAGATACGTAAATACCATACGTAGCTATAATACACAGGGAATGTTTTTATTTTACAATTCAAATATTCGTCGTTCGATTAAAAAAAAAAAAAAAAAAAAAGTTCTTATAGCGCTATAAAAACTTACTAGTAAAAAAAATGACATGGAATTACTCCACTTTTTTGGCGTAGATATGACGATTCATGAATCGAAACGGAAGCTTCCTTTCTCCGTGCATTTTGGTATTCTTGCATATACGTTATGAAGGATAAAAGTAGAAACAACAAAAATAGTAAAAGGAGAAAATAGATGAACCGATTATACAAGTTTTTACACAGACTGGATATTTGGTGTTTTTCGCACGATTAGAAAAAAACGAGATATAAATAAAAAACTTTAAAAGCTACACATCACAATGTGGTTAACATCGGGGAATTCGTCGTACAATCACCTTTATGGATGACTGTGAAATAACAGCCTTTTGCGAGAAAACGTTTTTTGTTTTGCGATTGTGCTTTTTAAAAAAATAAATAAACGAAAGCACAATCGCGTGTCGCGTGTAAAATTAAATACTTCTAAAAAGAGAGAAAAAATATGTCGAATTATATTGTCCGTTTAACGTTGCTACCAACAAAACCCCGGTAGATCGAGATAATAATTTAAAAATAATTAAAAAAAAGCGTAATTAAAAAATTGTAGTTAAAAAAGATAATAATTTAATCTAATTTAAAAAAGACGAGTGAGATTGCAATTCAGAACTTAAGATATCTAAAAAATACAAGCGTATTGCAGGTAAAAAGTGCAGTTCGTCAAGCGAAATGCACTAATGAGAAAATTAAAAAAAAAAGTAAAAAGAAAAAATCGCTCTATGTCAGCTGTTACAACACAACCAACATAAAGTTGTCGACGAACAAGCTAATGCAAAGTTTTTTCGTTTTTTCTTTTCGTTTGAATTTAAGATTTTCTTTTTCATTTGTTCGAGGTAAAAAAAGCAAATGCAAGACTATCAACGTGGATCACCTAGTGCGTTTCGCCAAACAACATATAAGTCTTCAACGCTTACATAGTTCTTTTTCATTATTGATTTTTTTTTCGTTCGTTTTACGACTTAATTAAAAGTCGTATAATAATATTCATTCACACTGGTAGAACTCAAATAGTAACCTAAAGTAGTAATAAGAAAAAAAAGAAAAAAGAAAAGATAAAATAGAAATAAAATTAGATCCAATTTGCTGCTAATCATCTAAGACTCTACGCTACATCACAATAAAAATTATTATCATTGTGTTTTTTTTCCTTATTAGTTTTACTTAATAACTAAGACATTTTGCGAATTCTCATGTATTTCGCCTACTAACTACGGCGTATATAGATGACACATCTGATATATAAGTTTCCATTTCGTGTTTCGGTTCTTTCGTTTCTTTTAAACACAAGCGTGATAAAATAAATACGGTTATTATATTAAAAGCAATCTGTTTGTTACCTGATAGATAATAGTTAGAAAAAAAGAATTTTTTTTCTTTTATACTTTGGCGTCGGTCGAATATCGAAGTGACTCGTTTATCATCGATGAGCATTTAACATTTTTTTTTTTTTGAAAATTATTACAACTGAAATTCAATCGATTATATATTATCTCTTTTTCTCATTTTGTCGGCACCTGCTTTTTTTCCTGTAGTTTTTTTTTCAGTCTTATAGAAATTCTATACTAAAATTCGTTGAGTGCAGTGATGTGGCTCGAAATACAGAGTTTTCGATACATATTTTGATTCAAATCATTTACAAGGCATCATCGCGATTTTCCTCAGTTTTTTCGTTATCGATAACAATTTTATCGAAGAGAAATTCATTTACGAGATTTTTTAAAAGGTAACGTTTCTTTTAAAAAATAACAACGTTTCGTATGCGTAATTGGGTAAGGCACAAAAAGTGTTTCATAATTGACAAGTTAAGACACGATTACTTTAAATTCTTACTTTTGTACCTTAATTAAACGTATCGCGATATAAACGCGAAATTCTTTAGTAAACCAAGCGAAATATCAGATACTGACTTTCGTCGAGAGTAAAAACTGCTTGCTCTTTGTACATCCAAATTTTCACACAATTAAAAACGCTCGTATTACGAGGAAAAAAACTTATTGAGAATAAATATTACAATTTACTTTGCAAGTATCAAACTAGAAGTAGCGTAAAGTAACATTACAATAATTTACATTCACAGCCAATAGTTAGCGATCAGAAAAGACGAGTGTTTTGATTATTTAAATTATACAACGAATAACGAAAAAGAAGAAATGAAAAAGCGAAAGCGACTACATCAATTGAAAATTGATCGTAGCAGAAGTCTTTATCTCTGAAAAAATCAATATCAGATATGGCGTGAGGTTTACTCATCGTACAAACTTCCGGAAAAGATTCACCCAATTACAAAAAATCCAATCGACGCGCTCGGGCATCGATTGTACAGAAAATATTGAAGGCACTTTATCAATCGCCGACAAACTTTCCGTATATAATATTGTTGACCGGTCGTGCGCGATTAAAAAAGAATGCGAGTTTCCTTTCGTTTCTCATTCGTCAAAAAAACAACAACGCCTTGTGTGCGCGTTTCCTTGCTGCGAGTTTTACTTTGGTAATGACTAGGTCATATTAAATAACGCTATTTACCATAAGGCTATTACGCATGCGCGTACCATATACATAAATGATCATTCCTCCTCGCGGGGAATCCCGTATATTATGGCGTATACACCAACTCATCATCATCGTCGTTACATCGTCGTTCGAAATTATTACAATTGCAACGTCGCCCCGGGGGACCAATTCACCCTCTATACAACTCACAGACCTCATAAAGATTCGATCCTCAAAGGTCTCTTCACATCCCCAGAGCGACAAACGACGCAATCCTTCTGTACACATTCCTTGTTACATACAAACATATATATGGCTCAAAATTGAATTCTGTAGTTGCTGGGCCGTGGTATGGACCTGTTGCCGGGCTTGAGCATCATGGTGGAGGCGGTGGGCGAGGACGAGGGTTGATGCACGACAACAACCGGATGGTGCAGGGAGCCAGTGGACGCCTCGCTCTTGGTGCTCATGATGCTGCCGGTACTCTGGCCGCGCGACGACGGGGCTGAGGACTCGTGCGACTTCCTCGGCTGCTGCTTGGCGTCGGCGGCACTGGCGCCGCCGTCGCTGAGCCGGCCGTACTCGGCCATCATGCGCCGCGAGGGTGGCGGTATGAGCGAGCGTGCCTGGCTGTCCCGGTGCTTTATCTCCAGGCTGTTGCTCTTTTCGCTGCCGCCAAGCCGCTCGTACTCGTTCACCTTCTTCTGCGTGCCACCCATTATGCACTCGGACGACTTCTTGCGTCGGAGCACCTTGACCCCGTCGAAGCGCCCGTACTCCAGCGTGCAATTACCCGAGTCCCTCGTGTTGGCCTTCAGCTGTGGCTCCAATCCCGGATCGGACTTCTTCCTCGTCTCGGAGTCACTTAACCGGCAGTATCTCGAGTTGGTGGACTTGAGAGATCGGGGCGGTCGTGGCAGCGAGCTCGGCGGCAGACTGCCAGCTCTCCTGGTCGCGTGGTCTCCCGATGCGGTGGCGACACCAGTCGCGCCGGCGTGATGATGGGCAGCACCCCCGCCGTCCTGCATGCGCTGTCGCTGCGAGCTGCGTCCCTGTTTCTCGAGCAGCATCATGTCCTCGGGCTTGCCGTCCGAGAGCCGGCTCTTGAATCTCGAGGCCGCCGCGGCGAACTCGAGGATGCCAGAGGCCCCGGCCTCGCTTGCGGCGGGCGAGTCGTTGAGCAGTCGACTCTTGCTCGAGGCAGTGCTCGAACCGCCCGACGACTCTACACCCGCCAGTAGTGGCTTGGGTATTTTTCCTTTTCGCGACGTAGCGCCTGGATTAGAGAATCCTGGAAAACAGCAAAGTGCCCGCTGAAAACAGAAGAAGAGAGGCGCCCCGATACTCGACTGGTGGATGGAGAGAGGAAGGAAGGATTCTTGCGTGTTCCTTTTCTTTCTTTTCTTTTTTTTGTCTTTACTTTAATCTCGGCGACGAGCGCGCACGCGAACGAGGCTCAGGTTTGACACCCGGGCAAGTCTCGCACGAGAGGCTCGCACGCGGCGCGCCGAGGCGCGAGGGTTAGTGGCACGCCACTACACACACACAGCAAAGTGCATGCGCACGCAGGATGGGAGGGAGAACGGGAGGGACAGACGGATGGTGGTTTTCGGAGTAAAAAAATCTTGTCGACTCGGTTTTATTCAGTAGACACGAGTGGCAGAGCAAGCGATACATATAGTGTACTCAGCGATAGAAGAGAAAAAAACCTTCACCCTTGGTACAGACTACGATAGGCAACCTTTTACCCTGCTAAATTCTATACTTTACCTTCTTTTATAAATTGCTTGTAGCAGTTATATAAGAAAATCAAGTTTTTTTTTAAGCCGACAGAATTCTAGTTTAAAAGAGATGCCGTTTTGTCGTAATAATTTAGAAAAAGTCTGCAAAATGTCTACTAAATAAAAGCAATAGAAATTTCTTTACTAAAAAACCTTGTAGATAATAGAATATAGGTGAAAGGATTTAGTAGGAACGGCTATATGAGATTAGCAAGATTTTCAAATTCAAATCAAATTCTTGCTTGGCTGGTTACGTGTTAAATTTTGGAAAACCCACTAAACATGACATGGATGATATTGAGATTAGTCGATAGGAAAGACAAACATCAGTACTATGCCAATGACCGATGTGATGAAAGTAAAAAAGCACTGAGAGAATTTAAGAGATTGTCATCTACAGATTCCTTTTACGCATTACGAATGAAAACTTTAGTTCCAATTGTGCGTTACAAAGTTTTCAATCACATCAACCAAATACAATACGCTTTTTTTTTTGTAATTACGGTAATAATTGGTTTACTTACATTGTATAAAAAATTGTTAGTGTTTTTTTGATAACAGTTTTTGATAACAGTATCTCATAAAATTCTGAAATTAAATAAATGAAGTTTTTTAACTATCGTGATAATTCTTGCATTTCGTTTTTTTTTTTTCAAGTTCATAATTTTGTTTCTATATTATCATTTGAAAAAACTCACCAACAATAAATGTTTGCCTACGCTTTAACTAAACTGTTTTAAAGATATTTTTAAATTTTAAATCATTTAAATCAATTTTAATATTGTCATTGTATGATTAAGGATTTTCTATTTTCACAGCCAATCACAGGTGGTAATGAAAAAGTTATTAAAACCTTATAACCGATGTAAACATCGTCAAAATTCTCTCAGTGAATGAATGATAAAACTAAATCAAAATCGCACAAACTGTTGTAAATTGCTAAAAAATAAAAAAACAAACAAAAACCAATTTAAACCGAGAGCAGCTGATAAACGAAATGATCAATGTAGAAAATAATGAATACTATATAGATATATTTATGAATGTTACGTTCGCTGCTTTCGATATGTTACTAATATTTCTCTAAACACACAACACAAACGCACCTGTACCTTTTATTGCATGACTTGTAATAGTTTCGAGACCTGCTGCAGCTATAATTTTTAAGTTGCGCGGAAACTTGTTTCTCTGTTTCCGAGTAAACATGGTCTATCTTTTTTTAAACTAAACTCAAGAGTGCTTCTACAGTATACAAATATCACGTAAATATTTTTTACTTTGAAACTTGTGCTAAGAAATAAAAGATAACTCAAAATAAAATATCACTATTATTGCAAATCTACTTGTCGTGAGTAATGAATTACTGGAATTTTTAACACAATCTACGTGTACTCGACTTTTTACATATCTACTCCGAAAAAAAAAAAATAAACAAACTTGTGTTTACGTTCAGAGAAGAGAAACTACGTGGCTTATCATTCGAACATACTAATCTGACTGAATGTGCACATTGGTGAACGGAGGCTGTGTAATTTACAATTACGCGCAATGAAATAGTGAGCGTTACGTAGTGGAAGCTCTTCCTACCTTGCTGAGTAACTGTGAGTCGAGTTCTTTGAGCTGGTCATCTAGACTCTTATTGGTTTGCTCAAAACTTCCCTGTTTCCTGTATTTATAGCTGTCCGCTACTCCGTACGACGCCGTACTTCCGTAGCCGCTGCCGTTACCCAGGACGCTACTCACTATAGAATAATAAGTCTCATAATTATTTATTTTTCATTTTGTAAATAAGTATTTTCATCGAGCATTTAAATTTTTGTAATTTTTGATAATCTAAAGTTGAATAATAAGAGCGTATAAAATAATCGATTCAAAAAATTTCAAAAGGTAAGTTTCATTATCAACATTTTCACATCAAATAAGAATGTTCAACGTAATTACTGACGTAAAACATGACGTACAGATAAAAGAATGTCATCAGAATTTTCACGAGAATGCAAATTATTTATGGCACAATCAAGTACAACTTTCTCATGAATTATGCCATTGGAAATCGTCAGTAGAACTAACGACATCATGAATTTACTTGAAATAAACTTACCAAGTTCTGGAGTACTGGTGAGCGCTGTGTGATGATCCGCCGATGTACTGGAATGTGAAGAGTGAGCGGCGGGGTAGCTGCCTACGCCGCTGCTACTGCTACTGTCTTTGTCATAGGTGTGTTTCTGGAGCACTCGAATCATGGCATCTCTCTCGGCCAGCTTCGACTCTAAATCTTTCATTCTACGAAAAAGAATAATTGAAATTCAATTAAATAAAATACGCAATTACAGTAAAATGTTTAGACTAATGGATCAAATTTACCTGGATTCGAGGTCAGCCAGCTTCTTCTGCGCAGCATGCACTTCATCCATGTGTCGCATCTTCTCCGACCGAGCCTCTGCGATCAATTTCTCTGCATCTTGACTCGTTTTCTCAAGAGCAGCAATCTTGGCATCTCTGCGAAACAAGTCATTTTAAATAACCACATGAATAAGAGCAAAATAAACATTTCACGAAAAAGAAGTTAAAACGTACTTAGGAAGACTGGCGGCGTCGATAGCGGCCTGTCGCAGGGCGCTCTCTTCGAGGTATCGCTGCTCCCACTTGGCCACGTCGCCCTCGAGCGACATGATCTTTTCATCGCGCTCGCGCAGCTTCCGCTTTAGTTCGGAAAGGTTCTCGCCATTGGTGCCGTCGTAGCCACCGCCACAGCCACCGCCGCCTTCGCGCAACTCGCGCTCCAGCTGCCCGCGCAGCTGGCGCTCTGTCTCCTCGCGCCTATCGCTAGACGCCTGCAGGGAGGACAGGGCTCGCTGCAGTTGCCCCACTCGCTCCACGTACACCTGCTTCTTGCGGCACTGTAAAATGAATGATTTGCTTGAAGAGTGATAAAATTCTTCTTTTTTTATACGCGATATTGGTTTCGAAAAAGCAATAGAAGAATTTACCTCTTCCTCCAAACGCACGACGTTGCTCTGTGCATTGGTGAGTGCTGTATCTAGAATGTCGATATGCGTGCGCTGCTCTTGCAGGGTTGCTCGTTGTGCAGCCAATTCGATTTCTTGTCTTTCTTTAGCAGCAGATAATTCCTTAGCTAAAATGTATTTATTGTCATTAATTCATTGTTCAAGTAATAAAATAACTCATTATGGTTATATTGAATTAAAAAAAATTACGACTTACTTTGAGTGATGAGTTGGCCGATAAATAGCTCCTTCTGTGTAAGCTCCTTTCTCAGGGATTCTATGGTTAGCGGACTTTCGGTGCGCGAGGAAAGCAGATCAATTTGGTCTCTCAAAGCACGATTTAATTCCGTCAAGCGCCTGCAGTCGCTTTGTAGTCTTGCACGTGCAGCACGTTCCAGTTTCTCTCGGCGTTCGCACGACGCGACGAGTTCCTCGTGCGCTCGATGCACCTTGGTGATCTCTTGTTCCAACTGTTGCGACTTAGCTACCTTCTTGTAGCATCGTTCCAGCTCTAGTTTTAAGGCACTGTTTTCTTGAATGAGGATCTGAACCATTTCCGAGGTTGGCCAGATCTCACCCGTCGTTGTTTCGAACTCTTCACGACCCTTTGTCTGAGGTCTGAAAGATTGCATTGCATTATTACATAATTCAAATGATTTAAATAGTATTGAAAAAATAAATTAAAAATTTCTGAAACGTAATAATAAAATTTGTATAAAAGTTCACTTGTCTGATCAGATCAGACTTATTTTACTTTTTATACGTTATTACCTTGGAGAAGTTGTTCGCGGATCGTAGGTGTCGATCTCATTTTTGCTAAGACGAGATAAATCTGGTTGAGACCTGGATAATGTCAATTTCTCAGTAGGACCCAGTAGTCTATGCTTGCTTTTTACAGGCACTAATGTTGTTGTATAATTAGGTGAAGGTCTGTCTTCAAAATCACTTTGTTTTCCCCTGTCACTGTCTCGCATTCTTATGTCTATACTACCGTCATTACCTGTTAGTTTACTATAGGAAGGCACTTTAACTTCTTTTGCAAGGTGTTTTAAGACCTGGTTAATAATAAATTTGATATTAGTTGAGTGCAGCTAGTTAACATGGAGAAAATGTGATTATAATAATTGTTATTTAACTTACCTGTGATTGATTAAGATAATCATCTGGTATATCAGTAATCTCTTGACAACCACCATTACCAGTGTTTTCATACAAATGTTCATCGTGAGGTAAGTTTGAAAGAGATTGAATTGTTGGACTGTTTGAATGGCCTTTGCCTCCACCTTCACAATATAGATAACCCATGTCACCGTGCTCTCTTACTACTCCTGATAATCTAAAAACCATAATTTAATATTATTTTTAAAAAATAATATGTCTTTTTGACGATCATAGCATTTACGTTATTAATATACTCATACCTTGATGATGGTGTCCACGAATTTTCATCATTAGCATTGTGAATAATAAGTGTGTTGTATGAACTAGTAGAGATGTCAAGGCTACTTCTATTAGATCCAACACTGGTACGATTACTAAGATTGTCTTTTAAACTGTTCCTGTTTGAACCATTGATACTGTCTTTTAAACTGTTTCGATTTGAACCATTTAAACTCTCTTTTAGACTGTTTCTGTTTGAGCCACTCAAACTGTCTTTAAGACTGTTTCTATTTAAAAGATTTCCCTAAAATTTACATTTGTTTAGATTGATTCATTATTAATATATTATATTTAAAAAATACTGTAAAATAATAAGTTTTATTACTTGAATATTTGGTATATTCTCTTTATGACTGGATGACCTCGAAGGGCTATGTTGCTGATTTTCTTGTCCTTGAGGTTCTTGTCGTGCTGTATGCCTTATAACATATCGTTCTTCGTTACTCAAATTTTCGTTCGAAGTAGAAACATCTGTATCACTACCACTCAAACTCTGTGGTAAACCCCCTAACATAAGTAAATATTTCTATGAAATTAAATTATTTTTAGAAATGAGTATATTTTAATAAAATACTATATGACTGCTGCATCACAATACTTTTGCAATAAGTTTGTAAAAAATAAAAATAAGAATACTGTCAATTTATTCTGTCAAAAAACTTCAATACAGCTTAAAGTAGTAATAAAATATCACTATAAGAACAGTACTTCTAATTTAAAAATGATTCAGCAAGTATTGGACCAGATAAAAATGAGATATCATTTCAAAATACTTTACCTTGATTCAACAGTGGTTTTCTTTGTATATTACTATTTGCAAAGGGGAGAAACCGACCAGTTTGCTGAAGAGAACTCATGACTTTATACATTCATTTAAATTTTATTTCTCGAACCTGCAAGAAACAGAAATATAATTGTTTCAATAAAAGAATCTATTAGTTGATATAAAACTGATGAGAAAAATCCATATCTATATGGATATCATTGATAACATCTATATGCTCAGGTTATTGTTTTTAGATTCCTCATTCAAACTCACAATTACATCATGCAATCTAATAATGCATACAAAAATTGAGATCACATTTTTCTTTGCACAGATAAGAAAATACACTCATGCTATCTCAATATACCTCTTTTATCCATTATATTTGTTTTGGGCATTCCAAAATAACAGTGAACTTTACGCTCTGACATTATGATGTAAACTGCTAAACATTTCTAGCTAGAAAATTCTATTTCATGTTTGTTATTCAATCAAAATATTTTTCTCCTTATTCTGCTATCTCTACTCTACATTTAAAATCCTCAATCAACTGTATACAGATATATACATCATCAACACTCCACTTCTCAAAAACATTGTATTTCTTGAAACATAAAAAATAATTATAGATAGCTTCAGAACATCATAGCCTATTCTAGGTCAAATGTGATCCCACCTCATAGCACAACTATTCAAACACCTAGGTCATTGGCATCAAATTAACATGAAAAAAGATCATCTTCTAAAAACACACACATACACGACTCGATCAGCTGTACACATATAGAGGAGGCGCGCGCAGTTCCCAGCAATGAAAAGAAAAAAGAACGATACTGTACATAAGTATCTCGCATTCCTCGCACCTTCTTTCTTAATATTTAGTGAATTCCTGGGGACCTTAGTCAGCTCTCCACGTCTGTTTGACTTTGATATCTGAACAAACACACATGCACACATACAACTTACGCATGATGCTATCCTCGTTATCCCACACTTCGCACGTATATAGGTATACGATCTTCGCTTTCACCAATCGCGCGCGGACGAATTTGTATTTTTCAGCGCTGCAAAAAGGAGCTACCTGTTATATACCTATATCCTCCGAAAAAGGGCATCATCACAACACCATCATCATCATCTCTGGTCCTCACTTTCACCGCCGTGTATTTTCCAAATTCCAAAACACTCATCCCCACCTGGGATACCCTCATCCTCTCTCTATCTCTCGCAGGTCTCTTTGTCGTTGATAGATAAGTATACAACAGCAGAGTACCAGCTGCTGGTTTCGAAAAAAAAACGTGGTACAGTGGGGACAGGAGAAGGAGGGGAAGGAGAGGCACGCGCGCGCTCGCGGATTGTTGCATGCTGCAGCGGCGGCGCGAGCTCGCGAGAGTCAGTGTCAACACTCTGGAATGTTGATAATCGGAAGATATCGGTCGAGCGCGCGAGAGCTCGTTCCGTCTCGCTCGCTCTCGTTGCGACATTATATAGCAGTAGCCGCAGCAGCCTTCGGAATTTTGGTATTTTTAATACGCGCGAGAGAGCGCGAGCCAAAGCGAAGTTTGTTTTTCAAAGAGAGAGAAAAAGAGTTGGGAGCTGCTGCTGATGCTGGCTGTTCTGCTCTGTGATGTCCGAGAGAGTCGCGAGTATATATGATAGATACACGGCTACGGGAAGTTGGAAGGGGGATGGAGAGAGAAAGAGAGAACGATTTCTTTATATAAATAAACAAAAGTTGGCCAGTCCAGGCGCAGACGGGGCTCTCCCTTTCTCCGTCTCTCTGCTCCTGCTGGCGAACGCACACACGTACCTATATATCAGAGCGAGCACATGTATATGTATACGCAGAACGAGAGAGAGAGAGACTGTACGGACACATGTATATACCAGCGGAGCGGAGCTGGCCGAGAAATTCCACAACTGCTGCGCCGCTGCCGCTGCTCCACAAAGTTTCTCGCGCACACATAAGTGCGCTGCTGGTTGCTGGACTCCGCGATTATCTCGCAGATGCTCGGTCCTCCTCCGAAAACTAACCCTATCCACACCTCACTTATCCACTCACTTATGCACACACACTCGGGCACGCTGCAGATATATATCATACGTCCGCTTATCTATTTTCTTACTCACGCGATCCGAGGAGAGAAGAGCGATGCGCGAGATGGACGGCAGCAGCAGTAGCTCTCACCTCGCATCAGTTGCGCTGTGTAGTGCACAGTATATATCTCTTCGCGCGTTGCAGGGCTGTAGGGTGAATCCTCACTGTCGAGGCCTGGACCTGGACCTCGTCCTCGTCGTGTTTTTTCTCTCCCTCACGGTCGCGAGTGCAGCCAGCACACGCATACGCACACATGCACGTGCGGATCCGTCGCCTCCGCCGCGCGCCTCGTCTGCGCGAGCACACAGGCACGAGAAATAAAAATCCCGCGGACTTGTCGCATTCCTCGCCAGGGGGCAGCGGCGACTGGTACCAGCAAGCAGGCGGCCAGTGCCGTGTGAATTGTGATGTGATGTGGGGAGTGGGGACTCGGGAGAATGGATGGATGGAGAATACGCGGCCGTGATGGCGCCGAGGCAGTGAGGCACGCGCCCAGTGTGCATGTGTTGTGTGTGGGATGTATGAAACAGGGAAAATGGGTGAGAGGGGGGACGTTTATAAAGAGGAGGAAAATATATGGAGAGAGAGAGAGAGAGAGAGAGAGAGAGAGAGAGAGAGAGAGAGAGAGAGAGAGAGAGAGGAATTAGGAGAGGGCGAGAAAAAAGCGGATGAAGAGAGCGGTGTTTTTTGAGATTTGATGTAAGGATGGTTTTTCGATTAAATTTTTTTAGCGGTAATTATTTTAATGCGCATAGTTTTCCTGTAAGGTGGTATTGTACGGGTAAAGAAGCTCGGGGAAAGGGTAATACAGAGATTAAGTACGAAAGGGGTAAATTTAAAATTTATTAAATCATGAAAATTATAGAGTAAAATCTTAGTTGAAAAGGGAAATTTTTGTTACGTTTATATATAGATGAATAGTGTATCAGGAAAATGGAAAGTAAACTTCAAATAAACCAATGTGATGTGACATAGAAATATAAAAAAAGGCGTAAAAAATTAGTAAAATTCTCGCGCACGCCAATGTATATGAAGCACGGTCGGCCCTCAGGCTTCTTCTATACTTGCCTTCCGAGCGCTCCCGCGCTTCTTGATATTGCTTTTTTTGCCTAGCGGGCCAAAAGTTCCACTTTTGGTCCCGACGCCCGATCGCAAAGGTTGTATTTTCGGCCTCGCCAGGCAAAAGAATTACTCAAGCGGAAATGGTACATTATGTAACAAGGGACTAAAGTCGCAGCTTATTCCCGCGGGTGAGTTCAGCACTGATCACCCATCAAGGGAATGATCAACTTTAGTCCCATGTTACATATAGTACTTTATTCCCATATTCATTGTGGCCACTTTATAGATTTGAAAAGTTATTTTGTATTTATGAGTTATAATTTTGTTAGTTTTAACCAAGGTCCCTACAAACGTAAAAATTTAGACGATGTTACTGTATTCCTATATGCGGGACATATAATGGTATATTGTGTGCCAAGGACGTAAAGTGGGCTTTTTTAAACCGAGTGTGGAGTTTGCAGTACGAGGCGAAGGCGAGCAAGCATGAGCCGAAGGCGAGTGCGTTTTGCGAGCCGAAGACGAGGTCAAAAAGCCCACTTGGTGCACACCATATTTTTTGTAACACAAGTACTCTTTTTCGCATTTTTTTTAATATAAAGCTAAGCTCATATGACCGTATTTAGATAAGGCAACTACACTTTTATTAGAATACATTTAATTTTTAATTAGATAATATTTTTGTACAAAAAAAAAAGAAATTGAAACTTAAGTTAGTCCGATTGAAACTAAGCCATCAGGATATATTTATGACGGTTGAATAGAGCTAATTTTACAATATTTTGTAAAAATATCGATAATTTTCTTAAAAATTCCCAAAAAATCCATTAAAAATGGACAGCGAGCGTTTTTCAGTTTTTATTTTCCGCTACGGTGAGCAGCAGGCGTTTTTCCATTTTTATTGCCCGCTACGGCGAGCAGCGGGCGTTTTTCAGTTTTTATTGCCCGCTACGGCGAGCAGCAGGCGTTTTTCAATTTTGATTGCCCGCTGGTCTATAATCGGTCACTTTAGGTTCGCTTAATAGTAGGTCAAAAAAACGCGAAAATCGTGCTTGTGTTACAAAATAGTATGTTGTGTATCTAGGGCGTAAAGCGGGCCTTTTTAGACCGTGTGTGGACTCGTCTTCGGTTCGCAAAACGCACTCGCCTTCGGCTCGTGCTAGCTCACCTTCGACTCGTACTGCAAACACACGAGGTCAAAAGGCCCACTAGCCCTAGTATAGGTGCACTCCATATTTTTTGTGACTCATTATGTATTGATTTTCGGGGTTTTTAAGCCTAAAAAGCGAGGCTAAATTGATTTTTATTTTATACAACAACAAAATACAGGAATAGAGATTTGAACTGTTTTTCAATTTTCTTTTTTTTTTATCATAATTATTTGGAAATCCAAGTACAAAATCAAAATAAATAATAATAAAAAAATTGTTAAAAATAATAAATCCACCACAAATTTGTGTGAATGTAAAGATGTTCATCTTCAAATGAAAAAGCTATGAAAAAAAATGAATCTACAAATTATATGCAGTCTTAGAGGAGCGGGCGCAAAAGTATCTGAAAAAAATACTTTTGCGCCCGCTGGGTAAGAAGTATTTTTTTCCGTCGGTCGAAAAAAAGTTACTTTATAGAACCTCTTTTTAGGCCGAAAAACGGCGAAAATCGTGCATGTGTTACAATAGTACATTACGATACTAGTGGCATAAGTTGCACTTTACTGATATGACAGGAAGCAGAGTTCTTAACATAACGGAAAATATTTTTGTTAGAAAATTTCCAATTTTTCAAAAGTAGATATCTCCAATTAAAAAAAAGTTCAACTATCAATGTTAATCTTTTTTATTTTTCATTCAGTTTTAATTTGCAAGGTCTTATTTTCTTCCTTGTTCAATTTCAGGGGGAGTCAACGATATCAAAATTGAAAAATTTTTAAAACCTGCAAAGTTATATGCAATTGTTTGTAGATTTTTCACTGAATTTTATAAACAATTGCATATAACTTTGCAGGTTTTGAAAATTTTTCAATTTTGATATCGTTGACTCACCCTGAAATTTAACAAGGAAGAAAATGATACCTCGGAAATTAAAATTGAATGAAAAACAAAAAAGATTTGTATTTTTTATTGAATTTTTTTTAATGGACAAAATATACTTTTGCAAAATTTGAAATTTTCTAACAAAAATATTTTCCGTTGTGTTAAGAACTCTGCTTCCTGTCATCAGTTTTCAGATTGGAATGTGTAAATGAATTTTTGTAAAAAATGTTCATAGCTTTAGGTCTACTAGACCGCTGGAGTCACCTTAAGGTGGCTCCGTCGTGCATTTCGGACTTATTTATACAAATTTTTTACGATGCTTACTTCACATGTTATAATTTGAGAAACATTGAAGTATGAAAAAGGGTTCTTGAAGTATCGAAAAAATTTTTTTCACAGAAATTTGAATATTGTTAAAGAAAAAATCGCTAATTGAAAAAAAAATCAACAAATCCGATAAATCTTTCTCATTTTTCATCCGATTTTAATTTTTAAGGTCTCATTTTGTTCCTTGTACATTTTCAAGTGGGGTTTCTAATATGAAAATTGAAAAATTCGCTTCGCTGCGCTCACTCGGGCAGTGATCACCCAAGGAAATGATCGACTTTAGTCCCGTGTAACATATAGTACTTTGTTCCCATCGCTACTGTGTCAACTTCATAGATTTGAAACGTTATTTTGAATTTATGTGTTATAATTTTGTTAGTTTTAACCTAATTCACCATAAACGTAAAAAATTAGACTATGTTACTTTATTCTCACTAATTTACTTTACTTTATTTATTTTACTTTAAAAAGAGGGAATCAGACGCCACTTTTGCCCCGCTTTTCAAGCTGTAAAATGGCCATTATAATATAAGAGATGGGAATAAAAGTACTTTACGTCCCGCATTTACTTTATGCCCCGTATATAGGGGAATAAAGTAAAAGAAGGTATCAAGCACGACTTTTACCCCGCTTTTCAAGCTATAAAGAGGCCATTATAGTGGAGATAAGAATAAAAATATTTTAGCGCAAATAACGAAGAATAAGCAATGGGGACTTACAGTTTTAGGTATGGGTTCCGATTTTCCAAACTACCAGAGGTACACTTATATTGAGATAAGCACGTGAAAATTTCAAATTTCGAAAAACTCAGCACAGAAGTGCTCTAGTCAACCGCCGAGGTCGGGATTCGAACACGGTATTATTTGGGTACACCATATCACGAGTCGAAAGTCTGAGGCTTTAGACGATTGAACTACCGTAGCTCGTATATTTAATTATGTATTTATTTATTTATTGACAATATTATACGGGCGCTATGATGGACTCAATCACAAAGTAAATTAAGGACAAATATTATAATTAACAACATTTTAGAAACAAAACAAACAATATATAAATCAGATAGAAAATCATTTATATAATGAAACATTGAGAATTTTGTCAATAAATTGTGATAATAAAAACTCAATGAAGCTCATACTTCTTTAATTTTAGACGTTTGATCGTTATACAGTACTTATTGGCAATAAAAACTTCTAAAACTCACTGCCTAATCTTTATTCTTAATTCGCTAATCTTTTTATGAAAGAAAATCAATTTGAAATTGTCACATTACACATAACAACTCGATAAAATTCCCATCCCAATAATAGTTTTCGAAATTTTGACTATACCTATATAGTACCGATGCGGGCATTCCACGATCACGGCCTGTCTTCATATAATAGGAGAATGATGAATTACGAATGCCCGATGAAACAAATTTTGTTATCCGACATCTAGGGTGACTACACCAGTATTGGAACAGTCACCAGTTAACGAACATTTTCTTTATATATATGAAAATATCAAGCTTCCCTAGTAAAAAAAATTTAATGCTCATAACAGTTGATATCTGCAGCTATCAGAAAAAAACTGAAGAAAATGGAAGAAAACAGAAATTAACTGCAGAAAAATGTCGGAATTGAGACAAAGACAACAGTAATCTTCAGTTTTTATCAGTTTTCTTCAGTTTGTATCAGTTTTCAACAGTTATCTACAGTTATTTGCAATTATAAACAGTTTTCTTCAGTTATCAACAGTTACGTTCTGTTTTCGGAAAAGCAAGCGACTTTAAGAAGTGAAGAAATCAGTAAAAAACTGAAAATAACAGTTTTATTCTGAATAAAACTGAAGACAACAGTTATACACGGATGAAAACTGTTTATAAATGTAATAAAAATATTGGAAAATTTTGCTATATACAACTTAATTCGATACTTGAACATAACAGTTAATAATTGAAGAAAACTGATAATAACTATTAATAAACGAAGAAAACAGTTTTAAACTGTTTAAAAGTGAAGAAAATTTTGAAGAAAAGTGAAGAAAAATGAACAAAACAATTTTTTTAAAATTTTTTTGCGATTGGAATTTGAAACAGTTAATAACTGAAAATAACTGATGAAAACTACAGATAGCTGTTGTCTTTGTCTCAATTCCGACCTTTTTCTGCAGTTATCTGCAGTGAATAACTGTTTTCTTCAGTTTTATTCAATTGTCTTCACTATCTTTTTTTGCTAGGGTTTCTATGTATTGTTTATCTAACATGACGATAATTTTCGAATCCTTGAAAATTTTTATTTCATTTTATATAAAGATTCTGCATAAAAGAAATTATCTTGTTAAGAATAAAATCATAAAATCGCCGCTATTAAGTATTTCTTCACTGGCGATGTATTCCTTCACTGGTGAAACGTATTTAGATACTAAGATTGCGTGTTCCTTTATTGGTTTTTAGGAGATATTTTCAGATTTTCATTAAATAAAATTTTTACTTTGATTCTTTATTCAAAATTTGCTCACCGACGTAAAGTTTGAACATTTTAGAATATAAATTTCAAAAGGGGTTTACTTTTAATCCACTTTTAAATCACTTAATTAAATAACAAAAGTTACAATTTCCTTATTCGTTCCTTCACTGATGAAGTTACCCTATACTAAATTTAGAGTCACTGTACCTTCGGTGTGTTCTTCTTTGACCACTGACTACAAACTTAGTAGATATCGGACAACAAAATTGTTTCCATCGGGCATAATTCACCATCAAGGAGCGCGGGAGCGCTCCGAAGGCAAGTATAGAAGAGTCTTAGGAGTGACCGCGCGATGATATACATTGAAATGGATGTACGAGAAAATCAATGCACTTATATACCTATTGCGTTAGTTTTTGGTAATTCATCATTCTCCTATGAAAACGGGCCGTCAACCACCGATCGAGACGGCCACAGTGACCCTGCACAATGCACAGCTGAAACGGCGCGCGCACTCTTACTAACTAAACGTCTCGTGCACCCGCGACCCGCCGCTTTGTCATTGTTTTTCGCGCACGAGCCGGCACGTTGCGTTTTGTCGTTGTCGCTCGTTCGTGTATATCCTAAATAATTTCGATTTTTTTTGACAAAATGCCGATAAAATTCCCAGAAATTCTGTTTTGTGTTTCGCGTGTTATTTATCATCGTGTAATTATCACCGGAGGCGAGCGATCGAACCAGGGTCGCGCATTGTTTGGCATTTTTTACGATCATAACAAGGACAATTGATTGACGTAAGTGGTTTATTACTTTATAAGTATTTAATGATTCTCTTGTACCATTGTTGTTTATCGTGTTTATAGTTAGCTTTTAGTGATAAGCATATGATAGAAAATGAGAAGTTTCACACAAATATCGAAATACTATCACGGCGACGATTTTGATTGGTATATGGTAACATTGAATAGACCTATTTTTTGTATAAAATATTACACGCAGGCGTGTTTTTATAAACAACAAGCTTACATAATACGTAATAATAATGATGTGGCCTATAGTGATTATATTTTAAGTTACTCAACAATTGTTTATCTTGCTTGATCAAACAATTTATTTTTAACAAATGTTTTATAAATTTAGAAAATATCTTATCAGGAGTCATAAAAATAAGATCACGTAATCTAAATAGCTTCAATTGCTTAATTATTGGCACTGTTGAGATAACTTTAAAAGTACTTTGCTATTTATTACTGTTCACTATACTTCCTGCTTTATTGACAGATGATAAATGCTTTGTTTTTGTATGCTTGAAATATTTTTAAGTGACAATGTTTACAAGTTCTTTAATAAATCCTAGGTTGGTTTCTACCTTTCCCTTTAAGCTAAGGCTATTTCAGAAACTAACAAATTTGATCAAACCTGTGAACACAAAATGTTCCCACTATTGTGTCATAAAAAAAATCCATACTCATCAAGCAAACTTCATAACCTTTGTAGGTAAGTTCAGCATGGTTGATATACTTAAACTCTTATTATTTTTATTCATTTGTAAGTAACCTATTACATGAAATGTATTAAATTGCAATTTTTGATAAATACTTTTTATATTTTAAAGGTAAATGTGCTTGTTCTTTTTCTGTAATTAATAACACGTATACATTATCAAGAGCCATGAGTGGAGCAGGTGATGGATGTCTCAATATAAATTATGATGGTCTGTTAGATGCTCAAAAAGATGATAAAGTACTGATTATTGATGTTAGAGAAGATGCAGAAATACAAGAAACAGGAAAATTACCAGGAAGCATACACATTCCAAGTAAATGATCTTTTTAAACAATACTTTATTTCTCTGTGATGAAAATTAATGTCAAATTTAATTGTTATTTCAGTGAGTGATGTGCCTAATGTATTAACAAATCTCTCTAGTGATGATTTTGAGAAAAAGTATTGTAAAAAGAAACCAAGTCAGAAAACTAAAATCATCTTAAGTTGTAGGTCTGGTAAAAGAAGTGCCATGGTTCAACAAGAAATGCAAAAACTAGGATATAATAAGTAAGAAATGAAATTAGTAGCGTTTGTAATTTCTTAAATGTTATTAAATGATTCATTCTTAAATTAAATTTCTTTTAGCGCAATTAACTATACAGGAGGATGGCTTGATTGGGAAAGTAGACAGTCTTAAAACAACTGCAAAAATTAACTTTGTCATAATTTTTGTAAAAGAACTTTAATCATTTAATTTTAAAACAGTGATTATAATATTATTTGTAACATACTGATTATTTACAAAATGTAACACAAAAATAAATTAGATACGTGAAATTCTGTAAATCAATTGATTAATTACTAGATATCTTCTTTATACCATGATTTATGTACACGTTTATATCAAGTTTATCTTGTCAATATCACAAAATAGTCATCTTTACAGTTTAATTTTCAAATGTAAATCAATTCTTGTTTTGATCATGGGCAAGTTTCTGATTTATCATTTCCTTAAATTGACCCAATATACGATTCTCTCTCTTTTGTCTTTCTTCTTTGCTGAACATAGCAAGGGCTCTCTTCTCATCAGCAGAATAAATCTGGTTTTCTTTACGAATACGTACAGCTTCCATACGGCGATGTCTTTAAAAATCAAAATAAAGATACAAAGGTAAATTATTGTATAAAAATTATCAATAATAGGAGAATTCTTAAAAACATACCTGCTTCCACTCATTACGTATCCAACAGATTCATACGATGCAATTTCATCTGAAGTGAGACCAATTTCTCCTCTCCTAGGTATACGCTTTCCTTCAGCAACATAGGCAGCCATAGCAGCACCTTCTCCCGGTAACAAGGCCTTACCAAAATCTTTTGCAGAAAGTGTTACATGTTGTTTTTGAACTGGTCCCACTATACCATCTTCTCCACTGTCTTCAGAATTGGAATCTTTCTTTGTTTTTGGCTTAGCTATTACAGCACTCTTTTCAACCCATTGATCTTCTTCATCTGAACTACTGCTAGAACTGTTGCTAGAATACTTCCTTTTCTTTTTTTTCCTCTTCTCTTTCTTCGACTTCTTTTCTTTCTTTAGCTTCTTGCTCTTCTATAAAAACAAACAAAATATCATAAATGTAAAAATAAAATAGAAATTTAAAATTATAAAATTCAAGCTTGGTAAATAAAATACCCTTTTCTTCTCCTTCCTCTTTCGCTTTCGATCATGAGAAAGTTCATTTTCCGTTTTAATTTCGACTTCTTCTTCATCGGTACTGTGAACATGACAAAATTTGTTACAGAAAGAATACAGTGATAGCGGTACTTAATTAAACTTACTCTTCTATCCGAGTCGGTGACTTTCCCCAAACTCTCTCAACTCCTCTCAATCCAATTTTCTCTCGATCTTTGATTCCATCCATAATTGTTGGAGTAGGCGTAATAATCGTCAGGCGGAAGAAGCGTCCTTCCGTCTCGACAGTTGACAATTTGACATCGGAGAGAGCAGGAGCGACGACGGTGTCGGCAGGCACAATGTCGAACTGTCGGTACACGGAGAGAAAATTGTAGCTAATGCCCTAATCACATAACCGCGTACGATCGCGTACGTCTACGTACAACCGCGTCCGACGTTAAGGAAGAATCTAGTGATTTTCGCTGTTGCCAACAGCGGCAATTTCAGTGCAAT
This sequence comes from Torymus aiolomorphi, assembly GCA_036365515.1. Classification (NCBI taxonomy): domain Eukaryota; kingdom Metazoa; phylum Arthropoda; class Insecta; order Hymenoptera; family Torymidae; genus Torymus; species Torymus aiolomorphi. The sequence goes on along the minus strand of CM070875.1, from coordinate 9,120,768 downwards.
AACTAGTACTTTCGAGGAACAGACCTACTCACACGAAGTGCAGTAGATCGGAGTAACCCTTGCTTGTTTATGTCTGTTGTCGTTGGTGTAGTAGCCGACTTTCGTATACGTAGGTCTGTTCCTCGAAAGTACTAGTTATTGCACTGACATTGCCGCTGTTGGCAACAGCGAAAATCACTAGATTCTTCCTTAACGTCGGACGCGGTTGTACGCAGACGTACGCGATCGTACGCGGTTATGTGATTAGGGCATAAACGCATAGATTCTCGTCATGCCGTTTTCGCAGCGCCCCCTACGCTCCGTTTGCAACGTCTCCATGCGATTAACGCATGAGCCATGCTTGGTTTTACGACACGGTGAAGAGGTTTCATACCGTATAATACCAAAATCAGTATAATACTCCAAATTTGTTATAAACTGCGGTATTATACTACAAATGGTATTATACCGAAAATGCCTCATACCAGAGTATTATACTGGTAGTATACTACTGTGTACGATATCATCTGTGAGGTATAATACTCAAAAATTCTCATAAGAATTGAATTTTGAATCCATAATTAAAACTCGTTTAATTAAGAATTAAATTTTTAATCTTTCCTTAAACAAGCGGTTAATTTGAGATTGCATTTTTAATTCTTAATTAAACGTGTTTTAATTAAAAATTCAAAACTTAATTATTAAATAAAAAATGACTAATTAAATATTTTTAGAACCGTGTCTCCTGCATGATACTTTGACAAAAATTAAATAATGCATAAAATATTCACTTTTTAGAAAAATGCATTATTCTTATTTTACATGCGTATGGGATGAAAAAAAAACGGGGGGGACAATGGCCACGCATATAAAAAGGAAGTGACGTAGACTTGCGACACTATTATTTAAACAATTATTAAATCCAAGTAACCGTGGGATAGGAGGTCCATGCATGTATCAAAATTCCGAAGACGTGCAACACGATTATTTAAATAATTCTCACCCACAAGTCGCCGGGGGATGCGAGTTCCACGCGTATACGGGAGCACGTCAGATGTGTATACATGCCAGAATAATTATTTAAGTAATTCTTAACACGAAGCAGGCGGGGGATGCGAGTTCCACGTGTATACGGGAGCGTGTCAGACGTGTATACCTGACCAAATAATTATTTAAATAATTCTTAACGCCAAGCATGCGGGAGATGCGAGTGCCACGTGTATACGGGAGTGCGTCAGGCGTATATACCAAAATAATTATATAAATAATTCTTAACCCCGAGTAGGCGGCGGATATCAGTTCCACACGTATACGGGAGCGCATCAGACGAGCATGAAGGCAAAATAATTATTAAAAGTAATTCTTAACCCAAGTAGGCGGCGGAAGCGAGTTTCACGCATAAACAGGAGCCTGTCAGATGTGTATACATGCCAAGGAGCGCGTCAGACGTGTATACATGGCAAAATAATTATTTAAATAATTCTTAACCCCAAGCAGGCGGGCGATGCGAGTTCCACGCGTATACGGGAGCGCGTCAGACGTATATACCAAAATAACTATATAAATAATTCTTAACCCCGAGTAGGCGGGGGATACGTGTTCCACACGTATACAGGAGCCCGTCAGACGTATATACATGGCAAAATACTTATTTACATAATTCTTAACCCCAAGCAGGCGGGGGATGCGAGTTTCACGCGTTGACGGGTGCGTGTCAGATGTGTATACATGCCAAAATAACTAATGGAATACCTCTTAAACCCAACTAGGCGGGGGATGTTAGTTCCACGCGTGCACAGGAGCTCATCAGACGTGTATACATGGCAAAATAATTCTTTAAATAATTCTTAACCCCAAGCAGGCGGGGGATGCAAGATCCACATGTATACGGGAGCGCGTCAGACATGACGAAAATAATTATTTTGCCATAAAAAAACTTCTGACGCGCTTCAGTATATGCGTAGAACTCGCAACCCACGCTTGCTTGGGGTTAAGAATTATTAAAATAATTATTTTGGTATGTATACACGTCTGTAGCGCTCTCGTATGCGGGTAGAACTCGCATCCCCGGCCTACTTGGAGTTATGAATTATTCAAATAGTAATTTTGGCATATATACACATCTGACGCGCTCCCGTATATGCGTGGCACGCGCATCCCTCACCGGCTTGGGGATAAAAATTATTAAAATAATTATTTTGTCATGTATACACGTCTGACGCGTTCTCGTATACGCGTAGAACTCGCACCCCCCGCTTGCTTGGGGGTAATAATTATTTAAACAATTATTTTACCTTGTAATTTGTATGCATGTCCACGTAACTCCCGACTCTAGCTTAAATTTACTCGTCATTTGAACGCGCGCGCTAAGGACGTAGGTTCGGTTAGAATTTTAAGTATAAAATACAGGTAGTATACTTTCATACGCGGAGCAAAATCACGACGGTATTATACTATGTATTATACCATTATCGTGTCGTGTATAATACCGCGGTATTATACGCGACCAACCCTCGGTCCCTTATATAAATTGAGTATTCGAGATAATCTATTTTGCCCTCGAACGATCTCGAAATCTCGAATAATCGAATCCGTCTCGAATCTCTAAAGGAGAGAAACAAAAGACGAAACAGTGGCGCGCGTAGCGCGCTGATTAACGCTAGTATTCCCATAACTCTGATGCTAGAATCGCACGGAGCGGTTGCGAATATAGTATGGAGAGGCGCGCCGAAGAATAGTAAGCCGCTCCATGCGATATTAGCTACAAATGGGGGAGAGCGCGACGGTCAGTTCGCTGCGCTACTCTCGCTTACTGCGTCGCACCGTCTTCAGTATATATAGATGTTGTACTTCTAACACCTATAGAAATAGAGAGAGCGTGGACTCGAAGTCCCGCATATCTCGACCAGAGAATATAGAATATATTATTCTTAAGTATAGAAGGCCAAAGCGGCCGTTTTCTTGAAGCCGAAAAAGCCTTAGTTCCACTCCCCATTACGTAAGAATATAATATATTCTATATTCTCTGTCTCGACAATAATTGTGCATGAATAAAATGTATGGAGTGGATCCTTTTAGAACAACAACATAACCTGTTTCTCAAAAACACAAAACAGGGTAACCAAATGTTTTGGCGACGCATTAAAATGTAACCATTTTGGGAACAAAAAAAAATTGAAATGTCACCACGAAGGCATTTGTGGTCGGTAATACGGGTATCTCTCTTACCGATTGAAGTTCATGTACCAACGTGAGAGAATCAATATAAAATTTGGTATCATTGATACAAATATGATTATTATCATAATAAAAATTATCAAAACATAGGGTAAATGTCGGTATTACCGCGGACGCTGCAAAAACCACTTTATATTTCGACTTCAAACTTGTACTGGGTGATAGATCGTTCAAAACTGCAGCGAAGTGTTCTCTTGATTTTTTGTGATTTTATGTATTTCATTTTTAATAAGCTTGAAACTGTGCCAATTGCTCGGTCGGTAATGGTAGGACTATGGCACCCCGTTAATTAATACGGAAAGGTTATTCGTACGACAGATTCTGTATTGAAGGTATATCTATATATTAGTAAATACCCTGGTAGAAATTGTAACCAACCGTACGCCATCCGTTCGCCAAATCGCAAGAATTTGGCCAACCGTTTAACCAACAGTTAGCGATAAATACCGCTTATTTCGTCACGGAGTCACCCTTGCGCTTGGTCAACGAATGCTTAATATTAAAAATCTTAAATAAAAATCATTTACACAACTTATTATTTAAATAAAACTCTCAAAATTGGTATTATTCATAGAATAATCAAAACCCACATATTAATAGTATTTTTCTTCAGATAAATATGGTTAAATCGGTAACGGGTATAGTTTTGTTTGTTCAAATTGAGGTTAGGGCGTGTTAATGTGTAGTGTGCGTGACTTTTTGACGTAAGTCAGGACATGTACAGGTGGATACTTACATTTTTTTTAATTTAAAAGTATCCTATATTTAAAATTTGTAAGAATCCTACATAAAAGGTATTTTACATTTAAAATTTGAGAGTATCCTACATAAATTCTTCGTACTCGTATTGCTCCGTTTTCTACACGGTGCTCCGTTACCATCTGACCTTTACAGTGAAGCAAAACTACGCGATCCCGGCAATCCCGTCACGTGACTCGTATGAGTCTGCGCAGTTAAATACTTTTACCTATACATAACACATGAACCTGCGATCGCACTCATGTGTATGTAATATGTGTGTATTTATGTGCATGTGTGCTTGTCTTGCGGAAAGCGGGATGCGGACAGTAATTTCGGAGCATAGCCCACGTGCTACGCTGTCTACTTAACCTTCAAATAAATTTACTCCCAACTTCATTCAAATATTTTTTTAATGTATTACAATAATTTTTATTATTGTTTATGTATCAAAATCTTTTTACATATCTATATTTCTTATTAATTTCTATTATTGTTTTATGAGTTACTCAATGTTTTATTATTGATTGATAGTCTGGTTAACCGTTGGTCAATATTTTTCTTATTTGTTGGCCTAAATTATTGGCCAACAGTTAGTAGATAAGCCATCCGAGTTAGTTTATTTTCTACCAGGGTATACTTTCTTTAGTCAAGGTCAAAGCAAAACAATATACCTATATATTGCGAAATCTGTCGTGCAAATAGAATCAGTCTAATTAATATTATTTAAATAAGATTCAATCAATAGTAAGCGATAGTAAATAGCTATTGCTTCTTTTTATTGTAATATTTATTGAATAAATACCAGAACATGTTTTTTACAATATTAAACATAAAATATCACATGAAAAAAATGCCACTTTTCAAATATTTGGGAATTTTTTTTTCTCGGAAATATGCGTCTTACAGAAAATCGCAAGAGAACATTTTTCTTAGAAAATGACGAAGAATAGCCTAGAATTGTTTAAAATCAAAATATCGTATTTTTAAAATTTGTTTATTAAAATTGTTAAATAGCAATTGTTACGAGTGAGCTATTGCAACATTTAATAATAAAAAACGGACCCTGGGCTTGAACCAGAGCCGCCGACTCGTGAGTCAGAAACACTATAAACTACCTATACGACCGCCACCGCTCGGCTTTCTGATAATCGTCTTCATATTGTAGTTGTACTCCTTGCCTCTTCTTATTCTGCATATTCGTATGTATATCCATCCGTAACACAATTAAGGGATCAACTTTTCGGCTTGGTAACCAGGATATTTCGATTCTCCGTACCCAAAAGCATAAGAACCGTCAAGATACCGAGGGATCTAAAAATGTATACAAAGCCTTCCTGAGCGCCCGGACTATATCGAAAGTCCCTTGGATATATAAAGCTTATAGAGTCTAATAATTGTTCAACGGTGTATTCAAATGTTGTCATACACGTAGAAGAAGTGATCACACTACCATCGGTAGGATTTGCAAGTGCTCTGTAAATGTACTACCTTAAAATTGAGTAAAATATTGTTTTCTTTTACAAATCGCACTGAAAATGTTCATATTTAAACGCCCATAAAAATATTTCATGATGTGACTCATACTTGATTCAAGTTTAATTTGTTTCTTGGACAGTCTAGAAATATATTCCATTGGTTTTTAAGATTTAAGTTCATTGTTGAAAATTATAGAGTCAAAAAATGACAAAAATTAAATTTTTTCAAAAATCCATATACCTAATTTACTTTAATTATCACATTTTTTCTATGTCAGGCACAGCTTCATTACCTCGTTTCTTTGTTTACAATTAGTGTGAAATATTTGTAAAAAAATATTCAGTTCGCTACCTCTTGCGTTGAAATTTAGATATACCACTTAGAACACAAAAAATTACAACATATACCACTGATCAGAGTACGATTATCCGCCTGTTTTCAATTCCCAGTATTTTTTATGGACAATTACCATATCTGGTGTATACCTTGGTTACATAAAACAAGTTTATTTTTACTTAAATATAGGTCAACCGTTCTATTTTTAATATTTGTAATGCCTTGAAACTTTCAATAACCTAAAAGTTAAAAAATCTGGATTTGCCTACACACACACACACACACGCACGCACGCACACACACACACACGCACGCACGCACGCACACACGTCATTGTTGTCTGCATTTTTTATGACTTATGGTATTGTTCATTACGCAATTCACACGCATTTTCGTCCTTGTCAAAAGCTTATCAAGCCATTCAATTGTTCATAAATAGTAGTTTTCGTCACTAGGGCGTAAAGTTGAACTTCACGCACCGAGTGATCAATACGCATGACGAGGGTCGGCGCAGCCGGCCCGAGTGTTGGATGATCACGAGGTCGTAAAGATTTCGCCCGCGTGGCGAACAATATTTTTTTTTATAGTATGAGTAAAGCACGTCGTCGCATCGTTTGAGTGTGTAAAGTTGAATTTTACGCATAGTGTGCATAAAGCTTCGTTTTACGCACACTATGTGTGAAATTCAACTTTACGCACTAAAAACGATGTGAATCGACGTACTTTACGCATACTATGCAAAAAACATAATTAGCATGTTTCGAAAGACGATAAGAAACGGTTCGATTCTCGCCTATAATAAACACGAGTTTCCTTTTCTATACATAATTATTATATTTCGTCCCTGGAGCAAGTGAGCAACCTAAAATGCCCATCGGAGGACTAATGTGATCCTACTTTTCTGCTACACACTCTACACCCACATTCACGCTGCACTAACCCGCCACCCACTCAGCCCTACACCTCCGATCAACCACCACCCTATCGTCGCCGACTACTCTACATTATACTTATAACACCATCGCGCTCTTCTCTATACCTCCTCCTCCTCATAACTCCGTGGAATAGCGCTTGACAGACCCGCGTCGTCGTTGTATATCCCCCTCTCCCACATGTAAAAAAAGACGCGCGCACTCGCGAATAAGTGGAGTGCGAAGAGCAAGAGAGGCTGGGCGATAACAACGCTGTTTGTAAAAACGGAGCACGCTGCACGCTCGCAAGAGAGAGTGGCGAAACAAAGCGGTGTAGGTGTACACGTGTATATATATACGATATATATATAGACGCGAGGACGTAAAGTTGGCAATCTCCCTCTTATCTCCCTCGCGAAATAAGAGAGAAGAGGAGCGCGCGAGAGCGCATCCTAAACGAGGAAGTATATACGCTCGCTCGCTCGCTTGCACGCGTGCGCCCTTATTTCGCGACTTCCTCATTTTTCAATTCCTCCTTTTTTGCAGCGCGCCTCGGCCCCGCGTTCTCTCCCTCTCTCTTGGTCTTGCCTCTCCGTTCGGTCGCCGCTGTTTTATTCGTTCCCTTTCTTCCATCCGTCTTCTCTGTCATTCCCTTCGTCCTCTCCATACCTACCTCCCCCTATACCTCTCCACCAACCTCCTTTCTTTCTTTCTTTCGTACTTGCGTACCGTATATATACCGTTCGCCTTTTATCTCTTACTCCTTCGGTTGGACCCGTTGTTTATTTCCTCTCTTTCAATTTGTTTTCTCTCTTTATCTCTCCTTCCGTACGCACTCGCATTGCATTGTGCGAGCTCGCGCGAAAAAAGGTCACCCGCGTATACGTATATACACGCGCGCTTGTACGTAATAATCGACGATGCGCCCCCTCCGCGTAATTATTACGTACGCGGAGAAAAATGTTCAATTAAAAATATCGCGATCGATGATCTTTCTCTCTCCCCACAGAGTTATGCGCGCGCGCGCGTGGACCGTCGATATCTGATCGCGCGTTGCAATGTGTATGTGCATGTGTATATGTATATGCGATCGTTGAGATGCGTGTTGTATAATCCGATGATAATTGCCATTTTGTGTTTTTGATACGCGGGCTAAATTAAATATCGCTTATCGTTGATTTAATGTTTGGATAAAATGTATCATTTTTATATGAGACACATGCGTGTCGGGTTGATTTTTATATTGAAATACTATATAGGAGAGTATAGATAATTTTCAATGTGACTTTCAATTATATTTTAAAAACTTGTGAATAAGACATAATACAACAATAAAATAATTAAGTTATAAGTATATACATATAATCTTGAAATATTAAAAGTCTTGTACACTGTTGAAAATCGTGTGTTTTGTGTAGAACAAGAAATGATTAGACAAATTGTGTATAGCATAAACACACAAAAATATTTGTTATAATCACGTTTACTTTACATTAGTATTACACAAATTTTGTATACTTTTTGTCAGCTATACATCTTTTTAATTACATAAAAAAGTGTATCATTAATTTCATTTTCGACACAAAACTTGTGTCAAAATCGGATCTCATTTCAACTATTTAGTAGCCATTAATCATAGAGACTATTTTCGTTGCCGTAAAAATATCAAGGATTGACACAACGTTATATATATGAAACTATAACACAAGTAATGGTTTGTTCTTATGTTTCGTTCCAGAACATTATAGATTTTCTATAGTCTTCTCTCTCTTCTCTATATTCTGCTGGTTCAATATACAGTAGCGATTTTCAATTATGCAAAATACATTGGAAAATTGATAGGGGAAAGTGAGTAAAACCGGCCGTATAGTTCATTCTCCTTTCATGGCTTTATAGCAATGCTAAAATGGACACTAACTTAATTTTGCACACTTTCTCTATTTTCATCTAGTGGCAAGTTTACGTAACAGTATTAAATAATTCAATAAGAATGCTGTTTTGTAGACATTTAGTTTTAGAATAGCAGACAGAACATGAATATTTAACGTTACATTATTCTATGAATTATAAATATTCCAAGACAATCAACAATATAACTATAATTAAATTAAAACGTTTTCAATACGTTTGATTTTCTTCTACTACAGTTTGTACTCGAAGAGAAACTTCTTTGTCCAACCATATTACCAGTGTAAAATGTAACAAAATGTAAAAGCCCATCACTCTCTTTATACAAGGACGATTGATACGAATTTAAATCCCCAAACGAAACTTCTGCTTACAGAACTTTCAAAGCCCGGCGATCAAAAATCCATTTCATCATCGCGCCGCCGCTACTTCACTCCAAAGTACTACTTCTTCCCACGCATCTAGCCATTCCCTTCGTCTTTTCAAAATTCTCAAACTTCGCTCTTGCCCTGCATGCTTAATTTTCTCCGTATCCACTCTCTCGCTCTCTCTCAACCTTTTACCTCTTTTTATCGCTCTCTCCTCTCTCTCCTCTCTCGCGTCCCCTCGCGTTTTTCTGCGCTCCGCTGCACGTACATACGCGGGCGCGCGGCGCATACTCACACATACCCTGGCAGTGTGTATATACCCTCCTACTCCGCGACGAGCGAGCGAGCGAGCCGATGAAAGTATATACGTATATGTATATACATACATAACCGGTTCGCAGCTGGCGACGGCGACGGAGACGACGGAGACGAGGGAAGGAGAGAAAGAGAGAGCTTAAGCCGGGCATCGGCCGCCGGCGGCTCTCCTCGGGATGACAGTGTGCGAGCGGCGATCGGGGCCCGCGCGAATAACGCGTGCGTGTGTGCATATACGTGCAGCTGTACTCGCGTCTCTCTCTCTCATACTCTCTCCTTATTTCGCAGCACAGTGCGCGCAGAGTGTGGCACCGCGGTCCGCGACTAAGTACAGTGCGCGGCCCGCGAGCTTTCGGCACGGGCGAGTGTCCGCCTCTGTGTGTTAAATAATATATATAGGTACACGCGTGACGATGGGTGCTGCTCTGCTGCTGCACTGAAGAGATAGAAAAGGAAATCGCGCGACACGCCAAGGATATATCTGTATATATACTTTACAGTGCAAAGATATATATGTATAGTGAAGACGATTGTAGTGAGCCTGCTGTGTGTCCGTGTGTGTAGGCTGGAATCAATTTGCGAGGAGTGTGTATATTGCAATATAGGCAGGCCATCGTAAAGGCCCTTTTCACGGTGGCACATATATATGTACTGTGCGGATAGCTTTATTTAACGCGACATGCACACACAGATACACGGAGAGAAAAATTTCAGTAAAAATTACAAAAAGTTCCGCAATTTTTACTGAACTTTTCGGTACTGTGGTAACAGACTGCCAAAATGAGTGGATTTACTTGACTTTCTATACTTTTTATAGAATTTTCAGTAAAAATTACCGAACTGTTCAGTAACTTTTAAGAGAATTCATTTAAAAGTTACTGAACAGTTCGGTAATTTTTACTGAAAATTCTATAAAAAGTATAGAAAGTCAAGTAAATCCGCTCATTTTGGCAGTCTGTTACCACAGTACCGAAAAGTTCAGTAAAAATTGCGGAACTTTTTGTAATTTTTACTGAAATTTTTCTCTCCGTGTACATGTATACGACCAGTGACAGATGAATAAGTAGCCCGCAGGCTCGTATAGGTATATAATAACTTCATTTATGAACTCGCCCTCACGACTTTGTAAACTTGGCACGTAATAAACCCCCCGTAGAATCGCTGCTGCAATTATTATCGCATTAAATGCGCGTTTGTCGCGTTACAATCGAACACTTACCTACCGGTCGGCGCGCGAACTTAAACACACCAAATTTTCACCAGCGAACAAAGTATAGTCAAAAGCCTATATACATATATATATCCTACATCCACACGCGCGCTCTCTCGACGAACCGTCGCATTGTACAAAAGCCTCAAGCGTAGGAGCGTAAAACCAATCTCTCTCGAATCGAGCGATAAACCAACAACAACCTCGCGCCCGTAAATCTCGCGCAAACCGCAATAAAACTGAATTACCGCCTCTCGCTTCTCTCTCCTCACGCGGCGAACAAAAGAATAATACCTTAAACACCAGATACCTATATACCTCGGGAGCACACACATATACCTCCGCACTCTAATAAACACATTACTTAGCACCGAGTTCCCGAGAGTTGCGTGATCTGCGCGCTTCCATATATATATACCAATAACTGCAGCACAACAACCGCTAACGAAGTGAACGCGCGCGAGCCCCCGAAGGTCATTTCCGTTGTGGTGTGCAGGGCAGTCCGCGCGCGCGCGCACCTTTCGCTTATTATTGCTCTATCATTATCCTCGCGTGTGCGGCGCGCCGCCACCGTCCCTCTCTCATATATGTGCGTCTGAGCGAGTGTTTGCCCAGCCGTCATTATCCGCGCATAAATTTGAATATTCAGGTTAAACGTTGCAGTGTATATATAGTCGGTATGTGTATATCGGTGTATCATGTAAGCGTCTCTTACTCGCGCGCCGCGAGCACTTGTTGGATGCGTGCGATTCTTCCGTGTCGTGCGAGCGTAAGTGTGTTTTTGGCAGCGAGTGGCGGAAAGTTCGCTGTGCTATCCAGCGTTGTTGGGATAAAGCGTATTATGTCTGTGTAGGTATATATAATACACCGAGGAGAAGACAGTTTTGTTGCCTGACAGTGTATATGAGGGAGGTGATGTATGTGATGCGCGGCACGAGGAGGCGAGCGGCATGGCGACAAATTTTTCTTTAGAGCAATCTTCCGGGACGCTGCTGAAGTTGTAGTACCTATATATAGTGTATATATATAGTAGTTTTGCAGGAAGTGTGGACCGTTTGGCTGGCTGTATATAAATGGTCAGTGTATATGATGTAGTTGGGATTCACGTGCGAAGAAGGAAATTCGTTGTAAGCTTGATAAAATTGTATGTGCGCTGCTGGCTCTTTATAGCCGAGTGCAAAATATAGTTGCAGGAAATGGCTTATGGGTGTCGTGTGGACGGGGTGACGCGTCAAAGGTTCGAGACGGGATGTAATAGGATTGTTCAGAATCTTTTAACTACTTTTGAACTTTCTTAGAGCGCCGTTTATTGCGTCGAAAACCTATCTGATAATGAAAGTAAAAAAGTCGTACAACGCGACAACGAACTCAGAAAATACATCTCACTCACTCGACTCATTCCAAATATATTGATATACTTCTTACACGTCCTTGCCACAATAGCACTGGCTCCTAAGCTTCAATTTCCACACCCACATAAGGTAGTGGACCCGGTTCTCGATGGGTACCCAGTTGTCGATAAAAGCGGAATAAAATGCAATTTTACGCTATTTTTAACAATTTCGTGATAAATAAAAAAATTTTTGTTCGCTTTAGAAATATGCACGACTTGATATATTCTCTTGCATACGGTCAAAAAGTGCCATCGTTTCCGTAAATAGATAAGTTACAAATCAGTCTCCGATTCGACTCGTTTCTCGGCTATTGCGTTAGCAATGAGGTTAAGAGGGAGAGGATCTTTGAGAAACAAGTTTTCATAGAAAATGAGAGTTTTTTAACGCTCTATTCTTCCAACCACATAAAAGATATTAACAAATACAACTGAAAAAAGAAAGACGTGTGATTTACTTTCTATTTTGTATTTTAATTAGGCTATCGGAAATACCTACCACAAATGTATGTGTAACCCAGTTTTCGATAGCGATTTACTGTTGATGAAAAAGACGTTTATTTTTCATTATAGTGTTTTTCATAATAAATAAAGTAAAATCAAGCAATAAATCATAAAGAAGTAATTGTGTTAATACATGTAGGTATGACTTTTTGTTTCTTTTTATGTTCTCAGAATCCAACCTCACTCTGATATAAACAACATTTGTAGCATAACCTAACATAACCTCCCTTTCTTATTATATGGCTTTGAAGTTCGCATCGTTGGAGTGCAACGAAATCATTTTTTACGATTGATTAAAGTTATTAGACAATGGAAATTTTATGTAAATCTTTGTTATAAAGTTATTTTATACTATAAAACACGAAATCTACATGCAAAATTAACATTAACTAGTATAAACTTGAAGTAAAACGGATTACTTTTTTATTTCGTTGCACTCCAACGTTGCAAACTTCAGACCCATCTTATTATCGAAATCTGGGTCTTCCACTTATCGACAACTGGTCCGACGCGTTAAATCATTATCAAAAACTGCGCCCATCAGTCTTATTTTTCGTTACCGTATTTTTAATACATGTCAATGCGAAGATGTATTTCGATTATTTTATTCGGATAATATATAACTGTATTAAGCTAAAATTAAAAAAAAAACCCCATGCTTTTCCGATAAAATTTTATTTTAAAGGGTAATATTACACGGAGAAAAATAACATAGGAAAAATTGCCATATTTGATTGTAAGTCGAGGACAGACTGAAATCCTCCACAAAATTGCCATAATTTATGGTAAAAATTGCCATAAATTTATAGTAATTTTTACAATGTAGGAAAAATTGACATAAATTTATGGCAATTTTTACCATAAATTATGGCAATTTTGTGGAGGATTTCAGTCTGTCCTCGACTTACAATCAAATATGGTAATTTTTCCTATGTTATTTTTCTCCGTGTATAAATAGACTCCCTCGTTATATTATCGACAACTGGGTCCACTACCTTAAATCAATAATTTCACTCCCACCGTTACCACGAAAACCTAAACCCATCTCAAACAGCCTCGACATACGCCTCAGTCCTCGTCCAAAAAATAATAACGCTACTTACTCGCGCAGATACATCTTCATCTCCGGTGACACCCCTAAGTATATCGATTCCAAACCATCCTCCTCCTGCGACACCTCCGTCCTCTAGCCCATTAGCAGCGCTCACACGTGTGTGCAGCGTATATACATGTATGTATCGCGGTGTAGCTTAATGGGGGGGCCTTTTACGGGCCACTCACCTCCGCACAGTACGGCGAAAAAAAGGAGGCGGAGGGTGGATTATCGGGCGCGAGCGCAGCCTCGCCGGGCCTCTCCATCAGGAGGCCTTTGTTAGGCGTCGATTTTTGAGGATGAGAGGCGCGGGGGTGAAGGAGGAAGGTCCTTTGATTTTGCATGGAAAAGGTGAGAGGTTATATTAGGTGGTCGAGCAGCGGGATTTTTTCTTATAGGCTATAGTGTAGTTGAAAAAGGGCGTTCGGGGAATTGTAGGAAATATCTGCTCTCTAAATGTATAAAATAGTGAAAAATCCACTATCTAAGAGTTAAAACTCGTGCACTACCGAAATAGTGAACGTTCACTGCTCTAATCATGTATATTAACTTTTATAAAATAGCGAAATTTAACTATTTTAAAAATGTTACTATACACTATTAGAGCAGTGAATGTCCACTATTTCGGAGTGCATGTTCACTGTTTCGGTAGTGCACGAGTTTTAACTCTTAGATAGTGGATCTTACACTATTTTACATTTAGAGAGTAAGTAGAGGGTAAATAAATAAAAATATATAGAACGCATCGGTACATACACGCAGAGAAATTCCATAGTTAAAATGACTTGAGGTCGCTAGTAATTTTGTCACAGACTGACTAAAATGGACTTTTTACGAGATTTTTAACAAATTTTTCTATAGAAAAAAGTGATTTTGAATTCGCTGGATTACACATAAAAATTCTGGTTATAACATTTACACTTCCGCACGTCATATTAATTATTATGCGATGACATAACAATTTAACGCAGTGGCGTTTTAAATACCCTATTTTGTATTATTTCATGATGTGATTAAAAATTAAGCTTGCTTATAGAAATGATTCCATTATTTCGTCGTAAATTATTTCAATTTTACCAGACAACTATAATGAGATTAAAATAAGTGCCAAGGTGTCGAATGCCAAAATTTATTCTCAGCGTAAATCTATGCTGATGCTCGAAACTGTATGAACTCGACTTCACTCCGAATTTATAGTTCTGAATATACCAAAAAATACTCTCCGGCTTTAAAGTTATAGCCGCTATCCATCACATTGAATATTTTAATATCGTCAAGTGTTTAAGTGTTGAAGTTATATATTCGAAAAAGTATTGAAAGTTAAAGGCATCATTCCATTCGGAATATACCTACCTACATATCCAAAGAACTTTTATCTGATTTCAGAACTTCGCCAACAAGAAAATAAAATTTTTTTTACAGTCGATTTCGCTAATACCGCCTTTTTTTATATATGAATTCATTTTACGAGTCGCTTTATTACTCGCCCCGGTGATGTTTATTATCGATAAAAAAAGGAAAAAAAGAGAGAGAGAATTTTTCAACACTGTAGTTGAGAAAAGGTAACACTCTGAAGAATTTACACTGCATAAATGTCATCGGGGGCCGATAATTATGCATTATACGAGACACGGCGCGGCGGACATGCGGAATTTCGCGCGTGCGCGCGTCGAACGAGTTTTCAAGCGGGGCTCAAAATTTTGTCGAAGTACTTAGCTGCTATATCTCGCCGGCCGGCGATGATATCTCCTTTAATGGTCTGCGATGTTCATTCGCGCGAGATTAAAGATTAAAATTTCAAAGGGTTAAAAATTTATGGCCGAAGGGATTCGGCAGCTATTATATCGCTTTTCATGCGAAATATTATTTTGTAATAAGTCAAGAAAGAGAGAGGGAGAGAGAGAGAGAGAGAGAGAGAGAGAGAAATGAAAAGCGCAAAATTGAAAAATAGTACTTTCAAATGCACTTTATATGAGCTGCGGTAACTTTTGAACTTTGAGAAGTCCATAAAACCGGGGCGCGCGCACGCGCACACGTCAATAACTTATGAAAATGCCGAGCTATTGAAATACATATTAGCAAAATTTACTTTTCGACGTTAAAAGAAACTCTATAGCTACGCGCGCTCGAACTTTTCCCCTTGCCGCATTACCCGATAAGTAAAGTTTTCCGGGGGAATAAAAGGGAAGGGAAAACTATAGTCAAATGAATGCAATTTTCGCATGAAAATAAAGGAATAGTTTTTACCTTTTCCATGCGCGCGCGCGCGCTCGCGCGACGTCGGAATTTTTCATTTTATTAAAGCTCCCTTGCTTTTGAAGTCTTGAGTGACGTCTTGAGGCTCTTCAACTAAGTTCGTTCATTAAGTCAACTCTTCAGGGAAAGGAAAGAAAGATAAGATCTCATTGCGCGTGCGTGTGTCTGTCTACAAAGGGAAAATCGTTCGATCCTTAATTCTGTAGAACTTTGCTCTTCATTGGTTAAATAATATCATCTTTAAACACTTTCTCGTTGCTGCAATATCATATAATATTTTCCTATTATTTCTAACCGTAAAAAAAACGTCAATCAATCACTGCACGACAAAACGCCAACCTAAACTTTTTCTAAAAATACGCCCAACTTTCACTGCTACCCCGAATAGAAAACAACGACTCTGTAAAAATCCGAAAAACTAACGATCAATTAGAGCCGCGACTAACGAGCGCGCGCAGGTTATTTCATTCCTTCCAACGAAACAGACAAAGACGAACCGTCCCCGAATGCCGTAAAAATCCCTCAATACTCTCTAATTGAACGCTGAAAGAGTACAGACAGCGTAATACATCCCTGGCAGCAATCGAAACAGCCTCGCAATTTCCGAGCTTCTTCTCAATACCCTGCGAGCGATTAAGTAACGAATTTCGACGCGCTCGCGCGAACTTTCCCCCGGTGTGTGCGCTTCGACTAACTTTTCTCCACATACACCTATACAAAACCTTTTCCAAGTGGGGGGGGGGGGGGCTACCTTTTCATCCCGATCACTGGTCGTTAAACAAACTTCTTTTTTCCAGGCGAGGCGTTTGCTTGCTTGCTCGTACTCTATATATCTCGCTCGCTTTAATCGCTACGCGTGTGTGTGTGTGTGTCTCTGTGCGAGCAGATCATCGATCGGAAAGAAAAGTGGAGCGAGACGCTCGCACGGATGTGTGTCGACGAGGTGCGTGGCGGTTTGTCGACGAGAAGAAGAGCAGGAAGCGGAAGAGGTGTTACAGCCGACGAGGAGGATTGTGATATCGATAGATATTGTGTGATGCAACGACGACGATGACGACGACTCTGATGATATAAATGTGTTATATTTGGTATAGAGGGTAAGGAGGTAGTGTTTGTGTGTTAGTGTGCGCGCGCGACTGCAGCTTGGCGGAGAGAACGCGGCGCTAAGTTATGTCTACCTATTATGGCAGAAACGTCAAAGAAGAGATACGTCACTGCTCAGGTATGCGCCTTACATATATACATACATATATATATATATATATATATATATATATATATACACATGCACCTCTCTTGCGTTGTTCATTTTATTTATGGGAATTGGCTTTGGCGCGCGTCTGACGTTCGTCGGAGCGATAATTTCAGCATAAAAATATGGTAATCGATATTCGCGCGCGCCTTATGGATTGGCTTGAAAATTTCGTATACAAAATGAACAAGGTTCGCGCGGAATTTAACAGTGTCATGTTCACACCTCGTGTGATTCTCTATTAGTAACTGTGGGAAGGTTTCACTTAAACACGCGAAAGAAAGAAACTAATGTCGTTTCTATATATCTTTTAAGTATATGTGATATAATAAATCGCTTATTATTTTCATACAACCGTGCATTTCGCCTTTAAGATACCAGCAATCATCTAATTCACCCTATATAATAACATCCAATTCGTCCTTAACACTTTAAAACTCGCGCAAACCCATACATCCACACGCATGCGCACCTCTCTCTCCGATCTCTATCTATATATACTTACCCGTTTCCAACAACCGCGCGCGCGCGCGCAATCTCGCACTCCGCATCTCTCGTACCATATACACCGCAAACTGACAATCACCCAGAATTCCCTCGCCATCATATCCCAGCACTCGGATACATAACCCGTAATACACTCATTACTCCCGTATATACAAAGTTTCAGCGAACAATCATCCCTCGATTATACAAATTTACGCTCTCTCTCTCTCTCTCTCTCTCTCTCTCTCTCTCTCTCTTTCTCCCGTGCCATATCTCCAGTATGGTTAAAAAAATAATAACAATAACTGCCACCGCACTAACATTTTCAAACTGCTTCTTTAACTGTCATAAGTACTCTTCAGCCCTGGCGACGCTAATCGCATGTCATTATATACGCGACGAAATTACGCAGCGTATGGCCCGGTAATACCCGCACGCGCGAGTATATAAACAAAACCACAGTCGTGTGTATATATGTATACATACGCGCGTGCACTAATTTATTCAAATTGATACCTCGAAATACCGGGTGCAGAGAGACAGAGCGAACGAACGCACGCGTGCCATTACCCCCACTCCGCACAAGTATATATTTGTTAAACAACCGCCTCTAATTTCGCGGCGATCATTGAAAACCTTCCCCGCGGCGTATGTATAATACATATATATGTATAAATACACAGATCCGCATAGAGAGAGAGAGAGAGAGAGAGAGAGAGAGAGAGAGAGAGAGAGAGAGAGAGAGAGAGAGAGACGAGAAAAGGCGGGGTGGAGAGGGGTTAATGGACGTCGATCATCATCATCGCGCGAACTCCGCCGCCGCGGCGCGAGAGAGAGGGTACGAGGCACTTTTCGGTTTCGCCACTGCCATTAACCTCGCGGCGAGCCGAGGCCTTTAAAAAGCGCCCGAGAATTCTCGAGAGAGAGAAAGAGAGAGCCGGCTCTTTTCTTTCGCGCATGAGTCACGTTTTCCCGAGCAAAGGTGACTGAGTATGTGTGTGTGTGTGTGAGAGAGAGAGAAGAGGGCGAGGTGGTGGTATATACAGAGCAGTGCAAAGGCAGCAGCCGCCGGCCTTGTACCCCCGAGGTGTGCGAGGTCGCGACATATAGAATGTTGCAAGCGCGAGATGCGGGTACAGTGACCGCGGTGACGGAGGCCAGTCGCGGGTTGTGTGAAGTTTCGGGGGAGAGAGAGACGAGGTCGTTGCGGAAATTTTAGCTGGAAGAATGTGTATAAGGAGAACGTGTATAAGTTTCGTACAAGATGCCGATATACGAAGAAAATCGGTAATGCGTATAATTGTTTCGTTATACTGGGGTTCTACGTGTTTGTGTATCGGTTTACGCATATTTGCTTGTATTAATTGTTTTCTTATTGACAAAAGTCAAAGGTATCGTGATGACAGAGTATAGTGGGCACAATATCATACATTTCAATCGTTATTACGATGACATTTTTTACCAATATTCAAAGAACATTTTAAAATCAATCAACAGAATAAAAAAAAAGCCCCAACAAATCAGCCGCATAAAATGCAAATGCGATTACTCGCCGAACGTCGAGTGGGAACTGCCTTTTTATTGTATCGGCTGTTACATATATGCATGCATTTATTGCATCAATATGTAAGCGGATCGAAAACTGCTAATGATTCGTTTTTAAAGTATCGAGGTCTAAAAAGCATTTGAAGGGTGAACCATCCTGTATAATAAAAGTTTAACTTCCTACAATGATAACCCTCAAATATATGTATAAAATATGATAAAACCAGCATCAAGCAAGAAATCCTGTTTATTCCAAAAAAAGATAGAATTTTTAAACAAACTGTGCAAAACAGTTCTTCCAACGTAAGCACTCCTCTGCGCAACAAAACGAAACATCATGTCCAGCTGTCCACCCAACAACCTCGCGTTACCTCTGTACACCTCCCCTCCGCCCGTAAAATCGCGCTCAAGAATCGTCATCGTACAGCACAAAGCGCCACAGAAATCGCCCGTCAGAAATCCGTGCACTCGCGGGCGCTTTAACGATCGGCCACTCGCACGCGCGCGCCGAACTTTATTGTTTCTTCTTCGGCCCGCTGTAAGTATATACGTGTATACCTACTCTCGTTTCGACTTTGCTCGTTAATCCGCTGCGCTGTACTTTTGTCTTTTCGCCCACAATGCCCGTCCACTTTGCCTTTCAGTCTCCCGACGCTGACGTGCGCGTGATGCCCGCACCCATGCTACTGAGAGGATATTTCGAGTTGATGGGTAAGAGGAGAGGGTAATAGTAGTAGTAGTAGTAATGCTATCGCGATGCAACGTCAAAATTGGATTTTTATTGCCAGGTGCGGGGGGAGAGCCGGTTTGGAGTATATACATAGCAAAGGCGATGCTTGTATTGGTATAAAGTGTACACACTACACTGTTAGAAAAATATATTTATTAAATTTAAGAACAATGTATCGGAAGCTAATTTCATAAACGTTCTGAAACCAAATTAATGAAGGTTATGAAATTTAATATAAATTATTTGAAATGTAATAAATACAATACAAGATTATTACTTAAAATTTATTTAATTTTCAATTTTTTTGTTATTAAAATTAATAGAAGCATCCGGAAACTTCAGAACATCTTATTGAAAAGTAAGTAATATTCGTATGAATTTTAAAGCAATAAATGTATGAAAATTAAAAACATCATCTATGAAAATCGGTAAATATGTTTTTAAAGGCTATTGCCGATTAAGCTAGTCGAAAATGCCTTAATTATATTTTCCTTTGAGACCGGTACTACCAAAACTGTTATAACAAAAGAGAATTTTTAAGATTTTTGTTAGCCCCCTACCCCCAACCCCTGCGTCATAACCTCAAAAAAGGATTTTATTTCACTAAATGTTCTTTATTTAATTTCTCGAACTCTAAAAGCAATATCGTATCAATCAAAAAAAGAAAAAATTGTGTTTTTTACGCAGAATTCGAAAATATTTTATTTATAGTACAAGTCATTACACTTCAATTAAGTGATACGAAATAGTTATTAAAAATGGGTAAGTAAAATTATATACATTTTTAATTTTTCTTTAATGAAAATTTTAATTTTCGTTTATAATAATTGTAGGTTAGAATTGTTTGTCTGGTCATTTCTTGTGATATTACGTTAAGTTAGGAACCGACGTTACCTTGAAAAGAAATCTAAACGTCAGTATATTTATGTTAAGAAAATTTTTATTCAACGAGGTTGCATAGCTACTAAAATGTCTGCAAGTAGTAAAATATTATTTAATATAGAATGGACTAGAGATGAAGCATATAAAGCATGGCTTCGACCATGTCAACAAAGTAAATACAATGCTTATTGTTTTTTGTGTTCTAAATCATTTGATTTAAGCAATATGGGTATAACAGCAATTAAAAGTCATGCAAAAGGATCGAAGCACAGCGAAAAATTAGAACTCCATAAAAAAGAAAATATAAAATGTTATCTTTTATCTAAAGATGATAATAATGTATTAAAAACTCAAGTCGTTCCAGCTACCTCGAATTCACATGAGATAAAAAATTCTACATTAGAATGTAAAAGTGATTCAAGAAGTATCATTTCTTTCCTTGTAAAGGATGAAGTTACTAAAGCTGAAATTATTTGGGCACTAACGGTGGTATATCATCACTTATCTTTAAGTACAGGAGCTCACTGTGTCAATTCTATTAAACTTATGGTACAAAATTTTTGTCAAGATTTTAGTAATAAAATACACTTAGGTAGGGATAAGATTAGTTACATGATTTAATATGGTTTAGCACCATATTTTTCTAGAATTACGAGAGAAAAAATTTTAAGAAGTGATACTTTTTCCATTTCATTTGACGAGTGTTTTAATAAAGTAACAAAAAAAGAGCAAATGGATCTTCACGTCAGATTTTGGAATAAAGATGTTCAACAAGTAGAAACTAAATATTTGGGCTCAGCTTTTCTTACGCACACAAAAGCTGTTGATTTACTGTGTGAATTTAAAAATCAATTAAAAGTTTTAAATATTGAAAAGCTGACTCAAATTTCAATGGATGGACCAATCGTAAACTTCAAATTTTATGAAGATTTTAAGAAAGATTTAATTAAAGAAACAGACAATGAGTTTCAATTATTTGAAGTTGGATCTTGTGGTTTACATACCATCAATAATGCCTTTAAAAGTGGTTTTCTCGCTAGTCAATGGGAGCTTTCAGAATTCTTAAAGTCCATTTATTATTTATTTAATCATTCGTCTGGTCGAAGAGGTGATTATATGAAATACACCGGCTCCAGTGGACCGCATAAATTTTGTCCGACCAGATGGGTCGAAAATGTCATAGCAGCTGAAAAAGCTGAACGCGAACTTGACAGTTTACAAAAGTATAGAATAGAAATAGAAAATTCTAAAGATAAATCTAAAGCTTCAGTGAAAACGAATAAAAATGTTGTAACTATGGTGCGTCGTCTAAATGACAAATTACTTAAACCTAAATTAGCCTTTTTTCTACAATTGCTGGTGATGTGGAAACATTCTTAAAGGAATTCCAAGATGACAAGCCAATGATGCCATTTCTTTTTACAGATCTTGAAATTCTTGTCGTAAATTTATTGGAAAGATTTGTAAAAAAAGAAGTTCTCGAAAATGAGTCCAATTGTTGGAAAATCGACTTAAATAAAGAAGATAACTTACTCAAGTTGGGTCAGATAAATTTAGGTCATAAAACTAGAACTGCTTTTCCAAAAGGTTTAAGTCAAAAAAACCATTTGTCTTTTCAAAGAGACTGTCGTACAATCTTGAAAAGTATTGTAAACAAAATATTAGAAAAATCTCCTCTGAAATATCCCTTTGTAAAGTATGTAAGTTTCTGTGATCCTGAAGTAATTTTAAGGGGCAACTCTATCAGTATTTCTTGTATGTCTAAAACATTAGATGTATTTGTCAAATGCAACAGAATCAGTGGATTAGACGCCGATAAAATTGAAAGAAATTTCAAGCAGTTAATTAAGAATAGTCAATTTAAAGAAGCTGCAGAAAGTTTTAATCGCAAGACTGATCGCCTTGATGATTTTTGGATAAAATCGACAAATCTTTATAATGGCTGTCAAGAACTAAGCGCAGTTTTACAAATGATATTTATTTTATTTCATAACAATGCTACCCCAGAACGTGGATTTTCTATTAACAAACAATGTTTGTACGATAACCAAAAATATGTTTTTAAAGGCTATTGCCGATTAAGCTAGTCGAAAAAGCCTTAATTATATTTTCCTTTGAGATCGGTACTACCAAAACTTTTATAATAAAAGAGAATTTTTGTTAGCCCCCTACCCCCAACCCCTGCGACATAACCTCAAAAAAGGATTTTATTTCACTAAATTTTCTTTATTTAATTTCTCGAGCTCTAAAACCAATATCGTACGATCAAAAAAAGGAAAAATTGTGTTTTTTTACGCAGAATTCGAAAATATTTTATTTATAGTATTATATGTTGAAGCATAACCTCAAAAACATGTTTCAAAATTTTAAAAATCTGGCTACTGCGCCGTATATGAGATAACTGGCAAAAAAAATAGTTTTATAAATTTTTGTATATTTTCAATCAGTATTAATTTTTTCAGATGTTTTCGTTATTTTCGACGTTTTTTACACATTCATTGAGGCTGTAAATGTCAAATTTTTTTCGGTTTTTCAAATTAAATACTACATAATTTATTATTCATCTAGACTCATAAAATACTTGTAGTAATTTCTTATTTCCCTCTCTCCCTCCCTCCCTCTCTCCCTCCCTTTTTCTCTTTCTCCCCTCTGCCTCTCGCCCTCTCCCTCTCCCTCCCTCTTTTTCCCTCCCCTCTCCCTCTCTCTCTCTCCCTCCCTCCCTCTCTCTCAACATCCGTCAAATTGAGTACCAAAAACTTTAATGAGAGCTTAAATATTTTTTAAAAACGTTTTTTAAAAGCTAATTTTTTAAGTACGTTCTAACAACACAATTTTTGTCTAGCCCTTTTATTTCTTCTAGTCTCATCTATTCAATAAGCACTCTCTACAAATGGTAATAATTTTTTTCATCACTATACAAATAATAATATTGTTAATATAAAACTTTCTATGAAAGTATAAAATAAGGCAAGTATAGACTTTTTTTTGTACAACCTATAAAATAATAATATTTATGATTTTTTAAAAGAAATCAAATAAATACCAGTGAAAAAGTCTTTTACGTCTTTGAGTCACTGTATATGTTGAACAAATTATATGTAAATAAGTACATTCAAATTGTTCACTGCAAATCAAACGAACGAAAGTTGTGAAATCAATTATCGATAGTCAAGTAATGCAAACAACTCTCGGAAACAACTGTATGACTGTTCTCAGAAATGTATTAAAATTTGTTCATCCTATACAAATTAAACACAAGAAAGTACTGAAATCAATTTATTGTACTCAAGTACCTATAAGATAACTTGACTGAATAATGCAACTTTTCGTACCTACTTAAAAATATTCAGTCAGCGGGCATAAAGTATTACTTAACGCCCAAGAGGCGTAATAGCTCACATACTCCTACAAAACTTTATAGAATCTACGCACTTTACGCCCGTACGAACAAAAATTATTTGAATGATATAACTATCTTTTACTTCATCGAGTAAACGTATCTCTAAAAAAAATTTTATAAGAGCTTAAATGTTATTTTTGATTTTCTATTTTTTATTAATTAGGATATTATTAAAAATTTCTACGAAAGTATATATTAAGGCAAGTATATTTGTTATCTTTCTCTCTCCCTCCCTTTCTCCCCCGTCTCTCGCCCTCTCTCCCTCCCTCACTTTCTTCTCCCCTCTCTCCCTCTCTATAACCTCTCTTTGAGATCTCATATGAGATCTCTTATAACCTACGCACTTTACGCCCGTGTGGGCGAAAATTATTTTAATTATATAATTATTATATCTTCTTTTTATTTCTAAAATTTATAAGAATTTTTTCAGAAATTTACGAAAAGTCAAAGATTGTACATAAAAAAATTACATAGCTACCAACACATACCTATTTTTCATTCTTCTTTCTCAATTTTGAACTTTCTATAAGATTACGCATCTGGGAAGGGCAAGAGAAGTCTAGAGCTATTCTAGCATAGGGGTGGTCCTCCAATCTCCCATACATACTTGGCGGGCTCGACCCATTTTCATATAAATATTCATATGTTTCAAGATCAGATAAAATGTATAAAATGGTTGCTTCTACATATTAAATACTGATCCGTGAATCTATCACTCTGTTTTTAAATAGAAATTGCAAACCCGCGTGAAAATATCAGATGAGATCTCATATGAGAATATCGGACATCAGATCTCGCATGAGATTTCATATGAGATCCCATAATATATAAAATTGCAGATGACATCACATATACCAGATCTCATATAAGATCTGATATGTGAAATACTCATATGAGATCTTATATGATATTTACACGCGGAAAAAGGATAAAAAATAGGTGGCTTATAAAATGGTTTGTAAAATCTAAAGCACTTTTGAGTAGACTTTTGAGTAGAATTTATATGCATTTTTTATTTCATTTCTGTTTAAAAACGACGGACACAAGGAAAAATATTTTGGGTAATGAAAGTAAATCATGATATTCCGCATATGTAGGGATGATATATTTAAAGAGTATCAATTAAAAATTAGAGCCAATGTAATTATTTATTATAGTGGACTTATAGAAATAAACATTTTTAATGAATTTATGCAAAAATTTAGAATTCTACATTTACAAAGCACACCGGTAAACTGCAAACCGTCGGGCCCGCCAAGTATATATGGGAGATTGGAGGACCACCCCTATGCTAGAGCAGCTCTAGACTTCTCTTGTCCTTCCAAGATGCGTAATATTATAGAAAGTTAAAAATTGAGAAAGAAGAATGAAAAATAGGGATGTGTTGGTAACTATGTAATTTTTTTATAATATATATATAGGATTTGACTTTTCGTAAATATCTGAAAAAATTCTTATGAATTTATGATAAATTTTCGGAATAAAAAGAAGGTATAATTGTTATATAATTAAAATAATTTTCGCCCACATGGGCGTAAAGTGCGTAGGTTATAGGGTTTTTTAGGAGTATGTGAGCTGATCTACTTTGAATTAGTTTAGACAAATGTATAAATAAAATATTTTCGAGAAAAAAAATGTTAATGCTTTCTTTTTAGAGAAAACATTTTTCAAATATTCTGTAGATCTTCCAAAATAAAGTTTGTTAGTATATTATTCTACTACAGAACGTCCTTGTTGGCTGCTTCAAAAAATATTTAGGCTCTTCTCAAAGTTTTTCGTAGAGTCGTTATACAGTTGTTGAGTTAGAAAAGACGAGAGAGAGCGAGAAAAATAGAGAGGGGGGGGGGAGAAGTTAAATTTTTTTATAATATTCTTTTATAGTAGAGGTATAAGTTCTTGAAATTTTTATTGATTTAAACTACTTAAATTAATAACCCATCAGTGCCACACATAATCTTGTAAAATTAAAAATACAACCAGTGTATGGAATTAAGAATCACTGAGAATAAATGATTTCTTGACATTCTTGTACAGATAAAACTTTTTGAAATTATATTATCTGAATCTTGTCTAGAAAAATATTTACTAAGAACTCCTCTGAAACATTTTGATGTCTTCCACCATGAGAAAATCATAAATTAGAATAACTGAGCACTTTTATTCGTTGAAATTTTCACAATAACACATCATTTTCGTTATCTTCAGTATTTCAATGTTCATTTGACATAATCTTTTAATTGGTGCTTGAGTAAATATGTACAAGCACAGTACTGATATCGACTAAGTTTCTTGCAGATGGCAATTGCTTTTTAAACCAAAGCTCAGACCAATATTTCAAATCAGCATCATAAATTATATTGTATATTTATATGCTCACGTGTCACTCCCCAATATTTTCTTCTATGCAAAAGCTTATTATAAAGTTTATGAACCTCATAACACATAATTATTTATTAATACACACTTGAGCTACTCTCAAAATATTTAAAACTGATTTTAAGTAGATGTAAAACTTGATTTTATTTTTTTTTTTTATTTTTTTTTTTTTTAATTATTTGAATTGTTGATTATAAACACTGATTTGATTTCATGTAACACATCACACCGGTACTTTATTTTATTTAACACATTATATAGTTCATTAAAAAATACTTTCCTGATGTTTTTGATAGATTTGACAAAGATTTGACAATTATATAATTTTATTCTATACACCATAAATAAACAGGATCTTTGCAATTGTCGTGGTATCGGGGACGTTATATTTTTGTTGCTGTAGGCATCCTTCACTATGAGCAAATATATATTCAACTTCTCTTCACTATTAGGCTATTTTAATATTAGCTCTTAACCGCTACTTTATTTTATTTTGATTACACAAAACATTTTATTATAACTGGAAACTCACACTGACATTTCATTTTAATTACATTATACTTATGAACACTGATTATATGTCACATTTTAACAATTAACAATATAATAATATATTTGCATCAGGCAGATCACTACGTTATTTATTATTTATGAGTTTCTATTTTCTGTACAGCCTAAACAGTTTGCTAATATATAATAAACTTGTGTTCCAGGATTCAATTATACATAGACCTTGGATCCATAGATCATCCAATGAACATGTTTTTAAATGTACTTTTTAAATTCACTTATATTTATTCACTCCTTTTATTTGAATCACTTATGCTTTTTGCTCTACAACACTTTTATCAAAAACAAAAATACATAAAATGACGTATATTTCACTGACATAAACGCCCACAGATGTATTTCACTGGGAAGCAATATGTTTTTATATTACAAAAACAAGTTATTACAAATGAAAGGTGTTTATTTTTCTGTGCTAATTTACATTGTTTATTTCAAAAAATAGTTTTTTCATACATACACATATAATTAACTCGTGTTCCAAGGTTCACTTGAAACGCGACGTTAGACAAACACTTAGATCACTACGTTATTTGTTATTAGTGAGTTTCCAATATTCCCTCAAGAAAAATACAGGTTGAGCTTGTTCCATGAGTCTTCAAAAAAGTTCACCAGCTCTAACATGATTTTTAACTAAATAGATGATCTTCTATTAAAATCAGAATTTTCTTATTTTATTGTGAAGAACCAACTTTTCATATTCTAATAAAAAAATTCTTCTATTTTCATAATATTTTTTTCGCACTTTCTGTGCAATACTGTCTAAAACATCTTAATTGTATAGCTTTCTTTAACTGCTTTTGTCACATTTTGAGAAACTATTAGATGTATACACATTGGAGAATCAAATCAGGATATTTCTATGTTAGTTTCTTGTAGATGACGCTTGTAGATTTTCGTTCCTTCAGGTAGTTGTTTATAATATGCAAAAATATGTTTTTCTACCGCCAACATATGGTCAAACATTAGCTTTGAAATCAAAATTAGCGTAATAAGAGAAAAACTACAAAAAATATTTCAGAAAAACCTCATTTACAACTTAAATAAGTAGAAGAATATATATTTTAATATCCGTTCGCATGTGTGTTAATTTTCTAAATATAATAATCTCCTACCAGCAACTATTTTAGAAGATCTATTTTCTATTTTCTGTACAGTTCTATTCGGACGTCCAAGTCCCGCCAGGTGTCTCTCTTGTTGCATCTCTAAGGTATACCAAAGTCAGGTGATGTATGCGAGGCAGGTTTGAACTTGTAAAATTCTATTTTTCTATTTTTATGAAATGCAATACTTTGTAAATGATTGTACATATCTTTGTATTGATTAAATATTTTTCGTTTTTTCGCTTTTGATTCCATTTTTGCGCAATTAAAATTAATATAATCTATTTTGTATGGAGTTAAGGTGCGTTTGTTTACCGCTAACTAGTATGAATGCGGTCAGCTGAGAGCTGTGAGCTGTCTGGTTAGGTATAACTTAGAGCAGTTCTAATTTTCCCGCTAGATGTGCCACTTTTGCTTGGACGTCCGAATACATTCGATCTTGTATACACATTGGAGAATCAAATCAGGATCAGGATATTTGTAGGTAATATTTTTGTAGATGACACTTGTAGATTCATTCACAACCTAAATAAGTAGAATATACATTTTAATATTCGTTCTCATATGTGTTAATTTTCTAAAAAATATATATAACATAATATTTTACCAGCAAATATTTTAAAAGATCTATTTCCTATTTTCTATAGATCATGTGTAGGAATGATACAATGTGTTTCAGTTGTAAATAAAAAATCAGATACCATGAAATAGTGAAAGATGTTCTGTATTCTTCACTATGTTCTTAACCTTCACCTTCACAATATTCTTCACCTTATCGAATTTTAATGGCTCCAAAAAAATCTTCTTGACTATCGGTAAATAAAAAATTCTTACAATGTATCAATTCTTTAAAAATTACTATTTCAGATTTAGTCATTTAACACTTATCTAAAAAAAGTTTTTGCCCCATTGATGATCGTAAATAAATTCTTTTCATCAGTCGACTTCCTGAGATCTTTGATTATTTAAACGAATAAATCGAAAACGCGATAATCCGTGATATTGTGTGTATATACATCGTTAAAAATATTACTTATGTCGACTGCAATTTACTATCAACTGATAAGAATTTTTCTATCGGTCTTACAGTCTTACAAATTAAATTAAAATAATTAATATTTATGGCAGTCAGATTGCCCTTGTTCATAATCACCCCCGCAGAATCTGAAATAAAAACTTAATTAAAACCTGGAAAAAACATTGTTAACAAAGGACGATCTGACTGCCCACCACCACCACATTGTCCAACGTTTCGAGCCCGCTCCGACTCCTCCTCAGGGACTCACTGAGGGAGTGATTATAAACAAGGGCAATCTGACTGTCATAAATATTAATTATTTTAATTTAATTTGTAAGACTGTAAGACCAATAGAAAAATTCTTATCAGTTGGTGTATATACATGTTATAGTATATTAAAAGATGTGCAAGGTTAGGTTGTTGTCGCCCAGGTATTGAGGTATGCGCGCGCGCGCGCACGTGTGTGTGTACACACACACACACACACACACACACTGTATATAATATACTAATAATTAGTACCGACGCCTAGAGTTCCGCACTATAGGATGGTAAGGGTGGCACTGCGCGTCGCCATTGTCTACAATAAAAAAATTCGTCAGGTTATAGGTTATTGACTTTCGTAACGACGCCTGCGGCGGCCCCTTTAGTTTCCGCAGAATTTTTCCGGAAATTTTGTTTGAACTCTCCAAGTCGGAACTCTATGTCGGGCGCCATAAATCCCTATATACAAGGTAGGATATATATATATATATATATATATATATCAAATTTTTCACTATTTAATATCTCTAATACGAGAAGATCTTTTTACACCAAACTTTTTGTAGAACATAGTATAACACAAAAGCATGATGTTATTTTAAATTAGAGTTAAATAAAAGCGATTGAAAATTGCAGTAAATATTTCAAATTCTAGGGTACCCATTTCAATGTATATGCGGTGCGGTCGATCCTCAGGCTTCTTCTATACTTGCCTTCGGAGCGCTCCCGCGCTCTTTGATGTTATCATCGTGAGTTAGGTTTTTTTATTAATAATATATTTCAAAGATCTCAAGAAGTTAACTGATAAAAAGAATTTATCTATACGTGCATTAATCATCGGGGAAAATAACTTTTATTAGATAAGTACTTATTCAATGGCTAAATGTTAAATGGCTAAAATCATTTTTTAAAAAATGGATACTTTGTGTCACTTTTTATTTTTACAGATGGTATACAAGATTTTTTTGGAGTCATTAAAAAAATTCGATTTTGAATTGAATTGGAGATACTTTATGTATATTATAATATAGCAGCTGATTTAATAAATGATGAGGAGAAAAATGTAAACTTATAAGGTAAGATAAAACAGCGTAATGATAATATAAATTTTTATTTATTACAACTATAAAATTATATTATTTTGTTTTTGTTCTAGGTCAGATGTTATAATTAGAGTTATCTAATGTGTTGAAAATTAATTCTATTAAAAAAATGATTAGCTACTTATAATCAAATATATAAGAATAAGTTCGTATGGAACAACTTTCGCTATTTCATAACATTTAATTTTTTATTTACAAGTAAAATGCACATATTAGGATTCGTCCACATGACCACATGAAAATAGAAAATAGATCTAAAATGGTTGCTGGTAAGATATTATTATTATATTTAGAAAATTTACTCACATGAGAACGAATATTAAAAAATATATATTCTACTTATTTACATTGTGAATGTGGTTTTTCTGAAACATTTTTTGTAGCCCCTGTAAATAAAAGTTTTCAACATCACTTTTATCGATTTTTCTCTCATCACGCTAATTTGGATTTCGTGCCAATGTTGTTTGTCCATACGTTGGCAGTAGAAAAACATACTTTTGCATATTATAAAAAACTGCCTGATGAAATGGAAATCTACAAGCGTCATCTACAAGAAAATAATGTAGAAATATCCTGATTTGATTCTCCAATGTATATAAAAGATCCAATAGATTCTTAAAGTGTAACAAAAGATAATAGGAAGCAACAACCAAGATATTTTAAACAGTAATGCACTCAAAGTACAAAAAAAGTATTATGTTTTGAAGTTAGTTCTTCAAAATAAAAAAAGAAAATTGTGATCTTAATAGATCATCTATCTAGTTGAAAATCATATTAGCTGATGAAGTTTTTTAAAGACTTACGGAATTATGTGTGCTTTTCTTGAGGGATTGGAAACTCATTGATAACAAATAACGAAGTGATCTGCCCGATACAAGTATATTCTTGTATTGTCAAAAAGTAGCATCTAATCAGTGTTTTGTGTTAAATAAAATAACGTACCGGTATGATATGTTACATGAAATCAAATCAGTGTTTATAATCAACAATTCAAATACATAAAATATAAAATAAAAAAAAAATAAATAAAATCAAATTTTACATCTGCTTAAAATCAGTTTTAAATATTTTGAGAGTAGCTCAAGTGTGTATTAATAAATAATTGTGTTATGAGGTTCATAAACTTTATAATAAACTTTTGCATAGAAGAAAATATTGGTGAGTGACACGCGAGCATATAAATATATAATATAATTTATGATACTGATTTGAAAAATTGTTCTGAGCCTTGGTTTAAAAAGCATTTGTCATCTTCAAGAAATTTTGTCGATATCAGTACTGTGCTGTTGAACATTGAAATACTTAAAAAAGTGAAAATGATGTGTTATTGTGAAAATTTCAACGAATAAAAGTGCTCAGTTAATCGAATTAATGATTTTCTCACGGTGGAAGATGTCGACATGTTTCAGAGGACTTTTTACAAGCAACCCTACGGAAGTGTCACTCACCGATTTTCCTGAGCCTTTGCACACGGTTTTTATACCGAAAAATATGAGACACCTTTATGTTTTTAGGTGCCCATAAAGAGTTTTAAAGTTGTGGATAGCCAATTGTGAATGTTTATATACAAGGCAGGCCTATTAAATCTATTCACGCAAATTGCTTCAAAGGCATGGTTCAAAGGTGAAATCTGCCTTTTACCAAAGTTGACCGGTTCAAGAAGGACAATCTGAAAATGATCTGCAATTTGACCGAAAAACAATTTTCAAGGATATTTGAAGATCAAAATCTGACATTTTAAATAGGATCCCCTTTTTTATCATAATGATCTTATAAGATCATTGAATGGTCACTATCATTCTTTCTATTGTAGTCTACTGGAACTCGACCTCTACAAAGGTTTTATGATTTGAAGAATGAAAAGTAAAAATGACTTTCAACTTAACGTTGAAGACGATTTTCGCCTTCTTTAAATGATGCATCTTTTCTAGAGGTCGATTTTCACTAGATTTCCAATAAAAAGGATTTTATTGACCATTACATGATCTTATAAGGTTACTTCGACCTAATTAAAAAAAAAATTCTATATGTATGTAAAATTTCCCATTTTTTACAATTCCTAGGTCAAAAATAGTAGTGCACATGTTAGAGAGTAAAAAAGAGAGATGGTAGTACCGTAAAGTGAAAACAAGAAATAAAAAAAAATAGTTTTAGGCGCATTTTGATAAATAAAATAATAATAATTTTTTAATTTTCTTTATATTAAATAAAAAAAATAATAACTTTTTATTTTCTCTACAGTAATATTAATGTATCTATGGTAACTAAAAACTTATTAGTATTTTTCCTGAAATGAATATCAGAGAATGAAAAAAGTTATGAGAATAAAAATATAAAAACTATGAGTTATCTAATTTATAGTATAATTTATTTATAATTAATATGTATTTTTATTATTTACAATAATGCGGATTACTTCTATTGCTTGGATCAAAGAAATGATCGATACATAGAGCTTTAGTACACCAAGCGCACCTAATAATAGCAATACTACTGCATAGTTGACAAGATTCATCGCAATTTTTAAAACAGTAATCTACTTGAGTTTCAAAATGTGGCGGTTTTTCTACATATCCACTTTTATTCCAAGCATACTGAAACATATTAACGAATCTAGGTGAAGAAAATTGCTTATGAATGAGAGATTGAAGTTTCAGTATGTTATTTCGCAAATGTAAATTAATGTCATAACTATTTAAAATAATTAAATCTGAAAAACACCTCAAAAAATTTTTCCATGGTCTAAAGGTGTATACATTGAGTGGTTGTATCATTCCTGTTGTACCAGCCGGAATTGTCAATATTTTCACTTGCTTATTACAAACAATTACATCTTGAAATTTTTTTTCAGTTTGTCCTGACCAAGAATCTAAATACAAAACAGAAGTTTCTCCAACATTAGGTAGAAAAGCTTCTTCATACCATTTAATTATTAAGTTTGAAGTTAATTTTCCAGATATTGAAGCAAACACAATAATATTTTCTGCTTTGTATAAATTTTTTTCTACCAATGGTCCGAAATAACCGTTTTTTTCTTGTGTTACTATAAGTAAAGGGGATTTTAAAACTCCACTTGCAGATACAAAAGGTTGAGTCGTGTAACTATGAGTAAGCGAATTTAAAGATTGCGCCAATGATTCAATTTTCAAAGTTCCCTTGAAAGACAATGTACGCCCTGCACGCATTTCCAGATTAAAACCCGACTGATCAGTATTATATACATTATCTCTTCCTATTTGTGAAATTTCAAATTTAACTTTATCCGTGAATCGCGAAGTCTCTTCAGATAATGCTACTTTATTTTTCAAACTAGATGTAGTGACGAATTTATTAATTTTCCTTGATACAATTCGATGCTGCTGTTTAAATTTATAAATCCACTTTGAAGATGCTGTAAATAATTCATTTGATAGACCAACATCATCTCTAGATTTAATAGCCCATCTCTTTATATCTAAATCATGAACTGGTAGAGATTTTTCTCGCGCATTTTGAAATTGTTCTAGGACATATTCAGAAATTTTCAATAATTTGTCAAGTCTAGTTCCCCCTTGAGAAATTTGTTTCTCCCATCTATATAATGTCTTAACATTATTGACTTTTCTAAACCTATGTTTAACTGTAGTTAGTTTAAGACGTCCTTTACTTCCAGAACGCCAAAAATTAACAGCATTCGTTTTATAATCTAGATCTATTGGTACAAAAACTTTTTTGCTACTTTCTAAATTATTTATTACATTATAATCATCTTCAAATTCTTCTTCTATAGCACAAGCATCAGAAATGACACTTTCTTCATCAAAATTTAACGTATCATATGTTTCTATAAATAAATTATCATTTATTGCATCTTTAATTAAAGTTTCAAGCTCTAACGAAAACTGTTTTTCTTCTTTAGTAATAATTGATTGAATGTCAAATCGAGAATCATTGAAAGCTTTTCCTAATAGCGTTAAAACATTCTTAGGATTGATCATTATTGTGCAAAATATACACTTGTATCTGAAATAAATAATTTTTTTTACACTCCGTGCGCAAAGTTCGATTTCGCACACGCTCTAATAAAAAAAGATGCCCTAGATTAAGCTTGTCACACGTCGTGTCAAAAAATAATGTTTGATACACGATTATTAATGAAATAATTTTGAAAATGAAGCTTATGACGGCCGTGATGTTATTAAATGTAAAAATGTATAAGACGTTAATGATTTATAACAGTAAATTCATTTTATTTGCGCAACGTTTTGATCTTATTAATGATGATCCTTTTTAAGTAAATAAATTTGTTCGTGAAGAATATTTTTTTTAAATTAAGATATTTACCTTTAGATAAAATTTGATGAAACTTTAATTATTAAACATAGTTATTTTTAAATATTCGGAAAATATTGATACAATATTGGTACAATATCGATACAATATCGATATAGAATATCTATATTTTTCTTATTTATAAAAATTTACATTATTATAATTTTTTCTCGAAGTATTTAATAGAATGACTTTCACCTTAAACTTAAAATTGAATGCTAATAATTCTAAATTTTCTTTGTTTTATGATTTTACTATGCAAAAATTATATTTATTAAAACTATGCAATTTTTAGTTCCCTTAAATCATTCATATATTTATTTAGCAATAAAAGTAAATAAATAACGAAATGAGATATGTAATAAATATAATAAAAAGCTTTTATTCACCTTTCTCGTCTATTACAAAATTTTGTTGAATAACTTTGATAAACTTCTTTAACAAATTGTCAAATTATCACTGTTTCTATATTCCACATAATTGCACCACTATAGTTTTTATTGAAAAAATCATGTAAACTCAATTGAAGTAACTGCTTTCGATTTTATCTAAATAACTATTAATTGCTCTATTTTTTATTAATGCATAGGGGAGATCGAGGCAAGTTGACATACGGGTAGGTTGGCCCAATGCTAATATCTCGTGATTGGAGTAACAGAGGTCAAAACCTGTCAAACTGTCGATGTTAGTCATGTACATTGGAACGAGGAATATTCGTTTTATTTTTCAGTCGGAAGTTTGAAAATTTTCTCATATACAGTAGTAAATTTTATATTCCAGAAAATTTCCAGTGATTCTTGAAAAGATTATGATTATCTATTTTTAAACGTAATTTAGGTTATAATGATTAATTATTTAATAATTTTAGCACTTTGTATTATTTTCATATTTAAATTTTCAATATTATTAGCATAATTTTTAAATTAAAATGTACCCGTGTTACAAAAAAAATAAATAAAGAAAATGTAGAAAGTGGTCTAACTATAGCACCGGTCTCTCCCACATTCAAAAGCTTAGGAATAAAAAAAAATCAAATGTGGTATTGTTTTTATTTTATTATTCAACAAAAATTTTGCAATACTAAATGAACTTCTTTTTATTGAAAGTGAATTATTTGTTTGGTAAAGAAATTAAAGAAAACTAAAAAATATGTGCAAATACGAGTAGGGCAACAATCGTCTATATTACGTTATAAATTTATAATATACGATTCAGGAATAATAGATTTTACTAATCTTAGAATGCAATTATTTAATCTAAAAAAAAATATTAATTGCAATAGTAGTAATAATTCGTTATTGAATCGAATGCTCAACTGCAAAACATTGGAATAAGAAAAATATTCACTTGTTATATCTTTCTAGTACTAATCAAATAAAGTAGTACATCACGTAATAATTATTACCATTATTATCTTTTCATTATCATTACTATAAACACAAACATCTGGTGATGAGAACAATAGTTTATAGAATCTGCCTTTACTTCTCTTACCAATAATAATACATTGAAAATGATCTTTTCTTCAACTGTTTTAGTTATGAATTAAATTCAAGAAGCAACTTTTTTTTATGTGTATTTGTTTATAACAATTATGAACAATTATGGATTAATAAAAAGTCCTATTCGATTTATAATTTAAGTCTTTTATACTACCTAACAATGCAAAAAATTTCAGAATTTTATATAAAAAAAGAAAAAAAGAAAAAAAAAGGTGCTAATATATTGGCTCCTGTGACTGCAAGGGTAACCATGTACCTAAAATAGATTTTATGGGGCGCATATCAGTCTAAAATCATTAATATTATCCAAAATTTACGTGTCATATTCAATTTGGTAGAATAGATAAAATAACTTGAAGATGTTTATTATTATTGGGCTATATGGTATATGAGTAAATCGGATTTACTAAATTCATAATTTTGTGACCCTTTTCGAGTTCCAAAATTTCTTTTCCGAGCACACCTATGAGACACGTTTTTTGGCACATTACACCTTATATTATAAGAAGAAATTATGGGTGCATCCATTTTTTTACTGCATTTCATATTTGTTATGGGAATTTAACATGGGAAAAATGGACGAAAAGTGCGGTCGTTGTTAATTAACCAATAACAAGCTATGAAAGTGGCCAACAAACATTCCACAAAAAACGATTACAGTAAAAAAAGAGCTTTAGTTTGAGATGAGAATCGTTAAAATCGGTCAATTGGGCGCCAAGTTACGTGCATTTGAAAATCGCTAAAAATAATCAAAAATCATTGAATTACGTGGATTCGGGAAAAATCGCTCATTTTCCTCAGCAAAATATGGATTTCACCCAAAAGTTTTCGATTGGACAACGTTTTTTCCTTATAATATAAGGTGTAATGTGCCAGAAAAAACATATCTCATAGGTGTGCTAAAAAAAAAAATTTTTTTTGGAACACGAAAAGGGTTACGAAGTTATGGATTTACTGATGATATATTCTCATTTCACGTATAAAAATTCACGATTGGTGATTTACGACCTTAAAACTCTTTATGGGCAGCTAAAAAAAATACGTGTCTCATATTTTTCGATATAGAAGCCGTATGCAAAGTCTCAGGTAAATCGGTGAGTGACACTTCCGTAGGGTTACTTGTTAGTAAATATTTTTCTAGACGAGATTCAGATGATAATTTCAAAAAGTTTTATCTATACAAGAACGTCAAGAAAGCTTTTATTCTCAGTGATTCTTAGTTTATAAACTGGTTGTGTTTTTAATTTTACAAGATTATGTATGGCGATGATGGGTTATTAATTTAAGTAGTTTCAATCAATAATAATTTCAAGAACTTATATCTCTACTATAAAAGAATATCGAGAAAGCTTTTTTTCTCAGAATGCTTCTTAGTTCATAAACTTTTGTTTTTAATTTTATAAGTTGATTCAAGATATAAGTGAATTCAAATGGTTTCTAGTGATAATTTCAACAAATCCAAGCGTTGAGGATAATATAATTAATGATTGGCTAAATGTTTCAGAGGAACCATCTATTCTGTAAATATTACAGTAGATATATAAAATTTAAGAAAATAAAAAATAGATACTTTGTGTGATTTTTCTTTTTCATTTTCAGATTCTTACAGTCTTTGGTGAATATATTACGCAGTACAATTGAAGTAAATATTCCAGCTTTAATAAATAAAAAGAAATTTCGTATATGCTTTTTATGTGTAGGAGAGATACATATAACTCGTGCATAACAAACTATCTAGATTTATAAATAGGCTACACAAAAAGATGCTACTTGTGACAAGAAAAAGCGACAGCTACAGACAACAGCTTGATGATACATATGAAAAAAAATATGTGGATACCAAAATAACGAAACTCTCAATTTACTTAGTGAACAAACTCCAGCTTTAATAAAAAGAAATGAATGATGTTGGCGACTGGAATGCTAATAACAGTAGTTCACTGGTGAATAAGTGGCGTATGCATCTTTCTTATGATGTTTATGCTTTTATTCTCATTTACCACCAGGGGAGACTAGAATATTTTTTGTCATTGTTAATATGTTTATTAATAATTGGTTACCAATTTGATTTAGATACTGCAAAAGGTAACCATGTGAATTTGCATTCCAATTCTGAAAAAAAATTTGGCTGTTGTAAAAGCAGCATTCACATATGACTTATATTTTTAACTATCAAAAAAACAAGCAGCAATGCTTGCTTGTAAAGAATTTGTAGCTGGGACTTACTTCGACAACATACCTGCGTTAAGAACTTTTCAAATTTAACAAAATATAATAGTAAATGGACTGGAACGAGTATTTTCTGAAAAAACTTTATATCAGCTGCTGTTATGGAAATTGTAGTTGGCATGAGAACTATACTTTTTTGATCAACTTTGAGCTTTAAGTTTTGTAAAAGCTAGATGATCAGGTGATATCAGAGATTTAAATTTTAATTTTGAAAACTATCCTGTAGTAAAATCAGCATTGATAGCTGGCTCATACCCAAATAAAATATGCGTGTAGACTAAGCTCTGAATGAAGAACTTTAATGAGAGCAAAAATATATTTTTATAACATACAACACTTAATACATACTTTAAAAATTAATCTTTAAAAGATTTTTTATTTTTGACAGTTAGGATAGGATAACTTTCAACGAAAGTATACAAAAAGGCAAGTATGTTTGTTTTTGAATTCCAAAAAATTTTTTTAAAAATATCCAATTCTCTATTTTCCCCCTTCTCTCTACCTCCCACCACAACCCTCCTCTCTCTCACCTTTTCTTTCACAACAAATGTTTAAGCACTCTACGAGAAATTTTGGTAAGAG
Source organism: Torymus aiolomorphi (assembly GCA_036365515.1). Taxonomy (NCBI): domain Eukaryota; kingdom Metazoa; phylum Arthropoda; class Insecta; order Hymenoptera; family Torymidae; genus Torymus; species Torymus aiolomorphi. Next base: position 9,081,694 of record CM070875.1, on the reverse strand, counting down.
TCTAAATCTTTTTTTTTAAATAACCAACAAGACATTCTGTATAAAAAAATATATATTTATAAAAATCATAAGTTCATGCAAAACTTATATTCTAACCAAAATAAATTATTTTTATTATCTCTCTAAACAACTGTTAAATCGCTTTTTATAAAAAAAAATCAACTCTCTCTCCCCCCCCCCCCCTCTCGTCTTTTCTAACACAACAACTGTATAAGAACTCAACGTAAAACTTTGAGAAGAGCCTAAATATTTTGTTGAAACAACCAACAAGGACGTTATGTAGAAGAATATTGTAAGATCTACAGAATCTTTGAAAAATGTTTTCTCTAAAAAGAAAGCATTAGCATTTTTTTCTCCAAAATGTTTTATTCATACGTTTGTCTAAACTAATTCAAAGTAGAAATAATAAAACTTTCTACGAAAATATAAAATAAGGCAAGTATCAGTTTTTCCTGGAATCATAAAAATAAAAAGAATTGTTTTCATATCACTTTACAATTAATACTATTATTAACTTATCATCATACCTAAAAAAATACACGTTTGATTATATTATTTCAAAAAATTTTACAAACTTAATCATTTTATCGACCTCCTTAAAAAAACATTCAAATTTAAAACTTTTGTATATAACTACACTACCATTTAATAATGTTATTAATAATATACTATAAAAGCCTCTCATAACGTTTCCACACTATATAATTATTATTTTCTCTTATAAAATTGTGAAATCTATCTAAAAAAAATTTTTACAAACTAAGGCAAGTATTAATCTCTCCCTCCCTCTCTCCCTCCCTCTCGCACTCTCTTCCTCCCTCTCGTTCTCACTTTCTCGCTCTCTCTCTCTCTCTCACACTCTCTTAATTTTTGTTAAGTTTGTGTATTTGTATTATTCTTATTATGCTGTATCAACTATTTTTGTACTTGCCATTCGGTCTTCATAGATGTTGGCATTAATAAATTCGTTATCAATCTCTCCCTTTCTCTCAATATCCGTCAAACCATTCTCCTAAACAACTGTATGACTGTTCTTAGAAATGTATTCAAATTTTTTCATTCTTCTATACAAGTAAACACATGAAAATACTGAAATCAATTTATTGTAGTCAAGTACCGGCCATAAGTTAACTTAACTGACATAATAGAACTTTTCGTACCTCGCGTGTAAAATTATATTTTACGCCCACGTTGTAACTTCAAAATTATTCAGCCAGCGGGCATAAAGAACTACTTAAGGGCACGCCGACCTTGCCTGTTTTACCATCTGACCTAACAAATTCAGCGAAATCAGTTTTTCAAAGTTTTCTTTTGAACGAATGAACGGATTCTTTTGAAATTTAGCAAGGTTATAGGAAATAGAAAAATGAGGTGCGAAAAGCTCCCTAAAACGCAAAAACTTACAAAAAAAGAAAAATTCTACTTACGCGTTCTGCCACATTCATACCGCGGCGTTAGTGACGCAGCAGAATACTTCGTTTTTTCTTTATCATAAAAATATGCGACCTTTATTTGGAAAAGTGGCACTTGTTCGCACTTTCTATTTATACGAGAATTCATAGGAAATTTTTAGCATACCTCGTAATAGTCTTATATCTTCGGAAAATTTGAAAAACTCTGTGACGTACATTCGTCAGCTAGAAGCCATATTTGTTTTCTTCTTTCTCCGAATTTCCTGCCTACATCCAACAGATGCACTGCGTCTTACATGTGCGCGTGCGCGATGCCAACGCCATTGAGTTTGTTTACAGTCGCGAGTGAGAGTACGGCTAACCAGCGTTGGTTTATCCAAAAGTCTACGCTCATAGTTCATGACTGTAGACGAGTGGCGCCACAACGTCATATAATTGAAACTCATGCGCGAGTATGAATAAAATTTGAAATTTTTTCGAATCAGCTATTCATAAATAATCCTTTTTTAATTTAAATAATCCATACTCATTGCGAAAATAAAAAAACAAGAATTATTTATGAAATAAACGTAAGCTCATTCGACAAAATTTCAAATTTTATTCATATTCACGCATGAGTTTTAATGATATGACGTTGTGACGCCACTCGTCTAGTCATGAGCTATGAGCGTAGATTTTTGGATAAACCAACGCTGGTCTAATAAATGCTTTGCCCCCTTTCCAAAGGTAAATTTTGAAGTAAATTCTTAACTCGTACACCCATTTCAATGTATATGTAACACGGATCGCTCCTTCAGGCTTCTTCTATACTTGCCTTTGGAGCGCTCCCGCGCTCCTTGATAAATTGCGATTTAAGTTTCTTAAATTTAGTTTGTCAACCTAAAATGCCAATAATGAAAATTTTAATAGCAACATTTTAATGAAAATATCATTGTTTTTTAAATATTTCTAATTATCACAAAATTATTGAAAAAAGGAACAAATATTCAATTATATAACATTTCATTCAGCCTTCATTTTTTTTTTAAATTTAAAATTAGTTTTTTATTTCGAGTAAAAAATACGTTACGTTGCAATTTTTCAGCGTACGAATAACCAAGATCCGAATTTGAAAATTGAGCAAATCTCGTTTTTTAAAGTACAGGCATCTAAAGAATTGAAATGCGTATTTTTCTGCGAAGAAATCAAATTTTCATCTTTATTAGTTTTATTAAAAATCCCAATAAACTGTTTTTTTCTCGAAAGAAAAGTTTAATATAATTTTCTGTTATACTCGCCATTGTTATTGAACCAAATAGCGAATTTTAAAACAATTTTTTTTGCTATCTTAAACCTGTATTTTCAAATGCAAAAGTTGTGTAACGAATTTGTGAATTTTGCGATATGATTCGAACTACTATATTCTTAAACGCCTAAGGAAGTTTTTTTGAAAATTCCAGTACTCTATGCATTGTTGCTAAATAGAATTTCTTGTGATTGTTACGATAAAGGCCGCGTGTCACTGTACACGTGTTACGACGTGCACACGACACGATCACGAAAAATTGTACAAGAATACATAGATTACTGAAATTTTCTTGCGTGCGCACGTCGTAACATGTGTACCGTGGCGCGCGGCCTTCAACAGCATTTATCGTAACAATCATGAAATAACCAAGCTAATCATAGCACGAAAGAAACAGTTGACTCCGACACTCATGTTTATCTTATTTTTAATTTATAATTCTATTAATGATCATTTGATAAAATCGGTGTATATAAGGAAGATTTTTTTTTCATTTTCATTTATTGCAGTCATGAAGGTTTTATGTATTTTGTTGTGCGTCGCTTTCGCGAGTGGCTTCAATATAGGTAAAAGTGATCTTAAATAGTATTTTTGTTGATTAAAATAATTTTTTCAATTACATATTATATTTCAATTTCTAATAGATAACAATGGAACACACGAAGAAAAAATTATGGGAGGAAATCCCGTTAGAATAGAAGATGTACCATATCAGGTAAATAAATATCAACTAAATTTTGTAACATTCATTCCTTTGCAGCAATTTCTTTAATGTAACTGGTTAAACAATTAATAGATGTTTTGATAGATCGTCGGCTGAGAGGAACAAGGTACCAACTCGGGCGAGCGCGTAACAAGGTACCAACTCGGGCGAGCGCGTTAGAAGTTACCAAATCGGGCGAGCGCGTATTTTATTTGTGAAAGAAAGTACCAACTCGGGCGAGATCGTAAGACGGTACCAACTCGTGTTGTCGGCTTTTAAATTTTTTAGCTGACTGTACTAATATCATTTAGTGCAAAGCTTAGGGTGCCCAGGGGGTTTTTTGACCCGCTGAACTCGTTTTTTAAATATATTTCAGTGTAGGTCTACACGCGCATGCCTAGAAGACGATTTTCGCGCAAATAAAAGCTTTTATCGCGGATCTGAGTCTACCTAGGAAGTTTTTCGACCCGCTAAGCTCGTTTTCGAGGTCTATTCAAACGTATAATTGCACCTAAATGCTCGGGGGCCAATTTTTGCGCAAATCAAAGCTTTCATCGCGAATCTGAGGCTATTGGGGAGTTTTTTCGACCCGCTAAGCTCGTTTTCGAGATCTATTCAAATGTATAATTGCACCTACATGGCCAGGGGAGACTTTTGCGCAAATTAAAGCTTTTATCGCGGATCTGAGTCTACCTAGGGAGTTTTTCGACCCGCTAAGCTCGTTTTCGAGGTCTATTCAAACGTATAATTGCACCTAAATGCTCGGGGGCCGATTTTTGCGCAAATCAAAGCTTTCATCGCGAATCTGAGGCTATTAGGGGATTTTTCGATTACGTGATTTTTTACTATGCTGACTGCTAAAAATAGTTATATAACAGTATAGTTATAGTTGTCTAAAATAACAGCATTGAATAATTATTGATATATCTTTGCCTACTTATAAAATTTATTTATCTTGAATACATCTGCACGGAGAAAAATGTTTGCATAAAAATTACTATAATCTCTACTAATGTAGATACAAACTTGGCGTATTGTAGAAATTATTTAGTATATTTTCATCAATTATTAGTAAATTGTATTAAAACTTGATAAAAGATATAACGATTTTTGACAGTCAGCATAGTAAAAAATCACGCGATCGCCAGCTGATGAAGGTGTTGCATATGTAGACGAGACGAAACATCATATTAAACAGTGTGGCGTGGCGTAGCGGTAAAACTGCAGCTTATGGACAAGCCTGGGTTCGATTCCTAGTTGTCTCGATTTTTTTTTTCAGTTAAAAAATTATTCGATTTCATAGTGGAAATTAAATGCATGAGCATAAGTAACAAGAAAATAAATGTGTCAATAATGTAAAAAGTAAAAAAAAAAATTTTATCATGAATTTCTTTTTACTAACTAGTACAGTAAAAAAACCGCTGCCAATTCATTGGTACGTAGCTTCCTCAAACTTAATTCACTGATTCCTTTAATTAATTTTTAATTCCAATATTTTAAATTTAATACTTTATTTTTTACGGTGAGACTATGTTAAATGGTTTGTGACTTTTTATTTTTACGGGAGGAAGCTACGTGCCAATGAATTGGCAGCGGTTTTTCATTTGGCGTAATTTTTTAAAAAAGCTAGTTCATGGATTTGCATGGGGGAGGGCCTGAATTACTTGAAATTTATCAAACTATAGCAAGAAGAGTTGGAAATATTGAAAAAAAATTTTTCAATCATCTTAAAATGCTAAAAATCATAAAAAATCACAAAAATTCTTAAAATTAAGTAATTAAAAGTGGTTTTTAACATTTTAAGATTATTTAAAATTTTTTTTTAATATTTCCAACTCTTCTTGCCATAGTTCAATGCATTTCAAGTAATTCAGGCCTTTTAGGAGAAGCCCATGCAAATCTATGAACTAGCTTTTTTAAAAAATAACGCCAAACTTTAGAAAATGACATTTTGAAAGAAAAATACCATAAAACTCCAAAAATAATCAGCCATTTAATCTCCATTCTTTTCCTTCTTGGAACTCACTTTCCTGTATATCTGTTGTCTGTTCTCCCATGTAAAATGGTTAAAACAGAAGCTCTGGCACCTTGCATGCATCCGTTCCATTAAAAGTTATTGTTAAGCTAGCAGCATTCGTTCCATTAAAAGTTACTGCTCAATCTGTCCTTCTTTTGTACTTTTGATTTATGTACTGTTGAATCACTTTTTAACACATTGTACTGAGTTAGATTATTATTTATAATACTAAGATAAATATAGAATATGCGCCAGGTCTTATGAAATATGAAATCCCAACTATCCAAATCGAAACTTAAGAAGCCATCACTGTCATAGACAAAAATACGTAAGTACATAAAAACCGATAAGCCCATTTTTTCAATGATCACTTGATTACACATATTAAATATTAAAAATATCTTGAATTTAAGTCTGTATTCTTGTGAGCAGGCTTGACACTTATTGCAATTCACAAATCTTCTGAATTGAATTATATATCCTATAGTGAGTTAGACTTAATATGTCACTTTCATCTTTCTTAGAAAAAAGATGTATTTATTTTTATGCGATAAAAATTTTTACTGACTCTTCTTTAAAATACTTAATTCAATCTTGCCAATGCACATGTTTTTCAGTATTAATTTTCATACAGCATTGAACTGAAACTGTACGCTGAAACTGAAACTGTCACTATACGCTTGTATTATAATTACACTTACCCTTTCAGACAGATATCTTCACATACACAATACATTACATTTTTAGTCCTAAATTCACTTATAAATTCAAATAACCAAGCACTATGAAAAAAATCTTTCTTCATCAGAAAGCAAAAACTCTGCAAAACAAACTGTTGAAATCACATGGTTATGTATCTTGGCTTATTTGAGATTTTGAGTGGTCAGCTGTGCAACTCTGTTGACACTATGGTATTATAGTTTTATTCCATGCTATAGAAAAGTGAGTATTAATAATATAGTAACTTACTGTCAAATTTCGGTAACGGAATGGTCACTTTACTAGAACAGAAGTGCAAAATTGTAGGTGTTTGAAATTTCGAACGTTCATAGTGAACGAAAAATTTTTGCCATTTTCAAATTTAGCCGAATTTGGCTACTTAATACATTTAAAATCGGATAATAACTGTATTCACTTCTCACTCTTGCAGTCACCAGTAAACCACACTCCGGGGAATTCTAACCAGAATTAGAAACTTTAAGTTAATATTTCGTTCATTATGAACGTTCGGAATTTCAAACACGTAAAATTGTCACAACTCAAAAGATGATTCCACTGTATTTTAAATTCCAGAATATGATTGATATTATTTTTATAATAAACCCTGTATGTAAATTTAATTATTCTTTTTACAATTCTTATACTAATAAGTCTTAAATAAAGTTTATTGATATTTTAAAACACATACAAGTAAACGTGTTCCTATATTATATACATCTCAGAAACCTATAGAAAAGGCCAAAAAAAGGAAAATTAATGTTTTCGTTATTTTAAAGATAGTAAGATCTTTTAACGATATCATTTTGAATTTTTAAAAATTTTTGTTCAAACCAGATTTTTTAGATTTAGAATAACATATATAATTAAAAAATTCAATAAAAAAAATTTGATTTTTTCAAAATTTTTAGGTGTAAGATCGCCTTAATTAAGAATTAATTTTTAATCTTTAATTAAACCCTCGATTAATTGAGGATTAACTTCCAAATCTTAAATTAAACCCTCGTTTAAATTAGAATTACCTTTTTAATCATAATTACGGACATATAATATATTAAACTGAATAATTAATTCTTGATATATAATGTTACGACGTATAATTAAACTCCATGTTAATTATACGATCTAAAAATAAGTAATTAAACCTTTCACTGATTGATAATTATATAGACTCGAACATCAATTTAATTAAATCTGTGGGTAATAACTTAATAGGATATTCGACCCGTTGAACTTGTTTTTCAGATCTATTTCAGTGTATGTCTGCACGCACATGACCAGGAGATATTTCTTGCGCAAATCATAGCTTATAGAAAGAATCTGGGAATACCTATAGTAGCATTTTCGTCCCGACAAACTCGATTTTGAGGACTATTTAAGTGTATGACTGCACGCGCAAAGCCGCGATACAATTTATGCGCTAAGAAGACCTGGGTACTTCCCGATTAGGTAGCCTCAGATCCGCGATAAAAGCTTTAATTTGCGCAAAAGTCGTCCCCTGGCCATGTAGGTGCAATTATACATTTGAATAGATCTCGAAAACGAGCTTAGCGGGTCGAAAAAACTCCCCAATAGTCTTAAATCCGCGATGAAAGCTTTGATTTGCGCAAAAATCGGCTCCTGAGCATTTAGATGCAATTATACATTTGAATAGACCTCGAAAACGAACTTAGCGGGTCGAAAAACTCCCTAGGTAGACTCAGATCCGCGATAAAAGCTTTGATTTGCGCGAAAATCGTCTTCTGGGCTTGCGCGTGCAGACCTACATTGAAATAGATCTAAAAAACGAGTTCAACGGGTCAAAAAACCCCCTAAATACTCTCAGCTTTGCACTAAATGATATTAGTACAGTCAACTAAAAAATTTAAAAGCCGACCGCGCAAGTTGGTACCTTCTTATGATCTCGCCCGAGTTGGTACCTTCTTACGCACTCGCCCGAGTTGGAACCTTCTTACGTTCTCGCCCGAGTTGGTACCTTGTTACGCGCTCGCCCGAGTTGGTACCTTGTTCCTCTCAGCCGACGAAATTCATTAATAGATTTATTTATTAATAGATTGTTGAATAAAATAGTCCATGGACGTAATTAATAGACCTACTTGCTTTATCGCATTATGTATTGAATAAATTTCATACAAAACAGTTTATAGAAAATTAAAAGTTTTTTAAATTAATTCAAGAAGATATTGAATCTGATTAAAGCTCCTTATATCTTGTATATCAACATAATAATTTCAATATAAATCTTTAAGCCCATAGCTCTCAGGATGAAAGTATTTAAATTTGTTTTTAGGCTTCCTTGTTTCGGTTCGGAATGGATAACATCTGCGGTGCAACTATTATACATGAATCTTGGGTTATTACTGCTGCACACTGTGTCCGGTAAGATTTCATTTAATTTTTATAATTGCATTAAGTATTTCTATATAATAGAACTTCTTATTTATATAACTACGAAAAAATTAAATTAATCTCTTCATTGCAAAATAGAAATAAATTGTCTATATTAGTAAGAACTGGCAGTCGATTCAGAAAACATTTGGGTCAAGCACACAGAGTTGAGAAAATTATACCGCATGAGGATTTTGAGAAACACGCCAAAGGCGATAACGACATTGCTTTAATCATGGTAATTAAATATGTTTATTTTATTTGTGAATTACTTAGAAAGTATTTAGTATAGATATAATATCACTATTTATGACAATGTTAGTATTTCAATGTGTGTAATAATTGTTTTATACAACTTGGAAACTTGTTAAATAAATTTCAGTACAAATTTTAATTTTTGATTAAGAACTAAGAACTTGTGACTAATACGAATATTTTCATTATATTTTTCATCCAGCTTGCAGCGCCTATTCAATTTAATAATGTACAGCGTTCTATAGAACTTGCAAAGCCACACAATATTCCCAGAGAAGGTGCAATGATGCGGATTTCTGGTTTTGGAAGGATAGGGGTAAGTTCTTATCCCTCACAGAGAAAGGTTTTCTTTTTTTCTAGAATTTCTTTAGTTAATTTAATTAATTTTTTTAGCCAAATATGGAGAAAAGTGATGTTTTGAGGCTTGCATACGGACCTGTAGTGAATCAAGAACATTGTGAAATAGTTTACAGGTCAGATCCCATAACCGATAATATGTTTTGTGCGGGCAATGGAGACGCTAATTCGTGCCTTGGTGATTCTGGTGGACCTGGTGTTATTCGTGGTAAACTCTATGGAGTCATTTCCACTGTTACACATTGTGACGCTGGAATACCTCCTGGAGTGTACATTAGGGTGCACAAATACTATAATTGGATTGTAGAAAAAACTGGACTAAGACTCTAAAATTTATAAACTTAACTTACTATAAAAAGTTGTTTTACTTGATAAAAATAAAGTTTTGAACATAATGAAAAAATTAAGCTTGATTCTTCCTGCTAATAACGGCACACGATTGGGTACTGAACGATTACTCCCAAAATAAGTATGTGGAAAATACACCAAAATTTTACGGTTTACGATAAGTTCAATTAGTAAAAAAAATTTCTTTTCGAGACACCAAATCTACCTTCTGTATTTGATTTTTCTACTACTATATATCATATCCAACAATTCCCACTTAGGGTATAAAGTTATACTTTATGCCCTTGATGCGAAAAGTACTATTTAATAATCATTTTTCTAAAAAAAAAACCTGTGTTAATTTTTTTTATGGTTGAAGATTGTTCTAAGATGTACAAAACCAATACCTAACTCAAACTGAACAAATTATGAATGATATTTAAATTTTTCATTTAGAATACTATTTACTACCAAGGGGAATGATTGTAACTTTCCCACAGAAAAGTCTTGACTATTTTAAAATAGGTACGCTTTGTTCAATATTATATATAATCTTAAAAAATGCACATCTATTTACTTGTTAGATTGCTTTAATGAACATAAAATCAAAAATCTGCGGAGGAGAGGGCCGAAGGAACAAACCCTTTCTTATGTACGTACTGAAACGCGTCGTCCATATTTTTACTCATATAGTGAGGGCCTGTGGAACTCGTTTCTTTCGTCTCTAAGGCACTTATCAAGCAACGAGGGGGTATCTAAAAATAGAAAAATTTTCATTAGAAAGCTTTAGATGCCAAAAATTTGTATACAGACTCATAATTTTACAAAAGTTTAGAATGTAGAAAAGGCACATATTAGAAGTAGATTTATTTTAGAAAATTCATTTCATGGAAAAAATTGAATATCGAATTAAATTTATAGAAGATATTACTATCGAAAAAAATGATATAATTTCGTACGCTAAAAATGAAGAATTCCCCTATTATAGAAAGTTCACAGTTCCGAAAATGCTGAATTTAGTGGAAATTCAAAGGATCAATTATTCGAATTCTACTCTATAGAATGAAATATAATAATATGAATTTTAGAAAACCAAAATATAGAATGATACTTTTGGAATTTCTAGTTATTCGAATATAATGATTCGAAAGATATGAATGTAGAAAGGCAATATGTCAAAAGTTCAATGTTTCGAAAAACAAATGTCGAAGGTTCAAACTTTCGAAAAATTAATTGAAAAGGTTTGAACTTTCGAAAAAAAATAATTGAAGTTAAACATTTAGAAGGTTCAAACTTTCGAAAAACAAATTCAGAATGTTCAGACTTTCGAAAACATATGTACTATTCAGCTAGGGTAAAGAAAAAGTAATTAACGCTAGATTGTAAACTTTCGACATTTTGAGCTTTCGACATTTTGAACATTCGATATTTTTAACTTTCGACATTTTTAACTTTCGATATTATGAACTTTCGACATTTATCTTTCGATATTTTGATCTTTCGATATTTGGACCTTTCGATATTTAGACTTTTCAATATTCTGAACATTCGATATTTGAACATTTGATATTTGATATTTACGAGATTTTCAGCATTCTAGATTTTCAATTTTCGATCTTTTGAACTATCTAAAGATGCTATTAAATTCTATATTTTGATCTTTTGATATTATGATTTTCTAATTTATGTACAGATATTTTCTGTAGATTTCGTTTCTGTAATTTAATTTCTAAAATTTGGGTTTTCGAAATTATAGTATTCTAAAATTATAGATAAATATTTTTTCTACAAATTTACTATTCCTTAAAATTATAATTCGTAAAATCGAATTCGAACTTATAAATTTTCAACTTTATGAATTTCGAATTTCTTTTTATTGAAATTACAAGTTTTCCATTAAAACAAGTTCTGATAAATTACCTTTCTTTAAAAAAGTTTTCTATTTTTCGATACCCCCTCCAAGCAACAATAGATTTAGATCCGTAGTGCAAGAATATAATGTGTATATAACATGGACTTGTCCACACTACTTTATCAAGTAATCACTTTAATCGGTCAGTTATTGTATTCCAGCATTATTATTTATTTATTAAGTATGTTACGGATACATATTAATTATAAATACTCAAGAAGTAGAAAAAAGCGTTTATGTAAATTCATCATTATTGATTATATACATATATTTACTAAGGTTGTGATTAGTTCGAAAAACAAGAAAATACCGTTGCTAAGAAGAAGCTAAGTTGTTGATTTTGTCGTTGGTGAACCAGTCGTTGCGTAACCTTTGAATAAGGTGCTAATCAAGCATGAGAATATACGAAACTTTGGATGCATTTTGTGTTTATTTTTATATTTCCCAATCACCCGCCGCGAATTCCGTTTTGTGCGGAACATTTATACTTTATTTGGTCTTATCTACCGGATTGTAATAGAAGGATTCTAATTTATTATATGAATGAATCCATGGATATAAGTGTGGATATTTTCTTTTTCTTAACTCAGGCATGAAATAGCGCCTTTTTCACGTGTGAAAGTAGGAGAGAATTTCGCATTTCAAGCTTATTTTGTAAAAGTGGTAAGAAATATCTATTTCTACCCTAAAACAGGTGAGAAATGAAAAACTGATGAGAAATATTCATTTCTCACCTAAAACTGGTGAGAAATGAAAATTTCTGCCTTTCTTTAGGGAATATAATTAGTTTCAGTATAATCATTAAATTAAATGTCAAGCATCAAGGAGCGCGGGTGTGCTCCGAAGGCAAGTATAGAAGAAGCCTGAGGGTCGACCGCGCTACATATTCATTGAAATGGATGCCCGAGAAATTGAAATAGGGTAAGTGTGGTTACTACTGCGGACGCAGATATTATTGTGTATGTATTACTGCTGTATAATCTTATGGAAAATCGCAGTAATACCAGCGACGTACTTTTTGGGGTTCTGCGCATGCGCGAGCATGCCCTATGCTTTAACATGGCACCGTAATACCAACGCAGTAGTTGCAACAGCTTCGCAGTAACATCAGCAGAGAGATGTTGTTTTCAAAGTCATTTTATACATTTATTTATCAGTTTTTGTTCTAAAATTGTACTTTATTCGATAGATATGATACCTAAGTTCCGTTATTAAAAATAATCAGCATAATTTTTTTGCATGGAGACGAAATATAATCGTTTGAAACTAACCTGAATAAAATATCGCCGTAGTAGCCACACTTACCCTATTTACTGCAATTTTCAATCACTTTTATATTCACCCAAATTAGAATAACAACATGCTATTTTGTTATACTATGTTGCACAAAAAGTTTCATGTAAAAAGATGTTCTCATATTAGAGATATTAAATAGTGAAAAATTTTATGTCTGGTTTCCGATTCTAAAATTTCTCCATGTTTCTCCATAAGATTCATATACTATACATTTTTCTTCCGACCATACATACTATAGCATTTTTGTCCGACCACATATACTAATAATGAATGAATGGCGATGACAGAACAGATACAGAGAGAGAGAGAGAGAGAGAGAGAGAGAGAGAGAGAGAGAGAGAGAGAGAGCGCCAGAGTATATATAGGTTAGAAATAGTTAAAATTATACATAGATGAGAATTCAACACATTCCCTAGAATCGACGCCGTGAGAACCAGGGTACATACCCACAGTGTGGGAATAACCCTTCAAGGAGAAAAAAAAGGTTAGAAATAGTAGTTATTCAAAGATCTAAGAAAGTCAACTAATAAGAATTTACCTACGTGCATAAGAGGGGCAAATAATTTTTATTAGATAAGTATTGAACAGCTAAATTTTAAATATAAATTCTTTTATATTTACAGATTATACAAGATTTTTTACAGTCATTAAAATTCGATTTTGAATTGACTTGGATGGTTGTACAACGTAGACAAATGCTGAAAGCCTTATTCATTCTATTTTGAATATGTGTAATATAGACAATAATGTTGAGGAGTTCTAATTGTGTACTGTCTGAAAAATCTAATTTTGAATTAGCAAAAATGAACGAGTGCCCTCATGACCCTGCTGGTTATTTTATTATTAATGGACAAGAAAAAGTTATTTTAATACAAGAACAGACGCTTAGAAATAGAATTATATTAAAGAAGATAGTAAAAATATAGTACTACACAAAAAAGAAGGACCAAATCAATATTAGCCTATGAAAGAGCAGGCAAATACTATTTACGACACTATATTTTTCAAGATGTATCTATATATCCTCAATATGAAAATTTTTCATGAGATATAATTTTAGAAGAATATTAAAAATTTGTCTTCTGTATATTTGACAGGACGAATAGAGAACTTGGATATCAATGAAGAAAATGACAGTTTCATTGCTTTCAATGAATAACACATAAAACAAACAACAACTAAGATGTTTATTTAGACAGTATTGGGCTCAAGGTACGAAAAAAGTATTTTGCTTTAAAGTAAGTTTTTCACAATAAGAAAAGAAAATTGTGATTTTCATAGTTCGTCTGTTTAGTTGAAAAATATATTGATAATAAAAATGTTGTGATTATTAAAAAATGACATCTAATCAGTGTTTTGTGTAAGAAATAAAATAAAATACCGGTATGATGTGTTACATGAAGTGCATATATAACCAATTGTTATTAATAACAAATAACATAGTGATTAAAAAATGACATGTAATCAGTGTTTTGTGTAATATAAAAAAATAAAATAATGGTAAAATGTGTTGCATGAAGTGTTATATCAAATTTTAAAACTTCTACTTAAAATCAGTTTGAAATGTTTTGAGAATAGAACAAGTGTGTATTAATAAATAATTATGTGTTATGAGGTTCATAAACTTCATAATAAGCTTTTACATAGAAGCAAATATTGCTGAGTCACACGTGAGGTTATAAATATACAATATAATTTTCAGTGATTTGTCTAATAATAAATAAAATATAGTACTGGTATGACGTGTTACATAAAGTGTTTATAATCAAATTTTGAAACCTCTTAAAAATCAGTTTCAAATGTTTTGAAAATAGCTTAAGTGTATATTAATAAATAATTACATGTTATGAGGTTCATAAACTTGATAATAAGCTTTTGCATAGAAGAAAATATTGCTGAGTGACACGCGAGGTTATATTATAAATATACAATATAAATTTCAGTGTTTTGTGTAATAATAAATAAAATATAGTACTGGTATGACGTGTTACATGAAGTGTTTATAATCAAATTTTAAAACGTCTATTAAAAATCAGTTTCAAATGTTTTGAGAATATAACAAGTGCGTATTAATAAATAATTACGTGTTATGAGGTTCATAAACTTCATAATAAGCTTTTGCATAGAAGAAAATATTGCTGAGTAACACGCGAGGTTATAAATATACAATATAATTTTCGGTGTTTTGTGTAATAAATAAAATAAAGTACTGGTATGATGTGTTACATGAAGTGTTTATAATCAAATTTTAAAACTTCTATTAAAAATCAGTTTCAAATGTTTTGAGAATAGAACAAGCGTGTATTAATAAATAATTATGCGTAATGAGGTTCATACATTTAATAATAAGCTTTGGCATAGAAGAAAATATTACTGAGTGACACGTGAGAATATAAATATACAATATATAATTTATGATACGAATTGTGTCGGAGTTTAACTGAAGTCAAAATGAATGCATTTAATTCCTTTTTATTATTTTTTATATTCACCTATTCGTGTGTCATCATAACCTCAAAGTGACAAATCTGAATTTTACTATTATAATATTTTAGAATCTAGTATTGTATTCATGCGGAATATGTTCAGGGCAACTAACATTTGAAGATATCGATGCTCATAAATGCTCGTAAGGTTATGAACAAACGATATTAATTCTATTCGCGGCGAATCATTCGCTAAGTCGCTGCAATTTGTTTTGTTTTCGCTGCAGCTCAATCGCCGTGAATCGCGGCGAAAAAATTGCTGTATAAAACGCACCTTTATAGTGCAATGCCGAAGTGACGGTACTTAGTGGGGGAGTTCCGTTTATAGTATCCTAAATTGCTGCGTGAATGTATATAACAGAAAAAAATCCTCATAGCTCTATGCCGTGTTACGTATAGCGCTGTTGGGACTTTTTCCGCGTATTAGCGGTATATAAACAAACCCTATAATAACCGGTCGACTACGAGGCATTGCGGCTGCACTGACACAGAAAAATACTAATTCGGAATTCTTGATATTGCTCGATATGCTGTTTGTTTATTTAGAATGAATTATGCTTTTAAGCCATATAAAAAGAGTACTGCTTAGATAATTGAAATAAAAGTCTTTTTTTGTCATATCATGGTGTTGGAGCCTCTCCATGCATAGTCTCAGCACACGTATGCACAACCCGCGAAATACATCTTTGAAAATTTATAACATTATTTAATTTCCAAAATATATTTATTATTAAAATTTGAACAATATATTTTAAGTTTACTAAGATTATTAGCATAAAATATTACAAACGCATTCTATTTATTATTAATTATTCGAAATATTATTGAAACCTAATATTTTTATAGGAAAGTTAATAAACGTATGTGTTAAAACGTTCTATTGTTATTCTTGAATAGTATATTAAATTTAATACAATATTATTATTCTCAATTACAAACGTTCGTAATAATTTTTATACCACTCTAATCTCAAAATCATAACTTCAATATGATTATTCGGCTCTCGTGGTATAAAATACGGTTCGAAACTGGTACGTAAGATTTTTAGCTCATCTGGCTGTTCTCACTCGTTTCGCTCGTGCGAAAAACATCACGTGGGCTAAATAATAACCTTTCGCGCTCGTGTCGAAATGTACTATAATTGACGCATTAAGAAAAAACGTAAGAAATATTTTTGAAATTTCATAAGATTATTTAATTTCCTAAACATATTAATTATTAAAATTTAAACAATATATTTTAATTTTATTAAGATTACACTGAAAAACATTTTACGTTGTGAGAACTGAAAGTACGGCTCTGACAACGATACTTTATGGCTGATTTTCTTTTCGCTGAATTTTTTAGGTACAGTAATTGTATCGATACAGCTGTGAGAGCCGTACGAGATACACTGAAAGCACAAATGTATAGAGTTCTTTTGTCGAAGCATTAAATAGGTTATGATTCGACATACGTACATATTTTTCATTAAAATAATCTCGATTGATAAATACACTGGATTACAGATGAAATACGCAAAAGGGGATTGCGAACACGCGGTTGGTCGACGGATTTTGTGACTTTTTGAGGTTGTAACATAGACGTTGGCTTCGCATTGTAGCGTTGTCAACTAAATTGTACCATTGTTAGAGCTGTACAAATACATTTTGCACATCTGACCAATAATGCCGTTACATTATACAAATAAATAGACTGCTTCAGCCGTCTGTAAGGGTAAATGATCAGTATAAATAGTGCTAGTACAGCAAATCGAAACTATGCTTTCTACAGGCTAAAATTTTTTTCAGTGTAGCATGAAATACTACGAACGCGTATGCTATTTATTATTAATGAAATTATGAAATTATTTGAAATATTCTTGATATGTAATGTTTTGTTTATGATATTTAATCAAAATTTATATTAATTAATTTTCAGTATATGTTTTGAAATGATACATTAACATTAATGTACGGATTTATTAAATTTCATAAATTTTAGTACTAAATTTCATAAAATTATATGTTGATTCACTTTCAGTAACAAGAATATTAACTGTAAGATACAACTGTTATTTAAATTTTCTTAAATTTAAGAATATTTTTAACAGTGTATAAGTGCGCGGACTTTGTGTTTCAAACGTTGTATTCGTATTGTTTACGGTATGTAAGGATTGTGCATGGTGTATTGTGCATCGTTTTTAAAGAGATTTTACCAGTACACCGTTATGTGTCTATATATGTTTGACTGTATAATTTACCTTTGAATATGTTTGCGATATGTAAATCCACTTAATAAACGTTTATTTTTCCCGAAAAAAATATATGTAATATATTCTGCACATTATCGCGCGGTATCTACATTGCAGAGGAATGTACATACTTTCGTAAAATATTCAAATTTCACGTTTATGCAAATGATTTTTAATACGGAAATTGTAATTTATGAATTTCAGAAAATTATATTCGCTCCTTTTTTCTTCATCTCGCTATATATGTAACATGTTCAAAATCAAATTTCGAATAAATTTGCATTATGAAAATTCCTCTCGTAATGCTCCATAATAAAGTATATACAAAATCAGACACGCGCGATTTTTCACTAATTCCCTCTTGTTTTTGTCATTCGAAAACATCATCAAACCAACGTCCCACACGATTTATGTGTCATTCGAGTGTCTAGCGCGTTAAATTTTTAATTCCAGACAAAAAATTCACATCCTCGTATATTACATTATCATCGACAGTCCCGCGCGCGTAAATATTTATCTGACGTCCCGAAAAAGCTGAAAAATCCATGTATAATGCATTACACATACGCAGAGCCGCCGCGATCGTCACACACTCGGTTATCAAAATTATTAAACCGGTCGCGCGCGCGCACGCTCCTATATCTCCAACAAAACACCTTCGTTATATACTATACTACTATACACGCGTGCATATATATACATACACACAGACACGCGCACGCACGTTGGAGTTTTCCGTGTCGCGAAATTTGAATTCTTCATCGCGCGTCACTGATAACCGCGACGCGCGTGCGTGAAAAAAGAAATCAAGGGGGGTAATTACCTTAATTTCAAATGCAAACGGCCATCCCGTCGCGGATTTATGGTTTCGCTCGCGCGCGCACGTGTGTTCGCATTAGCATAAAAGGTCAAAGAATAATAAATCTCTCCTCCCGCTCAGCTGCCGTGCGAAGACGCGACATTTTTTCTCCCCTCCCTGCTTTTCTCCTAGATTCGTCCCACGGATTATGTATATATAACGCATATGAAAAAAGCGCGAGCGCGGAAAGGCTATAGCACGCGTGCATGCGCGATACACACACATATATATATATATATGTATGCGCGTTTTTTACGATTTATAAGTCGCTCCTTCTAATTTCTCATGCGTGAATTTATCTTTATGAGTCGGGGGCTCGCGCGAGTGTAAGCAAAGCTTTTTGTTGCGGTTTGCAAAAAATTTAAGCAGACGGCGGCGCGCTCGGCTTGCGGAGAGATATTTTTTCGAGATACACTTTCGTGTTGGTCTCTCTCTCTCTCTCGCGCGCGCGCAGTGTCTTGACGAGAGGGGCAGATGGGAAAGGCGGCTGTTTGGTTTGCGCGGCGGTCAAAGACAATAATTGCGAGCCGGGTGGGTCAAAGATGGACTATGTCTGATTCGTTATCTGCGCATATATGTGTGTATGTATATATATAATATACGTACGGTTGAATATGCAGATTTGCTTTTTGTTTAAGGGGGTAATTAAGCTTGTTTATGGATATGTGAATTACAAAATGTTGCCTTTAGAGTAGCAGATTGTTCTCACGTTAGGTATATACCATGTTTTCACTGGGAGAGAGAAGTTTATGTCTTGTATTTTAATGAATTGCAGCCCGCACGGGTGCGAGACTTTGGATAAAAAAAAAGTCTCGCGCGCTACGCTGTATATATGATCGTTTCAACGTTAATCAACATTTTATTAATAATTTATGTAAGTTATTGAAATAAAATTTATTTTTCGTGGCAGGCAGAAATAGCACGTCGATTACTTTTGCGAATCGTAAAAACTTATTTTGAAAGAACACGAAGGAAGATGTAAAATCTTGATAAATCAAAATCCAGATCAATATAATATATACATGTAAATAAGGTCAATATTTTGATACATAGGATTTGAAAACATATTTTTCCCAACATTTTATCTCTACATCTTTTGCCGCTGTAAAAACGTAAGCTTGTATAAATTCAACAAAAAACCATAAATTCTACACTTTTTCGAGTAAAGTACGGTTGCCTACATTTTGTTAATAATTTCAAAATTAAAATAACTACAACTAACCTACCATACATTATACGGCTACTTCTATACGAAAGAATTCGCGCTGATCCTTATTTTGTCCTGCACGCACGTCTTCGATCTAAGCGAGCGCAAACATGAATATATATTATACACCGTTATGCGAATCCCCGACGAAGTGCAAATCAAGCTCCTCTCCTAAACAGACATAAAACGATCAATTAAAAAACAACGTGCGACCGTGAAGATTCACACGCATGAAGTTTCGCATAATACGTCACTGCGCGCGCAGCGTGAGGCCAGAAAACGCTGGACAACAGTTGATGTAAACGCACCCACGGGGGTTTTGCTCCCAACCGTGTGTCGCGTCTTCGTTTTTACACACCCATGTGTGTGTGTGTATACATTGTATATAAGAAACGAAGAATTTATGGTAATTAAAAAATCGGCCATTCCACGCGCAAACTTCGCGTGCGCGATTTCAAAAGGAACTTACAACACGCCTCGCCGTACCTCACGTTGTATAAACAAAAAAAAATGGAGGAATGAAGTAAACTTTTCCCTGCATGCATAGACATAAAACGCACGGCCGAAAAATTTATATCCGCAAAATGGCGCTCTCTTATATCCATTACCAGAATTAAAGAAAAGGCAGAAAGAGCGACCGAAGTCTCGGGACGACCCCCCGCGACGGCCGCGAGAGAGCGCGCGCGCTCGCGCGGTCGTAAAAGGAGCGTAGAACCGCGGGCCGCTGCTGCTGCTGCTGCAAAGCAGTCCTTGTACGAGGAATTTCGAAGTGGAGAAGAGGGGAGGAAAGAGAGAGAGAGAAGAGAAGCAAAGAAGAAGACGAAGAGGGACACGCCGAAGTGAAGCGCAGCCGCGAGAGCACCACGCGATATTACGACGATGGCCTCGCGCACGCGAGCATAACCCGTTTCTTCCTCCTCCTCCTTGTGGGGAGGTATAAAACGTGTTTACGAGTGTGAGTGTGTGTGTGTGGAGGATGATTGTGGTTACAGGAGTCACGTGCGCTGGGGTTTTTGTTGATACTGTTGTACAGAGAGGGGTCTGGTTATTTCTTAATTTGAAGTTTTCCCGGGAATTTTTGAGGCCGCAGGGTAAGGGGGTAATTAGCGAAGATCGAGGTTGCCCGAGAAGTTTTTTTGGGGTGGCTGCAACGAGCTTTGAAGTTTTGGGGTACGAATGCCATTGGGGAGAGCGGAATTTTTTTTTCTCTCGGGTGTTCCCACGGGAACGAGATACTTAATTTTGTTCACGAGTTATTCGATTGTCAATTATCGACATTTGGTGTTTGGATGGCGAAGTAAAATGTTTTTAATAGGGTACAGTTGATTTGAAAAAATGAGAAATTGTTGTACGTATAAATGATATGCAATGCGTTATTAAGGTGTTGCTGGATAGATTAAAGAGTGCTGCATTGCATTTTTTATGATTTATAATCTATCAATTTCAGAAATAATTGAAATGATAGTAGACTGATTGCCAGAAAATAATAGGTAATTATAACATTTGCATTTAAAAAACTAAACTCTTTTTAAAGTATTTGCTCCAAAAGCACTCGCTTAAAATTTTAATTTGAATTCCATTTGATGTTTAAATACTCGTCTCAAGCGCACTTTTTGCCACTCATCGCTTCTCTTTCAGTTTCTCTACACATCTCCGGCGCTCTTTCATTCAAGCCATTGATTTATGCAAATCTTCCTTCAAGTACATCAGCTTAAAAACTTTGCCTGCCCCATTTCCAACCTAATTATCATAATTCGCTTATGAAGTTTTCCGGATCATGTAAATATTTACGCAGAAGCGTTCACTTCCTCTCTCCCTCTCGCTCTGCTTTCCGGGATTTGCATTGCATTTTCCGACATGAATTTATCACTGCTGAATATTTTTTTGCGGCACGGCTTTCTGTACTGTTAATTTTTTTCTTTTTTTTATTATAAGTTCAACTGTATAAAATCGACGCAGCAGCAAACGTTTAAAGGTTTTTTATCACCGAAACACGATGCTTTGAGTTCATTTCTACCCTTTTTCGAATTTGTATACTAAATCGTTAATTAAAGCTTTATTTTACTACCTTATAATTTTCATGCCCTTATTAGTAATTGAAGTAGCTTTAATAAGAACGTTTTTACCTTCATTAATTCATTGCACAATTAACGAAATTTATAACGCCGAAAAGGAATAAAATACCTCCGTGTATGGCGGGGCAACTTTTTTCGTTTTCGCAAATTGATATTAAAATCAATAAGAAATCGACATCGGCGACCTTGAGCCGTTTGCAAACTCGACTGCATGCATATTGATTAGTTTTTTGCGAAAAAATTCACAAACTCAATTTCACTCCGGCTGATCGATCATTTAATTAAACATTCACCAACTCGGTTTAATTAAAACTTTCGAAAAAATTCTGGGCTTACCACAACCCTGGTATACCTACTCTCGTAAATCTGTTTCCCCGCGTTCTCATAAGAAACTTTTACGCAAAATAAATTTCGTGTAAAAACAACATTGTTTCCCTTTTTACGGTCCACTTTCATTATTGCCGCCGTGGCTTCACATAGAAAATTCAACAATATAACCTTCGGGTAAAGCTATAATAAATATATACATTTTGATTAAACGGTATTATTTACCGCTTGAAATATAAATTTAAATTTTCCGAATTGATTACTTTTTTCTTCTGTTTTTCTATATGGAGGTAATTTCAAAATTGCTACATATAGTAGAGAACCTGATCCACTCCCCGCAGGCCTTTACGGGAGAACGACTCCAACAACGTTCTCCGCTTTATAATTGAAATTTCACGTAATAAAATTATACGAAATTACGTTTATATTAAAATATGTAAAATTACTTTAATTTCAGCAAGAATTTTACCTTTTTCTCATATCTTCTCTTTTTTCACATACACATCGTACTTTCAACGTTCGATCGAAATCTCGGAGAACCGCGATTACGTTCAATGCGGCTTTTTTCGATATATACCTCTATAATAAACGTTATATAGTTGTAACGGTAACCCACCAAAACAAAATACAAATTCCACAACCGTACATATACGACAAAGCCTTTTCGTAAAGCGCAACCTTGCTCTCGCTATTTAAAAACCGCCTTTGCAAGTCCATAAAAAGTCGTTCCACTCGAAGTCCCTCTTCAGAGGTCTCTCCTAAAAAAGAAGCACGCGTCTCTCTCTCTCACCGCTCCTCTCAATCCGCGAAGGATAATCGTGGCGCGCGCGACTTCACCCGCACCACGCTGCCATCATACCACCGAGAGCTGTCGTATAAACTGAAAAGGGAGACGCGAAACCGAAGTAAAAAGACGCCTCGCTGCTGCCTCTTTCTCTCTTCCTCCGCAGCCGCATATAAGTATATACGCGGAAAATAAAGAAGTCAAACGCGCGGCGAGAGAGCTGCGCGCTTCTGAATAGCTGCGCGCGCATATACACACACACACACACACACACACACACACACACACACATACGCGCGGGCGATAAATCAGCGGCCGCGGCGCGCGCATGTATTTTCGGCGCGGATGCAAAAGTCGGGAGCTTCATCATTTCGGCTTCTCTCTCTCTCTCTCTTTTGCATGTGTATGTGTGCGTATGACGTCAGAAAGAGTTTTTTGTCCCGACCGCGCGTATTATAATATTTCGCCCGCGCCGAGGCGTTGATCTACGGCCGTATTTTGCGTTTCGATGCCGAGAGAGGAGGGATATCGCGCGCGCGCGATCTTTTGCAGGAAGATGATGCGGAGATTGCATTTTGGGGGTTCGTAATGAGGGATAAAGGCATGTGCTGGAGGTTATCGGAATCGGGCCTGGGGTGGATTTTATTAAAAGGCTCATTACGTCATGTCGCTTTTGTTACTTTTCTTTTGCCGTATGATGGGGAAAATCGTTTTACGTAAACTGAGATTGAATAAGAATTCTGGACGTTGTATATAACAACAATAACGATTTTTGTAAAATGTTTGTTCTTTTTTTTTTTCTTCCAAAACGAGATATTCTAGCTCCAAGCCAGTTACTAGAAAATATTTGTTCTACATAAGGAAATCGGATTTCTATTAATTGAAAATTTCCTTATACATTTCAAATAACGATCGTTCGTTTGATTTTAAACGTCATTTTAACGCCCTCTACACTTACACCATTAAGGACCTAATTAATTTTATTTCCTCTCGCTTCTTCATCGAGCGCTCGAATCTCGATTTGAATCTAAAATATTCCCTTGAAAGGGCAAGGAATCGCGAAAGGGCCGCCTGGGAAATGGGAAAAAGTCGTTTTCATAATGCGCGTGCGGCTAATGGATTTGTACAAAGTGAGCATTTTCTTCTCTCGCTCTCTCCCGCCTAATGATAGCCCGCGACCGAAACTTTAATTTGGCCGACGGCGCGTGCGCGCGGGCGCGCGCTATTTAGAGTCAAATGTCGTTGACTAATGAACGATTTCACGCAAAGCGGCAGTTTGCCGCGGAAAGTATAAACGTGCGCGTGCCCGAGCTAGACAGTGCGACAACCTCTTAAATTAGAGGTCTCGACTCGCTGGCTTTCGTTTTAAATTGCACAACTGGCTTAAATGCACCCGCCACTTTTGCCCAATCACTTTGAATAATTGCCTTTCATAAACAAACTGTAGTGTATACGGTGGGTAGTTAGTTTTGGTGCAGGCTCGAGCTGGAGAGGCGTTGTTGCACATCTTTATATGAATAAGAATGATAGAGTATCTCTGGTGTAAACAAATAGTTGGAGAGAGGGAACAAAATTTGCAGATTGTGCGTTTTTAAATATTGTTTTCTTGAAGTTTCTGTATTTTTGAGAAAAAAAGGTTTGTAAAAATTACTATACTGTCTGATAAAGCTGTCACAGACTGTAAAAACCCAAAATAATTACTATACTTTACAGTAAATTTTGCTAGAAATATAGGAAAATTTATTATAAGTATAGTAAAATTTACTGCAAAGTATATAGTAATTTTTTGATTTTTTACAGTCTGTGACAGCTTTATCAGACAGTATAGTAATTTTTACAAACCTTTTTCTCTCAGTGTAGAATAATCAAATGAAAGAGAAAAATTTTCTAATCGTAAAAATTAATGTTTATTAGACAATTCTTATAATTGTGTGATGTCTTGCTTAGTCAATGACATACAAAAAACCATTTGAACATATTTATATGTTAAACTGTTCTATTATTTGTGCATGTCTATATGTAGTGGATTTTTTTATTTAAAAACAACGAAAAATCAATTTAATTTTTAAAATCACACAATAATAAAAGTATAAAAGTGAGATCAGAACTTTTTACATACAGTTGAATAAATGTTGCAGGTCGTAGAAACATTTTTTGTTTTTTACATTCGATGATTTGCTAATGACAATATTATGAAATTTAGTCTCAAAACTTTTTACAAAAAACGTATACTGTTTCATCATTTAACGAATCCACCTATATTTTTGAAGCGAATAAAATCATATTTTCGATAAATTTAAAAAGGACAATGCAAAACACTTCTCGTATGTCAAAATTCGTAAATAAATATCAAACTAAAAGAATAGCGAAAGACTACATTCAAGCCTACACGATTTTTTCCACAAACCAAACGAAATTACATGTATTGCATAAAGTATGAGAGAATCTCATGACAATGGCGAAACTAGCCACAAGGACGCACTCTTCCACACTCGACGTTTTTTCGGTTAAAAGAACGAAGCATTAAATCTGACCCATTTCCACCTCCACGCGAAAAAAAACTCTCCCCCTTCCCACTCGGCAAAACTACTACCTACCGCCAACTTCTTTCATCCTGGCGCTCAGGTTTATAATCGAGTGGCTTTCCGTTGGCTTTTCGATAGCTCGAAACGAGGGCGCATGTATGGCATCGGTGATATATCGGCGAGGCGCGCGCGCGCGTTCTCGCTCGTTCCATGCGTACGCAATATATATTTCTCAAGGTCGCGACGTGAAGAGCTTTGAATTTCAACAACCGGGGTATATAAATAATGCGGGGGCCGATTTAAAAATTTACTTCGGCGCGCCCACTGTAAATTTTCAAGACCCGCGATTTTTCGTCGAGGAAAAGGGTACTTATAGGTATATGCGTTTAATGGGTTTTGCGACGTCTGTGCATTGGCTCTTATGAGGCGTACGCGGTATACTTTAAGTGCTACAGGGGGAAGTTTGGAGATGTAATAATTTACTGCCGCGTGTGAAGTGTGAGGGTGGTATGAATTTTAATAGGTGCAATGTTTTAATATAGGAGATAAAAGAGGTGAGATTTCAAGGAAAATGAGAGGTTGTATTCTTCCTTGCATTAGGTATTTGCGAAGAAACGCTGTATTATCATAGCGAATGAGATGAAAAATACAGCGGCGGCGCTTTCGTCAGCGGCATGTTTCATCTATTATTCATGTCTCCTTGAAAAAAAAAACTATTCTCGTATTCTTGAGAATTCAAAAAGTAGGATGAATCCCGCGATAATATAAAGTGTGAGTGTGCGCATGATATTCATTTCTCGGCTCTTCTTGAATAGTATGTAAAAAAAAATTTCCTTAATATACATATACATGTTCAACATACAATATAAGGCCTTCTTTAACGCATATATACGAACAATAATAGGAGCTTCAAAAATTCACGTTCAAAAATAAGTTCAGACGCATAAACAGCATCACGTTTTCCCATCTACTAAGAAAAAAAAGCACCCCACCTCGTTGAAAACTTGCCGCGGCGAAAAAAAAAAGTAACATTCGCCGCGGCGGCGGCGGCGCACATGTGTCTCTCTTCGACTCTGCGCTCTCTTACTCTATAATGCAGGCAGACTGCGATCGGCCTTGAATGTTTCCTGCGCGAGAAATTAGAAGTGCACAAGAGACAGGGGGGAGGAGAACGAATGCGCGACACACCGAGACGAACATCCGTCTACTCGTGTACATACATATACATACACGCGTATATATATACTGTCTTACAGCGAATTATATCGTTTCGGATCGCGCGTATCCGATGCGCACGAGTTAAATTGACAAACGCGCGCGCCGGGGAATTAAAACACAAAGCGTGTACCTATACATATACAGCCCGACGTGTAATGCGATATTTTCACGCGCACACAAGCGTATACGTATGTATAAGTAGCTACTCGGTTTTGATTAGAAAGGATAGATCTCTCTCTACGGAGCGCGCGCGCGCGGTTATGAATCACCTGCGGCCGTAATTCACGTTCGCCCTCGTACATTATTCCGCGCGAGCACGCCGTGGAAATTGTGGTTTTTAAATTGCGGAACGCGAGGTGCACGCGGCAGCGCTTTTAAAGTTCAACTTTGAAACTGTGTCGCGAACCGCCGCCGCGGGAGTGCGTTATGTGCTTTGTATGATGCGCGGTTGCGTTTCCGTGTTCTCGTTGCACGAGCGAAAGTATGCTAATTTTTGAGCCAATTATATACGCGCGGCGGATCGTCCGAGCAGTTGATTAAACGTGGAACGGGCAACGGATGCTTTTTTCTTTACCTCTGGTTGTGTTGCAAATGCAGAAAATGATATAACTTTTAGAAAGCATGGTTTGTCATTGATTTGTTGTTAAAACATAAAGTATGTGGAGAGTGCATGTATCGAAAAAAAAAATAGTATTATATTATATATATATATATTTTAGTATTGACGTACGATATTCATGAATCCTCCCGTGTAAAATTTAGATAGTAAAATGCACGTATTTTTTGTAGGGGGTATCAGCTATCCCCGACGTGATTTGCAGGATGAATAACTTTTTGAACTCTCCTCCCCCCACCCATTTATCTCCAATTTCGCTCTGACGTTTAGTAAATATTACAGTTCGCAGAGCTGCACAAAAAAATCAACCATTTTTTTCCTCTTGCGCCTGCCTCTACATCGAAACTTTTCACGTCGATTCGGAAATATTCCAGCACTATATATATCCATAAAAATGACTTATACTTAAAACCCAGTTAACACTCGATTACCCGTCCACTAAAAGATCCACGAGTCGGCCCAACAAGAGACAGAGAGAGCACAAAAAATAAACGAGAAACTCGCTCAACTGCGGGCATATAAAAAGAAAAACCAAGACGCGCAGCGAAGCGAGTCGCTCTCTTAAGTAGCAAAAACAAACGGCGCCACAGGTTGCCTAGACCCGCATCCGCGCCTCTTCCCCAAAAGCAGTGCGCCAAGCGCGCGCGCGTGTCTTATAAACCACCTCCCCTCTATTATACACACATATACGTAAAAGAAGAAGCTCTCTCTCTCTCTCTCGCACCGAGATAAAGTCATCGCGACGCGGTACATATACTCGCATCCATGCACGCACCCCGAAAGAGACACGCTCTCTCTCTCTCTCGCAGCGCTCTCTTTCTCTCGCGCTCGCTCGCTCGCTCGAGCAAAAGCCCGCGAGATCGCCGACCGAGTGGCAGTCGCGCGGCGAGAGTGAAAGGCTCGCGCGTGCAGCAAGCGAGCTAGCGATTCGCGCGCACGATTATATATACCGAGCACGTGCTGCTGAAGTTGTGCGTTCGTCTACGTATGTGTGTGTCTACGTATGCCTGTGTTATATATCCGCAGGAGAATGAAAATTTCGAAGCGGAAAATCGACGGGTGACAGGGGAAAGCGTGTGAAGTGATTATTCTCGTGGTGCTGGCATTGTGGGGGATACAGAGTGATTTTGATCGGTGAGATATACGAAGAAAAGTGAATAAGTGCCGTATAGAGGTAGATTTTCGGTTGTGCGCGTTGGATATAGCAGTGTGTAATAGACGGTTATTGGGTAACGTGAGGAGTGTTCACGTCGCATGACTTCGGAGAGTTGATGCACCGCTGACACTTAATCGCAGAGCTTCGGCTGAAAAATTTACGACCTTAGTCCCTGTCTCCCTTCCTACATATATATATGACAGTTCAATTCCCGCCGCGGTATAACTTTCATTTTTCCAGCTACAAGCGCAGTATCTATAGCTATTGAACTATAGTATATACCTTACCCGAGACAACACCAAAACATAACGCAACTTTCCCATCACACGCGTCTTTTCACCTCGTAATCCCTCGATCGACTGCACTTCGCACGCTCCACGAGCACAATTCACTCGCGTAATCGCTCTTTTTTTCTCAATGAACGAATTGTCCTCGCCGTCATCCATTCTTCGTCCCGGCAACGCTCGAGAAAGCGTGACAATAAGAGGGGGCGGACAAGCGCGCCTCGACGTTTAACTGAACATTCGTCCGCGAGAGGGTAGCAATTATTTTTCGGCATACATTATGGGGCACCGGCGATTCCCTCTTAATTGAAGGTTTATTTGCGCACTCGCGAGTTTTATCGGCTAATGTAATAACGGTAATGAATGGCTTCCCGCCAGATTGATTAATGTCCGGGCTAATAAACGCCGCGGCGCGTTGCGAATCGATAGCTTCGACGGTCTATAACCAGGGGGCCGGGTGAAAGAAAGAAGTCCTGTCGAACCGTTACGCAAACAAGTACGCGAATTTAATGAAGTAAGGGGACACGCGTATATTAAAAACACACACACATACAGTCGAATGATAATAATAACGATATATTCTCCCTCGCGAAAATAACATAGTCGACCGCGGCCGACGCCGAAAATTTATGTTTCGCCGGACACGCCGCGAGAGAGTCAGTCGGTCAACATAGTCGTCGCTGCACACGGGGCGAGTGAGGTGACTTTATATAAATGCGCGAAAATACACAACGCGAGTTCCGCTCCTAAAATTGTCAATATTTGCGTCCCCGCGTGAGCCGGGGAAACGTTGTTGTACGTTTTTGCTCTCTCGATAGCGTGAAATACCGGCGCGCCGGTCTTCGAAAATGCGCAACTGCAACCGGTTTACCGGAGCTTAGAAAGATAAACGCGGGCTTTTCGGCGTCACTCGTGCTTTAATAAACTCTCTCTCACATGTGCGTTTCGTTTCGACCTATACATGGCATTAATACGGATATAGGCGAGGTGAAAAATATCACGCGGTGTGTATGAAACATTTTCTATCAATCCAGCGATCGCAAAAACCCGAAATTTCGTGATCCGTTCAAAGCTTCACGTTCCACTCTTACAGCAACCTCTGCACACGACAACGAAAAAAAGCAACCTAATCCAAGAAGGATTTCTCGGCACGCTCGGTCGTAGCCAAAAATCCCCCCCTCTACGACCGTAAACCGCATAGTACGACAGTAGCAGTGCATCGTAAACGCAAGAGACAAAAGTGCATCGTGCAAAGTGTCCCCACTACATATACACACACACTCGACACCACATACAACAACAACAGCAGAAGCAAGAGAAGAGAGCTGAATACAGTTTTCACAGCGGCGCCTCTCTTCACATGCCGCTTTATTTTCCCGATCGGCCGAGGAGGACAACAGCACGGCGGCGACGGCGCTGCTGCTGGTACAGAAAAAATGCCAGAAGCGGAGGAGCCGCCGCGCGTATTCCGGAACGTTCAGGTATGCGCGAGAGCGAGCGAGCGAGCGAGCGCGCACACATTTCACGTGCGCCCCGTATATTTTTTGATACGGCCGAGATAAGGCCGGGCGAAGGTATATCCACTCGTTCCCTCTCATCCTCCGCTGCTGTTGCTGTGAGGAAAAAATGCGGAGAGAAAGAGTAATGCGAGCATGAGTATGTGTGTGTGTATGTATGTGGAGGAGTACTTACTTTGTATTCGCAGTGTGTAGAGAAGTAGCAGTGTGTGTGTGTGTGTGTGTGTGTGTGTAATGATGTTTACGTTCGTGCGTTTTATAATTTGGAAAAAAGAGGAAGTATGGGAGAGCGCGGGGTTAGGATGAGAGTTTTAAATGCGCATGTGTCGAGGTAATATTTTAGCCTTGCGCGTAGGTGATATATTTCTGGCTTTATTGCTATGTAGTTTATGTAGTGAGTGTACACGTTGTTTAGAGTTGCGAGTAAGAGTGTAAGGAATAAGGTTGATGTATACCCGATGGCATTTAAATGCTAAACTTACTGAGATATTTGAGCTTCTGAAAAAGTGAATGTTTGCATTTTTAAAGCATAATATACAAATTATATTATTTCCAGTTTAGTTGCAAATTTTCACTGTAACATACTCTCCGAGAATGAATAATTGCGAAAGATCGCTCACTTGCGAAAATTTACTTAAAATATAATACTTTATTCAAAATTCACTATTACTGAAGCAGTGGAATAAAATTTTCACTGCGTAATATAAGCGAATATCAACTAAATAATTAGTCGATTTTCTCACATCTTTGCACTAATGAGCGCAGCTTTGCACTTATTTTATAAGATAATTAATCCAAGCCACCACCATAAAAGTTTTTCCTAAGCAATTCATATCCACCCTAAAATCTCCCGCTATAGCATAACCTACCTATCCGCCAGTTTAAACAATACGATATACACATTGCGCAAACGTCTAATGATTTCGTTCGGCCACCGCAGGCCGTTTACCTTCTATTTATACGCGGTACACACAACAACGGATCTACGCGCTCGCTCGCTGCATATAGAGAGTTAGTACATTCGCGTATTTATACGTATACATATATACGCGGGGATTTTACGAGCGAGCGGGCGATACAGGGGAGATAGCGGCCACCAGGCGAGCCGGCAGCTCTCTCTTGCTAAACAACTACCGCGTCCGCGTGCCTCGACTGCGAATTTGACGTCTCTCGGTCGCGCATACGTGCGTGTGTGTGTATAAACATAAGTCCCGTGAAAACAGTTAACCCTGCGGACCTTCTTTTTTTCCCCGGGATTTTTCGGAGTACGAAATTCCGGGCGAATTTACGGTGCGATTACTTCTTCTCTCATTGTCCCTCGCGCGTGCGTGTATACACGTATGCATAAATAAAAGTTCCTTGGGAGAGAAAGAGGATGCGGAAAAACGGAGCGCGCGATGGAAAACCGTTGGGAGCGAGGGTTATCCTTTTTTTTTCTTCTTCTCGTTCGTGTGTAAGTGAGAGGGAGGGGAAGGACGATGTGAAAGGATGCGCCGCGTGCACACGGGACTTTTGATTCGCAGGTTATAGAATTATGCTAATGTAATTATGCGGCAGCTCCTGCGGTTCGCCCCTCTTGTTAGGACGCGCGAGAGCTGCTCTTCGCACGCCGGGCATAAATATTAATTTGTTTTGCAACTGGGGGGATTGTGCATTATAATATAATAATTGTGCGGGTTTCTTAAGGAGACGTCGTTAGGGGGCGTCCTATATGGAAGGAATTCAATCTCTGAAAGCTGTTTGTTTAGGAATTTTTTTAGATGCGAGGTGGTATCTATTCTTCTCTTTGGTTTTATACTATAGTTTATTATATGCGGGAAACCCCGAGTGTTTGAAGGTTTTTGTGTTAAAAGTTAATAATCTTTTCTAATTAAAGTGATGCTGAGTCTAGTTGAATACATGATGGATTTTGCATTAAAATTTTTCGGAGAATTCCCAGTAAAAATGATGTAAGTGCAAAATCTATTGTTGACACGCGGAAGTTTTTACGTTAGCGTGCGAGTTAATTTTACCGTGATCGTTACGAGGAAAGCTCCAGGTTTCGTAGAAACGTATAATGTTCATTATTATTCGATGGTTTCATTGCGTGAAAACATGCGATATTCGCGGTGTTATTAACAGAAAATTAAAAATAATATCCAACATGTAATATCTCGTTTCAAAAATGAATAACGGTGATAATTAAAGAAAATATGCATGAGAAATGACGGCATTATTTATTGTTCTTTTTCTGGAAACATGTACTGCGTTCTACATTGGATATTCTTCTGCTGTTTTAATGTAAATTTAATATTTTTAACAATAATCTGTGCCACCAATTATTCATCAATTATTCAACTAAAAAAAAGCGGTCTAAAAACGTAACAATTGAAGATAAAACTACGAAAGACACGAAATAATCGTAATCATCGGGTCTAGAACTCGCGCTCAATCCTTTCCACACATATCGACATTATCTCACAATGCGACAAACGCAACGAGCCATTTCCACAGCGTGGGATATACACAGACGCGGCGAAGGAAATCCGGGCGCAAGAAACGCTCGTTTCGCTCGCGCGGGTGTCGAAACGCGCGTAAAAAGTCGGTCGGGCGGCGACACAACCGCTGTTCCTCTCATTGCTGCGGAATTTCATCGAGCGACGGCACTTCCGGAACGAATTTTTTTCTCCCCGGCAGATGGGAAGATAGCCGCCGCCGCCGTCGTCGTCGAATGGACCTTTAAAGAGAATTTGATCGCCGATGAAATTTTTGGACGGGGCGGGGAGGTCGCGGCTGGAAATGAAAAAGTTGGAAATGGATTGCAGAAAGCCATTCTTCGGTCGAGGTGAGCTTTTTTGCGCGCGACTCCGCGGAGAATATCTTTGTGTTCTGGCGCGCCGCCGCTGCAATTTTCGTTAGTTCGGTCGTTTTCTGGCTGGGGGATTTTTGTCACTTTTTTTTAAGGGAAATGGTTTTCTTTTCGGGGATTGAACGGTATTTTATGAGTCTGAAATTGGATTTTTTTTTTTGTTTTATAAGAAGTAATTTACCGTAGCGAAATTATAAAGTAGGGTTTTGTAAGCTTATGTAAAAAGAAGTTAGTTTAAATAATGGCGAACAAGTTTATTAGTCGAGCAACTGTAAATAAGGAAATTAAGTTTTACCGTTCAAGTGCTCGAGTCAACGAGTCAGTTAGAAGTTTAATGATGCTTGCAAAATATCTAGTCATCGTTCTTGAAAGAAGTACTCGAAGAAACTTCGTAATTTCAACTATCCGTTCAACTTCAAAGTAAGATTCAAAACGTACATAACGAGGCTTGAGGCATAATTACCGAAATCTCAAATTTTTTTTGCACACATAAAGAATTTGTTAAAAACACTTTCATAACTATAGATATATACATTTTAGAAAGTCTGATACATAAATATACGCAACCTGATAACCGCTTAAACTATTTTTACGCGAGTCAGTTACCATTGCGCCACGTTTATCTTATAAATTTCGACTACCGCAACCGAACAAATGGAAAAATATCCCCGTCAATAATAATAATTTCACAACCGCATCTCACCTATACGCTGACCCACCGCTGCTCCCCATAACTTACGCTTTATCGTCGATATTTCACCTTTCACACTCTCAGCGCAGTCGAATAATTTTTAATCTCTCCGCGCCAATCACTCCTAACTATCTTCCTACAGCGTATATACGAATGAACAACTAGAAACTTTTCCCTCTCCTCTTTCATACACGCGCGCATAGCGATCACCATCATCGATCACACACACACTATATATGTGCATACACCCACCGTAGCGGCGATCTCCAGCCCGGCATGATAATTAATAGAGAGACGCGCGCGGCCGTAGAGAAAGAGAGAGAGATAGAAAGTAGCCAACTGCGGAATTTCGCAAACTGGAAAATTACGGAGAAGTGCGGACGGGGAGTATACGTGTGCCGAGGTCTAGACGAGAGATCAAAGAGAGGCGGAAAGTCCGGCGGAAATTTATTATGATTAAAAAGCGCGCGCGACGCGAGTTTCGCGCTGCGCTGACGCTGCTGCGCGAGTATGTGTGTGTGTGTGTATAGGTATAGGAGGATGTGCTGAGTGATCTGCAGCGGCGCGGAATCGGGAGTTCTTGAGACTCCGGTAAATTAGCGGACTTGATTATACACGGGAGCAGCGGTAAAGTTATTGCAAAGGGGATATAATTAGATTGAATGTAAGTTTGATGGTGTGTTTTTGATCCTTTTTTGTGTATAAGTTATTGGTGCAGATTCGTGTGAGGTTTATGATATGACGCGCTACGTTTCAACCGCTATTTAAGGTTGTAGTGGCCGTAAGGTCTCATTCAAAAATTTAAGACAAATATTTTGGTCGTATAATTCGTCGAAAACAGTAATGTTCTACAGTACTAAGAGTAAACAAATATGTAAAATGTATTTTAGAACTATGAAGAAAACTTTACATCGGTTTTAGAACATTTTAATGCTCATTTTTTTCACTTTTTGGTATGACTGTACGCCTTATTACACAGTTTTTATGCTTTAACTTTAATACTAGCTCGCAAAAGCAATTCATTTCAATTGCAATCGATTATAAACGTTTTCTTTTACGTATACACAAATTTACAAGAACTAAACACTATTTTTTCAACTTAATTTTTTCAATAACTACGACGAATCTAGCCATATTCAGAGAATCTCCATAAGAACCCACGTTAATTTTAAACTACAATATCTCGAAAATTAGCTCGCAGATCATATTCAAATTTGGCAGAGACGTTTATAATGATATTGTTGACCTACTGACGAAATTTTATTGATCTGACATTATTTTTTACATATAGCCCATACAATCTTAAGGTGGTTTGAACGCCAAAATTGACGTTGAATATAAACATTTTTTTTAACTACTCTTTCAAATATTATTTTATTAGTGGTGATGTAATTGGCAAGAAGTGTACTTCAAGTAAAGAAAAACATTTTTTGAACCAAATTTAAGTATTGTTAAACAAGATATCGCGATCTAAACGAAACAGTTTAACAAAATACTGAAATATCTTTTCCTTTTCATCTGACTTCAATTTTGAAGGGCACATTTTATTCCATTTGCAATTTTAGCTACATCAGGTTGTTTATGAGAATTTATATGTTTTTGATGAATTCTTAGGCGTACCTTTACGAGGTTCGTTTGGACAATCTGTTGTACCTTTGCAGGTATTAATAATTTTTTAATTTTCATATCGGTACGTTTCTCTGAAATTCAAAATTAAACAAGATTATCCCTTCAGAATTAAAATCAGATAAATTTGTTTTTTAGATGGCGGTATCTTGCATGTTTAACAATTATAAATGAATTTAGTTTAAAATAATGTTTTTCCTTAGTTGAAATACACTTCCTTTTAATTATATCATCACTCACATTAAAATATTCGAAAAAGTATAGTTAAAAAAAAAAATGTTTAAATTTATCGTCAATTTTGGCGTTCAAACCACCTTAATAGGAAACATTTTTATTTTAAAACGATCCTCGGTAACGAATAAAGTTGTCAAAATGCAAGTTTGGATTGATTGATAGCAGTTCGTATGATCGTAACAATGATTTAGTGACTTTTCATCGCTGACATTTGGGTCGCGACGCGCTCTGTTTTACTTTCTCAACGGGATCGAGCAACAAAGTTGAGCACTATTTATCGTTTGCGCTTGACGCGATGTTGAAATATTCAAAAATTAAATGTCCAAAAAGTATCCATCTAACTCTCCCGTAAACGATAAATAGACTATCTGGCAGGCCCGAAAAAACCGTCTTGTTTTTCTCTCTCTCTCCCCCCTGGTGGAAATCCAAAACATTTCATAACTAATAATTGACCATTTATATTAGAAACTCGCTATAAAATAGGAATTTCTTTTATCCAGTTTCTAGCTCCTGATGAAATGCTTTTTGTCCTATTATTTGGCCATTTAATAGATTGAAAAATAGAATGAGTTTTTCGAATACAAGCACAAGCTTGTTTTCGACTATTTTAAAGGTATTAAAACTGATCAGCTTCTTTAGTCTGGAAATGACTAGTAGAAGGTTTGCTGTTATGACAAGGAGTGAGAGAGACAGAATCAGATGGAGAAATAAAAGTTTTGCTAAATTATTCATAGAATGAATGCAGCAAATGATTTATTAGTTAAAGTTATTTATCTATATTTTGGTAAGCCATCCAATGCACTTTAAAAATCAAATACGAATATTTTGTTGTTACGTCAATCTAAAAAATAGGCAAATAATGGTCGAAAAATCGTTTCGTCATAGCGATTAATTAGCCAGTTTCACGAGCTATTTTCTAACTTCTTGGCCATTTCATATATAGATGAATTTCTACCAGGGCTCTATTATACGCAAACGACTGTATATACCTTGCGACACTCGTCCTCCTTTTCACCTCTCCAGCCGACAATTCCACGCGGGCGTATATAACAAAGTTCCGGAAGCGATGAGCATTGCGCCGCATCCGCCGAAACATTTTTAACGAACTCGCCTCACCTCCTGTAGCCCCCGCGCGCGCTCCTCGAAATTATGCGGAATCGGAGCGCACAATTAAGACTCCTCTCTTGGTTGCGCGCAAATTAAAGGCCCGCCCCCACGCCGACACGCCTTCGTTAACGGATCGAAATGCTCGCTTCGCGGTTTTACATTTCCGCGTCATAATCGCTAGCGAGCGAGCGAGCGAGCGAGCCTTGATTACATCGAGTGGCGCGGCGGTTCGTTAATGCGCGCCGTTGTCAATAGATCAATTTTGCGCGGATAATCGATTCGCGCGCGTACAGCGTTGTGTGTATCGGGAGCAGAGTTGTTATTATTTTCCGAGGAGAGAGGGTACACATTGTGTCGTCGTGTTGTTTTTGCTCGGTTTAATCGGATCGCGAGAGATATGGAAATTAAAATTATCGGAGGGGTGAG
The DNA here is from genome assembly GCA_036365515.1 of Torymus aiolomorphi. NCBI lineage: Eukaryota > Metazoa > Arthropoda > Insecta > Hymenoptera > Torymidae > Torymus > Torymus aiolomorphi. The sequence continues at coordinate 9,044,806 of CM070875.1, read as the reverse complement.
GTGAGCGAGGGTGCGGAATGGCGATAGGTTTCGTTAGTGAAGAGTCGAGATGGAAAATAAATGTTTTGGTAATTACACGGTGATTGGCGTCATGTGGATTTGTTTAACATAGGAACTGGAATTGAATGTAGATGAATTGATAAGTGAGGTGTGACAAAATCAATAAATAATATATTTCAAATCATTAATGATTATTGTAAAGACCTTGTCACTACCCGCTTCTATTTTCAAACTCACCGGCTTCCTACAGGTTGAACGACATTTGCCATTAAAACTAATATCGCGTAGATCCCTCTTAAAAAAGGGATGACCGGAAAGAGAAGCCAAAACAAAACGATTGTGATTGGCTGATTCTAATACAATCTGTAACACCTGATTGGGTAATGCTCAATGACTTAAAGAGATAAATGATTCGTTAAAAGTCGGCAGGTTTAAATATTTAAATTTTGAGTTTAGAAATAAAGAAAGTATTAAGAAAAAATACAGACAATATTAATTAAAAAAGCGATAGTTATAAATGATATTCCAATTAATTGCTTAAAGCCCCTATCCTCCAAAGTAAATATCCTTCTAAATATTGCTGTTAAAATTATTACAATATACATGAAATTATAAGAAGTGTTACTCTTCAATAGGGGGGGTCCAAAGTTTAGACGATCCACTTTACAATTGAAGTCAACTTTAGACGTTCTGCATTCCGACATAAGCTACTGCAGATTTCGAAATTCTAAATTACGAAAATCATATTTTCGAACGTAACAATTCACCTACTGTCCAAAACATCGAATTTCATCAATACTATTTTAAAACGAATATAACTTGTATCTAATGATTTATTTCGAAATATCTTTATTGTATCCCTATTAAAATACTATTAATGAAATTTAATAACTAAACAATTGGTTATAACTCTAAATTAAAATTTTGAAAACATCCGGCAAGAAGAAATAAAATGAAATTACACTGTTTGAAGCGCACAAATCATCCAATTATTTACCCACTGTAGAACCACCAAACGACTCATACATGATCATTCGTAACTATACTTCTCTCATGCGCCCGGCCACGCTTCGTCATCCCGCAGCAGCATTTCAAATCGAATTAGAACCACAGAGCCGCCGATACGCGCACACGGCTCGGCACAATTAAAACTTTCCGCGCGCTCTCTCCTCGCGAAATTTTACGCTCGCTCTGTTCCTCCAAATCCTCTCGCTCGATAACTACGCCGGCCTTCCTCTCTCACTCCGTCGACATCAAAAGTCTTCGCGTTGCTCCCGTCGAAATCGCATTATCCGTAAATTACGAGAAAGACTGCGCGTATTTCCAATTCTCTCTCTCTCTCTCTCAGCCCCATAAAAACTCGCTACACTCCCTTTACGAAAAAAAGTCGGCTCGTCGTCGTTAGGTTCTCGATGTATACAGTACAATACACGTACGTATATACGCGAGAGCCTCTCTCCGCGGACGCGCGTTATTGCGTCCGAAGTTTCCTGCGCTCGCTCGCTCGCAGCAAACAATCGTTCTCCCCACGGCGCGCGGACAGTTATTGACTTCGTCGTATATCAAGTGGCCCTCTCTCGCGTTCTCTCTCTCTCTCTCTCCTTCTGATTATGAGAGAAGAGCGCCGCACGTGTGTGTGCGTGCGTGGGTTGAACAGCGCGTAAGCGCAGGGATCTACACGTAGTTGTTGGGCAAGGCTGTCTGCACTGTATAGCTGCTGCAGTCGCGCCAGGGATCCCAGGTGCGTTTAACCTTGTAGACAGAAGACTGTGGTGTTGAGGGTGGATGGATGGTGGAGTGGGCGGGGGTGAATGCGTGCGCGCGGAGCTGCGGATTTCGGATTGATTGGTGCGCGCGCTGTTAGAGGGGGTGGGTTATTTAGGATTCATGCTGAAAAGAGATTGATTAGCTTCGCGGAGAGCTGCGTTGCTTTATTGTTTATGTGTAGGATGGTGTTGATGAATGTGTAATTTATTAAAAGTTTGTAGGGGTGTTTTTCAATTAGTGATTTACATTGTTGGGGCAAAGTTTGCTATATCGATAAGCTGACTAAGCAGATTTGTTACTATACTGAATAGAATTATAAGTGTTATCTAGTTGATTCTATTTGTAACGATTTCATTAGTTAGACTGACACTTAAACAGTTCCATTTATTATACTTTTCTAATTAGATTTGCGAATCTTTTTTCTCCGTTCATTGGAACGCAAAAAATACTTTGGGTATAATTGCAATTAAAGTACTAACGAATAAGAAATTTATCTGAATTCAATACGTACTTGAAATTTCGATCGAACGAAATATTAACTTAAAGTTTCTATAATTTTAGGTAGAATTCGGCGGAATGGTTTCAGTGATGGCCGTTTTTTTCACTGTGAATGTGAAATTTGAAAATAATTCAATTAGCATTATTATCCACTTAAGCCCTCTACAATTTACCTCGCTAAAAACGTCATTCTCGGTAATCTGGAACATTTCACTGATTAAACCGAAAATCCGATGAAGCTTTTCAATTAAAACTTTTACAATAGCGCTCCACAATCGAGAAAGCAATTTACAACGCCAATATCGCGGCGCGTTATAGGGATATCTTTGTTACGCATTAACGATTAACACATGCGCAGTAGTAGACACATTTTCCAGGAACATTTGACCGATAACACGGTAGCGCCAACATATATATATACGTAGCTCGAAATTTGCGGTTTTACACCGTACAACAAACCCGCGTGACTTACAGGTCAAGAGGATTTTGATGAAACTACGGGGGATGAGATGGGCGAGGTGGTGCTCTGGTGTAGTACTATACCCGCGCGCGCTGAGAGATGATTAAAACCCAGTATTCGTAGCTCATTCAAATGAGCCCCAGTTCCTAAGAGAATATATAGACGCGAGAGCTCTCCTGCGTGATAATTTAAATTTCGTATTGTTCGAATTTTAACAAGTTAATTATAGATACTTTGAAGCGATATTATACAAACGAACTTTGACTGAGAGAAAATTGTCTATACTATAGACGCGGGGCCGGCTCTGTAACATGAATAATCCATGGTTCAAACAAAAACTTCGCACCAGACGTTTTTTTTATTATTTTTGGACACCACTCGTCCGACCTTCCGGATTTTCAAGCTTTAAATTCAACAAAATTTTACCCCATTCTGTATATACATATACGTTTTTTGTTTTCTCAACAAAAATATGTTGATAACGGAGAACATAAGCTTGCTCGGAGCAAAAGGACGACAACCTTACGACCCATCCTCTTATAGCGCGCGAGAGAAATTTCGAAATTGTTACGGCGGCGCGTGTAACGACGCGATAAGTTTGCGCTGGTTTTGACATCGCACTACCGCCTCGCGCGTCCAATCTTCTTTTACGCGCGCTCGCGCGCAAATACGTCCGCGTGAATTCCGGAGGATTATGAAATTATGTGCTTACCGAGCGCGTCGGGGGTAAAAGTGGATGCGCGTAAGAGAGAGGATATATTATATATATAATTTAAGCTGGTCTTCCCTCCGCATATGGTTATTTTATTTCGTCTGCGTTTATAAGTGCGGGTATTTAATTAAACTTGCAATATATTTTCCCTTATATGTCTGTTTGTGGTGAAACTTTTTCGAAACTGTGTTTTGGACGAAAAATTCCGATACGCGAGGTCCTGTTTGGTATGTAGAGAGAGAGTCGCGAATTTTTAGGGCCGCTTTTTATGCAACAATTTTGAGAAGTCCTTCCCTCGACCCCCCCCCCTGTTATTTTTATATTTTATTTAAGACACATACGCACGGTTTTATATGCCTCCATAACACTTTCTGTTGCAGTACATGGGTTCGTTTCCCGTAGCAGGTTTCGACGTTGCTTGTCGAGCGGAATATTTGCGCGCGAAGCTTGATCTACTCCGAGTAAGTACAGCCTTTTCTCCTTTATTTACAGCGCCGTATATGCGGGAAAAAGCAGATGTAAAATTCAGGAGAGTTGAGGATGCGTATATACACATATATAAGAAGCGGATAGAAGTTTGTTTATTTATTTATTTTTTCTATTTTAATATTGAAATGAATTTTCGAGATTGCGCTATTGAAAATAACTTTCTGGAATGAGATAAGATTTGATGGTATAAATATTGGCGCGCAATATTTTATTTAGTTCTTACGGCTATACATTACGGTGGTAAAAATAAACTTTCTTCTTCAAGCTTTTTACTTTTGTTACAACTTTGTAAAAGTTTTAAAAAAGATTCAAATATTTTACAGTCCTCTTTTTTATGTTCATGTAAAGTTGAAAGAATAATACGAATTTACAATAACTTTATCACATGAAATTTATTGAAATCGAAGTATGACGCTTCTTTTGTGAAGAAGCCATTACATGAATGTTCAAAGAATTACATACATTCGTGCTATACCTATTTCAAAGTTATGCGACTTATACTTCAATAAGAAATTTAGTAAAAAAATATTATAATTCAATGCTAGTTTACACGAGTTATTGACTTCATTTAAAGAATTAATACTGTCATAAACGCCCGGAATGACAAATTTAAAAGCCAATGAATAATTCATTTTTTATCCCACGCTTAAAATCCACGACGCATTCTTATGCAAAGCACGCCATTTGTCACCTCCGAATTTGACGTCAAATTCAAAATTTCGGCGCATCAATCACGGAAAAAAATATATAATTTATCATATAAACACGCCGAAAGAACCTCCGAATCTCTCTTCCGCGTAACCCGATATACCCCTTTACAAAGAAATAAAAAAAGAAAGGATCACCCGCGCATCTCGTACAGCGCGACCTTCAACCGCGATCCATCGCATCCTCTCTCCTCTTCTAACGGTCTTCTCTCTCTCACAGACACGCACACGTACATCGTCTCTCTCTCCCCGGAAAACACGGCCCGCGAGATTTTTTCCATTAACTCATAACACGCTGCTCCGGCTGCTGCGTGTAAATCAAGGCCCAATCGTAAAAGCCCGAGCCTTACTTTTAGGCTCTCGTCTCGGGCCGCGAGACAAGGAGATATACACTCTCGGCCAGCGCGTTATTTACAATCCCTCGTCTCTCTCTCTCGCTGGCAAACTCGCCTCCTTTAAAATGCAAATCGAGCGCTGAATAATACATTTGTGTATACTCCTCCTTCTACCGACGCTCGCGCAACTAGATTTAGATTGAGTTCGAGAGGAGGAGGCAAAGGAGGAGGTGAAAACTCATGACGTCTGAGTATCGCCGGGAGGAGGGCGAGGCGGGTATAGACGGGAATTAAGATGAGCTTCCGGAGAGAGGAGAGCGCGAGTGGAAAAGGTGGCGAGAATTGGCTGCGATTGACCGTGAGGATGCGCGCGGAGGTGGCCGTAAGTGGACGGCTTGGGGAGACGATGGACGAGTGGGCGTTGGAATAGTTTTCGGGATTTCGGATGGTTATATAGAGAGCACTTGGAGGTGGGACATCTTTTCGCGAATGAGATTTGTTTGAAGCTGTTGAGGAAAGTTGAAATATATGTATATAGATGCGGATAGAGATCAATCTATAGTTATTTGTTTCCACTATCTACAAATTGTGTGGGTGTATATGCTTGTGTATAAAAGGGCATGGTGTGGTTTGTGCACATAAGAATTATGCACATATTTATTGTGCACACTTTAGCATTGGAGTATACACATAGATATAGATATACACCAATGCTAAAGTGTGCACAATAAATATGTGCATAATTCTTATGTGCACAAACCACACCATGCCTATAAAAGTACCATAGTGTAATAGCGTTTGTATAAGTTTATTTGAAAAAAAAAAACCGCTGCCAATTCATTGGCACGTAGCTTCCTCAAACTTGATTTACTGATTCCTTTAATTAATTTTTACTTCCAATATTTAAAATTTCATACTTTATTTTGTACGATGTAAACGGCTTAAAATCGTTTTTATAAGTCTAACAACTCGTCAGGAGTTGATTTTACCGAGAATATTAAATAGTAAAATTTTTTGTTTTAATATTATCCACAACTTTTGTATTTAACATTTTCGTGTAAAATCAAATCCAATCAAGTTATAGCCAAAAATCGCCCATTTTATTTATAACTCCTCAAATATTTTAAATATAAAAGTTGTCGATAATATTGACATAAAACTTTTTCCCATTTAACGTATTTCTGTTAAGTTAAATCCAGGACCAATCATTTTGCCCGAATAACTCGACCGAAAACTATCCAAAATCCACCTCTACGAGAAATTTTGAAGCGCTTAAGTCAATTTTTACTCCCGCAATAGTTGGACATACCAAACTCATTTTTTTCATTTTTCAATGTTTACGTTTTTATTAATAACAAAAGAACCGTAATAGCTAGACAAATAATTTTTTTTAGAAAATATAGGTCTTGAAATTCTCTTTCGAATGCCGCCCACCCGATTCAAATACATAAAGCCGTTCTCGAGAAATTACGATTTAAAAAAAAAGTGAAAAAAATTTTAACCTCAAATATCTCCGAAATTTATGGATCAATCCTTTTGCCCAAAGAACTCAATCGATTGTGATACAAAATGTACCACTAAAAAAATTTCAAACTGATTAAGCCAATTTTACTCTAGTTATTGAACGACAAAAAAAAAACACTTTTTTTTATAAATTATTTTTTTCTCCAAAAATAATGAATAAAAAAACCTAAAAATTTAGTAAGTTATAGTACTCAGTATTCTTTATAACCAAAAAATATTCATGTTAATATCTTTTTTTAATTTTGAAATATAACCTATTTACTAAAAATGACGTTTTCATGAATAACTTATGACGAAATATAGCTAACGGCTTTTTTTTTTTTTTTTTTAAATTGTAGAAAATTTTATTCTGCATACAGAGAATTTATCGTATATAAATAATATTTGTTCTAAATATAAAAAAAATTGAAAATAAAAATTTTGAAAATTTAAAAATGGCGATAAAAAACAAAAAAATCGATTTTGACAAAAATAAAATATTGACCCCAATTGTTGAAGCAAAATCTGAAAAAATGATCACTCTCTCGTTAAAATCGGTTGAGTAGATCATGAGATATCAGAGTATACGGACATACATACACACACACACACACACACACACACACACACACACACACACACACACACACACACACACACACACACACACACACACACACACATCCATACGGACATTTTCTAAAAATGGTGTATTTCGATTCCAAATTTTCTATACAACATTCCTAAGACATTATCTCACAAACTTTTTTTTTTACTATCACAAAGCTTCCTCTAGGAGGAAGCAATACTGTATTGTCAAAATAAATGATTTACCTATATACATTATATATATATATATATGTGTGTGTGTGTGTGTGTGTGTGTGTGTGTGTGTGTGTGTGTGTGTGTGTGTGTGTGTGTATATAAGACACAATTGCATCCGATTTATTAGTCAATATGACATATTTTTTTTTAATTAAGAGAATATGTATATTTCACTTTAATAATGACGTATACAAAATTTACGTGTATTTATAAAAGATTTCCATTGCATAATATTAAAACATCAGCTTTTTTTTTTTAAATTAAAAATATGTAAATTTTCCAAGACATAATATTTTCATATATTATCCGAACAATAAAGTCATACGTCGAATACCGTTATATACGCGCTAACATATCAAGTAAACATTCTATCGTAAATTTTCCTCGCAGCAGCAGCCGCCGCCGCCCCGTAAATCATTTCAAAAAATAGCGCGAAGGGCCAACGCGATGCAAATTACCAGGACACAAAAGTTCGATATAGAATACGCTCGCTCGACAGTGCAATAAAATCGCGCTCGTGCACTGTAGCTTATAACAGCCGATAACAACGGCGGAACGCGTACCGCGCGAGAGAGGGGGAATATTTACAATTAAAATCGAAGGCCAATTGCGCACTGTCAATTTGAATTGGGTCACATTAGAAATAAAGATTTATACGGGCATAGAGTGTATGTGTGTGCAAACGCGCGTATCGGCGAATACATTTAAATGCTAATCTGTCACGAAGTTAATTTGTCGCCAATGAATGAATTTTCGTTCGGCACTGCGCAGACCGACGGCTATTTCGCCGTTGCGTTTGGTCCGAACTGGGTCGCTGTCGCGCTGCTGTGGCAGCGACAGACCCGCCGAGAGATAGGGAGAGTAAATATTGTTTTTTCTTTGGCACAAACGTTATGGGACCGGCGGCGAGCTAGCTGTTGGACGTGCGATTCTAATCGATAGTTAATTAAAGCCGCAATATTATCTTCTCGTTGATATTAACTCGGTAAATGTTGATGGTGCTGGAATATAACAAAAAGAGAATGTGTCTTTTTAGGTAGTCTTGCGTTAATTACAATATTGATGAGGTTTTTGTCGCACCTTGTAATTTTTTAACTATTGCTATATCAATGTAATTTAAACCAATTTGATTAGTTTATTTAGATTTTTATCTAAACGAGTTCGTTAGGGCGGATATTGGCAGGTCAGAAGATTGATTTGTAATTTTTTCATTTTACTTTCGTTATCTTATTGATTATAGGTATATTATTACCATCGAAGACTTTTTGCAAGTCTGTTTATATTAATCAGTCGGAGTAGTTTCTTTTTTATTATATCTGATAAAACGAGGGCGATTTAAAAAAATAAATAAATAACATTGTGAATAACGAATAACGTATTTCTCTGATTTGACTTTCTGCTCCTGTAACACTTGCTTATAATTTGGAAAAATGAGATTTATGATGGCATATATTTACATGTACGCTTTTATTCGCCTAAGAGTTACATAACGTATGCTATATAAATGCTATTAAAAAAGTAATGAATGAAGTCTGCGATCACAATAAGACTAATTTGATCGATTGTTAAATATAAGATGGCGATACGGCACGGATATCTTAAATTTGAAATTTTATTTTGTACTTCAGTTAAAAGTGTAATCTTAAAATTTACTCCAAAAATCAAAATATGAGAAGATACTTTTTAATAAACAAAAAAGGTTATATTTTAAAATTTTGATATGAAAGCATTCTGAATAGATAAATAAAGCGTGCGACGCGCACGTTAATTTTGCTGTAGTTATTTAAAAAAAAATAGAATAATAGACACTGAACATAATATTTCTTTTATTTGAAAAGTCTTGCAATAAAGAAGCCCATGTTTTCTCCACGGTGTTCTTAAGTTTTAGACTATGATTTTAAATGTCGATGGCTGTTACCGACGAGTCACTCTTTGTTCATTTGAAAGCAAAAATTACGTAACAGTTTGGAAAAAAATTATTTTAAAAATTTGTACAATTTTCGTTGGAAATCGCGGAAAAAAGTAATAATTAAGAGAAATGCATATGACAAATCCCACAATCATCTAAATTTTTTGTTAGTTTTAAATATTTTTGGGTATAGGAAAAACGTACCACGTACAGAATATCATAGTAAGATTTCAATATTAGATATTAGTTTTTAACCGCACATTAAGTATATAACCTTTTAGTCCCGAGATTTTTTCTCAGAAATGAGATACTTTATACATGAAATTCATGTATATATATATAAGAAAAACATCTGAAGGATTTCCAAGTATGTTGCTTCCACTCCCATACTCCAATGGTTAATTTATTTCATACCATTGCATTTCATTCGAAATTTAATAAAAATGATCGATATTCTGAACGCATTAAACAGTATTATTATAAAACATAAATGTTTACTGTAACTTTCCTATATAAAAGGAAGGTAGCGATAATTGTCAAATTGAAGCTTAGAGCCAACTTCAGAGTGTTATAAAAAAATTTCATTAGCTAATAAAGTACTAAATACTAAAAACTAAAGTACATTTTACCACATAATTCTACACAATAGCTTATTAAATTGGAAAAATGGCAAAACCAGATTTTCTTCTCAATGTAAATATTTATCTTCCTAATTATTTCCACCGTATCATGTACTTCTAGTATACATATACAGATCTTTCCTCTACACCCAATGTAAACAATCTCACGGCGACTCCGTAAACGAATTCCGATACTAAACTGATAACGCGGGGCAGCGTTCACCTATACACATTCCCAGTCCCACATCCCAACGTCATAACTCCAAAGCCGACCAAACAGAGCTCTGCAGGCATCAATCGCGTCGTTCAAATTCGCTACGACGGTCGCTCTCCGTCCCTCTCGTCGTCGAGACGCTTTGCGGACAACGAGCGAGCGAGACAGAGCGAGCGTGAGAGAGGCAAGGGTTGCAAGTTGCTGCAGCGCATATAGCCTTATACAATAATAAGCGATCTCGCTAATCGCGCGCCGCTCCGCCCGGGAACAGTTTAGTCTGCGCTAACTGCTGCCAATTTCCTCTCCCCCTCTCTCTCCCTCTCTCCTCTTCCTCCTCGTATAAGTCGTCGTCGTCCCTCCGCCGATTACCGGGCCATGCCCGCGAGGCATTGTCAGCGCGCCCGCGCGCGCGCGCTCCGATTTATCGCGACACAATGGAACTGATGATACGACGAGGACGAGGAGGAGAAATGCAATTGATATACCCCGTTTATTTATGGCTAATTGAGCGTGAACGGAGTGGAGAGAGCGAGAGAGGAGGGCAGAGAGTAATTGGGAGAAGAGGCGAAGAATTCCGGGAGAATCGACGTTGCATGGTGGTTTGACGCTCGTGCGCGCATCCATGGCAAGAGGGAGAGGGGGAGAGAGAGAGAGCCTTGGTATAAGAAGGGTTTATGGGATGCTTTGCGAGGACGGAAATTCAATAAAATTATCGAATTATTTATGGTACACGGTGTCTATTGGGGGTTTGATTGATTTCGCATCGTAAAGTATTTCTTAGGCCATTGGGTTTATGGGTGGGGTGCAGTTGAGCGCACTGTTCGATGTTTATCTAGTTTATGCGGATTTAGTTGGTCATATGTGCGGATATTGCTCGTCGAAGCGAAATTTAACAAATGTTTATCACAACTTTGTTCGACTAATCGAATCTATATCTTATATTTCACTAAAATAATCGAAAATTATGTATTTTAATAGAAAAATCAAGTATTAAGGGGTCTGTCTAGTAGCTCGCGTCGAAAAAAACGCGATTTTCGTGATTATTTCTTGGGATACTGGATAAAGGTAATGATATAAAAGTTATTAAGCTTAGTAAATACACTCTTGAAATACATAAAAAAATTTTTTTCTTTTATTTTATACATGTATTATGACCAAAAACGTCAGCCAAACGCAACACCTCGAAAAGTAGGTAGGTCCGCCTTGTTGATAAAATCTCGGAGCTGTGTTGTCTGAAACAAAAAAATCAAAGTGCTTTAGGTTTGGTATGACAATGGCAATGTCACCTATGAATTTTTTTCAATTATTTTAAAAAATAAAAAAATGGTGAAGAAAAAACAAAAAATTTTCAAAAAACCGGTTTTTTTTCGCCGATTTTTGAAAAAAAATATGGTAAAATTCAAAATTTTTGAAAAAAATTTATAGGGGACATAGCGATAGGTTTGAAGAATATGTGGTTCAAATTTCATAAGGATCGGTCGAGTAGTTTCGAAAATTTCATCAACAAGGCGAGTAAAAGCGTTGTTTCGAGAAAAACGCGTTTAAAGTTTTTTTTACATGAAATTCTTAAAAAAAAAACGTTCAAAAATAATGTTAGAGTTCTCGGATCGTTCTAAAATTTTCACACAATATTTCTTAATATATTTACTTTCGAAAAAAGTAAAAAAAAAAAAAACGATTTTTCAAAAGTGAGTTACTAGACAGACCCCTTAAAAAAATAATTTTTATTTAACCATGTCAATCTGCTAAAATCTTTTAACGGATTTCGTATAATATCATGATATTCTGTGATTTAACAACACTCCATATCCCCTAAATATTCTACAACAGTCAAGACAACGCAGCCCCTCCTCCCTTCGATTTTCATAACAACCAACTTATCAATCCATCCGAGTCCTACCCCCTTCCCTACCATCATCCCCAAACAAATATTCCCCATCTCGATACCCTATCTCATCCTCTCTCTCTCTCCTCTACATCCTCAACGAGGCGCGCGCGTCGTCGTGCAAATTTAATTTAACGCACGATTCTCCTTGCTCGCAGCCTCGGGAGAAAACTACGGAAGAGAGCGAGAAGACGAGGGCAAATAGGCGGCAGCAGAGAGGATAAATTATTCCGGGACGTCGCGGTGCATAATAAGAATCAATAAGACCCAATCGAGGTATAATGGACCGAAAAGCATCTTTACGAGGACGCGAAGGAGGGCGAGAGAGGGAAGGATGAGAAGGATGGGAAGCGCCGGGGAGGGCACGAAGAAGAGGGCTCTCGATTTTCGGCGCGGGTTTCCGGTTTCGCGCATGCATGATCGAGTCGACGCGCTGATTACAATGTCGCCTAGGGAGATGCGCGCGTGTATACACGTGCAGAGTTACCGAGAGTGGTTTAGGTTATTCGTCGCTTTTCGGGTGGGATGGTGTCTTTCTTTTCGCTTTGTTGAGATTTGTTCCGGGAATATATGGTTGATTTCGCGGTTGAACGGATTAAACAGGGTATCAGGTTGTACGCTGTCGTACTGAAATTTCGGTATTTTGAGCGTACGTTTGTTAGGGAAATGCATAGTCATTAGCTGAGATTGATATATTTACTAACAATAAATACGTGTTTGAAATTCCGAACGTTCATAATGAACGAAATATTAACTTAAAGTTTCTAATTCTGGTTACAATTCCACGGAGTGCGGTTTACTGGTGACTGCAAGAGTGGGAAGTGAAGAAATACAATTATTATCCGATTTTAAATGTATTAAGTAGCCAAATTCGGCTAAATTTGAAAATGGCAAAAATCTTTCGTTCACTATGAACGTTCGAAATTTCAAACACCTCAATAAATGCGGTTATTGTGAACATGAATAACGATGTTATAATAACAGAACCACGTTTATGACTGACTCAAATAAACGATTATTGTGTATTTATCATATCTGCATTTCGGTATTATACTTATTATGTTTAATCGTGATATAGAAAATCCGGTATTATGTGTTTGAATTTGTTGAATCGTTGAAATCGATATTTGGTATTTGACATTTGGTATTATTTTGCCAAAGGCGGGGTATAACATTGTTTTTTCAAATTTTGCATACAACTCCGCTGCGTAACTAAAGTGGAACATTTGTTGATCCGAAATTCACGTGTCAGTTCTCTACGGTAAATATTCGAAATTCCACGTACGAAGATGTTGATTTTAGCTGTTTATTTTCATAGACACAACGCAAATAATCATCTATAGATCATTGAAAAAATTACAAATTTACTTTTTCCTCAATTAATACCGCACTCTATTAATTTACCGTCTTTCAATGGACCGCGCGCATTGACCCACATTCTATTGCTCACGTATAATTAATTACATTTCCACGTACGGCCCTTCAAAGCCATTCAAAATCAGCTTCCGCGACCAAAATCATCATCCCGTATAGACCATCGATGAAGCCGCATTCGAAAATCAGGAACATGAATGACGCACTTGACACAAAATCGACGACGACCAATACACATATGTACACAGGCGCATATATAGACGCACACATATACCTATCATCATCCTGCGAGCTTTGGCTTTTGCGGTATATGTACACCGGGAGTTAGAGAGAGAGAGAGAGAGAGAGAGGCTATCAAGCGCGCAAACCCTCCTCCGGGCATTCGCGATTCTCTTTGAAAAATTGTCAGAGCGCGCATGCGCGGAGGCGCATCCCCGCAGCTGACTTATTTATCCCCGTCGCAAATTGACTATGCCGAAGCGATGCTTTTATTATTGATTGCGCGGCACCACGCGAGAGATAGAGAGAGAGCACGCGACTCCCCAAAGTTTTAGGGGAGTTTTGCGGTCGGGTAATCGGATTGGAAAATGCCTTATGGGAATGCATAATTGGCGCTGCTATGTTAACGATGTTTTTTTCTTATAGACGCATAGTTTGTGATTGGAGGTTTATGTTTTTGTTTGTTGGGGAAAAAAGAAAAGTGAGAATTAAAAATTATATTACGCTGTTCGTAGGATTTTTCATCGTATAAGACCCTTGTAGAAAAGGTGTTTGAAATTTCGAACGTTCATAGTGAACGAAAGATATTTGCCATTTTCAAATTTAGCCGAAGTTGGCTACTTAATACGTTTAAAATCGGATAATAACTGTATTTCTTCACTTCTCACTCTTGCAGTCACCAGTAAACCACACTCCGGGGAATTCTAACCAGAATTAGAAACTTTAAGTTAATATTTCGTTCATTATGAACGTTCGGAATTTCAAACACGTTGTAGAAAATGGCCAACTTCGTTGGTTAACATGATAATCAAATGGAAGCATTTCTACTTGAGATTAACATAGAAATTTAATTAAAACTATTTAAAACTATCACTGTATTTTAAAGTATCTACAATATAATATTTCCACACGTATAAATAGTTATTCTTCGTCGAGAATAGCAACATAATCATGCTGTGACGTTTTTAATTTAAAAATTGACGAACGGTTCGCCAACCGTTGGTTAGCATTTCTACCAGGGGACACATGAATTTTTATTATACATAATGATGGGTCGTATCTTTTGTAAGTATGTGTTTCTTAGGATAGCGACATAAATTTACATGGAAAATGCCAGCCTTATAATAAATCCGGCATACTTACTAACAGGATCGTAAATGTGTAATGAGGTGCGAAATCACGACCTCTTTAGACCTACCCTGATAAACATTTTATAATAATATTTATGGATATTAATTTGAACATACTTGCATCGAATTGATGCAAACATTTATTAACATACAAGTTTATTTGCGTTTCATACACTAGTTCACAAATCAAACATAACATATTTGTGTATTCGTAATATTTTCTCAACTTTCTCTTCTTTTCAGACAAACCTCTTACCCCCCCCCCCCCCCCCAATAAAACAGCGATAATAACCTTCTCAGAAAGCAAACGTTATACCCACCGTTCCCACTTCATAACGCATCCTTATCACACCGCACGCACGAACTCATCATCGGTAACTATATCTCTCTTTTGCTCCTTACTACCGACGACTTCTCTCGCATAACCTCCTCCTCCTCGCAATAAAAATCTCGGTCGCGCAGGATGAGGAGGCTCGCGCGCGTATTAATAGTCGATTAGAGTATCATGCATCAGGGCGCGCGTATAATAAACGATAAAGTAAGCCGACGCGCGCGCAGATACTGGCGGCGGGCCAGAGACGCGGCAATTTCGTTTCTCATTACGACGACAATGATCGACGGTCCGCGCGCGCGAGGGAAGGAAAGAAGAAGGAGAAGGAAGGAAAGAAAGAAGCGAAAAGTGCGAGCGTACAAGAAAGGCGCGAAAAAAGCGCGCCGGAAGATGGATATGACGTGGACGCGCGTGAAATGCGACTGGCAGATGGTGGAATTTAAGAGAGCCTGCGCGACCTAGATATATTTTTTGCGAGCGAGGGAGGGGAAAAGTGCGGTAATTCGGGTAACGAGTTCGGGGTAGGGATTCAAAGGGTTGGGATTTGTTCGAGACGGGTGTATGAAGGAGATTAGCGATGTATTAACGTTGTGATCTTTATTATAAGAAAATAACAAACTCATTCGTGGAAATGACAATGGGAGATTAGGGGTTTAATTTTGGTTATAGTATAGCTGTTTGCTATATATATATATATAGGAAGCATTTCAGTAAACGGGTATTAGTACTACATAATATTAATAACATGTTACTATCTCCTGATGTTAATATGTCTAAGTTCGTGCATTACGGAGTAAGCCGCGTGCTTCGAGATTACTATTAATATTGGCAAGAAGAGATTACACGCTCAGATGCATTAGCCGCTGACAGGAATTCCTAGACTAATGCTAGCGATATATAAAATATATTGCTTTCAGTTTACAATGTGGAAAAGAATTTCCCCTCTAATGAAGTAATCAACAAATGTTTTATGAAAAGAAAAACTTTAATGGCCATCTGTGACAAGATGCATTTGTAATTTTCAATCTATTACAACGTTGTGTAATTCTTAAGGAACGGTGATTTATGATTTTTCAGCAATATCCTTTTATTGCTAAAAAAATGTTATATCTCGAGGCGATCTCGCCGTTTGCAGTGTATGATGCAACTTTTATACACGAAAATTCATACCCGAAAAATCGACGAGCAATGCAGAAACTTCACTCCGTGCCTTTTTTCCTTGGTCAAGCAAAACCGCACGCGGCGCACCTTTTTCACGGAAGGGAATCGAAAAAGACCCACTCGACCCATTCTCTCTCTCTCCTTTACAAAATAACCTTCCTCCTCGAGTCTCGAGCCATTTCCGTAAGTCATCTCACAATGCACTCGAGCATTTGCATAACAGAGGGCACACAAACTTTCTCATAAATTAAAATACACTTTGCAACTCATCATCGGTGATAATATCAACTTCTGACTTCTGTGGAGGCAAAGTGGAAGGCACTTCGTCTCTCGCGAATCTCTAGCTAGGGGGGCAACTAATTAAATCAATGTTAAAGCGAGCGAAAAAGCCCTCGCGAAGGCACAGTAACAGTCCAAAATTAACACAAGAAATTTAAGACTCTGGGTTGTGAAAATATATGTGTGTGTGTGTGTATGTGTGTGCATTTATGTATGTACGGCGGGGCTTTCATTTTAGTCCCTTGGCGCAGTCACTTGAAAATTTCATTTCCAAAAAGGAGCAGTTTATGAATAATTGACGTGCTTTAAAATATTATATTTCTTTTTTAGATTCGTTTCAGTAAATTTGTTGCAGTACACATTTTCTAAAAACATTTCAATTAATAATAATATTATACTTGTAACTATATATAGAACTGAGTGATTGCAAGTAGATATAGGACAAAACCAGTAAGACAGTAAATAGCAAATACGCGTTTTGGATAAATTTTACACACGCTCCGTCCGTTGAACAAAACCACAAAAACAGTAAGCCAAGCATTTCACCGATTTGACCAATACAGCGCAAACAACGACGACAACCTCGAACCTTTTCATTTCCCCATAACCATTACTTACCCCCGTCCTCCGAAATTTCACAAATTCGCATTAGCATACTCCACGCACTCTCGCCATATTTCCGATCTCCCCCTCTTCCGACCATCCGCTCGTCTTTGGATTTCGATTCTCGTGCGCGTGACTTTCTCTCTCGTTCTCTCTTTCTCTCTCTCTCTCTCTCTCTCTCTCTGTTTCTCTCTCACCCACATATGCGGGAATAAAGTAAAGAGGGAATCAAATACCACTTTTCCCCCGCTTTTCAGGCTATAAAGTATGCATTACAGTAGAGATGGCAATAAATAGATTTAGATCTACTTATCCCTCTATAAAAAAAAGATTGTCATATGACGCTGTATTGCGCGCGCATCTCATGACGCAGTATCATGACGTCGTGTAAGTGAGAGACAGAGAGAGATTTGGCGCGGAAAACGAGTGAAGGCGCGCGTAGCGCATCCAACTTCTAGTATGTGTAAAAAAACGATCGATTGCATGTTGCGCGCAAAACTACTAAGTGTAAATTCCATTATTCCCATTATAAATTATAAGCGTATATGCAGTAAAAACTACAACTCAATTGAGTAAATATGAACGGAAGTATTTTTTGTTATGATAATGATATAGGAGGATTTCAAAGTAGTAAAATAGAAACTCGATGTTATTATAAATGTTCTTTATTTGTTGAAGTTATTATTTATAAAGTCTTATTTTTCAGATAACAAACTTAAAAGTATCTAATTTTATCATTTAACATGACTTTGCGAAGGAGGCATGAGTTCCTCGTCATTGGAAAACCTATGGTGACGAATGAAATCACAAATTTTCTCTTTAGTCACGGTATTAGAAATGGAAGCGCAGACAGCCATAGTTGCCGTATAATAAGATTTCGGAAAAGATTTATCGGTTCGCTCCCTCATGAACACCCATTGCTTGTTCTCGAATTTGCAATCTATAATTTTGTTATTCAGTTCCCTGAGATTCTTCATGTACTTTATTTTGGCGAACGATCTATCGAGACTGCCGACGTATAATTAGGCGATGGTTCGTCGCAAGATTCCTTCGCTGAATTCCACGCCGATTTTCAGCTTGAAGTCCACGGAATTCAAAGATGCAGGTTTCCATTTTAATACTTCGAGGCATTGTCCCGTCTTGTAACACTCCTTAGCCGGCTCAAATATTAAACCGTCTGGTTCGTAGTCCAACTGTTTTGCAAATTTAGCACTGAGAAGACTTCCAGTTTGAGTAACATCCTAAATAATTTCCTTTAATCTAACGGAGAACGGTTCTTTTTTTCTCGTACTAGTCGTCCTTCTATCATAGCTCTGTGTCGGCCGGCCATAATTTCCTTCTCGATTATACCGTATCGATCTGGATAAAAATTCAATTTACTAACTTCTTTTCCGTCATACATAATAACGTCATAGGCAAGATATCGAGGATAATCTTTACCCTGAGCTTTGTCTATTATCATTTCCTGAAAGAGTATAAAAAGAGGTTTACATTTTGATTGCTTATGATTAACATAATTTAATTTTATTAGCGCCTTAATGAATCCTTACCCCATCTAAGAGTGTATCCTTTAATCTTCTATTGCAATCTCTTACATGAGAAAACGTCAGTCCTTCTACTAGGAAAATGCTATTATCACGATCAACAAAATAAATTTGCCCATCTGCCTGTATTAGCATCATGTACCTACACTGAGAAAACTGTCGTAGGAAAATTTACTGAAAAACTAACAAAAATTACTATATTTGATAGCAACGCGGGGATATAAGCAAATTATAAAAAATTTTGCTATAGTTCAGGAATATTTACAAGGTATCTTAATAATTTTTACTACTACACATAGCAAAAAGTGCCCTCTACATGTAGTACTTATTGCGTGCACGCCGGGAGCACGTGTCTGATTGAGGTTATGTTTCTCCCGCAATTTGAGATTATCTTCCTTTTAAGTTATCAAAAACATCGACAATATCGATTCAGTTGTTTTATTTTTACGTTGTGCAGGTGAGCTATGAGTTATTTCTTTATATTATCATAGTTATTTATTGCTATCAAATAATCATCAAAGTTCTCTCGTAAGCGAAGGTAGCCAATGTATCAGTTCCAAAATTTTGTACTCAAGAAGCTCACGTGGGTAAGAGGTTAGCGCGTCTGCCTAGCGTGCGGAGGGTCCAGGGTTCGAATACACAACCACCGTAAAAAAAAAAATTTTATTCCCTTATTTATTTCTTGTATAGCTAAATTTAATTAATAATATATTAAATATTGTATAAATATTAGGTATCCTATAGATATAAAATCATGAAAATCAATTTTTTTTTAAGTTTAAGCTTGGCTACAAAAATTACTATATTAGTTAGCAAAAGTACCTAAATTTCCATGATATCCCATCGTTGCTATAAAAAATAGTAATTTTTATTAGCTTTTCAGTAAATTTTCCTACGACAGTTTTCTCAGTGTAGTTCCATCAACTTTCCAATAAACTCTGTACGGCTTGAATATTCATAACAGTTTTGACTCCTGGTACGCCAGCCATAAATATTGGATTCTTGTTGCAATGTTCTTTCTTATGCTTTTTTTGTGGAGGTTTTTGGCCATCTGTACTAGGTGGCTCTTTAATAATTCCTTCATCTTGATCTTCTGCATTAGAATCATCGTATTCTAAACATCAAGCAGGTCGTGGAGGAGGAGCAGGAGCGTCATCAAGGTTGTCATATCTATTATACAATTCTTGTACATAATCCTCCTTATAAATTCCTGGAGGTCTGGCTTCAGAAAATTGGGCTAAAGCTGCGTCTAAACTACCTTCATCTGTTTCTACAAGATAGGGTAAGAGACTGTATTAGTGTGCCATTAAAGTCGACGCGGAATAAAATAAAATATTCCCAATCTTGTCCCGTTACAGTAGTAATTATTACTACAGACTTTTTTCAGTGGACATATAAGAAAAATAGTTGTTGATATTATAAAAAAAGTTTAGTCGGTAAATTTGAAATTATGCAACTTAATTTTATATTTGAAATAACTTACATAATTAATATCAGTTATAAATAACACATGCACAGTATGTTTTATTTCTTTTTTTTTTTTTTTTATTCCATATTCCTACCCGTATACCACATTTCAGGGTTTCTACGAGATGGCCCCACCCGCCTTGGCGTGGGTGCATTTGATCCTAATACCTTTCCCTATACCAAACACTATTCCTGCATTTGCCCAGGGTTCGCACTTCGCATGCCTCATGTGGTGTGGGAAAACCCACACTAGGAACAGCGGGCAAAGGAGTAAAACTTTAGTATGTTAAAAAAAACAAGCTCAGGTTATCCTCCCCTGCCTACCTGCTAAACATCATTAATGTTCTCTCTATCGGTACGGTAGAGCGGTTGCCATCCCAGTGTTAAAAACTGCCTATTTGTTACTTGGATGTTCACTTTTCCGTACGCCCAGAAAACTCCATTAATAGGCCCGCTGCGAGCCGCGGCCTTACCGAGACACATGATCAATTTTTTCATCCGAAAAAACAAGTGCGGGCTCTCACCCATGAGCCACCGCGACCCTCCACAGTATGTTTTATAATATTAGTTATTATTATTATACATAGAATCTAGTGGATTCTACTTTCTGGACATTTTTTACACAATTTTGGATCATTTAAGGTTTGGGACGCACTAACCAATTTTTTTTTTTCGAACTAACCATCGTCAGTCGGAAGTTTACCGTTGCGGTGCCGCCGTGTCGCGAGAGGCAGCCTTCACGGCAAAGATACCACCGCCGGCCATGTTGGATAGAAATAATTTCTGACCCATCCCTGCGCGCACAACTACGTTTATATTGCGCGCGGAACGCTAACGAAAAGCCCCCCCCCCTCCCCTCTCTCTCTCTTGGCGAGAATCTGAGCGCGCGGAACTCGGCAAGAATGCAATTTGATCGTGCGAAAAAATCCAATAACTGCATTCTTTCGCGGTCGGCGAAGGTCGAGAGTTCGAGCTTCCTCTCCGTCTCTCTCTCTCTCTCTCTCTCTCTCTCTCTCTCTCTCTCTCTTGCCAGTTTCGAATATGCATTTGCATAATACGGCATGGGCTTTGCCCTTTTTCGGCTTGCTTTTTTTACCGATGGTGGTGGTTCGTCGATGTCTTGGGAGAGAGGTTGGGGAGCGCTGAGATTTTTATAGTGGTGGGGTGGGAGTCGTGAGAGGGAATGCGAGGTATTTGGTGGCAGGAGTATGTCGCAGTGCGAGTGTCGTCGATTGGGGAGGTATTGAATTCGCGAAGACGCGAAGAGTGTGGGGTTTAGGGGGGTGAATGGTATTTGTGGAAATGGATTGTCTTAACTCGATGATTCTTATACGAGTCTGGTGAGATTTTTTTCGTGGAGATTGGGGTTCGCAGTGATAAGTGTTTCTTCAAGTATCAACTCAAGTTTTTTTTACTTTAGGAATTAGCTGTTAATAATCCAACTTTTTTTTTTTTTTTTTTCAAAAATTAGAGTCACTCTGTTGTCGCAGTTGCTTATATATTTATATAGTGTTATATAAAGCGTCCATTAGCATAAATTAGATTATAAATAACAACTTTATATGTAATAATGCAGAAAAAATGGTCAAGTAAATTAATAAAAAGAGCAGGATAAATAATTATACCCCACAAATCAAACGTCGGATAAAAATGTCAATGAAATACACAATAGTATCGCAGTGTATCTATCGTATTAGTCATCCCATGACAACCAATGATAATAAAATAAACGAATGGCAAGTCATTCGTCCAACAAACACACTCACGCCTGTAAGAGTAATAGGAAATTCTTGACACATCCCCCCACCATTAAAACAGAAAATAAAGCGCTCGTAAGGGCAAAAGCAGTCATCACTGCGCAGTAAAAACTTCATCTCGCCTCTAATTCGCCTCCTAAAGACAAAGCCGCTCGAGCGCGATTTTTGAAAAATTCTCCTTTCTCCCGCGTACATTACGCTTCCGAGCTTTACATCCATCCGGCGACCGTCACAGCCATTGCTGCAGCTTCCTCATTTTTCTTCCTCCAAATTCTCCGGCGCCTCGTTTTTCCCGGACTGCCTTCCTCATTTCTTACATCAATTCCGGCCTTCTCTTCTCTTCCTTTCTCTATTATTATTTTTCATACCCTCTCGCGAGCAGTTCGTGACAAATTACCTCGTTACGACTCTCTGCTGCAGAGACGCGCGCGAGCGCGCATTCAATGAGTTTCCGAGAGAGAGATGCGCTTCATCATTGCTCATTATGCTCCGCGAGTTCTACGGGGCCATTTTTATGAGAGAAGAGTGGTATATGGGGAGGACGATATTAAGAGATCGGACAGCCGGCGAGGATCGACAAATCACGAGAGAGAGAGGAGAGGAAGAGGGGGGACAAGAGAGTCCGAGATGATTGACGTTAAATACTCGCGCGGAGTGCGCCTCGCGAGGCTTTTTGCCGGCGTAAGCGGAATCGAGCGGAGTGCGGTGGTGGGGTAGCTGAGTTTTGCAGAAATTTTTTATTTGATTACAATTTTAATTGGAGGGGGGGATTTGGCTGGTTAGTGCTCGGGACGATATTTGAACTTTTTGAATCTTTGGCAAATGTTTCACAACCAGCGTGTTTATTTGTAGTTTAACGCATTTTTATAGTTGAATCAGTATAATATATCAATTTTTATGTTGAATTTCTTTATCAAGTAAATTTTTATTGGTAATAGTTGTTTTCTATATATATTTTTATAAAATATTGATTCGGATAAAAATGTGTATTAATTTGTAATTATTTTGTATACCAAGTTTCTTCAGTAAATATGCTTTTTGGCAAAACCAATACGATTGCTACAAATATTACTTGTTTTTCAGTATTCTAAATTTTCTTCCGTCCTCGTCTCTCTAACCACATCTTTATACCAATCATTAATTCACATTTTTTTCGCGCACAATTTTTTTTATTACACCGGACACGAGAGTCATGGTTATTTTAAAGCCCACTCAGCATCTCACACACAGTCTCATACATCTTATAAATTTTAATTACTTCCTTAATTCATTTCACCTCTACAACAAACCTTCTCCCCCTCCCCTTTCACATTTCACACACACACACACGCACACGCACAACTCTCAAAGTCGACTTTTTCAACATCTCTCCCTCCAGCCACCCGCTCGCTTCTCGGAAAAACGCGCTCGCTTCCTTGCTCGGCAAAAAAGAGAAAGAAAAAAAAATTGTTTCAGCTGCATGCACGCACAAACGAAAAGTGACGGGGCGCGCGCGTCCGGCAAAGAGCATAACGCACCTGATGACGCGCGCTCGCGCAAAGGGCCTTTGTTGTATACCCAAAGAGCGAACGAGAGAGAACGAAAGAGAGAGAGAGAGGGAGGGAGGGCGTTAAACAATTAAGCGCGCGAGCGCTGATTTCCCGCGTCATCGGCTTGCGCTGACGCTGTACGCGTGTTTATTTCGGCTAACCATATATATACACATACGCGCTTCAACCCCTTCCACATGCACACAGCCGCGCGCGGACAAAAGTCAGCCGCGCTCTTTTTCAATTCTCCGCTCTTCATCCTTCCTTCCCTCCTTCCTTTTTCTTCGCTCTTCCATTTCGCTTTAATCCAAAGCGCTTTGATCTCATTTATGAGAAATATCTCATTACGTGGCGGCGACCGCGAATTCGTAGCTCGTTTTTATATCTCCCCACCACCCCCAGCCTCCGTTCAGTTTCGTTAATTAAAATTCTGATTTGACTTTGCTTCCCACCCCCGCCCAACTTCTACATGCGCCGTTTGTTTTCCTCCGTTTCGCGTTGCGGCTGTGTGTAGCACGGTATGCGTAATACGTATTGCGCGAAACACAACGCTACTAGCGGAAATTTTTAATAATGGGATATGGATGTGCGCGATTTTTCGTCGTTTTTGTTTTTTGTTTCATCCGATGAGCGTAGCGCGCGTTCGTTCGTTTGGTCGCCAAAATGGGAAGGAGAGGTATACAGCCCGGCGCGCGGATATTAAAATGGTAATTTTAATTGATGCTAGAAAAGGCATAAAAGGTTATTGCCCAGGAGAGAAAGAGAAAGGGACTACTAGCTTTATTTTTTTTTTCGTCTGCGCCGCGGGAGGGAAAAAATTTAATTGAATTTGCATCGCGCGTGCGAGTTTCCGCTCTTTATTGGGCGCGGAGATTCGCGCGGTTGGAAAGAGGAGGAGGATTTTATGCATTGAAAAACTTCTTAATTATCTCCCGCTACAAAAGTGAGAGAAATAGAGAGAGAGCTGTCGTATTCGAGAGGCGCGGGGGTTAATGCGTTTACATGGGCTTTGTGGGATATTAATTCGTATTAAACGACGTAAAGGTGTATCTTGTAAAGCTACCGTCGATTTTATCGTTTTCACGGCGGTCTTATAGAGAGCCGATGAAGAAATAAATTCAGGCGAATAATAAAATCTCTTTAGTGCTTTCGCTTATCTTAATGTCTGAAACTTATGGATGATCGTAAAATACAATATCCATAAATTTAGAGTTTAACACCGTTCTCTTTTTTTTTTTTTAACTTTCGATAATGAGTAATAAAGAAACACACGCGAAGATATTTTCCCAGTGAAAATTACAATGTTTTGTTGTTACTCTGAGACGTGGTCAAAATTTTGGGAAAATTGTGCATGTTTAATGCAATTTCCACATTTTCCAAAACGTGCGCCCTGGATTACCCTGAGTTATATAGTAATTTTTACTGAAAAACTTGTCACCGAGTGCTTCTGATACCAAAAAGCATAAAATAAGGTAAAGTAAATAAATTAAGAATAATATTTCTTCCTATATAAGTTAGCTTTATCCTATTGTTCACATTCATACCTAAAAACCACCCATTTTCAGTAATTCATCGACCATTCGTATATATATTTTACAACCACTTCCATTCCCAATCAGCGAAACCCCCGACCATCAGACAAACGCGTCCGCTCACCGCAACCGACCTAAAAAAAGTCTATACTATACCTCTCTCTCTCCTCTCTCTCTCTCTCCTCTCTGTTTCGCTTCACGACCGATCGCGCTTGAATTTCCAAATTCCGCGCGGCGCGGCAAACTCAATTAAACCGACTAAGAAATCCCCCGCGAGCGTTGTGCTCCCTCAACTCGATCTAATACAGTTCCCGCCCTCTCTCCCTCTCTTTTTTCCTCCCATTCCGACGTTTCGATCGGCGGCTCGGTTCACCACTCTCACCCGAGAGAGAGGGAGAGATACACGCGGTCGCGGGCCGAAATCTAGGTCAGCCACCCGCACCCGCCCGCTACCTCGTTAAACAGCCCCCGGGCGCAGTTCAATGGGTGACGAGATTGCTGTCTTTTGCACACCGGTAGCAGCAGCAGCGTGCTCAGCTCTAAACGAGCGAGCGCGCGTTCTCTCTCTCTTTTTTTTTTAAATCTCGCGCGCTGGACTTGGCTCGCGCCCGGGGTCGTTGAACCCCCCGAGGTCCAGCTGCGCGGCCAGTGAGTGAGTCACCGATGCAGCGTAGCAGCAGCAGCAACGTCGCTGCCGCTGACACACGCGCGCGCGCGAATTGAGAAAAGGAGATCGACGCTCTTTGCCTTCGTTTTAGCGCACGCGCGAGGCGAGAGCTTGTGTCAATGTTGGCCGAGAGAGGCCTCGGAGCTTCGCTTTTTTTCGCGCTCTTTTTGGTGCGAGGGAGAGACAGAGTTGACGAGTTGGCGAGAAAACGCGCGCGAGGGAATCAGAATGTCGCAAGAGTGAAAGAGAGAGATAGGGGAAGGCTTATTGGATTTTAGAGCGAGATCGAGGTTGAGAGATACGTTTGCGAGCGGCATCGATGTGCCTTTTTTGGTGAGTGTTATAGCTTGTGTGGGGAGGCGCGCGTATCGATGTTTGCATTATTAGTGAGGGGTGAGAGATTAGGGCTGAGTTTGCGTGGTTTAATGGAAGGTGAGTTTTAGATGGCGATAAGGAGAGTGATGAAATTGTTAATGGAGAAGAAGCTAGTGCGATTGTATATGAGAAATTCCATATTTAATGTACTCTTTTTACATCCCAAAACTGTTGAATTTTTTTCTTTTTCTGAAGCAAATCTTCCGCAATGGTTTTTCTCGATCGTTATATTTTATAATATATGAGAAAAATGTTGGACAATCGAAAACAGTCTTGCGTTACGTGAACGACATAATGAACGAAAAAAGTATCATTTCTGATGATTAGCCAATATTAAGCTCCTAAAGGTGACAATAAATTTTTTATACGAAAAAAAATTAAAGTAAGTAAATCGTTAATTATTTGATTATCAAAATCTTTAGAATCTCGTAAATTTTCGAAAAATCGTTCATTTTTGCTTTCTCAAAGAGAAAGCTTTGTAACGGTGAAAATTTTCGAATCAAGGATTTTGATGAATCACGATGTTTTTAAGGTTCCTGAATCAGAATAATAGGTTTTTAAAAAATGTGCGTGCATGCGTGCGTGCGTGTGTGCGTGTGCGTGTGTATGTAATATATATGTACACTGTTAAATTCTGCATGAAAATTAATGTATGTACTGGAAGCAAAATTACATCGTAGTACATTAAATTTAATGCAATGTAGATTAAATTTAATAAAATTTACATTAAGTTTAATGCAATTTACACTAAATTTCATGTACTGCGAGATAAAATTTTGCTTTCCGTACATTAAATTTAATAAAATTTGCATTAAATTTAATGTACTGCAATGAAATTTTGCTTCCAGTACATACATTAATTTTCATGCAGAATTTAACATATGTATGTATGAAACTAAATTTTGTCCCCGGCATAACTCTTGAACGAATGGACGGAATTAGCTGAACTTTCGCATGCACCTTCGGTATGTCTTAACTTAGAACTGATTAAATTTTGGAGTCAAATGGATGACTTTAAGGTCTTATTTTTAAAAGAATAACAATTTTGTAAAATTTTTTTTTTTCAAAAATAATTTTTTTTTTAATTTTCTTAAAGATTTGCCAAATGGAGACCAATATTCTTGAATTATATTCGATTTCCTTCTAAATTATGTCTTTTAAAACTACTCACGAGCTATTTTTGACTTAAAAATGCGGATTTGAAAAAGTAGTAATTTTTTAGAAAATTTAAATAATTTTATGAATTATAAATAACTTTGTCGGCATTAAATCTCAAATGTAGGCCGATACTCTCAACGTATATTCTATTTCCTTCTAAATTATGCATTTCAAAACTACGTACTAGCAATTTTTGACAATTGAGAATTTGAAAAAGTAGCAACTTTTTCGAAAAATGTAATAGTTATATAAATTGTATAAAATAACTTTTTCGGCATATTCTTGCAATACGCTTAATTCCCTCTTTATTTATGTATTTTGTAACTATTAAATGAAACGCGGATTTTAATACTGTTTCAACTTTAAACTGTGATTTTGAATTTAAATGTGCAATAAAAAAATGTCATAAAAATATTGACGATACTTTTTGAGAAAGCATTCTGCTAATTCACTTAGCAGCGGTTTTTTGTCATTTTTCAAATGCACGCTACTTTGCACAGGATTTTTGGCACGGACAATTTGTCACCACTTTTCGTCCATTTTTCCCATGTTAAATGTCCAAAAAAATTGACGTTTCGATTAAAACAGTGTAAAAAGTCATAATGATCGAAAAAACCGTGCTTCAGAAAAAAAATTTTTCAGACGGCAGTTTTGAGATGGAAAAATATTAAATGTGGAATTGCTCATAATATAAATATACTTTATGCGTGTCTTTTACATAAAACATTTTCATTATTTATTTCTTTCGCGACAAAATCGATGCGAGCCACGCGAAGATAAAAGTTTCTTATTAAATTTTTAATTATACGTTAATAAGTTTATTCCAGGAGTCGTACTTTCGCAAAGTTTTTCCATCAGCGTTTCTCATTAAAGAGATATTCGCTGAAAATCCCTCAATATCGCCGAAATTAAAATTACAATTTGTTACAGTCTGATTAATTTCACACCTATAGTATATCAAATCTCAAATATGTCAATCGTCCCTATAATATACAGCCGCAACTATTTAAAACTCATAATACCCACGTACGCAAAAATTTTGAAAATCGCCTCCGATCGAACGGTTCTTTACTTATATCGCTTCGATCGATTACACGTCGCATCGCCCCTCGCTTCCCATAATTACACATCGCCGCATCATCATCTCAAAAAGACAAAATCCATCCGTCACGCTTGCACGCAACGCTCACGTCTATAACACATGCGCGCACTCCTAAACGTTTCATTAAAAGCCCATCATCGTGCAACTATCATTCATCTCGCGTGATAAAGCGCACGCGCGCGCCGCGGATAAATACACATTGACAGCGATTACCGCGAACAACATGCTAACTTAATGTCTTAATTAGTCTCTCTCTCTCTCTCTTTCTATCTCGCCTCTATCGTGTACAAATTCCACTTTTATGACCGCGCTCGCGTGTAATTGACGACCCCCCCCCCCCCCGCGCAAAAGAACTGTTGCCGCGCGTGGCAATTAAAAAGAGTATGTCTCCTTTCTTACGCGCCGCCGTCTGCATTCCCGGCGAAACATCCTAAACCTCCGCGGGCGACACGCGGGGCAATTCCCGAAAACTACCCGATAAATCGCCTATTCCTCTCGCCGCGCGGGCCTCCTTGTTCTCCTCGAATTTCGCGGTAAGAAGAGGCCCGTTATATAGCCCCCCCCCCCCCTCCCTCTCACTCTTTCGGCATTCCCGCGGCGGCGGTAATCCTTTCGCGCGTGCGCGCGCGCGAATTTCTTACGTATATATACGCACGCGTGTGTGCGTACATTTTTATAACCCTTCGGGGCTCAATTTCGCCACGCGGTCGTCGTCGTCGACATATCCGGCAGCGCGAGAGAGGCTGCGCGGCGGCTCGATAGGATCGCCGGCACGTCGCGCCTCTTTCTCCTCTCTCTCTCTCTCTCTCTTACTCTCTTATCCTTTCGACGCCTGCGAGAGAGTTTCGCGAATAACGAATTATACGCGAAAGCCGATCGCGCGCAAGAGTGAGAGAGAGAGAGAGGTAAAGAAAAGAGGGAGAGAAACGAAGATAAATCTCTCTCTTACCGTTCCGTTCGTTCCTCCTCTCTCATCGGGGTTACCTATACATATGTGTATACATATATACGCACGCGTACAATCCTCGCGATTCTTTTCGCTGGTGCGCCTATATATATACGCCTCGTGCCAGGATGATTTCCTCGATATTCTCTCTCTCTCTCTCTCTCTCGCGCGCGCCTCTCTCCGTAACAGGATTTTTACATTTCCTCGCTCGCGAGCGCGGGCTGCGTCGCGGCGCGGTCTTATTCACGATGCGAATTCCACGTCGTTCCGTATTAAGAGAGAGAGAGAGAGAGAGAGAGAGAGAGAGAGAGAGAGAGAGAGAGAGAGAGAGAGAGAGAGAGAGAGAGAGAGAGAGGAGAAGTGAGGAGAGAGCCGTTAAAGGGGAAGCGAGCGAGATCGCGCGCTCCGATCGGCGGAGTTTTAAAAAATAATTATGAAAATTAAAGCTGCGTCGGCTGAGTGAGTGAGAGAGAGAGAGAGCAGGCGATGATGGCTATCGAGGAATAATTTTTGCGAACACGCGCCCGAGTTATTTTGATTAAAATCACGCGTATATGCATGCGTAAAGGTTCGCGATGTACTCCGAGGCGCTTTTTCCGTAGAATCGCGGAGAGGGAGATGCATGTGTGTGTGTGCGCGTGTGTAGCAGTTCGTCTGTCAAGGTACGAGTCAAGGTCGTTGACTGCTGCGCGTATGTTTACTGAGTAAAGTGCAGACGGGGAGAGAGCTGTCGTTTGGACAAGATGTGTGAGGAGCCGTGTGTGCGCTTGCTTTCTTTTGCGGGGTTGGTATAGGTATCTCTCTCCCCTTTTCGGAAATGTACGCGAATTGCAAAGTATAACACTTCGTGGTTTCGAGCACTTCCTTGTGACTTTCATTTCTGTTAAATATGTGTGATTGAAGTCTTAAGTTACGTTATATTATGTTAATGTTATGAATATATGATACCTACTTGAAATTTTGCATTAAATTAAACATTACAAAATATTCTGTCGTACTCTCTAAAGTTGAATTAGTGAAAATTGCTCCACCATTTCAATTAGTAGAAAAAACTTCTAATTTATTAGTGAATATTCACTATTTCATTTAGTAGTTTATTAAAACTACTATTTTGATTAGTAGTTTTTACTAATTTAATTAGTAGTTTTTAAAAAACCACTAATGAAATAGTGAATATTCACTAATAAATTAGTAGTTTTTTCTACTAATTGAAATGGTGGAGCAATTTTCACTAATTCAACTTTAGAGAGTATAATAAAGCATAAAAATGCCCGCAGACGGTTTAGTAACTCCGATAATAAATTTAATATATAAAAAAAATCTCGTCGATACAGGGAATAAAACCATTTTTTCCAAATGTCGTGAACATTAATATAAAAGTTGATAATATAATCCCCTTTTATTTCACACAAAATTATTCGCGAAATGTGAAAACAATTACATCAGCTCATCATTGACCGTCTACGAAAATCCATCATTTTCACAAAAATCTCCAAAACCTAAAACTACACGTCGCTACATTACCTAATATTGCCTCTTCTACGGGCAGGCTGATGTAATACTATTCGCGAGCCTCTCTTTCTCTTCTTCTCTCGCAACACGCCCGGGCATTTAATTTAGAAAGCGCAGCGCTCGCGCACTCGCGACTGCATAGCAGCATCTGCCTCGTCTATCATATTTCGCATTAAAGCGTTCGTATAAATTCAGCGCGCCGCCGCTTCTTCTCCATCTCTTTCTTCCTACCCTACATACTCAATGAAAAAAGCAGTTTTCCGCGCGTCAGAGAAGATGCGCACTGCAGTCGTAAAAAGTCATATATATATATATCGAGAGAGAGAGAGAGAGAGAGAGAGAGAGAGAGAGAGAGAGAGAGAGAGAGAGAGAGAGAGAGAGAGAGAGAGAGAGAGAGAGAAACTGAAAGATTGACCAACCGCGACGGTGGTCAACGAATTACAGGGCGCACTACACAGGGCCATTGAAAATTCAATCTCTCCCGCTCGCGTTTCACTCGGACGCGCTCGCGCAGAGCGATAATTAACGGCGCACTACTGCTGCGTGCCGCTGCACGCGCGCGTGAGAAAAAAATCGGCTTCTGTTTAATTACGCAGAGAGGACTCGCGGGAGAGATAGAGAGACTGAGACAGAGTGCAAAAAGCAGAGCGGCGCCGGCCCAAAAGCTACTCGCGCCGCCGCGTCCCTCGGCGACGCGAAAGTGCAGCAGCACCGGCCCTTTCTCTCTCTCTCGCGCGTGCAAGCCAAACGTTTGAGTTATCTACTCCCTCCCTCTTCTCTCTCTCTCGCTCTTTTTGTCTATACACAGGTATATATACGTACACTCGCGCGCGTGCTGTGCGATGGGCTCGCGTCCAGCAGACATCGCGTTTCGATCTCTATTCTGCGACTACGAGAAGAGCGAGCGAGAGAGAGAGAGAGAGAGAGAGAGAGAGAGAGAGAGAGAGAGAGAGAGAAGCCCCTCGCGGAATGCATAGAGAGGCGAATATCTGATACGACGACGCTTTTCTGCGCGCACGCTGTGTTTCTCTCTCCTATGTATACGCACGTGAGAGGGAGAGAGAGAAGGCCATTGAGAAGCCAAGGCTCGAGAGGGCAGTTCGCTTATATACGTGTGTGTGTCTCTCCACGACGAGCAAGCGAGAAGGAGAGAGAGAGAGAAAGCTTTGCCGGGGAGCACAAGCACGCGTTGAATAGTTTTATGAAACAAATGGCTTCGCTGCTGCTGCTGCTGCGCTGTCGGCTAATGGAGCCGTGTAGGATGCGGGAGCTGCATGCTGTGTCTATGGGAGCGTGTAAGGGAGGATAAATATCTGGATCTCCGACGGCTTAATAAACGGGGAGAAGGAGTATGCGTGTGTGTGGGTGTAGATGCGAGAGTTTATTGGATTTTGCTTTTGAGAAAAGTGGAGGGATGCGAGTTTTACGGCGCTGGAGGTGGGGCAGCTGTGCTGGGATGTTTTTGATCTGGGAGTGCATTTGCAAAGTGCCCGGCTACTGTTTTTCGTTTTGTACGATTGTTTTGGTTAGATTGGAGGATTCGTTCGTATCCATTTACTCGTTTGTTGTATCCCTAGTAGAAATTCATCTGTATGAAATGGCCAAGAAGTTAGGAAATAGCTTGTAAAATTGGCTAATTAATCGCTATGATGAAACGATTTTTCGACCATTATTTGCCTATTTCTTAGATTGACGTAACAACAAAATATTCTTATTTAATTTACTTACTAATTTTATCTTTGATGAAAGAGTATTAAAGCGCATTGGGTAGCTTATCAAAATATAAATAAATAATATTAACTAAAAAATCATTTGTTGTACTCATTCTATGAATAATTCAGAAAAGCTTTTATTTCTCCGCCTGATTCTGTCTCTCTCTCTCTCTCTCCTTGTCGTAATAGCAAGCCTTCTAATACCTTTAAAATGTTCAATAACAAGTTTGTGCTTGTCATCGAAAAACTCATTCTATTTTTCAATCTATTAAATGGCCGAATAATATAGGCGAAAAAGCATTTCACCGGGAGATACAAACTGGACAAGAGAAATTCCCATTTTATAGCAAGTTTCTAATATAAATAGTTAGTTCTTAGTTATAAAATGTTTTGAATTTCCACCAGGGATATATAGTTTATCTTATAAAGAACTGTGTTTTTAGTATTGCTGGAATAGGCAAATTAATTTAATCATTCGGGGTGTAACACAGTACTAGGATTTTTTGTCCGTGGTTTCATTTACTAACAGTTACAAATTTTGAAAAACGTCGTACATGCGAGTGAACCGGTGCATTAATTTCATTGCGGAAAGTAAGTCGAGTTGAAAGATTATATTTACGGCAAATGAAGGGCCGTGATTCGTATTTTTGTTATTTTACAGATGAATGAACGAGTTATCTCCGTGAACATTTATAAATTTCAGTCACATAATATACTGTTATAATTATATTTTACGAGCTTATATTCCCTGCAAATACGATTATTTCATGGACGATTTCGCAGTAATTCAAAGATAATACATCTTACGCAATTAAATTACGCGCTCCGTGCGCATTCATGCGTTCATATACCTGCGCCAAGACCGGGGCAGCGGCACCGCGAAACATCTGTTCGTTTAGAAAGTATCTCGAAAGCTTTCCGCAACAGCTATCTAAATTATAATTTCATCGTTGTAAATTCACTGAAATCACGGTTTTCATCATCGTTTAACTCCACATATACACCTGGAACATACGTACGCACGCGCGCGAAAAACTTTATATATACTCCAAATCATCATCATCATCATCATCATCGTTCGCTGCCAAAACATAACCTGCAATAAATATTCGCCCCGACATGCCGTTTATAAATTTCGCGCTTTAGACCTAAATAAAGCTGCTGCTGCTGCTTCCGCGCGAACGATCATATTTCGCAATCAATGTTCACACAAGTTGTAAATTGCGCGCGCGGCAGAAGCACAGTCAAAAAGACCAATTACTTCTACTATATACAAACCGCGCGGCGCAAAAAGTCGCAGTGGCAACGGTACAACGTAAACGTCTGACTTTAAAGTGCTGTAGTGAACTTTAGGGAAGACAAGCAGAAGGAAAGTTTCGCGGCAGGTCATTAGCGATAGGTCGGGCATCATTATTCGTATATTTACGATAGCGACTTTACGCGCCGCCTCTAGTTCTCCATGTGAAAGTCGCTCTCGGTTTGTGCTGTTAACCAAATTGAAAGCACGCACTATACGTCTTCTGCTGTATACTTATAACCGTATGCCGAAGATTTTTTGCGTGAAAGTTTGATAGGCAGCATTCGGTAGTTTTCACGCGCATAACGGCTTCTCCTTCTAAAGTTCTACTATCCCTGGTAGAAATTAGTCCATTAAAAATGGGCAGGAAAACAGAAACTGGCCATTGGAAATGGCTAGTTATTAGACACATGCGTAACGCTTTCTTCCATTAACTTCTCCCACTTTATGGAATGGCCCTAATCCCAAAATCTTCACATTAAAATTTCATAACAATTTAATCACATATTGTAAAACTTATACTCTTAAGAGATAGTTTACTGGGATATAAACAAAATTTAGTAGTATTTGTACTATGTACAGCTTTATTCTATAAGATATAAACCAAAATTGTTATTTTGCCATGTGACTCTGTATCTCTCTCACTCATCGCCATAGCAAATCGCTTGTTCCTAAATTTTTAATGGCTTTGTCGGCTAGCTATTTTAACTAGTATTAAAATGCCAAATTAATAGACAGTGCAACATTTTGACCATTTCTGCAACCAATAAATGTGAAAAATAGGTTAAAAAAATCGTTACACTTATGGTAGAAAACTGGAGTTCATTTTTTTGCCATCTTGGTTGAAACTAGCCATTTACTATACCTAAAAAATGATTTCAATTTCTACCAGGGTACTGCATCTCGCAATTTTTATTGTTGATCTTTCATCTCGAACATTCTACTTAGCCGTACCTATCGTATAAATATGTATACGTGCGTATCGGCATTGACACGTGCGCGCGCGTATGTACGCAAATATTGTCAGACGGCGCAGCGCATATTGCACGCGACATTTCCGGCTAATTGAAACGGCGTAATTAATTGGTGACACAATAGGTTACCAATTACGCCAATTATAATCTTCGAACAATTCGACAGCGCACATGTACTCAATTATAGCAACCGCGCGCGTTTAAACATCCGTTGCGCCAGTTACTGCTGCGCATAATTAACCGCAGTGTTCAAAATTTCATTCGCACATATAGACACATACAGCACGTATAAATAGAAGAAAAAAACTATAGACACGTGCGTGCATCTATAGGTGTCAGACGACAGCACAAAGAACACACAGTTCATGATGTCTAGCCGCGCCTGCATCAAAGGAGCGCATGTGTGCGCACGGAATTACACGCGGCTCGTGAAAGCTTAGATAAAGTCCTCATATCTGCTCTCTCCGGCATACATATAGATAGACACACATATGCGCGCATTCCCATATCATCTCGTATTCGTCTGCTCGTGCGTGCTATACAGACTCTCTCGAGCGGCCTCCACCATCTGCAGATCTTTTGCAATTTCCCCTCTCTTTTCATCCCAGCGCCCTTACTGATCTCCTCCCCCTCTTGCTTCCTCTCGCGCGTTTGTCAGAGAGGCAATGACAGGATATTAAAGTAGTCTCTCTCTCTCCCACTCTCGTGCGCGTCTGGCACTGCCGACTGTAAATATCCGACGCCGGACTGCTGCTACTACTATTACTACTACTACTGCTACTAGTAATACCGTCGTTGCAGTCTTTGCTCGCTTCCGCAATGAAGCTCGCGCGTCTGTGTGCATGTTGTGTTTGGCTTATCTCCGCGCGCCTGCGCCTCGCAATTAAGGGCTGCCCTCGCATAGCGTCGACGGCGATTTTTCAAGTTTATGGGCCCCCGGACGCATCCCTCCTCCGATATCTCGGGATTGTTGTGTAGGACGCAGTAGTATAGCGCGTGTATGTAAATTGGAGAGGACGAGCATTGTCGCGCGCGCGATTTTCGCGGATTTTAATGGCTTTCTTTTTTTGGAGGGGAGGGGGTTGAGTTATGCCGCGCGCCTCCTGGCCTTTGTGCAACCGGCCCGGAGGTTTAAGAGAGGCAAGAGGACGCGAGCACCCCGAGTTAATGCAGTTCGGGAATGCAAAGTGCGCGCAAGAGAGTGCAGAATTCGCTGCGGAAAGGGGCTTTAGCGCGCGCGTGACGGTGGCTAACGAGTGCCGGAGGAAGGTGAGGTTCTTTCGGTTGTGATTTAGGTTCGATGGCGGAATCGTTTAACGAGGTAATTGTTCGGATGGTGGGAGTACTGATAATGTTTAATGTAAGTGGTAACGGATAATGTAGTTTTGAAAAATTTACAGAAATTAAATGTATAAATTATGCGATGCTGAAAAGTTTTGGAAATTTCAGCTGATCTTCTCTTTAAAAAGTGGTGGATAAAGTCTGTCATCACAATAAGACTGTTCTGATTGCATGTATGCATGTATGTTTGAGTTTATTTTGGTAAATTCCAAAAAGATACAGAGTTGAGCCATATGTACATAGAAATAATTACAAACAATCAATAGGGTAGTTGTCCCGATTAGTGTGGGTTTAAGGAAGCTTTCCGGTTTGTTGAATACGTATTCTCGCAACTGTGATAAGCGATATGGCTTTACGTAACTGTGTGCATTTTATCATTGAAATATGTATTTTTGTATTACTGTATTATGTCTTTATACATCGCTTATAATG
Organism: Torymus aiolomorphi; assembly: GCA_036365515.1. NCBI lineage: Eukaryota > Metazoa > Arthropoda > Insecta > Hymenoptera > Torymidae > Torymus > Torymus aiolomorphi. The sequence goes on along the minus strand of CM070875.1, from coordinate 9,008,440 downwards.
ATATTAAGGTTATTAATTTTTCTATCTAAAATTAAAAAATGTTTTTACGAGCTACAAACAGTATGTATATGACAAACCTGGTGGGTATTATGATTAAATTGTTATAACTAAAGACCTGATGAGGATGGCAAACTAGCCACCGAAACTTCGTTATATGTTTAACAACAATAAAGTGACTCGTAAACCAACCGTTATACACAGTTATTTTTGAAGATTACACGAGTGTTTAGATAATAATAATAATAATAAACAAAAAAATTTGTTCTACCCAATTTGACACATTTTACAAGATAAATAAGTAAGTAATATTAAATAATAAATTAAATAACGAATTTTTAACGATGAAAAAAAAAACTGCCGGGATGGAGAATCGAACTTTGGACCTTTGAGTTGACAGGCGAACAACTTACCGACTGCGCCACAAAGTACTACTTACGGAAGCTGATCCGAATCGTCTTCATATGTTACATTACATTGATAATTGTACAATTCATTTATTTTATCTACATTTTCAAAATAACATCCACAATTAGAAAAGTAATAGATTTATAATCATTTAAAGTATTAATTGAAATTATTGAGATTGCAATTACATTTTTTATGGCGACCCGAGAGTCTTCTTTGGCTACAGAATTGCAGCTTTGCAGGTTATGTGCTCTTTCGAATGTGGCTCACGAGCACGCTCAGCACCGTGCATTTCTATCTATATCCGAAAAATTACCCTAGAGGCTTGTAAAGTCTGTCAGCCGTACAGAAGTAAAATTTGTGAATTCTCATTTTTATCATACTATTTAGCAATTTTTCCAATTTTTTTGTTTGTAACATTTCTTATGAAAAACAGTAGGTAAGCTAGGAGAGTTCTGCCCCCCCCCACCACTCGGCCACCGGCCGCCCTGTGCAGCGCTCTGATAGGTTGAAAGGGGGGAGGTGAGGCTCCGCCCACTTTCGAGAAGCTTCCATATGTAATGACGTCATCGAATAAAATTTATCCGTATTTTATTGTCACATTTTTGCATGACGGTCAAATGTTTATTTACGAGCGACCCGGGCGGCGGGCGGCGGGCGGCGGCGGCGGCGCGGGCGGCGGGCGGCGCGCGCGCGGGGCCTAGCACCTTACCGCGGGGATGAGCTGAATCGACGCGGTGACAAGCTGGACGACCGCGGGGATGAGCATATTACCGCGGTGGCTAGCTGATTTCCGCGGGCATTAGCATACGCCGCGTGTAAGTATATTTACCGCGTTGATGAGCTGACTTTCGCGGGCATTAGTCTATCGTCGCTGGTAAGATATTTACCGCGCGTTTATTTTTCGAGGTGGCCTGCATTTTGATGTGACTAACTCAGTAAGTGTATTTCGGCTATAGCATGCTGAACTATCGCATCTCTTTGTTGTTCCGATATTCGTAGTTGCCTTATCGCTATTAATTCTAAGAACTCCAGAGTATTTCAATTGCGTTCTCCTTGCAATCGTTTCCTGACAACGACCCACAAAACTTAATAGTATTTCATAGAATTTTACCCGGTAAATCGAAATACTGTTTTAGTTAACTGCATATACAAACGATAAGCGTGACGGCATCGATGGAAACCTTAGATATAACAATTATGAAGTGGGTCCATACAAAGGAGGCAAGACGAAAAGTATTTCACTCTTGCCAGCAACCGCTACACGGGCGACGTCATCACATGTTGTGCAGGTTGAAACGTGCCTTCCGGTATGAGTATTTTGTGGCCATTAGTCTATCGTCGCTGGTAAGATATTTGCCGCGAGAGAGCGAGTGAGAGCGAGGGCGGGAGAGCGAGAGAGAGCGAGAGCGAGGGCGAGAGAGAGAGCGAGAGAGAGCGAGGGCGGGAGAGCGAGAGAGAGAGCGAGGGCGAGAAGGAGAGACAGCGAGAGAGCGAGGGCGAGAGAGTTTTCGAAGTGGCCTGCATGTATGATGTGACTCTAACTCAGTAAGTATATTTCGGCTATATCATGCTGAACTGTAAGCCCGGCTGGCCCGACACAAAACATGATGTATAGTTTTTATCTCGATTGTGCTTCTCGACTTTCATGCGTCAATAGGGTCGTATTTTACAACGTTGACCCATGCACGTATGTGCGCGTGCACGTTTGACGAATCGTCGTTCCTTTACACATCTGGAGTACGTGTATAGTGCCGCTATTCTTTTCGATGCCCACCCTTTTTAATAAGACGTGTATTTTGAATCTCAGTAATGTTTCGAAGAAAATGTGCTCACGGGGTGGACGCTGACGCAAACTTCGACGAGATGCTACACAGCATCGCGTGCTGTGCTGTTTGAAACGAAAAAAGCTAAAGGTGTGAAAAGTGGAGTTGTCAGCAAAACCATCAATTTCGACGACTATCATCAGTGTTTACTAAATTCAACTACACAATACAGAAATCAGTATATCATACAGTCTAAAGCTCATGTAGTGCGTACTGTGAAACAAAATTAGCTCTAAGTCCACATGACAATAAGAGATATCTCATACCAAATGAAACAGATACTCTACCGTGGGGGCATTATAAAATATATAAAATAGATGAAGATTGATTGTATGTATGTATATAATCAACTTTCATGATATATATATACACACACACACACACACACACACACACACACACACACACACACACACACACACTATATATACTATATATATACTATATATATACTATATATACTATATATATATATACTATATATATACTATATATATACTATATATACTATATATATACTATATATATACTATATATACTATATATATATACTATATATACTATATATACTATATATATATATATATATATATATATATATATATATATATATATATATATACTATATATACTATATATATATATATACACACACACTGCTATGACGGCAGTGAAATGCGGCGTCTGCGAACGCATGTAAATGTACGTGTGTGTGTCTGTGTGTGTGTAACCTTTAGTTTGTATCGTGTATGAGTTTAATTTTCCTGGAACAAAAAAAAAAATTCTTTAAAATTTATGTATTCATAGTTTGTAAGTTTTTGCGTATTCATACTTGTATTTTTACTATGTAAGTTTGTTTTTTTTTTCTTAATAATAATCTGATCGATTGATTAAAATTTTTTACCAAAATAACTGTTATCATTTATTGACCTCACACTCTTCCAGTAAATTATCCAATTCTCTGTTTCCTTGAAAAAATAATAGTAGTTTCATTTTTGTTCACATGCGTGTTATATACTATATATACTATATATACTATATATATACTATATATATATATATATATATATATATATATACTATATATACTATATATACTATATATATATACTATATATACTATATATATATACTATATGTACTATATATATACTATATATATATACTATATATATAGTATACATAGTATATATATATATATATAGTATATATATATATATATATAGTATATATAGTATATATATATAGTATATATATAGTATATATAGTATATATATAGTATATATAGTATATATATATATATATATAGTATATATAGTATATATATATAGTATATATATAGTATATATATAGTATATATATAGTATATATAGTATATATATATACACTGCTATGACGGCAGTGAAATGCGAACGCATGTAAATGTACGTGTGTGTGTGTCTGTGTGTGCGTAACCTTTAGTTTGTATCGTGTATGAGTTTAATTTTCCTGGAACAAAAAAAATTCTTTAAAATTTATGTATTCATAGTTTGTAAGTTTTTGCGTATTCATACTTGTATTTTTACTATGTAAGTTTGTTTTTTTTTCTTAATAATAATCTGATCGATTGATTAAAATTTTTTACCAAAATAACTGTTATCATTTATTTACCTTACACTCTTCCAGTAAATTATCCAATCCTCTGCTTCCTTGAAAAAATAATAGTAGTTTCATTTTTGTTCACATGCGTGTTATATATATATATATATATATATATATATATATATATATATATATATATATAATCATATAAACATGGACTTATGCTGACACCAATGTATAAGACCACGTGACCTGTCTGCATAAGTGTAGTACCGTTTATACAAGTGTCTGCACAAGTCTAGCGTGACTAAAGAAATAATCTCTCTACTTATGCTGACGTCTGCATAAGTCGGTCTCTGTCTGCATAAGTCTATTTAAATTTCGGAAAGTGTCTGCATAACTAGCGTTTCATATATTTATATATATATATATATATATATATATATATATATATATATATATATATATATATATATATATATATATATATATATATATATATATATATATATATATATATATATATATATATATATATATACACACACTATATATACTGTATATATACTATATATATACTATATAATACTATATATACTATATATATACTATATATATATATATATATATATATATATATAGTATATATATACTATATATATATACTATATATACTATATATACTATATATATATATATACTATATATACTATATATATACTATATATACTATATATATACTATATATACTATATATACTATGTATACTATATATAGTATATATAGTATATATAGTATATATATAGTATATATATATATATATACACTGCTATGACGGCAGTGAAATGCGGCGTCTGCGAACGCATGTAAATGTACGTGTGTGTGTGTCTGTGTGTGTGTAACCTTTAGTTTGTATCGTGTATGAGTTTAATTTTCCTGGAACAAAAAAATTCTTTAAAATTTATATATAGTATATATATATATAGTATATATAGTATATATATAGTATATATAGTATATATATATAGTATATACAGTATATATATAGTATATATATAGTATATATAGTATTATATAGTATATATATAGTATATATACAGTATATATATATAGTATATATATATATATATATATATAACACGCATGTGAACAAAAATGAAACTACTATTATTTTTTCAAGGAAACAGAGGATTGGATAATTTACTGGAAGAGTGTGAGGTCAATAAATGATAACAGCTATTTTGGTAAAAAATTTTAATCAATCGATCAGATTATTATTAAGAAAAAAAAACAAACTTACATAGTAAAAATACAAGTATGAATACGCAAAAACTTACAAACTATGAATACATAAATTTTAAAGAATTTTTTTTGTTCCAGGAAAATTAAACTCATACACGATACAAACTAAAGGTTACACACACACAGACACACACACACGTACATTTACATGCGTTCGCAGACGCCGCATTTCACTGCCGTCATAGCAGTGTATATATATATATATATATATATACTATATAGTATATAGTATATATATATATATATACACTGCTATGAAGGCAGTGAAATGAGAGATATATATATATATATATACTATATATATATATATATATATATATATATATACTATATATATATATACTATATATATATATATATATATATATATACTATATATATATATATATATATATATATATATATATATATATATATATATATATATATATATATATATATATATATATATATATATATATATATATATATATACTATATATATATATATATATATATATATATATATATATATATATATATATATATATATAGTATATATATATATATATATATATATATATAGTATATATATATATATATATATATATATATATATATATATATATAGTATATATATAGTATATATATATATATATATATATATATATATATATATATATATATATATATATATATATATATATATATATATATATATATATATATATATATATATATATATATATATATATATAGTATATATATATATATATATAGTATATATATATATATGCTATATATATAGTGATATATGCGAATATATATATATATATATATATGTGCCTATATATATTATATATATATATATATATATATATATATATATATATATATATATATATATATATATATATATATATTTATATATTACAGTATATTATATATATATAGTATATTATATATATATATAGTATACTAGTATATATATATATATATATATATATATATATATAGATGCATATATATATATATATATATAATATAACTACAGTATATATATAGTATATATATATATATATATATATATATATAGTATAGCATATATATATTATGACGGCAGTGAAATGCGATACGCATGTAAATGTACGTGTGTGTGTGCCTGTGTGTGCGTAACCTTTAGTTTGTATCGTGTATGAGTTTTATATATATATATATACAGTGCATCTATATATATATATATATATATATACTTACTATATATATATATATATATATTATAATATATATATAGATTATATTATAATATACTATATATATATATATGATATATACTATTAAAATTACAAACTATATACAGTCATTTTTTAATTACCTCACAATATTAGTTTCCAGTAAAATGAAACTCATACACGATACAAACTAAAATTACATGCACAAGGCAGTTTACATTACATTTTACATATATATATATACTTTATATATATATATATATATATATATATATATATATATATATATATATATATATATATATATGTATATATATATATATATATATATATATATATATATATATATATATATACATATATATATATATATATATATATATATATATATATATATATATATATATATATATATATACTAATAATAATATATACATATATAACAATACTATTATATTATATATAGGAATATAGATATATATATATATACTGGAATATATGATATAAATAATATGATAACAGTTATATATTACAATGTAAAATTTTAATCAATATCATATATATAGTATATATAAATATATATATATAACTTATATATATGTATACATATATAATATATATAAAACTTACAAACTATGAATACATAAATTTTAAAGAATTTATTTTGTTCCCGGAAAATGATAACTCATACACGCATGTGAATTTATGCAAATAAATGAATTTGTGTTTTTTGCGTACATTCATATTACTATGTAAGTTGGTTTTTTTATATTAATAATAATCTATATTGATATAAATATTTTACCAAAAATAACTGTTATCATTTATTTATTCACATTTTTCCATAGTAAATTATCCAATCCTCAACAATAGTAGCATTTTTGTTCACATGCGTGTTATATATAGTATATATAGTATATATATATATATATATATATATATATATATATAACACGCATGTGAACAAAAATGAAACTACTATTGTTTTTTCTAGGAAGCAGAGGATTGGATAATTTACTGGAAGAGTGTGAGGTAAATAAATGATAACAGTTATTTTGGTAAAAAATTTTAATCAATCGATCAGATTATTATTAAGAAAAAAAAAAACCAACTTACATAGTAAAAATACAAGTATGAATACGCAAAAACTTACAAACTATGAATACATAAATTTTAAAGAATTTTTTTTGTTCCCGGAAAATGAAACTCATACACGATACAAACTAAAGGTTACGCACACACAGGCACACACACACACGTACATTTACATGCGTTCGCATTTCACTGCCGTCATAGCAGTGTATATATATATATATATATATATACTATATATACTATATATATACTATATATATACTATATATATACTATATATATACTATATATATATATATATATATATATATACTATACTATATATATATATATATATATACTATATATACTATATATATATATATATATATATATATATATATATATATATATATATATACTATATATATATATATACTATATATATACTATATATATATATATACTATATATATATATATATACTATATATACTATATATATACTATATATATACTATATATATATATATACTATATATATATATATATATACTATATATATAGTATATATATATATATATATAGTATATATATATATATATATATATATATATAGTATATATATATAGTATATATAGTATATATAGTATATATATATATATATATATATATATATATAGTATATATATATATATATAGTATATATATATATATATATATATCGCATTTCACTGCCTTCATAGCAGTGTATATATATATATATATATATATACTATATATATATATATATATATATATATATATATACACTGCTATGACGGCAGTGAAATGCGGCGTCTGCGAACGCATGTAAATGTACGTGTGTGTGTGTCTGTGTGTGTGTAACCTTTAGTTTGTATCGTGTATGAGTTTAATTTTCCTGGAACAAAAAAAATTCTTTAAAATTTATGTATTCATAGTTTGTAAGTTTTTGCGTATTCATACTTGTATTTTTACTATGTAAGTTTGTTTTTTTTCTTAATAATAATCTGATCGATTGATTAAAATTTTTTACCAAAATAGCTGTTATCATTTATTGACCTCACACTCTTCCAGTAAATTATCCAATCCTCTGTTTCCTTGAAAAAATAATAGTAGTTTCATTTTTGTTCACATGCGTGTTATATATATATATATATATATACTATATATATATACTGTATATATACTATATATATACTATATAATACTATATATACTATATATATACTATATATATACTGTATATACTATATATACTATATATATACTATATATACTATATATATACTATATATACTATATATATATATACTATATATAAATTTTAAAGAATTTTTTTGTTCCAGGAAAATTAAACTCATACACGATACAAACTAAAGGTTACACACACACAGACACACACACACGTACATTTACATGCGTTCGCAGACGCCGCATTTCACTGCCGTCATAGCAGTGTATATATATATATACTATATATATATATATACTATATATACTATATATACTATATACTATATATAGTATACATATATATATATATAGTATATATAGTATATATATAGTATATATAGTATATATATAGTATATATAGTATATATAGTATATATAGTATATATAGTATATATAGTATATATATATAGTATATATATACTATATATATATATATATATATATATATAGTATATATATAGTATATATATAGTATATATAGTATTATATAGTATATATATAGTATATATACAGTATATATAGTGTGTGTATATATATATATATATATATATATATATATATATATATATATATATATATATATATATATATATATATATATATATATATATATATATATATATATATATATATATATATATATATATATATATATATATATACTAGTAAGTTTGAGGAGCTCAACCCCGGTCGGTCAGAGTGGCTAAAGAAATAATAACCCTCAGGTTACCGACTCTAGACAAATAGACTCTAGAAAACCCCTCAAACTTCCGCTCGGATGCTGAATATATAGATTGGAAGTTTGAGGAGGCTCCTCAAACTTCCCATAACCCCTCAAACTTCCAAGCGGGTGCTGAATATAATCCTCAAACTTCCAGAATTTCATATTTATATATATATATATATATATATATATATATATATATATATATATATTTATATATATATATATATATATATATATATATATATATATATATATATATATATATGAAACGCTAGTTATGCAGACACTTTCCGAAATTTAAATAGACTTATGCAGACAGAGACCGACTTATGCAGACGTCAGCATAAGTAGAGAGATTATTTCTTTAGTCACGCTAGACTTGTGCAGACACTTGTATAAACGGTACTACACTTATGCAGACAGGTCACGTGGTCTTATACATTGGTGTCAGCATAAGTCCATGTTTATATGATTATATATATATATATATATATATATATATATATATATAACACGCATGTGAACATAAATGAAACTACTATTATTTTTTCAAGGAAGCAGAGGATTGGATAATTTACTGGAAGAGTGTAAGGTAAATAAATGATAACAGTTATTTTGGTAAAAAATTTTAATCAATCGATCAGATTATTATTAAGAAAAAAAAAACAAACTTACATAGTAAAAATACAAGTATGAATACGCAAAAACTTACAAACTATGAATACATAAATTTTAAAGAATTTTTTTTGTTCCAGGAAAATTAAACTCATACACGATACAAACTAAAGGTTACGCACACACAGACACACACACACGTACATTTACATGCGTTCGCATTTCACTGCCGTCATAGCAGTGTATATATATATACTATATATACTATATATATACTATATATATACTATATATATACTATATATATATACTATATATACTATATATATATACTATATATACTATATATACTATATATACTATATATATACTATATATATATACTATATATACTATATATACTATATATACTATATATACTATATATATACTATGTATACTATATATATATAGTATATATATATAGCTATATACATAGACATATATAGTATATATATATATATATATAGTATATATATATAGTATATATAGTATATATAGTATATATAGTATATATAATATATATATAGTATATATATAGTATATATAGTATATATAGTATATAACACGCATGTGAACAAAAATGAAACTACTATTATTTTTTCAAGGAAACAGAGAATTGGATAATTTACTGGAAGAGTGTGAGGTCAATAAATGATAACAGTTATTTTGGTAAAAAATTTTAATCAATCGATCAGATTATTATTAAGAAAAAAAAAACAAACTTACATAGTAAAAATACAAGTATGAATACGCAAAAACTTACAAACTATGAATACATAAATTTTAAAGAATTTTTTTTTTGTTCCAGGAAAATTAAACTCATACACGATACAAACTAAAGGTTAACTACACACACACAGACACACACACGTACATTTACATGCGTTCGCAGACGCCGCATTTCACTGCCGTCATAGCAGTGTGTGTGTATATATATATATATAGTATATATAGTATATATAGTATATATAGTATATATAGTATATATAGTATATATAGTATATATAGCATATATATATAGTATATATAGTATATATAGTATATATATATAGTATATATATAGTATATATATAGTATATATATAGTATATATAGTATATATATAGTATATATATAGTATATATATAGTATATATAGTATATATATAGTATATATATAGTATATATAGTGTGTGTGTGTGTGTGTGTGTGTGTGTGTGTGTGTGTGTGTGTGTGTGTGTGTGTGTGTGTATATATATCATGAAAGTTGATTATATACATACATACAATCAATCTTCATCTATTTTATATATTTTATAATGCCCCCACGGTAGAGTATCTGTTTCATTTGGTATGAGATATCTCTTATTGTCATGTGGACTTAGAGCTAATTTTGTTTCACAGTACGCACTACATGAGCTTTAGACTGTATGATATACTGATTTCTGTATTGTGTAGTTGAATTTAGTAAACACTGATGATAGTCGTCGAAATTGATGGTTTTGCTGACAACTCCACTTTTCACACCTTTAGCTTTTTTCGTTTCAAACAGCACAGCACGCGATGCTGTGTAGCATCTCGTCGAAGTTTGCGTCAGCGTCCACCCCGTGAGCACATTTTCTTCGAAACATTACTGAGATTCAAAATACACGTCTTATTAAAAAGGGTGGGCATCGAAAAGAATAGCGGCACTATACACGTACTCCAGATGTGTAAAGGAACGACGATTCGTCAAACGTGCACGCGCACATACGTGCATGGGTCAACGTTGTAAAATACGACCCTATTGACGCATGAAAGTCGAGAAGCACAATCGAGATAAAAACTATACATCATGTTTTGTGTCGGGCCAGCCGGGCTTACAGTTCAGCATGATATAGCCGAAATATACTTACTGAGTTAGAGTCACATCATACATGCAGGCCACTTCGAAAACTCTCTCGCCCTCGCTCTCTCTCGCTCTCTCTCTCTCGCCCTCGCTCTCTCTCTCGCTCTCCCGCCCTCGCTCTCTCTCGCTCTCTCTCGCCCTCGCCCTCGCTCTCTCTCGCTCTCCCGCCCTCGCTCTCACTCGCTCTCTCGCGGCAAATATCTTACCAGCGACGATAGACTAATGGCCACAAAATACTCATACCGGAAGGCACGTTTCAACCTGCACAACATGTGATGACGTCGCCCGTGTAGCGGTTGCTGGCAAGAGTGAAATACTTTTCGTCTTGCCTCCTTTGTATGGACCCACTTCATAATTGTTATATCTAAGGTTTCCATCGATGCCGTCACGCTTATCGTTTGTATATGCAGTTAACTAAAACAGTATTTCGATTTACCGGGTAAAATTCTATGAAATACTATTAAGTTTTGTGGGTCGTTGTCAGGAAACGATTGCAAGGAGAACGCAATTGAAATACTCTGGAGTTCTTAGAATTAATAGCGATAAGGCAACTACGAATATCGGAACAACAAAGAGATGCGATAGTTCAGCATGCTATAGCCGAAATACACTTACTGAGTTAGTCACATCAAAATGCAGGCCACCTCGAAAAATAAACGCGCGGTAAATATCTTACCAGCGACGATAGACTAATGCCCGCGAAAGTCAGCTCATCAACGCGGTAAATATACTTACACGCGGCGTATGCTAATGCCCGCGGAAATCAGCTAGCCACCGCGGTAATATGCTCATCCCCGCGGTCGTCCAGCTTGTCACCGCGTCGATTCAGCTCATCCCCGCGGTAAGGTGCTAGGCCCCGCGCGCGCGCCGCCCGCCGCCCGCGCCGCCGCCGCCGCCCGCCGCCCGCCGCCCGGGTCGCTCGTAAATAAACATTTGACCGTCATGCAAAAATGTGACAATAAAATACGGATAAATTTTATTCGATGACGTCATTACATATGGAAGCTTCTCGAAAGTGGGCGGAGCCTCACCTCCCCCCTTTCAACCTATCAGAGCGCTGCACAGGGCGGCCGGTGGCCGAGTGGTGGGGGGGGGCAGAACTCTCCTAGCTTACCTACTAAAAACACTAAAAATTATTATAAGTATAATAAATAGGTCACTTGTGACAGTTTGTGGTCGGCTTCCGCGCGTAGTATGGTAATTTTTATTGGGCGCTCTTATAATCTTTCCACTAATTTTTTCTCAGTATAACAGTCTTAGAAAATGGGATTGTGATACCTGGCCCAAGCTCGATCCATGAAAATCCCATTTTATCAACTTTACTTACTGCGTGTTTAGAAGCAAAAAGAATTGCCTGCATCTTGTAGGGGTTGAGACAAAGGCCAGATTTCATCGCCCAGAGAGAGAGAGAGAGAGAGAGAGAGAGACCTCTTTGGCAACTGAAGAGAGCTTGGAAATATCCTCGTGAATTTGATTTTGCGATACTTGAATGTATATCTGTAGGTCTTCGGCATAGAGAACGTGTCCAGTACCGTTAGCCTCAAAGAGTTCGTGTACGTCGTTGTTGTATAAGCAGAACAATAGTGGGCCCAGCACCGAGCCCTGTGGAACACCCAAGTTGGTCGTAACCCACTGCGAGGTTTCCGACTTAGCCACTACTTGCTGTTTTCTAGCTAACTAGAATTTTTCAACCTTTTGTAAATAGTATAAATAAGCCATTTAAACTAATTCCCACGACTTACGAGTTTGTTATAAACCCTCGCACAATCTGGGGAATCTTTGATCCGGGCAATTTCATCTACTTGATCTAGGAAAGTGCGACGCAACCAGTTGGAGCTTGCTGTGCTAGTACGAGATAAAATGGTTGTTATTGACTTATTTGATTGGTCTATATATAATAGGCGCCAAAATCTAATATGTTTGAATTTTCAAGATCGAATTCTCGAGTTTGAGTATTTAAAACTGAATAATTAAAATAGTATAAGAAAAATTTCATTATTCTATTTCTTAAAATTACGTTATTATCGAGTAATATAAATTAATTGAAACAAACTTTTAAATTGCAAATAACAAACTTGATCATGTTCATAACCTTAAAAAAAATAATAATAATACGCGCGAAGCGCGTTGAATATAGCTAGTGGATATAAATTACGCATGTCATCAATATAATATGCAATTGATTGTTGATCATAATTACATGATAATTATATTCGAGCCCCAATGTAACATCGAGCTGACATTATTAACTGAAATGTGCTCTAAACAAAATCTGATTATAATTACGTATATTATTGTTGTTGATGTAGCTAATGGCCGTCCTGCCCAATGGTAGGTGCTGATTGAATTAACACGAAATTTTTTCGTAAATATCAACGTTCCGGATACTTTTCTATGTCCCTTATCTAGATTTTTTATTCTCATACAGATAAAAATTACAATAAAGCGAAATAAATTAGCGAAATAATGAAACAGTTTATTTGTCTTAAAATCAAATGTCATGGAAATCGCAAGAAGCTTGCACGGATTGCGTATATTGTCGTGTAAATGCTACTCATTATGGCTTTTACATCAAAATAAAACTTGGTAATCGTTGCATACTGATGGATTTTTAATTACTACGATCTAAGATCGGTATCTCGGAAACCGTATATCACTGAATACGGACTCACAAGGAGAGTGCACACCTACAGGAGATGGATTTTAACGGGCTTTTTAAAGTCGATTTCTGCTGTCTAAAAATGTACCCTAGTGCTTACAATTCCATCAAATGGACCCTTTTTCATGGGATATGAGCAATCTAATCTCAAATATGCTATATTTCCTTCAAAAATGATGTCTCTTCTGTTGACTGTCATTTTGCAAGTATTTATAATACTAAAACGAGCAAAAAAGATTGTAAAAGTGGAGAGGAAAAGCTAAAGTTTAAGCTTTGTTTCGTTCGTTAAAAAATATTAATTTTTCAGAATATTACAAGCAATCAAACTTTGGTAGAAATTGGCTCTATTTAAAATGGGCAAAAAGTCAATAAATGGCCATAAAAAATGGCTAGTTTCCAGATCGTGGTGAAACACTTTTTGCGATCATCCTCTCCCATATGGAATGACCATAGCCTCCAAATTTTTTAACTTAATTTCCGTAGTAATTTGCTCTTGTACTTTAAAATATTTCCTTGCAACAGATAGTTTATCACGACGTTAACAATAATCTTAATAACCGTTAACTCTCTCACCAGAATGGATGACCTATTATTGGGTTTTTTCTTATTATTAAAAAATGACGTGATTGCGTCATGCCTTTGCCAGTTTCATTAGCTTAAAACTAGCTAAAAAGTATCTTTTTTCGATCACACGTCATTTTTGACACCAATAACGTCCACCGGGGAAGATAGCAGGAGACAATGGTTAAAAATACGACACATTAAATCGTTTAAAAAGAAGACAAATTTTTATGGAATTGTAAGAACTGGGCTTCATTTTCTGATACAAGAAATCATTCAAAATAAGGTTAGAATCTCTTTTTTCTTTGTTTTTTCTAAGCTGATATACAAGATAATTTGAACTATTTCAATGATTCAAAATGAGATAAGTATTGGCTTTCAAAATGGTTCGTACTCAGTTGCAGCCTTTATGTGTGTCAATTCATTTAGTAATCAATCTTAAATTATTTGAATATTTAATGCGAATCTCTTATAAATCATTCTATATTATCTTTTTCATAATTTTTTTTAAGTCGGCAATTACTAAACAATCAATGAAAAAAAGTAAAGCAGATTATCTATTTTTCATGCCCTGAAAACAATGTACTTACCGTCACTATTAAACTTTCAAAGAAGATAATGATATTCCGCTGAATAATTGAAAAGGGCTTACCTAATTAAATATTCAAAAGGATGCGCGGCGAAATTTGCATGCGATTGCCCCCATAAATAGCGAAAAAATTGGATGTTAATAGCCTTAGGTGAGCACTCTCTTACCTCCTTCCCCGCGTAAAAAATTATTTACGGCCTTTTTTATTAAATTTCGAACAGCTCGCGCGCAAAAAAAGACTCCCCGCCAGACGTTTTTTACGACCCGAGTTGTCCCCCTCCCCCCACGCGACCTCGAACCGCCAAAAATTTATGTCTATAATAATAGACACACTTCGCCGCGGTGACGGCAGCAGCAGTCATCTCTCGAAGAAAGCGATTTTGCAATCTTAATAATAGTTCGAGCAGCCGCGCGTAATGGATAATACATACATATATATCCCCACGCGAGCGAGGGTTCAAACTGTGCTTAGAGTTTTCGAGGACTTTACGGATCCAATAAGCGGCGGGCGGTGCCGCGAATATATGAATTTCAATGGGGATCGCTGGAGAGGGAGGGAGAGAGGCATTACAACATCGCTCGCGATTCTTTAGCGCGGAAAATCCGATAAAGGAGCGCGCGCGCGCGCGGATTAACCGATCGGGCAGCGTATAGTGAGGCTGCGCTCAGCGCGTTCTTGGTCGCAGCGAAGCATGACGGGAATTTGGCGAATTCGCGAATCGCTGCTCTCGCGTGCCCGGGGTCGCTGTTATTGCGAAAGGCTGTGGTATCTGGTTACGAGACGGGGTTTGGGTAATATTATAGGCGTGATTTTGCTGTATTTTTGTATTGGAGGAGGTGAAAATGTCTGGTGTGGGGATTCAGTTTTGAAGAGTGCAGGAGAAATTTGTTAATACACAGATTTATGTGAGAGAAATAGGCTTGAGAGAGATATTTTCTTACTTTTGTGATGTATTATGCGTTATTGGCGGTGCATAATATAATATTTGAAGACCCTTTCACGAAAAAAGATTGGCTTGAGTAACCGAAAAATTGGTTACTAGAACCAATACGAATTGGTAAAACAATACAGAATCAAAAGTGATAGTATAACCAACGTGATTGGTAGAAAATAGTACATAATCATCGTAACCATTTTATCTGATGGGTTTTTGATACAACTACTTGGTACATATAATTGGTAGCAATAATTTGAAAGTTAATAACAATATCCAAATCTACATTGACTACTTTTACTCTTGAAGAAACCAATTTTTGGTCGAAGTAACTGTGAAGAATGCTCACAGAAAAATGTTATTTAAAAAATATTATTAAAATGGGTTTTGTAACTATCTTTATTGGTATAGCTTTGAATAACGATAGATTATTTAGTGCGTAACAATATAAAAATGATTGGCAGAACACGTACTTGTTTGTTAATCTAACTTATATTCGTTTTTGTTCTGTGCTTTTTAATCAATCGGTTGGTTGGGATATTAAATCATTTCTTTCCGTGTTTAACAACGTCGACTTTAGAAAGTTTTTCTAATACAAGATTTTTTAATAGAAAAATGATTTATTTTGTAAAAGCTTGTATATAGATAAATATATTTGAAAATAATATGAAATATTCAATCCAGCAGAAAATTGTGAAATTCTTCCAATGTTATTTTAGTTTTTATTTCAATTCGAACGTATAAGCTTTATTATTAAAATAATCAAAATGAAATCGTAGAATTCCAAAAATATACCGTCCGGAAAAGAAAAAATTCATTTTAAAACTCTTATCGATATTTCAATATACAATTTAAAAAGTCATATTAAAATATTATCCGAATTTAAAACGACATTGAAGTGGTATTATCATATAAAACAATACAATGAACGATATCGTAACACTGAAATTTTCAATTTTTCGCGTAATAAAATGGATGAAAGATTCGCAACAGTATCATCGCGGGAAATCACTCTCCACGAATGCAAATAAAATTTTCAGCTTCCGCATTGTATTTCTTTTGTAAATCAAGCCTCCGAAAAAGACGTTCAAACAATACTGCCTTTTTACTCCTCCTCTCTAAATCCCAAACGCCTTTTACGCAAGCGCATTGAAAGGCCATCGCATGATTTACTACGGAAAATCATTGTCGTATTTCCCGGCTTACAACGCTCATAAAAAACGCCCGTCTGCGCGCCATTCTCCTCCCGAGAAATCGATGAAGCTTTCTCTTTCTCTCTTTCCCTTTTCGGTGCGTCTCCGCTTTTCCTCTACTTTTTTTTTTCTTTTTTTTTATATGCGCTGATAATAACCTCCGCGCGATGTCCCCGTAATACCTCGGGAAATTCCTGCGCCGGATTTCCCCGATGGAAGCTATGAAAGCTATCGCGCGTATTTAAATTCCTCGTCCCGCGTAATTAGTGGCCGCGCCGCTTCTCCTTCGCTCCTTTATTTGTCGACGTGCGCGAGCTCAACTTCCGCGCAATAACAAATTCCTGCACGGCAGCTTTTTCCTGGATGCTCGTTGGCTTTCTCTCTCTCTCTCTCCCTCTCTCTCTCGGCGGCCTTTTGTCCGCTGTTTTCCTTCTGCGAAAATTTTTTATCCACGTTGTTTTCGATGCACTGTGATTTGGATTGTGTGCTGTTAAGCCATGTACTCTGATTTTCGTTGTTTTCTAGTTGTTGTTTGCCAATGCTGCATGTTTTAGGGCTTTTGTAACGAACGGATTTTGCTAGGTATGGCTTTAATTTCCATTCGGTACAGAAAATAAATGGGGATATTGGAAAGCATTGTATTGTAAATTTTTGTTTTCAAATGTATCGTATTTTAAAGGAGTATTAAACATCTAGAATCTTTTTTTATGAAGTCGGCGCCCCAAATTTCATATTGTTTTCAAACTTTAAATTCGTTATAAATAAATGAAATTATAATGATGGTATAGTAAGAATCCATATTGGTAGTTTATATATATTTCATATAGTGTGAAATGTTGGCTTTTATTTATACAATAAATAAAGGATGTGAAGTCACGAAATCGGATTTCAAAATAAAACAAGAATTTCACCCGTTCGGATAAATTTGTATATTTATTGAAAGGTAAATTATTTACTTAGGAAATTTTAATAAACAATATCCACTTATTAATAAATCTTTTAACAGTATAGCACTACCTTCAAACTAATACTTATTATTACGAATTTTTCGTAGATATAAATATTTTGTAAAATATTTAATTAATATTCTTCATAATCACTACAACCTATGAAATACTGAAATATCAGATTCGCAAACATTCACAAAGTAAAAAAAAATTATTGTTCGAAACTGCTATACATTCAAAATCAAGTTTTTGAACTCTATAACTACAAACAACCCTTTTCCATTTGTCGCAGAAAAGAAATGACTCGTGATGAGTAGGAAAAAGGTCACCGGTATTAGGTGGGACGGGATCTATACGTATTACTACCTGACTTATTATCGCATGTTCTAACCACTCCGCTCACTTCCTTGCTGGGTTATGCTTGCTCTTGGGATGTTCGCTGCTCGGAGAGAAATTCTTGCTCCGGTGCTCGCCTTAGTCAAAGATCGAGTGACGCTTCCTTTGTTCGTCGTTCACCGCCTTGTCCTCTGTCCTCCTACCCCTTCTTTGTGCAGAAAAGTGATCCAGGTGACTTTGGCTATAAAGGAATGTATATCTATATTATAAATTAATGTATGTATTCACGATTACGCATGTGTAGGTGCGGATGTGAGTATGTATAACACCTTTCTTAATTTTCCCTTTGACTTCGAATATTTTCGAATCTTTTTTCTATGATCACGCAGTACTTTGTAAAAATGAATAAGTGAAAAATCGCTCACTGATGCAAACAAGTGAAAAAAATTCTGAAACAGTCGAATAAATTTTTCACTGCGTAATAAGTGAACATTCTCTAAAGAGTTCGTCGATTTTTTCCACTTGTTTGGACCGATTTTTCACTTATTAATTTTTAGAGAATAGTTTGAAAAATAAAATATTTTGTAGCAGAATTTCTTTCACTTTATTTTTGTTGTTACTTTGTGAAATTCTAACCCATTGCAAGTGGTTCAATTTTCAAAGCCGATTGTCGCCAACAGTATTATTATATGAAACAAAAGCACAGCGTCAGATGAACGATAACCCAATAAAAACTAAAATATCTCACGTTTCTCAGGCACCTTATTTCTTCCATCACTAATATAACGCCAGTAAGCTCAATAATTGTAAAATAAATTAAATATTTTAATACCCAGCAACTCAGACTTTCATAATACTTAATGTTATGCATGAACAGCTACGATGCACTACATCGATTAAAAACATGCGCCCTGTGCGAGAAGCAATCTTATAACTCCAGTCGCACACAGCTTTTCGTCACGCGTACCTCATCGATTTAGCAATGAAACTAATTTTTGCTCCCCACAGTACTGCTCGGCGTTTTTCGCGTTCAGGAAGAAATTCCTGAACCACGGGGCCACGGGGGGAAAAAGAAGGACAATATATACATTTCCCCGCGAAAACGGGCGCACAATTTAATTCGCGCGTCACACCACAGCTCAATCTGTTTTCTCATCGTGGCGCCGCTTGTTGTTTAGTAATTTCGCGCGCGAGTTGTATACAGAGACTTTCCTATATATACACCGCGACCGACTACCTCCCCCGGCTTATTAGACAAAGTCGTCGCCGCCGCTGCGTGCGCGTAACGCCGCAAGAGAATATGATCCAGTAACGAGTTTTGTAATTGTCCCAATTATTGGGAAAATTGAGCATTCCTAGTTTTCCGCGCGCGGAAGCTGACGGTGCGGCGGTGGTTACGCGGGGTATTTGAAAATTGCAAGCGCCCCGTCGTCGCCAATCAATGTATGGTAATGCGTCTGCGAACCGAGTCGACGTATCGGGGTGGAGAATATTGCGGTTCGACTTCTCCTCGGGGCACGATGATGTTTTAATGCGGAGCCTAGTTTTCGGGCTCGGCGCGGAGCGGATTCTACAACGTTCGTCTTTGTCGGGAGTAAGGATGATTGCTGCTCAATAAGTTAAATGGTTAGGTTCTTGTTGGGAAAATCGATTTTCTTGCGCAGAGTGTATATAACTTTATAACGTTTCCATGCGCATATTCCTTGCGAAATGCTTTTCTTTTATTTTTGGAGGGGCACATAATTTAATTGATTTCTCTAAAAAGCTAGGTTCAAGTGATGCTAACTTAAAATCTACTCTACTCAATAAAGCCAATTGATCTATAGTTCAATCAAACAATTAATCTAGTCTATACAGGAAGAAAAGTATTATTGTGCTGAAAATTGCCATGCCTGATTGTAAAAGTGAGACAGCTCCGAATTATCAAAAGAAATTCCATAATTTATCGTAAAATTGCCATAAATTTATAGTAATTTTTACGACACAGGAAAATTTGCCATAAATTAATCGCAATTTTCACCATAAATTATGACAATTTTTTTTGTTATAATTCGAGCCTGTCCCACATTTACAATCGGACATGGTAATTTTTACTATAATATTTTTATCTCCGTGTACTACTACACACATTGCATTAACTTATAACACACACAATTCACTTACAGCAAACAATCAATCTCTCAAAATTCAATCCAAACCCTTTATCCCTTATATACTGTACCAATCGATAAACCTTCTTCTTCTTCTTCATCCCATAGCGCCGCGGCAACTAAAAACATCAAAGCCTCTACATTACCATTCACTCCTTTTCCCCCTCGCCGACGCAATAATACCACGCTCTCACAACGCCATTTACACACGTATATACTCCTATCCGACAACCCTCCGTCATATATATACCGGACCATATTATATAGTAATTTGATTTTCGCATAGCTGGCACAAGAGTCACCTGCGCGCGCGCGCCGTCGCATTGTTTGCCCTCCCCGCCCTTCCATTGTGTTTGTGTGTGTGTGTGTGTGTGTGTGTGTGTGTGTGTGTGTGTGGGTGTGTGTGTGGGTGTGGGTGTGTGTGTGGGTGTGTGTGTCTGTCGCTCTTTCGACATGCGAAACTCAAGCCCCGGGGCTACTTTTCCTCTGTCTACATGGCGCGCGCGCGGTAGCGACTGCCGTCGCCGCCACCCCCGCGGCGGTTTTGTTTATTTTATCGGACGGCGCGCGCGCAGAGAGTTAATTTGTTGTTCCAGGGAGTTTCGGCAATTATTCGGACGTCCGCATAGCCGCCTCGAAGGTAAATGGCGGTTTAATAGCGGAGCGGATAGCAACGACGTTGGTATAACCTGGCGTAAAAATTCGTGACGTTGACGTCTGGCTCTGTCCCTGTGTGTTTGGGCTAGAACGAACGTCATTGTTTCCGGGATAATGGGATGAAGTGGGAGGATTTTTTTATTGACGGGTGGAATCGTCGGGGTGGTATAGCTGGGTTGGGAATTGTCACGCTGTGCGCTGCTGGGTGTGTTTTCAGAGGAGTAGTTTGCCAGAGAAAAATGGGTTACTGTGAAATGAAGAGTCGGAGGTACACCTTGATAATATACCGTTTTTCTTTTTAGAAACGGATATTGTTCCAGTTTTCCAGATTTGCCCGTTTTGTATGGATTTAACTAGAAATCATTTCAAATCAATTTTCTCGAAGATTAATCATTTATTTTTTAAAAAACTCTCGCATTTACCCATTGCAAAACACAAACCAAAAACTGCAAAAACTCTTCAAAGCAAAAAACAATTAATCAAAGTTCGACCCAATATCAATATCCGACACGCGCTGGCTAAAAAAACTTCAAGCTCACAACACTTTGAAAAACCGCTTAATCATAATCCCTCCCCTCCAGCACACTTTCTAAGCCCATACTCCACGAGACCATATTTAATCTCGAATCTCATTACAGCAGTACCTAATTACAGCTGATTATCCGCCTCTCGCCATATACAAAACAAGCTCCTACCTTTACCGTTTTATCATCTCCTCCACGCACACACACACATACACACACATAAAGACGGTGTTATTATCCTCGCGCGCGCTTGCATCACATCACGAGCCAACAACAGCAACAACAACGCGAGCAAAACATCACGCGCGAATAAAACCCCCATGCAGCTCTCTCCGCTCTTGAGCTTCCGCAAAATTAATACCCGGCGAGAAGATCACCGCGGATCATTACCGCCTCTCTCCTTATCTAAGCTCCCTGTATATATACCACCACCGTGTACGCGCGCGATCTCCCTCTGCTTCAGTTATACAATATATTATATACGGCGCGCGTGCCCCCGCCGCGTAATTAAAGCCTCGCGCAGACGCGTAATCGCCCGTCGATTTTATAACCGATCGGCCGTCGCCATTGTGCCTCCTGAATTCCTGCCTCATCGTGTGCGCGTGTGTGCGTATATATTATGCCAGAGCTGAGGCGAGCGATAAATTTGATATGCCGACGTAACGGCTATAAACAGTGTATGTGTGTGTGTGTTGAGAGAGAGAGAGAGAGAGAGAGAGTAAACGTAGGTGTGAGGGACGTTTATCGAGAGGCAGGCCGCGTCGTCGTCGGCTCGCGTGTGCCCCTAGGACAACAGATTATGGAAGGAAGGAAGGCTTTGAATTAATGATTTGTTTAATGGCGCGAGGGAGCAGAGGAGGCCGAGAGATTTCGATGGAGGCGATAGCGCGTGGACCGTAGCGGGGATTTCGCGCGGAAAGAATGAGGGATGAGAGAGAGGCTTTTTTTCCTCGATATATATATATATATATATCTATATACACAGAAAGGTTAATGTTTCGGAGGGAATATGCTTGACATTATTCAGTGAATTATATGTTGCGTAAATATGTACTGTAATAATTTTTCAAAATGGAGGTACACACATACAGTTTATCGGCGAGTGAGTATCTGGAGTCTTGAAAAACACTTCTGCCGACGAGTTAGGTGTTATAAGACGCCAATAGTCATGTAATGACAATAAACCTTCGCGGAGAGGTTTGTATAGCATCGCATAATCATCATCTCACGTATAATAAAGGTACATCATCCATCTTCTGTCTGGAGGCTGTGGTCTATTGTCAGCAGTTGCGAGAAACATTCAATAATGATGATACAATAGAAATTTTATAAAGTAGCGCCACGATTGTTCTCGTATACATTATACCTATAGAATCGCATTATCCTCGTTGTCCACGTGCTCTCTGGTAGTGACAAGACCGTGCAATTACTTGATATAATCTCGTGTGTTGTGCTATCGGCCGTACATGTAGTTTTTAATGGGATGCTTGCGTTTTCAAAAGTTAAGGATCGACTTTTATGGGTAGTTTAAGTACAATTTACAATTTTAATCGATAAAGATATAAGATGGAAAGATGATCATTGGCTTTATTTGTAACAAAATTTACACAATTGGTACAATCATTAATTTATATACGCACGGAGAAAAATGGTGTAACAAAAATTACTATATTTATAGTAATCGTGGGACAGACTTAAATTATCATAAAATTTACTACAATTTATAATAAAAATTCCTATGTTTTGAGTAATTTTTACTATGTACATAGCAATTTTTACTATAAATTGTAGTAAATTTTATGATAATTCGAGTCTGTCCCAAAGTTCCTATCGAACATAGTAATTTTTCTTACATTTATAGTAAATTTTCCTAAACATTTCTCTCAGTGCGGTAATATACAATCATATTGTCACTCGAAATACGGAACGGAAAAAAAAAGTAATGTATCAACAGAAATCACAAGAAAAAAATACCACAAATGCGTATTCAGCCAGTCAGCGTAAATAACGATGATCCCATAAGCAACCGATAAAAAGAGCCCCGTAGTTTTGCGCGAAACTACAACGCCGATATATATAAATCCCCATAAACCAAAACTGCACGTACGATATTTTTTCCTCATAATCGCCCATCAAAGTCCAAAAATAAAACCGTACGCTTCACAAGAGCGAATTCCTCCTCTCTCTCAAAACCCAAATTACACCGCAATCACTCGCCCTTGTACAAACACTCCGCCATCATATACCTCTCTCGAAAAATCTCTCTGTATATCCCACGCATCTCTCCCCACCAAATAATTAAGACGAGCGCTCGATAAATAACATCTCCACACCGTCGCGCGACACACTACCATTATATACCCCTCGCGCGAGAGCGCAGCTCCCGACCTTACATATATTACGGGAGAGAGAGAGTCTCGAGCGATAAATTAGATATTGCAGAGCGCTGTCAGCGCGCGCGAGCGGCCGTAAACGCGCGATGTAAATCGCTCTCGCGCGCTCGGTTTATTGCGCTCGAGAGCGTGAGTGTGGATTAACGATGCAAGAGCGCGCTCAAGGTCAAGAAGTCGGTGGTTTTGTTGGGAGAGGTGGGGGTGGTGGCGATTGATGGGGGGAGAGTGGGAGGGGAGGTGGTGACGAGCAAGCGATGGCGTGTGACATTCTTGGTGACGAGAAAGAGAGAGGTTGCGGTTCGCCGGAGGTTTTTCGAGGGCACGGGTGTGATCTCTGGTTGAGAGGATGACATGATGCCGTGTTTCTTGGATCGGGATGATGCTCGGTTGTGGGTAAAGTCGTGTTGCTTTTTAAAATTGCAAAATTTTAACGAATTTTTTAATATAATGTTACTGGAAGCGTAAATGAGTTAATGTTTCGTTGAGAATTTTATTACGCACGTTAAGTATTTAAATTATTCTACGAACTGTTAAGATTATATCTGTGGCTTCGAGGAATAACGACTTAACCCACTTGTTCGTGTTTTCGATAAATCGACGTTTTAAAATTTCTGTCATGACACTTCATATGTAAGATCGAAATGTGCTAGATGAGTCATAACAATTTAGACATTTACAAAGGTATCGAATATCTTTCGAACCCCTCTGTCAGCTGCTAGAATACATTTTTGTTCTTTGTATATAAACAAAAAAAAACAATACAGTTAAGTCATTATTCCAGTAACTGTGCAGTTAAGTGGTTTAAATAACATAAATAACATATAGTTATTTCTACACTTAAAACATAGAATACAAATTCTTTTTTAAATATTCATACCCACGCATGCGCCTCCCAACGGAATATGCGTCAAGTCAACGGAATTCGGTAAACCGGATACCGAACGATACTCGGTTAGTGTTTATGTACACTCGCCCCATCGCCCAGCAATCAAAGCTGTTGTGTTACCTTCTATTATCTATTGCCTTTGATCTTTGTTGCTATAAAAATAGGTATGTTGTCATAATCTGTTTATTGTATAGTATTGACCTCAAAACGGTACTTTTAATTGAATATAAATATTCGATTAAGTGGGTTTTCCGGGCACAGGTGCAGTTAAGTGGTTATGCACTTAGATGACATTTGCTCTTTGAACGCGATTCAGATTTTCAGGCCAAGTCTACATGAAAAAGGGTAGTTAGAAGGTATAAATTCCGGTGCTAACTCAATTTTGACCCTCAAGTGGGTTAAGTCGTTATTCCTGGAAGCCACATATACACACACACACACACACAATTAAATTTTCCACTAACATCTCCATTAACAACATTCTTGTCCATAATATATTTTTAAAAGGGATTTTACTACATTTTACTACCTTGTTTCGCGTCGTTTCGTACTATTTTTAAAATCCTTAAAAAGTATATCGCAAAACAACAACGCGCCAATGCTGCAAGCTTACTTTCGCTCCAAAGTAAACAAAAATCCTGAAACAACAAGGAAAAAATTTGAAATTAAAACATTTATAGTAATGTTCACGTCAGTCTCCGGAGCTCGCGAGTGAACGTATAAAAATAATTAATCCAATTAAGACTCTTCCTCGCCGCGCAGCTCTAACTGATTTATCATACACGTATATAGATATATATGTATAAACGCGATGCGAAACCAGTTTCCTCGCGGCTCGAAAAATCGGCGACGCTTCGAAAGCCAGAATTTTTCCTTTCGTCCGGTGCAGCGCATTCTTCATTAAAACGTTTCGGTCTTGTTGCACATTTGCCCTCGCGATCGACGCGCCATAATTCAATTGCGACGCGCGTCGATTTTCGTCGGACGGCTCTTCAAATACGCTCTTTATTACATCGAAAACACACAACCTCTTTCTGTTACAAACTAAAAATATACATATAAGTATTTCTCGTGACTCAGCACTCACTTTGCTCGCTCGCTCGCGAGAGAAACTCGTCCCGCGCTGCAGTTTTAAACTCTAATGAACTCGGGAGTTCGAGGGCCGCGCGAATCCGAAGCGACGCGGGTAAAGTGAGAGAGTACAAAAGAGAAAAGGAAGAGAGGACTACTACTTCTCTCTCTCTCTCTGGCACCAAAAAGGCAACGGACAAAAAGACAGCGCGAGTAGTGACCAGCTTCTCCATTGTGACTTCTCTCTCTCTCTCTCTCTCTCCTCGCGATGAAATCTCATCTGTGCGGCAGGAAAAAAGGAGCAGGAGATTCTCCTCTCTCTCTCTCTCTCTCTCTCTCTCTCTCTCTCTCTCTCTCTCTCTCTCTCTCTCTCTCTCTCTCTCTCTCTCTCTCTCTCTCTCTCTCTCTCTCTCTCTCTCTCTCTCTCTCTCTCTCTCTCTCTCTCTCTCTCTCTCTCTCTCTCTCTCTCTCTCTCTCTCTCTCTCTCTCTCTCTCTCTCTCTCTCTCTCTCTCTCTCTCTCTCTCTCTCTCTCTCTCTCTCTCTCTCTCTCTCTCTCTCTCTCTCTCTCTCTCTCTCTCTCTCTCTCTCTCTCTCTCTCTCTCTCTCTCTCTCTCTCTCTCTCTCTCTCTACCGAAGAGAGTGTTCGGTTACACGTTCGGCCGCCCGGAGACGTTGAGCGCGGCCGGTGGTGTCGGCACGTCTTCCTCGGCTATACATGCTATACACACGCATTGATACACATACACATGCGCGTACACACGTACGCGATTAATGAGATTAAAATTGCGAGAGAGGCCCCCGCGCGCGCTCTATCGATCAGCTGTGCGCATAATAATATTTATACGCAGAATATAGAGACGTCGTCGTAGTACACGCAGACACACGCGGCATTATCGTAATGTTTCGTGGCCAAGAGTGAGAGAAGGACGAAAGCGTATTTATCGCGGCGTCGCCGAATAGGCGTTTTATGCTAAAACGCCGAGTTATTGGGTAATAATGGTTTGACAGTTTAATATCTCCGCGTCGCGCGTTCTGTCTCTCCCGCCGGCGATTATTTATTTTATTTCCGCGCGATCGTAAATAGCCTTTACGATTGCGATCTTCGCGCGCGCGCGCTGCCCGGAGTTTTAAACTCGTGCACGCAATTTGAGTTTTTATTCGCCTGTGCGCTCTCGCGAGAGAGAAAGAGTGCGTATATATATAAGTGCTTTACGTTGTTGCGAGTGTGGCTTTTAACGATTGCAAAGTTTTCTTTTAATTGTTACGAGCGCGGCCGCGACGCGGAATGGCCGCCGAGCCTGGCGCGCGGATTTTCAATGTTCAGCGGCGATTACGCGGTTAATTTACGTCGATGTGTGATTTAAGGGTGAGAGCGGCTGGGTGTCGTTTTTTGCGCGCGGTTTGTAATGCGATGCGGAGAGTGCCATTTTCTTCCAATTGTTGTTTTCGTTGTAACTGGAAATCAAAAGGTTTCAGTGTTAATTAAAATGTGTACAAAGTCAATGTTTCCTCCTAGTGTTTGCTAATTAACGAGAATCGTAAAAAAAATCTTTATTTTTCAGGAACCGTTTCGAGTGAATTATGAACGACATAATTATGTTTGTTTTCAAAATTAGCAAATGCCCGCTATAATAACGGTCGTCAAACATCGGAGGCTCGTTATAATATATAGTCAAAGCTGAATTATATTCCATCCCGGTGTGTATTGAAATTTATTTTATCGTCACGGAAAATTAATAGCTTATTTTCGGATCGATTTGTGTTTCGTGTATGTTAATTAGAAGTAGAAAAAATTACACGCAGTAACTTCTTCCATCTCCGACTTATATATGTAATTTAAAATGTATGGTGTTGAGAAACATTTTACATAACCCATAACCTATTTTTTATCGAGTAGACTCTTCGAAAAGAGAGTTCAATAATTTTAATTTCCATTTTCAAAGGAATTTTTATGGGAAGCTATACGCTTTATTCTTTATTATCGCTTTACCACGAATATCCTATAAATAATAGTAATGGTTATTGAAATTCCGAGTTCTATAAAACATCACGCGACGTCCTATACTTATTGAAATTTATATAAAAAAAAAAAGAAAAATCTTCCATCTAAATATAAATTCGACCTTCGCTATCTCCTTCTCCGAAAATAATACCTAAATAAAGCGTGCACCCGATTACCACGAGTACATTGTTAAATTAATCTTCCAGCCAAGCTATAACGAACCCAAAATCAATCACACCCGACATTCCAAAAATAACCAGCCTCCTCGAAAAAAAAATCCTCCCATCTGCGTACGTCACATCGGCGGCGACCTTTCAAACCCACACGCGCAACCTCATTACCCATCAATTAATATTAATGAAACTGTACGGCCCTTCTCTCTCCCACTATATGCGCAAACACAGGTACCGTCAACGCGCGACGTTCGCGTTCGCAACAGCGCTATATGTACCGCGGGATAAATTAAGAGGAGTAACCCGTCGCTTGGCGCTGCCATTCATCCAGCTCCTATATGGCGTATACTACAACAACTACTACTACTACTACTACTGCGTCACCTACTAATCAGATCGAACTATCGGCCGCGGAAATCAAGACGTCCCGCTACTGCTGGCCATTGTGGGCCCTGCCCGTTCTGAATACGCGACTAATTGTGAAATATCTGCTATGCTCCGTTCTATACCCCTGTACTCTCTCTCTCTCTCTCTCTCTCTCTGTGGCGCTACCGTCTCTCTCTTTCCCTCTGTGGACCCCCGGCTCGTTCGATCGCGGCGGTGGCGGCGGCGGCGTCTGTGTGCGAGCGCGCGCGAGCGGAATTTATTGCCGCTCGATAGCATCGTGATTGAGTGCCACTATTTGTTTAGGGTTTCGGCGTTTTTCCTTTTTTTTTAGCGTTCGCTGTATATACCTATATATATGTATAAATGTATATACCGTGCCTCTGATTCTTTTGCGGTTGTTTGGGAGAGAGTAGGAGGCGGCGGCTCGGTTTGTTTGTGCGCGCGATGCGGCTTTTTTGCGGTGCGCGATTTTTCCGTTCGTGATGTGTGCGTGTGGGCGGTGTATGAATTGGTGGGTGAAAAATGACGGTTGCCCCGGGAGTT
Organism: Torymus aiolomorphi; assembly: GCA_036365515.1. NCBI lineage: Eukaryota > Metazoa > Arthropoda > Insecta > Hymenoptera > Torymidae > Torymus > Torymus aiolomorphi. The sequence goes on along the minus strand of CM070875.1, from coordinate 8,978,529 downwards.
TTTGAGGGGGTTGCAGGAACGGCTAGGATTTTATCGCGTGATTGTTTTGTAAGAATGGCGCGGGGGCGTAGGCGCTCGCTCGTGTTTAGATGGAAGAACTGGAAGGACGAAATATCGGAGGTTGAATATAGTGTGTTCTTGGGGAGGTTGAGTTGATTAAGTTTACCTTTGATGGGGTGATTTGTTCCAGAAGTATACACGGAGAAAAATGGTTTAGGAAAAATTACTATATTTATAGTAACCGTGGAACAGACTCAAATTATCATTAAATTTACTTTAATTTATTGTAATAACCCCTATGTTTTGAGTAATTTTTACACTATGTATATAGCAATTTTTACTATAAATCGTAGTAAATTTTATGACGTGTTTGAAATTCCGAACGTTCATAATGAACGAAATATTAACTTAAAGTTTCTAATTCTGGTTAGAATTCCCCGGAGTGTGGTTTACTGGTGACTGCAAGAGTGAGAAGTGAAGAAATACAGTTATTATCCGATTTTAAATATATTAAGTAGCCAAATTCGGCTAAATTTGAAAATGGCAAAAAATTTTCGTTCACTATGAACGTTCGAAATTTCAAACACCTATTTTATGATAATTCGAGTCCGTCCCAAAGTTCCTGTATAGAATATAGTAATTTCTCTTACATTTATAGTAAATTTTCCTACAACATTTCTCTCAGTGTACCAAAATATGAATTGAAAAGGTTGAAGTTAAAATTTAAGATTTGCCACAATTTTTGCTTGTGACGTATATCACGTATACAATATTTTTGTCTGCGAAAATTTCCTTTTTTGATTAATTTCTACGATATTGGAAATGCAATGAGAAAGCTTGAATTGAAATTGATTTTACTACTGGTGCTGCAAATATCGAATAATAAAAAAGGAATACTGTAAAAATTTAATTTATTATTATTGTGAATTGAAAATTATACCAAAATAGGAATGAAAATTTCGAACAATTGAATGTCAATTAACGAAATTTCAAAATACCTCCGACCCACAAACTTCTATCTATATCGAGTTTTTAAAATTTTCAACCAATTAAATTTCAGTCAGCGAAATTAGAACACTTAGAAATTACATCGGCTATCCAACTGACCTGAAATAATCAATAACATATCGAAATACTCGCCCACGTGCGCAAACACACCCTCACACTTCCATAAAACGTCTTTTAAAATCAAACACCACTTTCTCTAAATATCATATACCCCCGGGAATCAACCATCCAACGTTCGGAAAACACAAGAAAAAAAAGCTACCGTCCAGGTAAATTACAGCCGCGCTATATATAGACTATGTACAACATAGGGCGTGTTCCTCAGACCGCTACTGCTACGAGCTCGCTTTCTCTCGTTCTCGAGAAGGTCGGGCCTGTGGGATATTTACACATGAATACCGAGAGGGGGTCCCACAGCTTATCACTACCTGAATGAAGTGGAGTGAACGACGACTACGACGGCGGCGCGCGAGACGCACGCGCGAGATATATATGTAGGTATATTATATGTAGATAGACGAAAAGAGCGGCGACAGGGTGAGGAGCACAGCAGCCGGCGCTGCGGATATATTGACTCTCTCCGAAGAGGGAGAGAAAGAGAGAGGTACGACGGAAGAAGCCGATGCTCTGGCGACGTATCGAACTCCCCTGATGGCTCGATAGTGAGAGTCGCGGGTCGCCGCGTGATATTACAATCTCCGGCACGGACGCGCGCGGGCTTCCCCGTCTATGTATATGGACGTATGCGCTCCGGCTCTACTTTCACTTCTTTATCTGCATATACTGGTATAAGAAAAGCGCCGAAAACTTCTTTTTATCATCGTACGCGGATGTATATGCATATGTATTTGTGTGCGTCGGTGTGCGTCTGCTGAGATATGCAGTTGAAGCGCTGCCAGGTCCGCACCGCGTGCCCTGTGTATTATTATAAAGGAAAATGATATAGGGTGGGAGAGAGAGAAAGTCGTGCGCTGAAAATTGAGAATTTTGTCCCGCGGGAGAGCGAGAGAGCGCACGCCGGCGGAAGGCAATGTGAATTTTAATTGAGATTTCGAATGCGATGCGGAAAGGGCGATGCGATTCGCGCGGAGGTTCCGCCGAGTGGCTGCTAATAAAACGTCTAGCCTGCTGTTGATGTATTTTTCAACACGATATGATGCAGTTTCATAATGTTGTATTAAATTTTGTTGTATTGTAATTGTGAAGGGGTTGGAAAAATTAACGAAATAACTATACACACGAAATCAATATAGAATCAGTTATTGTTGGATGATAGAGTTGCGGTATTGTTTGTTACTCAATAAACAGTTGTCGGGAAGGAGAATTGCTTTGCTTCTCTATTTATTCTTCCGAGTGAGTTAACGGGGTGGCATAGTCCTACCATTACCGACCGAGCAATTGACACAGTTTCAAGCTTATTAAAAAAAAAAATACGTAAAATCACAAAAAATCAAGAGAACACTTCGCTGCGTTTTTTAACGTTCTATCACCCAGTAAAACTTTGGAGTCGAAATATCAAGTTGTTTTTGCAAAAACTTTGAATGAAACCGAATTTTGTTTTGTTCAAAGTTTTTGCAAAAAACACTTAATATTTCAACTTCAAACTTTTACTGGGAGATAGAACGTTCAAAACCACAGCGAAGTGTTCTCTTGATTTTTTGTGATTTTACGTATTTTATTTTTAATAAGCTTGAAACTGTGCCAATTGCTCAGTCGGTAATGATACGGCTATGGCACCCCCTTAAGGGTTTTTACTTTTTACTTTTAAATATTTGTGGATGTAATAATTTCGATTTCTGTTGTCACGATAATGTTAATATGTGAAATCTCTACCTTAGAGATTTTCTTAGTTCATTCAAATTATCGGTAATGTTTATCGTGTATTTCATACCTGATTCACGAAGCTTTCGTAAAATTTAAAGAATATTATTTAACTTTTACGGAGATACTGATTTGAAAATACGGTCACCGTAATCGCATGCAAATAGAACCTTGGTTGTCTTTGTAACTGCTTGTTAGTTTTCTTTTTCAAATTATTTCATTCTGTATATCCCTGCTGGGAATCGTCCATTTTTCACCCATTTATACGATTTTTCTCCCATTTTCAAGCCATTTAATGGCGAGTTGACCGAAATCGCTAGAAAATGGCTAGAAAATGGGAGAAAAATGAACGATTTCTACCAGGGAGATAAGCAATTTTACATTTAAAAACTGACGCAAAATTTTTTTTAAAATACACCTGCATATGATTTTTTTCTATCTTTATATACTTTACATGAGAAAAATGTTGAACAGTTGAAAACAGTCTTGTGACCGGTCTGTTTTACCCGCACATCAATTTTTTTTTAATAAAAATTTAACATGGGAAAAATGGATGAAAAGCAGTCACTGATGATTGATCAATATTAAGTGATATTTATTAACATTTGATATAATTATTAGGAAAAAATCGTTACAAAAAATGATTAAATATTATTAATCATACTACCCGTTATACTAACACCACAGAAAGAATTGAACAAATGTCTTGATATTGTTGGTTTCGTAAGTTATTAGTATTCAAATATATTGTATTTTAATGGATTGCCACAATGGGAAACTCAAGAAGATGTTTCATCAAATATTGCAAATATTTACATTGAATATTGATTTATTCTATTAAAATTACAGCATATCCCTGCTAGAAATTCATCTATATGAAATGGCTAAGAAGTTAGAAAATAGCTAGCAAAACTGGCTAATTAATCGCTATGTTGAAACGAATTTTCGACCATTATTTGCCTATTTCTTAGATTGACGTAACAACAAAATATTCGAATTTGATTTATTTACTAATTGTATCTTTGAGGAAAGAGGATTAAAGTGCATTGGATGGCTTATACCAAAATATACATAAATAACATTAAATAATAAATCATTTGTTGTACTCATTCTATGAATACTTCAGCAAAACTTTTATTTCTCTATCTGATTCTGTCTCTCTCACTCCCTGTCACAACAGCAAGCCTTCTACTAGCCATTTCCAGACTAAAGAAACTGATCAGTTTTAATACCTTTAAAATACTCAAGAACAAGATTGTGCTTGTCTTTGAAAAACTCATTCTATTTTTCAATCTATTAAATGGCCCAATAATAGGAGAAAAGCGTTTCATAGGGAGCTAGAAACTGGACAAGAGAAATTCCCATTTTATAGCAAGTTTCTAATATAAATGGTCAGTTATTAGTTATAAAATGTTTTGGATTTCCACCTGATATTTCATTTTTAATTAAGCAGCTAGGTATTCGGAATATAGGCGTTTCTCTTATGAAAAATCCATAAGAGAACGCCCTTATTCCGAATAGCTCCTTAATTACTATATCCAATACAAACAAGAAAATCAACTTGTAATCAATGTTTATAGTGTATTTCATTATAACATCGTTATAGTGTAATTCACTATAACATCGTTATAGTGTAATTCACTATAACACATTTGCCATTGATACATATTTATTTATAAATTAGAGTTAGAAATAATTTTATTCTGAAAAAATATTGGTCCAGAGATTAAATAAAATAAATAGATAAATTAATAGATTAAATAGATAAATTCTATTCTGCCAATCGGTCACCCATTCGAGTATTAAACTTGCCAAAATATGTCTGGCGTGCTATCCCGAAATCATGGACATCCACAAAAATAATTAAAAACAATTTTAAATATCGTTTCGCAATCATAACAATTTACCGTTCAAAGTGTATCAAATACACCTGCGCGATTTTCACTACAGCAGCTAAAAAATATTTTCTTTTTATAAGAGTACTGCGCGCTAGAAAAATATTATAAAATACAAAAAATACAAAATTTATAAATATCTACTAAAATTGTTCCATGTGCTACATTCAAAACTTGTTGCATCAATTAAAATGATTGCTGGAAAAATATTAAGTCTCAAAATACGAAAATTAGTACCTATATCCAATATAGTTTACGCGATCGTAAAATTTAGACTACAAAGTCATTTTCAAATATAATTCTAAACTTCTACAACTAATCTTCACAGAATTTTCTAATAAAAAACCTTTGACATATGAACCACAAATTCCGCGTCAAACTAAAATTTTCACCTATATCTCGCATCAAAACCCTCTCTACTAATAACGCAATCTTCACTTTTCACCCTCTCACGCTACATAGATTCTCCTCAAGATTCTCTCCCTCTCTCTGTCTCTCTCCGCCAGCTGCTGCGAATTTTCCCGGGGCGCGCTCACTAAATGGCATCGGTAGGAGAGCAGACTCGAGCACGGGGGATTAACCGTGGAGCGTGGAAGCTGCGCGTGTGCGCGTGACGGCTCGGCAACTCTTGCGATTAATCGCGTATAGTCGCGCGCGCGCGCGCACACACCGGCGTTATAAAGGTCGAAAAGAGGAGCCTCCTCGTCGTCGTCGCCGCCGCTGTCGTCGTCAAAGAGATACAGAGAGGAAGAGCGAGAGAGAGAAAGCGAGTCTTCGCGCGGAGGAAAGCCTTTTGCAAGTTTCAAGGCGCGCTCGCGAGCTAGCTAGCTCAAAGCGGGTCAGGCAGCCTGTGCTCTCCTGGTTAGTTAGATGTACAGTACATGGGAGGTGGGGGAGGTATTATATGTGTACGCTTGTGCATATGCATGTGTTTGGATATGTATATGAGGGAGGGTGGGGGACTTCCGACGATGGATCTTTAAAACGCGATCTCGTCGCGGAAATAGTTTCGCGAGCGAGCGGCAAGTCGATAAGGGGGTGCGCGCGCGGGTATATATATATATGCGTGTGTGGATGTTTGTAAAAAACTAGGGAGATTCCAATTCAATCTACTCGGGAGATGTACGCTAGCTTCCATGAGAATTCAAGCGGCACGGAGAAAAAAAAAAGATTGGTAAAGGTTCCGCTGTTACAGATGAGTCAGGGATGGGATGATGGATGTGTAGGGATCCTATAATGAATCAAACTGTATTTAGGGTAAATTGATTTCTGTTTATTTCGCGTCTTTCGCCCGGTCAGGTTTTTATCTAATTGGGTTCGATGACAAATATATTTAGGGCCATTACAGAATTGTCGTATTATATGTCCAAAAAGAATGCTTTACTTTTGCATTTTTATTCATACTGATTGAGAAGTAGTTACTTTCGAGAATGGTATTTTCGTAATAAAAATCATACTGGCTGTTTATTTTATTAATAATTTATTTTGTCATTACTTCTTGCGATTATTAAATTTTAATAATTTCGTTTTTTCGTTGATTTGCATATTCCATATCATTTTAGGAAGTGCACGATGCATATTCATTTTGTTAATTGAATACATTTCGCTAATTGAGGATCGTGGCCAGTCATAATAATCAGGCCGATCGTCGCGTAACCTCTAAATATGATCCTAATTATAACGCGCGAAGCGGCGCCGGAGAATTCTCTAATTAGTTTTAAATATAGCTCCGGCGATCGTAAAATTAGAGAATATTACGAATATAGATCTGCTGGTTTTAATATTTAATAAAGCTGAATCAAATTACGAGCGCGAAGTATTACCCGCCGCAGGTTAAAGTTCAAATAAAGCGTCCCAGTTAAGTTCGCGCTGATTTAGATTTGATACAAAAGATAGATTTACGAAGCTTTCTTTTTTAATCGTGGATATTTAAAAAAGTATTGGAAATTATTATTAAATGATTGGTTTTATGTTTAAATAATTGGCTTTGCACTCGTAACAGCAACAACTTCAGAATACTTTCATGAAAAGTATTTATGGAATAGAATGCATTTAAATAAGCTTGTCACGCTAGTTACGCTAGTCACATACTATTGCGCTATAATGTTCTAGAATCATTTACTTTGCATACTGATGTGCTATAATTAGTTACAATCCAATAATCAATAACCAACATTGGGCAAACTGGAATATCAATACGCATTTGAAAACAAAAATTATGCCGAAAAAGAAACTGTAATAAATTAATCATTCTTTTAAAAGTCTATGAAGTATTACAATACGTTTACTATCATCTGCTGATTTTTATCACGTAAATATCTTTATATCTAATATTATAATAAGAAACAAAACTTTGACAGAGTCCTTTATTAAAAAATTAAGTAATCAAAGACCAGTTATGATAATTAATTATGAAATAATAAGTGTAAAGGTAAATAATAAATCAATATTTAAAAACCTTCAGAAGAGCTCACTAAATGTTTTTTTAGAAGTTCATAATTACAATCAAATAAAATTGTTAACTGATGTTTTCGTTCATCTCCCACCTCAACGATTAATACCGAAGTGTTTTCATGGAAAAAGTTTTTAAATATGCATGGTCAAAACATTTCCTTGACTACTCCATAATGACCCTTGATTTAAATACAACATATCTGAATACTAGTGAATTTGCGAAATCAACAATTTTAAGATATTCGTTCAACAATTTCTATGGTGATATTATGACGGATGTAGTTGATCATATACATGTACAAATTTTTCCAGAAAAGCTATTAAATGTCAATAAATATCCATTCGAAGTACCGTATGGGTATTATCCTCCATTTATGAATTTAAAAAAATCCAGCAATGGTTCAAATAATAATAGGCCGTGTCTATACAAATATTGAATTCGTACTCAGACTAATGAATTTTGAAATTACTCCCACGCAAAAAAAAATTGTGGGCCATATATTGCCCACAGTGTTAGACAAGTATAGGCAATATATGGGCCATTGCAAGCCACATTAGAGCAATATATGGGAGATACTCGGCTCCGGCACCTGAGCCGAATTCGGGCTGGAATCGGGACATAGTATTCCCACCAGTATCCCATATAGTTCCCATATAGTTGCCATATTAGTCCCATATTTATTTTCATGAGAACTATTAACAAAAAATAAATAAATAAATAAGCGTAAAAAACAATCCTATTGTGCATGTAAGGGGACTGTAAAATATAAAAAAAAAATTCTTTGAGTGGATTCGAACCTCGAACCTTTGAATTACTAGACTTGCTCGCTACCGACTGAGCTATTTAGTTATGTTTATATCAAAGGATCAAATGGAGATTATCTAGGCTGTAATCTGAAATGAATGATGATGTCGTTCAAGTATTAACCTCCATTTGATCTTTTGATATAAACATAATTAAATAGCTCAGTCGATAGTGAGCAAGTCTAGTATTTTAAAGATTCGAGGTTCGAATCCACTCAAAGAATTTTTTTTTTTTATATTTTATAGTCACAGTACATGCACAATAGGATTGTTTTTTACGCTTATTTATTTATTTATTTATTTATTTTTTTTTTTATTAATGGTTCTCATGAAAATAAATATGGGACTAATATGCACGGAAAAAAATTTCGAATCTCCAAACCTCCGGTATGTATAAAGTTGAACCTGTAAGAATCCAATATCTTCGGAGGCTTTACGATTCAAAAACGTAACGCTCTGAACTCCAATTCTGTCATCCCCAGACTCCGAGATTTCCGGTGTTGTAGCGATTACACTTTGGACGCCAGAGGCCCCCATCTCTGGTATCCTGGCGCGATAGCGTTGAGAGAAGGGGAACGTAGTCGACCGCTGAGATACCAAGAATGGGGGCCTGAGGACTCCATTGGGCGGATCCCCACGGCATCGAAAGTCTCGGAGTCTCTGCCATTCCAACATGGCATCCGTACACAACCGAAATTGTTGGAGTCCTGTTGATTCCAACCTCCGACATCCCAGGCTTCCAAATTTTTTTCCGTGTGGGAACTATATGGGATACTGGTGGGAATACTATGGCTCGATTCCAGCTCGAATTCGGTTCAGGCGCCAGAGCCGAGTATCTCCCATATATTGCTCTAATGTGGCTTGCAATGGCCCATATATTGCCCATACTTGTCCAACACTGTGGGCAATATATAGCCCACACATTTTTTTTTTTGCGTGAGACATTCTTAGAAAATGGGATTGTGATACCTGGCCCAAGCTCGATCCATGAAAATTCCATTTTATTTATTTTACTTACTGCGTGTTTAGAAGCAAAAAGAATTGCCTGCATCTTGTAGGGGTTGAGACAAAGGCCAGATTTTATCGCCCAGAGAGAGAGAGAGAGAGAGAGAGAGAGAGAGAGAGAGACAGAGAGACAGAGAGAGAGAAAGAGAGAGAGAGAGAGAGAGAGAGACCTCTTTGGCCACTGAAGAGAGCTTGGAAATATCCTCGTGAATTTGATTTTGCGGTACTTGAATGTATATCTGTAGGTCTTCGGCATAGAGAACGTGTCCAGCACCGTTAGCCTCAAAGAGTTCGTGTACATCGTCGATGTACAAGTAGAACAATAGTGGGCCCAGCACCAGGCCCTATGGAACACCCAAGTTGGTCGTAAACTACTGTGAGGTTTCCGACTTGGCCACTACTTGCTGTTTTCTAGCTAACTAGAATTTTTCAACCTTTTGTAAATACTGTAAATAATTCATTTAAACTAATTCGCACGACTTAAAATCGAGCAAAGCGCGACGCAACCACTTGGAGCTTGCTGTATCAGTACGAGATAAAATGGTTGTTATTGATTGGTTGTTACTGACTCATTTGATTGGTTTATATATAATAGGCGCCAAAATCTAATATGTTTGAATTTTCAAGATCGAATTCTCGAGTTTGAGTATTTAAAACTGAATAATTAAAATAATACAAGAAAAATTTCATTATTTTATTTCTCAAAATTACGTTATTATCGAGTAATATAAACTAATTGAAACAAACTTTTAAATTAAAAATAACAAACTTGATCATGTTCATAATCTTAAATAAAAGAAAAATAATAATACGTGCGAAGCGCGTTGAATGCAGCTGTAGAGGTAGATTTTGGATAGTTCTCGGTCGAATTCTTTGGGGAAAATGATTAGTGCAGAAATTTCAGAGAAATATTTGAGGTTAAAATTTTTTTAACCTTTTTTTCAAATCGTAATTTCTCAAGAACGGCTCTGTGCATCTGAATCGGATGGGTAGCATTCAAAAAAGGAATTATAACACCTATATTTTCTAAAAAAAAATTTCTAGCTATCACGGTTCTTTTTTATTAACAAAAATGTGTTTGTTTTAAAAAGCTTATAACTCTTATAACTCCCAAACTAAACGGTCATTTTTTTTGAGAAAAATCATAATATTGCAGAATATAAATAGCTATAATCTGTAAAAATTTGAATTCATTATGTTCAATCTTCGTAAATGAATTTGATTATAATTATGTAATAAATTATTGCAAAAATTATAAATTTTGTTGTTAAAAATTAATTAAAGGAATCAGCAAATTAAGTTTGAGGAAGCCACGGGCCAATAAATTGGCAGCGGTTTTTTTTTTAATATTTTGATTATTTGATAGATAAACTTTACGTTGCCTTAAAAATTGTAAGAGTATAAAACAAATAAATACGTTCTTAATAAATATATTAAAAGAAAACGAAAACTAATTTTTATGCACACAGATGCATTCACCGCCAGTGTGTTCGCTAATCTAGCTCACGTATTTACTGACTTTCGTATAAAGACCAGGATATCCCGCACGTGCGCAACCTCTTCCATTTGAGACGATACCTGCAGCCAAATTGTTGGACATTATTTTATTTAAAATTACCAACTTATTGTCATTGTATAAGCATTTCTGATTCGCTAAATATACATACCGGCAAGCACGATACGTCCATTTTGACGAACAATAAGTGGGCCACCGCTATCACCCTAAAATAGTGAAAGATATATTAAATTTATGGATAAAGTAATTAACCGTGAATTTTAATGTAAGATAAAATCATTGAAAATGATTAACTTACATGGCAGGTGTCCTGTCTTCCTTCTAGGTATCCTGCGCAGAACATGTTCTCAGTGACCCAGGATTTAGTATAGTGAAATTGATCGCACTCAGCTTCTGACATGATAGGCAAAATAACTTTGTTCAAATCTCTGTTTCCTCCAACACCCTGGCGAGTGTTCCCCCATCCGGCAGCAACAGCACGGGTACCGCTAAAATCTTGCCCTGTTAAAATGCGAAGAAATCTTTTTAATGCGATGTTGTATATATCTTCACATTAATTTTACATATCATTATCATTTTATTATTTTTTATATCATATCTCAGAAATTATGATTAGTTTATTATTATTTGGGCTTTCAAGTTTTTGATATAGTTAAAATACAACTTTTATCTCTTTGTTTTCATGTTACATAATAACTTAAAAAATTACCTTCAGTAGGTAAGCAGACTCTTTTAACGACTCCTTTATCGAAGTTCACATATTCGTCCATTTCTATGATGGCAATATCATTGTTATAAGTGTCCTTATTAAAATAATAATGTTTTGTGATAGTTCTACCCCGACGTACTGTTCCGTCGACAAATTGAATGTTAAAAAGTTGTACAAGGCGACTGGAATATATATTGGACATCGTCATTGTACATATTTGTTTGAATTAAAAAATGATGAATGACTGGGAATAAATAAATTACTGATAAGAAACTTACGCTTCGGTACAATGCGCAGCAGTTATGATGTGTTTCGGCGATATTATAGCTCCACCACAGTAAGTACCATTGTAATCGAGTTTGACTAGCCAGGGAAATTCGTATTGATTCGCGTGCTCTCCACCTACAATTCTGTTCATTCTTGGTATGGCTCCGCACTCTAAATATAACATGAGGTTTTTGAGTGAAAAACTTTGGATTTGACAAGAAAATATATGGTAGAAATAATTCCATTGTAAATCTATTTAAAAATTTCAAAGAAAATTTAACTTGTTAGTTATGTAGTCTAAGATATCACGAAATGACTTTAAAACTATTGAAATATATTCACTCTTAAATCTTGTTTTAACCGAAGTATCGTGCTACCTAGTACGAGCTTTGTATATAACTATTGAATTACAATAATATCAGTAACCAACAGTAATTATATGCAAATAATATACATTGTTTACTTACCACAGGAATCGCAAGTATTTATTAGTGGTAATAAATTTAGACTTAGGGGTTTTGAATAGTATGGCCCATATCCATAATTACTGCTATATGAACCCTAAAACAATACGTACATTGAACTCCAGATGTTTGAAAGAAAATTGATAATACGGAATTAAGAAGAAATTAAAATAATCTATTATATGGAAGAAATATAGTATTGCACTAATCATTTTTGTAAATAAAAATGAATGATAACGTATTTCTTCCTGTCTCTTTAAGGGAATCCAAAAGTCAAATAAAAATTTAAATTTCGCGGGAGAAGAGAAAACAATGTTATGGTTTATCGTAATTTTGTTTTTATTAGTTTTTATAAGCTAATTAGTTGTTTTATTGTCTGTTATATCGTGGAGCGAAATAAAAATTTTTAATTGAATTTCGGAGCAAATTAAAATGAAAATTATCTCGGTTAGAGGGTATGTAATAAGTAATACTCTCAATAATAACAGAATACCAAATTATTTATTAGGGAATCGTCAGTTTATTAATTAAGTTAGGTTTGATGTTAGATTGAAAAGTTTGAACTATAATCTTGAGATAAGAGGGCGGAATTATTGTGTCATGGACGCCCTTTAAAAACCATAGCTTAAAAGAACCGTGAACAGAGCAGTTATATTTATTTAAGTTAAGTCGTTAAATGAGGATTTCAAAAATACGAAAAAATGTAATTTTTGTAAATATTAATGAAGTTGTCGATCATTCAAAAAAGATGTAAACTGAATAAACATATTTTATATTTGAACTATATATTTAATAAAATTGGGAGCTGGTTTTTTTATATAATATAAATTATATTTATATATTGACGAGCGTAAAGTTCATGCGATAGTTAAATTTTTAGTGTGTAAAATATACTTTTTATACCACGTGTAAAGTGAAAAAATCTTGTATAAAGTAAAATTTACGCGCTCGCTTTACACACACACTTGCAAATAAAACAATAAATTTTAGATAAGAATCTTACGGCATTAAACATAAAACTTACGAGTTGCGGATTGGCTTCGGAAGCTAAACAAACTACAATGCAAAATGCCCAATTCCAAATCACTTTTTTCATTTTGTATACTTGAATTAACTTTTTCCTACTGAATTGACATTTCAAATTAAAGTAATCCATGGACATTTACACCTTATATATAGTCAAAATTATTGTGTCTTTTAGATTTACATAAGATAAGTCCATTTGATCAAATTGACATAATTAAATTGATACCAAATATTGCATCACAATAGTACAAAAAATATTCAAATATCACATGGACATAAGGTTACAAATATTCCGATATGCTATACTTAATAATGGTCTCAGATACCCTGGTAGAAAATAAACCAACTCGGATGGCTTATCTACTAACTGTTGGCCAATAATTTAGGCCAACGAATAAGAAAAATATTGACCAACGGTTAACCAACGGTTGGTGGACTATCAATCAATAATAAAACATTGAGTAGCTCATAAAACAATAATAGAAATTAATAAGAAATATAGATATGTAAAAAGATTTTGATACATAAACAATAATAAAAATTATTGTAATGCATTAAAAAAATATTTGAATGAAGTTGGAAGTAAATTTATTTGAAGGTTAAGTAGACAGCGTAGCACGTGGGCTATGCTCCGAAATTACTGTCTGCATCCCGCTTTCTGCAAGACAAGCACACATGCACATAAATACACACATCAAGGAGCGCGGGAGCGCTCCGAAGGCAAGTATAGAAGAAGCCTAAAGGAGCGACCCGTGCTACATATACATTGAAATGGGTCTACGAAAAATTCAATGCGCTTTTACGTATATTGCGTTAGTTTTTACTATATAACATATCCCTCTTAATCGAAAGCCATTTCATTGCTCTATATTACATACACACGAGTGCGATCGCAGGTTCATGTGTTATGTATAGGTAAAAGTATTTAACTGCGCAGACTCATACGAGTCACGTGACGGGATTGCCGGGATCGCGTGGTTTTGCTTCACTGTAAAGGTCAGATGGTAACGGAGCACCGTGTAGAAAACGGAGCAATACGAGTACGAAGAATTTATGTAGGATACTCTCAAATTTTAAATGTAGAATACCTTTTATGTAGGATTCTTTCAAATTTTAAATATAGGATACTTTTAAATTTTAAAAAATGTAAGTATCCACCTGTACATGTCCTGATTTACGTCAAAAAGTCACGCCCTAACCTCAATTTGAACAAACAAAACTATACCCGTTACCGATTTAACCATATTTATCTGAAGAAAAATACTATTAATATGTGGGTTTTGATTATTCTATGAATAATAAAATTTTGAGAGTTTTATTTAAATAATAAGTTGTGTAAATGATTTTTATTTAAGATTTTTAATATTAAACATTCATTGACCAAGCGCAAGGTCGATTCCGTGACGAAATAAGCGGTATTTATCGTTAACTGTTGGTTAAACGGTTGGCCAAATCCTTGCGATTTGGCGAACGGATGGCGTACGGTTGGTTACAATTTCTACCAGGGTACTGTCAAAGATATCAAATAGCACATGAATGGGGATGTTTGCACATATTCTTTGAAGTTACGCACGTAAAAATGATTTATCCAGATTGTATACAACCGATGTATAAAATCCGTGTTCAGAAATTATTCTATACAAATTGTATACAATCGTTATACAATTTGTACAAGAAATAATAGAAAAAAAAATTAAAAAAAAATAATTTATATAATTTGTATACAATTTGTATATCGATTATATACAACTTCTATACCGATTGTATACAACTTTTATACGATTTATACAATTTGTATATAATCACTTCTGTATACTGATTTTAGTTGTATACAATCTGGATAAATCATTTTTACGATGGGTCTGAAGTTTGCATCGTTGGAATGCAACGAAATAATTTTTTACAATTAATTAAAGTTTTTAAGCAATGGAAATTTTATCTAAATCTTTGTTATAAAATTATTGATACTATAAAACAATAAATCTACATGGAAAATTAATATTAGTTATTACAAACTTGAAGGAAAATCAAATATTTTTTTATTTCGTTGCACTACAACATTGCAAACTTCAGACCCATTTTTTACGTGGGTAAATAAATTATTCAAGTTCACAAAAATTATATCACACGTGTACTTGAGGGGGATCCGGCGACCGAAGAACCCGTGGGGGTTCGAAATTTTATTTTGTCAAATAATATACCAAATTTTTATTTAAAATATTAAAATGTGTCTCCTCAACTATAGGAAAAATTTATGCGAACGTCTGTTTCATCGTAACACCTGACTAAATATCTGTCATTTAAGATCTTGAAATTTTATTTTAAAATAAAATTAAAATATTTTTTCCATTAAATTAGCATTACAAATGAAAAGGTCGATTCGTTCGATCTGTTTTTGCGACTTTATCATCAATAGATTTCATACTTACTATTAGTTAGGGTATACTATTATAAATCAATTACTGTCGATTTTTCCATAGCATATTTCTCTTTTAGTGATGCATTTTGTATAATTTTTTTTTTAAAGATTCTAGAATTGTCAAAAATAAATAAAAGGGCGATGCCAATATGGTAGACATCTATACTACTGTTTACATCGATATTTAATTGTGTTAGTATAGTTTAGTATAATAAATGACGTGTACATTCCAGTCACAATATAATTACTTCGCATTTTTTTGTATACATAATACGCGCATACAATCAACCCGCTTAATTATCTAATTATCTCAAGCCCCGGCAGACTTTACCCCATGTCAAGTGCCGAAAATCATTCGCGGTAAACCGATTTTAATTAATCCGGCTCTCCTTTCATCCGGCAGCAGATTCTCACCCCATCGCTCTCTCGCAATCCCCGCAATGAAAACAATATAAAGTATACACTCACCGGAGCTTCTTGAGAAAAAAAAAAAAAAAAAAAAACTCCCTTCATCGCACCCTTAATTTCACTAAAATACTACGCATTTCGACAACCTTCCACCCTGCGCCTCACTCGCTCATACGCGAAGCACTCGCAGGAGAAAGAAGGGCGGAAAAAAGATATGCGCCCTGCTGATCGTGTGTATAAAACCCTGAAACATATACTCCGCGCGCGAGCGCATACATATATACATCTCGCGCTCAGCAACGAGAGCGCGGAGACGCGGAAAAAATGTACACGCAAAGGGGAAAAACTTGCCCATCACCGAGAGCTAGAGAGATGGGATAAAAAGAGAGAGAGGCGAAGTTGGGAGAAGGGGGTGGCGGCGGCGGCAGCTCTCTTGGCGCGCGTTCAAGAGTCCTAACTCGCCGCTTTGTGCCGCTCGTGAAAAACTTCGGACGCCCGGGAGGGGGGACGTCTTTCCCACTCCCGCACCCGAACGCATATACGTGTGCGCGTATGTGCCATTGAAAACTGGGAGGGAGTGCGAGAGGAGGAAAAAAGGGTTAGTTACGTATGTTACGCGCGAACGGTGCGTAACCCCCCTTTTTGCTCTATAAATTCTCACCGGACGGTATATTTCCCGCGCGCAGATCGGTCGGGATTTTACGGCGGCGTGTAGGGAGAGAGACGGTAGGGTGGCTCATATGGAGGGAAAAATATGGCGCGCGCGAGTGTTCTCTCTTTCTCGGTCGCTGCGCGAAGGGGGGAATTAATAGAAAATGTATCGGCGGGCTTTCGCGCGGTAAACACTGCGGGTGTGCAGGTGCTATGGGGGGAAAAAAGGTTTTTTTTGTGCGCAACGGTGTGCGGAGGTTTAAATAGCGCGGTTGGTTCGTCTGGTTCGGAACACTTTGATTGGTTTGGTGCGGAGGGTATAAGGTAAAAGACCCAGAAGATGGACACTTATGACTCTAAAAATTTTCAATGATTTTTTTCTCAGTGAAAATCATTGGCTTGGGTAAAAATTTCGATATATGTATAATGAACGGAATACATTTTTGTAACAAATAAGAGAAAATATTGTTAATAAACGATTAAAATATAAAATTTAAATCGGCTTTAAGTAATGACTCAATTGTCGGAGAAGATGGACAGGTGATTCTTTTCTTTACAGGAGTAGTCGGACAGAGAAATTACATGTAATATAAATGGTCCAACTACTGCTACCACAAAATTCATATGGAAGGTACAGATGGATAGCACCATCGGCTCTCACCATAACCTCAATATTTGATTCTCTTAATTTTTTCTTTTTGTAAACCACAAATCGACTTCAAATTAGCTTCATAAGAAAGTTCATACACAAACGAAAATTAGAAAACAAAATGTTTCATCATTTTTGAATTTTATATATGATTTTTGTCCTGTTCATCTATTGCTTTAACTTTTCAAAGTGTCCATCTTCTAGGTCTTTTACCTTATAACTGTTTGCGAAAAAGAGAGGAAACGTTTCTGTTTTGGTATAGTGGTTAAATTTCAAATGTATAGGGAATTATGGTTTATGTGAGAGAAATCGGGGGAAACTACTGTAGCATTCGTATACGGTAGATTCTAAATATGTATGAGCAAGGTACTACAGTGGATAACGTATTATTATTGAACTTGAAAATTTTAAGATAATAGCGGGAAATTTTCTCATACTTCGCGAGAATAAGAAACGTGTGGCAAGAATACGGAAATGCTTTTTTGAAAATTCCATTACTCTGCGCTTTTGAAGAAAAAATCACAAAGGGCTTGTAAAGTGCGCGTCTGGCTATGCCCGACGTGTACCTACTTTTTTTTCAATGACGGCTTTTTCTTGCATCTCTTGAAACGAAATTTCTCACATCATCGTTTTAGCATTTTGTTTAAAATTCACATTATATCGATTATTATCATCGCAACTCCTTACAAAACCCAGAACCGTGACACCGACTGCTCGCGTCTTTAAAAACCCTCCTTACATAAAAAACGCTCTTCAACATTTACGCTTCACTTGTTTCTTTCCTATACACGACATCACCGTCATCATCATCATCATCATCATCATCATCATCATCATCAAAACACACTGCTACCTACACCTTTGCGTCTGTCGCATTAAAACTTCGAGAAGGAAAAATCCGCAGCAAGATAAAAAAGAAAAGGAGAAGAAGAAGAAAATATCTCGAGGCCTCTGCTACCGCATTGACTCTACAGATAAGAATCTCAAAGTGCAACCGCAAGACTCTCCTCACGTGTACATTCGAAACGACGATATTTGTCACTTAACAAAAGCAACCCCGGGCCCTTGCGCATAAAGACTCTCTCTCCCTCTTTCTCTCTCGCTCTTGCCCCTTTGAAAGGACATGAGAGAGATAGAGAGAGCGCTTCAATTCAGCGTGAGGTCGCGCGCGCGTGCACGCGGGGTTTTCTCCGCAAAGAAAGAAAAGATAGGCGGCGTCGGCAACGGAGAAGGTGGAAAAGACGTCGCGGGAGCGAGAGAGAAAGGCTGCAGCGCTCGCTTGCGCATGGAGAAATCACGATGAGGGGGAAGGAAAGTGAGAGAGAGAGAGAGAGAGAGAGAGAGATCTCTCTTGCACATGCACACAGAGAGGAGGAGGGGAAAGAAAGGGCCCTCAAAGGCGCGCGTATGAAATTTGCCATCCGAAGTCAACGGCTCGTCGCGGCGCTTGTGTAGTGGAAGAGGGAGGAAAAGAGAGAGAGAGAGAAAGCTTTCTCGTGCCCTCGGAAAAGCTCTCTCGCGTGCATGGAAATGGCGGAGGCGCGACAAACAACAAACGCGTAGCAGCCACGTATCCATAGGTACACGGCCACACATGCGCAGAATTATAAATTCAGTTATACGTGTATATATACAAGAGTCACACGTACACACGGACGCACGTAATGTAATGGAAATGCACTGACTTAAAAACGCTCGCGCTTATACGCGCAACTATCGTGTATACGGCGGGGGTGTAATATACACGTGTGCGCGCACATGTACGAAGATGTCCGTCCGTATAGTTTATAAGCGAGACCGTGTGATACGAGTGCATGGATACGTACACGTGCGGTCGCGAGAACCGGTGAAAAGTGCGAAAGACGGCGGTAGTAGCACAGCTCGCGCGCGCGCGCGCCGACGAAGGAAAGCGAGGCATAAATAGAGAAACGAGAGGGAATAAAAGAGAGCTCGCTTGCGCGAGTGAGAGAGAAAGAACTAACGCGAGTCCTTTGTCGCGCGTATAAAACGCGAGCCGCGCTGGTCGAGAGAGAGTGGGAGAGAGAGAGAGAGAGAGAGAGAACGGAAGCTGGACCCGTCGTGGCTTTCTTTATGGCGAGCCGCGGGGCTTTTCTACCGTACATGTATACACACATACATGCGCACGTATATAGTGTGTATGTGTGTATACACGGGAGAGACGAGCAGCAGCAGCAGCAGCAGACGGCAGCAGCTCGTTTCGCGCGATCGCTATCGCCGTCGCTGCCGTCGTCGTCTTCTTGCCAAGGGAGAAAAGGAGAGAGAGAGAGAGAGAGAGAGAGAGAGAGAGAGAGAGACGCCGTAATGCGTCCTGTAAAAAGATTGTTTAGTGCAGCGCGAAGGAGGCGGCGGACGAGGACGAGTAACCCAGAAAATTGCGAGTGAGCCTGGTCCTGCCCTTGCGCTTGTTTGCCGCTCGCGCGGTAATTAAATGCGTCAGATTGCGCTTATTGGGATTTTTAAGCGTTCTCGGAGTTACGTGGCGGGGGGGGGGGGGCTGTAATCGAGGAACTTTTTATGAGACGGAGTGTTGAAGAGCGCGATGGGATTGTGTTGGGTGGCGCGTATATCGATGAAAGCCGTTGGCGCGGTATAATTTGTACCGTTATGATTTTATGCGCTGGCAGTAATTTTGAAACATGTTTTTCAGGCTTTTTTTTCTTAAGATATACCTCTTTTGAACATTTTATTACAGTTTTATGATATTGTTGTAAAATATTACGCAATCTATGTTATTATTATTATTATTTATTATTATGTATTATTTATTACCAAAATAATTGTCGTTACATCAAATATACAGATATATATATGACCAACTGACATCCTACAGAGACGCATAATAGTGTCTGTATGTAGGTCTTGTCGTATAGCTTACTTATTAATTAACTTATATATAAAAAAAATTTGACTAATTGTAAGTACTATGATTTTGAGGTTCAATGAATACAATATAGTGTATTGACAATATAAGTTTAGTTTTGGTATGGCACATTAATTAACAATTAATAAAAGTGTTCCTTGTAACACGTGATAAAACATTTATATAAACTTAATACCCGATATGTGTGTGTGTGTGTGTGGGTGGGTGGGTGGGTGAGTGGGTGTGTGTGTGTGTGTGTGTGTGTGTGTGTGTAGTAATTAGATTTTTCTTAAATATTTTTGGTAATCCACTCTTTTAACTTATTTTTTCAATAATATGTATCATTCAATATTTTTAGATCATTTGGTAGCTTATTGTATATAGTGATAGCTTTTAAATAGCTATCTTTACAACTTATTGTTTTATGCCTTAAAGGTATTTGAATATTCTTATTTCTTGTTATACTTGCTGTGTTTAAGTATTTATTTCTTAGTGTACTATAGTGATATATTAAGGCTTCATATGCAAAAAGTTGTTCACTATTTAAAGGGTTATTGTGTGTTATAAATGTGTTTTTGTTTATTATTTTCAGTATAGTCTGACTTGCAATCTTTTGATTAATATTTGTATATAAATTCGATGAAACCTATCAGACAAATTTAGTCATCAACTTTATATACATTTACATTGTGTCAAAAAGCTCGAACCATTTAAACGCGTTAATTTTCAAATTCGAATTTCCAAACGAAAGCGCACGACGTTACCACTGAAAAATCTTCGTCGAAACACCTCTACGCTACACCGCTAAAATTACACCCGCTGCCCTCAGCGAACGCTCGCAGCATCTCACCTCGAAAACTACCCTCTCTCCCGCAACGATGCACCTGCTTGCAAAAATACGAACCTCCTCCTCCCCCTCCTCCCCGTCGCAGCTCACACGCGATCATCGACCTTTCCCCGAATTCTCGCATCCACACATACACACCAGAACCTTGCGAACAACGGTTACGATCATTGCCGCAGTCCCATCCGTATACGCCGAGAACAATCGTTTTAAATTACACCCCGTAAGAGCGCGATCATACGCTCTTTTTATCATCCAACTTCCCTACCCTGAATCACGCTTTTATTGTCCCCGCTCCTCTCCCGAACTTGCCTTTACGTCCGAACTTGAGAGAGGGGAGAGAGATATCAGATATCGGTGTGGCACTCCGCGCGTTCGCGCACCTAAAGAGAGAGAGGGAGGGAGCAGCATAACTGCACTCGAGTATATAACGTATACTGTATGCACGGGGACGCCGGGCGCGGATAAGAGGCCAGATAAGCCGAGTTTCGCGCGGGAATTTCGCCCCCACCCCGTGTCTTAGGGTAAACTGCAGAGAGGGAGAGGAAGAGAGGATGTCTTGAGAGAGGGAGAGGCTTGTTTTGATAGTGACGCGCGGCGCAGAGCGCGTTCGAGAGGCCGGGGAGGAGGGAAAAATTAATGGGCCGGAGGTGGAGGGTGGCTGAGTGCGGATGGATTTTAGAGGGGGCGGGGGTGGCTGCTGGTGTAGTGCCTGAACGATACGGGCGTGTTACTACTGTGAGGGGCGCGCGCGCGCGCGAGTGCAGCTGCCGTGGTATTGTTACGAGGGATGTTACGAGAGAGATGCGAAGGTGTAGCGTTGTGTTGTCGAGCGACGCTAGCGTTATTCGTAAGGAAATATTGCACGGGGTGTTAGTGCGATTTCGGTGAACAAATTGTTGGTTGTATGAATATGTAACATGTAATTTAAAAGAAAATGTAATTATCATTTTGAAAGACTGTATTATGGTACTTTTAGTACAAAGGCAATGTTATATAAAGAATTCTATGCCATGATGGTTGATGTACTTTGGGTGTATGAGTAAGGGTAGATGGCCATACGCGCAGACCTTCGGGCAAATGAAAACTTATGAGTTTCCAATTTTTTCAGCCGTTATACGTACTTCTCAGTCGCCTTTAAAACTCAACGGCTTCTAAAGTTGTTTGCTTAACTTTTCCATAGGGTATTATAGCACTTCTTCCTCTTTTTTTTACTAAATTGCACTTCTTTTTGCGCTTTAAACGACTAAGTCTAGTTTCGTTGTTCGAAGTTTCAGTATATCGCGACGGTATCTACTCAGACACCCTCGGGACTCTTTTCTTCCTCAGCGCGAATTGTTTTTATATATTGTTAGGTTTTGCAAAATTCCCTTGTCCAGTATTGTAGAAAAATAATATATGTATATATACGTACCGCAATTTCGTGAAATAATAATCGATTATTCAACTTCATAAAATTTTTCAGCGCATTAATTTCTTCAAAAAATAGAAAAATACGAACCTTCTCTGATACTAGTTTTTAACCTTCCAAATAAGCAAATTCATCGTAACCACAATGAATTCCAAAATTACACGACTCGAAAAGGCTTCTCTAAAACCGACACTGCACAGTAGTAACGCTTTTCTCCCAAGACGACGAGACAAACGCACTTAACCCCAACAAGACGCTCGCGCACTTCTCTCTCTCTCTCTTTCTCCCTCCGCGCTCACTTTCAACCCTAAAACATTAGCCGCCTGACCCCGCCACGCGTATAAACCTTCCAACTGCAGAAAAGCCTTTCTCTCTCTCTTCTTCTTTCTCCCCCTCTTCTCTTCCTCCTTTGGGACTAATGGACCGTTGAGCCGGGCGTCTCGCGCGCCGTTAAATAATCACGGCCACACCTCCATAATTGAAAATTTACGATTCGATACGGGGCAATTTCAAAGTGCTCTCTCGCGCGCTCGGTTAAAAGCTCATCGTGCTCCGCTGCCGCGCCTCCCATTGTGCGCGTCGAGAGGAAGTTCGCGAGCGCGAGGAGAAGACGTAAAAGCGCCAGAGGAGAGGGGGCATCGTCCAGAGTGTTTTTATTGCGGGAATGACCGTTGTCGCATTAGTTCAAACGCGCTTAGTTGCCAGAGAGAGGGGAGGAGTTTTTTCGTCGGAGAAGTGCAGGGAAGATGGCTCGAAGAGAAGAGCGGAGAAGGTAAGTAAGGTGGAGATGCGAGCGGAGTGTTTGTTTTTAATTGGATTAGGATAGAGACGTTGGAGCACAGACATTTTTTCGGAGGTTTGTTCGGGTGCGAGGAGGAGGTTGGGAAATGGTCGAGAAGAGCTTGGCAAGTGATAAGAGTCGTAACTGCGATATATATAATACTAAAGGGAGGATCGATTTTCTTAAAGGGAATGAGATTGACTTATCGTGTTGTTGAGTGTGTGTAATATATGAGAGTTGAAAAATCAATTGTAATGATTGGGAGCATATTTGGAAGATTAAACTTTACTGAATAATGATTCGTATAAAACTTGAAGTTATTTATTTTTCACGTGACGACTCTCCAAATGTATTATTCAATGGCGATAAGTCGGTCACTACTAAAACAGTAGATATCCATTATTCCAGTGGTAGATATTCTCCCTGCGACATGTGAGTGAAATGAAAATTTCATCGTCAAATACTGAAATACTACTATCCAAGTAACAAATATTTATACGGTTCCAAAGAGTTCCACTGCTTTACAATAAAACAAACTAAAAATGGTTCAAAATATTCTTTATAAATTTTTAAAGGCCACCCAACTGCGCGCTCCACCTCGCCGTCCTCTTTTAAAATTACAAGCGCAAGCACATGTTTCGCATCCAACGAATACCGCGTCCCGCGCGCTGCACTTCTCAACCCCGAAAATTTCCGTAATATCAAAAACACGCGCGGGCATCCTGCAAGAAACATGAGCCAATAAGACAACCGCAACTCCCGCGTTTTATCCCCAAAAAAGAGGCAAAAACTACTTTTCCGCGGAAATCCGAAAAACGTTCTCCGGGGGAAAAATTCTCCAGCTGCCCCTCGCTCGGCAACACGAGCAAAAAGCGAAAGTCGGAAAAGCAGCCGCTCGCTCGTTGCTGAAAGAGCGAGAAAGTGAAGTCCTCTCTCTCTCTGCACGAAAGTTGACAAAGGTCGTGAGCGCTTGCACTCGCTCTGCAACTTTCGACGAAGACTAGTAACCACTATTCCACCCTCTCCTTTCTCCCCTAGACAATGGAACTCGCGACGATCGCGCGATCCGGCCTCGGGCAGCTCTACTACTACTACTATTCTCTCTCTCTTCAGGACCTTTTAAGCCGTGAAAAGCTTCCCGCGGCACTCGGCGCGGCTTTTTCGCACCGCTCGACCTGGTCTATATAGAAAGCCCGGGGTATTTACGCGGCGCGGCGGCGGCAGCGAGGAGGAGAGGCTTTTTCGGTGAGCGCGGGTTATTGAGCGAGCGTGACGAAGTAATTTTGGATGCTCGCGCTTATACCGCGACGTGCGCTCTCTCACTTTTTTTTTAATGTACGCGGGGGCTTTTTTGTACGGAGTGATGCGGGAGTTTCGGCGTCGGAAGATTGATTAGGTGGTATCGGGGATCGATTTTCGGGGGGTGTCGGTGGTGGTGTTGCTTGTGGTTGGGAATAGGGGGATGGGATGTACGCGCGTGGGTTTGGAAATTCATTTTGGGGCTGGGTGCTGAAATTGTGTGCGTTTTGCCGTATTTATCTGTTTTGGTGTATCTTTATGGCGAAGGACATGCACAAGTTTTAGGTACTTTTAGAAGGTATAGCAAAATATCGAATCAAATTCTGAGTGTATTCACAGTTTTAACTAGTAAAAGTTTATTTTTAAATGTTTATATAATGAAATAAATATTTCAGATAACATTAACTTTGTTCATTGTTTTAATAATTGGGCCTCTTGTTTCCTTTTATTTGGAATTTATAAAATTTTCTCCTACTCTTTTTCTAAATGTTCGACCAATTTATTTTTCAGGTAGTAAAGCAATCGACAGCTTTATTCCTTTCAAATAGGAAAACGTCAGAGTTGATCGCTGAAAAAGGGTAATTTATTATAGCGCGAGTTATTTCAATTTGAAGACATAATTTGCGAATGTTACAGCGTCATCGTGAAAATTACTCGCTTCAAAATAGCCTTTTCACATACATTTCAGGGTACAATAGAGGTCTGCGATAATGCAGTGCGCAAATCATTCTGTTATAACCAGCATTAAATTCTAAAATCATTTCAATTTTATTTTCATTTCATTTTTTTATACAGTTTTTTTTCTCCTTTTTGAAGCTAAATACTCAATTTAACGGCATATTCAGCGCAAACACGTTGTTTAGTATCTTCTTTATAAACCCGGGCTTGAATAGATGGTATTACACGCGATTCTCCGACTTCTTTTTATACGCAAATTAAAAGGAATATTTTATTATCTTTCCTGCGGTAACACCGCGAATAGAATGAAAATTAGCATTTGAATAGGAATATACTGTAGGATGAAAATCCGTTCACATATTTATTGTCAAACCCCGTGCCTTAAATGTCTTTTTCTACAGAATAATATACCATAAAGCCATGTATTTTTGTCCCGTCAAAAATCACCTTCTACAAACTCACACCCATACCAACATTAATTACAGCCGGCGAACCAGATTTCCCTGCCGAAAAAAATCCTGTCCACCTCCCCTTCCTTGTAAAATTTATCGCTCTCGAACGAGATTTTCCGAAAAAATTCTCCTCTCTCTTTCTCGCTCTCACTCCTCTTTCTGTGCAAAATTTACGATCCGCACGATCCCTCTGTCTCTCTTCCTCTCAAGGCGTCCCTGGCTCTTACAAGCGGATCCGTAAGTAATGCGGGCTGTATTGGCGAGCGTCCCGAAAACGCGCGACGGGACGCGGCTGATGTATCATTATGTGCGTCGCTCGCGATTTATGACCGCGACAGAAGGCGCGAGAATTTTTCCTTCTCTCCTTTCTTTTTTCTTTTTTGCACTCGTCAAGAGGCGACGAGAGAATCGGTTGAGTGCTTATTTACGAGATGAGGATGGGAGGAAGAAAGAGAGAGAAAGAGTGCCAGAAAAAGGGATCGCGAGGTGATACGGTGAGGATATGGGTATGGTATAGAGACGTTGAGTTATGGATTTCACGAGGATATCTAGAGGATCTTTGTAAAGTATTTTTTTGTTTTCGGGAGGTCGAGGTTTTATTGGGTGGGACGGGGACCCGAGGTCGCGCCGTTATTGAATATATGCGAAAACGGGTTATAAAAGAGTGTTTTGAGGGAAATTTTCAATTTATTTTATTTATAGATATTGAGGGACCGAGTAATATGCGATGTGTATCCGGTATAAAATACATTTCTATGAGGATATTTTAATATACCGAGAAGTAATCCTATAGTACAAAGATTACTTTTATCCTATAGGTTAATATAGTTAAAATTTCAGCATTATAGTAAAAATGATCTCTTTGACTAAATTTTAATAATAAAAAGAACCCCCTGCCAGTTATCCCTAAAAATACTTCTCACCAAACTTGGCAGGCTTCTTTAGGCGTACATTATTAAACTAAAATATTATTTTTCCTTACCAGCCACATATCTCTCGGCCAAATCTCGGCTCCTCCTTTGACGCTACGACAAACTCAGGGAAAAGTTCTAATAACCCCCGCCGAAAAATCTATCGTAACGAGGAGAGAAATCCCGATAAGGAGGCACAAACGAGGCTCTGGCATTGCCACTATCGCGTCGCAATAAAATCCCCAAACTTTCTTCGCGCAGTCCCGAAACTTCAACCTCCGAAATCAGCGCTATCTTCGAATCAGCCATCATAACCGCTCATTACCTCTTCCCACCCACCTACAAACAAGTCTATAATTTCCCCCCTCTGCAGAACTACCCAGCCAGTCGAAAACTGCAGCGACGCGCTCTAAGCGCTCGCCCGCGCGCGACGTCTTTCAAAACATTCACCCTCCCGTGTAAAGCTCCGCAGACGTGTCTATCACGCGCGCGGGCTATAGACCCATCTCTCTCTCTCTCTCCATTCGCGCCCGGCGGGCCGTGTTTACATTTCAATTATCCGACGGCTCTTCGTCTATTCCTCTCTCTAGCACGCGCGCCATTATTACTATTTGCATGATTTAGCAGCTGAGAAGGCACTCGAGGAGGTACGCGCGAGCGACGTTCTCGTTACCTCTATATATGTATATATACGTACACGTATATTATTTGTACGAAGGGAAATCGTAATGAGCCGACCGACCGAGGAGACACGAAAAGAGCTAGAATCGCCGTGTCGTTAAAAACCCCCCCCTCTTCGGGGGACCGGACGGTGGGCTTTTTCGCGGGCAGAGAGATAGAGAAACGCCAGCAGTTTCGGACCCGACAATGGCATAACGAAGCGTATTCGAGGACGACGGTGTGTAGCAGCGGCACGATTGCTTCCTGCGCGAGCGAGCGATCGATCGATCGGCCGGTCTGTTTTCCGCCCTGGGCTTTTGTGTGCAATTGCACCGCGGTTCTGGATCCGCGGGGGGTGGAGGGGGAGAAAGAGAGCTAGCATTCGAAGCGGAAAATTATTTTTTGATTTTGTAGAGGTGCCGGGGAACTGCGTAGAGGAAGGATGGTAGCACGGGTTCTGAATTTTTTTTCTTCTCTTTGTTAACGAGGAGGGATATTTTTTATGGGAGAATGTAGCGCGACTGGGTGTTCGGAATTTCAATTTTTTTAATGATTAGAGTTGGTAAATATAACTGCTAAAAACAGGTAATAAAAGATAAAACGAGATTCCTTTTTTGTACCTAAAGTTGTTCGGAATAAAAGGATATATACAGTTTCACCAATCATTTGGTTACGTTACCGAAAGGCAGATTAAAAATCGAGAATATTTAATTCAATGCGATATGCTATTAAATGGAAGTAGATATGTCGAATGTCATCGATCAGACCTTGATTTCGGATACGGCTTTTTATTTTTACAGCACTCTCCTGTATCCAGCGAAACATTAAACTTTTCCAGTATTTTATTTTTAACTATAAAACATAAATCCGTAAAGGGATATTGCAACTTTTGCCATTCGAACTGCCTCCATCACAAGCGTTGGAGCTTCAACCCATTAAAAACTTCCAAAACCGTATAATTACACACGCCAACCATAACGCAGCGATAAAACATACAATGCAAAAGACACACATTTCTCTCTCCCTCACCCTCCCAAGTTCGCGTTATACGAGCTATATATGTAATCCTCATTGCTTCGTTAAGCTCGCGCCGCGTGGCTCACGGGTCAAAGCTAGTTTTCTGAATTCTCACTGCGGCGGCGGCCGGTAGTCAATGGACCGAGAACATTTGAAATTCCGAATCGCAAGCGAGCGCGTTTTCTCTCGGCCAATCGGGAAAATCCCCTCGAGGCCGTCAGAGCTAATCCCTAAAAAACGTCTTCTATACCTGATCACCCGCTCGTGCTCTTTTAATTCCCCGTCGTTTTTGAACGGTCGAAAGCTTGTGATCGTTTCTATATCTTTTATAACTTTGTTTATCCCGGTTAATGTTACAATGTAATACGAAAGATGTTAATAATGGTAGCAAAATATATTCGGAAGATTGTACACGCTTCGCTTTTGACTTTAGTTGAATAAGCGAGAGCTAAGTGATTGCATTAACGCTCTTGTAAATTTGATCTTACTTTTGGTTTCGCAGACAATACGGGCATATTTACCCACTTATACGAAGCTCATCACACTTGCCTATATTTGTACTTCTAAAACCTCAGAAACCGCGGCAGTTGATTTTGCGTTTAGCGCTGGATATGAGCTTTGTCGTTATTAAATAAGCTGCTACAGGGATTAATCTCGAGTGTAGATTGTTACTTTCATTGTATAATATGCGTTTCCAGTGAACTCGTAGATGATTGTCACCTTACTCAAATCTTACTTCTTTTTTCAACAATATGAAGCATAAAGGTTTAATCCTCTAAGCCAGTAATTTTCGTTTAAAAGTAGTTTTTTTTTCCTCTCGGAATTTCATATGTTTTACCATCTCGGGATCATTAAATAAGTATTCGCGATTAAACTTTGAATATTCAGTCGATTTCACGAATAAAATTGGAAATTTAGAAAGACCTTGGCTCGGCATATTGGACTCGGAATTCCAATTTTTTTTAAATCTACTTTAAAACTCCACTCGAAATACTATTCCAATTAAAGTTTATTTCACTAGTTTCTTAACTTTCACAAATATTGAAGGAAATAAAAAAAAAACTTTTTTTTTCGAACTTTACTCATCAATAGCTTTATTCAATGCTATTTATTTTCAATTTATTTACTCTCAGTCTTTTTTAATAACAAATATAAACGAATTCCGCGATAAATAAAACTCTCCAATAATACTTATAAATAATTTAAAAAACACATTACGAACAGAGTTCCCAGATGGCGACTTTTTGTCTCACTTACTCTCAAAGAATGCGACGTCACCTGCATGTGAGTGAAAAGATAAAGGATCGCCATCTGGTAACCCCGATTATGAAGAGACACAACCCTGTATAAAAAAAAGCTTAAAAACTTATCACCATTCTCAAAATTAACAGTCCTAGCAGCCCCTACCTCGTCCATTCCTTCCTATTCCCCTTTTTCTCTACCCCGGCCACGGCTCATCACTGCAGTTCCACACATCCCACACCACACGAACTCTCCTGCCGCATGCCGACACAAAAACACACGCGAACTCCTCTATACCTACTTCTCTTTCGCGAGCCTCGCGGCGGAGCTTTGGCATTCGCGGTGTCGGACCCACGCGCGCGCCAATACATATATCGAAACTCGCCGAAACTACACACACATACGCTGCGCCATACTCTTTTCTATTCGTGTGAGGAGAGCCAACTATCGGGCCAGCGCGCAATCGCATTTGCGTCATTAGGTCACGGCTGTACGTACGTACGTCTGAATTTTCTCTCTCTCGCCTTTCCTCTAGCTTCAGCCGTATTAGGCGGGGTTTTACCACGGAGAAATTGCCGCGGGGCCAGAAGTTGCCCGACGGTAATCGGATTTCGCGCAGAGGGCGCACACATACACACACATACACACATAGAGCGCGCGTCGGTATCGAGGAGGAAATTTGCTTTTTGAGGTCTTCTCTCTTTCTCTCTTACCGATAAACGCGGGAGGGGGAGTGCAGTGGAAAATTTCAAGTATCGATTGGTTTTGCGCGCCGGAAGGGCCGAGTTTGATTCGGAGAGTTTTGTAATGTATGTGTGTGTGTCTGTTTTGTGACCAGTAGCGCGTTTCGATGGTGAATGCTGATTACTCGAAATTGCTTCGTATTAGCTTTCCGAGGTTGTTTGGCGAAATCGTTTAGTTTGTTCATACCCTCGAATTTGAGGAATCGTCTCTCTAGTCGTGGACAGCGAAGCAATTTAAACCCCTTGGTCTAATGAAAACAATTAAAATAGTATATTCACTCATGCGGACATAAATTCTTAGCAGTCACCTCTGATCCTTGACTAACTGACCATTTTACATAAGGAGGAAAGAACACGACAGCATGAATTGTTGTCACTGCCTCGTACAGCTTTTAAAGCCACAGCTTGTACCTTTAAAACAGGCCGTTACCGCGCTATATACTCATCTCGACACCGAGCGCTCGCAATCGTGACTAATGGCCTCCCCATAACCCAAAAAAAACTCCCTGAAAAATTCAGCACGTACACTCGCCTCGCCCCCTTTAAGAAAGCCGCTTACATCTTAAACCGCGCCGAAATCGCGTTAATAACCAATAAACCACAAGCCTCCCCTCCACGTCCGCGAAGAAAATGCAAATCCAGCTTAAACCGAGAGCCACCACTGCCACCGAAAAGAGTAGCTCCGCGAAAAATTATACGGGTCCCTCCTTCCGGTAAGCCCTCGTCTCCTCCTTCCGTCCTTTAATAAGAACCCAAGACCAAGAGAGAGAGACCCGTTCATATTTGCTTCATTCGGTACGGAGAGACAAAAGCCCGTCTAATTAACACGCTTGAGACGCAGCTGGGAGATATAGAGTGAGAAAGCTAGCGAGCGGAGGGTTCGAGTGAATGCAAGGAGCACGACATAACAGCCGAAACGGACGCGCCGCGCGTCTGTCATCTCGGAGAATACGACGTTGGGAGAGAGAGAGACGGGTCGGGACGAGGAGCAGCCAGCGGTGAGGGAGAAAGAGGAGGATGGATGTCAGGAGAGAGAGAGAGAGAGGAGAAGGTTTAAGATTTCGGTCGGGACTGACGGGAGGCCAAAGGAGCTGGGGCTTGCATAAGCGCGCCTCTTCTGGATGCTTGCGAGAGATGGAGGATGATGGGGATTTTTGTCGACCGGATATGTCTTTGTTGGCATTGCTGCGGAATGAGGGTGCAGGCTCTCTGCTGAAGGTATTTTGCGGTTTGTTGAATCGTACAATTTTTGCATTTTCTATACAAGTTGTCGTTATAGTATTTTAAAAGAGTCTGGTGAGCTTTTTTTTTTTATATAGGTGTATACAGAAAATGTATCGATGATGGTGATTATAATGGTTTTGTGTTTGTCGTATACTTTCTTTACAACGATTAAACGAATGACCATAAAATCGAAGCGGTTGTATTGGATATTCATTGATAGGAACAGCGATAATTATTCCCACAAGTCGTCGCGCGGTACGAAGAAAAGCCAGGTTTGAAGTTACAGGCGAAGAAAAGTCAGTTTAGAAGTTGGCTTTTCTTCGTACCGCGTGACGAAATATACTTCATTCGCATTTAATCACTTTATAATAACTAATGTGCTTGACAATGTCAAACGAGCTACTACCTTAATTAACATAATGCCTGTGCAGTACTAGATTCTATATAATAGGATTAAAATAACAATGTCACGTGTATTTATTGACATCGATGTACAGGTGGTAATTGCATTATCGATACGATTGAATTACGAGAATACAACGTATACGCCAATAATTAATGAAAATTTATAAATACGACACACTTCAACTACCGTATCGCGCACATCAGCTATCAATTATTGATAATACCATTTTATCCGATCACACCAGCGGGCTATATTGTAATCAATCCGCGAGAAAAACGTTAACAGTTTTACTACCTACCTAGATACTCTTTTGATAAAATATTTATCCGGGAAGAGTATCTCGGGACTCGCCGCCACTGCTGCGCAGCTCCTATCCGTTTTAAAAGCGACGGATATACGAATGTACAGCAGAGCAGCCGTTTAGGGGCCATCGGAGAGCCATCCCTTGCGTTTAGGAGGGGAAAAAAAGAGAAATGCCGGACCTGAAACATCGTCCTCTCTCTCTCATCCAGGCTATTAACTACTCTTTTCGGAGAGTAGGTAATGGGCCTCGCAGCGATGAGTGGAACAGAGTGGGTGCACTTAAAGCTGATGGTACCGCTCCTCAGCCGTGTGCTTGTTTGCGGTAATCGGAATAAAAATTGTGTCAGTCGGGAATTATTTTCTTATCTCGTACTGGGAGCTGTGGTGTGGGTGAACCATTGGAGTATTGTAATTACTTTATCTCTCCATCGAGAAATTAGCTACTGATTGACTGTAGAGTTTGAAATAGGATTTTAGTTTTCAATTACTGACTCAGAGTAATATTCGAAACAGTAAGGCAATCACACGGACTATAATAGAGTTTGCCTTTCCAACTATACTTTTTTTTTATATTTAATCCCTTCATATATCTCTTTTTTGATATTTAAGGTACAATTTTGGAAATCAATAACTGAAACTAACATCAACCTGATGAATCTAGTCCTCTTACACGTATACTGAGTTTCTTTTTCTCTTTCACAAAACACAATGGCGCACTATGCGAAATATTTGTATTCAATAGTACATTACGCCGAGGCGAAGCCGAGGGCGTCATGACGCACGGCCAGGGCATCCAATTTCCGGTCCAAGTATTGTATACTATTTTTCTTACTCCCCGGCCGAAAGTACGTTCTGTAATTGTTAAATAATTGATAAAATTGCGTTGTCGTCTGCTAGCTGTGTTTGAGACGTTTGAGTGTTAGTTTTTCTTTCGACCCGCTCGATAGTACTGCCTCTGTCGGCCGCTTTGGGTAGCTCAGTCGATATTACCGACCGTTTTTTCTTTCGACCCGGCGTGGAGAGCTGGTTTTTTGGCCGTCTGCTACTTTCGCTGTTACACAGATGGTTTGATGCCCGCCCGACATTTGCAAGACCGAGGCGAAGCCGAGGTTTTGCTGGTCGGGGCGAGCATCAGAAACACATTCATTAAAAAAAGACAACACCACTTTTTATTTCAACTAACTCTTTTTTCTCGTCACAAGTGTACTTTCCTCTGTCTATTTCGTACGTGTCTAACCTTCACACCACACAAACATATTTCTTCGAACGCTTCCGTCCGTACGTTTACTTAATTGTTTCTACACGACTCGAAAGTACGTGTAGGAAACAAGAGGAAAAAACAATGACCACGATCAAACAACACCACTTTTTATTTCATTTAACTCTTTTTTGTCGTCACCTGTGCACTTTCCTCTGTTTATTTCGTACGTGTCTAACCTTCACACCGCGCAAACATCTTTCGTCAGACATGCGCGCGGGCGCTCAAGCGCCGCGGGTCAGGAAATTTCGGCAGCCAATCAGAGCGCGCGGTTGGTCTAAAATAGGATGCGAAAGTTTCTCTTTCGGCCCGGAGATGCGGGCCGAAAGTACGTACTTTCGGGTGGGCGAGTAAGAAAAGTAATTTTTAGGCACGACCATTCTGTATAACATGATCGAATAAGCGAACATGCCTCTCATTACAACGTCACAAAGGAACCTTGAAAATTCTTTAATTTTTCATCACGCCCCCACCCGTCGCTCAGCACAAAATTAAACGTTAAATCACGCAAAATGTGCGCAATAACTTCTCCCAAAAAATTCATCCTCTCCACACACACACACATATACATGCGCGCCTTTATCCACGTATGCAATAAATTCTCACCAAATAATTCAACCACTCTCCCCCCCTTCTCTCTTTCTCTCTATGGCGAAAAAGAACCGCCAACACGTAACAGCACCGAAAAAAAGGTCTGGCGTGCGGGCGTCAACCAAATTACACACGCCGCTCGCGAAATCATACACACACATGTACGCGCGACGCTTTAATCTTCGTCGAATCAGCAGCAGCAGCAGCAGACGTAATAAGTGTGTATGAGCAGCGAGAGCGCATATGAGGTTCGTCGCCCGCTTGCTCGCACTTTCATTTAATCCGCCGCGACGACGTCGACGCCTGGCGCTGCAGGTGCCGGGAATGCTCGATCTGTAAACGGCCGTCCGTGGAAACGGCAATTTCCTGCGCGTTGCTGAGAGAGAGAGAGTCAGATGGAGGTTGTCGAAATTGTTTTATGTGTGGAGGAAATGTGGTAGCCGTGTGCGAGTGTGTAGGTTTGTGGAGTTTGCTGAGACGCCGGTCTGGGGGAGACGTAGCAGGTGAAAGTTGTTTTTGCGACAGGTGAAAAATCGCGCTTGGATGTTTGGTCTGATGTTTTTTCCTTTGCGTGACGCGAGCGTGTAAAAGCGTTAAAGGCGGTGGGTATACAAGATTTTACGTGTACGGCGTTTTTTGATCTACGAGGGAACCTGTGTGTATGGTGCGCGTGTGAAATATACACGAAATTTCTTGATGAAACGGGAAAATGTATGAGGAACAGGTGAGTTTCTTAAAACGAGTAGAAAGTTACCGTCGTGTAGTCGTCTTACCATACATGACTCGTTCTACTGAAAAGCTATATATTTTTTTGTTCTATCCTCCTGTAGTAAGGTCGGTTCTTTTTATCTTTTTTAAAATAGGTAATTTTGCTTATATAATAGTATAGCTTTAAAATTACATTTCGACATCGTTCAGTGTGGGTAATTCTCGTTGCTGCTTAATTACATTCCTCTTGCACATAGATATAAAACTAAGAGCAGGCCCACGGAAATTTATATCAGTTTAATGACGTTTTAGAATTCTAAGAGCAATTGGCATTATTTCGAAAATCATTAAATACCATTCGCATATGAACATAAAACTAAGACATTAATTATAATTTATATCCCCCTTAATAGCAGCTTGTAAATTTCCAGGCGCAGCGCATTAATTAGAAAATGCATTTTTGATTATTTAGCGTAATCAATAAATATCATTTCACTGAGATCGTAAATATACATTTTATAATCAAAACAGCGAATTTGCATAATTAAGATAAAACCGGTGTAGGGAATTATCGATCACCTCTAGCCTTCGCGCGTTGGCAGCTCACATTAGAATGATTTAACCGCTTATCGATACTTGTGCACTTCTTTTCGCAATCGATACACGCTTATCCATTTAACCAAGTATTTTTTCTTTTCTGTTGCAGGTGAGTTACACAAATTACACTTTACAGAATTATGACGGCCACGTAAGTACTTATTCACACTTATTCTCTTCCACTCTTCACACTTACCGCTCTGCGATTTATAAAAAAATCTACTTCCTCCCAACCGTAAATAACCACACCATCACATCCCTAAAATAATTCGCTATCTCATCGAATCCCTATATATATACACCCTCTCGACGCCGCTTTCACCAGAATGCAACTACCCCGCTCGCGCGACTTCCATCTCAATGGCTCTGTAAGCGCCTTACCCTGCGACGACTTGAAATTCATTATCTTCGTTCGATTAAGTACCTCTCGAAAACTTGGTCCGCCGCCTCGCCAACAATCCCCCCCTTTCGTTCCTTTAACAAACTTCCCCCCCTACTCCCTCCCAAATCACTGACTCACCATCAATAATTCGCCGAACGCTTCTCTCTATAGATATATATACACGCAGCTCTCGTTTCCTAAAACTCCTGTCTTTAGCGGGGCACCCCAATATCATCCGGTGCGTCCGGCTTTTTTACGGCCGCGCGAACGACCTATAAAGCACTCGGCGTTAAGGAGGAGGCGGGGGAGGAAGAGAAGGACGTTAAAGATATTCGGGGTGAAGCTGTAGAGAGGGGGTAAAAGTCTGCCGACGTCGACCATCGCTTTAAGTAATTCAGCGAGGCACCTCGCGCGCGCGCGTGCGAGAGCTTCTTTCTTTTCTTAGCGCGCGTGAGTGGGGGCGTTCGTTATATAGCGTCTTTCACGGGCGCGCGAGCGAGAGGGAGAGAGAAGTATGGCCGAGGCGTGGCCCCGTTACGCGCGCTGATCTTTCGGTATGGCGAGAGGTTCTCTCTCATGGTTATCGGCGTGCCGTCGAGCTGTGGATGATGATTTTTGCCGAGAGCTCTCTCTCTCTCTTGTCCGGGAGAGACGTGTTTTAATGTTATTATTGCAATTTCGACGCTTTGCTGTCGGGCGGAATTCTGCTGTTGGTGGCTAAAAGAAGTTTGCAATATGGAATGTTCATAATTTAAATGGGATTCGAATATAGGGCATTTCGAAAGAGGGAGCGGGGATTTTATTTATGGTTTATTGGATTATTATTTTTGCGCAAATAATTGTATTACAATTTTTCAATTTAATTAAGAATTTAGTTGATCATTAAGAGCAGGATGTTATTCAAAAATTCTGTGAATACGATACACAAGTCCTGTTAATTAAGTTATTGATTATTGCGATTCTTTAGAATTGATGTAGAATATTAAATTATGCATTTTCGGAAAAAGGTTAACCCGATTCTCGACAGTTAAACTGAATAAAGCAAACGATGGAAATCGGATATGTGATCTGCGAATAATCCCTGATTCAAACAATAAGTTAATTTGCTATTAATTATAATTATTGATTAAATCAAGTATTTAAACGTCAAAAAATTAAATTATAGTTTTAATTTCATTTTTTTTTCTTTTTACCTATAAAAGGTTGCTCTCGAACCATAAAATATGTGCTCTCTCTTTATTATACAAGAGTTATTTGCTGTCCGGTTAATTATTATATACGTTTTTCCTTCCATACACATATTAAAATATTATTTTTATATCTTATATTCTCTAGAATTTCCAACCCCCGCACTATACACCGTGTAACCCTGAAAAATAAATCCTCGCCACAACAACGCCAATTCTTTCCACCTATATTCATTTCACCCTTCCCATAATGTTCCTTCAGACTTATATATGAATCATTGAAAATCTTCTCCCGCCGAAACAAAACCATAATACACCCGCGCACGGCTGCCGCATTACATCATCGGCGATTAAAATCACCGCGCGCCGTCTCTCCTCTCTCCTGCCATCCATCAGCGTACAAGGGGCGCCGCCGCACTACTACTTCTCCTTCGGTCTCGGCGCTGCAGCGTAAATCGTGCGTAAATCCCTTCGCGTATAGTTTTATGAGCTTTGTGTGCGTGTTGGCGAGCGGCTAAGGAGTGAATCCTCGTTTTACGGGGGCGCAATCTCGCGGGGACCTTCATTATTTAACGACTTGTTCTCGCCTCCTCGTGAGTCCGATCAATTATGTCCCGGTTTATCGCATAATTCAAGAAGTTTTCAGCCGGCAAGCGATGACGAGTGTGGAGGTAGTATAGTCGCGGCTGCTGATGCGAAAATAATATCGCCCGCGGCGCGCAGATGCTCGCGCGATCATCTTTTTATATCTCGCTCGCTCGCTCGCTCGTGTCGCCGAAGAATATTAATAGGACTTTATGGCGCGAGAGTAGTGGCACGTGCGGGCTTCTTATGAGGGGTGGGATGGTTTCAATTTGTGACGGCGAGGATTTTTTTTTTCTGTTTTGCTATGCTCTTCTGGAGGAGAGGAGGATTATGAATGCGGTTGACAGGTTCGAGAAAGTGTGATTGCAGGGAGAAATAGTAAAAGTTTTGGGGTGGTGGTGGAGGGACAAATTTGGGTCGGGTGTGTAGCGGCGAAAATTGCGAGTAGAGTGAAAAGAATAAGGAAACCTACCGCCGTGCTGTCGTAACTGTCACGCGCGTCGTGTATTTTTGGTGTGGTACTTTTGATTAACGAGTCGGTGGTGTCTTAAGTGATTGTTGATTTTTTTTTTGCTGTAGCTTTTGAACTAAGAATAGTTTTACAAAGCAGGGCATATGTTGCGAATTTAGTGCAAGTTTTGAACTTTTGCACTTTTTATTCAAGCTATATTGTCTGGTTTTATATTTTTAAGTAACTAATTTTATTGTCATCGGAATAAATAAATTGTATATTCCAAAACTTTTAGTCTACTTGTATAAATTGTCTGTTCTGTTACCGATTCGTTTTAATATCAAATGTAAATGTCATAGCTTAAGTTCATTATATTTATTGACGACAATCGAAACTACATTTTGTTGAACACGAGAGAAATCTATTATTCATTTTGTACTGCATTTATAATTTATTACTGGATTTACATGTCTCAGTTTGTGTAAGAATTGAATTATTTTCTCACGATACGAGCGCTGATTAATTTTGCAAACCTCAATATCTTATCCTTTAAAACTCTATATACCTCATTCAAGTTTTATAGAACAGCTTTGTCTTTACTAATTAATTTACATTGCAAAATCGTATAACGGTTTTAGCGAATGTCGTACAATCAAATAAACTGAAATAATCAAATAAATTAGCTCCGCGTTCACCTCCTTTCCGGATAAAACAATTAAAATATACAGTGTCACTATAGATTTGCGCCTACTTGAAAGTCTTCAATTAAATTACGGTACCTATGCAAACTAAATAGAAAAAGCATCTCTCTTGTGAATTACGAGATTACGCAATTCCCTTTTCCGCGCTCACCTTGCGTCGTGCCGCCACGTAAATCAAGATTTGCGCCTAATCGATAGATCGGGCCACATCTCTCCCTCTCTCTCTCTCTCTCTCTCTCTCTCTCTCTCTCTCTCTCTCTCTCTCTCTCTCTCTCTCTCTCTCTCTCTCTCTCTCTCTCGTCGCGCTAACGAGAAACTGATGCATAATAAAACCTTGCGCACACATATACATATATTCACATACGTGCGCTCGAAGATATATATTTATATATATATATACATATACATATATTCGTTTTATAGGCGGCTGGAGGAGACAGGCTAACGAGCGGCTGGCACTTTCGCGCCTTCTTCGTTAAATTCTTAATTTTGCAATATTCCTAATGATTATTTACTGTCCACCGGCCGGGCCGTCGCAGTTTATTATCACCCCGGTACAGTCGCGATATGGATTGATTGTTTCTTTTTTTTATACATATATATTATACTCACGTATAAATACTTTTACGACAGCGCGCGTTACGTTAGCGCATAGTCATATATCACTGAACTGAACCGATAATTCACTTTTATAATACACTCACAAAAGTGTAATCTCGCTGTTAGAAGAATCCATTAAATAGCAGTGGAAAATATACTTGGTATATAGTCAAGTATAGATTTATACTATAAATTAGCAGACGATCATCAAAGGTGAATTTGTTAAAAAATAAAAGATTTCTTCTTCGATTAAGGAGATTGTCGTTTTAATATAAGAACAATTAATTTATAATTATTATTAATTTATATTTATAATTTATTTTTTATTATTTCTTTCCTTTACATAAATATAGCGTAGATATGTCAAAAATTTCAATCTAATTCAATAAAAAAATGTTTTTATTAATTTTCTTATCAACCTTTAATAACACGGTGAAAAAGTCCTGTTTGAAAAATTACTTAATTAACAGAAAAACTTTATTAACTATCGCATCTCAGATATCATTTAGCAGATTCCAGTAAAATTAAGCAGATTCTATTTTTATGCTAAACTGATTGGGATTTATATTGTAGCAGACATATTTTATGATTTAAAAGACTGAATATAAATTTAACGGATTTAACTTAAAATTAAGTATAAAATACTTTAGTGGATTCTTCTGCTAAGAACAAGAAACCATTTTTGTGAGTGTACGCGGCTTTATCCGTGCATTACCGTTATACGTACTTTATTTACGTTAACGCGGTACTTATTTACCGCACAAGCAACCTCACGCGCCGCGCGCAATGCGCTCTCAAAAGTTCGTTGCAGAAATCTAAATGAATATTGTAGCATCGCGGCGCTCGACGTTTCGCTCATGCACACATATACACACACCCACGCTCTCGCGTTATCGGAAACCGTATTATTCATCCTTCGCAGACGCGCAGGAAAGCCGCGTCAAATAACTTTGGCAGTTCGTCGTTGGCGGTGACGGCAACTTTGCGCGTGCGCGCGTGTCATTATTTCGTGCAAAATAAATATGACTTTTCTAGTTCGAACCCGACTAACGAGAATCTAATATGTATAAGCGTGCGCCGGTGTCAAAGTTTTCCAGACGTTACAGTGAGTAACGTGCCAAAGGTAAACCTTATACCGCGTGGATGTAGCGCGTCGACTAGAAAATGTCTTAGACAGGTGTCGGATGGGAAGGCGCAGGGCTTCGGGTTAATGTTGTTTAAGTGAAAGAATCGTTTGCTTATGCGATTATCGAAATATAATTATATACGTGAGATGTATTTCGTAGTCTGTAAAGTTCATTAACAGAAGATTTTATATATTTTATATATGAGTTTAAATTATTTTACATTCTTATTAAGTTACATTGTCGAATTAACCTCTTCCTGTATGATTTATTTTAATAAAATTGCAAATTTTATTTCTTTCTAAGTATATAATAACCATTAAATTATACCTTTTTAATGAATAAAACCGACTGGTATTTGCAGTATTTCACCTGAGGAATTTAATGCATACGATATTTTTCACTTATTATATAAGGTGACGTCCCAATAAAAATTTTAATTTTTTTCACATATGTGGACATGTACGGAAAGAAGTTAATGTTATAGATGTATATGTATATATATTATAATAAAAACCAAAATTAACGTTTGTTTAAACAAATTTATATTTAAGTAAATATTTTATGGAAAATTATACTGTAATATCTGTAGAATTTTAGAATAATTACTTTTACTTTAGGCATTCCAAATATTTTGACTTAGTTTAGCTTTAACTTAGTTTGATAATCTATTTAGCGTGACACCAGGGCCGGGAGGTAATCTAATTTTTCCCAGTTTTCTCAGCGCCGTGCAGGTAGGTAATTGATCGATTTAGCTGAAACTTTGGTAAATAACTTTAAACACACAAGCGAAGCGTGTATTCAACAGCTAAAATTTCGAAAAGCACTGAATCGCATATTTTTGTGCAAAATAACGTGCTCTCACTTTAATTAATTGTAATGTTTAAAAATGCGAACGCTTTAAAGTATTTCTCTTTTAATAAGAATATACAACACGCAGAAGTAAATAATAAAATTATTTTGCGGAATTTCATAATTTTACATTAAACTGCGTTTTTTATTATTTTACAAAATGAAAATTCAACAAAATTACATCTTGTGTAGCAGCTATAAGAGATAAATACCCTAAGAATTTCTCTGCATTTTACAACCATACAACAATGCTCACCAAAGTGACAAAATAGTTTCCTACTTCAAACTAAAAAAAAAACAAAAAGAAAACAAGCCTTCCATAATTTCCATATCACGTTCCACCCTCCAATTTGCAAAATCACATCAAGCCCTGCGCTCCACGCCGCTCGCATTAACCATCGAAATCGCGATTTTAATCACTTCCGTCAGCCGTTCACGTTCCACCCCTCACCCTACCATTACCCACCCCATGCCAATTTCGCAGATCAATCTAATAATCTCTCCCCCTATACACCCTCTCGCAACAATACCCCCGAAAACAAACAAGACCCCAAAAAGAAAACTGCACACACGCGCGCGCGCGCACCTCAATTATATACCTTGGCGCGCACACTACACCCACCTCCAATTACACGAATATTCCCAAAATCTCGAGCGTCACGCGACTGCAGCAGCAGCAAAAAGAAGAAAGCCTCATGTGCATACACACACACACGTACAGTGTGCATGACATATATACCTATATATGTAATTATATATACGCGAGCGTTGAGCCGCGGGAGTGTATACAGGGGAGGGGGTGGCAGCGGCGGCGGCGCGCGCATGTACGGTGGCGGCGCGCCGCGGGGTGGCTCGGGTGCCCCACGTGGCGACGCCGTCAGTCGCCTCTGGCTAGTCCGCCGCTACGCCACGCAGTGAGAACACAGAGAGAGAGAGAGAGAGAGAGAACCGAGCCGAGTGTCGTGCATATACAGACGTGGGGTGCTTTTTTCGTTGTGGTTCAGGGAGAGAGGAACACTGTAGCCGGGGAGAGAGAGGACTGATTTCGTCAGGTGGTGCGAGTGGATCGTGTATAGGTGTTCAGCCGAGGAGGTGCAGGCCAGGCGAGAAGAGGAGATCAGGTGAGTCGATATATATAGTGTGATATGTGCTTTTAGTGGGTGGGTAGGATAAAAGACCCAGTTGATAGACGAATCACCGTCTAATTAATAAGTAACTTAAACTTTCAAGTCAAACTATATATTTTACTTAGAGGAAGAATTCAAAATTAACTGAATATAATTTTTTATTACGGCCTATATCTATTAATAGTAAGTTCTATTGGGTAGTTTACTCTA
The DNA here is from genome assembly GCA_036365515.1 of Torymus aiolomorphi. Classification (NCBI taxonomy): domain Eukaryota; kingdom Metazoa; phylum Arthropoda; class Insecta; order Hymenoptera; family Torymidae; genus Torymus; species Torymus aiolomorphi. The sequence goes on along the minus strand of CM070875.1, from coordinate 8,936,208 downwards.
CTACCGGTATGCCGAATGGGGTTTGTTTTGATTGATATATAAAGAGTTTTCCTCTGTGCGTGGAATTATCCGAGCAGTTACAATTCCAGCTCCAGCCATAATATACGGAATGTACGCGATTTTTCGCGTGTTTGTCGGCACCGAGTGCAGGTAATTTTCGTTGAAAACTTTCTCGTGTGTGTGCGAGCGAGCGAGCAGTAATGCACCACGTCGGCTGCTCTAACCTACCCCCGAGGTCATTCATCCCTGTAATTGTTGCTCGTTTACATAACAATGGTCTCGTCGCTGGAATTTTGCTAAATTTACCGTGCGCGCATATAGAGGAGATGAAAATGTTAATGTTACGCTTAATTTTAACGTCCTGTGCGTTGTAAAAGAGACGCGTGTGCTCTTTCTTTTTTATGACAAATTCTGGTTCGTCAGTCGTATATAGCGCTTTTCGCGTAATGGGACACGTTGTTAGGAACGTGTGTCGCGTGAGCGCAGATGATTATATTGCCGGAGGTTTGCTAAATGTCGTCGTTGGTGTTCTTTATTTTTACTTTATTTTGCGAAAATTCATGAGTCGAGGTGATGAATCGTGGCATTAATTCAGTAAGATAATGGCCGAGTTGCGTTTATAAAATTGTATAAACGCGATGAGAGGTTTGAATTAATAGGGGGATAGGGTACACCGGTAATGTTAGGTTAAGTGTGAGAAGTAAATGATATAAAGGTGGAAATAATGAGGAAAGTTCAAGCAACTTTAACTGGAGCCACGTGATAGTCTCGAATCCAGGTACCCGTTTCTCATCGTTTCTTAGTTATTGTAGTATATACGCGTAATGCAATCATTATAAACTCTATTCCTTCCAATTACTTATTTTCATAAATATACATAACTAAAGATTCGCAAAAGATCGTCAATTTAACTCTATATGCCCTTTAAAAAAAGCAAAGCAGGGCTGTTCAAATCGAGCAACCCCAAAACCAATAACGACTCGCTCCGAATTTCGTCGAGTGCATTAGGTCTTTAATGAGATTCTTCACCTCTTTTTCACCCCCTCCCCGCGCCTGCTTGCACGAAAAGAAAAAACACTTTTAAAAAGAGAGAGAGCACTCCACACACCGGCGCCTGGCCGCGCGCTCGCGCAGGCGTGATGAACAGTAAACAAAGTTAATTAATCGAATTCGACCGTCAAAGTCGAATCGAGTGTTTGACCAATATTTTTCAACGACGGAGGATCGATTTTTTCCATTACCCCCGCACCACGCCATTTTCTCCTTCCACCCCTGTCCCCCGGACCCTTTATCAATCTCTCTTTCTCACACTCTCTCTCTCTCTCTCTCTCTCGAATCACTTCTAATCATCGGAATTTTTTTCCACCCGCGTCGAGCTATCGAAATGCAAAAAAAAAATGTGCAGCGTGAGAGAGGAGTGATGATGATCGAAAAATGGCCAAATCAGGGAAAAATGTTATTCTTGGTCAAGTAGGTCGTGCAAAAAGTATACGCCACTCCATTATTCGGGGCGCGTGGTGGTCGGTTCCTTTTTTTTTCGTCATAATTTTTGAATTTCAGGGATTCATTATGGGCGCAGGAACATGGCACGAATTATGTGGAGCGAATAGTGTTTTATTATTTTTCTTTTCGGAGCTAGAAAGCTTTTAGCTGGATTTAACTTAAAACGCCTTTAGTCAGTTCCACTTTACCAGAATAAAGCTGACGTTTCATTCCGTAATTACAAGGATTTAGCATAAAATATGAATACAATAATATTTTTACCCTCTCGATATAAATACATACACGTGATTTTGAAAAATTAATAATTTATTTTACATCCGAATTCAAAATTTCCCTTTGACGAAAATATTCGTATCCCTCGTTCGCGTTTCGACACATCCGTAAACGAATTCCCCGAAATGTTTCTCATTTCACGAAAATATAATTAATTCCCGGCCCGAATATTGCCACCAAAAAATATCATTATCATAATCTCTCCTCTGGCGCTCACCACCACAACAACAACGCATCACTCATTTCTCTCTCCATTCAACCGTGATTAATGACCAACCCTCGCCACATCCCCGAAGTTAATTAAAAACCACATCGATTCCCGCTGCGACACCACCATTACAACAACCACCAGCAGCGTCGTGGATTTCACTCCGACGACGGGCGACACTTTTCACTCTCTCAAGATCCCGCGGCGATAAGACGCAGCGGCAGAGCGTTTAATTAGTCCGCGGTAGGAGGGTGACTCGTCAGTTATCGTCGCCCGCTCTCTTCCAAATGAGCCGCAAAAATAATCCTCACGGCCCGGTGGCAGAGTTGCCAACTCACTCGGAAATCGTAATCAGCCGGCCGTCGAATGCGTATTACAGATGCGATAATTAATTTATGCCCAGCCCTTTCCCCGTCTCGTGCGCGCATATTTTCTCGGTCCGATTGCATGCGGACGTGAACACGGCTGTCGTGCCTGCGCGCAAATCGGATTGTTGGTATTAACTGGTTACAGGAGTGTCGGCCGGTGATATCTAAATCGATCGAGCCCTTTTTGATAATAATAATGTGGAAGTGTATATAGCGTGAGAGAATATAATTATACCGTAAGGGTAATTCAAGATTATTTGAAAATATATTTTAATTATCATCGTAGTTGAATTTAGATAAGGGTGCATCAACTTTAACAAGTATCAATATTAATATCTTGGTTGATATTTCATCAGTGGCAAGAACGTACGGTTCGTTGAATGGCTAACGACGACAATTTCTATAAATTCAACGGTTCTCCAAGGTACCATATGAATTGTCAGATAAATAAATCTATGCGGTATGTATACAAATAGATGACTTGATACAGTGTATCAATGAAATATTTAAATTTTCTTCCGCTTCTATTCTAATTCTCATAAAATTGCACGAGAACCGCATAACAAAAAAATTTTAAACGACAATCTTAATTGTATTCTCACCACCCATCCCAATTCCAATTTCCTTTTAAAATCCACTGAATCGCAGCCCTCCGAACCGCGATTTTTAACCCTCTAACGCTCCAGCTGCACGCATACATATACGCAAACTCAGTGGCATAGAGAGTCGCGCGAGCCTGACACTGCGGGAAAGTGTCAACACACTCGTTTCGCGCGTTCCGGCGCGCGACGCAACACACATCTCTCGCGGTACCATCAATCAGTTAAACAGAACCGCGCGTCGTTCCACTTCTCCCAAAAGCAGCAGCAGCAGCAGCGCCTCCTTTCATTACCCGCGCCGCCATCCGTCACGCAAAACGCGCGCCCGCGTATATATATCGATAAGCAAAACGGTTCATATTCCCTCTCTATCGTGATAACGATTATGCATGACGTGGAGGGAGATCGCAGGGATGCGTTTTTCGCGCGTCTCTGCCGCCGCTAATTGAGAGATTATCGAGGCGCGCTAATTCGCCGAGCCGCGCCCGCCTGCCCTCGCACTTCATTATGCCGAGTGTGTATATAGATTGTACGATGGAATATATATCGAAATTCGCGATATTATTGGGGCGCAATGTTTGCGCTAATCCAAATTGATTCGTCGGTACCGTTGGCTCGGCTGCTGCTGGTGCAGCATTCAGGCCGGTTTCTTTGCAGTGCACTACTACACGTATATAAATATTCATTAATTACGCACGTTACGTTTGATTTGTCATTTTATTGTTAAACAATAAATATTGACGTATCCGAAGGAACATGATGCGTCGAAACGCGCAGAAATATTTCGGTAATATTAACCGGGGGATTGTCTAAAAGTAGCAGTCCCCGTTTCACATGCAACATAAAGAGAATTGGTACGTTCGGATAATAATGGTGCGTTTCACGGCATTTACGCGAGATGCACTCTCTCGTGGATCTCCATTTTATTCGCGTATCATCGCCGTATTTATAGCGAGCAGCGATCCTCGTGTACTATTTTGTCCCGTACTTTCCGCGCGTTTAATCATCTCAATAATAACCCGCCGAATGAACGAAACTATGTATATGTATATATAACGTACGCAGCCATTATCATTCCGCAGGCGCGCTGCAATCGTGGGATGTCATTTTGAATCGGTTATTAAAAGTGAAGAGCCGTTTCGACTTGATTGCCAATACAATTAAAATTACAACGTACTAAAGAGAGCCGAGATTTTCCTTGGATTCGAGCGTTCCTCGAGGACCAATTAAATCGCGTCATTGTTCATATTCAAATGACGGTTAATGGACCCCCCTTTCCCCCTACTGGGAATCGGGGTCGCTCAACAAGTTGTAAAATTATATGTGCGTATAATTAATTTGACAGAATGTTAGGGGGGGTATTAGATGTCTGTTTGAATGAGTAAAAAAAGCTTTTTCTGGTTATTTATGTTACTTGTCAAATGAGTTAAGCTCACATACAGAAATTATAGAATTAATACAGTGTTCGAAATTCCTAACCAGAACTTAACACATGTATGTGAAGTAGTCTTACAAATACGCATATTAAATTTCAATATATATATTGATCAAAACAGGTTTGAATTTAATACACGTACATTAAATGGGTCTGAAGTTTGCATCGTTGGAATGCAACGAATTAATTTCTTAGAATTAATTTAAGTTATTAAAGTATGGAAATTTCATCTAAACCTTTGTTATAAAGTTATTTTATTCTATAAAACACTAAATCTGCACAGAATATTAAAATTAATTAGTATAACTATGAAGCAAAATAAATTTTTTTTTTATTTCGTTGCACTCCAACGTTGCGAACTCAAACCCATTCACGTAAAAAAAATAATCCTTACAGACTTCAAGTTTTCGTAATATAAGAGTTCAAAAAGTATTCGAACTACAAGATTGCCAATATGTACGTAATGCGGTCTGATTTTGGTATTGCTATATAGCTCAATAAAGCGTCGAACTGTGGCAAGTCAATGTTGGAATCTGAGAGGTCACCTTCGACGTGCCTTAACTCGATTTTCGGCATCTGAGACGTCGATCGTTGGGATTGCAGCAGTTCAATGTTTTGTTGAATTGTAGCACTACCAATTTCTACCTCGTTCATTTCGCTTGCTGACTTGTATTATGTTAGAAGTTTTCGAACTCCTGAAGGACCATTTTTTTTTCAGCGTTACATTAAAACTGTTTTAACCCTTTCAGTCACAGAACCCTATATATAGGCACCCAAAATTTTTTTATATTTCTTGTCATTTTTTTTGTATTAAAGCATATCCCTCTTTTTTCATTTTCTGTTAGATAAATACTTAAGCTTGAGAAATATAATAATACTTTTCGGATTTATAATTGTTATAAATAAATTTATGGCAAAAAAATCATATGAATTTAATTTGTGACTGAAAGGGTTAAAACACGCATTTTAAAATTAAAATACGTTTATTAATGATTCCTCCATGTGTGAGTAAAAATTCAAAATGTATATTAAAGTTTCTTAAATTTAAAAACATTTACAATCACATTTATTAAAATTATTAACTTATTATGATTTCAAAATATTCTTTTAAACTTACCAATCAGTTTGAAAGATCAATTCACAAATGTGAATTCTGAAGTACAATACCGTGTTTGTGAATAAAAGTTCAACTTGTTTATTAAAAGTTTTTTAACAGTGATACAATGTTTCTTGAATCTAGTAAGTAATTTAATTTTATTCTAATAAAATGTATCATTCCTCACCTCCACTCCCCTTATTTATAGCGTGCTTATATAATTAACTCACTTTCTCCGATTAAAATCTTCAACTCCGCCGTAAACAATTAAAATCAAATTCACGACTTGATCCCACCGACACCCACACACAGCCCAACGACTTATCGCGTCGTATTCTTCGCTCTATACGCGTAATGCGAATAAATTTAAATTGAAATGAATAGTCGATAATACCGAGCTTAAATGTATATACATATATACACACACACACATAGCCGGCGACACTGCTCGATATTCAGCAGCAGTGAGGATCAAAGAGTAATTAAAACTTGAAATTTAATTTCCTAAATTCTCCGTTAAGCTATTAATCGCCTTCGACCTCACCCCCGAGAGACCCTCAATCAGAACGCACACAAAAGCGCGGGGGGGGGAGGGAGACTAAAAAGGCCGCTCGCGCTCCGCGCACACGTCGATAAATCAGCGCGCGCGAACGAGCGGAAAAACGCCAATGCGCGCGCGAGCGACGAAACTTACCGAGAGCCTCGTATCAATAGTCTCTCTCTTTCTCTTCCACTTCCGCAAAAGTGTCGATTACACGAAACTCTAATGCCAAAGGACGCGCGGAGGAGGAAAGGGGGGGGGGGGAATATCCGCGGCATTAAACTCGGCGAAAATGAACGCGGTACATATGCGAAATGGAGCGTGCGCGCGCGAGCTCAAGAGCAGCAGCACCCCGCCTTCCTCAGCTGCTGCTTTTGATGGGCCTCTACCTCTCTCCTTTCCCCCCTCTCTCTTTCTCTTTTACTCTGCATTTGACGTTTCGATAAAGAGAGAGAGAGAGAGAGCAGCCCTCGGTGTACTTTTCTCCAGCCGCCGACGCCACTAGTACTGGCAAAAGAGAGGGAGAGAGAGAGAGGACGTATCGATTATGAAAACAAAGCTTGCACTTCGGCGAAAACGAAGCCATTCACAGCGAGCGTGCGCGCGTGGGCTCCACGACGACGCGCAGACGACGACATTTTTCCATCGGCATTTGCGAGAGCTTTTTTTTGCAGCCCCGCTCTCGTGTGGCTTCTGCAGCGGCAAAAGCTGTGTGTGTGTACTTTCGCTCTCGTTTTCGCCTTTTATCCTGCGAGTGAGTTCTCTTTGGTAAGTGAGTATATTGATGTGTGTGAGAGTCTTTTGGAATTTAGAAGAAGGGGTTATTGGAATATGGGTGTCAGGTGGAGAGGGAGAGAGATGCTCAGGAGGATCGATGCGTGACTTTGATGCGCGTTATGAAAATACCATAGGGTATGATAGAGGGGCTTTGGGTTATATATGGGAGGATTGAAGATTCGTTGATTGGATGAATTATTTAATTGGTTGTGTATTACGTCGATTTTTTTTTCTATTTAGTGTTTATCATAGATAGGAGATGCGAAAGGATCTTTGAAACATTTTATATTTTAATCCGATCTTTTAGATACCGCTATTCGTGTACTATTCATACTCTCAATATTTACGGAGGAATTTAATATCATAAATAAGATTTCCGGAGGGTTAAGACTTTAAAAGGTTTACATTCTGGTTTTACTCGGAACTAGTTCTTACCTTTTACTTCTTCTCTTACTCTGGTTTCCATTCTAAACGCGCGCATACATATATAAATCATTCGCCTTAAATCACTTGGCAGTCAGGCAGTTTGAAATTTTAGTTAAATTGGGTAATTTCACCGATAGTTTCTGAATTAATAATTAATATTCGATCGTTCGCTTTAGAGCGCGATATAAACATTGATTGTCAATAAAAGCGCATCTCCTCTCGATCAATAACTGAGCCTGCAGCTTGACAGCTTCAACGACACCGTCATATGAATATTATATAAATTGGATGCATATTTATAAACTAGATGAGCTGTCTGATCTCATCTGATAATAATCGCCGATCAACAGTAAGATTTCGAACATGAAAATAACATTAGATTTGTTGAATAATTCTTCCGGCACTGTTCGAAATTGCATTAAATTTAAAGTACATTACTGGATTAAATTTATTTAATTTTAATGTAGCCTGCATGAATTTTGCTTCCGGTATGTACATTAAATTTAATGCAATTTTTAACAGTGCATACGATTGAAAAACGAACTGTTTTACTTAGCATGTAATTTAAATAACAATTATCTGGGGTTATTTTAACGTAAAATTGATTTATAATGGGATTTTGAAATTGCACTAACGTTTGCAGAACATTATTTGCGCACTTAATATATAACATTTTTTTTACATTATTTTACTATATTTACATCACAAAAACCTTTCATAGACACGAATTCACCACTTTCAACGCCCTTCCCAGTTTTGTCTTCGCGTACACATACATATTATATACATATCCGACGAAATATCATTAGAAACCAAACCAGTCAGCCGCGAAATTCCTCTCAATAACTGCACGAATTCCGGCTCGCCAAGCGCAGCGTGCATATTCGTAACGAGATTGCAATCTCCTTCGCACGCTAATTCAAGACCGAGTTTTAATGCGATAATACGTTTCACTTTATATAAGTTTGATGAAGACAAAGTTCGGCGAAGTCGGCGGCACTCGGCTCGCGATATCGCGCGCGCGCGTATATTTTTCCCTCGCGGTTTTTACCCCCTCCCTTCCCAACTTTCGAATCCATTAATTATCGCCGCTCTTACAGCGTGTGTGTATTGTACACGCGCGTCGTTGTTTCTTTTCCCAAAGCTGTCTGACTATATATATATATATATATACGTTTAAGCGGAGTAGCGAGCTTTCTCATTCGTGATCGCGTCTCTGCGTGACTGCGCGCTCGACCGGGAAATGGGGCTTTTCTTCAAGGTTCTTGCGCGCGGCAGTAGCGCTCGATATCGTGTCGACGCGAATTAAAATGTCCCTCGCGTCGATAAGGGTAGAGAAAAACCACGTGCGCGTTCGCTATTGTATATATTTCTGCGCCTTTATCGGAATAATTCAGGCAGCCGTCAGCGTTGATTATAACGCGATGAGTTATACTCGCGGCAGCTAATCGTCGCCGATCGGAGCGAGTGGCTGTGTAAGTGCCTCGAAAAATAAATTTTAGCTTTAGCGTAGTACCGTGGCAAGTCAATCAGTCCTGTCGTGGCCAATTAAATTTATCGCGGAACAATTTTGGAACACAATTGAAACACTCGGAGAACTAACGTCTTTCTGTCCGCGCGGAACTGCGAAACTTTGAAATCCAATCGTTATATAGCCGCTTGGCGAATAAAATACCAGTCGCGAGCGCTCGACGGTCCTTCAAAATCGTCTTTTAACTTTCCTCATTTCCATCATTCACCGGCAGGAGAGAGACAACCTACGCCTCTCGCTCTTTCCCTACCTCCACTTACATGACTCGCGCCAATAAAAGCCTCGTCCCGGCAAAGACAAAAGAAATCGAGCAAAGGGCCTCTTTCTCTCTTCGGCGATCGAAACTTTTATAATTTCATTCTTATATTAGCAGGCCGCGTATAAATCCGTTGAAACAATAACTCGCCGACTCCTATACTTGACGACGACGACGACGACTTGGCGACTCTATATATTTTCCTTTAATAGCCCCGAAGTCTCCTGCGCGTGAGAACGAATCATTATACACTCGTGGGGCGTATCGATCGCGAGCGAGACACAGGACTCTCTACTCTGTATGACAGCCCAAGCGAATCGCGCCCTCGAGTCCTTTGAAAACGAAATTCAACTATTCGAAGTAGGGAGGAGGAGGCTTCTTGGCTCGCTCACCTCTCGCTCTCGCGCATGACAGTTGGCGCGAGCTTAAAGAAGGAGGAAGAAGAGGAGGCGGAAAGGATTCGCGGAATTCCGGGGAAAAGACGAGCGATCGCGAGTGTCGGAGTTTGAGGCCTCTGCTCTCTCTCTGTCTCGCGGGAGAAATGAGATCCTTTGATGAGGCCGATTGTGTTTTCGAATTGTTTACGAGCGCTGCGCGGTGGGATTTTTGGAAGATAGTTATGACGGAGGTATAAAGGCTTTTATCGGTAGAGTTCTATTATTTTTTTCAAAATTATCATTTGTGGCTTTACTTTCGGTATGGGGAAATTGTATTTGTTTCGAACTGACTCTATTGACTTTGGTATATTAGTGTGCTGTACCCAAACGAGACGCGCACAATTCCATTTGTATAATTAAATTGAAGGAAAATAAAATTTGCAATAATCTTCTTAGACGATATTAAAAACGTTCTTAGTCATTTAACGCACAATGGACGGTCTTTACAATTTCACAGTCTACTTCTTTCCGCAAGTTTCCTTATGAATTTAAAATCGCTATAGCAAAGTGTGCGCTTCTCGCAAGCTATATTACTATATATGCTACTACAGAAACTTTCTTTCTTCAATGAATTGTATTTTATTACACCTCATTCACGGTCCTAAGAAGCTTTTCACCCCCCCCCCCCCGCCTTCCAAGAATATCAAATGTTCAAATTCCTGATATACACTTAAACGCAAAAATCTTTATCATTTACAAACATATTTTCGTATCCGCTTAAGATTCAGCATGTACCCGGTACAAAAATACCCCCACCCACAATCACTCGCTTCCACCTATAAATCACCGGAGAAAAAAAGGACAGCTGGGCAGTTTCCCCCTTTGCGCACGGCGTTGCCAATAACGCTAATCGAATGAAATCCACCTGAGCCAGCGCGCCGCCGAGGCGTCTCAAGCGAAGCGCGACCCTTTGACTTACGGCCTCTCTCTGTTCCTGTACATCCGATGCTGCAGCTCTCCGCTTTTCTATCCTGCCAATAAAAAAAAAGCCCGCAGTAGCTTTAAAACTCTCCGCTTGCTGCACGATTTTAATTTCCTCGCGTCTCCATCCCTCATTCACGGTTGCGCAGTTCCTTCGATATATTGTATTATATATAAAAAGGGAAGAGAACCCCAGTTCTTATTCCGCGTTCTCGGCCCGATGATGATGTTGCGATCGTCTTTGCCCCCTCCCGCCGGGGGGGTGGGAGAGCAGAATCAAACCGTTAATCGCGCTAATTGCAAAAAAAGTCGGCGCGCGGAAAAGCGGGAGGCTACCACTGCAAGTTCGGCCGCAGCAGCTGCAACGCGGGATAATTAAAAATGGTAATTGCGCGCAGACTTTTGTTAATTTTTTCAATAACGCGGCGGCCGCCGCAAATCGCGAACAATTTGCGCGCGGATCGATCGGACGGCTGTGCGGCGGGCGAATTGTATTCGAAACTTTGCTGCGGGGAGGGGAGAAAAAAAAATTAACCGCTCTCTATCTCTCTTTGTTCCGCGTTGAAAAAGTTGCGGATTTGCATATTGAGAGGGCGCGGCGCGCAGCATATTTCGCTGCCGCGCTCATTAAGAGTTGTTAAGCGATTGATTATTTAAAGGGGAGTTTCGAAAGTTTCTATTGTAGCCCGCTGAATAGATGTGATTAAACTGCCCTCCCACGGAAATAGTTGAGATATTTCGTTTCGTTCTCTGTTACATTCAATGTTGGGACTATACGGTTGTCGGGATTTTTTAAAGAGCTTTTCCAAATCGGCGCAAAGAGAGAAATTGAATAAACGTGTAATTGCTGGGATTAAAGAGGCAAAATGGAATTTGCAAAAAGCAACACGGATGATCGGACATTTTTAACCGCAGATAAATTAACTGAAAAAAGAGTACAATATCAACCGTAGTCGTTCTAACCATCGGGGCTTGGTAACTGTTGTCAAACATTTACATCTATATTTATTACTCTTTTCCATGCCCCTAAACCATCTTCTTCGACCTCCACGAAAGCCGAGACAAAAGAGATCAGCCGCTTTCATAAACAGATGACTTATCGCCGCGGCAATTTTCGACGAACTCGCATACGGGGTATAATAGTATCCTGCGATTACGTTCATTGCATATTTCCCGTGTAAATCGTCCCTCGCGCAGATACACACACACACATGCACACGCGAAAAAACATAAATCTGCAATGCAAATCCGCTAAATTTCCATCTTCCCGAAAATCCGTCGGCAGCGGCGGTGCCCGGGCTCGTCGTTCTTTATTAACCTTCGGCGATAAATTCCTTCGGAAATTACACCTCGCGTGTGTAAACACGCTGGTGTTCCGATTGTGTATACGGCGCCCTGTATCGATTTCGATTTTCCCCTCCGCCCTTCTCGTTTGCCCTCGAAATTTCCACGTCGTTTGGTGTTCCTTCTTTTTTTCTCACGAACGTGAGTGTGTGGGTCGAGGTGACGTTTTTTTCGCGTTAACGGCCGAGGCGTGGGAGTATAGTCGGTATCGGACAGCTGATGGAATTAAGAAGAAGGACCCGGTGGAGGGTGGAGGAGGGAAGCCGCAAAAACAATTGATTGATTGGTTCTCTGTCTCGCTGATGCACTAATGGTGTAGATGTGCCGTGATAGCGTAGTATGGGTTATATATCTGTCGTATATCCGTCCCTTGAATAATGGAGAAAATGCGTATAGTGGACGTGATTACGCGTAAAGTAATACCAGAATATTCGTTTTCTTCTCTTATTACTAAAAGCATCATATAATCTATATATACACACTATACATTCCGAAAATATCTTTCTTTCACGTGCAGAGTAATCTATACATCCGAAACGAACAACCGTTCACGTGCATTCATTAAAATTACATCACAATCGCAAATTGAGCTGGAGCCCGCGCGCGCGATTGCATTTGCGCAAGTTCGACAGAGGGGAGAAAAACTAGGAAAATTTTCGATACAGAATTTCCATCGGTACACGCCGGGGCTTCCAGTTAAATAACGCTAAAAGCGCACAATAGGGCCGCGCGCGCATATCCAGTATTCGAGCGCGAACAAACGCTCAACGTTATTTCACCAGCAGTATATATATATATATGTATACCATTCCATCAATCGCAATCATTATTTCAAAACCTCCATTTATACCCTACCACTCGAAGCCCACCCTATGCTCCTCCACAATTACATAACCCTCTACTTGCCATCATCGTAAATGAAAAAAAAAACGCATTAAACCGCCCCCGCAAAATCAAAGACCGCGGCGTAATGAAAAGTAACATCCCGAATAGACCTTCGTCCTCGTCCCTCTCTTACGCGCGCGGAGGAAACAAAGTCCCGGTATTTACCCGTGTCCGGCGACGACGTCCTTACATCCTCCCTCCTCCTCCCCCCGCCGCCGTCGCAGGAAATCTAATCTGGCCGAAGCGGAAACCGCGCGCTCCGCCTCTCCCCGTCTTCCCGATCGCTCTCACTCGATCATCCCCCGACCGTCGTCCTCTCATCCCTCTCCACCAGCATCCCTTCTTCTTCTTCTCGGTCGCCTCTTTTTTTTCCTCTCTCCCTCTTCCACCCTCGTAAAAAGTCGCGTTAATCAAGCGCTCGCGCGCGCGCTGCTCTCGATTGGAAATTCTCCCGTTTGTTTCGCGCGCTTCTGACCCGCATCATATATATACGCGTCTTTAATTAGCGGCGCGCAGAGTGTGCACTCGCGTGTGATATAAAAGCGATCGCTCGGGGGAATCTGGGGCAGCCGTCGTCGTCGGTGGTTGACTGCGAGATTTTTCTTTCTTTTTTTTTTATTATTTTTACCCCCGCGGCGTGAAAAAGGGGCGAGTGAGCTTTGTGCCCGCGCTGCGTGCGCGCACGTGTGTGTGGGTGCGGTTTGCGCAGAGTAACATGGAGGGTAAAGGCTCGGTTTGTGGATGCGGAGCCTTTTTCGCGTCGCGTGCAAATTGTCTTCGTTAAAGTGTTTGTATTATTTCGTGAATTAGCGAGAAAAAAAGGTATTCTCTTGCGGAAAACTGAGAGCTGGAGTGGATGAAGGGGGTATAATGTGTTGTTCGTAAATGAGATGGCTGAGAGTGATATCGTAAATTTCTGAGAAACATTTTTAAAAATTTAGTGTTACCATTCTGTAAAAGCTCTATTTATGCAATAGCTTATAATTGTACATAAAACTTGGCTCCAATATGTATGCCAAACATATATAAACCTTTTTATTAACGTAAACCTTACAATTCATAAATTTTTTAAATAATAGCTACATTCCATTTATCGTCGTGGTACACTGAGAGAAGAATATTGTTACTGTTAACATATTTATCTATTTGAAATATAACTATTTGACATATTTAATGATAACATGTGATATTGTAATAGTTACAATATCTATATTAACTAATAACACATTCAGATTTGAAAGTGTTAGAAGTTCTTGTAAATTGTAATTTTTGAATCTAATAGCCAATTTTCTACCAGGATGATGTTGTTATATAACAAAAAGGTTTGAAATAAAAACTCCATTTAGTTTTTTACTCCAACATTTCGGACATTTTTATTGTTTATGTCCCTCATCAGGATAGCAATAAAAATATCCGAAACGTTGGAGTAAAGAAATAAATGATGTTTTTATTTCAAACGTTTTTGTTATAAAACAACATCATCATGGTAAAAAATTGGCCATTAGATTAAAAAACTACTATAATAAGCATATTGTAACTATTACAATATCAACATTCTCAGGTAACATATTGAAATTGTTTATGAGAACATGGTAACTTAACTGTTAACATGACATTATAACTGTTACAATGCCAATATTTGGTCATATTTAAACATACGCATGTTAACAGTTATAATGCCATGTTAACAGTAAACAAATCCTTTTCTCAGTGTATGCCAGCTAAATAAAGTTCATTAAAATCTACAGAAATATTTTACTATTGGTTCGAATCAACCGTTCAAATTTTCACTCCCATTATACACACTGAGGGAAATGTTGTAGGAAAAATGTTGTTGTTACTATAAATGTAAAAGAAATTACTATATTCTATAGGAACTTTGGGACAGACTCGAATTATCATAAAATTTACTACAATTTATAGTAAAAATTCCTATATACATAATAAAAATTACTCAAAACAGAAATTTTTACAATAAATTGTAGTAAATTTTATGATAATTTGAGTCTGTCCCACGGCTAATTACTACAAATATAGTAATTTTTCCTAAACCATTTTTCTCCGTGCATAAAACACTTTATTTTAGTCTCCAGAATCCCCACCGAAATCATCTACCAAAGGATTCTATTTGCAGAAATCTAAAGTCACTTTGCACACACATAAAAAAGGTTACACAAAGCCATTCAAACTTTGGTAAAACAATCACAGCCAAACGCATGCTGCCTCTTGCAGCGCGCAATCACGCCTGCATCTCCGCGACGACACAGCCCCGTCTCATAGTCCGTTATCTCCTGCCTCCCCCTCTCGTCAAGGGGGACAAAAAAAAAGACATCGCCCGACGCATTATTCGCGCGCGCGCGCGCGCTCGTATCGTTCCTTCCCCATCAGCCCGCCGCTGCTCACCCTTCCTCGTCGTAAAAACTTTAATCATTATACGCGTCTCGCCGTACATTTCTCTCTCTCTCTCCGATATCCTCGGCGCGCGTCAAAAGCGAAGGAGCCACTCGGAAATCAAGATACGAACTATACGCGCGCAATTCCTCTCTGCGAAGCGCCGCTCACGGCGAGGATTTCTCGCGTCAAGCATCGTCGCGCCGACGGTTATATACGTGTACACGTGTGTGTGTGCGGCCGTGTATGTGTGTGTACGAGAGGGAGAGGAAATTGGAAGGACATCCCCTACGGAGGGTTTCGCGAAATTATTGGGAGAGAGGGAGAGAGGGAGAGAGCAGCTCGCGAGATTATCCGGTTCGTGTCTCTCGGTCTATATATAGGGGAGAGAGAGAGCGCGGTACACGAACTATTCCGCGTCGAAAGCGCTCGCCGATAAGCGGCGACTTTATGGGACTTGGATTAGGTATTTCATGCGGAAAGATTGTTGGCGAAGTATTTTAGAGGGTGGGAGGGGGGGAGAGCTTTTCGCGGGCTCTTCGCGTGGTGGTTTTGCGCGCAGAGGAAGATTTGCGACGGGATAGCATGGTTGGATGTGTGTATATATACAGTTGGACTCGGTACCGGAAAACTTTTTGGAAATATGTTTCGCGCGCGACCGCGACGTCTGCGAATTCATTTCGCCGAGTATTTTAACGCGGGGAAATTGCTTTTCTCGGTATTTTTGGTATGGTAAAACAATGTGGGATTTTGTTAATTGAGCCTGTAATTAATATAACGGCAATATATTTTCCCCGAATTTCGCGATGAAAAAGTAATTGTTCGACGCGATGATGATTTTGTATTGGCATGAATTTTCGTAGTAAAATACCGAAACGACTTTCGTACATGGAAAAAAATAGTGTAGGAAAACTTACTATTTTCTACAGTAACTGTGGGACAGACTCAAATTTTCATGAAAAGTATAATAGTTTATAGTAAAAATTGCTATCATTTTGTAACTTTTACTATATAATTTTACTATATAGAAAATAGTAATTTTTCCTGCACAATTGTCCTCCGTGTAGAAACAGCATTTTTTTTTATCAAATTCAAAGAAAAAACTACTACATCTTTCCGACGACTCTTACATATATAAACGCCAGCGCTTTTTTATTTCAAAATATCGTTTCTCGACACACACAATCCAGCCTTCGAAAAACTTAATAAAAGCCATGAAGTTTACTCTGCCGCTCGACCTAGAGCCTCTCTCTCTCAGCAGCAATAACGATTTGGCAAGTTAAGGAGCAGTGCATCTGCAACGCCGTAATGAGGAGCGTCGCTGTTTCCATGATAAAAAGCCCGAGAGAGAGAGAGAGAGAGAGAGAGATGCGCCGTGAGAGGGAGAGAGAACGATTTGTTTCCGCGCTCGTTCACCCCGTTCTCTGTCTCCGCACGTAAGCTTCCGCGGCCATGCATTATTCGGTCGTCTCTGAATAATGAATTAAGCGCGAAACTTTTATTTCGCCTGAATTTCTAAATAACGCAGACGGCGACTCGTTTAAAAGCGGCTCGTCGTTCTACGTTGCCTTTTTTTTCACTTCACTTTAAATATAACGGAGTAGTCGTTTTTTGTGGGAGGAACGAGGGGGAGGATAATCGACGATTAGATGTGTTGTAATAAACAGAGAGTAGTTGGCGGTCGGCAGATCATTATGTCACATTTGCATTGCGGGAGTAAATGGAGTTTAGAGTCGGCGCTTCAGCGCGCGGAATTGACGCGTTGCGGTCGCCGGCTACTCGTTTCACGTTCTAGTTTCTCAAATTTCGAGGGTTAGCCGAGCGCTTATATACCTTTGCGCGCGCTCAACGATTTTTGGAATGGTTTATTCGATTCGTTTATTCGAATTAAACACGCGCAGCTGAAAATTCGTTTTGAATTTTGGATATCGAAATTTATAAACTAAGCAATTTGTAATAATAATTGTAGAACGTTGTTGCGAATTTCGTGATTCAATTTTTATTAAAAATGTTATTTATATTAAACGTTGTACGGAGGATCACGTTATTTTCTTTGTGTATTTTTATGGGGTATTAATATCAATATTTTGCATTGAATAATTCCGATATACAGAAACATCTCTCAATTGTGCCGCCGCGGTCTAAAAAGAATAATCCAACAACCGAACGCGAATAGTAGCTTTAACTTTATCGACCTCCCAACTATTACTCTCTCCCTATCCCACTTCTGAAATCAATTTCCCTTCCCCATTTTTCAGGGCATCATTGCCGCGACCCTTAAACATCTTTAATAACCCAGCGTCGTCCCTCCCATTCCGTACACGCGCACTCAGACGTACATACAGGCACACACATACAGAAACCCTGCATCTCTCCTCCTCCTCGTCGCGCAATCAAGTGCGAATCCCGATTCGGGACGCGATTTATGGCTGTATCAATGGGCGGAGGGCCACCGGAGATAGCCTCGCTCGCGCGCGTGCGGCGAAATTAAAATCGCTGAGTTATCGCGTCACGCGACAAAGAGACACTCACTCCCTCTCTCTCGAGGGCTTATTTTCTTCGAAGATCTTTTGTCGCGCGTGCGCGCGCGCTTTAATTAGTTTTCGGCGAGATTTTATGAGCAATCGACGAGGACAGTTATTATACGGGAGCCGCGCCGCACGTGTCTTTGAACCCTTCGACGACGGCGCGCCGGAATGCACCGAGAGAATCGAAGTTTTTTTGAGAAGGGGGGAAGAGGGAGAGACAGGTTGACGGGAGAGGAGAAGAGAGGGTTTATGAAGGAACGGAAGCCGGTGGGTAATCGGAGTTGTTGTATGGATTTTCGATGGAGGAAAGGGGGCGCGCCGTTTGGAGGATGGGCGTTTTATGTTGTTTTCAGGGTCTGAATTGAAAATTACGTCTGTAAGATTTAATTTGTAATTAATTTTGATATTTTACATTTTTTTTAGTTAATACGGTAGCAGTTTATACGGTATCGAGTTTCTTGTAATTGAAAACTAAATTAACTTGAGCACATTTTATTAATAAATCAGCTTTTATTATCTGCAGTATTTTGCATAAATTCGCCATATTTTTATTACAAGGAAATATCAGAATCAATTTCAAATCGCAACGGTTCCTCTTTCATTTTAATTTTTAATAAGAAACTCAATCATTTGCTCTTCGTAATATATTTAATTCATGAGCCGAGTATAGCTGTTTGAAATTGTTGAATAAATTGAGTCGTGGTTGTAAAGAAAAAAGAATAGTTTATTTAAGATGAATAAGTATATACAAGTATGATGTAGCGAGCCTCATGCTCGCGGCGCGAGGTGCTTGTCGCTTGGAGTCCAACGGTCGAGAGAGAGTTTTGCGCGAGTCAGCCGCTGCTGCTCGCGCACCAATCACGTGATGCGCACTGGAAGGGAGCACACGTACACTTACTTGTGTGAGTGCGCGTATATAATTCATACGCGACCTTTCCTCTTATATTACGCAATATAGAATGTACAATATTTAACAGAAATAATCAACGATATTGAAAAATTGAGTCAAACGTAACGTTCATAAAAACCCTATTCTGTACACGCCTACTTGAAAAATTTCATCAAATCGCAAACTCCTTTGCAAACATCCGCGCGGAGAGAGTACACAGAACCGGACACATTTCCATCGCTAAAAGCCCGCGCGCGTGTTCTCCCGTCGATATAGAGCGGGGAAGAAAAGCTCCGGCGTTCGCCTCGTCCCATGAAATTAGCTGCTTATGCGCGCGGGGAGAAGAAAAAGCTGCTGCTTTAGCATCGTCATCCCCGGACCTTTTTAAATTCAAATATTTGCCGCGGATCCGCGCGGCTTATACGTCCATTATTTCAAATCCCTCCTCACCGCCTGTGCGAACGCTCGAGCAGTAGTAATTCCTCTCCTTTCTCTCCCTCTCTCCCATATTTACGTTCTTTATTTGCCCGGCCAGCTAGATTTCGTTTATTCTCATATTTCTCTCTCTCTCTCTCTCTCTCTCTCTCTCTCTCTCTCTCTCTCTCTCTCTCTCTCTCTCTCTCTCTCTCTTCCATACACCGGTGCACAAAAGAGTCGAAATCCGACGTCGTCGTCGACGAGAGAGAGAGACAGAGAGAGAGACAGAGAGAGAGAGAGAGAGAGAGAGAGAGAGAGAGAGAGAGAGAGAGAGAGAGAGAGTTCCTTCGGTTCTCATTTTTTTCCTCTCTCGCTCACGTGCTTTCTTTCTCTGCTCCTCAGCTGACAGATGTTCTTCGCTCATTTCGTGGATTGTCGTCGGTCGCCGAACAAAAAAAAAGAAAGAGAGAAGAGACAGTCGACGCGACGAGGCGCAAATAAAAAGGAGGGAACGATTCTCCCGGCGTTGTGTTTCCGTCGGAGATCATAAATCTAAACGCCCCAGTTCGGGAGGAGAGAGAAAGACAGAGAGAGAATCTCGGAACGAGCGGCAAGTGGCGTAATCGCATCACGAGCTGCTGTAAACGAGATTTTCCGGCTCTCTCTTCTCGGTACTCGCTTTGTGCCCGGCGTTGCTGTCTTGATAATTTTTGAGTGCTGAATTAATAATGCGAGCGAGCGACGACGATGATATATATAGGACACGCGTCGTGATAGTCCTCCGGGAAAATCGGTTGACGATGAGCGGCACAGAAGCGGCGCCGCTTGCGGGTGATTTATGACGAGCATTAATGTATAGTTTTTTTATGAGTCTTTTTTAAAGGGCCGCTCGGCGTGTATGTGTCGTTGATCGCGGCGTGTGACGGTATTTTTGCAATTATTTTATGGGCGGAAAAGTTTCGCCGCGTTTAGTATCGCTGAATTAAAGAAATACCGGGTGCAATAAAGATAAAGGCCGGAATCGCTGGGGAGATTTTTATTTTTCCGTAGTTTGATGATGGTAGTAAAACTATATATTTTAAAGAGCGCAGCTGATACGCGGGACAAGAATATATATTTTAAATTTTAAAAAATATAACCAACGCGGTTTCTTCCGTTTTTATTCGTACACATTTTTCTCTACACATGTCTTCTAACGAAGCTAATCAAACGAAAAAATACAACTATCCTCTCGCGCCAGCGGCATCGAATGATATAAAATGAAAAATCAAACGTCAAAACTGTACCTGCGCCACGCCGCTGTAATAGATCCCAACCGACTATTCCCACTGCGCCGTCACATACATCCCACTATTCCCCCACCAATATTCATCAATACCAAAATATTAAACGCCCCGCGGCCATATCGTCTAGCTCTCTTTCTCGAAAAAAAAAAAAAAAAAAACAAAATTCCTCAACGCTCGGAATCAAAACCTGCAGCCCTCTGCGCACCACAACAAACCACACGCGCGCCGCTACGCACTAAAAGGAAAAACACGAGACACCCTCAGCTGCGCGTCGTAAAAATACGCGCGCGTGCACTCGTACATATATGTATATTCGGCTCTGGTATTGCGCATCGAGGCGTCGAAACTTGAAAAATTTTACTACAGTTCCCGCGGCAGGGCGTAAAAAAAAGAGCAGCCGCCAGAGTTTACGAGCGCCGCATCCCCACGACAATAATAATGGCTCTTGATGGCTCGATCGCTGCGGTGGGCTGCTGCTGCTGTTGCTGGTTTTTCTTGCGCGAATGTATGGGTGTATCTGATTGCGGTCACATTTTCCGCAGTTTTTTTTTTTTAGGGGGCGGAGCAGTCGTTATATTTTTCGGCGGCGGAAAAATGTTTTGATAATTGAAAACGGCGCGTATTGGTTCTGACGGATGTGCGCGGGGAGTGGCTGGTGATGGCGGGGCTCGTTAAATGGAAGTGAGAGAACGAGAGCAAATTTTGATTTGATTAGCCGGAAGGGAATATCGCAAGGCTGCCGGTACGTATTTGTTTTTTTTTTTTTTGCGATAGGTTGAAAATAAATATTTGCTGATGATTGTTGGTTCCGGGAACGAGCGCTTTTTGTTTCGTTTTCGATTGGTTTTGAAATTGTAGAACATTCGAACGGAACGTTAGCTGCATTTTTTATCAATAGTGTAGCTTCTACAATGTATAGAAAAAATAGTACATTTCGACACTAGTTTCGAACGGTATTTTATACCACGAGCGCCGAAAAATCATACCAAAGTTGTGATTTTGAGGTTAGAGTGGTATAAAAATAGTAAAACTACTGACGAGCTGTCCGTGGTGGAAATCCAAAACATTTTATAACTAATAACTGACCATTTATATTAGAAACTTGCTATGAAATGGGAATTTATTTTATCCAGTTTCTAGCTCCTGACGAAACTCTTTTTCTCCCATTATTTGGCCATTCAATAGATTGAAAAATTGATTTCGAAGACAAGCACAAGCTTGTTCTTGAGTATTTTAAAGGTATTAAAACTGATCAGTTTCTTTAGTCTGGAAATGGCTAGCAGAAGACTTGCTGATTATAACAAGGAGTGAGAGAGACAGAATCAGACGGAGAAATAAAAGTTTTGCTGAATTATTCATAGAATGAGTACAATAAATGATTTATTAGTTAATGTTATTTATTTATATTCTGGTAAGCCATCCAATGCATTTTAATGCTCTTTTAACAAAGATAAAATTAGTACATAAATCAAATACGAATATTTTGTTGTTAGGTCAATCTAAGAAATAGGCAAATAATGATCGAAAAATCTTTTCATCATAGCGATTAATTAGCCAGTTTTACTAGATATTTCCTAACTTCTTGGCCATTTCATATGAATGAATTTCTAGCATGGGTGTTGTATTGTAATTGTTGTTATGTACTAACGAGATGTATCCAAAGGGAAAGGGATGTCTGGTCAAGTCCAGCAAGCTACCATTAGTGAACAACATGCCCTTGTTTGCTCTTAATAATCTTGTCATACATCTATACATCTGAACATCACTTTTATGAAAAGAATAAAACTTTTACATAAAAATAGCAAACAAAATATTACGTTTTTAAATTTAACGAAAACTATATAATTTATTGTATTTCAAGAACAAACTAACTATAAAACAAACTACAAAAAAAGCCTGCCATTGCTTATGCTGATAACAAAAAAAAAACAAAAAATACCACTACGATTCAACGCAATTTAGAAAAGAATCCATAGACACGGAAAAAATAATTAGTTTTCTACATTTCCTACAGTTGATTCAACTGTAAAATCGCAAGTTCATTTTACTTAAAAAAAAAAAAAAAAAAATCGGTAGAATTTCCATTCTGAAATATAGAATCTCCATTTTCGAAAAGTAAATTTAAACCTCCATTTTTTAAAAGTAGAATTTCCATTTTTAGAAAAATGGAATTATTACTTCACTAAATTCAGTTGATTTTACTATTCCTACAAAAACGAAAAAAAAAAAAATGTCGCTCTTCCCATAATTAGCCGCAAACACGCCTAGACCTTTAAGCCAGAGTTCTGCGCGTAAAAATCGGCCCCCGCGTCCCATAAACACTTCGAAATTCAATCCGAATGCAAATGCAGCCACCCCTAAAATCCGGCGCTCGCGCAACAAGCCCGCAAGCTACATCACGCTACGTAGCCGCGCGTACATATACATCTCTCTCAGCCTGCGGCGGCGCGTGTACACACGCCGGAGCCATTTCCACTCTCGCGACACTCCCAACACACAGTACACGCAGCCGCAGCAGCAGCGAACAGCAGTACAGCAGCCTTGTAAATAAGAAGGCCGGGCGGACGCGCGCACTTTGTCTCGGCACTGCATTTACAGGGAATTCGGCTCGCTCTGGGTCCCCGCGCGCGATTCGCCGGTATTTACTGCGTTTCTACCTCTCTCACACTCGGCTGTTATTGCGACTTTGTCGTGTGTTCGCCCCGTCAGGAGGTGTCCCGCGCACCTGATATATCGCATTGTTAGCGCGCTGACGGATGGCAGGGAATTCCGAAATTGGCCGGTAATTTTCTCGCTTTTTCGCGAGACCGAGCGAGCGACTTTGTTTCTCGGAACACGCGGCTGGAATGCTTTCTCGCTCGCTCATTCGCCCAAAGAGTGTGCTTTTGTGCAGGACAGAGAGAGAGAGAGAGAGAAAGAGTGAGGGAATGGTTTTTCGCGCCCGACTAGTTGCAAATGGCTCTACAGTGCGCGGTGCGTGTTTTTGTTGTGTTTAAATTAGCGGGGGGAGAGTGAATTTAGGTAAATGTCCGCTGTGCGCTAGCTTTTTTTTTATTTTTTTTTTCTCTAGCGAGGGCGTTTCGTGACGTTTGTTGGGGGTACGGAGGTGAGGTAATTTTAAAAAAGAGTCTGGAGGTTAGTCAATGTGTGTTGGAGAAAAGAATTTTTCGTCCATTTGGTGACATCAAAGGATTCGTAGGGTTTTTTTTGGATAAATTTAAAATTTATTCGCAGGTTCGTAAGTTTTTTGGATAAATTTAAAATGGCGTTTGCATTCGTCAGTTGAAAATTACATTGTTGAAACTTTCAGGGTCTTTGAGCGTGAAAAAGTACTAATTTTAAATACAGAAAAACACTATAAAACATTCAAAGCGCTTATTCGAAGCTCTTTTTTCCGAAACGACTTACAAACAGTTTACAGGGAAAGTTTATTTCATCAAGTTTCAATTTTCAAATAGTTACTGCACCTTTTTGCTATTGAAATTGCTAAGTGAATTTAGTATCTTGCGTGTTTTCTTTTAAATCTCTTACTTTGCAAACAATATATGTCAATATCGACAAACAGTATTAAAACATTTCAAGTTTAACATTTCTAAACTCGACTCAAAAACATCAATTTACAAAATATTAATTCACTCTCAACTCTAAAGTCAATCAACTTCTTATCTTTCACAATTCAATCATATTATAGAAAATGGTAAAAATAAAAATCACGAGATATAACTATTCTCAACTAGTAACGACCAACCGTGTATCCAACTTCAACCCTTTTTCCCCCATTACCAACTCATTCGCCATTTCTCCGAGCAAAAATCTCGACCAATCAATCCCTCAAGCGTCCACGAAAAATCACGCGCTTGCACCGATCGTTATTCAATAAACCACTTCGGAGCGGCCGCAAATCGCGCGCCCTCAGCCATTCGAAAACAATTAAAAGCTCTCCTCTCTCGGCAAAGAATCGCCTGCGCGCGAGTGAGAAAAACGAGTCGCTTCTATCTCTCTCTTCCTCTCTCTATACGACGGGTCAACCGAGAGCTCGAGTCCCGTGTCAAATTGCGTTCGCCGGCAGTTGCGAACTCGTCTGTAACTACTGAATTACGATCGAAAACCGATACTCCTCTCTCACTCTCTCTTTCGCCCTGTTATATACGTCGACTGCTCTTCTCTCCCCTCACTCACTCTTTGCCCTCTATTTTATATATATATATATATAAAAGAGTTGGTCTTAATTAAAAGGTTGCTATCGTGGCGTAGTCCATTTTTATCGCGCGTTCAATTAATTCGGGGGTTGTGCGCGGGATAAGACCTCGCTAAACCCCGCGGGCCGCGTCTAACCCCATCCTTGCTCGCACGCGCCGTTTACATTGTACTGCTGCACGTAAACCGCGAGTTGAATAAAAAAAAAAACGTCTCATCTCGATCCTTCATCGTGGCTTCCCCCTCGCCACCGCGGAAGGTGGCTCTCTCTTCGGCCTCGTATTCATTTGAATAATTGAAACATCATAACGCTTCCCTTTCAATT
The DNA here is from genome assembly GCA_036365515.1 of Torymus aiolomorphi. Lineage (NCBI taxonomy): Eukaryota > Metazoa > Arthropoda > Insecta > Hymenoptera > Torymidae > Torymus > Torymus aiolomorphi. The sequence goes on along the minus strand of CM070875.1, from coordinate 8,911,575 downwards.
CGCGTAATTACATCACAGCGGCGCACGCAGCTCGAGGAATTCCAACGGGAGAGAAAAGAAGCCAAGCTGCAACGGTTTACCCCCCCGCAAGTGGAAGGAAGGAATCAAACGGAGTAAGAGAGGAAGGAAGGAAGAGACGCGAGTTTTCTTCCTCCTTACGGCGCGCTCGCCCCCCCCCCCCCACCTTTTTCGTTAATTCCTCCTCGACGACTTCCGGGCAAAGAGCGCATTACTCGCTCCCTCTCGAGCTTCTTAATTGACTATGAGCGTTTAGTTTTATTTCTCTCCCTCGTTCCCTTTCGAATAAAGAGGAGTTCTTCTCCACCCCGGCCGGAAGAGAGAGATGAATATTATTTCGAGAGGGAACGAAGTGAAAATGCCAGACCGACCGACCGACGGTTTTTAAGGAGAGCAGCAGCAGCAGTCGAGTGGACGCGGGGAGGATTGTGTCCGCTTTTGTGTTGCCGCTCGCTCCTACCCTCCGCAGTGGAGGGATATTTTTTGCGCGATGCTTTCTCTTCCTCATTGTTCCGCGCTATAAGGGAATTATCGCGAGGGGGAGGCGCTCTTTTGCATGAATGTTCGCGGTTCGTAATAATAAAGCTATTAGCGTGCGCAGAAGGAGAGGAGAGAGTCTTATACGTGATTAAATTTTTTTTTTCTTCTTTATTATTTTGAGAGTAAGGGGTTCGGTCGTGTGCGCGCGCGCGCGTTGGCGTATACTTTGAGCAAGTGAGAGAGTGACAGAGAAAGCGAGCAAAGGAAAAGTCCGATCGCTTTAAATTCAATAAACCATTAGCCCGGTCAGAACGAAGAATTTCTATGAATTTCCATTGCGATTTATTGGATTTCGCCCTCAAAGAGAAAGAGGTAGAAGAAGAGAGAGAGAGAGGAAGTTTTATAGTTTTTATTTATTTCGCAAACATCGAATTTTTATTCGCACGCGGAGAGAAAGAGGAGGCCAAAGCTCGGTTTTAAAATGGAAATGTTTAATATTCCCCGTTTGGGCATTAAAAGTTTTCCGATGATAAAAACTTTGTCTGCTGACTTTTTTGCTTTATTTCTTGGACGTACGAATTTTTTGCTCGACTATTTTCTGTACGAAAATATTCTGTATGGGTATATATATGCTTGCTCGGTGTATTCTCCAATTCCGATTCGATTGAAATTATAAATACGTATCCGGAATTAAAGATTTTTTTTCATAGAATTTTCATTTAAAATACGAATCAGGTATCGTTACGATAAGAGTAACTACACATTGTCTCGGTAAAATCTTTTGTGCGCAATTCGAACAATACGGTCGGCTGAGAGATAAATAGCCTTTTCCGTCCGATAAAATCCATTCTTTATTAGTTTTCCATCTATAATTACCAATCAAGCGCTCAAACATTTTCCCAATGACTCAAAACCGAAAACCCAAATTCTGCCTTCGGAAGAAATACCATCCGTTTACGAGAATCAAACTATCTACTTGTTAGCGGAATCAGCGGGAACCCAGTCAGACACCACGACTTGAAAAAAAAATCGTCCAATCTTCTGAAACCTCTCGCCCTTGACGATAAAATTTCCTCTCTCTCTCTCTCTCCTACACCCCCAAAATAAAACCAAAAAACTGCTCAAACACGGGGGAAAAACCGTCAACCTTACGAAATTTCCCGCTTGCAGACAGACGGGAGGGGGGAACAAGCGAGGTAGGTCGGATAATTCGAAGGAAGCGCTATGAATGCACTCGCTCGCTTCACTCCTCCCGTCTCTCATTCTTCCCGTCGAAGATGGAACGCGGAGAAAGACAAAGGGATAACGAGTGCATCAGAAGCCGCGGTCTGCAGGGTCAGCTTATTTCTCATCTCTGTCCCTCTGCTCTGCAGACGTCGTATTATGAATATTCTCCCCCCTCTCGGTCCGGGTTAGCCGTGTTCGCTCTCTCTGTCGGCCGGGTCTTTCTCGTTTATTAACGCGGCTGCTGCTCCTCGCGATGTTTCGGCCAAGGGGGCAGGGGAGAGGAGCGGAGAGAGGATTGTTCGTCGAATCGACGTTACGCGCGCTGTAATTGCATTTTTTTGCGGGGCATGGGAGGGGCGACGACGACGACGACGCGTTAATTGCAGAGTTATTTGTGCTGCGCGGAGTCGAGTTTGCAGTTCGTGCTTAGGGAGTCTTTATAGGCTCTTACTTTTTAATTTCGGCCAGTTACCGCTTAATCGGGCTTAATTCGTTGCTTGATGTAATGCACTTAATGAATTTTCGTCAACTAATTTAGATTAATTTTTATGAAAGACATAGTTATTGAAAAATAATAGTTGGGCATGCAATATTTTCTTCTCACTTCTTTTCGTAAAGAAAGTTTTACGTATTTTAAATCAGTTTTACAAATAGCTTTATTAATAAATTAAATTAACCCAAATCTAAAATATTGTAAATATCGAATATTTATGAGTTGTTCAATTCTTTCCCGTGTAAAAAAAAAAGTCTGAGCGAAGTCTTGCAGAAGTCTGGCAGAAGTCTGGCTTGAAAAGTCTGGCCAAAGTCTTGCATGTCGGACGATCCTAGACTTTTTGCCAGACTTTTTATATTTTCTATTAAAAGTCTTAGAAAAAATCCCCAGACTTTATCCAAGACTTTTCACCAGACTTAGCATACTGCGTAAAAAGTCTGGGAAAATGCCCAGACTTCATCCAAGACTTTTTACCAGACTTAGAATACAGCGCCAAAAAGTCTTGGAAAAGTTCCCAGACTTTTCGCCAGACTTTATCCCAGACTTTTCGCCAGACTTTATTGTCCGCGCATGGAGGTTATGCACGCCCGGCACCTCCCGCATGCATCTTCCGCTGCAATCCCATGGTCACTGCTGTCATCATCGTTGTCGCTGTCATCTGCAGATCTAATAATTATTGGAGACACAAAGAGTCGGGCTTTGTAAAACTCCAACCTACAAATCGAATTTCTCACAAAGCATCTCTACTACAGCGCAAGTGAATATTTTATAGTGAATTTTAACTTATCTGATGTTATCTCGGTGCTGTCCATTACAGTTCCTCGTAAAAAATAGTTGCCATTACTCGGGATTCCGGACAAATTTTGCAATCTAAACGTTTATAACAAGATAAAAATATTTTGAAGTCGAAACAACATGAATTGAACGACAATCGTGTGAACAATGTGAACATAGAGTATTCTGCAACTAGTTTCAAGTTATTTATGGACCTCAAAATATTTTCAGCTCACCACATATTTTTGCTATTCAGTTCTTCTCTATGTATGTGTCTAGAGAAGGTGCGAAGATTTTCCACGAGGAACTGTAATGGACAACACCTAGATAATAATCAGATAAGTTCCAATGTTCTATAAAATATTTACTTGCATTGTAGAAGAGATGCTTTGTGAGGACTTCTATTTGCAGGTTGGAGTTTCACAAAGCCCGACTCTTTGTGTCTCCAAAAATTAATAGATATGCAGATAACAGCGATAACGATGATCATGATAGCAATGAGTGACCATGAGATTGCAGCAGAAGACTTATATGAGCATCGGTTTCATGCGGGAGGTGCCGGGCGTGTATAACCTCCATGCGTGGACAATAAAGTCTGGCGAAAAGTCTGGGATAAAGTCTGGCGGAAAGTCTGGGCACTTTTCCAAGACTTTTTGGCGCTGTATTCTAAGTCTGGTAAAAAGTCTTGGATGAATTCTGGGAATTTTTCCCAGACTTTTTACGCAGTATGCTAAGTCTGGTGAAAAGTCTTGGATAAAGTCTGGAGATTTTTTCCAAGACTTTTAATAGAAAATATAAAAAGTCTGGCAAAAAGTCTAGGATCGTCCGACATGCAAGACTTTGGCCAGACTTTTCAAGCAATACTTCGCCCAGACTTTTTTTTTTACACGGGTTAGAACATTTAATTTTACTTCTGGCTACAGTGAACAAGTTAATTCTGTTATCGTTTCTCGAAATATTTAATTCAAAAGGTTGGGTGAGGCTAAGTATACTTTGTAAGCCAAGTCTATTCCTGTGCCAATTGGCTGAAATAAACTTATATATATATAATTCAAAAGGTGAAATCACAGAAATGTTTGAAAATCGAATGTTTTAGAATATTCATAAACCTGAATCTGTTCAACAAAGACAATTTAATTATCCACCAATAAAAAATTATTTTTACAACAACGAAGAATATCTCGCGATTCAGCGTTAAAAAAAATATATAGGTTGAATTTTCAATGAAGATTCGTAAAAATTCTTGTTGAACCCGATCACCACCATAAACTCTCGCCGCAATCGCGTAAAGTTCGAAGATGCGTCCAAATCCACTACACCAGCCCACGTTTATACGAGCGCCGCAGAGAGAACGAGACGCGTTAAAAATAATGCAACACTTTTATATGTTATCGATTTTGCACATGAATAATGTACACGCAGCCGCGCGACGCTCCGGCCAAAACTGAAATATATACACACACGCGGGTGCGCTCTTCCCGGAATTTATGCTTCATACGATAAGGCGGCGCTCGCGGAATCGTGTAACTTTTGTGTAACGATGCGAGCGATATTGATTTTATGCTATTGAAATTGTCAAGATAGCCGCTAACACCTCGTAAACACAACTTTTATGGTCGACGGTGGAAAGCGCTATTACGATCGAGCTCTTGCAAAAACAATAAAAGTGCCCCGCTGCTGTGTGCTGCCGTATACACGGTGGGTTATCGCTCCTTGTTCAAGCACATTGTTTATCGGTTCTTTTATATGAATAAGTTATAAGTATATACTCGTCGCGTTATCGCTTGTCGTCGTCGTTAATTTCATTGTCGCGCCCGAATATAATCTGAATAATGAGGACGCAATCGTAAAATGTCGAGGAGTAAACGTCAAGGACGTGCTGGATCTGTCCGTTGTGAATGTTTTATTTCTACGTCCGATTTTTACTTTACTCAATTTAATTTGCTTTTTTCTTTTATAAACTACTGAAGAACACCGAATGATTCATAAATAATGCTGATAAGTTGAGATGAAATTTAGATTTCCCAATTACGATGGTAATTAAAAATTCTGAATGTATACTCATTTTCCTGGCTCCCCAAATGAAAAAGCTCTGCTTGCAACAGAGAACTGTACAAAGAAGCTAATTCAAGAAAAATCCCACGGTGCAAATAAGCTAATAAATGTATCCATCCATCAGTCGGCTATGCTCATCTTTCGCGTTTCTGAAAACGCAAAGAGACGAAAACAGCAACTGCTCTGCCGCCGCCATCCGCCGGCCATCTCTCCCTCTCTCCCTTTTAAAATTCGCTAAAAAAGCTTGAAATTCAGCTACAGAGTGGAAAATTTCGCCGCTCGGCGCTTCCCGCCGGCCGAGAGTATTTTTTTCCCTCGCCCATATTTATCTCCCCATCGTCCTCTCCCTCTCACTCTCCCGTCTGTTTATCCCTCCCTTAATCTCTTTCTCTCCACATAATTTTCGCCCTCCCTCTCTGCCTCTCGCTTTTCATATCTCCTTCGCACTCGCGCAGGCTACCGGGATGGGGGCTTAAAGCATATTAGAACTCCTCTCGAGGCCGGGGGAATTTCACCCTTCGGACTTTCTGTGCGCGATTTTTCCCTCTCTCCGCTTTTTCTCGACAGACGTCCATCGCTAATGTACTGATATGGACGCGCGGACGTGCACCTTTGCGTGTTTAAGGTAGAGAGGGCACGGACTTCTTTGCTTTCCTCCCGACGGCTTTTGAGGATCCGCCGGCGTAGAGGTAATGCGTTTGGCGGACCTTTTCTTCTGCTTCGTTTTTTTTTTGGTGGAACGGCCCGTAGGCGCAGTGGAAGGGTAGAACTTATGAATTTCATTGAAGGGAGAAACAGAGAACGCGCGAGGGGAATGAATATTTTTCTCATATTGGGGAACTTGAGACTGTACTCGGGGTGCACTTTTTTTAATGGCCGAAAAATTTTTTCGTTATTACAATCTAAATGAATGTTTCTAGCGCACAAAGACGGCTTTAACATGCGAAGAACGTACTTTGTAGAATGTATAAAACAGTGAAATTGTTTGAAGAATGCATTTTTATTTCTGACAAAGAACAGTTTATTAAACTGCAGTGTAACAACATCCTTAGCAACTTTAAAAATGGTTTAAGATTTCTTTAGATTTTGTAAAATTTATGAAATATACTATCAGATGCATTGCGCGTTGTTAAATTTTTGTTGAGATTTAACAACGTTAAATTACGATTTGCAGCTGAAATGTTATTAGTTTATATGCAAAATTTTCAGAGACATTAATTAATTACATAATTAATTAATTCACTACATGCAACTTGACAATGCTCCGAGATTTTCCGGATGTTTTTTTGTTGGCGACGTTAATACGAATGTTAATTACGATAACGAGCTAATTTTGTAATGGAACAAATTTATAACGTTACTAATTAAAGTGAACTTATCGTTTTTCAAATAAACACACTGTTCACATGCCGAACGTACGTAAAGCCATTACATTTTACATTAAATCGAATTACAAATCCCCGAATTCATCGGAGATAGCAAAAAATTCCATTTAAGAATCCCGATCGGAAAATTCCGCAGAGCGGCGCTTCGCGAATCAATACAAAAGCCTCCTCCGTTCTCTCCTCTTCAACTCTGCGCGAACGCGCATGCCACCCAACCGTCCGCATCTTATATCCCAGTTAATCCCGCCATTACCATCTTCCCCCTCCGGCCCGCACCCCCTCGTCCTCGATATTAACGACGTAAACGGACCGAACCTACACCGCGAAAAATTCCCTCTCTCTCTCTCTTTCGCGTGTCGCCGCGTTAAAGCTCTCCGCGAGACTGCATAACGAGCGGTCGCGTGCGCGTGGGCAAAGGGGAAAAAGCCCGCGCTGCCGAGAGAGAGAGAGATCGTTTTCAATTGGATTAAAATAAATGAAACGGCAAATACTCAATCATTTCCCTGCGCGCGCGCAGTGGCATTAACGAAGCGCTCCAATTAAATGGGGATTGCGTGGATGCGAGCGCGTGAGAGAGAGGGAGAAAGAGAGCAAAAGCCCGCTGGCAGCGGTGCGGTGGTCGTGGACGGGGAAAGAGTTATGATGGCGAGAGTGAGAGAGAGGTGTGGTGTGGATGGAGGTGTGCGAGCAGAATTTTTCGTCCGGTACCCGACGGTAGATGGAAATTTCGTATTTGTTTATGGATTACGCAGGAGGAGGAGGAAGAGCGAGGGGATTTAATTAAGATTGGTGGAGGTGAGTTTTTAAATCGGGGTAATGAGTTCGTTATGCTGTCTATTCGTTTTCGATTTGGGAGAATTTATTGAATTCTATGTATTATTTATGGGCGGAGGAAAAGTGAATTTGCGTCTTTTATTAAAGGGGACAACTGATGGCATGTTGTTATAGAAATGAAAATTTTTACTTCTAGTTTTACTTTCTATACGTACCTTATTCATGATGGGTGGTTTATTAAATCTAAAATTTAATGTTAACAATATTATCTTTGTTATCAAATACACGTTTATATAAAATAGTAAATATACCGTGAACCCATATAATCCGAAGTCGTCATTAGTCCATTACAACTCATACGAATAAAGTTGACCATCCAACTCGTTACGCGTCACACCCAAAAAAACTGCATTCAAAACATTTCAACTTTTATTTCGCGAAATCTGTCCCGCGCTCCAAACAAAACGAAATATCCCCTCTAAATTAATTGAGTTTTTTGGCGGATCCCGCATCGCTAATGACCCGCGCCGCGCGTTGTTTCCGGAAGATACGTCAGTCGGAACATTTTTTGTACTGCTACTCCCCCCTGCACTTCCTCTCTCATCCAGATTGCAGGTTACACTGGCTTGATGGATTTGGGTAATCCAGGGCTTGAATTACTCGTAATGGACGTCACTCTGGTCCCCGCGGGCGTTATTTAACTCTCCCTCTCTCACTCCCTCTCTGCAGAGTCCGTTTTATTTTTCTTAAATATTCCGAAACGCTGAAAAAAGAATAATTCAAATTTACATGCGTTCGCATTACAGAAAAAAAAGTAAAATTTAGTATACACTCAAATAACTAATTCAACGTAATTTAATATTCCTTTTTATCTTGGTATCATGAATCGTCTCTCGCCTCTTTTTTTTTCGACAAAAATAAAATCACGCTATACGAGGTATCACTGTAAAAAATGTCCTTAAAATTAATACACTTTTAATGTACATAAGCACATTAAATTTAATGTACTTGTAACAAAATAGTACATCAATGTACAAAAGTATTGTTTTTGCATTAAATTTAATGCACAGATATTAAAATTCGTGCAATTATGACTCAAAAGTAATGTAAGCGTACATGAAATTTCATTTAAAAAATTGAAAGTGAAGTTGTGGTAGATGTACAAAAATTTCAATGTCATATGCACGATAATTAATATACATGTACCTAAAATAAATATATATCTGCATTAACATTACAGTATTTATACATTAAATTCCATGACATTATCGCAAAACTTTGAAGTAAAAGTAATTACTTGTGCATTAAATTCCACGACTTTCACTTCATAATTTCACGTAGAAGTAATGCACATTTTATGAAATATAGATTACTTTTACATTAAATTTCATGACTTCGCTCCGAAATTTGCAGCAACAGTAATGAATATCGCATTAAATTTATGTTACAAAGTTCACCGCCTTGATTCCGTAATTTCACGTAAAAGTAATGCATGATTCATTAAATATACATTACTATTACATTAAAATTCATGATTTTCGCTCTAAAACTTGTAGTAAAAGTAATGAATATTGCATTAAATTTTAGTTACAAACTCAGTGATTTTCATGTTATAATGTAAAAAAAAAGTAATGCACGTTTCATTGAATTTCCCTTACTTTTACATTAAAATTCATGACATTTGCTCCAAAACTTGCAGTAAAAATAATGCATATGGGATTAAATTTTAGGTAATTTCACGTAAAAGTAGAGCATGTTTCATTAAATATAGATTATTTCTACATTAAATTCGATGACATTCGCGCCGAAACTTGCAGTAAAATTAATGCATATATGTCTTATGTAGATGAAAATGTCAAACTTTTTCAAGCGAGCGATAGCGTAACGGATAGCGTGCGTGCGTAGTAATCCAAGGGTTGCGGGTTCGATTCCCGGTTAGGTCGAAAATTTTATGTAAGTTTTTTTCTGCGATAATAACAATGCGATTAATTTAAGAGATAAGTTCTTTAATCAAAATGCGAAAATTTATAATATTAAAAAGTTTATATGTATAAATTAACATTGTTGCTGGCACAACATAAAGAAGTGAGGTAAGTAAATATATAATAAATTTGAATCAAAGTAAAATAATTTCAACTACAAACTGTGTATTATTATTACATTTTGTAAAAATTTTTTATTTTCACAAAATAAAAAAATAATTGGTCGAATAAAAAGAAAAAAAAATTATTTTTCAACCAAATAAATTATTTTTTGACCTAAGTAAAATTTGACTAGTATAACGTCTTTTACTAGAAATTTCAAATACGTGTATGTTAAGTTTTATGCATTCAATTGAAATTCCAGTTTACGGGAATTTTTTTAATGTGCAGCGGTGAAATTTTCCAGTACATTTACAGTACATTACAAGATTTAAATAAATTTTAATGCAGATTTGCATTAATTATAATGCGGATTTGCATTAATTGTAATGTAAATTTGCATTAATTGTAATGCGGATTTGCATTAAAAGTAATGCACTTTGCATTGAATTCACATCACATGTACATTACATTCCATTATTCTTACTCCGAAATTTGCCGTGAAAGTAATTCATATTACATTGAATTCACGTTACATGTACATTAAATTTACTGACTTCTACGCCAAATTTTTCCAGTAAAAATAATGCACTTTGCATTAAATTTAAGTTATATTTACATTAAATTTAAGTTACGCCATGAAATTGTTTTAATGTACCTGCTTGAAATTGTGCTTCCATTACATGTGCATTAATTTTAATGTAGATTTTTTTTACAGTGTACATCCTACCGCAGCGACGTATAACTGGAGGGCGCGCACTATACTCGCGTTTTAGTTTTGCAGTTACGCGCGCGGGGATAGGAAAATTGCGGCCGGGGACAACTGCGATTGTATTCCGCGGCTCTGCGACAGAATCTCGGCGAGCGCGGAATTGCACGGCTGGCGGCCTCGCCGCCGTTGCCGCCGCATATACGCGAGCGACAAAGACAGGCACTCTGGGGAAATAGGACTTTGATACCTTATTTAGGGAGGCATTTGCATATACGCCGAGATGGAAACGAATCGAATTCGGGCTCGCCTGAGTTGTGCGCTTTTTCTATATCTATCTCTCTCTCTTTTTCGCAGTTGGCGCACGAGAACGAATCGAAAATGCGCTTTATGAATTTTTAGCGGGAGATTACCGGGTAAATAAAAATCTGAGCGAATTCCACGATGGGAATGCAGTCTGTGGATAAAAGGGGGGACGAGTGAGGAAAGGTCGGTAAATGGTTATGAGAAATGACTAGTTTCTCGTTATGGCTTTAAAAAGCTTTTTTAAAGGTACTTGCCTGTCGTTTGATGGATTTGTGTTAATGTATACTTTGAATGATTTTGTATTTTAAAATATTCATTTATATTGGATAGCTCGGCATAACGTAAACGTTATGCAAAGTGCTTATGCAATTTTTGTTAAAGATAATAAGATTATTATTTCATCGTTATGATAAATGGCTCGTCGCTGTATGTTGTTAATGGTTGCTACAACTGAGCGTTTTCATGATCTCACAATTATCTACAAAAAATTAATTTCCTAAGACAATCAATTTCTCACCTCGGTAAATGTGGGTTGCAGCTGGTAGAAATTAGTCCATTAAAAATGGCTAGGAAAATAGAAACTGGCCATTGGAAATGGCTAGTTATTAGACACAAGTGTAACGCTTTTTTCTATTACCTTCTCTCATTTTATGGAATGGCTCTAACCCCAAAATCTTCACATTAAAATTTCATAACAATTTAATCACATATTGTAAAACTTATACTCTTAAGAGATAGTTCATCGGGATATAAACACAATTTAGTATTCTTTGTACTATTTACAGCTTTATTCTATAAGATATAAACCAAAATCGTTATTTTGTCACGTGTCTCTATCTGTCTCACTCATCGCCATAACAAATCGCTTATTACTAGATTTTGAATGACTTCGTTGGTTAGCTATTTGAACTAACTGAACTAACTGAAGTTTGCAACGTTTGAGTGCACCGAAATAAAAAGAATAATTTATTTTATTTCAAATTTATAACTAATTAATATTATTTTTTCGTGTATATTTCGAGTTCTATAGTATAAAATAACTTTACAACAAAGTCTTGGATAACATTTCCATTGTTTAATAACTTTAATCAAACGTAAAAAATTATTTCGTTGCATTCCAACGATGCAAACTTCAGACCCATTGAAAAAAGCGTTACACTTATGATAGAAAACTGTAGTTCACTTTTTGCCATCTTGGTTCAAATTAGCCATTTACTACCCAAAAAATTATTTCAATTTCTACCAGGGAGGATGTGAAACATTTACTAATCTGAAAATGACGCGAATTTCCGCAGCATTTCAGTGGAATTTTATAGTTTAAAATGTGGGTTGCGCGAGAGACGAGAGGAAAATAAAAGCAAAGAGGATTTTTCTGAAGAGGAAAGGATGAGAGCGAGAGAGCCGAGGGCCAAAAACTAAATTAAGTAACAAACTGAGACAGAGCGTGGAGGAAAATAATAAAAGACGTTGAGCAAATTAGAAACGAAAATGGGGCGTTCGTGAGGGAGTACGAGATAAGACTAGTAGAGTAAATAAGGTCAATTTTAGGAGAGGGTAAAAAATTTAGAAGACGACGAGCACGACGACGACGACGACGACGACGACGACGACGACGACGACGACGTAAGAAAAAGGAAAACGAAAATAAATAAAGAATAATAGGTAACAAAACGAGAGAGAGGAGCAAAAGAGAGAGAGAGAGAGAGAGAGAGAGAGAGAGAGAGAGAGAGCCACGCGCGCTAGAAGCGGGCGAATAAGGTCAACGCGAAAACTAAGACAGTGAAAAATGAATTCGCGAAAAAGAGCGAGAAAAAAGAGTTAAAAGCGCGCGCTGGGGAGACAGTGAAAGATTAAAAAGGCGTTAGAAGAGAGTGTGATTAATCGATCATCTTCCGCCGCGAAAACATTCTAATTTTGAATTTTCCGGTGGCTGTTGTTTTCTTTTTATTTTTGCATTTTTTTTATGAACTTTTAATCTTCGTTGAAATATAATCATAGAGATACACTTATATTAATGAAGAAGAGTCACATTATCTACTCGAAAAAGATTATGATTTGTTGGCGTTACCCACTAACTATAATTATAACTGCTCGCACTATTTAGTACATAGTGCTTTATTGCTACAAATAAAATATACCTACTCGATACTAAGCTCATTTTCTGCCAATGAGGTGGTAACTGTAACGTAATATGTTCTTTTTTTTCAACCGTATTTATTCATATTTCTTAGCTGTAACGGAGACCGTGGGGCTGGTAGGTGGCGCACTTTTTACATAATAATTTTGTTCTAATTCCTAAATATGGTTTTTGAAAAACATAATATTGATACTTAAAGTAGTTACCCCAAGTACTATTCTACAATTTTTATCTTCCTTGCACTAATTTGCCCCTATCCCGGGGCTGGTTGGCTTTTTAGTTAGGGCAAGCTGACTAACAAGAAATTTGAGACAAATCATTGACCCAACAGATTTATTACGATTATTTTTTATTTAAATTTAAACAATTTAAACATACTTTAAGTGCATTTTTACATTTCATATTAAACGCACGACATTTCCACATGATAAATAAATAAATTAATACAATTTTCATAACAGAACATTTATAAACAAATAAAAAAACAAAATTAACTTTTTTACGAATCGTAGCTGATAGAATTATCACAAAAAAAGTAATTTTCTTTAATTGTACACTTTTCATGTACAAAAAAGACTGCACAAAAGACTGAATCCACGATTTACTCTGGGCCAATTTACCCCGGAAAAAGTGCGCCAAATGTGGCTTTGAGAGTCCGTCGTAATTTCAAACATAATTGATGCATATGCTAATTGCATTTTAAAAAATGTGAGGTGTATGAAATAAAAGCTCAGAGTAAGCTATGTAATATAATTTAACATTTAATACTCATTAATATTTTAATAACACTGCGACAACTTACCTCTGTAGCCATGCATCCCGGTCTCCTCTATACTTTTACTGAAGTTACATATTCTACATGATTCCCCATCACTAAACCTCTCTTGTTTAAATTTTAATCGAATCCGCACGCGAACCCGGAACATGGCAACTGCAACAACAGCGCTATCCTACAAAACGTCACTAGAGCTGACATTTCGCTTAATCTTTTGCGAAAATTTACACGAAACGCGTGATTCGCCGATTGTTTAATCGGCAACGACCGATGCAGTTGCACACGTGAAAAACCAACAAAGAGAGAGCGAGAGAGAGAGACTGTGGAAACAACGCATTCGCAAACAGTCGCGGAATAAGCCGTCGATGATATCGAAACCCAACACGCCGCGTCCTGTCGTTTGCCAAGCGATGTTTTTGCTTTTCGGAGCTGCGTTTCGAAAATAGTTTAAAGCTTGTGTTTTTAGATGCATGCGTGTTTGGATGGAATAAATTAATATTTATATACTGGCGCAGTTTGTATATTTGATGAGTTTTTCTTTGAGAAGGTGATAACAAAAGGTAGGGTATGATCAATATGCGGTGGAAGATTAGTACATCGAAAAGGCGAACATTCACTTTGAATTTGCAGCAAAAGTGAATATTCGCCTTTTCCATACCCAGCCTCTTAAAAGTTTTAGATAAAAGATACCTTGCATTAAATTATTCAATCATTCAATTAAAATTATGTATAAAGTATTTTATATATTACCTCCAAGTATATACGGTTCGTTAGAATCACTTCAATTTAACCAACAGTATTTCACGAACGATTAAACAAATATAAAATTGATCCATCATCATTAATACCGAAATTACTAAAATTATCCGCCTGAATATTTCACCAACAGTGTAATTTTTCTCATCGACGTACTCACTTAATTAACGAACAATCAGCATACCGTAACAGCAATAATCCCGGTAATTTAAACCGTGACTCGCTAAAATTATCCGATAACTACCGAAACTTCCTTCCCCAGCGGATATTTACAATCGCCCTCCCTCTCCAGCCGACATCATTACAAAACCTTTGCAGTCGCCGCGTTCACGCACTGCACTCCGCCCGCGTTAAATTATCCCACTTCGATTATTTCGATTGGCAAGCTCTCTCTGTACGTATGCTCGCGCTTGCGCGGCTTTGAATTAAAAATTATCTCGCTCGAACTCGCGCGTATATACTCACGCGGCAAAGGGGCTTTGAGATTCATTTTTAAACGGCTGAATGTAGCTCTCTCTCTCACGCGCGCGCTCGGGCTTTTACACGCGTTCGATTTTCCACTTTCTCGCGAAATGAAGCTTTTTATGTACGGTGTAATATTGATGATTGCCACTTGCTATTTCTCACTCTATACTTCTACCTCTTTCTCTCTGTCCCTGTTTTCACTATATCCATTTAATTAATGCGTGCTCACTCGTTGTCTTTTTTTTTGTGTGCTTTCAGTCGGCTGCCAGCGACTCCGGCGTATCCGTAAGTTTCTACTGATAATTATATTTGCTTTGTGTGTTGCGCGCTCTGTGCTGCGTTGTGTTTTGCGCAGGGCTTCTACACATTTAATTAGTTGGCAGTGTCTTTAGTAGTACTGCGCACAGGGTATAACAATGTTTTTGCAGTATTTATTTTAACATTTTTTTTCTATCCGAGATAGAACGTCTGTATTTACGTTGTACGTATATATTTCAATAATTTTCATTTAATATATGAGTAAATCCACAAAACTGTCACACTTTTTGAGTCACAAAACTGCCGGAAATTTTTTTTAGAAGCACACTTCCCGTACATGATTTTATTCGTTCTTTATACCTTAAATTATGTAAAAGTAATGTTGAACAAGTGAAAAACATTTTGTGACACGGTTTTGTTTACTAAAAATGATTTTTAAAAAATACTCAAAAATGACCCTTTTTCAAAGTCATCCATTTTGTGAGGAAAAATAATACGGAAATTCTGAAAAAGGGGAATTAAAATAGAAAACGAGAATTTTCATTTGCTTTTTATGAAAATTAAAAAACGTTACGTAACTTTGAAGATGAGCTTAAAATGCAGGAAATAATACGTCGATGTACAGAATCTCGCCTTTCACGGTCTTCATCGTTTTTTAACGTTTTTTGTGCATTTTAAGCCGATCTTCAAAGTTACGTAACTTACGAAGAAATCAACATTTTTTAATTTTCAAAAAAGCAAATGAAAGCTCCCGTTTTCTATTTTAATTCTCTTTCTTCAGAATTTCCGTATTATTTTTCCTGATAAAATGGCTGACATTTGAAAAAAGGTAATTTTTGAGCATTACTTTAAAATCATTTTTAGTAAATAAAACCGTGTCATAAAACTTTTTTCATTTTTTCAACATTACTTTTACATAATTTAAGGTGTAAAGAACGAAAATAATTATGTATGGGAAGTGTGCTTCTAAAAAAAATTGTCGGCTGTCTTGTGACACAAAGAAGTGCAAAGATTTTGTGGATTTAGTCATATACGAGAAATATTTTAACATGTTGTACCGAATTTCACAAGAAATCTAATACAACTACCGATGTAACTTTATTACTTTTCGCGTTCGTTTCTCGTATTTTATGCGCATTTCATAAATATCTCTTTATGTGTAGTACACACTGATACGATTACTTTAATACAAACGCGGTACTTTTAATGAATTTCATATATATATGAATACAAAAATATCACGCCGAAAAGTTCTGCATTGTATGTATGTGTATGCAAACTCCATTTAATAATGTAATTACGAGAAGAGCTATACAATATTGAAATTTACTTTTCAAGTGATCCTCCTCCCCGCTCCACTCGTACGGCTTCCGCAGTCCGATCGTTGACGCGAGTCACCGCGGTGGAATAATATTTTTTGCTTTTACAAAATGAAGCCCCTCATGACCGCTCTGTTATCGATGATTGATGAATCCTCCCAAGTTCCGCTCTAATTAATTCGACTGGGTATTCGACTTCCGTCGAGAACAGAAATCACGGACTTTCGCGAATGTAATGTTTTTTTTTTTTCATCGCGGCCGCTTTTGATATTTCGTGCACTTCATTTACTTTTTACGTGAATGGAACTTTATCGAATAGTAGCTTTAATAAACGCACTGCGTATACGAGCAAAATTTATCGGTATCGGAAATGCGTTTATGTATGTTTTTAAAGCAAATATGATATATTACGAATAAATATTGTTTATCTACTCCCAGAGGGAGGCTAACTGCGATAACAATGTAAAATTCCTCCAGTTTATCGTTGAAGTTGGACAAAATTGAAAGTAGATTTTTCATTTCGTCCGAAAAAATACCGTGTTATTAACGATGTAGGCAAAAAGCCACGAGACTGAAGGATTGATTGCCATTATACTAATTGGTTTTCGTAGAATGGGTAGAATAATATTTTACTATCGATATCATAGTGAATACGCTTTCACAGTATTAATACAAACAGATCTCGATTTATTAATCTCTGTTATACATAGTATTGTTTATATTCATCTGTTCGATATTGATGTTATTCATTTTAGTTAATTAAAGCCAATAGCGAGGATATCATTGTTTGTAAATCCCCAAACGGTTGTTTCCAAATCCCTTCGAAATCTGCAAAGCGAAATCCGATATATCCTGCAACAACGTTATTTGCAACATTATTATAATAATTACAAATTAAGGCGATGTGAACCTCAAAATCAACCCAATTTCATTATTTAATTCATAAACATTCGAACGTTTATTTGGAAAAACAATTCTGTCAGGCGCTCCGTGTATGTAAATACTATGCTCAGATTTTTTTTTGTGCGATTCTATCAGCATTTCCATGAGATACGCTCGTTTTAATACTGGCAAAATTCGAAGTATTACAGATCCCTACTTATCGGCATTGCGGCTTTTATTTAATTAAATAAATTCTGAGTAGATTTTTGGAAAAACAGCTCTGTCAGGCGCTCCGTATATATAAATACTATACTCAATTTTTTTTTTTAGTAATTCAATTATTATTTGCAAAAGATATACATGTTCTAAAATTTGTCGGTAAGTACACATTATCTTAATTTCAGACAGAATAATATTACACCAAAACATGCAAATACCCTGTTATTTAATTTCGCCCCATATCACTTATACGAATAACTGTTCTACTCAATGAAAATATATCAAAGAACAACCTAATATCTATATATCCATGCCTACCGCAACAGCAACGGCAACAACAAACCCCACCGCCATCATCGAACCTTGAACACATCTCCTCTCCCTCTCTCTTCCTCGTTATCTCAACTACCAATCGTTCCTTTCGCCTCCATAAATCTCGTCTCTCTCAGGCGTTCGCGAGGAGCCGCGAAATTCCTCGCGCTAATCCGCACGCGTGCGGGCGTATATTATATACACACTCTGCTGCAGCGGCGGCATGTGTCAGCAGCAGCAGCAGCGCCACCGATGTTTTATTTACGAGCGGCTGCGCGCGCAAGGACATTAACGGCAGGAGAAAAACGAGAGGCGCGAAAGTGTAACGAGATGTTAAGTGCGCGACCGCGCATAGGTATATATATATAATACGTATAATATACACACACGCGCGTGCGTGCCAGTGGGCTCTTCAAAGTCGTCGGAGCGAGCGACGACTTCTTTAGACGGTGGTGATAGTAGTAGTATAAGGATGAAGGTGGTGGCTTTCTTTTAGTTTTTATTTCTCAAGTGCGCGCTGGCGAATGATAAGAGCGGCGGGACGGTGATTATCTTTTATATGGGAGCTGTTGATGTCGTGATGGATTTAAGGAAGCAGTTTATAAGCGGTGTTTAATGTAGATATGTTGACGTTATACTTGGAATGGTTTAGTTAGATTTATCGTGTCTTTTTTTTGCTACGTACATGGAGAAAAATTTTGTTGTAAATAGTACTTTTCGATGTCCTTGTGATAAATATGATTCTAGCTCATGAGCCAGAATCATATTTATCACAAGTATCGAACATTATTTTATGTTTTGAGCATACTTGTTTTAGCAAGTGTGCGTAAAAGTGGCACTTTACGCACGGTTTGTCATAAAATTATTATCACTCATTTTGTCATGATTTTGTTATGAAAATAACTACAATATATAGTAAAAATTATAAAATAATAGCAATTTTTACTATAAATTGTATTTTTAAAGTGATAATTTAAAGTGATGTAAATTTAATTAATTATAAAGTAATTTTCATGAGTCTGACCACGGTTTAGTAGTAGTTCTATAGTTAGAAAATATAAATTTTTACTACAAAATTTTTTCCCGTGTACTTATGATATTGCAGTATGAACATACCTTTGTATAATATACAGCTCTTTTTAAATATAGATTTTGATATTAATTCTTTAAATTATCTTATTCAAATTATTACTTATTACACGGAGAGAAATTTTAGAGTAAAAATTACCAAGGTGCCTTGGTAGCGCATGGACAGACTGTCAAAAGCCGTGTTATTCCCAGGTTTCTAATACAATTTATAAGTTTCCCAGGAAAAACTACCATAACCACTTAAAAACTCTGCCATCGAATGCAGTTTCTCTATAAGCATTTTGTAAGCCTCGTAGTTATAGTTATTTTGGGCTAGGGTAGACTCAATAGCTTGAACCTCAGCCTCGTTCTTCATGCTGTCCTGAACCTCGTCGTCATCATCGTTATCCTCATCGCTGTCCTCATCCTCAATAATCACCTTGTCGATTTTCTCGTCGTCAAATTTCTAGAGCTCGTCATCCGACGGTCGGCAAGCAACTTTCATTCTCTTCTTCGTCGGCGGAAATACTCACTCCATTTCTTCGTCCGTTACGACAATTAAAATTAGTGAGAACGATTTACTGAGACTTTGGTACAAAGCCGCCCTTTAAAAACAACTAACTATATTCTCTGCACTAGGTAATGCTGCTTTGGAGATGGGTTTTCTACTTTGCAGTCGTGCAATAGAGATCCTCATTGGCTCGATTCCTTTACCACGACAAACGAGCGGCAGCGCATGCGCTTGGGCATACGCGTACCTACACAACACACACGGGGCCCTTTCTACATATGTGTGTTCTGTCTGTTCTAGTGTTCTAGACAACTTCTCTCTATGTCTGTCTCTGTATTACATAAACGGAACAGATCCTATCTGTCTTTGCCGGGAACACACGGAACACACAGAACACACATACTTATGTAGAAAGGCCCCCGGACACGAGCTGACGGACAAGGCCGCAAGGCCAAAAGTGTCGCCGCAATTGAGTCTCTGAGTCAATGCTATAAGTATTAGAAAATATTAATATTTTAATTCTCTTTCAAATGCTACCCATCACATTCAGATACATAGAGCCATCCTCAATACATTTAAAAAAATTGGGAAAATTTTATGGAAAATATTAACTTGAAATTTTTTAAATATCTTTGAAATTTAAGGACCAATCATTTTGCCCGAATAACTCGACCGAAAATTATCCAAAATCCACCTCTACGAGGAATTTTGAAGCGCTTAAGTCAATTTTTACTCCCGCAATAGTTGGACATACCAAACTCATTTTTTTCATTTTTCAATGTTTACGTTTTTATTAATAACAAAAGAACCGTAATAGCTAGACAAATAATTTTTTTTAGAAAATATAGGTCTTGAAATTCTCTTTCGAATGCCGCCCACCCGATTCAAATACATAAAGCCGTTCTCGAGAAATTACGATTAAAAAAAAAAAGTGAAAAAAATTTTAACCTCAAATATCTCCGAAATTTATGGATCAATCCTTTTGCCCAAAGAACTCAATCGATTGTGATACAAAATGTACCACTAAAAAAATTTCAAACTGATTAAGCCAATTTTACTCTAGTTATTGAACGACAAAAAAAAAACACTTTTTTTATAAATTATTTTTTTTCTCCAAAAATAATGAATAAAAAACCTAAAAATTTAGTAAGTTATAGTACTCAGTATTCTTTATAACCAAAAAATATTCATGTTAATATCTTTTTTAATTTTGAAATATAACCTATTTACTAAAAATGACGTTTTCATGAATAACTTATGACGAAATATAGCTAACGGCTTTTTTTTTTTTTAAATTGTAGAAAATTTTATTCTGCATACAGAGAATTTATCGTATATAAATAATATTTGTTCTAAATATAAAAAAATTGAAAATAAAAATTTTGAAAATTTAAAAATGGCGATAAAAAACAAAAAAATCGATTTTGACAAAAATAAAATATTGACCCCAATTGTTGAAGCAAAATCTGAAAAAATGATCAGTCTCTCGTTAAAATCGGTTGAGTAGATCATGAGATATCAGAGTATACGGACATACATACACACACACACACACACACACACACACACACACACACACACACACACACACATCCATACGGACATTTTCTAAAAATGGTGTATTTCGATTCCAAATTTTCTATACAACATTCCTAAGACATTATCTCACAAACTTTTTTTTTTACTATCACAAAGCTTCCTCTAGGAGGAAGCAAAAAAATACCAAATTATCTGAATAAAAATTACCAAACACACTGGTAAAAATTGAGATCTAGTCATTTTTACAAGGTAACCTAAGAATTTTTACTAAGAAAACTGATAAATGTTACCAAATAACCTGGTATTTGTGTACTCGCGCATGCGCACTGCGCATTATTGTGTTTCAGAAGATTGATACTAGAGGCGTGCGTGACGTTAAAATGAAAACAATACACATATTTTCAGTAAGTAATAACGGCGATTCAAATGACTGTTGGTAACAGCTTCCATGGCGCAGTCGGTAGAACGTCGGACTCTCAACCCAAAGATCGTCGGATCGAATCCCGCTTCCGTAAAAATTTTTTTTCAGTTTAATGTTTTTTCATCCTTGTTTCTGTTTCTATTTCTATATTAAAATACTATATATCCATCAATATGGATAAAAAAAGTTAATTTTTTAAATTTAAATTAACTAAAAAAAAATTTTACCAAGGCACTTTGGTAAAAAGTTTGAAATTGTCAGTCTATCCATCCATTACCATAGAAACTGGTAATTTTGTCTCGAATATTTGTAATTTTCACTACAAAATGTCTCTCCGTGTCCATA
Organism: Torymus aiolomorphi; assembly: GCA_036365515.1. Classification (NCBI taxonomy): domain Eukaryota; kingdom Metazoa; phylum Arthropoda; class Insecta; order Hymenoptera; family Torymidae; genus Torymus; species Torymus aiolomorphi. Next base: position 8,890,266 of record CM070875.1, on the reverse strand, counting down.
AAGCTTTTTACTGCCTAGTGATTGCTTTTCACTTAAAAACAAAAAAAAAGCTAGCTGATTATTTCAATCTTTATCGTCCACAATTACTAATCCACCACTCAACTTATCACCGATCCGCACGTATCAGCCCACTAACCGAAAAACCTCCCAACTCTTTCACCATTACTACCACCATCACATCCGCGCAGCATATCCCACGCGCGTATATAGGTATATATATTAATAAGCATACGAACGTGTTTGTGTATACGTCGGCGCGCTTACGTCTCTCTCTACGCGCTTACGGGGGCCGGGCATTAAATCCGCGGGCCATTTGTCTTTATCAAGGAGCTCATAAATATGGATCAAGCAGATTCTCCGGATGTCTGCGTGAAAGCGTTCGTTCGTTCGTTCGCGCCCTCTCGCTCCGAGCTCGCGCGCGCGCGCTTGGTGTTAATAAATTGATTTTTTTCATTTGGCACGACGAAGGGCGACGACGGGACTCGATGTACAGTCGATTGCGGAGTATCGGGAAAAAATTATTGGGCAGCTTGCGTCATGTACGTGGCGCTCGATGCGGTTTATAATGCGCCCGTTTAGATAGGAGATCCGGGAGATTAGGCTGGCGGTATGCGTGTGTTGCTGGCGCGCGATAAGGTTGTAAAGCGTTAATTGCACGCGCGTGTGTGCTGTGCGTGTGTGTGAAATAGATACGTTTGAAAAACGTAAAATGTGGCGTGATTAAGGTATATTAAAATCGAATCGAGAATTATGACAATTTCTGCGCGTTGAGTCTTTTGTCGTCTTGGTTAAAATTAAATTTTACAAATACATATAAATCATCGACTTTCTACATTATTGGAAATGTCGTTAGATATGCAAAATCTTATCAACTGCAGCACAATGTCCGACTCAGTAACGAATTCTTATTTCTATCCATCATTTACCTATATTCCGCGAGAAGAGTGACATTTGACAGTCAATATAACTGACAATCTCTCGAAAATCTCGCCAGCATCTATTGTCACCCTCTCGACTATACTTTCGCCCACAGCCTGCCCATCAATTAACGCGACAACGTGCGCGTCTATTAAGGTGGCTCCGTCGTGCATTTAGGACTAATGTATACAAATTTTTTACGATGCTTACTTCACATGTTATAATTTGACAAACAATATAGTATATAGAAAGATTCTTGAAGTAACCAAAAAAATTTTTTTCGAAGAAATTTAAATATTGTTAAAAAAGATATCGCTAATTGAAAAAGAAATCATCAAAACCGACAAATCTTTTTCATTATTTATCCGATTTTAATTTCTAAGGTTTCATTTTATTCCTTGTACAATTTCAGGTGGGGTTACCGATATGAAAATTCAAAAATTTTTAAAACCTGCAAAGATATATCCATTGGTTTATAGGTTTGTGTATGCTTTTCAGAAAGTTGAGTTAAACAAATAGTTGTATCTTTGCAGGTTTTGAAAATTTTTGAATTTTCATATCGGTAAGCCCACCTGAAATTGTACAAGGAATAAAATGAGACCTTAGAAATTAAAATCGGATAAATAATGAAAAAGATTTGTCGGTTTTGATGATTTCTTTTTCAATTAGCGATATCTTCTTTAACAATATTCACATTTATTCGAAAAAAATTTTTTTGGTTACTTCAAGAACCCTTTTTTTATACTACTAGCAAAATTCAAACGCGCTGCGCGCATACTATTTTGTTTTTTAGGTTATGAATATATAATTTTTCATTATGATTTCATTTTAATTAGTTTAAATGATAGAATAACCAAATCATTTTTCAAAGCATGACAAAATTAATCTTTTTATTCCAATTTGATTTTATTGTTTAGTTTTAAATAGTTAAGAATAAAAATTCAATATCAAAAATTCAAATGTAACTGAAGCAGTGAATTTTCGCGCCTATGCCTTACAGACCAATCAAAATCACTCTTTAAGTGCTTCACAACATCCGGCCATCGTTTTTTAAAGAGAGGATATTGTTTTTCAAATTATAACACGTGAAGTAAGCATCGTAAAAAATTTGTATATATGATTACGAAATGCACGACGGAGCCACTTTAATGCGACGCGGATTCACTAATAATTCAAGTCGGCGATTTACGGTGCGCTCACACCCTGTATCCGTGACGCGGTGCGAATACAATACATAATACACGACGCGTCTCGTTATAGCAGCGAGCGCGGGCGAAAATCGATTTTTGGTTTTTCGCCCGTTGCTTCTCTCCCTCTCCATCTCCAGCCCATTCAAATTGGGATTTGACGTAAACTGGTTTCAATTAAATCCAAACGAGTAATCGGCCGGATGAAAATGGATTTTCCCCCGTGTGCAATTTGTGAGACGTGCGGGGGGGGGGGGGGGGGGGGGGGGTCCGGCGGGAAAATATTGCTGTGATGAAATTGATGAATAAAGGACAGTCGCGCGCGTCGTTGCTGCCTGTTTAGGACGGGAATTTTCGGTAATTTCGCCCGGCGTTTGTCATTGTAAAATTGGAGTCGTTGGTATGCGTATAATTAGTGGTTTTTAGAGTGAGATTAACAATTCTTAATGTTTGACTAACTTTAATAATTATCGCTTTGATCTTGCTTACATGACTACGATGTAGAGTGCAATAAGCAAACGACAATCATCCCCAAATAATTTGGCAGCTGAATTCAAGTTTCCAATTAAAAGTGACAATGGGAATTGAAAATGTCGCTCTGATCGTTAATTTCTTTTACTAAATCTCAATCGCCACAAAGCTTTCAATTAATTTCGTACCCCCTCCCCCAATAATCAACTCCTAAACAACATCTCTTCTGCGCCGCGACACGCCGCAGAATAATTTTAGAATCTTAACCTTCACCTTCGAGCATCTCTTAATTTCCACGCTCACGGTTGCTTGGGCTTCACAAAGCTTCCTCTTCTTCCCCCTCGGAGACTGCCGCACGTAGCAACGGACGAGCGCGCGCACCGAAATTGCTTGCCCCTGAGGACCTGTACTATACCCACAGCTCTCTCTTGCAGCACGCGCGCGCATCTAGTGCAGAAGACGCGCTGCTCCCAAAGAAGTAGCGATTTACGGTGGCGGATCCGCGGCAGGCTGATTCGAAAAAAAAGGCAGGCGGAGGAGACAGAGACGACGGGGAAAAGAAAAACAAAGCGCGACGCCGTCGTCGTCTAGCCGCGAGGCCCAGACAGATTACGTTCTCGGCTGACTGGAGCCTCGGAGAATGATCCCTCAAAGAGCGAGCGAACGGTGCGCGCTTGCGATAGAAGTTCCTCTCGCTCTCTCTCTCTGCGCAGGTATATAGTGGGAGGGAGGAGGGAAAAGTTCGCGGAAGTTGCGCGATCGATCGATCGCTGAGCGAGCGGGCGGCTGCCGCTTATTAAAATTGGATTGGCTGGACATCGCGCGCGACCGAGAGAGCGAGTGTAGGTTGGAGCTGAGGTGAGGTGAGTTATGGGTGACGTGCGGTTTTTCGGAAAGTTGTTACACGACCGGGGAATTAGATTGAAGAGTTTGATGGGAGTATGATCGGGTTTGGGAATTTCGTTTCGCTGCCGGTGGGCGTGAGGGACACGGTGTATTGGTGGGGCATCGCGGGGATATTTTTGAACTGGGTGGTTAGATGGATTTTGTTGTAGGAAATTGGTGAAATTTTAAGGGGATCGAAGGGTTGTAGAATTTTGGGAAGGGGGTTGTTAGAGATCGAGAGCTGGGACAAGGGTTTGTTATAGTGACAAAAAATGAATTACTAAAGTTATATGGGTGTCGGTGTACTCGACAGAAACTCTATATTCTTCAAGTTTTTTTATTTGCTCTTAATTTGACAGATTTTGTATATGTATCCGCTTGTACTTTCTTCAAAAAAATCATATCCTGAATAAAAAGCCAATAAACTTTGTAAGCGCGAATGAAATACTTTTTCGCCGTCGGACAATCATTTTATTTTTACTTTCAACGCGTGCCCGGCAAAGAAAAAAACAAATTCTGCAGAAAATTTCGAATACGTTCCATCGTCTGAAGAAAGCCATAGAGAAAGTTGCGCTCCGAGGGGAAAACTTTAAATTTTTAAAGACTTCGCGCTCGAGCTGAAAGTTCGAGTACATCAGCTAATATCCCGGGCAAATTAATATTTTGACTTTATTACGGCAAAACACCATCATTTACACTTTGTGAACTTAATCTCAACATGCAAACAGTTTACGCGGGTAACTTCGGCAAACTAAATAAGCTCCTGCAGAATCTAAGTTATCCGCGAACTTGCCTCACGCAACTTTTACATTCCATTTAAAAGGTTACACGCGAGAATGGACTGTTTTAAACTGCACAAACGATATCTTACTACTCCTTTGACATTTACTTCCATTTAAAGATGCTGATTTTATTTTACACAACTTCCGGTTGTTTCTTCACGATGTACACTCATGGTACACACACACATTTATTTATTATCATTTCTTTATGTTTCTTCTTATAAAAAAACTTTTTTTCCACCGTATACTAAATTACAACAAAGCCAAACATTCTTCAGCGCACACCACACAGCATTTTTATTCGCCACACACTGCTCACTAAAGATCCTCACTTCTTCGTTGACTCCTCTAACCCACACAGCCGCACACCCACACACACACGTACTCAAGAAAATAAAGTCTCCCGCATAGCAGGATGTGGAGAATATTATAACGAGCCGCGCGGACGCTCGCGTACGCCTGCCGCCGTCTGAGCATTTCCGCGACACAATTAAGCCTTTCTCTCCTTGATTTTTCGCATTCTCTCTCTCCCCCTCTTCACCCAAGAGACCCGCCCCGCAGATCTCGTTTCGCTCGTAGGCTTCCCCGGTAAGGGACGCCTGTCAGACCCAATACTCGGCCGCTTTTTCTCCAGCGCACCTGTTCGACTCTGCGCGACCTTTGACGCGCGCGCGTCCGCTTCGATTTGGCGGGAAGCAGCCCGCATCTCGCTTTGTCTGGTCTGTTTCCTCTGCGCGATGCGCGAGAGCTGCAGCCGACTCTCTCTCTCCCGGGAGGATGGCTAATGTACTCGCGGAAGCCCGCTCTGTGTGTCTGTCTGATGCCGCGCTCGGCTCTCTTTGGGAAAAAGAGCGGGCGGGCGACGACTTTTTTGCGCGGGAGGTAGCTCACCGTTTTTGCTCTTTGATGCTCTCGATTTCAGAGAGATTTTATGCTCGATCGCGCGTGTCGGAAGTAGAGATGTAGAGAGAGAGAAACTCGCCGAATGGCGGAGTATTGTTTAATTTCAATGGCGGAGTGGAAGGATATCTCCGTTTTTTTTTTGGAATACGTGTCTTTTGATTGTCGGCGGGGCTTTTGTGAGATGCATGATTGACGTTCGATTGGATTGCGAGGATATAGTATCTCCGCGTGTCTGACATGTCGCGAGACTTGGAAGGGGATCGGGTTTTTCGCGAGGTTTTACCCGCGGCAGGTTGCGAATGACGAATGAATCGAGAGATTGATGAATGGGCACTTGCAAAAGTTTTATATAGGCGTTTATTTTCTGTACGGGCTAGTGAAGAGAGGCTAGGGTGTGTGTGTGTGTCATTGCACTGATTCGTATATCATTGTTGAAATAATTATTCTATGGTAATTCGTCATCAAAGTGGGAGAAGCGTCGATTCGATAGCAGTTTGTACACGGAGAGAAATTTTGTAGTGAAAATTACAAATATTCGAGACAAAATTACCAGTTTCTATGGTAATGGATGGACAGACTGACAATTTCAAACTTTTTACCAAAGTGCCTTGGTAAAATTTTTTTTTAGTTAATTTAAATTAAAAAAATTAACTTTTTTTATCCATATTGATGGATATATAGTATTTTAATATAGAAATAGAAACAGAAACAAGGATGAAAAAACATTAAACTGAAAAAAATTTTTACGGAAGCGAGATTCGATCCGACGATCTTTGGTTTGAGAGTCCGACGTTCTACCGACTGCGCCACGGAAGCTGTTACCAACAGTCATTTGAATCGCCGTTATTACTTACTGAAAATATGTGTATTGTTTTCATTTTAACGTCGCGCACGCCTCTAGTATCAATCTTCTGAAACACAATAATGCGTAGTGCGCATGCGCGAGTACACAAATACCAGGTTATTTGGTAAAATTTATCAGTTTTCTTAGTAAAAATTCTTAGGTTACCTTGTAAAAATGACTAGATCTCAATTTTTACCAGTGTGTCTGGTAATTTTTATTCCGATAATTTGGTATTTTTTTTAAGTAGTTATGGTAGTTTTTCCTGGGAAACTTATAAATTGTATTAGAAACCTGGGAATATCACGGCTTTTGACAGTCTATCCATGCGCTACCAAGGCACCTTGGTAATTTTTACTCTAAAATTTCTCTCCGTGTATACTTTAGTTTACTTTATTTTAAAATTAGGGAAAATAATTCTAAAACTTAGTATTGCGGTATCTATATAATATAGCCAAACAAAGTATTACAACTATACAAGTATATTTTCCCATTTTCTCTTCAATTCTTTCCAACTCTTAATTTTCGTTCATTATCTTAGTTATCCACCGTTCTTCTTCGCGACGTTATATATTATACACACTCCAGATAATCCCGATAACAATCGAGAATAAAGAAAAATAACAAGCCAATAATGACAATTAAACTCTCACTCTCCAACAACTAATCTCGCTTAACACGCCACTAAACATTCCTATTTATTCAAATTGCCATCCACTCTCGCCAAAAACCAAAAACACACATACACACACGTACAGCTATACACGCAAAAGCCCTGGGCTCGAGGCAACAACGACCGCCGCCGCCGTATATAATTCCCGAACTTACCCCCAACAAACATACTCCGTATACACACTTACTCCACCCGTTCCACCGCCTTAACGGCTCGCGGGGTTCCCGCGCGTTCTCTTGTTTACACGCGCGCTGTGTTGCGTTATTCCAGTACCTATACAGCAGCGGTGGTTTTCGGCTCCTATACGCGCATTGTGTGTGCGCAACGACACGACGGCACCTCTCCACCTCCGGCCAATCACATTACGCGCGCCCGCCGGTTATTGCCTCTCCGCCCCCTCGATATTGCGGGTCTTTGTCGCCGCCGCCGCAGCGACTTCATTCATTAAGGCCCGTGTCTTTTCCGCGTGTTTTCCGCGCAGCAGTAGTATTATATAGTTTATCAGAGAGGACGGGTCACTCGAGACGCTCGAGAGGATTTTCGTACACGTCGCCGCCGGAATAATTAAGGTGGAGGGCTTTTAACGAGCGAAGATCGTCCGACGGAAGAAAGAGGGAGGTGGGGGGGGGGAGAGGAGGAGAGCTCGTTGATAAATATATTCCTTCTTCCGGGGCTCGAGTGGAATTTCGCTTATTTAAATGGCCTTGAAACAGTGCGAGCGGAAAAGAGAGGGGAGAGAGAGAGCTCTCGAGGCTGCGAATGATGAGGGGCCGAGTGGTTATATATATATTCATATTTTTAAAGCGATTGCGTAATTATTTCGATGCCGCTGCTGATGCTGTGTTGAGTTGTTATTGTTGTTGTTAGTATATAAAAGCGGAGTTTCGTTGAATAAACTTACCTCACGGGGTGAATTTCGAAAACAATTAGACGTGTTCGGGAAGGCTTCTCGGAGGCCGCGAATGAAGGCTTTTTAAAGATAGAACTTTATTTTGTAAACATAATATCGATTTTCACAAACAATAGACGTTTTAATTATACGAGGGATCGTTATATATTAAACTGCAATATTATACGACGTTATTTATTTAATCTTCCGTTGAAAATACCTCTTATGTTCGTGCAATAATCCCATAAAAATCATAATTCTGCGCGAAAACATATTTTTCTTATCCGACTCCCGTCTTCAATTATTCGAAAATAACATAATAATCATCGATACCATCACGATCGCGTTCGGCGTATAATACGCACTCCCCTTGTATCGCTAAAAAGAGCCAGCGACATCTCATTAAAAGCGCAATCTCATTTTAATAACCTATTCGATCGGCCCCCTCCCCTCCACCGATCGCGATATAAATCACGTCGCCAAGCGAACGCACGTCCGCACGACAACATCCGCGATATTTTTTTAATTTATCATCGTCGGTCCAATTAGCGTCGAGTCCTCCGCTCACCCTCAGCTTTCATTCGACCGATATTACCGGAGCCCCGGAACAGAGGAAACGAGAGGGAGAGAGAATCACTTGTATACGACTCGATTGTGGAAAGGCGCGCCCGCCGCCTTCAATATCCCGGGCTTTCCTCTTTATTATTTCCCTCCCCCCTCCAGTCGCGTTCGCTTTTTCATGCTAATATTCGCGAGTGGCTAGGATAGGATTGGAGGTGGGGGGGGAGGGAAGGAGGCTTGACATCGGCTGCGCGCTGCATTTGAGAATCTTTTCTTTGCGCGCGCGCGCGCTTTCATTATGTTCTTATTGCTGTTTTTTGCGACGCCGAGCGGTAGGAGGAGGAGGAATATTTATGCGGGAGAGGGAGAGAGAGAGAGAGACGAGGCTTATTGACGGCGGACTATCAGGCGATCTTCGGGCGTGTTTGTGATCGCAAAGGAGTGGGGTTTTAATGGTCAACTCGGCGGCGGTGCGGCTGCATTGATAGCAATTTTTCTAGATGAATTTTCTGGAAGATAAGGGCCGCGTATTGAGAGCTGTCGAGGGTTGCGCGCTGTATTGATTGGTAAGTGGGGGAGGATTAATTTTAGAGATGGTTTGATCTCTGAGAAAGAGAGAGAGAGAGAGCTAAATAAGTTTATTAAGATGAATAAGACTTTGTTATTTTAATAAAGCTTGCATAAAATTAAATTGCCGTTTTAAATGGAGGGAGAATGAAGAGTCGAGTTGAGTTATATGTCCTCAATTATTGAATTCAACATTTTCAGGGTAAACTGAAATTCTGCAAAGTTCGCAATTTCCTCGATACCACTTTGATGCCATTTTTTTTTTTCATTCCATTTTTAGCACTCGCCTAAATCGAGCGTTTCCTTACGTCGGTAATCGATCATGGAATACATCAAGTGATTACCATTACCTTTTTCTCGTAAACTTCTTTTTACCTCCGCGAGTTTCTGGTGTCGAAAGAAAGTAGGATTGATGGTTACTGCCTTCCTCTGCCCCACCCGTATTATCGCGGCGCATTAGTATCGATTACAATATCGCGTACATTTTTATTCTCCAATTAATCTCAATTCCTTTTATCTCCCGCGCTACAGCGCACTTTTTATTGTTGCCACTGATGAAAAAGTTTGACTGCGCAAATTTCATTGCAAATTTAGCGTATCGGTTTGGCTGACGTGCGAATGTCGATGAATAATACTTTGCGTGGTGTATTATTTCATCCGGTGATTAACGTTCGCGTATGACCATTTTCAATCGAACCTTTGAATGATTAAGATAGATTATGACAGATCATATATATATATATTCAGTGGAAAGAATTAAACTAAATGTATATTACTATAGTCGAGCAGTACGATTGAATAATTTTATTCCTGAAAATTTTATGGATTTAGCATTGATATTTATAATACGAATAATGTAAAATGTCGTGTTGTATGAAACATTTGTTTAGTGGACCGAGCCGAGGAGGAAAGCATGAACATTTTCCTAAGCTGGAATTCAATAAAAGATTTTCGATTTCGAAAGATTTTTCGCTGAATGCGGATCCCGTGAAAAAGTATGCCTCTTCAATATTGAACAAGTAGTAAAGTGTGGGATTTGTCGAGCCGTTCGAGTTTTATAACAATATGTTATTCAGAGCGTTTCCGGATTTGCGAAAGTTTCGCTACGCCTTTTTAGTCTGCTAATACCGAGTTTGGGAATTCTTATTTTAATAGTATAACTTTTTATTTATAACTCGCGATGAAAATTTTTTTTTCGCTTAAAACTCTTGCATAATACACGAAACTCGTATCACATAAATCTCCACTCCATTTTAGAATTTACAAGAATTTTATGCGTTAAAATTGTACGGAATACAATGCAAATATCTTATATTACAGAATGTGAACTACTATATTTCGAAATTTTCTTAAAACTCAGCATTTAATGTATGATTTAATTCATGCACAACACACTACATAATCCACTTCAAATCAAACTCCTTTCCTCGCCAACCAAATTAACCCTTTCCCACCGTTCTCCAAAAAATCTAACAAACCAATTTTCCTCCCCGTAAAACCTTCTCTCCACCGCCGCAGCAGCAGCACCGCTGCTAACTTCATCGCATTACCAGCTAACCGTGCCACCATCGCTCTTCCGCCATGGCCACATTTCTTTCTCCTCCCGGCACTACGGATTACCCGTAGAACCTCGGGCGCAAGAAAGCATCGACACCGCCAACTCCAGGCGCGCGAGACTCTCTACAAGAAGTGTAAAACAAGAAAGTGCGCGCGCCCCTTGTAACGGGCCGGCAAAAAGCTCCTGCCGAAAAAGACCAGACGTCGCTACTGCGAAGATATAATTTTCCCGGGGTTACGCCTCTAAGAGAAGCGAAAACAAAGAAGCGGCCGAAGGAAAAGCGCGCGCGCGCGCGAGAAGTGAAAGCGACAGGGAAAAGTCATATCGAGGCGAAAGAGCGTGTGTGTATTCTCGAGCGCTTTTACGATCGCCCGACGATAACCATCGTATTGGTTCTCGAGTTCTCTTCGCTCGCCTCATGGCGGGGGTGTGTCGTATACGGTGGTGGAGGAGTCAGCTGCGTATTAGTTTTTCATTTGTTGTAGCCGGGTTTATACGGACCCGCGCTGTTTACGGCGGGTTATCGAGTGCGGATTGATGAAGTGCGCGTGGCGACGGCGGCGGCGGCTCACAGCCTTGTTTGTGGCTCTCTGGCGGTGAAGTTGTAAGATCAGTGCTATGAAGATGGTTTTTTTTCTTGGAAATGGTGGTAGGTTTGTAATTCGGATTTTTGTTCGGCAAAGACATTTACTTGTTGTTTATTATTTCTACTATTATTAGAGTATTCATATTATAATTTATTTGGTAGTTCTACGTTATTTTACGTGATTCCGATAATAGCACTGAATTGTTAACGTAGCATAAAGTGTACCATGAATTCATCAAAATAGATATTTATTATGAGAGCGTCGCGTGTGGATTGTCTGATATGACAGCTGAGATGGGCTATATTTGTGATACGACGACGACTCGAGGAAATACGCGTATAGGTATCAGTAATTATTCAGCTGGAGGAGCATCCGCTGCAAAAGCTACTTTCATCGAGTCACTCACGACAAAGAGGATTAATAATGCTCGAATTTGTCTTTGGCTTAAAATATCAGAGCATAAATTTTAGTCTTCTTGGAATTCGTGAAAGTTTATAATTAGGCGAAACTATAGGCTGTTATTTATGCAGTTTATATAAGTAATCTATTAATGTTTACTGTTTAAATTTATTTTTCAGTTTTTTAGTGATTTTTCGCATAGTATGGTATTTGTAACGATTTCGAGAACAGTGGGTATAACAATATGCGAAAACTTTTGAAACGTCAGATAGTGTGCAATTAAATATTAACTTTGACATCGCCTCGTGAAATTCATCAGTTGACACTGAGCCGAGAATATGTAAGTTTATAAATGCACAGCAGTTTCTGTAATTCCTTTATTTCATGTAAATTAATCTTATTGGTTTTTCTGTGTAAGGGTAAGTGATGCAATAAGAGATTAAATTGATTCTATTTCCATGTGTACTACTACGTATGACAAATGCTTATTCGGAGCAATTATCCGTGATTGGCTGTCCTTGAAAAAAAAATGGAACTAGGTTTCTTAATTATATACCATAATGAACTTTTATTCGATAAAACAAGATAAATATACTCACAATTTTGACTGTTCAGGAAACATTGCAACTACAAAAAAATCCCTTAATAAAGTAAAAAATAAACTACACCACTTACTACAGCAAAAGAGTCAAACAAATATTTACTCTGAATAACCTTAAAATACTCCTCGGACAAATTGAATATCATCTTGGGCACACTTACACCCACACAGCCGTACATCCACTTTGCCGGCCGGTATCTTCCGACAATCCTATTCCTCTTCCTCTCTCCCCTCGGATAACCCAATTACGCGCCGGCGTCGTAATTCCCGTCGCCGATGGGCCGGCAGCGGATCATCCGCGACTCTCCCTGCCTGCCTCTCTCCTCCGTATCTGGCCCCGAGACTTCTTTCCGCTCGACCTCGCGACAAGTGCCGTCTAGCCGCCGGCCGGTTCCGTATACTCGGGGATTTACATATACGGGGCGGCACGTGTAGTGCGATAGCTTTTGGGAGAGGGTAGGTGATAAGGGAGTTAGATGTAGGGATAGGGTGGGTTGAGTATTTGGTGGATTTAAATTTTTTGGCGGATCAGGGCGAGAGGAGATCGCAGATGAAAATTGTTTGCTTTTTTTCCGTGGAAGTAAAATCTCAGCATCTAACCTCAAAACCTATTTTCAGTGAATCAACAAACAAATGTTAATAATATTATACTTAAAAGTTTATTAATTTAGCCTGTATTAATGTTTTGTATTTTAATATTTTAATAAACAAAGAATCTTCATAAATTGAATAAATATTTTCGTTTTTAGGTTAGGTTTTCTTACTTAATAATACGACATAAATATTTTTCTGACTGAAGGGGGGGGGGCCTCCGCCCCCCCAACCCCCCCGTCCTCCTCCAAAAACACGCACCCACGCATTCACGCATTCATGATAAAAAATAGTATGAGCAACTCGTGTGTAAAAGTTGCCAATAGCGCACGAGGGCGGCTTGCTCGCACTCGCTTCGCTCGTGCTCCCAAACGCAACTTATCCACACTCGTTGCACAATATACTATTGTATGGTTAATATAGGGATATGGTTATCTTTAGTTCCTTAAATTTATAAAGAATTTTCAGAACTATATGTTTTTTTAATTCCACTTTCAAAACCACTGTAAATATTGTGAGTAAAAAAGAGAAGAACACAATTTAACAAAAAATTGTTTGAAATCAAGTTAAAATATTTCAAACTGAGCCTAAATAACTACTGTACATATTTGAAAAACAGATAACAAAATTGTAACAAAGTAGTTTCAATACTATCGATAAGACCGTAACAAACCGGTAGAATACATTTTGAAATTTCGTAATATTGAACTGAAGGCTTTTGTGCTGAACTCGTGCGCCATATGTAGGACATTCGTAGCGATTTTCCCTAGTTATTTTTGACAATATTATCGTATTACTGTTACAGCGCTCTCGCGCGCAAAATTCACACGATATTATACTGGTACACGCCGACATATAATATTGGAGAATTGTTAAAAGAGGCTCCGAAGTTATTTTCCGCAATATTATTGTAATACCGTTCCAATATTCATGCCCGAAGCGTAATATAATGCAGTGCTGTATTGGAAGCGATATCGAGAATACGCTAAAAGTATGCGAAATCGTTGCAAAACGCCTCCCTGAAAAGCTCCTAACAAATCCTATTATTTATCTGATTTAACAAAGTAGATCGTCACACTATTACTTTAATAACGTCGCCGAACTATCTACTATGCTATGCAAAAATCCATTGAAATCCATAGAATTCAATACCTGGCGATCTCCGACGAAAAACTCCATATATACTCGAGAGAGAGAGAGAGAGAGAGAGAGAGAGAGAGAGAGAGAGAGAGAGAGAGAGAGAGAGAGTGGCTCTCATACAGTCGAGCGACTCGGACGCGCGACCGAAGATTGGGCTCCCACGTCTCCGTCGATGTCGTCCTTCTACTCGCCCGCGGGGGTCAAGCGCGACCGAGGGAAATTGACGATTTTATCGCTCGCCTTCTTGCGTCGTATACGTGTGTGTGTGTGTGCGTAGGTCGATTTTATTGTTTTCCTCCCGGGCCATATCGAGAGAGGAGAACGCGCTCGACTGATATTTCGGCGTCGCCAAGGGATCCCTTCCTTCCTCCCTTCTCTTTCGTTTTTTTTTCTTCCTCGCTGGCATATTCCAGCGTCGTACGCGCGACTTTATTAAGCCTGTCTGCACACGTATATACGTTCCGCTGAGTGGACACACATTTACAGGCGGGCCTTGTAAAACGAATTTTCCGCTTCGTCACGGGAATTATCGGGAGTTTTACCGCTGTTTTTCCTGCGCAAGGAGATAGAGAGAGAGCAATGAAATGTGAAACGGCGGCGAAGGGTGAAGTGCGGGAGACGGGGGTTAAGGATTTTGAGTGGCTTCGGGGGATAAGTGAATGTAATTGAGCGCGAGGAGATTTTAATGAAGATGGGGGCTATTCGGAAGAGGAGGAGCCCCAAGCTCTCTCTCTCTCTGTCTCTATCTCCTTGGGCTTTATTAGTGAAGTAGTTTTACCTGGCGGCTCTCTAATACGCGCGCACCAAGCAGTACCCCAGACGTGTAATATTATCCGGATAGTAATTTCTCCGTTCGGCTGTTTTAATTGGAAGACTGCGGGCGGGGAGCCCGAGCGATGGGGGATTGCGATTTTGTCTAATGAATTTGATTTCGGGTATTTGTTTACTCTCGCTGATGCTGCAGTTGATATTATTACTGCGCTTGTTTATTAAATTCATCGATCGCGTTAACTCTGAAAGAATACCTTTTATCCGTAATTTATATTGTGTTTTCGCTTTATGCGTACTTTATAAATACTTATTTTACAGGAATAGTTATTTTAATAATTATAACAGTATCAGTGTTACACCATATATATATTTACTTATATTTTTGTAGTTAAATTTACTATATTTTCAGCTCAAACGACAAAAAATCGACCTTTTCAAAGCCCGTGAAAGGAGTGCTCTGTAATGACTTGCTATTTAGATTTCACGTCAAAATCTTTTCAGTCGTTTTATTAATAATCTTAGCCACTGCAAGTCACGATCCCCATTATAGCTTGACATTTCAGTTTCGTACTGGATTTTCCTCGAATTATGCTATTACCACAGTATATTATCACTGCGTACAATAAAGACAGAAATTGAACAAGTAAATTGCCCATTATATCCGAATGTCACGAAAGAACTTTCTTTCTGACCTAATTCTACGACATGCTATTTGCCAAGCTTATTATTATGTACATAGTTCTGTCACGTGAATTGAAGATAATATTCACTGCAAAGTTAATAGAACTATGTTACTTTGAAATCTTGTTTAGAAAGTTCTGAAGTTTTAGTACAAAAAGGAAATTTGGCACAAAACAACAGTATCTGAAATCTAATTATATAACTAATGTGATTACATGATTTCTTATTGTAATTATATTTACCTGTATGTAAATAATGTAAATATATACTGTTGTGCTGATACACATAAAAGAGAAAGCCGCAATAAATACACAAATGACAATATTTGCTTGATAAATATAATATTTACTTTAATCCTTTGATGTGTATCTGGCTTCTGGGACTAGAAATAACGATTTATAGAAATAAATTACTCCTGACTACACAGAGCAAGCAATCAAAACGTATGATTGAATTGTAATTAAACACGAGACTCCAAGACACTGTTAATATGAATATTTCATCAAGTTGTAATACACATACACCAACGTAATATCGTTAATAAACATTGGTTAATAACATTCGTTAATAACATTCGTTAATAACATTCGTTAATAAACAAGGTTCTCACCTTGAACCTCTTCTCTTTTGCGTGTATATTAATGACATTGTTAACCACATAAAGCATGCACGCATATTGATTTATGCGGATGACGTAAAAATGTTTACTATTACTAATTCGGTCGAAGACTCACGATTGTTACAAGTCGATATAAAATCGGTGGCTAAATAGTGTGACGAAAATGGTCTTATACTCAATACTAGCAAATGTAGTGTAATTTCGTTTCATAAAAGTGAGCCACCCATCTTATATAACTATACTATAAACGAAGCGAACCTTCAGCATGCAGATACGGTTAAGGATCTTGATGTAATATTTGACTTTTCTCTATATCTTTTGTTCCCCATATTAACTTCACTATTTCTAAGTCACTCAAAACCCTAGGGTTCGTAAAGTAGACAACTAAGGATTTTCGCAATATATTTTCGCAATAGTTCACCTGTGTAAAACTCTCGTAATACCTAATTTGACTTACTGTTCACCAATCTGGGCGCCTTTTACTAATATTTTGAAAACTAAGTTTGAATCCATCCACCATAAATTCTTAAGCTACACAGCCTTCAAATCTAATAGACCTATGAGCAAACTTGACCACAATTACTCTGAAATAGCTGCATTTTGTAATATCAAGAACATTACTTCACTTCATCACTTCCACGATTGTCTATTAACGTTTAAAATTACTCACAATGTCATACAGTGCCCTGAGTTACTATGTCTATTTACTGAACGCAGTATTTCCTACAATTTACGTTATCATACACTGAGAAAAATTATGTATTAAAAATTACTATAATATATAGGAACGTGGGGACAAACTCAAATACCAAAATTTTTACTATATTTTATAGTAAAAATTGATATGTACACAATAAAAATTGCTATATACATAGTAATTTTTACTATAAAATATAGTAATAATTTTAGTATTTGAGATTTGTCCTTATGTTCGTATGTATTATAGTAATTTTTAATACATAATTTTTCTCAGTATAGGGTCTTGAGTGAAACCACAATGCATTCTAATTTTGGATTCTACTCCACAGTTAACCGCTTGAGAAGAACCTGGAATCTTTTGCCAAATAATATTACTAGCATTCAAATCATAACACATTTCAAGTCAGCACTTCGATCCTTAACAAGCATCTATTAACTCTCATCACTTGCGTTCATTCATTCTCATACTTTACTTTGATACTTCGCCATCTTCATACATTTTATAGTTATACAGTATTGTAAAGGGCAAATCTGCCCGTATAATGATAATAAATAAACATTGCCTTACTGATTAAATCAACCAATTTTAAGATAAACAACAAATAAAAACATTGTTTAATAAACAGAATCAATTTGCAAATCGAATAACGCGCTATCAGTATCACATCCACTGGCTCGAAAAAGCAATCCATCTACTCGCAACGCCATCCATCCACCGGCCCTCATTCTTCTCCCGCACACGCACGCTGACACAGACACTCATGTACGTATATACATACATACACGCGCCATCAACATCGCGTCACGTCAAAGCCCATCGTCATAATAAATTCACCTACGCAGCCCATAAACCTCTCCCCCTCCCTTTTTCCCCCATACCCCAGCAAGAAAAGAAGAAAAGACAAGTCCGCGCGCGTCGTCGCGGGAGTACATTTATTAAACGCACATATCTCATCGTCCGTGGCAATAAAACGAAATTAATCCCCGATCTCTCTCTCTCTCTCTCTCTCCTCCGAAAAGAAGAATAAGACGACGCGTACACAATATCGGCGCCTCTCGCGCGTTTATCAGGGCATTCGTTCGCTAGCTGTGTGTCTGGGCGACGCACGCGCCGACTATGTATCACTCGTGGATTCTAATAATCCGATATCTCGACGCCAGCGTCGCTATCGAGCGCTGTATATAGCGCGCACGCAAAACTACCGCGTTAATTATTTCTCGACGTGAAAAAGACGGGCGGTGGAAAGGATATCGACGTTGTTATATACACCCATTGCTCGCGGATAGAGTCGGATTTAACCTGGTGTTTTTATCCGCCCATATTTTATATATACACGCGCGCGTCGCACACGCGTGATAAGAGTATGCGGCAGGAGCACGTCAATGTCGATGTATAAGCGCGACGGCGCGGGCGAGGTTTTCCGAAATTTACCTGTCAAGATTGCCGAGACGTCGAAATTTCGGATTTAAGGGGGACGGCAGAGGAGTCGAGAATGGTTGTTGAGGACGCGGGAGAATTGCAGAAAGGAATGAAATGTTTGTTCGATTTTATTTTATATACAGATATAGGTACTGGTACGAAAAAGAACGCGAATACGACATTTTTATTAGACGGAGAAAAGTATGTAGTCAAAATTACTAGTTTTGATAGTAAACGTTGGATAGACTCATTTTTTATGATAATTACTTGAATTTATAGTAAAAATTACGAAATCACAGCAATTTTGACTGTAAAGTATAGTAATAATTTTCATCAAAATATGAGTTTGTCCTACGGTTACTATCGAAAATAGTAATTTTTACTGCAAAAATTTTTCTACGTGTGTAGAAAGTATTTCGAATTTCTATGAATAAACATTTATAGTTGGAAAAAGCCGTAGCGTTGATATACGTTTATTTCCTTTCTACTCTAATTGAACAAAAAAAAAGAGCTCTTAAAAGAGACAACGCAATATTCTAATAACAGTTGCAAAAGTGCTTTGACGCCTCGACGCGAGCTGAAAATAAAACACAAAACGCAATACACCACTTTCCAGCTAATGGCGACATTTTGTAATTCCCCGTTGTTAAATAAAGAACAAAAAAAAAGAGAAAAAAAAATATACGAGCGCAGGCCGCGCACAAAGGGAGCTACTGAAATAACAGCAGTCATCCAGAGGAGCGCATATAGCGTAGCCGGCGCGACCTTTAATTTAAAACCAGTGTGACCCTATTACATGTGCTTAACGCGGGAGAACTGTGGAAATTGCCACGAGAAACAGAAATTGCATTAGGACCATTGCCGCGGGTGTAATTTTACTTATCAAAAAGGGATCTTTAAACGCGAGCGCGTCCCCGTCGTCGTGGTCGCCGTTCACGACGTCCGACCGATCTCGAATACTAACTACTTAAATTAAAGCGCTCTTTTTCAAAGATTACGCAAAACGTCCTTGTATAAAGTTATGTTAATTCTGTGTAATTGGAAGTGTAAAATGTAGAGTATTTCGATAAGCCAATTACACGGTCGAGCATAAAATGCATTTCAGCGAGTGAAATTTCATCGGTACTGCAGCGTGTCGATAACTCTCTTTTAAAAATACTCAAGTTTTATGAAGATATATAGATTTGAATTATGGTTTAAAATATAATATCTTTAGCTTTATAAGATTGTTTTACTAAGTTTTATAAATAATATATTTCACGAAAATAATTTCAGAACACCGGGAAATAATGTGATTTAAATATTGAAGTATATATGAAAAAACATTTTAGCTATGAAATAAAATATTATGTAGCATTCGTTGCAGCAATTGTTGAAAATGTTCGTAACTATTGTTACAAAATAGTCTAAATTCTCTAACTTAAAAAGAAAAAATGAATCGAAGCTATCTATGGAACTAAAAGCACACATTTGCCTTCTTTTCAAGCTCCACTCTGGCACACAAAATGCGAAAAATGACAAAAAAGCATTCGAGCGGATTAGGGAGAACAGAAGGAGAGAGAGAGAGAGAGAGAGAGAGAGAGAGAGAGAGAGAGAGAGAGAGAGAGAGAGAGAGAGAGCCGAAAGAGCGCATTTTTCCCGCTGTTCGTATGGAAAAACAAGCGCACTCGGGAGATAATAGCTCGGCAACGATTCTCTTTCGATCGCGTCGCCCTATTACATTTCTCTCTCTCTCTCTCTCACACACACACATACACACACACACGCACCCTCGCGGCGGCGCATGAAATTCGGCGATTATCGATTTTCCGAAAAAGCGAGCGCACACGGGAAAACCGTCGACTGGCCAAAAAGAGTCAACAAAACCAAAAATAAAAGAAGCAATCGAACGGGGCCGGCGCGATAAAAAGCGGGGACGCGCGATGTCCCGGCTCGACCAAAGGAGCGGAACGAGAAGATGCGTCCCACACACAAAGAATAGAGAACAGCTAGCGCTCGTGTGTGATGTACACACAACAAAATGAGGGAAAAAAAGGAAGCGCGGGAGATGGAGGAGGAGAGAAAGAAGACATACGGTTGTATAGCTGCGGCGCGAGCGGTCAGTTCGGCGATAGCGCGAATCGGATTTCGGACGCAAAAAAAAGGGGAAAGACAGAGAGTGGGAGAAGAATTGCAAGGAGATAATCACCGGGCACGTACGTATATGTATACAGAAGAGCGGCAGGTGAAATCGTCCGCGG
Organism: Torymus aiolomorphi; assembly: GCA_036365515.1. Classification (NCBI taxonomy): domain Eukaryota; kingdom Metazoa; phylum Arthropoda; class Insecta; order Hymenoptera; family Torymidae; genus Torymus; species Torymus aiolomorphi. Next base: position 8,870,283 of record CM070875.1, on the reverse strand, counting down.
TTGCTGCTACACCTCGATTATCCCCAACTTCGAACGCCGCTTTTTTCAACCGCGACACTCGCACTGTACATACTGCACGGAATGTCCGGTAGCAACGAGCGTTATACGCGATTATAGTAAATCGCGGCGGCCTCGCGGGGCTGTTATTCGTTTTTGGGGCGCGCGAGGGATATATGCTGCCGTTGCATCCCCCCGGCAAGATGAAAGTACAAATTGACGTGTGTTATCGGGATCTTGTTCTGTTCGTCGTTTTTTGCCGGGAGGGAAGAGAGAGCTTTTTCGATGATCGAGCGCGCGGTGCTCCAGTTCTCTTTCGGCTGCTATTGCTGTGTATTTGGAGTGTTCGCGGATCGCACTGCTTTTTGTGACTCGCTCTCTCTTTCTCCTTCGTTTTGGGGTATGGATTTTTAGGATGATAGCATCGGTGGATTGTTCGCGAATGAAAATGGGACGGATTTTTATTTTGCGAGTGTTGGGAAATTAGAGCGAAATGTTTTCTCATTTGTGATGAAAGGAGGTAGATGAAATGGTAATGATTTCGTACTAGATGCCATTTTTGCCTTATTTTTATTTTTTATTACTGGTAAAGTAGAATTACATTTAACAAGATTCCAGGTTGGCCTAAATTGACTTTTCATGTTTTGTGTATTATTGGTTGCAGTATGCAACAAATTATTTAACATTTGTGTACAAGGCATATCGCTTGAAATTTTCCAATATTTAATCCAAATATAGCTAGCTATTCTGTCAGCTTTAATATTATTCTTGCAGAATCAGTACATTAGCTTCTGTTACGAGTGAGAACTCGCAGGTAAATAAATAAATGGAGGAGGAATCAATAAGAACATGGCACGGCGTGCCACTAAGCTATCGATGCTTATAAGCGTATGAGGAAATTCACAAAAAATTTGCACTTTAGACGACCTCAAAAGTGGTCAAAATTTTTTTTAAAGGTACTCTTACCGAACGCATTTTTTCTTCTTTCGTCACAAAGTATATGAGAAAAATCGTGCGCAATTAAAAACGTCTTTGTTACACATGTTTTTAAGGAAATAACAAAAAAATCCCTCTTCTTTAAACCTCAGCCATTTTAGTCCAGAAATGTTCTACTCACAGTTTCAAAAGAGAAATTGAAACTAGAAAAAAGAGCTTTCATTTCTTTTTTGATAATTAAAAAATATTGATTCTTTCAAAAGTTATAAAAGTTTAAAGTTGAGCGACCTCTGGTATAAGAAATGTTAACCAGAAGCTAGCTATTTTTTAGTTAACTTTATGGCTAAAACCGAGCATTGCTTGTATTTCATAATTATGTACCAATCCAAATTAAATTATGGCATTTACACTTCATAAAATATGTATTTTAAGTAATAGTAGAAATTTTGGATGAATTATATTATTTTTGCATTATGATTTTTGCTAAAAATGCTTTCATTTAATTAACACGTTAGCTATAAAATAGGGTTAATTTTCTACCAGGGATAAAAAGGCATTAAAATACACAAATCGCCGGAATCGGTAGCCCTGGACTTTGAGAGTATTTTTATATCTTTTCGACGTTCAATTTTAAACTCTTATAACTTTTGAAGGAACACTGGTACAGAGAATGATTTAAGAAAATAAAATCTACTTTTGATTTCAAATTTACGATGGCAAGACAAAAACCATTTTAATAATTAACCCATATGTAAAAACAATTATGTTTGAGAGACGTTTGGGAAAAGTTTTGTATGCAATGAGACGATGCGAAACTTTCCAATTCATGATATTGAAAACGTTTTTGAAAAGTTCGACAAAGTTTTCGCACATTTGTCAGCAATAAATTTTTTAGATGATGATGTTTTTTTTCAAACGATGGGCAAACTTCGTAAAAGTTAGGAAAAACTAAAAAAAATCAAAAGTTTTTTTTTTTACAGATCATGGTATTAATCTTTTTTTTTTTAATTTTTTAAAAGAAATTTTAAATTAAAAAGAAATTTTGAGTATTCCCCCATCCGCGTACCCTTAGTTCCGCACTTTGACTTGTAATCTGAACCACACAATTTTACTCAAGCATTGTCATACGCCACCTGTCGGTCATCGCTAACACTTAAAAAATTTATTCATGAAAATTTCGCGATAGGTATTAGCCAATCTTTTTGAAACGTTCTATCATGAATTGGGAAGATTGGCATTGTCTCATTGCATACGTTTTCCCAAACTCAAGCCAAACAAAACTTTTTCCAAACTACTTCCAAACATAATTCTTTTTACGTAGAAAAATACAAACTCTCCTCAACATTACTTACCGAAATACTTACAATGCAGGGAGCAAGCACACCGCTATACCAGCACCCGGCAAACTCTTACCAAAGAGCAACTTGGCCGCGCGCTCGCATTAAATCAAACATTGATCTCGCATGCACACGCGACCGGCACACCGCAACGACATAACTTTCGGGCATCGCCGAAAATCTGCACATCCGCGCTCTCGATCATCATTCTGAAACAATCGCCGGCGCTTGGTATTAGAAAATTCGAACTCGTATGCTAATTCCCCGCTCGCTTACGAAAATCATAAACCAGCCTCACGGTAAACGCGGGGAATCCCCGATCGATAAATAGCCTAATCCCCTACGCGCAGCTCCGCACGCGCGTGCTTTCGCCGGCTAATGCCGGCAATAATCCATTAATATGTATGCACCGCTCGCCTTGCGGAATTAATAATCGCGCTTGCGTGGCCTCATGTGTGTGTGTGTATATTGAGCCTTAACGCAACACATACACACACACGCACGTGCGAACGTGAAATTCTCCTGCTCCCCGGAGGGAACGTCAATCGAATACCGATACTCGCCAGCTAATTACCCGCGAACTTAATTTGCTTATGCCCGCAAGTTAATGCAACGGGGCGCGGCTCGCCGCTGTTGTTGTTGTTGTTGTTGCTGCTGCGCAGTTGTTGCGAAGCCAGGGGGTATAATAGGCGCGCGTGAGGGTAATCCGGTAACGGACCGCAGCAGGAAATCGTTCAAGTTCCGCGTGTGTCGACGGCGAGGTTCTATGTGTGGGTGTGGGTGTGCGTATATACGCATCGTAAGGTTGAGGTAGAGGGACGATGCGGTGCTGGGTATGATGTAAAATTGCTCGTGATGACAGTGGTGGGAGGTGGTTGTGCTTAGTGATACGGTTTTTAGTGTTAATGGTAATAGTAGATCAAATGAGATTAGGCATTCAGATAAGTTTGTTCATAGCAAAGATTTGTTTTTTCGTTTTTCGTAGTTATACGTAATTAATTTTAGTCTAGAAAGTTATAAAAGAATAATGGGAAGGTAAATGTTATTTGGTAATTAATCAAAAGCGAGATTACTCTGTTACTCATAAAATCGAGCTTTAAAGATTTTTCAATAATTTTATAATGAAAGGATTTGCATATAGCATAGTAATTACAAATCGTATTTATTTTATGTAATATTTGTATAATACAGGATAACCAGGCTTTTAATCCTACCTTTTAAAACATCAATGAACATTGAATTCAGTTTGTGTGATTAAAAATTAAAAAAATTTAATATCAGTCATTTCTTTTCATTCCATTACTAATAAATTAATAAACCTGGTAAATTTATGTCGATTTTCCATTTTACGAAGGCACTGTAATTATACTTCGAAATGTAAATATTACATTTCTTTTCATAAATATTCAATAACGTCAATCACATATCATAAAATGAAAAATAAAATTCCTTTTAAATATACGATTTCCGACATGATTATTCATATTCAAAATGTACCTTTTTCACATTTAAATATTCTTTAATGCATATTAAAAAAAAAACCCCCTTTGAAATTTTGATGTTACTTTTTATCCTTTCATACCTTTCATAATATCATCAAATCTCTTAATCACAGAAACCGCCACATTACATTAAAATCTAAACGACTCGATTTTTATCCGCAGCCAATTAAACGGCAGATCGAAATAATCCCTTCTAATTCCCGCACGCGCGTGCGCATTTATGAGTATCGCCGCTTCCCGCCTCCGCGATTTTCAAGGCTGCGCTCACTTCCCCCATCTGCTCTATATATCGAGAAATTTCGCATCGTTACAGTTTACGAAATCACGGCACATTTGCCGGTAATTATAGAAAATGACCAAGAGACCAGCAAATAACAGTTTTTACGAGTCCAATCGTCGCCCGATACCCGGCTATTTCAGCCTTATTGAATTAAATTCTGGATTTCCAAGTTGGGAGCTTACTTTTAATACCCGACCCCGCGTCGAGAGAGTTTTAATGGAGTCTTCTGGTGCGCCAGTAGTAAAAAAAAAAAAAAAAAAAAAAACAACGCAAAGTTAATTGATAGCTCCAGTTATTTGAAATTCGCTGATAATGTATACGATCGCGTATATAGTATTTATAATGAAAACAGGGCGTTCGGGAATAAATTAGATTCTTGAAAATTTATAGTTGAGAGGAATTTTGGTGATAAAAGTTGCCCTCGCGGCCCGAGTGCGGAATTTCAAGTAGTTAAGAAAAAATTATGGTCAAATAGGGCGAGCGCGCGTTATACGCTATAAAAATTTTTCACCCTGACAAATGAACGACGTACAGTATTGTCCGGTATACATATTTATGACATTCCTCAAATTCTTCTCCTATCCTGTCCGCTTGATAGATTGACCATATTGACAAAAGGTCTCAACCCCCCAATCATTGCAACAACCAAGGAACCCATAAAAAAAGATTGATATAAAAATAGCCCCCTCTTCTCCCACCATGCCCTTATCATATCCTCACCTCTCTCTCTATCTCTATCTCTCTCGAGGAAATCAGGGGGCAATTACATCCTTGGCAAACGAATAAAAGCGCGGCGAAGAAAATTGCATTTTTTTACGACGCCTTTCTCTCTCTGCCCCCTCCATCAGCGCGCAATCTTTACGACTCTATAACGCCATCCACCCCCTTCGTCCACGGCTACGGTACACCAAGAAGAGGCCAATCCGACACCTGAGCTCTCGTTCGCGCTCTCTCTCTCTCTCTCTCCCTCCGATCGCCTCGGTGCGCTATCATTTAAGGTGTACGGTAACTCTCGAGCTCCCCGCCGCCGCCGCTAACGACCGTGAGGATAACTTATAACGAGCGTAATTAGCGTTCGGCCGGCTCGAGAGGCGGAAAATCGTCGAGTGGAGGCGGTGGCTATGAGATGGTTTAACGAGTTTCTTAGCCGGGGGGATAGGAGGAGAAGTAGGAGGACGACGACGACGAGTCGCCGGACGATGTTGTCCTCTTACTTTCTTACTCTCTTGGTTGTAGGGTGTGATGAAATTCCTGTCGCGGAATGCCGCTCGAACAATTTCGTAATAAATTTCGTTAATGACGGTTTTTTTTCGGGAGGCGGCCCGCCGGAGCTCTCGAGATGTTTGGGTGTGTGGAGGCGGCTAAGACGGCGGGAAGTTAAGGAAGTGAGGTGGGGATTGAGCCGGGGCTTAATCGACGTGTAAAAAGCGGCGAGGAGTGTAGATGTCGGCTAATTAACTGTTTATTTAGGATTGTGTGTGTTTGGGTATGGCGCTTCGTTCGACGAGAGTGGGATTTATATAGATTCTGCTCTTCTTTGTTGTTTCTGGAATGGCCGGTATTGCTTGATACCTTCCTTTGGGATTAGCTAAAATAATTTTAATGTGCAATTATAATTCATACCATTCTCAAATGTCAGATAATAACCGTGAAAATGTCCAACAATTAAAAAAGGCTTCGTGAGACGCCATTTTGCCATAACCACTGTTATTAATAAACGTTTTAAAAAGACCCAAACATTATAGTAAGTCCGTTAGAAAGGCTCGTTCATAAACTTTGAAAAAAGAAAATAAAACGAAAGTAAATGACCCTTTATGTCTTTTTTGTTCACAATTCAAACACGTTTTCGCGTGCACATAAAATTATTATGAAATAACTTTAATTCATCACCGTTTCCATTCGAGGTAATTGCAGTAAAACGCATATCTCAATCCGCTAAAGCTTCAAGCGTCCCGCTAAACCATCAAAGAAAAAACAACAACGAAAAAAAAAGACGGAAAGACACCACTACACCCCCGCAGCGCTGGAAAAAGTGAAGCAGACGTGACAATAAAGTACGAAGCGTCCACTCCAATCCCATAAATTCCCCCTTCGCCCCCCTCCCCTGTCCTCACGCAGCTTCCAAAGCAAGTGTTTACCCGATGTAAAATACTCTTTCCTCCTCCTAAGCGCACTCTTACGCACTCTTCTCTCTTTTCTTTCTCTGCTCTCTCTCCCCGGGGCGTATTTTTTCCGCTCGAAAATCCATCTCAAGACAGCGGCTGGCGGCCGGCCGGCGGATAAACAAATAAATTCGCGTCCAACTTCTTTTACTCACCGGAAAAAAGGCGCTGCCGCAAAAGGGGTACGCGCGTAGGCTCTTTTACCCTCACTCACTCTCTCTCTCGAAACTCGCTGATGAATAAATTTTATACTCGAGTCGCCGGGGCGTGTTTACGCGGAAGCCACGCACGCGGAAGCACAACTCGGCAAAGCAAACGCAAAGTTTGGTTTGAGTTGTTGTTGGTTGATGCAGCGCAAGCGCAGCCGCGTCTCCGACGTCGCGTTGTATACGAGGTAATGACTCGAGCGTCTGGGAGGAGAGGAGGTGGCTGTCGATGAGTCAAGGTGAATTAGTTGCGAAGTTGTGAGGAACGCGGGGTGGATTTTTCGAGCGCTGGATGTTTTGACAGGTTTCAGAGGCGGGAATGTTAATTGGATGGATTGCTGATTATAGACGCAGGGTTTTCATTGTTGAGATTCATGGGGTAGTATATATGTATTTTGATAGGTACTGCATTCACGGTTGCGTAGGAATTAAGAGCTGATATTATATTACAATATCGCGCAGAATAAATGTTAATTAGACGATATATCTGGTAAATGTAAACGTACGAACTCTTGTTACTTACAGAAATCTAATTGAAAACACCGAATGTAAGCGCTGCGTTCTTAAATTACTATTGGCCCATCATCAGTGACTACTTTTCATTCATTTTTCCCATGTTAAATTTCCATAAGAACAATGGATTTTTTTCTAAAACGGCGTTGCAAGACGGTTTTCTATACACTGAGAGAAGAATATGTTTATATTTAACATGGTATTTTAACTATTAACATGGCATTGTAACTATTAACATATATATTTTAATAGTTACAATACCATGTTAAATATAAACATTTTGAGAAAAAATTTCTCTCGGTGTAATGTTCACGAGTTTTTTCTTATACTTTATGACCTATAGAATGAGAAGAAATTTGTCGCGAAGGTGTACCTTCAAATTTTTTTTTTTATTTTTTGAACCCTCTTATAAGTGTGGAAAACTTATAAATTTGCTCATATAAGCGTTATTTCCGGGACTTTTCTAGAGTCCAAACTTTCAGAGTTCAGTAACAAGAGGGTTATTATTTCTTTAGTCAAGTGTCCGAACTCTGGCGGAAAGGGGGGTTGAGGTCCCGGGAAACAGGGTTACCAGTCTTTATACATATATAGGTCACAAAAAAGACCTTCACAAAAAATTGATTCTCTCAAACAATCTTACCATCTACGCACACACATACACACACCACGACTACATGATTTCTGATCTCAGAACCCACTTAATTTCTATTTCACAAAGAACCTGCAATACACGCCTTGCTAACTACCATAACTCCTCGCACGAAGGATAAACAAGAATCACCACCTCTTCGCTTAAACATTCGCTCTCGTTTAATAAACATCATCCGTCATCGGACACAACCGGCAGCTCGTTACAACCTACTTAGCATAAACTAGCCCCTCTCTACTAAAATCAGCGACATTTTTCGCAGATCGTGTATATACTGCTCTTACGCGGCGGACTTATTTAAAATTAATTCGCGGCATCAAGAGCCGCGGAATGCCGAACGCCGCCGGCGGGCGAGTCACGTAGCCACCGTCGTAGTCGTCGTCGTCTACTTGATTATGCGTGCAAGTGGTTGCGCCGGAGGAGGAGAACAGCAGCGACGAGTTCAATATCTCGCTCCTTCGACCGTGAGCAGCGCGCGCGCGCTCGCATCAACTCTATACCTACCTACTACTCCTCCTCCCCCGCGTCGCGTCGTTTTTGCAAATTGCTGTGGTAAATCATGAGGCTGGAGAGTAGGAGCAAGGCGAGAGGGGTGGGCTGGGATATTGCGTGGGGTGTGGTGTGGATTATGTCGTCAGTGATGTCGTGAGCTTGGGATTGCGTAATGGAGGATTGATTTATTAATGATTTGGGATGTGAGTTTTTAAAGATGCTCTCTACACTGAGAGAAGGATTTGTTTACTGTTAACATGGCATTGTAACTGTTAACATGCGTATGTTTAAATATGACCAAATATAGGCATTGTAACAGTTAATATACCATATGTTACTGGTAAACATTGATATTGTAACAGTTACAATATTGCAATTCTAATCAAATAGATAAATATGTTAACTATAACAATATTTTTCTCTCAGTGTATAAATAAAGTTCAGTGAAAAATCACTATTTTAGAGTGAAAAGTAGGGCACTGCCGAAATAGTGCATGTGCACTCTGAAATAACGTATGTACACTACTAAACAGTGGATATACTGATAATTCAGTCTATATATAGATATACATTATTTCGGAGTGCATATACACTATTTCGATAGTGTCCGACTTTACGCTCTAAAATAGTGATTTTTCACTGAATTTAATTTAGAGAGTGGAGTTGGGGGTAGATGTTATTTGTCTTTAAAATGAGAAATGTACATGTTTTCAATAAAGTCAGGGCGGTTGACATTTTTTCTTCAAAGGTTGTTTCATATAAAAATGAACGAAAAAGAACTTGAAATAAAAGGTGCTTCGTTCATTACAACTAACACAATCAAATGACTCTTTAACATTTCCCATAAGATATTCAAAAACGAATCAACAATGGATTAGAATAATCCGCAGTCACAAACAATGCCAAAGCAGTCCACTTATGACCCTGCATCTCAGAAACAAGATAAATTGGAACCGCTTCATCAGCGACACCTGCGTCTCTCCATTTTTGCTAATCCACACTCTTCACCAGCCGTTTCGAATTTCAACCTCCTTCCGCCACCACACTACACCTCCCAACTACATCTCGCGCATCTGCATAAGCAAACACACGATATGGCGCGGCATCCTCATCATCATCATCGCCGTCCTAAGTGGAAGATTACACTGCTGCAGCGTCAGCAGCCTATATCGCCCGCCTGACCGGCCTGGAGGTACTTTTTCTTCTTTTTTTTTTTAATAAAACCCGTCGTCTCTATTTATCCTTATACGGGGCGAGGAATGCTCCCGTTATAGTATATATACGCCGGTGCGGACCTTCGCCGGCGGAAAAATTTCGGCCTTTACGATGTCCCCTTTCCCATGTCCCTTATAATATATTATATGAATATCTTACCGCCTCGGTCCTCGTAATATCGTATATAGGTATAAGCTCACTTCGGGAATGTACGATGTATGTATATATAATATTTTGATTGCCCGCGTATACCCTCGTCGCGTTTCGAGGCGTGAAATACAAATATCGGACCGTCGTCGTCGTCCTCGTCAAATATTTCTTCAGTGGTTTCGGGGTTGCTGGAATATATCTTCGTGAGATCGATGGGTTGCCGAGTCTATTTATGCCGAGGAGTCTTTGCCAAGGCTCTGAGTGTTCTTTGATCACATGTATATGAATTGCCGCTTTATATATATATGTTTGCCCTACGAGCGTTGGCTCGTGTTTCCGTGTTTCTTTTGGATATGCACACCAGTTGATGTGATAAGCATGACTTCGTTGTTTTTGTAGATCTTTGGGCTTTGTCCTTTCGGTCCCTTTCTACGTTTGTATTATTTAATATACTGTAGATATAACTACGGATTTTTTAAAATAAAATTGTGATATTTCTGATGTTGAATGTATGCATGCGTTATGTGCTGGTAAAGCTTTGACAATTCAAGCGATTAATGATGAAAAAAAAAGCTAGTAATAAACTTACTGTAGGTACCTTTTGAATTTCAATATATGACTTTTGCTTTGATATATAAACTATCTTTTGTTTGTTATCAAGCTGTATAGATGTCTTCTCTTAATTTTCCCTTAATTCTTGCATAATTATTTCATTGAATAAATTAATGCATTTTTATATTATTTATATCAAGTTCAAACGTTTCACTGCTGCTACTGAACCGTATTAAAGCTGCGCACTCACGGTCTTCCAAGTACCACGTCCAAGCATTTCCACTTTTTCAATCAACTCCAAATACTTATAAAAAAAACTCCCATTTACATATTTCCCAATCACCCGACGGCTCCTTCGTCTGAAAATCTTGGGCGCCACCAGTATTGCAAAGCCCATATACACGCTCTCCCGCTTACAGCCGACAAAAGGCACTAAAGACCCCCTCGACCTCTTTATTCACTCGCAAGCCCTCGCGCATCACTTCAATAAGGATCGCGTGGCGCGTGCATGTACGTAAACCCCCCGGTCGACGGCAGGGGGTAGGTATTACGACTCGGCGTGTGCAAACCCCCCCCCCCCCCCCGAGGAGTATAGAACAGCGGCGGTGGCGTCCACTTACGGATCCAATGCATATACGCGGCCCGCGATTGTGGGATTCAATTTCCGTGGCGTCGTCCGGCTGCCCCTCGCCCACGCGCGCGCCTTTAAGATTGCTCCCGCTGGACGCCAGGCATATCGCCGGTAGGTGGTTATGCGAAATATGCCGCGATGCTGATTGTCTCTCAGTGTGTGTGTGTGTGGGTGGGTGGAGGGAGGGTTCGGAGTCTCTTGTGGATTTGAGTGTGTTTATATTCGCGACGGGGTGGATTTTGAGGATGCAAATGCTGGGGTCATGCAGCCGGGGGAGTGGGATTTTGGTGTTATTGATATTGATTTCGGGGGTGCATTGATTTTTTTCTTTAGTGGAGAACATTTTCGTTTAAGCACGTGACATTCGTTTAGAGAATACTGTATCGTTGGTTGGATTTTATTGCATGATCGAAAATTATATTAATTTTTTAGATTCCAGCAGTTATTTTTTTTTAATTTTAAACGATATTATATACTGAAAAGAAATCGCTTGAATAGTGAAAAGCAACAAGCTCTCATAAATAGCAGGAATATACCGTCCAATGAATTTCTTTTTAGAAACTTACCGTATTTAAAAAAACATTATTTTTTAAAGACCCAACAACTATCTATAATGAATATCTAATAAAAAGTAAACTTACTGGCAAACTTCTCGTATTCTTTATCATTAATCGTACCTGTTCATACAAAAGCACTACCTCACACTGACATCTATATATCTGGCATGCGTTTTACCTCCACCCGTGTGCTTTGTATCCTTACCTTTTTCCCTCTCCCTCTCCCTTTTCCTCTTTCACACACGCGCACTCAGCTGCTGCTGCTGCTCCTCTTGACGTCTCCTCTGCTTTCTTTTCTGAGAGCCGCTCATACGAAGAGGAGAGGGAGAGAGAGAGCGAGCGAGAAAGAGAGAAAAAAAGAGTGCGCGGGCTGCTCTCGGGAAGCTAAGTGACGGGTCAATTGTGGGAGTGCGGCGAACAAGCGCGCGGACACATCCGAACACGCGAGCGCGCTGAAAATAAAAGAACAAAGAGAAAAAGATGAAGAAAAGAACAGAGAGAGAGGGAGGGAGAGAGGCGAAAAAAAGGGAAACGTCATCCTGCACGAGTCGTGCTCTCCTAATTAAGCCGGGCAGACGACGTCGATCGCGCTACTACTACTGCTGCTGCCTCTTGGCCGGAACCCAAGAATAAGAAAGGAGCTCCTGCTGCCCCCTGCTCGCCGAGTGCGGTGCTGTCCTCCTCCAGCGCGCGTGCGAGAAGAGCAACGACGTCGGTGGCGCGTGCACGCGAAAGGCGGCGGCGGCAGCGCGCTATATATACGAGAAATCGCCGTCGTTTCGGGTGCGCTAGAGAGAAATTGCATCCACCACGTGTTTTGCCTCCTTCTTTTTCTTCCTTTTTTAGTCACTATGCCCTGGGAGGGAGAGCGAGTGTCGAGAGCTCTTTATTATTTGAAGATTGGGACGAGCCAATTTCGCGGGAACGAGAGGAGAAAAATGTCGAGGCGAGGTTATTTTAGCGCCCGAAGAGGAGGAGGAGGAGGAATGTAAACGAGATCGCGAGTGCGACTATTTTTGGGTGGCTGCTGATGGTGCGTGCGTGGAAGGGGTGTAGCGATTGGGATGTCTAATTGGATGTGCTGAGAGGTTAATAGGTGAGATACGGGACGAGGTGAAAGGTTTAAGGGGTTGGAAACTGTGTTTGCTTGGGTTGGGTGACGAGGTGGTAGTCGTTATTTCATTTTTTTTATGGGTGGCAAAAGTATGGACTAATTTGTCGTTGTGGATTTTAAAGAAGATGTTATAATGATGGGCTTTGCCTTATTTGCGAGTAACTCCTTATTCAAAATTGTGAAAACTTCATGAATGATTACATAATTGAGAAATTCTAGAGTTTTTTAACCGTTAGAACGCCGAGATTTGAGATTTTAAAAATAACTTGATATGTTATAATATTGAAATTTGATATTTTCCAAAATCTCAGGATCCTTTTTATTTTATTTAAATTTTACAATACAGTATAGTAAATTTTTCTATATTTTTAGCAAATTTTTTTATAAAATATGTCAATCTTTTCGGTTTTTACAGTCTGTAGTGGCTTTATGAGACAGTATGGTAATTTTTACAAAACTATGAATAATTTTCACTAAACCTTTTTCTCAGTATACTTTTTGTTTTCTAGTATCATTATACTTTTCATAAAACCCGAAGAGCTAAAAAAAAACTATGTTAATAATTGCAAAAAATGCGTTCGCTTAAAAAAGATTATAAATATACTCAATATACAATCAATCAAGTGTCGACAAGCAAAGAATAGTTCGTTGACGATCTATATTGTGATATGCGTAAACAGAACTCACAAAGAAAGCCTTTGTTCTAGCCCACTAAAGGGAGCATATTGTTCAACAAACCGTCCAGGCGTCACCGCGAACATTCCACACCCCATACCGAATTTCGCCACGACACACCGCTCACCGCTAAAATTATAATCCACTTTACAGCTTCAAAGAACAAAAAAGAAAAGAAAAAGAAAAGGAGAGCGAGCGAGCGAGGAAGAAGAATTAATGCTTCTGCGCGCGGGTCGAGGCCCTCCATTAAACTCAGACTTTCCACTCTCGCCCCCTACCTCTGCCTCCCTCAGAACAATACCCACCTCCTCTCTCTCTACACCCTTTTCACCTTAAAACCCGCCGCGTCATCGTCGTCCGGCCGGACAATAAAACTCCTCTCTCTCACCCGCCGCGATAATCGCGGCCGGACAAATTATACCGCGCGTCTGCCTCCCTCTCTCTCTTCCTCTCTTTGTTGGAGGCGAATCCGCGCGTGTGCAGCACGCGCTATGATTAGTCCGGCGCATATTAAATTCCCGGCTGGCCCCGTATTCCTTATATATAACGGCGCTATATACGGCTTAATTAATCGCGATAATTAAAAGGAAGCTGCGACGCTCTGCTGCTGTGTGTACGTGGCTGTGCATGGGTATATCTCGGGAGATCGAGGGCGAGTTGAAGGAATTTTCACGAGAGAGACTCGTCGAGGGTGCGTGCGATTACGTTTCGGTGCTTAATTTTATTCGGGACCGAGCGCCGCGCTGATTAGCCCCGGGCTTTTTGAGGTTGCTTTAGGAGCTGTTGTCTTCTAAGTTGTAGTGGCGCGGTTTCTGTATGTAGGTGTGCGTGTGCTTCGAGCAAATTAGAAACATTTATTTTTATGGACACGCTACTTGCCCGTTGCGTTAATTAAATGTGGGATTGAGGAATGGGAAAGCGGAATATCTTAATTTAGTTGTAAAGTATAAATTTTGTCGTTTTGTTTATGGGGTGGAATTAGGAAGAAAGTATAAGAAAATGTTTTTTATGTTTTAAAATATGTATGTAACATCGAAGAAAGTTTTGATGAGATTTGCATGGAATTAAAAGAAATTTTAAATTTGGACGGTATCTCGGGTAGGTACACGTTCTAGACGTTGGCGAAAACTTTGGGGGTCTTGTGGGATTAATATTTGTGAAAAAAGTACAATGTGAGCTTTGCAAAGCAGGAAGGCGTACAAAAATTGCGAAAAGGAAGAAAAAGCATCTATGGAGAGAAGATATATAATGAAGTAATATCAAAAGACTGAAATTAATTTTAAACGATGAAATTGTTAGATAATGAATTATTTTAATTCGATTGATATCAATTTTTTCAATATAAATCATAAAATTTAATTAAATTTCACTTTAATATTGAATCTGTAATATAATTTAAATATTGTCGACTATTACATTATTAATTTGATACTTTGAATACTTCGTAAAGAATATTTAATCAACCAATTAATTATTGAAATAATTAAATATAGATTCAAAACTCGTAGCACAGTATTTTCGAAGTACTTTGAACTTCCATTAAAGTAATTTATCGTATTATTGATGAACAATTTCAAAAAGATTTCTTTTTAATTATCGAGAGTATGCTCATCAAACGTAACTTCAGTTCAATTCACCATAAATACGCGCAAAACAGACGGGATTTGCATTTGACCGTGACATTTAAAAAAGTTAAAGAGCAATCAAAAAGTAATTAAAATGCATTCTCAATTGAAACGTAAAACAGTTTAATTATAACAGCACACATTCGGCTTTAATTCGCTTCACGTCATTCGGAATACGTAAAAAGTCTAAAAAAAACATCAATCATTCGTTACATCCGCCAAGTTTGTTAAAAATTAATTCCCGTAACTACCCTCAAAACTCAGAAGTCTTACGTCCATGCGCATTATCAAATCCTAAAATTAAGCTTCATCGCGTACACACCGAGTAAATTTTTTTCTTAGAAAAGGAAAGAAAAATACCGATTGGAGTAACGCTTGCGATAGGATTACGACGTTAAAGCCCTCGCTTACGAGAACGAAAATGACGAGAAGAGAGAGAGAGAGAGAGAGAGAGAGAGAGAGAGAGAGAGAGAGAGAGAGAGAGAGAGAGAGAGAGAGAGAGAGAGAGAGAGAGAGAGTGGGAGAGAAAAAATAGTTGTAGTCAGCAATTGCAAGGCCAGCCGCCACCGTTGTCGTCTTGCTTTTTTTTTTTCCAGCGCGCCTCCTCGGCTTTGTTTTCCCGAAGGCGCGTGAGCGCTGCTGCTGCACCTTTGCATATTCAAACGGGCTACCGGTTGGTACTTGTCCCTCTCGAGCGTGCTTTTACGGGTTTCTCTCTTTTTTTGTGTTCATCCTCCCTGGACCCCGGGAGCTTTTGTTATTTTCTTAATCTTCTTATGGGGGCGGAGGGGTAAGAGGCAAATTGAATTTGTTTTGTTGCTATACTGGTAAACATTTTTTTTGCATTTCTCGTCTGTTGCTCAATTGGTCGGTCATCGGTATGGATCGTATAATTTAATAGAAATTCATAATTTTCTTTATAAATCAAGAAGAATGTCTGTACACTGAGAAAAAAGTTTGGTAAAAGTTATTAATCATTTCGTAAAGATTACTATAATTTCTGGGAAAGCCACCACAAACTGTAAAAACTCAAAAAATTACCATACTTTGTAAGAAATTTTGCTAGAAAGATAGAAAAATTTACTATAAGTATTGTAAAATTTACTGTAAAGCATGATAATTTTTTGGTTTTTTTTTTACAGTTTACAGTAGCTTTATCAGACAGAATAGTAATTTTTACAAAACTTTTTTCTCAGTGTAGTAAAGATTACAAACGGGTTCCAAAAGTCATTATATTTCATTGAGGTAAAAAGTTAAACTTCCGTAGAACATGGTATTTAGATTTGTAATACACTCAGCGATATCTTTGTAATGACATTTTTCAGCGACAGATCGTTTATCTATCCAACAACCCGACTTGAATCACTCTAATCTCCCCCTAAAAACAATCCGCTCAGTCGTACATACACCCCTCCTCCTGCTATACCAAATAGACTTCTCCGCGCCGATACTGCCACGCCGATATCACTTAATTACGTCACCTACTCATACCCAACTTCGCTCCCAACTTCCCCGTCGGGGCCAATTAACCGATCGGCACACACACACACACACACACACACACACCGAAAAATCATCGCACATTCCTATCCGCCGAAACTCTCTATCTCTCCATCTCCGAATCCAAGGGCAATCGCTGCACAGTGCACCCTATATACTCGCGATTTGCTATCGCCCCCACCGGCCGATAAAAGCGAGGGTGATGGCGCTGGCGCGCAGTCCGTGAAAATTGAATTCGCCTCGTGTACGGTCAGCTGGTGCCGTGCGACGTTTTGGAATTTTCGGTGTAGGGGTAGGTGTATGTATATGTGTGTGTGTGTGTGTGTGTGTGTGTGTGTGTGTGTGTGTGTGTGTGTGTGTGTGTGTGTGTGTGTGTGTGTATATATATATATATATGCGGGAACGCTATAGTGAGTGACTTGATTAACGGTTGAAGAATGCGGGGGTGCAGCTGCTGCTGCTGGTGCAGCAGTCGAGGCGGCGGTTTCGATTCGGTCGTGTTGCGGCGAAGGGGCGATCGAGAGGCGGAGAGGGAGATGGAAGTGTTCGCGCTTTGGTTTTGATTGGAATGCCGGGGTCGTGCGTTCTTAATTCATAGGAGGGTCGGTGCTCGCCAGCGGATGAATATATTGATCGGCTATGATTGATTTCGACGAGATGAACATATGCTGTTCTTGTTAATGGTTTTCATGTGTTTATTCGAGTGTCTAATATCACTGTAGATATTTATGGGTAAAGTATTATGAAGCCAAATTAGTCGAAGAATGCGTTACAAGTTTTAATGTCAACTTTTGTTTCACCATTGTAAGACTCACTCTTTAAGGGATAAAATTTACATCCATTATAAGAACTTATTACTCAATACACAATTCACGAAATGTTTCCATTAATAGTCACTTAAACGCCTCCCAACAGCACACAAAAATACCCCCAACGAAGGCATCGTGGGAAAATCCGCCTCCTTCTTCCTCTCTGGCTCCTCACTTACCACCACTACCTCGCCCATTCGCTTCCTCCTCGTAAACCCAAAAACATCACGAGCGGCAGCGAACGCCGCCACTCTCCTCCCCCGCAGCTTTTCACTTCCGCTGCGGAAGCCTCAGCCGCGATGCCGCCGCCCTCTCTCTCTCTCTCTCTCTCTCTCTCTCTCTTCCAAAACGGACAGCGACGCGAAACGCCTAATGGCTCGCGCAAATTGTTGCCAGTCGCTTCTTAATTACGCTCGCGTTCTCGCGACAAAGATCATTAACTATGTAGCAGAAGAGAGAGAGAGCGAGGATGGAGAAGCAGGAGCAGCGAGACGCAGGAGGACCCAATTACTTTCCCAATTACTGGCGCGCGAGTCTTACGTCGAAATACCGCGCGCGCGAAGGAGCCACTCGGGAGCGTCGGTATAGTCCAGGTGGGCGCGAGAGCGACGACGTTGTTGCCGCCCGTTGTTTACGGTGCACGAGGAGAGAGGCGGAGCAATTATCGCGCCTGATTATCGCGGAATTCTCGAGCACGAGGAGGAGGAATGCGGCATGAGAGAGGGAGAGGTGTGGACGAGAGGGAAGGTTTTTTGAGGGTGGAGTAGGGGGGTTGATTGAGAACTTAATTTGATGGAACGGTTGATGGCGCGACAGAGTAGGTGAAATTGGTGGGATTGAAGTGGCGTGCGACAGTGCGAGCGAAGTGAGGTTCAAGTTGCGAGTGGATTTTTAAATCGACCGAGTTAATTGTATAATTACTGGAATGTGTCGTTTTAACGTGAACTGTGACATTCATTCGTTGCCGTTTATCGTAAAATTGATGCATTTGATTGTTTACTTTGCATATATGTAATATAATGGGAGTAATATAGTAACGAAAATATATATATACTTTTCGAATAAGTATTTTAATTAACATTCTTTTCTGCGTTATTTCTGTACTTCAATAAACAACCATTTTCGCATTTTTTTTTTCTGTTTTTTCAGCCTTGTAAACCTTAACCACCTACTCTCCAGCGCAGACCCATCTCCGCGTCATAAATTTATTAAAAAGCTGAAAACCTAAATTACGGCCAATTGCCGGTGCCCATAACCAACGCAATTATCGGCAGATTCCCCCGTAAACCGTCGCCGCCGCCTCATTATCGAAATTAGCGCGTGCAACGCTCGCATTCTTTCTCTCTCCCTCGCGCGTTTTTCTCCCCACACCTCGCGCTGCCCGTAAAATCCACGAATTTATCGACGCCGAGCTCGCGCGACAAAAAAGCGCCGCCCGCTTATAAAATTCGATTTTACTTTATCGCATTACTCGATCGTATTTCACAACGATATCATATTTCGCAAAGGGCTTCTCCCCTCTCACAGGCGCACGTGTTTGTGTGTGTGTGTGTTTGTACAGAGAGAAATTATAATGCGCGAGTGGGAGGTTTACGGCGAGTGCGATCGTTTTTTTTTCATTCACCGGCTGTCGTACACACGCGAATCGTAAGAACGGCAAAATTGTCGGGTGTTTATATACGGGACTGGACCCCGAAGGGGTTGGTTATGTTACGGGCCGCGCGGGCCATAAGATACGTTGAATTTTCAATTAAATCGTTTTCGAAGAAAGGACCGCGTGTACATAAGTATTTATGGATCGCGCCGCGTGCGCCCGGCCGCGCCTCGTAAAGTTCTGTTTAACCGTAATTGTTCGTATATACGTGTATAGCCGTAAAAAGGTGCACGCAGCTCGCGAGTCGTAACGCTGTCGATAATTGTAGAATTGAAGTCTACGGTAATTCGAGCTCCGAGTGCGCACTTCGGACGTTAAATACTTAAATCCGCGGGCGTTTCGCGTTCGTCACTTTTGAGCTTCGGTTTTTCGCTGTGTGTAACGATATCATATACACACAGCTATATACAGATCTCGCGTATTGATGGCAAACTTCGCCCTTTAATTTACTCTCGCGATTTTCTGTATTGCCCAACCCGCGAAATTCAATCTGGAAACCATTAAGAAATTAATTAATTACCACGCGCGGCTCGTCCTTTCACTTTATGTATATTCACTCGTGTCTATAACGTGTGTATTCGCCCTGAAAGCTCGTATTTATTTTATCAAGTTTTTCGCTCGCGCGCTTGGCCGTATATAGATGAAAATTTCATCCGGGTCAAGTTCTCTGGGTAGTTAAAACTTTGCACGTGTGTATGTGTGTATGTACAAACGCGAACGTATGTGATATCTCTATTATAAATGTTTATCTTGTGTAATTTTGCAGCATATTTATCGAAATTCCACTTGACCGTCCTGTGCATATTTAATGTGCCAAGAGATATAACTTTCGCATTGGAAATACCGCGTGCTCGATAATTTATACAGTAACTGCCAATTTCTACTAATTGAAATATTCAGTTCGTGTGACTGATTTCGAAGTGTTGGGTGAATTTGCATTAAAAGCTAAAAATAATTCATCTTTGTAAATGTCTTCCTAGATAGATTTGCGTGATTATTTATGAGGATCTGAAGGGTGATGGTAACCCGATTTAGGTGAAGTTTTGCATTTATTAATCATTTTCTTTAAAATGACTTTTTAATAAATTATTACTGGTACCTTATTAAATTCATGGTACATTTTGATTACCTAAATTTAATAGCACTCCATAATTACTTGTTTGCTAATATGTAGGTATATATGTTGTTCTAAAACGCCAAAATGAGATCGCTACACTTTTAATTATCATCGGTCAACAAAATTGACTAAAATAATAACACCCTTTAATTCCTGCCAATTGCTCAAAACATTTTGAAATTCCATTCGCGTAACCTCGCTTCTATACGCACATCGACGAATCGCGCGCCTATTTACTAACATTAACCAAATTAAAAAGGCCAGATTAATCACTTATATGGCTGAGCTCCATCCCACACCGGCCTTACACACACGCGGCGCGGCGGCGCGTTCCACTCCAATTTTCATTTTCATTCTCGTTCTCCGCAATCTCGCCAACTTTTTCCTCCTCCTTCCACCGTCCACTCCTGCGAACGACCTCGGGTTAATTCCTCTCCCTCGTCGGGCAGCAACTCCCATCAATTCTCGGCTGCCTGCAGTCGCGCGCGCAAGGCATTTTTTATCCTTGACCGGCACGCCCGCGCGTCAGTTCCGCGCGTCGTCCATTAGTCAGCTCGCTAAGCCTTTTCACGTGTATACATAGATATATATCGACGTATATACGCGATTGAAGGAGGCGGGGCACATTTTCGCGCGTTATTCCGGCGAATTAGACAAGAATTTAATATACGCGGGATAAATTCAGCCAGGGTGGGGTGGTCTCTTTGTGGGCCTTGACCGGATAAAAAGAGCCCGCCGGTGCAGGTATGCAGCAGTCGGGGCGCGACGAATTCCTCTCCTCCGTCGCTATATAGCGGCGATTTATTCCCCGAGAGGAGGATGTATAGGAAAGAGAGAGAACACGCGCGCTTCCGATTTATTCGCGCGTGAGAGAGAGAGAGAGAGAACCTTTCGATCGTTTCTTCCGCCATCCGTCCAGCTCGTCCCCTATTTTGTTTGATTTCGAGAGGAATCACGGAAACGCTGGTAAAATATATATGTAACGTATATTTGCGCGCGAGCGGCTGATGTATTTGAAAAAAAAAAAAAGAAAAACGTCGAAGGAACGAGAGCGAGAGATCCGAGCCAATTTTTGCTCCGAAATTAAATTTTATCATCGGGATAGATAGCAGGAAGGCTGCCGCTGCGCGGAAAGATTGAAAATCCTTTTTATTGGACGACAAATTGGCTCTCGAGTCTCACCGAGCTACGTAAATGCACCGTCCGCGCGCGTATATATATAAGTCGGGTACATATTGCCATTTGTATGAAATTCGTTATTTCGCGCTCGTAAGCCTTTTTTCGCTGTTCAATTAACCTCGGCAGTCCGCATGTGTGTGTGTATAATATGTAACTGCAGCAGCAGCAGCTGAATCGGAACGTCGATTAAAAAATGTTTGATAATATAGTTGTGACCGGATTTGCGCCTGGTATATTCCGTTTACTACGCGCCCGCGTATGTGTGTGTGTGTATATATGCTTTAGTATCATCGAACTTTATCGAGTGGCGTATAGTTAAAAAAGAAAAAATCTCTGCTCGGCGTGTACATCTAGCAGTTGATTGGCTGTGAAATTTTTCAGCGTTTGTACTGACAGTATAATCCAATAATTCGAAAATTCGACGTAAGCTCGTTGGTATTGATTATTAAAAACACTTTATGCTGCGATAACGTAACCAAAAAAAAGGGGGTCAACGCATATTTAACGCGATTTTCATTTGATTTTCGAAATTTACTTAAGGTTTCACGATATTTAATCCAATTGCAGGGCTAAACGGCCCCACCCCTACACGATCTATCAAACAATACGCGACTACTCTCTACTGTTTGCAGCTTAAAACTCGGGTCGTTAGTTGAATTTATGGTAGTGTAGCAACTAATACAATACATTACCCCTTTTAACCCACATATATACATTCTTGCTAATATTAATTAACACGGTAATTCGCTTCGGAACTTAATCCATAAAATTTCCAACTAATGCTTACAAATCCCGCATTTAAAACAGCTTATATATACGTCCAATCTAATAAACCAAATACCCTTCTAAAAAAAAGACAATAATCCAGCTTCAGCACCTGCGCTACTATACGCGAGTCTCCATTTCCGCAGAACATAACGCAGCGCGCGGGCGCGTCCATATCCATTAAGACGCCCGCGCGCGGAAGGGCATGTCGCGAGAAGACGCGCGCGCGTGTAGTACGCGTACTATATACTACCTACACGCGCGCGCTCGGCAGACGCATCGAATTCGAATGCAAACTCGATCAGGCTCATCCGTCCCGGCGATGTCGTCGCGCGCGCACTGGCAAAGATACCTCGCTGAAAGAGAGAGATAGAGATGTTCGATTCTCGAGTCAGCGAGAGAGACAGAGAGTAGCGAACAGTGCGCGCGCGTAGCGGATATGTTGCTGCGTCGCTCCATTAAAGGACGCTGGCTTATATCCATGGCAACGAGTGTATATATAGGTACGGACGTACGTACGTACGTCGCGTCTCTATTGTGCTCTCGACTTCTATGCATGCAAACGTGCGTAAAATGGCCGGCGCGCCGCCGGAATCGCCTTTAATGGCCTGACGCATTTTCCGAAAATCCAGCCGGACGGATGTGTGTGTATGTGCGCGTGCGTTTGTGTATCAGGTAACTCTTCTCCCCTCCCCTCGTGAAAGGGGGAGAGCGAGAGAGAATCTAATCAACTTTTCCCATGCGGGGAGAAGCGTCTGGTATCTATCTATATCTCTCCCCCTCTCTTTTTCTCTCTCTCTTCTTTGAATTTCAGGGTTTATCTGTTTTCTTATTTCGGTATACGCGCGTGCGGGCTTTTCCTACCATTGGAAATATTGATGGCGGTAGTGTATCGGGTCGTCGGCATTGTGATATCCTCTCCGCACACCCAAGAGAGAGAGAGAGAGGATTTGCCTCGTTGCGCAAGCCGAACTCGCTCGTAATGACTTTCGTTCGGTATGAATGGAGCGCTCGAATCTGCCGTTACGCAATGCGAGAGGGGGTGAGGGGGAGGATTTTTTATGTGGGAATTTATTTTAAGGCAAGGTATAGAGACTTGCCATGCAGTTTTATCGGATGGTGTAGCAATATTTGAATATTTCAGTAAAACATTTGTTGAAAAATTTATAAAATGAGGATTTAGGTAGGGAGATCAGTTGCGTTTGTGGATTCAGTATAGGGTGATTTTTGGTATCGTTACTGTAAAGGGTTAAAATTATCGGACGGAAAATGTAATATATGAGAAATTCAAATATCGCATAGAAAAGTTTCGGTATCAAAATTAATTTTAACCTAAAATTTAATCCAAAACTTTTATCGTAATTTTGAAGAAAAGAATTAGAAATTTTGAAAAAATATCGAATATCAAAAGCGTAAAAATTATAAAAATTCAACGATAGCGAGGATATAAAAATTACTCGACGGGAAATGTAATATACGAGAAATTAAAAAATCGTATAGAAAAGTTTCGGAATCAAAATTAATTTTAACCTAAAATTTGATCCAAATTTTTTTTTTTTCTTCGTAACTTTAAAGAACACAATTATTGAAAATTTCGAAACAATATTTAACATCGTAGAGCGTAAAATTAAAAAAATTCTACGATAGCGAAAAATCGAAATAAAACTACCAAGTCAAAATTATACTCAGCCAAAAATGAAACGCTGGCCAATCAAACCCTGACAACAAAAAATTGCACGCACAATCCCCGGAAAACGCTCACTACATAACGACTCGCAATTCCGCCATGATGAACCAATTAAAAACTACGGCCGAAAACCCCCCTCTCCTCCAAAAAAGGAATCCTCTGATTCAACCGTCCGACTCCGCCGCAACGAAATCAATTTTCCCGCGACACGCGACGCCGGCGCTCACCCCCCTACCCCCGTAAAATCCCCGTGACTGGCTGTTCACCCCTGCACCCACCGCAGAACGGCGGTCCGTCCATTTACGACGCCGCGAACGAGCGTCGTCCAAACGCTTTAATTTCCGTCTGTCATTTCCGATATGTGTCAGAGGCTCACTCGCTCACTCTCTGCGCGTGCAGCAGCTCTCTCTCTCTCTCTCTCTCTCTCTCTCTCTCTCTCTCTCTCTCTCTCGTGTGTACACGTATACAGTTCATAATAATGGATTAAAACTGACTGCAGGGATGAGGTGGCGCGGTGATGGTGCACACGCGTGTGTGGTGCAAGGGGGAGAGAGAGAGTAATACTACTACTGCGATGACTAGCTTTCCGCACTTGGATGCTCCATTACGAGATTTCGCTTTCAGCGGGCAGGCGGGCGCGTGCGTTCTCTAAGCGAATTTGCTGCAGCGAGCGAGCGAGCGAGCGAGCCTCTCCTAATGTTTTATGCCGAATTGAATGGGATTGGATTGCAGGGTCTTTTCCCGCTTTTTTTAGGAGCTTTTTTTCGCAGGGAGTTTCGTGAATGGCGTGAAAGGTTTGGTCAATTTTCGGAAAGCGGTCTTTGGATGGATATTCGGTCGGAAAAAAAGCGCTTTTCACGTGGCGGCGGGGCATGATGAAAGAAATGTAATTATTGTTGAAGGGATCAGCAGGAATGATCAAAATGAAATCCCATTTACGTGTTGATTACCTGGATTAATATGATAACTTCGGGCATGCGGCTTTTGACGCATTCGTATTAATGAACGTTTGATGAAACAAGCATATTATTTATACGTACATAATATATTATAAATATATATTTGGCAATACATCTGATCAAAGTTATTTATTTAGATAATAGAAACTCTTAAATCTTTCCAAGGCACATCGATCTACCAGAGCTTACGTTAAAGCTTTTGATATAAAGAAAAAGCTCTAAAAATTTGGCAATGATAGTAAATGACTTTTTTCCTAGATCGATTGGAAAAACAAATAAAAATCACGAAAAATTACCGATGTTTTACTCTTTATGTAATTTTTCGTAAATTCGTAAAAGAGTTTTCCTCTACCATTAAGGATGTACTGGCTATAAATCAAATATCTGTGAATTCGATAAACTGCAATAATTAATTGTATGCGATGGTTGACCAAATTTAAGTTCTTATGGATGATTCAGAAGTATAATACGAATATATTAAGCTTTAAAAATTGCAAATCGAATAAAAATTAACAAAGTTCTGTTATTTTTTATAGTTACAAAAATCGAGTCATTGAGTAAATTTAGTAAGTAAAGTGCTAAACTTTTAATTTTGATTCGATTTTTAATTTCTAAAGCTTATAATATTCCTGTCATGATTTGTAATCGGTTAGGAGCATTGAAAATCGACTATTTATTCGGCATTATTTGTTATTGCAGTTATTTCCCGTACAGTCCCTGCCAAAGTTAAGTGACTAATATTAAAACAACAATAACAAAATAATGTAGGGTAAATAGATAATTTTCAATGCTCCTAACCGACTACAAATCATGACAGGAATATTATAAGCTTTAGAAATTAAAAATCGAATCAAAATTAAAAGTTTGGCACTTTGTCGATTTCAGTATTAAAAATTTACTTAATGACTCAATTTTTGTAACTATAAAAAATAGCAGAACTTTGTCAATTTTTATTCGATTTTCAATTTTCAATTTTCAAAGCTTATTATATCCGTATTATACTCCTGAATCACCCACAAAAATTTAAATTTGATCAATTATCGCATACAATTATTTATTGCAGTTTATCGAATTCACAAACTTTTGGCAGCGACCTTACGGCGAATACAACCTTAAGTTGATTTTGTTATTCCTCTATATTTGAAAAATGAACATTTTGAGTTTTGGTTCAGTCATGTGCTTTGTTAAGGACTTGAGTTAAGTATAGCCTTTTAAATCTAAAATGTTGTAGTTATCAAAAAGTTAAAAGTTTCTGGGATTTGTTCATATATTGCATATTAGAAAATTTTTCCCTTTTACACTGAGAAAAATATGCTTAGACGTTACTACTATATCGTTTAGTGGTCGAAATATTGTTACAGTTTCTATGTTTTTTAGTAAAATATACTATAATACAATAGTTTCGACCATAATTAACGTAAACGTAACTATAATATAGTAATTTTTTTACTATAAAATAAGGTAGTAATGATTTTGCACTATGTACATTATTATATTGTAACAGTATATACAATGTATGTATATATGTATCTAGTTATATTGTAACAGTAACTATATATTTTTACCTCAGTGTAACATTATTTCTCAAATAAAGAATTCTCCTATTCCTATAATCTTCTGTATTTACGAAATAGATACACATATGTTTACGATATCATATCTCCAACGTTTAAAACTTTCGCAATCCGACATTATAAAGATACCATATATCTGTATAGAACCAGAACCCCCTTTATCCCGTCAATTTCACCTCCAAAGAAACAACAACCCAAGCTGTGGCGCCCTATTCACCCACCTTTCACTTCCTTCTTTTATCACAATACTTTACCCCAAACAATGCCACTCTAAAGACGCACCTTATATCCCCCTCCCGTCCTCCCCTCACAATGATCATCGCTTTACCATCGGAAACGTAAGACCGCCCTAACCCGCCCTCCCTTTTCCTTTATCTCGTCGACTTACCACCCGGCAATCACCGCAGCGCACATCACGCAACCCTCGCGCGCGCTTCGTGCGCCGCAAAGACACAAAAACGCCCTAAAAATCACTGCGCTACCTCGTTCCCTCACACACATACACACACACAGAGTGCGCGTATTCCTAAAACAAAAGGGTTGAAGCGAGAGCGCCCCCCATAAAGAATTTACGAGGGCCGCGGCGGTAATTGGCGGATTGACGCGCGTCGTTAAAGCCCGCGTGCGCGACGACGACGACGACGACATTGTGCTGCGCGCTTCGTGAATGATTGAAGCGACCGCGCGCGTATAGTATACGCCCTCTTCCTCACCCCCACCTTCGCGGTAAATTTTGAAACATTCGCGGCGCGGAGAGAGAGAGACAACGCGGAAAACCTGTCACGCGACAGAGACGTCTTGAGAGGGAGAGTGGGAGAATCTTTCTTCTTGTTCGCGCGGGGGATGGATATCGGTGTGTACGCGGTAGTTGCAGGCAATCTCGAATTTCCGCGCGGGTTTTAAGTTTCATCGCGCGTGTAAGCGGCGGCCAGCACACACCGCCGCCCGGAGTTTTATTATGGAGCTAGGCCGTAAAAACTCGTCGTCGTCGTCCTCGTCTTCTTCTTCCCTTCCTCCTTCTTCTACTTCTTCTTCTTCTTCTTCTTCTGCTGCCCTTGCCTCTGCGCACTATGTGCGAGTGATAAGAAAGTTGGCGAGAGAGAGAGAGAGAGTGAAATTCAAGCCGCGCACGACGTTAGTTGCGTTTAATGACGTACGATAAAATCATCGTCGCGCGCATGTGCAGCGTCTTCTTTATGCACACGCTGAGCTCGGGACTTTTATATACGCGCGTACACTTACAGGGGAGAGAGGGTTAGCTCTGGGACAGTTATTGGCTGCAAGTGCAGCGAGAGTTGATATATTTTGATCGAGAAAAGCTTGTGGCGCAAGTTGCTTATATACGCAGGATAAAGACTTGATATCCGGCGCGGGTGTTTGACTCCCGCCGGCTAAGAAGTTCCTGGAAGTGGATTTGAGGGGAGTGAGTTAGCGTTAATAAAAAATCTTATTACGTATGTATATTTCAAGTTTGCCCGTAAAATGTTACCTTTACGATCGCGAGATGCCTCTTTCTCTCTATCTGCTTTGCGATGTTTTAAACGATGTATATACATTTTTATAGGGACGGATATGCGCCCGCGTTTCATTTCGACTATTAAGAAAATCTTGAAATAACTTTGTTGATGGACACTTATTAAAAATTATATTAGCGCGTCGAGTATTTTTTTATCTGTTTAATTGTCGAGGTAAATTATACATTCGGTGAATCCTTAATTTTATGGACAAATCTAATATTATACCTACTGCAGGTTATGTGTGTAAATTTAAAATAAAATAAACATTTTATTTAGTAACGAAAAATAAAATTTATCTCTCTTTCAAAACGATAAAATATTCAGTTTTCGAAATGTCGATTTATTCATTTATCTTGATCTCCAATCAATTATAATGCAATCTTTCTATTTATATTGTTATCAATCGCTATAAACTCTGATCGAATCATTGAAACTAACGAAGAACCATGAAAATAAATCCAACACGTACCCAATATTCAACCATCATCCCTTGATACGCATTGTCAGTCGCAAAACAGTCACAAACCACTAAACGCTTTTTAAAAGCTCGCATCCATTATCCAGCAAACCAATCAACGACCCAATAAACAGAGAGTATCATAGTATTCGCATACGCGCGCCCTTCCAGCGTCGACTCCTAATCGCGGAAAAACTCGCCTCTCGAGTCCGCTCGACCTATCGCTCGGAGTCAGGCCCGGAATCGAGGCAAAGTTTAATTGAAAAGTTTCGCGCTCGACTTCTCCTCCCCGCACCGAAACACATACACACGCGCGCGCGTACCAACACATCTTCTCGTCCGCGCGAACTTTAATAATTCACGCGTGCGCCACGTGACGGCCTAACGATTGATCATTGCACATCACGCTCCAGTTGCAATTTAGCGCGTACGGCCGAGCGCTGCAATTACGATGTACAGAGAGATGAGCTCGAAATGGTATACACGTGTTATGTGTGTGTGTGTGTGTGTAGAGAATGGTTGACGCAGCTGTTGAAAAATCGCTGCGACACTGACGGCCTTTTTCCTGCAGTAATAATGTGTATGTGTGTGTGTTTGTGTATAGGATATGGCTATATGTAGCTTTGATATCGGCTACAAGTTTTCGAAGGTGCAACGCTTGAATGGGTCACGAGGAGACAGTATTCGCCAGGGAGCGGATGTATCGATCGGGCCTGCATATTACGCTAATGATTGTTTATAGCTATATATACATATATATAGTGACGTCAAAACCGGGGCGCGCATGGGTGATCTATTGACCTGTATAATTTGGGCCCCCGCATTATATTATATATGATCAATAGTTCGTAACTGTATCGAGCGGTCGCATCGAGGGAGACCGAGAGAGAGAGGCGGAGGCCACCTATCTGGGTTTGTCAGTTGCCGGTTCGTTAGTGTCTAAGACGTTGATTAGTTTGCAGGCGTCTATTGATCGAGTAGCGCGCGGGAGCTTCGGAAAAACCGAACTGCCTGTTAATTATCGGCTGAGAGTGGAGAGATGGCCTCTTGGATCGAATTATCGAATGATTAGATTGGGCTGGATTAATTTGTTTCTGGGATTATATTTGGCGAGAGAGCAGCCCGTTGAGCTAGATTGTTGCAGTTAAATTGATATTCTGACGACTATTTTAAAACTGTAATTGAATTGGATCTAGATTACTTTGGGATTTTGTTTTGTATGCAAATAACCGATATCCCGATTCACTCGAGAATAGTGAAACATGTGCATTAATGCCGCAGTGTAAATTTAACTGCAGAAAATTAATAATTTTAATAATGGATCTATTTACATCCTTACCGGGTTTAGCACCAACATTTATAAATCAATATACTACATTGGATGATTTATACTTAGAAGAATGCATCCCTGCTAGGTGATGGATTTCAAGAAGCTCTGAGCGTCGATTGTCGGTATATCTGAAAATGAAACCCAGTACTCACAATTCTGTCAAATAGGCCCTTTTTCATGAGATATGGGCAATCTAATCTCAAATATGCTCTATTTCGTTAAAAAATTATATCTCTTACATTGAGAGAAGGATTTAATTACAGTTAATATACTATAGCTTATTTGAAACGTAAAATTTAAGTATACTAACTGTTAATATGTAGAGTTTAAAATCTTATCAGTCATACCAATATACCACTCTAACTTCAAAATCATAACTTAAATTGATTAAGATTTTTACTGTGTGATTTTTCTCACACGAAAAACGTTATATAAGATAAATAATCACCTTCCGCACTCGTGTCGAAATGTACTATTAATTATTTGAAAATTTATATTCTTCGAAACTTCAATATGCACTTGAATTTTCGTGTTTACTGTAAACAGTGGGTATTCTAACTATTAATATGCGCTTATTTCGCCCAAAATCAAGAATCCCATTCTAACTGTTAATAAATATACTAACTATGAATCCTTTACTAATTATGAAATCCTTCTCTCAGTGTATATTGACTGTCGCTTTGTAAAGTATAATTTATGATACGAAAATGAGCAAAGAAGATTATAGAAGTAGACAGAAAAGGCTAAAATTTAAGTCTTGATATGGTCATTTAAATCGTATAAAACGAAGGAAAATTTTTAGCGCATTTTCTTACTCTATCTTTGATTACTTTTAATTTTCTGAAGAATTAATATTTTTTAACAAAACAAGGCTTAAATTTTAGCTTCTCCTGTCTACTTTTATAATCTTCTTTGCTCATTTTCGTATCATAAATACTTTGCAAAATGACAGTGAATAGAAGAGACATCATTTTTAAACGAAATAGAGCATATTTGATATTAGATTACCCATATCCCAAGAAAAAGGATCTATTTGATGGAATCAAATGGATGTAAGCAATGGACCTCCTTTTTACATACCAGAAGTCAACTCTCAAAGCCTCGTTAAAATCCTTTTCCCAAAGGACGTACACTCTCCTTATTAAGTAACTTAAATATTTATCGACTACATTTCAATATCTAATATATACCAAAAGTGCAACTCCCAAAAACACTAATAAACTAAAATTCCCATATACCCATTAAAACAAATCTCAAACGTATTCCTCTTCATGTCACCCCAACACCTCTCAAAACTGCAATGCGCACTGTACCCCCCAAGCACATCTAATCAACGCCGCCGCAGCATCACCACCCCCGTGTTCCCCAATTCAGCAGGCCACACACCTACCTCTCAACCCTGTACCGCTAATTTTTCCCTTCCACCCTCTCCCTCTCTAACTACGCCTCACCGCTGCAGCCGTAATCGTTTGACGCCCAACCAACGGAACCTTTCGCCCGCTACACATACACACATACACACCACCCTCCGTCTCTCTCTCTCTCTCTCTCTCTCTCTCTCTCTCTCTCTCTCTCTCTCTCTCTCTCTCTCTCTCTCTCTCTCTCTCTCTCTCGAGACGGCGGCGGTGCCTTTGCGTCGGGCGCTCTCGACGTTCAATGCTCGAATCAGCCACGCTCAGCGATTCGACCGCAGACATGCCGCGTCGCGTTTCTCTTTCTCGCTTTTCGCACTTTCGCGCAAAGGTATATAAGGGGTTGGATTGGATCGAAAAAGCGAAGGGCGATATTGACTCTCGATTAGCACGCGGGTGCAAGAGAGAGGGATCGCGGATGAATGCGGAGTAGGTTCGAGAGCTCGGACACGGTGATTATGAGTGTTGGCGCTTTTTCGGTCGGTTAATTGGGGGGAAAAGAGTGGTATCGATTGGATCGGATTGGTATGATGTTGCGAGACATCAAGAGGAGAGAGAGAGAAAAAGAGGGACCGACAACAGTGTAACAACGAGAACTATAGCGCGTGGGTGGGCGCGCGCGGTCTGCTTATTATCTCATATTACGCGCCGCGGCGTGGCCTTTGTCTCCAATTAATTTTCGACAAGTAATATGATATATATTTGCATTCGCCGCAGAAGTTACGAAAATTCATAGGGCAGTAGATACATTGTGCCGTGTCATATTTCGCCTTGTGTATACTCTGTATAGACAAATAATTTTCGCTGAAATGAGAGAGGAGTATAGCTTCGCCGTGGTATATTATACGAGATTTATAGCTGCGATTGTTGCTCTTGCTATTGTACATATATCAGTACTAAATGAATTTCTATACGTATAATGTCATAATAGATTTTAGTGATAATTTTAAGAACTTCCATATGGAACACAAAAGCTTTTCGGTTATCCAACATACGTACGCAATCGCTGCATGATTTAATTTTCAACTCGACCTGACATCGGTTAGACTAATGGACCGGACAGACGTCGAGAACTAACCAGACAGCAATAAAAAAAAATGGAAATCAACGAGCGCTTTAACATACGCCACCTAGCGGAACGTCGACGCCGGCAATCTCTGAAAAAGCAATCTGTAATCGAGCCCCGAACCACAACTCACCTCCACCCCGCTAGTCCATTTCTCACCCCACCGTCGTCGGCCATCGCGCCGTCTCCGCCCCCGTTTTAATTCACTTTCGCGTCCTCCTGCACCACCACCACTGCCGTTGTCGTTCTGCACCTCCTCGAGGAGAGAGATCCTGGGCTATTAACACCGGCGGCTCATTACCGGAGAGCGACCCCCGCGCACTGAAACACGACCATCGATTCTCTCTCTCTCTCTCTCTCTCTCTCTCTCTCTCTCTCTCTCTCTCTCTCTCTCTCTCTCTCTCTCTCTCTCTCTCTCTCTCTCTCTCTCTCTCTCTCTCTCTCTCTCTCTCTCTCTCTCTCTCTCTGTACGCCACTGCCTCCGGTCTAATAGACACGAAGTGCTAATTCCCCAGCTCTCTCTCTCTCCGGATGCCCCGAATTAAATCGGCGATCGGGTCTAATGCTCGGCGCAGCCGATCGTTCACCTGTTGTCGTCAGCGGTCGTCAGCGTGCGCTGCGCGTCTTTGTAATTGGGTTGCGCGCGGAGCGAGCTACTGCAGTGCGAGCACGTCGTCGTCGGCGCATGCGAATGTCCGAGAGAATAGCGTATGTTCGTTAAGGAGTTTGCGTCCTGATTAGCCTCGTAGCGGGTTGCACTGTGCTTTACACATCTCGCTGCCCCGATGACGAACGGCTGCGGAGCGGCTATTGCGATGCGGCCGCGTGACTAGACGATACATGGCTGCGCGTGTGTGTGAGAGAAGAGGACAGAGATTAGATTGATGAGAAACGCTGGTGGTAGGTGGGTTTGCATTGTTTTTGGGAGATTTTGGTTCGGGGTAATGAGGTTTTGCGGCAGTCAGAGTTTTGTGTTGATCAATATACAATGTTGGAAAATCTGTTGTGAAAACTGTATGTTAAAGTTCAAAATACTTTGGGACTTGAAATAATGTTGGTAAAGTGTATAATTAAATTTAATGATTGTAATTTTATGCTGCTAGTAGCAGCACTTCGCCTACAGGTTTGAAAATTTTGAAGTTTCGCTTACAAACTGTACCTATTGTTTAGATATGAAGTAATGCATTAAACTGACGTAGTAAGTTTGTTGTACTTAGACTTAGACTGCATAATCATTATATTCCAGAGCGCAAAATCTGTTATTATTACACGCCAGACATCACGCCATGATAACATTACGACGAGAATCATTCGCCGGCCGAATATCCCAAACACTCTCAAACCACGTAACGCTGAACGATATTTTTATCGAGCCGAGTACATTGCGACCATTTTTCACGAGCCGCTTAAACGAGATTTACGCATAATTTACAATCCTTGAAATATACCGCGCGTAATATACATGTTTCGGAGGTTAAGTGCGCTCGCGCGCGCGTGGGCCGCGTTTTACGCTGATTTAATTAATATTTAAACTGGACCGCGGCGCACACGACACGCGCACGCATACGTACACCGCGAGTCACATATGTCTTAATTATGACGAAATTTATAGTCCGCGTAACGGAGAGCGATGATTATGGTAATGCGCAAATTTCGTTCTAC
The DNA here is from genome assembly GCA_036365515.1 of Torymus aiolomorphi. NCBI lineage: Eukaryota > Metazoa > Arthropoda > Insecta > Hymenoptera > Torymidae > Torymus > Torymus aiolomorphi. The sequence continues at coordinate 8,837,002 of CM070875.1, read as the reverse complement.
ATATATATATCAGTGACGCCCCCGCGCGCTCGCGCGTGTTATTTTTCTCGATGCATTAATTACAACTCGTTTCGCTAAAATTATAGCCGTGGTGTATAATTGTATTAAAGCGCGATTAAGTGCGCTAATGAATTGCGCCAGTATCTCGGTAAAATACTGCGGGTTATTGGCGCGCGAATGTAAATGTAGCAGCTAATAAAATGATTTTAATGTTTGAGCTAATGATCTAACACGAAGAAAAAACCGCTGCCAATTCATTGGCACTTAGCTTCCTCAAACTTAATTTGTTGTGCTATTATATAAATTATTTGCTTTAAAAAGTGCATTTAATTATAAACAATTATGTATTAAAAAAAATAACAATATTATCTAATACTTATTTACACACATAACAGTACGTCTGATTCTTTTTCTTATATTATATAACTTTAGGCTTTTAAGATGGCCAATAATTGGTATATTTACCTTATTCATTACTTTTTGCGTAAACTTTTAACAAATCCTATAATACCAAAAAAATTCAAAAATTCTAAAAACGAATATCTTCAAAAATAATTGTGCAATCTTAATGAAATGATGTACATATATTCTTCACAGTGTGAGCTCGACAGCCTATAAATTTCAATTTGATTTGTCAAATCGTTTTCAAGAAAATGCTATTTGAAAAATTAAAAAAAAAAAATTTAACCTCTAATATCTCCGAATTTTATGAACATTTTTACTTGGCTAACAAAAGGGCTTCAGAAGTATGAAAGAGCTACCCTTCTGCAAAATTTCATAAAGATTTATTGATTTTTACTTCAGTTATCGTGTGACAACGAAAATGCAATTTTTTTCTTGAATAATTTTTTATAGATAAAACCTCTTGAAATTTTTAGAGGTAGAAGTACTTTTATACTTAATAACTGGTAAAAATTTCGTGTAAAAATATGGAATAGTTTCCGAGATAAAAATTAGAGAAGAAAATTAGACATTTACGTTAATAACAAATGAAGGACGATAGATATTCAAATGTTTAAAAAAAGAAAATGTAGGTAATTTAATGCGCTTTCCAGTACATTTAAAAAAATAAAAAAAAATTTACCCTATCATATAAAAAAAAATTCAAATTTCAAAATGGTTTTTTGATCATAAAACAAAAGAAAATCGATAAATTTTTAAAATCGTTTGTGGATTTGAAAGCGGCATCAAAATCGAAGAGAATAAGCTTTGTCCCGTCAAAATCGACCGATGCATTCTCGAGATTAGTAGTGGGTTTGTGACGTGACGTTGAATTTTCTACGTGACGTACGTAAATAATGTAATTTATGTAGAAAAACGTAAATAACGTAATTTATGTAATTTGCGTTAAGTAATGTGATTGGCGTCGCGCACGCGATACTGTGTAGAGATTCTAATCTTTTCTCACTTTTATTTCTGATTGCGTTATTACAAATAGGCACCGTACCACATGTTTCTCCTTTCAAAATTTAATTTTTCGGGATACCGACCTCTATTATGCGACCTACCGTACCGGCCGGACAGCAGTTATTCGTTATAATTCGATTATTTCTACGATATTCTTAGAACGAAATTTTGTCATTTTTCGTTCTAATCCATCATTTAAATTATTTTTTGATTGAATTGATTTATATTTCTCATAGAAAAACATAAACACAAGTTTAATCAAATTAACCTGTTTGAAAACTAACTAGGAGAGGCTCAGAGTTCCAGAACTCCAATTTTCTTCAAACTCGCAGAAGTTGGTGGTAATACCTCAAAATGGAACTATGTACAGTTATAAATCCTAACGCCTTCTCTGAAAAAAGTTAGAACCATTCTGATTTCCAAAAAAGGGAAAATTTAAGCATTATTTAATGTATTTTGCCTCTGTCCATTGTTTGCGCTACAACAAAAATATGTCCAATGAAATATATCCAAATTATTCATTTAAAAAAATGTTATCGCTTGAATGCATTCAATTTCTGGCGATATTTGTATTATTTCTGTTTTGTGCGCTTCTAATGTTAAGTCCGTTGTCTGTGCTACAACAAAAAAACCGCTGCCAATTCATTGGCACGTAGCTTCCTCCAAATTAATGTATCGGTCCTATATAGGTATAGTATATATTTTAAATATAATAGTACATTGTGTATTAGTCGCTTCGCTACGCTCGCTCGAGCAGTGAACTCACAAGCAGGAATAATCTGCGACTTTAGTCCCGTGTTACATATAGTACTCTATTCCCATTGCCACTGTGGCCACTTCATAGATTTGAAAAGTTATTTTGTATTTATGTGTTATAATTTTGTTAGTTTTAACCCAATCCACCATAAAAGTAAAAAAATTTAATTAGACTATGTTACTTTATTCCCGCATTATACGAGAATACTTATTCTCTATTCACGAACATTTTAGTACAGTCTATGTATTGTTGTTAAAAATTTGTACCATTTTTTGTGATCGTGTCGTGCGCACATCGTAACACGTGTATCGTGACACGCACAGCCTTCAACAGCATTTATCGTAACAATCACGACAAAGTATTTAGCAACAATGCATAGAGTAGTGGAATCTTCCAAAAAACTTCCTTAGTCGTTTAAGAATGTAGTAGTTCGAATCAAATCGAAAAATTCGAAAATTCGTTACACAACTTTTGCATTTGAAAATACAGGTTTAAAATAGCGAAAAAAATTGTTTTACAATTCGCTATTTGGTTCGATAACAATCTGTAATATTCCGCTATGGTTTCTAATATTCCTAATACTCCAAAATTTATTGTATAAAGATTTCTGAAAGAAATAGTTGATTTGAACGAAGTTCTGGCGAGTTGAACAGAAAATTACATTAAACTTTTTTTTTCGCAAAAAAAAAAAAAGTTTATTGGAATTTTTAATAAAACAAATGAAAATGAAAATTTGATTTCTTCACGGAAAAATGGGCACTTCAATTATTTACATGCCTGTACTTTAAAAAACGAGATTTGTTCAATTTTCAAATTCGGATCGTTGGAGAATACTTTTTCTGCAAAATCGCGGTATGTCGCTTTTCATTTTCAGGTGCTCAATTGAGATTAAATTTTATGTAATTGATTAAAAACTATCTATAATTAAGTATTTGAATTTAATCGACGACTTTCGGCCATATCGTACACAAGTATTTTGTACACGTATCTGTACACCGTACACCGATACTAGTGATATTCAGCACATTTAGTGCCTACACAAAGCCCCTACACTAACAGGATTTTTAGGCTTTTACGCCGTGCGCAGTCAAATTACGCGCCACGGTACACGTGTTACGACGTACGCAGTCGATTAAAGTCAAATAATATTAGGTGAATACAAGTGTTACTAAGAGTTATTGAAATCGGTTTATATCAAGCCAGAACTAGTATAAGGAAAAAATTACGATAAGCTAAATAGTATAGCTTTCTATTTCAGTATTTACAAAACTATTACAATCATGGTAATATGCATTGTCGATACGCGTACATGTGTATCGCTGTCGAAATCGCACATACAATATTACGAAAAATAAGTTGATTAAATGATAAATGATAAAGAATAGTATATTATGCAACAAGGGAATAAAGTGGGCTGTGTGCTCCCTGCGCGAGAGTTGTCGCCTGAGCGAAGCGAGGGCGACAAACGCGCAGGGTCGCACAACCCACTATATTCACGAGTGCAATATACGATTTTTTAACACAACTATCATAAAGTTCGTACTTGTTTCCCGCCGAAAAGGGAAAAAAGGCTGCATATTGATTCCCTAACCTCACTCTCGTTTCCAGCGCAATGCACTGTTTGTGCGTGGCGCTGGGGACTAGAGTGGGGGTAGGGAATGAACGTAGCACTTTTTTCCCACTTTGGCGGGAATAAAGTACGAACTTTATGATGGGGTGTGTTAAAAATACTTATTTAGTCAATCAGTACGATGCAGATTAATACGTAAAAGAAAATATCCAGACTTAATCATATATCCATGCATTCATTGATATAATAAATTAGAATCCTTCTATTACAATCCGGTAGATAAGACCAAATAAAGTAAATAAATAAACAATAATGCTAGAATACAATAACTGACCGATTAAAGTGATTACTTGATAAAGTAGTGTGGACAAGTCCATGTTATATACTCATTTATTTTCTCGCACTACGGATCTAAATCTATTGTTGCTTGATAAGTCACATATAAACGAGAGAAACGAGTTCCACAGGCCCTCACTATATGAGTAAAAATATGGACGGCACATTTCAGTACGTACATAAGAAACGGTTTGTTCCTTCGGCCCTCTCCTCCGCGGATTTTTGATTTTATGTTCATTAAAGCAATCGAACAAGTAAATAGATGTGCAAATTTTAAGATTATATATAATATTGAACATACAAAATAATGGTAAAGCGTATCTATTTTAAAATAGTCAAGACTTTTCTGTGGGAAAGTTACAATCATTCCCCTTGGTAGTAAATAGTATTCTAAATGAGAAATTTAAATATCATTCATAATTTGTTCAGTTTGAGTTAATTTTTTTTATGGTTGAAGATTGTTCTAAGATGTACGAAACCAATACCTAACACAGTTTTTTTTTGGTAGAAAAATGATTATTAAATAGTAGTTTTCGCATCAAGGGCATAAAGTATAACTTTACGCCCTAAGTGGGAATTTTTGGATATGATATCGACGGCTGAGCGGAACAAGAACGTCGTATCTCACCGCGCGGACGAACAACGTCGTATCTCACCGCGCGGACAAAGAACGTCGTAACTCACCGCGCGGATGAAGAACATCGTATCTCACCGCGCCGATGAAGAACATCGTATCTCACCGCGCGGACGAAGAACGTCGTGTCTCGCCGTATACTGTCCGTGTACTGGCCGCAAGAGCGCCGAGAAACGACGTTCTTCGTCCGCGCGGTGAGATACGATGTTCTTCATCCGCGTAGTGAGATACGAGGTTCTTCATCCGCGCGGTGAAATGCGACGTTCTTCATCCGCGCGGTGAGATACGATGTTCTTCATCCGCGCGGTGAGATACGACCTTTTTCCGCTCAGCCGTCGATATATAGTAGTAGAAAAATCAAATACAGAAGGTAGATTTTGTGTCTCGAAAAAAAAATTTTTTTTTACTAATTGAACTTACCGTAAGCCGTAAAATTTTGGTGTATTTTCCACATACTTATTTTGGGAGTATTCGTTCGGTATCTAATCGTGTGATGTTATTAGCAGGAAGAATCAAGCTTAATTTTGCTTCCTCAAAGAGGAAGCTTTGTAACGGTGAAAAAAATTTTTGAAACAAAAAATGTTCAAAAACATGTTTCAAGACTTTTGGCGCTAAAATCCGTTGTTTTTGATAAAAAAATTTTCGTGTGTGTGTGTGTGTGCGTGCGTGCGTGCGTGTGTGTGTGTGTGTGTGTGTGTACAGGCGATAACTTTTGAACCGATCGACCGATTTATATCGGAAAAGGCTTATTCTCTTCGTTTCGGAGGAGAATAGAGAGAGCATAACCTACTTTTTGATTTTACCGATTTTTTTTTTTTTTATAACCAAAAAACGATTTTGAATTTTTCGTTTTTTTGATTTTTTAATTGGTTTCAGCCAGTATTACTTAATAAACTAAATTTTTATTAAAAGGTCTTTAAATTACCTACAATTAATTTTTTTTAAATTTAAATTATCTCTAGCCTGTCATTTGTTATTCATGAAAATATGATTTATATTTCTTTAATTAATATCTCAAAAACTTTTTCATTTTTCCACTCAAAATTTTTACCACTTATTACACTTATCGAGTACAACATTGTGTTAAAATTTGAAGAGGTTATGTTGATTTGTTTCCGAGAAAAAATTATTTTTGAAAAAATGTGCGTTTTCTTTCCTTTACGATAACAGGAGTAACAGTCAATGAATCATTTTGAAATTTGGCAGAGAGTTAGCTTTTTTATGTCTAAGGAGTCAGTTCTTTGCCCAAAAAGATCTGACCGTTGTGATCAAAGATATTTGAGATTAACATCTTTTTATAAATTTCTTATATTGGCATTTTTAAAAAGAATATTCGATTGATTGACTCAAAATTTTTACCACTTATTACACTTATCGAGTACAACATTGTGTTAAAATTTGAAAAGGTTATGTTGGTCAAAATTTTTTTACTCATTCCAAATTAGCCCCAAAACACAAATATAAAGTTTTAGAGCAAAATATGCAATAGTTCTATTTAATTTGTATATCATATATAAATAAAATAATTATTGTGTACTAGGGCATATCCCCGAGAAAGTAATTTCAGATTGAGTCCCGCGGCAACGTGTACTAGGGCAACGGTAATAATTGACTTTCAAAATATGAATTTCGTAAAAATTTCATAAAAATATTTCATAAAAATATCGATTCTTAAATATGAAAGAAACTGCCTCTCTGTTAAATTTCAAAACGATTCATTATCTTTTGTTAAGAAGTATAACTAAGTTATTATATTTGTATAATTGTTACAATGATGGATTAACTTTAAACCACTACGTGGAGCAGGATAGTAGTTAAATACCTGTTTCAAAAAAAATATTTATTAGATTATTGCCATTACATACTTTTCTTTCTCAAACTAATGTATTTCTTTAAAAATTTTTATAACAGTAATTAATTGTTTGTATAGGATACATAAATGAGAAAACAAAAAAGATATTTTTTATATTCAGTCAAATTGTTTAACAAACAACAAAGAACCACAAAGAAAACAGTTTTATTTATGAATAAAGTTTTGTTGTGAAAAATTTACTTTTGTTTTTTAAATTTAAAAAATGGAATCGATCAATTAGTTTGAGGAAGCATCTTGCCAATGAATTGGCAGCGGTTTTTCTTTATGTTCAAAATTTTATTTTTATCAAGTAAAACAATTTTTTATACTAAATTAGGTTTATAAATATTAGAGTCTGAGTCCAGTTTTTTCTACAATCCATTCATAGTATTTATGCACCCTAGTGTACACTCCAGGAAATATTTTCGATGCACAATGTGTAGAAGTGGAAATGATTCCATACAGTTTATCATGAATAACACCAGGTCCACCAGAATCACCTTCGCACGTATCAGCGTCTCCATTGCCTGCACAAAACATATTATCGGTTATGGGATCTGACCTGTAAACTCTTTCACAATGTTGCTGATTCACTACAGGTACGTATGCAGCCTTCAAATGATTAGAATAGCTCATATTTTCCTAAAAATAGTTAATTAAATTAACTAAAGAAATTCTAGAAAAAAAGAAAACCTTTCTCTGTGAGGGATAAGAACTTACCCCTACCCTTCCAAAACCAGAAATCCGCATCAATTCACCTTCTCTGGGAATATCGTGTGGCTTTGCAAGTTTTATAGGTTGTTGTACATTATTAAAATGAATAGGCTCTGCAAGCTGGATGAAAAATATAATGAAAATATTCGTATTAGTCACAAGTTCTTAGTTCTTAATCAAAAATTAAAATTTGTACTGAAATTTATTTAACAAGTTTCGAAGTTGTATAAAACTATCATATTGCTTACATTGAAATACTAACATTGTCATGAATAGTGATATTATATCTGTACTAAATCCTTTCTAAGTAATTCACAGGTAAAATAAACATATTTAATTACCTTGATTAAAGCAATGTCGTTATTTTTGCTGTTGGTATCAAAATCCTTATGCCTTATAATTTCCACAATTTCGTGTTCTTTACCTAAAGCTGTTCTGTATCTACTGCCAGTTCCTACTGATACATGCGATGTATTTCTATTTCGCAATGAAGAGATTAATTTAATTTTTTGTAAGTTCTATTATATAGAAATACTTAATGTAATTATAACTAGGGGGGCTGCGCCCCCCAGCGTGCCTTCGGCACGCCATCCCCCCCGCCCCCACACACACCTGCTCCTCGCTTCGCTCGTCGCCCGCCCCCTCCCTATGTAAAAACTTCGTTTTTACATAATAGGCACGACCGCAATACTCAGGAGAACCTTGTATTTTTATAAAAGCGAAAATTAACGGTCTCTGTCAGTACTTTCCTCCTAGGTGGTGTGGTTACTGACACAGTGGATCGCTGTTAGATGATTCTCAGCAGACTGGCATCCATGGAGTAGTGCCAGCCTAGACCGTCCAGCCCTATTTTGCAACTTCTGCAGCTCTAAGTGATCTTCGAGTGTTAGTGCTTTAAAGTGTGAGGAGATAGGTAATAGGAACTGGGAAATATTATATAAGTGCTGTGTGTGTTGTTAAATGCGATAAGGGTAGGTAGTTGTCCCTGGTAATATTAGCTCGTCTATTTAATTTCTAAGTTTAGTCAGGGTGTAAGAACTCGCTTCAGGATATCTGTTGTATTAAAATACATCATTATACATTTCGCAGACTTCTACCCAGTGAGACTTGCCTATTTAATAGTTTTCTACATGCTGTAAGACTGAGTCAGCTAGAACATTGTATTCTTTATGCATTGAAATTTACCATATTACAACATTTATAGCTCATACATTACACAAAAGTTTTTTTTGTATATATGATATTCCTTTAACATGTACTTATATAATATTACACAATTTTGATTCTTTTAGTTCAATCGCTTAGGTCCTGGGAACATAGTAGGTTAAGCTGGGTAATCTTATATCAAATTTTTTAAATTTGTTATTAAAAATCTTTTTGTAGAAAACAGGGAAATAGATATTTTGTTTCTTTAATTATTCTTCCAATGTGTTTATCCCATTGAATATTGTAATCAAATGTAATTTTGTATCTTATTATAATGTTTTTGTAATTATATTATCTTTGGAATGTTATTTTGATTTTTTCCATCTTATTTAGAGCTATTGTATCGAATACTTCTGTGTAAATCTAATTCTGTGAAATAATAAGCGAAAATTCACTATACGTGTATTGGGGTATTAAAAATCATGTTTATACGTTTAGATGATCCAGTAATTATTGTACATAAAAATGTTAATTGGGAATAAGTTTTGTTTAAACTATATCTACATGCTTTGTATTTAACAGTTTTATTGAAAGTCAAATTCTTGTATGATAAGCGAAAATCGACTATTTCAGGTGTATTTAGGCATTAAAAATCGTTTTTATAGGTCTAAGCGGTCAGGAATCCATTTTATATGAAAATGTTAAATGGGAAAAAGTTTTGATTAAATATTATGTAGAACTTTTGTATTGAACATGTTTGTGTAAAATCAAATCCTGTCAAGTTTTAGCCGAAAATCGTCCATTTTATGTATGTTTTGACGTTTAAAATCGTTTTTATAAGTCTAACTCGACAGGAGTTGATTTTACACGAAAATGTTAAATAGAAAAAAGTTTTGTTTAAATATTATCTACAACTTTTACATTTAACATTTTTGTATAAAATCAAATCTTGTCAAGTTGTAGCCGAAAATCGTCCATTTTATGTATATTTAGGCGTTTAAAATCGTTTTTATAAGTCTAATTCGTCAGGAATTGGTTTTACACAAAAATGTTAAATGGGAAAAAGTTTTGTTTCAATATTATCTACAACTTTTGTATTTAACATTTTTGTGTAAAATCAAATCCTGAGATGTTATAGCTGAAAATCATTCATTTTTGACCATTTTTGGCCGTTTTTCGCAGTTATCTTGGCAAATATTGCTCGTACAAAAAAGTGTTCAACATAAAAAAGCTGTATTTTAATTAGTGTTAGCAGATAGATCTGTACATATTAGCTTAAAATTAATTTTTCTAGACATTAGGCTTAAAAATCGATTTTTTGAGATATTTCTTTGTGCTCGCATTTGAAAAATTTTTCATCGATCTATCTCAATATAGAACCAGTACTTAGGTATAATTAGAGGAGTATTTTCCCGCAATCCCGATGAAATCGGTCGAAAATTCATTGAGATAATCGAGAAACTTGAGTACATACGGACGTACAGACATACATACATCTCATAAAACGCTTAAAACGCACTCGCTCTGAGTGGAACATGGTTTTTACACATTAATTTTTCAGTATTTGAATTCTTACAATTTTCGCTCTGGTGAAATTATAAGGCTCTCCCGAGTAGCGGTCGTGCCTAAAAATTAAATGAAATCTTACCTGACACAGTGTGCAGCAGTTATAACCCAAGATTCATGTATAATAGTTGCACCGCAGAATTTATCTATTCTGAAATATAGCAAGCTAGCCTAAAAACAAATTTAAATACTTTCATCCTGAGAGCTATGGGCTTAAAGATTTATATTTAAATTATTATGTTGATATACAAGATATAAAGAGCTTTAATCAGATTGAACATCTTCTTGAATTAATTTAACAAACTTTTAAATTTCTATAAACTGTTTTGTATGAAATTTATTCAATACATAATGCGATAAAGCAAATAGGTCTATTAATATTATTCATGGTCTATTTTATTCAGCAATCTATTAATAAATAAATATATTAATAAATCTACTAAATAAGCTATTAATTTTTTGACCAGTTATATTAAAGAAATTGCTGCAAAGGAATGAATGTTACAAAATTTATTTGGTATTTATTTACCTGATACGGTACATCTTCTATTCTAACGTTATCTCCTCCAAAAATTTTATCTTCATGTATTTCATTGTCATCTATTAGAAATTGAAATATAATATGTAATTGAAAAATTTATTTTAATCCACAAAAATACTATTTAAAATCTCTTTTACCTATATAGAAGCCACTGGCGAAAGCGACGCACAACAAAATACACAAAACCTTCATTACAGCAATAAGTGAAAATGAAAAAAAAAAAATCTTCCTTATATACACCGATCTTATCAAATGATCATTAATAGAATTGTAAATTAAAAAGAAAATAAGCACACGTGTTGGAGTCAACTATTTCTTTCATGCTATCATTAGCTTGCTTATTTCGTGATTGTTACGATAAATGCTGTTGAAGGCCGCGCACTACGTTACACATGTTATGACGTGCGCACGACACGAAAATATCAGTATTACAACGTGCGCACGATACGAAAATTTCAGTGGTCTATGTATTGTTGTACAATTTTTCGCGAGTACTGGAATTTTCCAAAAAACTTTCTTAGGCGTTTAAGAATATAGTAGTTCGAATCAAATCGCAAAATTCGAAAATTCGTTACACAATTTTTGCATTTGAAAATACAGGTTTAAAATAGGATTAGGAAATTAAGATTATAATAACACAGATACAAACTACTACGAGATCAAAAATAGTGAACGGGTGGGAGAGACACCAGTGACAAGCCTCGCGAAAAGACGGAGAGGTATTAAGGAGACACGTATAGTTAGAGGTGAAGCATTAATGTTTATGTTAGCGGTATATGCCAGCCTACAGACGGCATAGTTACACCTCCAACGAACGTGTGCTCCTGATATCTTTACAAGTTATAGAACCGAAAATAATACTAATTCAGATCCAAGAATTCGCAATTCTTTATAAACGTGTTATATTTGTTAGGTAATCTGGTAATTTCAAACTGCTTATTCATAAAATTTTTTTGCGTGTGTATAAAAAATGCTTCAGAAAAAAGCCTTTTTCCATTATTTATTTCAGTGTCTAATATTTTGATGTTTTAAAAATCGATTGAGTGATTATTATGTATAGTATGCATGAATAATCCAGAATTTTGGTTTTTGTTAGTATACTTTTTTGCGTGTTCTTTTACTCTAACTTGTAAACTTGTCTACTTGTCTGTCCGACATAGGCAGCGTTACAATCTTTACGATTTATCTTGTATACAACATTTGCATGATTCAAATTTTCGCATTTGTCTTTCCCTAGTTTTATCATATTATTTAATTTGTTTGTTGCACTATAAACTACTTTTGTACTATACTGTTTAAAAAAATTCTTAGTAAAATATTCTAATTCTTTAACATATGGTAAGCTAATAATGCCTTTGCTATTAACCTGCTTTGTTTTTGTAAAATTTTTAAATCTTATCTTTTTTAGACGTTTTTTAACGTGAAAGTCTATTACATCTTGTGGGTAATGATTATGTTTTAAAACCTTTTTTATGAACGATATATTTTCTTTATGGAAACTACTGTGTGATAAATTTGTAGCTCTGTCTACTAGGCAATAAATAATAGCTATTCTTTTATTACGTGGATGGTGTGCATTGTAGTTTAAATAACGCCCTGAGAAAGTTGGCTTTTGGTACCAGTTTTTGATTATATGTCTATGTTCATTGATAGCTCAAGGTCGTGGGTTTTTTAATACCTGTCTCAGGAACGAAGGATTAGAAACAGGAAAAACAAAATATTATATGGGTTAGTAAAAAAATAAAACTATATCAAAGAATTTATGCTGAGATATTAATTACAACGGAGTACTTGACGAATTAAAATTACTAGATAAAAAATAACTACGCGTTTGCGATTCCGCGTGTCCGCAACGGGACGTCCGCCCCCTTTCTGCACGAGCTAACGTCCGTTGCTCTAAGCGAGGGGTGAACTGGAGTATCCTTCTGACAGAGCGAAAAAGAGTCGCACTCGGCGGGAGATTCTGGCTAGTTTTCTGGCCGCGCACATGCGGCGTGACCTGACCGCTGGTCGGAGAGCGAGAGAGCGGGAGCGTTGGCGAAGCGCAGTTTAAATAGCCGAGGCAGGACCCGAAACGCGGCGCTCTGATTGGCTGTGGGGCTCGTCACCATGCGAGGTGGAGCGTAGAGGTGGGAAGATAACCGCCGCCCGCGTTCCGAAGAATTTCGGAGTCGCGCAAAATTCTCGGACTTGTTTGCCTCAAGCACGGATGAGACAAAGTCGGAGTTTTGCGTATTGCGCGCGGACGTTATCATCTATTATAATTTTTAGATCTAGAAAACTAATGCTTTTGTTTTGTGCTATTTCAACAGTAAATTGTAAGTTTTTTTCATTAGTATTAAAAATCTTCAGAGTGCAATCTATAGAATTGCTTGATATACATAACACAATGTCGTCGACATAGCGACCAATTTCTCATTGTAAGTTTATTTATAGCCGTATTTTTAATGTGATTAATCTAATTTGTGCGTTTCATATGTAATAGTATATTACGATACGTGGGCCGGAAATTGGATTTCCGGGCCGTGCGTGGTATGACGCCCGAGGCGAAGCCGAGGGCGTCATAACGCACGGCCAGGGCATCCAATTTCCGGTCCAAGTATTGTATACTATTTTTCTTACTCCCCGGCCGAAAGTACGTTCTGTAATTGTTAAATAATTGATAAAATTGCGTTGTCGTCTGCTAGCTGTGTTTGAGTGTTAGTTTTTCTTTCGGCCCGCTCGATAGTAGTGCCTCTGTCGGCCGCTTTGGGTAGCTCGGTCGATATTACCGACTGTTTTTTCTTTCGGCCCGGCGTAGAGAGCTGGTTTTTTGGGCGTCTGCTACTTTCGCTATTGTACAGATGGTCTGATGCCCGCCCGACATTTGCAAGACCGAGGCGAAGCCGAGGTTTTGCTGGTCGGGGCGGGCATCAGAAACACATTCATTAAAAAAAGACAACACCACTTTTTATTTCAATTAACTCTTTTTCCTCGTCACACGTGCACTTTCCTCTGTCTATTTCGTACGTGTCTAACCTTCACACCGCACAAACATATTTTTCTCGGACGCTCCCGTCCATACGTTTAAAAAACAATAACCACGATCAAACAAAGCCACTTTTTATTTCAACTAACTTTTTTCTCGTCACCCGTGCACTTTCCTCTGTTTATTTCGTACGTGTCTAACCTTCACACCGCACAAACATCTTTCCTCGGGCATGCGCGCGGGCGCTGAAGCGCCGCGGGTCAGGAAATTTCGGCAGCCAATCAGAGCGCGCGGTTGGTCTAAAATAGGATGCGAAAGTTTCTCTTTCGGCCCGGAGATGCGGGCCGAAAGTACGTACTTTCGGGTGGGCGAATAAGAAATAGTACATTACTAACACGGGCGGAAGAGGATTATTTACCTCATGCGACGTTTCAGTAACGTATTTTTCCGTCCGAGGCCGCAAAATGACATTTAAGATGGCATTTTGAGGTTAAAGGGCGGAAAAATTTATTTTAATTTTTATTAGAATCCTGATGAGGGACACAAATAAAAGTATCCGAAACATCGAATCAACACGACAAATGGTGTTTTTATTTTAAAAAACAACATTATCCTGGTAGATGGGCCATCGATATCAATCATATCGATCATCTGTCTAGTTGAAAATAACGAAGTGATCTGCCCGATACTAGTATATTATTGTATTGTCAAAAAGTGACATCTAATCAGTGTTTTGTGTTAAATAAAATAAAGTACCGGTATGATGTGTTACATGAAATCAAATCAGTGTTTATAATCAACAATTTAAATAAATAGTGTAAATAAACAGTGTTTATAATCAACAATTCAAATAAATAAAAAAATAAAATAAATAAAATCAAATTTTACAACTTCTACTTAAAATGAGTTTGAAATATTTTGAGAGTAGCTCAAGTGTGTATTAATAAATAATTATGTGTTATGAGGTTCATAAACTTTATAATAAGCTTTTGCATAGAAGAAAATATTGGTAAGTGACACGTGAGCATAAATATACAATATAATTTATTATGCTGATTTGAAGTATTGGTCTGAGCTTTGGTTTAAAAAGTATTTGTCATCTTTAAAAAACTTAGTTGATATCAGTGCTGTGCTGTTGTACATCGCTGAGAAAAAGATTTAATTAAATCAATGAATATTTAATTACAATGTGACAATCAAATATTTCATTAGATCAATTAAATATATTATTTAAACAATAAAATATTTTGTTACATTCATTTTAAAAACAAATATTTTGTTGTTTTGATAAAATATTTAATTGATCTAATGAAATATTTGATTGTCGCATTGTAATTAAATATTCATTGATTCAATTAAATTTTTTTCTCAGTGCATATTTACTCAAGCACCAATTAAAAGAGTATGTCAAATGAACATTGAAATACTGAGAAAAGCGCAAATGATGTATTATTGTGAAAATTTCAACGAATAAAAGTGCTCATTTAATCTAATTTATAATTTTCTCACTCTGGGAGACGTCAAAATATTTCAGAGGAGTTCTTAGTAAATATTTTTCTAGACAAGATTCAGATAATTTCAAAAAGTTTTATCTATACAATGTCGAGAAAGAATATTTATAGAATGTCAAGAAAGCTTTTATTCCCAGTGATTCTTAGTTCATCAACTGGTTGTGTTTTTAATTTTACAAGATTGTGTGTGGTAATGATGGGTTATTAATCTAAGTAGTTTCAATCATTAATAATTTCAAGAACTTATATCTACTATAAAAGAATATCGGGAAAGCTTTTTTTCTCACAATGCTTCTTAGTTCATAAACTTTTGTTTTTAATTTTACAAGTTGTGTAGCAATGATGGGTTATTAATTCAAGTGGTTTCTAGTAAAGATCTTTTGAGTACACTATAAATTTATATGAATTTTTTATTTTATCCGCTTTAGAAAAAAATCAGATCCAAGGAAAACATTTCTATTAATGAAAGTTAATAATGATTCTAGACATGTATAGGAATATAAATGGTATCAATTAAAAATTGGAACCAATGTAATTATTTATAGTGGACTTATATAGATAAACATGGTTTGTGAATTTAGGCAAAAATTTAGTATTCTATATTTAAATAGCTCACCGATAAACTACGAACCGTCGGGCCCGCCAAGTATGTATGGGAGATCACAGGACCACTCCTTGCTAGAGCATCTCTAGACTTCTCTTGTCCTCCCAAGATGCGTAATGTTATAGAATTTTTGTCAAAAGGATGTGATGGTAACTATGTAATTTTTTTATATAGGCTTTGACTTTTTGTAAATATTTGAAAAAATTCTTATGAATTTTAAAAATAAAAAGGAGGCGTTATACATATAGTTATATAATTAAAATAATTTTTGCCAACGCATGTATGTAAAGTGCGTAGATTCTATAGAGTTTTGTAGAAGTACTGTGAGCTATTGTGACTCTTGGGCGTTAAGTAGGACTTTATGCCCACTGGCTGAATAATTTTCAAATTACAACGAGGCCGCAAAATGTAATTTTATATCCGAGGTACAAAAAGTTTTATGTCGATACTTGACTACAATAAATTGATTTCAGTACTTTCTTGTGTTTAATTTGTATAGAAGGATGAACAAATTTGAATAAATTTCTGAGAACAGTCATACAGTGATGGTTTTGGAGAGTTGTTTGCATTACTTTACTATTAAAAATTGATTTCACAACTTTCGTTTGTTTGATTTGCAGTGAACAATGTGAATGTATTTACATATAATTTGTTGAGCATACATTGACTCACAGAAGTAAAAGACTATTTCACTAGTATGTATTTGATTTTGTGACGAAATCGTCCACATGTCCTGCACAAAGTTAAAAAAAATAATAATAAATAATTTTTTTTTTAAATTCAATTTCTTTTTTTTTGAGGAACCACAATCATAACCCTGAATCCCCACCACCGTACTGCCACTTCTGCATCAAGGGTTGCAGGCCTCGACCTGCGCCACTCGGGGTTTTCCCCAAGCTGTAATAAAACGACGCAGCAGCGCATGCCTTGTAGTTTTCCTTTTTCTTAATGTTTGTATTTCAGTATTATTAAGCGGACCTGTAAAACTTTCTTTTCCTTTTGATGGAGGTCTAATACTAATTCCAAATAAATAAAATGTACTCGCCGAATATACCTGCCCCGAGGGTAGATAAACTATAGTAGAGGACTTTGTTATTCGAATATTATTACTTTCTTGTAAAACAGTAACCTACTCTTATAGAAATGTTAACCAGACGAACGTTATTCCATAATTTATAACTAATCCTAAATAAATGATGGCATCTATACTTGATAAACAATAAGTAAACCTTCCGGTAAATTACATTGTTTCTTTTGTAAAAACGCTTCCATGTTATTAATATGTTGACTAAAAAAATGGTTAGTTTTCTATCAGAGTATGTTCTAAATAATAATTTAGGTGCGAACCGCTAAGCAAGTCACTCGTGTGATAATATTAAGTGCAATTTTTCTCATATATGTTAATAGAGTATTTTTGTACTTTTATAACTCAAGTCTAGCGTTTATAAATATTGTTTGTTAGGGTTATGAGTACGATATTCAAGGAAAGAAAAAACCGTTAGAAAATCATGGTCCCACGCCGAAGCCTTGCACATCTGGAAAGACTTATCTCCCCTTAGGACGCTGCGTAGCACTTACAGGCCTCGAAACGAACTTTTTAAGAAACCCTTTTCGTTTTCTTTACACCGCGACAAAATATTATTTCCAATTTTAGAACTTATAGAGCCTATAATTATTTAATTATTTTAGATTTTTTATTTCTAACAACACAGCTCACCTGCAATAATTTTTCTCTATAGTTTTATATAATATAAATTTTAATTCAAGATTTTTATTTTTATATAATTGTTTATATAAACTTCATTAATTTATTATAGTACATTTCGATACTAGTGCGAGGATTTGATTTTCCCCTCGTGTGACTGTTTGCACCCGAGCGAAGCGAGGGTGAAAAGGTCACACGAGGAGAAAATCAACTTCTCACACAAGTGTCGAACCGTATTTTTTGACACGACGTGCGAGAAGTGAGATTTTTGCACGCATCGTTTAACGCAGCGTGCGAGAAATCGAACTTCTCGCACGGAGTTTCAAAAATGTTTTATGTAACCTTGAACGAAATCTTTTATGTTAATGCAATAATATTAAATAAAACATATGTAATTAATAAATAACAGCGATAGTTATAATAATTTTGAAGACACTTGTATGATCTTAAGTTTAATTGTTTAATTTTACGATCTTTAACAGCGCCTAACATTTTTGTTAACTTATATTAATTATCCTTCTGTAAAACTAGTTATTATGTTTAACCATTTTTAATTTAGCCATAACTCCGATTGTATTTACTGTAAAATCACCGTTCAAATTTGTAATACCTTGTTAAGGTAACATCTAATAAAGTAATGTAATGGTTAATTTATAAAACTTCGGTTTTCAATAGTTTTTATAAAACGTAAAATTTATCAAGAAAACTCTCCAAAAAAGCGTAGAGTGAGAGAGATAGGAACATCTTTTCTCTTTCTCATCTTCCTTCTTTGTCGCACAGTATAGCGTTCTCTCTCGCTCTTGAAGAAGGATACGAGCCGCAGGAAAACACCCTAGAGAAGGGATGAGCGCCCGCTCTCTGTGTTAGAGCATAGGGTTCTCCCTGCTTAACGAAACTGTGGCGCTTGGAAGGGGGATCGCCCCCTCATCATTGGGCCCCGCTTTCCCGCACTATTCACCTCGCTGAACATTGAAACATAGGAACAGTTAAAAATACCACAGCCGCCATCGCACGCATCATCGCTGATTCGACAAGACGCTGACGTCGAGAGTCCTGATTTGATACCGCAGTTTTTTGAGGGAGGAGTATTGTCATTAAAACCAGCCGCGCTCCAGTGTACAAACCAGATCAGTCCGAGATCTCGGTCGACCAATAACTTTTAAATAAAAAGTAAGTGTAGACCTAAAACAATTTTTGGTAACCTTTTTCTCTCCTTTCTCCATCTCCTCGTTGCACTGGCATAAGTAGTGCAGGTCAACTCTGGTCTAAGTCCTACATGTCGAGCAACTCCTATTGGGCAGTCCTTTAGGCCTAAGCGTAACGTGCCCGACTTGTGGCACAAGTTATCGCAGGCGAGTTGGACGCAGCGATCGCCTGTCTTAACACTGGCATAAGTGACTACAGATCAACTCTGGTTTAAGTATCACATGTCGAAACTAGGCATAAGCGACCGTCTGTACGCCACCCACGCAGTGAAGTGACAGAACTGGGCATAAGTAATACAGATCAGTAATGGTCTAAGTATTACATGCGCTAAATTGGCACGTAAACTGTGGTCGAGGTATCCAAGTAAATTGTGGGAATAAACTCAGGGAGGTCGATAAAAATAAGGGATGGAAATTAATAACCAAAATTAATTTAGATTTTACTTTAACCTATCTATCCAGTAAATTTCCTTCCCCTCTCTCTTCCTCATTGCCGGACATAAGTAGTACAGATCGACTCTGGTCTAAGTCCTACATGCCGAGCAACTCCTCCACCCACGCAGTGAAGCGTCAGAGCTGAGCATAAGTAATACAGATCAGCAATGGTCTAAGTATTACATGCTCTAAGTTGGCACGGAAACGGTGGTCGAGATATCCAAATAATTTGCGGATTAAAAGTCAGGGAGATAAGTAAACTGAGGATCGGAAATTCATAACAATACTCATATTTAGTTGTTGTATAGTGCCGTTAGTTTATTGATTTAATGAAATACCGCGGTCGAAAATAGATATCTAAGTGCTTCTACCGAGCGTTTACGCTTTCGGGTTGGTTTTACCGGGCTTTTATGTTTTCGGGTACGTTTCAAGATTGGTACATGCAGCAAACCGTTAATATCATGTGCAACTGTCTCTGAGATTAATCTTTCTAGATTAATACATGCACCAAAACCTCTGAATATTATGCGGTCCTGCCTCTGAGATTAATCTTTCTACCGGGCTTTACGCTTTCGGGTTGGTTTTACCGGGCTTTCATGTTTTCGGGTACGTTTCAGGATTAGTATATGCAGCAAACCGTTAATATCATGTGCAACTGCCTCTAAGATTAATCTTTCTAGATTAATACATGCACCAAAACCTCTGAATATTACGCGGTCCTGCCTCTGAGATTAATCTTTCTACCGGGCTTTTCGCTTTCGGGTTGTGTCTACCGGGCTGTTATGCTTTCGGGTTAGATTATTTATTTTTTGACCGTGTTAGATTTTAAATTAATAACTATAAGCACTAGTAGAATAAAGATAATTAAAAATTAAGTCAGAACATAACCGAAAAAGTTTATTCCCTATTAACTGCCTCCAACCCTGGCATAGGACGAAAGTCCATGGGTCTGAAATTCGCAACGTTGGAGTGTAACGAAATAAAAAAAAAATTTTTTGCTTCACGGTTATACTAATTAATATTAATTTTCTGTGCAGATTTAGTGTTTTATAGAATAAAATAATTCTATAACAAAGGTTTAGATGAAATTTTCATTCTTTAATAACTTAAATTAATTGTAAGAAATTATTTCGTTGCATCCCAACGATGCAAACTTCAGACCCATGAAAGTCCTGCCTAAAAAGGAGCGTAGAATTTATTATTTAATTCTATTTAAAAAAACCTAAGTGACATTCAGACGTCACAATTTCTTTTAAAAAGTCATAAATATTATTTTATAGATTTACACAGAAAAAACTTAGATACTTGCCTTATTTTATACTGTCGTAGAAAGTTTTATTAACAATACTATTTATACAAGGATTGTATATACTTGCTTAAGTTTTTACTTTTATAAAAAAATTCTTTTTTAGAGATTTCACAACTTTTTAAGAGTGAAAGTACATTTAATAATGTTTGTTAAGCACAAAACTGTACGTTAAGTGATTTTACAACTTTTTTTTATTTGACTTTCAGTATCCGCGTGAAAGAAATTGAATTAAAAACACCAAAAACTTATTATTTATTCGTAGAATCCCTTTTCATAAAATAAAACGTAAATAATTTTAAAAGATTGTATAGGTTTCGGAAAATAATTCTTATGGTTTCGGAAAGAAATTCTTACGAGATTTCAAAAGTTCTTGTAAAAGGATTGTAAAGGTTTCGGAAAATAATTTCTCATTCCTTGCAAAAGTTTTTAAAAGATTGTTCACATTTTGTAAAATAATTTATCAAAGGATTTTTTAAAAGATGTAATGATATGGTGATAGACCAATTTTGAAGATAAATTATACAGCAATATTAATATTTAATTATAAATAATAATCATTCATATCTGTTATAACATTTTTTTTCAATAAAAATGCAAATAACTGTTATTAGCATTTTTTGTCATAACTTTCATTTGATGAATAAAAAAAGACAAATAAATGAAAATAACTACAAATAACTGTAAAGAACTGTTACTAACAGCAACTAATTCTTAAAAACTATTATTAAGTATTATTAGCGTCCCAAATCGTGCATTTATCAACTGCAGATATTTATAGCACATAACTGCAAATAAAAATTATATTTAGTCATTAACAATTATGTGCATAATTTATTTTCGCCTGGAAAGGTCTGGGATAGTATTACATTATTATACTTTTATTAAGATTCTTGCACTTCTATATTCGACAGATTGATAAAATCACTTTCATAATTAAACTCACAGATCCTGGGCCAACTTTCTTTCATAGAGTCGCTAGCTTACCTTTAAAGGAATATGTACAACAGCATTTCTCGTTATCTCTACCACAGAAGGTTGTGTGCTTTACAGACTTGAACATAATCTTTTGGTGGCTTTAGTGCATAGTAATTTGATTCACACCATCCAACAAGAAAAATTTGTAACGAATTCATATGTACTACTTATATGTTCAACATCTTATTATAACAATCTAACTTTAAGCACGATAAGTTGAAGTTATCTATGAATAGAAGATATAGCTTTAACAGTTTGCTAATATATAATAATAAACCGCACACATAATATACTCATGTTCCAGGTTCAATTGCATATTGACCCTACATCCATATAGATCACACAGTAAATATATTTTTAATTGCATTGTTTAAATTGACTTATTTATTCACTCCTTCTATTTTAATCATTTTTGCTTTCCACTTTACAAAACTTTTATCAAAATACACAAAATAACGTACATTTCATTGACATAAGAACCCACAAATATATTTCACTCGGAAGCATCATGTTTTTATATTACAAAAAAAGAATTTATCTCACAAATGCCAAATGTTTATTTTTCTGGGCTAATTTTTGTTGTTTATTTCAAATAATTTTTTCACACACACACACACGTATAACAAACTCGTGTTCCAAGGTTCACATGAGACCATGGATCCATAGATCCCCAACATAATAAACATATATTTTTAAATACATTTTTTAAATTCACTTATTTATCCACTTCTTCTATTGTAAAATAAAAAATAATAATAATAATACATTCAACACTTATTAAAACAACCCAACTTTTTACCTCAATAATTAACGTTATCTGTGAAAATAAGATAGTCTAAACAGTGTACTAATATGTTTGCGCGTTGTTTTCTCAAATTATTGAACCATCAATTAATATAATAGAATCATGTTTCAGGGTTCAATTGCATATAGACCCTTCATTCATATAGATCACACAGTCGACATATTTTGAAATGAATTTTTCAAATTCACTTATTTATTAACTCCTTTTATTTTATTCATTGATGCTTTTCACTTTACAACACTTTTATCAAAATACACAAAATGACATGCATGTCACTCACATAAGAACCCACAAATGTATTTCACTGGGGGGCATCGTGTTTTTATATTACAAAAAACAAGTTATACACAAATGCCAAATGTTTATTTCTCTGTGCTAATTTTTATTGTTTATTTCAAATAGTTTTTTCACACACACACACACATATACCAAACTCGTGTTCCGAGGTTCATTCGCATAAGACCTTGGATCCATAGATCACTAACATAATAAATATATTTTTAAATGCATTTTTTAAATTTACTTATTTATCTACTTCTCCTATTGTAAAATAAATAATAATAATAATAATACATTCAACAGTATACTAATATGTTTGCACGTTGTTTTCTCAAATTATTGAACCACCATTAATATAATAGACCCTACATTCATATAGATCACAGTCAACACATATTTTTAAATGAATTTTTCAAATTCACTTACTTATTTACTCCTTTTATTTTATTCCTTTATGCTTTTCACTTTACAACACTTCTATCAAAGCCCACGAAATGAGGTATATTTTGCTGACATAAAAGCCCACTATATTTTATTTATTACATAAAACACTGATTAATGTCACTTTTTAATAATATACAACAATAATATGTTTGCATCGGGCAGATAACTACATTAATTGCTATCATTACAATACTGTCTAAAACATCGTAAGTAGGTGTTGCTTCTTAACAGATTTTGCTATATTTTGAGAATCTATATATAATACTTATCTATGTATAAAAGTATGCACATGCCATGCCACCAGCCGATTGAAATTCATGATATCTTCTTTTTCCTAATTACGTATATTTAAAAATACCATACGATATTTTGAGGTTATTCTAGAGTCACAATTTTGTTGTTGTTGTTATATCGTACATATTCTCTCTCTCTCTCTCTCTCTCTCTCTCTCTCTCTCTCTCTCTCTCTCTCTCTCTCTCTCTCTCTCTCTCTCTCTCTCTCTCTCTCTCTCTCTCTCTCTCTCTCTCTCTCTCTCTCTCTCTCTCTCTCTCTCTCTCTCTCTCTCTCTCTCTCTCTCTCTCTCTCTCTCTCTCTCTCTCTCTCTCTCACCGTCGACGCGAACTTCTAACAAGCACTACGGGTTTCTGAAACCGCAGTCCTCCTCCCCGTATATATGTGTGTTATTAAGAAATTAAATTATCATCTTTATTAGTTTTATTAAAAATTCCAATAAACTGTTTTCTTTGTTTTTTTTTTTTTTTACGAAAAAAAAGTTTAATGTAATTTTCTGTTAAACTCGCCAGAACTTCGTTCAGATCAACTATTTCTTTCAGAAATTTTTACACAATAAATTTATTATAAACTATAGCGGAATAATAGAGATTATTATTGAACCAAATAGCGAATTTTAAAACAATTTTTTTCGCTATGTTGAATCTGTATTTTCAAATGCAAAAGTTGTGTAACGAATTTGCGAATTTTGCGATTTGATTCGAACTACTATATTCTTAAACGCCTATACAGAAGTTTTTTGGAAAATTCCAGTACTCTATGCATTGTTGCTAAATAATGCTGTTGAAGGCCGCGCGCCACGGTACACGTGCTACATAAAATACTGAAATTTTCGTATCGTGCGCACGTCGTAATACTGAAATTTTCGTGTCGTGCGCACGTCGTCACGAGTGTAACGTGGCGCGCGGCCTTCAACAGCATTTGTCGTAACAATCACGAAATAACCAAGCTAATAATAGTACGAAAGAAATAGTTGACTTCAACACTTGTGTTTATTTTATTTTTAATTTATAATTCTATTAATGATCATTTGATAAGATCGGTGTATATAAGGAAGATTTTTTTTCATTTTCACTTATTGCAGTCATGAAGGTTTTGTGTACTTTGTTGTGCGTCGCTTTCGTGAGCGGCTTCTATATAGGTAAAAGAGATTTTAAATAGTATTTTTGTTGATTAAAATAAATTTTTCAATTACATATTATATTTCAATTTCTAATAGATAAGAATGGAACACATGAAGAAAAAATTATTGGAGGAAATCCCATTAGAATAGAAGATGTACCATATCAGGTAAATAAATATCAACTAAATTTTGTAACATTCCTTCATTTGCAGCAATTTCTTTAATGTAACTGGTTAAAAAGTTAATAGATTATTTGATAGATTCATTAATATATTTATTTATTAGTAGATTGTTGAATAAAATAGTCCATGAACGATATTAATAGACCTACTTGCTTTATCGCATTATGTATTAAATAAATTTCATACAAAACAGTTTATAGAAATTTAAAAGTTTGTTAAATTTATTCAAGAAGATGTTGAATGTGACTAAAGCTCCTTATGTCTTGTATATCAACATAATAATTTCAATATAAATCTTTAAGCCCATAGCTCTCAGGATGAAAGTATTTGAATTTGTTTTTAGGCTAGGTTGTCTCGGTTCGGAACAGATATATTCTGTGGTGCAACTATTATACATGAATCTTGGGTTATAACTGCTGCACACTGTGTCAAGTAAGATTTCATTTAATTTTTGTAATTACATTAAGTATTTCTATATAATAAAACTTCTTACAAAAAATTAAATTAATCTCTTCATTGTAAAATAGCCATAAATGGCATATATCAGTAAGAACTGGCAGTGGATTAAGAAAAACTTTAGGTAAAGAACACAAAATTGTGGAAATTATAATGCATGAGGATTTTGATACCAACAGCAAAAACAACGACATTGCTTTAATCAAGGTAATTAAATATCTTTATTTTGCCTGTGAATTACTTAGAAAGGATTTAGTGCAGATATAATATCACTATTCATGACAATGTTAGTATTTCAATGTAAGTAATATAATAGTTTTATTCAACTTTGAAACTTGTTAAATAAATTTCAGTACAAATTTTAATTTTTGATTAAGAACTAAGAACTTGTGACTAACACGAACATTTTCATTATATTTTTCATCCAGCTTGCAGAGCCTATTCATTTTAATAATGTACAACAACCTATAAAACTTGCAAAGCCACACGATATTCCCAGAGAAGGTGAATTGATGCGGATTTCTGGTTTTGGAAGGGTAGGGGTAAGTTCTTATCCCTCACAGAGAAAGGTTTTCTTTTTTTCTAGAATTTCTTTAGTTAATTTAATTAATTATTTTTAGCTACATCTGGGGAAAAGTGATGTTTTGAATGCTGTATACATACCTGTAGTGAATCAACGACATTGTGAAATAATTTACAGGTCAGATCCCATAACCGATAACATGTTTTGTGCGGGCAATCGAGGCGCTAATGCGTGTCTTGGTGATTCTGGTGGACCTGGTGTTCTTCATGGTAAACTGTATGGAATCATTTCCACTGGTGCACAATGTGAATCGAGAATACTTCCTGGAGTGTACACTAGGTTACACAAATACTATGATTGGATTGTAGAAAAAACTGGACTCACACACGAAAATTTATAAACCTAACTTACTATAAAAAATACTTGTTTTACGTGATAAAAATAAAATTTTGAACGTAAAGAAAAAGTTAAGCTTGATTCTTCCTGCTAATAACGTCGCATGTTGAGATACTGAACGATTACTCCCAAAATAAGTATGTGGAAAGTACACCAAAATTTTATGGTTTACGCTAAGTTCAATTAGTAAAAAAAATTTCTTTTCGGGACACCAAATGTACCTTCTGTATTTGATTTTTCTACTACTATATATCATATCCAACAATTCCCACTTAGGGTGTAAAGTTATACTTTATGCCCTTGATGCGAAAAGTACTATTTAATAATCATTTTTCTAAAAAAAAACCTGTGTTAATTTTTTTTATGATTGAAGATTGTTCTAAGATGTACGAAACCAATACCTAACTCAATCTAAACAAATTATGAATGATATTTAAATTTCTCATTTAGAATACTATTTACTACCAAGGGGAATGATTGTAACTTTCCTACAGAAAAATCTTGACTATTTTAAAACAGATAAGCTTTACGATTATTTTGTATGTTCAATATTATATATAATTTTAAATTTTGCACATCTATTTACTTGTTAGATTGCTTTAATGAACATAAAATGTTTATATTGTAAATGTTTCTACAATAATATTTCAATATTCATTTACGAGATTTGACAGATTCGGCAATATTCCCTGTACCTTGATTAACTTTGATGGAACCTGTAGGTATGTCCATAACATTCCAGTAATATTGTTACAATATTGTTGCAATAATACTTGCAATATTGCAATGAATAATTCGAGCAAAAATGTTGACAGTACCGGTTTCAAAGGAAAATATAATTGAGGCATTTTCGACTAGCTTAATCGGCATGAGCCTTTGTCTTCATTTTAAGCGATTCAATGGGTCGTATTTTTAACCATTTTTTACGCTATCCTTTGATTGCTTATAATTTCCTGAAAAATTAATATTTTTCAAACAAATCAAAGGTTACATTTTAGCTTTTGCTATCTACTTTATAATCTTTTTTTATATCTATGTTTTTTAATTAAAAAAAACTTATTATTTAACAAAATATGATTGCATAGTAGTTAAAAGATTTTTTATATTGCTTAATATTGCTATATTGTATGCTCGTATTTTAATACCATTCAGTGATGGCAACATAGTCTACATGTCAGCAAAGTGCGTGTAAATATGTACAGTTTATGTAGTGTTTGCGTCATTGATAAAGATCCAAACTGAGAAAGTTAGGTAATAACAGAGATGAATAGAGAGATTGCCAGCGCTCCGGAAAAAAGTGAGGCAAGTATCTGCGCACGGCGCGTTGCTGCCTCTCGCGGCCACATCATCCAACCATGCGCACTATTTCCTGATTGGTTGTTAAAAAGTGTGCACGAAGCGGCGTGGGGGAAGCGCGAGAAAACGGTTCGGCGCGCTTGCCGGTTCTGTATACTTCTACTTCTCCCAACAATCCGACAATGGCCGAGCGGCCTGACAACCTTCGCTCGGTCGAACTTTTTTACTATACGCAAATGAACGGAATTTTAAACCAAAAACTTCAAAACCCAAATTCTAAGCCACAACTTAAGCCCGTCGGGTGAAAAATAAACTTAAACGATTTTACGCTATCATATTCGTATCGTAGCCGTGGTGGCTAAAGTGCGTAGCTCCTTTTGTTTTAATCTTTTGGAACCGAGTTCAATCTCCGATCGCAACAATTTTTTTTTTCTTACTTGCCCACCCGAAAGTACGTACTTTCGCATCCTATTTTAGACCAACCGCGCGCTCTGATTGGCTGCCGAAATTTCCTGACCCGCGGCGCTTGAGCGCCCGCGCGCATGTCCGAGGAAAGATGTTTGTGCGGTGTGAAGGTTAGACACGTATGAAATCAACAGAGGAAAATGCACGAGTGATGAGAAAAAAAAAGTTAGTTGAAATAAAAAGTGATATTGTTTGATCGTGATCATTACATTTTTCCTTGTTTTCTACACGTACTTTCGAGTCGTGTAGAAACAATTAAGTGACACACTACACAAGTCCCAACACTCTGACTGCACGATATCTTACAGAAAAATGAATAGCTCGACACGCGCTCTGACTGAAATTCTCTCGAGAAATGTAAAATTGAATTACTATTTTCTACAAATTCTCTCGAGAAATGTAGCAATAAATACTGCGTTCACATGCAGTGATAGTGTCCGCTTTCTAACCTAAAACGTGCTTAACCAAACAAGTGAAGATTAAAAGCAATAAAATTACGTGCAATTTCTCAATTTCCATTGAGATAAAAAAATGTCTTTCAATGAAACAAACACAGATGAATCCTCATCCGATGGCTCTGAAGACGAAGAAGAAAAGTTAAAAAATTTTGACCAAGAGGCAAAAATAATTATAGAGTCAGAAACATTACCAAAGAAGTCTTCCGAACGCTACCTCCTAGTCTACAACGCTTACAAAAAATGGAAAGAAGAAAATAAAAATTCACTTTCAACAAACTCCGAAGAAAACAATTTAATTGTTTACTTTAACTCCTTAATATAAAATTGAAACAGCCAACTCTATGGAGCATATGGAGTATGCTTCGAAATTCTTTAAATACAAAAGACAATATTGATATTACTAAGTTCTTCGCTTTAAAAAGTATGATAAAAAATTGTGGTAAAGGTTACAAACCTAAAAAATCAAAAACTTTAACCTGGACTGAAATTATGAATTTTATGACAACAGCCGATGATCAAGTGTATTTAGCCACAAAGGTAATTCATTATTTATATATTCACTTCGCAATTAATACTCTTATACTTGGTTAATTTACACTATACTTTTAACGTTCACAGGTAATACTTACATTTGGAATTTGTGGTGCACTCCGCTGTGACGAATTAACTAATATGAAACTTGAACACCTAAAAGACTTGGGTGATGCCTTTCTAGTATCGATCCAACATAACAAAAACGACTACGCTGGCGAGTTTCTTATTGGAAACCTTTTCTATAACCAGGTTAAACATTACATTTCCTTAAGACCAACCGATCAATTTACAGACAGATTTTTCATCCACTACAACAAAGGCAAATGTACTCGTCAAGTCATTGGAAAAAATAAGATACGTGAAGTACCACAGACTATTGCTTCTCATTTAAAATTACAAAATCCAAAAAAGTACACAGGTCACTGCTTTAGAAGAACAGCAGCAACGCTTCTTTCTGAATCTGGTGCAAACATGCAAATGATTAAACAACTAGGAAGGTGGCGTTCGGATGCTATAGCACAAGGCTATATAGTAAATTCACTACATAATAGACAAATGATTTTCAATGGTATTATCCGTACAGCTACGACAAACACTCATCCAAAACCATCGACAAGTACTACACCCAATGAAGCTGACTCCGACTACCATTCAAATTGGTCGCATTCCAACCAGGAATTCACTACGAACCAGTTCCATCCAATTCCAAGTAAGCATAAAAAATATTAATATACTTGATAAGTTTGCGTACTACCTTTCATTCCTAACAAACTTTATTTCAGACCAACAACTCAACTTTACCACAGCCAGCAATAAGAAGATACTTACACCGGAAAACAATGAAAATCAACCCTCGACAAACCACAACAGCAAAAAATTTCTTTCAAAAACACCAGTGAAAGTAGGATTCAAAGATAAAGTAACTACTCAACCACCTCTGTGTAAAATAAGAATTCTTCAAAATTTAAATCCTCAAATTCAAGATGAAATGTCTCATTCGAAATTATTGAAAAATATTACACCCAACAAAGATGAATCTGATTATAATTTAAATTGGTCAGATTTCGAAGAAGAAATCACTACGAACAACTTCAATTCAACTTCAGGTAAGCATAAAAAATACTAATGTATAGAGTCGATACTACCTGTACTACTTTTCATTCGTAACAAACTTTATTTCAGATCAAAAACCTACTACGACAACAAGCAATACAACTCTTCAACCGCAAACCAGCACCAATGAATCAAAAAGAATTCTTAAAAATTTTAATTCTCAAATTCAAGATGAAAATCAAAACCAAAATCAAAATAAATCACTGAATGGAGATAAAAATCAAAATCAAGATCAGAATAACTCATTGAATGATCAAATAAATTCAACTTTAAACAAATATATTAAAATTAAAAATTGTACTATCAACGGCAATTTCATTGTAAATATTAACAATTACAAATCTGATAAAGAAAATCATTTGTAAAGAAAAAAATCGAACAAAAATTTATTTTATATTGAGATTAATATATTGAAAGTTAAAATGATTAAAACCAAAGCTGATTAATTTAAATTTAAATCTTGTATTAATTATTATATTAATACTTAATGTTAATATATTGAAAAAGTTTAAATTATTAAAATCAAACTTTATTGTACTTATTTCATGACCTTATTTCTTTCTTTTTTTAATGAATGTGTTTCTGATGCCCGGCCCGACCAGCAAAACCTCGGCTTCGCCTCGGTCTTGCAAATGTCGGGCGGGTATCAAACCATCTCTGTAACAGCGAAAGTAGCAGAAGTCCAAAAAACCAGCTCTCCACGCCGGGCCGAAAGAAAAAACAGTCGGTAATATCGACCGAGCTACCCAAAGCGGCCGACAGAGGCAGTACTATCGAGCGGGCCGAAAGAAAAACTAACACTCAAACACAGCTAGCAGACGACAACGCAATTTTATCAATTATTTAACAATTACAGAACGTACTTTCGGCCGGGCAGTAAGAAAAATAGTATACAATACTTGGACCGGAAATTGGATTTCCGGGCCGTGCGTGGTATGACGCCCGAGGCGAAGCCGAGGTTTTGCTGGTCGGGCCGGGCATCAGAAACACATTCATTAAAAAAAGAAAGAAATAAGGTTATGAAATAAGTACAATAAAGTTTTATTTTAATAATTTCAACTTTTTCAATATATTAACATTAAGTATTAATATAATAATTAATACAAGATTTACATTTAAATTAATCAGCTTTGGTTTTAATAATTTTAACTTAATATACTATTAATTTTTTTTACTTTTTTTTATTTGGTTAACATGTGTAGAATTTCTTTCATTATATTATTATACCACACACATTGTTTTTACTTCAATTTTTATTCTCTAGTAGAATTGAAATTTTACTTGTAATTAAGTTATTTTTTTCCAGAAAACATTAGAAGTAAAATTTTCGTTTTTCAAAATTATTTTATTGAATGCGCTAATTTTATTGAAGTACTATGATATTTTGCATAACATTTGTTTAGTTAAGAATATTTTGTATCCTGAATAAATTAATTCACCGAGAGTAAATTAATTAAAAATATCGGTATATTTATTTTATGCAAAATAATCCCTATTCAATTTATATGTAAAATGTAATCAATCACAATCAAGATATAAGACTCTTTTAAGGATGAGGAAGGATAAAAAATTATCGTTGAGTATGCATACCCATTCCCATTCTGTAATCCTAAAACATACGTTATTTGTTATAAAAGTGAGTTTCTATTACTTAATTTTATTGATTAAATGGTAATCAACAAATATCTCAACAGTAAGAGCAGAATTCTCAAATACTTATCCTACTTTGCAATACAATTGAAATAGTACATTTCGACACTGGTGCGAAAGTTGATTATTTACTTCATGTTACTTTTCAAAAACATCACACGAAGTAAATCATCACCTTCCGCACCAGTGTCGAAATGTACTATTATAGCACGGTGTGACCTAAGTCCGCACTTAGGTCACGCCTATCCGTAACTTAAGTAGTCGATTATTGCACCGTGTTTATCGCACTCGCTACGCTCATGTGCTAGTGCAAAAATGGACTGCTTAAGTCATTTTTACTCCCGTAATCGTGTTTCATACAAAACGTTTTTTCTCAAAAACTAGTCAACAGAATGGATTCAAGTTTTTACAGATTATATAGTTATTTATATTCTGCATTATCATGATTTTTTTCAAAAAAATTGACCGTTTATTTTTGGAGTTATAAGCTTAAAAAAAACACGTTTTTGTTAATAACAAAAGAACCGTCATAGCTAATGTAATTTTTTTTTGTTTAGAAAATATAGGTTTTTTATGCTCTTTTGAATGCTAGTTGTCGGATTCAAATATCTCAATATTATCATTAAAAAAACGCAAAAATAAATTTTGCGAAAATCGAAAATTGGAAATAAAACAAAAACGCATCCACGAATCAAAAAGTGGATTTTCTTCCCGAATTCGCACAAAAAGAAAACAAAAAAAATGAGACCTGTTCGGTTAAAATCAATCAGGTAGATCCTGAGATAAAACGATACACACACACACACGCGCACGCGCGCGCGCACGCACACACGCACGCACGCACGCACGAACATCCATACAGACATTTTCTTAAATCATGTGATTCGAACTTTAGCACTTAGGAAACTTCAAATTTTACTACTACAAAGCTTCGTCTAGGAGCAAGTAAAAAACCAGCGAAATGTACAATTTTCGCTTCGATCTCTCTCTCACACTTAGACGATAAAATCACGACTTTCCAAATCTAAAACAAAAACCACTATAATTCATCACCCCTAATTCACCCTTCGCAAACTTCCCTAAACATAATTCCCCATTATTATTCCGTAAATCACGTAACTATCCTCCCCGAAAAAAAAGAAAAATCTCACCCAGAGCCGCCGAATGCAATTCTATCGCGCACCCTTACCTTATTTACGACCCCTATTACCTCCAAATGAAGGAAAAAACTCGCGCGCGAAAAACTTACCCTCTCTCCTAAAACACAGAGATCGAAACCCGATTAATTCCCGGCTCCCGTAAATACACCCACACACACAGCGAGAGTAGCATACGATGCATCATCGCGTCTATATACATCCTCCTTCCGTCTGTTCGTCGCACTCCGAAAATTAAAACTTCTCTCTCTCTCTCTTCTCTCCCCTTCTATTACTCATCTGCCCCTCTCGATAACTCCCTCTCTTACTCCCCCCGCGTGTCGGCGCCCCAATAAAATCGCGATAAATGGCCCGGCGCGGCGAAACACTGTAAATTCGGCGGAGGGGAGAGCGAGAGAGAACGTACACACGGGCCGATAAATCCGTAAGTAGTTCGGTGCGCGTTAACGCCTATATATACGCGCGCTCGAGCGTGTACAGTGCGGAGGGAGAGAGAGAGAGAGAGAGAGAGACGTACTCTCAACGGTCTGTCGGCTGGCTTTTGCACAATGGCTGCTCGGAGCGCATGGATGGACGAGCGGGGTGAGAGCTGTCGTCGCCGGGGGATCGAAATGTTGATGGGTGTTTATTGCTACTGTGACCTGTCTCGGCAGAGGTGTCGACGTGCGGAAATACGAATTTTGGTATATAATAGCCTTTTTTTTCTTTGGAGAGTGATTTTCAACTCTTGAGAGTGATTATTATATTATTGTAATTTGGCTTTCGCGACTGCGGTTATGGTAATTTTGATTGATGATAATTGACCTCGTGATTACGTCATCGTGGCAATCGGCATGAAAATGTGTAATCTTTTAACTTTTATACAGCTGTAATATTTCTTGCTCGCGATAAAATGTCAGCCATTTCATTTGAATTTATTATTGGCAGTAATCGTTTCGATTCAATTTAAATTTCGTAAGTCACGAGAATTTCGTCTCAGACTCCACGAGTTATATATTGCCTTAATAAATATACAATTTGATTTATGATGAACGAGGAAACGCGCTACTGTATTCTGTATCAGAATTCAGGTCAGACACGCTATAATAATATACACCGCTGTAGCTAACCTCTAAATCAAATTTAATTCAATTTAGATGTATGCGTACAGCGAATATTGACTCTTTTCTTAATTCTTCGCCATTAAACAACATCTACCACTAAATCTTAAATGTCCATTTTCCATCGTAATTTTTTCAACTTGCAATTTTGAAAATGGATTCAAACTATAATTCGATAACTTGAGTTCACTTGTATTATCGTTGAGACTGTGGTCCCCCAAATTTTTAATTCAACTTTTCGACGATCGTCACCACAGTTATTTAAACCGTCAAAACACACTTCCCTCGAAAACAACAGGTACCACACACGAGAAACTTACAAATCCGGAAACCCCCCATTTCCCACGTATTCAGTTATATGTATACACACCAACTTTCGCACCCCCTAAAAACACCGCCGAAAACTCTGCGCAACCTCGAGGATTCCTCTTCCTTTCCCTCTCTCCCTCCCTCTCTCTCCAACCGCCGCCGGGGAAATTTGATTAGCGTGCAGTGCACCGTGCGCGCACGCTCTCCTCACTCTGCGCGCGGTTGCGCGCGTATAACACACGCTGCGCGCGCCTTTGTCGCACTCAGCTTTCTCTCTCTCTCCCGTACACTCGTCCGGGCAATTTCCTCGTTAGAGCAACTCGAGAGTAGCGCTTGCGCGAGCGCCGTAAGTCACTCGAGGCGCGTTAGTGCGTGTAGGTATATATATCTCCCTCCCTCTTCCCCCTTGGAGAAGCAGAAGCACGCGTGAGTCAGCAACTCCTGCGGGACTTATATCGCGCGCGCGCGCGCGCGTCCTTTCCATAAAACGATTCGCTTATGCTTCGTATACTTACGCCGCTGCTGCTGAGCGTAGATATATACGTTCTCTCTGCCCCTGCGGGCGACGCGCGCAAACGCTTGTGTACAGAGTTTTCTGTTGACACTGAAGATATCTTTAGCGAGGGGTGGGTAAAGGAGGCGAAGGAAGAGATCGGATTTAATGCAATTTGTTAGGGTAATGAGTTGGGGGTAAGGGATGATGCTGTGGGTGTGTGTGGACGTGAGAGATCGGAAATTGTGGAAAAGTGGGTGCGGGTGGAAGGTGTTGGTTGAGTGAAAATGTGGCTTTTTTATTTTCAGGAAGGAGATGAGGTCGTTTGTACTTTGAAAGGGCTTGAAAAGATTATTAATATCGAAATTACACGGTGGAATGTAAAATGAAACGTATAATCGTTGTTAAATATTTTATCGAATATATATTCTGTATAATATCTGGTTTTAGTAAGAGAATATTAGCGTTTGTGTAAAAATAAATGATACGTTTTAAATGCGTTTGATGTATGATGATTATTCGAATAAGTTGAAAAATTCTCAGACCCTGGTAGAAATATTAACTTTGTGGCTAAAAACGAACATTGCTTGTATTTCATAATTATATACCAATCCGAAATACATTATGGCATTTACACTTCATAAAATACTTATTTTAAGTAATAGTAGAACTTTACTTTTAGATGAATTATATATTATTTTTTCATTATGGTTTTT
Source organism: Torymus aiolomorphi (assembly GCA_036365515.1). Taxonomy (NCBI): domain Eukaryota; kingdom Metazoa; phylum Arthropoda; class Insecta; order Hymenoptera; family Torymidae; genus Torymus; species Torymus aiolomorphi. The sequence continues at coordinate 8,801,977 of CM070875.1, read as the reverse complement.
GCTAAAAATGCTTCCATTTAATTAACACGTTACCTATAAAATATGATTAATTTTCTACCAGGGGAACGTATATTTTATTTTTTATTCATAAAGCGATCCTAATTTCTTTTTTCATATTTTCAGCAGCTTATTTTGTAATATTTTCAGTTTTTAATTGGACTTTGAGGTAATTTAGAAACGATTCCGAAAGAATTTTTCACATACTTTTTCACTTGATTAATTGAAATCAAATATAAATGCCGGCAGACAAAAAAATACCAAAACCAGCCAGACAAAATCAATTATTTCGTACGCAAGCTGAAAATTAAGCTCTCTCTCCCCTACCGTCGATTTTTATTAATAAAAAAATATGTCCACCATAAAATCTTGCGAACCGAGAATTCCCCCCACCACTATACCCAGCCGAAATCTCGCATTCGTATGCATCAGCCGTGCTTCCATTACACCCCGCGCCTCCATTATACCCTCCCGGGCAAATTAATCGACAGCTATTTAGAAGCAAACAGCGCCCGCGCACCCACGCCGCGGGAATCAACTGTGCAGAGACGACGACGACGACAACTCGACGCTAAAAGCGAAAAGCCCGATCGTCGTGTCGGCGGGCAAAACGTTTACTACTCGTGTGGACGCTGGCGCGTTCACGAGCGCTGACGTGATTGTGAATAATTCATGCGCGCACGCTCGAGAACGCGCGCGTCCTTGATATAAGTCCGCCGGGGATCAACTGGCCGCCGCCGCTGTGCGTAATTCGAGAATGCAGACAGACGGACGAACGGGGGAGATTTTTTATGTAAATCAATCGACGTGCGGTCTCTCGGACACGACGCGCGGGGAATCGATTCCCTCCGCAGCTTTTGAGAGAGAGAGAGAAAGGGAAAACATGTTTATGCGAATGGGTTTTGCCTGGTGTGGGGACGGGAAAGTGGATTGTATAAGCGATGGGAGGAAGGTGAGCGACAGGTTTTTCAGATATTAATTTTTCTGTGTTTCGCGGGAATGTGCCGGAGGTGTACTGGTTATGGCTGACAGGGTCGGTGCTCAGTGTACCTTATATAGAGCTGACTCATTGTGTATTAATTCAATGCGTTATTTTTTAATTTCTGTATCGTCTTTGTGTGACGAGAATGCGATAAAAGAAGCAAACAATCAATAGGTAGTTAAGTACGTATAAAAGTAGCAAAGTGGAATATAGTAAAATTAATAAATAAAACTTTCGCTCTTATATGTAATAGACGTTAAGTAAATATCTATTTGTTCTCTATACCTGTTAAAAATTTCATCTATCTTCGTTTACATTCATTTTACCTACTATTTGATATACGCAAAATTTAATCAATGAGACATCATAAAAAATGTAAAAGTTAGTTCAATTGCAAGATCCCCGTATCTAATTATTTTTTATATTACATAATTGCAGGCGTGAGAACGTATTGGGGTGACTTTGTGAAAACGAGTTATTTCAAACAAAGACAGATAAAATTCATAAAACACTTCTTATGAATTTTTATTTCGAACTCTATCGTTATAAGGGGCAATTCCCAAGTAATTTCTAGAAAAATTCTGCAAAATGAGATTGCAAAGTGGATTGCCCGGAAGATGATAATAAGATGCTAATTAAACGCCATCATTTTAATTCTCTCGCGTTTCCCTCTCCCCCATGCGCGCGCGCGCCCGGAAAATCATAGTATACTTAATTATATGGAGCATCCAGATATTAACATTTATAATGGAAAAAATGTTTTAAAAAGCTGTATTCTCCGCGCAATATTATACAGCGTTTCAAAAGAGAGTAAAACGAACGGTCAACTTTTCCACCGGATGGCCATGATAATTCGAGTTACGAGCAGGTTTTATTTCATCGGAAAACGTAAATATTAAACTTTTGAAGGAAGAAAAAGTTGGTAAAGTTCTTTTATCGTAAGCCAACAATTTTGTTGGTAAAAAAAGAGAAGTACAAAACATTTAACTCACAACATGAATTCCAGGAACGTGAATTCCCAGCTTCCCGGAAATAAATAAAATTCTACATCACTTTTCGTAAAGCTGCATTTTTGCAACGCGGACGATGCTATTTTGAAATACCGAGGTAACATCAAACGCAAAGATTTCATTAATACTGCAAGATTTTTATTAAAAAATTCCGATCAAAAATCCCCATTTTCGAACATTGGCAAAATTTTCCAACAAGAAAAAAATACAGAATCCCAAACAAGCAGAAAAAAAAACTTTTTGAGACAACTACATTGTCGCGGACAAAGCCCTCGAATAAAACTCTGGCATCTCGGCCGGAGCAGTCGTCGAAAATACCAGTTCTCCAAGCGCTACACGTCTCCCTTTTCCGAAAAGAAAAAAACATTTCCCGCGCGTCAAATTTTCGATCCAGTAGTAAAAGTCGCCTTTCGCGCGGACTCAACGGCCGTGTCCGTACAGAAATCAAACCACTCTCCGCTCGCCGTCCCCCGAAAAAAACGAAGACCGGGAAGAGAAAAAAGAATAGCCTTCCCTCCGCTCCGGAAAATCCCGTCGAGAGGCAAGTGTACGTGAGTGTGTATGTATGTATCGCGGCAACGGATCTCTCCTCGGCCCTTTCATCCGCCCACCTGTGTATCAGATCGGAGGAGTCCGAAATTGACCGAGTGGCGTTTATGCAAATGCGCTAGCGGAGGGTACAAAGAGAAAGAGGAAGAGAGAGAGAAAGAGGAAAGGGGTGATCGTGTCGAGAGGCCGTTTGCAGTTTCACGTGTGTGTGTGTGTATGTGTGGAGGGTGAACGGGCGCGCGCAACGAAACAATGAGGGTCGACGGTGAATTATCTTTTTTCGCTTTCTTCTCTTTTGTACGCGCGTGCGCGCGGGGGCCTTTTACGGTGAGAGGCAGACCGGATTGGGGGTGAGAGCAAGAGAGAGCGAGAGAGAGAAGAATCGGGGATTAGCCGGTTCTGCTTTTTATGGCGGGCGTGGAGAGAGAGAGGAGAGGGTGCGCGCTTCTTCCATCGATGGGTGTAGCGTTGATAAAAGTTTTCGAAAAATAGCGGATTGTATTTCGGCTTGGATAACTTTTTGTTGGCATCAGGTGTGGGCTTATGAAGTTTATTTTTTACTTTTATTTATCAAAATATTGTTTATTCGTATAGAACTTGACGTATCAGCCAAAACATACATTAGCTAGTACTATTATATTTTAAGGTTAGAAAATTAGCCCTGGTAGAAAATTAACTATATTTTATAATTTGGTAATTAAATGGAAGCATTTTTAGCAAAAATCATAATGCAAAAATAATATTATTCATCTAAAAGTAAAGTTCTACTATTACTTAAAATACATATTTTATGAAGTGTAAGTGCCATAATTTATTTCGGATTGTTACATAATTATGAAATAGAAGCAATGTTCGTTTTTAGCCATAAAGTTAACTGAAAAATAGCTAGCTTCTGGTTAACATTTGTACCAGGAAACGTAACCCCTTTTGAGAACACTATTTCTGAATTAGGCAATTAACGGGTAAATAAGGCTTGGCGAATACAATTCTAAATATAATATATTTGTTGGCGCATTTTTCTTATATAGTTTTGTAACAAATTATATTGTTTTATCCAGAGATCGGCATTATTCGTCCGCAAATTTTTTCCGAATACTTCAGTAAATATTTGATGCAATGAAATAATTTTAATAAATAAACACGTTTTGCATAAAAACTGGGTCTTTAGAAGTGTTTTGAAAAAATATTCGAAAAAATTATCCATCGAATATTTTTTCGAATAATCGATTATTCGAAAAAAATATTTGTCTAATATAATTCATTATTATTTTTATTCAGTAATCATCGATAATTATTCGAAAATATTCGACTGATAATTTCTTCGAATACTTTTTCCAAAACACTTCTAAAACGCCCAGTTTTTATGCGATGTATCCACACGTAACAGTGTTTATTCATCAATATTATTCTATTGCATCAAATATTTACTGAAGTATTCGAAAAAAATTTGCGGATGAATAATGCCGATCTCTGGTTTTATCAGGGGTTATTTTCTTGTTCCTTATTCTTTATCATAAAAACGTACAAGTACCCTGGTAGAAATATTAAACATAAGTTAGCTATTTTTTAGTTAACTTTATGGCTTAAAACGAAATAAATTATGGTAACAGTAAAACTTTTCGATGAATTACATTACTTTTGTATGATGATTGTGGCTAAAAATGCTTCCATTTAATTAACGCGGTAGCTATAAAATATGGTTAATTTTTTACCAGGGTAGATAATATGTCTATCAGGCTGTCGAGATTTTAAATGATTCCTAAATGTCAAGTAGACAATCATTAATCATTAATACTTGCATGTTTTCAGTCTATTCAATACACTTTTACAAGTTGATACAAAATAAGCTATCATACATTCTATAAAAAGCAAAAAAAAAAAAAATTCATATTAAAATTTCTTCAAAACTATCCGACGCATACTACATGCACTTTCATTGTAACAACAGTAACACTGCCATCTTCCTTTCATCTGAAAAAAAAAAAAAAAATACCAACCCTGACCTTCAAATTTTCTCCCGCTAAAACTAGTGCTCCCATTCAATCCCCATCCCCGGAAAAACCTCAACCCCTACACGTGTACACACAAAAAAGCGAAAAAGCACTGCAACAAAAGACCCTTTTCACTCAAAAAAAAAAGCAGCAGCGAATCAACGCACATCTACACAAACCACTCGGCCGCGATTCCTCCTCCTTTCGCGCTGCACGCACAAACGAGACAAAGCTCCGAGAGAGAGAATACACTTCTCTTCCACCCTCCCGACACTGCAGCCAACTTTTCAATCCCCGGAATTGCAGCTTCCCGCTGCATATCCGCCGTCGGCGCGCACTTGTTGATGCGTTTTTCGGCGCCAATGGATGACTTTCCGCCCCTCCGCTGGCTTTTTGCGCCACGGGGGGAGCAGGAGGTTAATGTCTTTTTTGCGGAGGGGATTTTTTTCGGAGGGAGCGCCACCGCCGCCAGGTGTTTTCGAGAGGGACGAAAGTGCGTCCTCTCGTCGTGTCATCGTGTTTTTCTTTTTTGAGCTTTGTTTCGAGATTTTACGAGGGGAGCGCGTTTTTTTTTTGGAGGTAGGCTGAGCGTGTTGATTCCGGTGTAGAAGTGCGTTGAAATATTAATATTTGCTCGGTTGAGGGTGTAAAATTTCGTTTTACAAAAGTCATTGCAATTAGTCATCTGTAAATTAATTTTTAACTATTATAGGAACTTTTAAGAGAACGACCACTTCATTCTCACGCATTTTCGCATACAACTCGAGTCAGAGGAATTTAAATTCACATACTTTCGCGTTCGCTCTACTCTCGTTCTCGTTTTTTCTATTTTTCGCGCAATTTAATTATTCTATTTTTACACAACTATATAGAAACCGACAAATGCTCTTTTTCATGCACATATGTGCGCGCATCCGGAACGAAATACGTTTACGTAAATTTTTAAAACTCATTTAAAGTAGGTACAAAATTTCATCTCCCTAATACACACACGCCCACTCGCAGAGAGAGAGAGAGAGAGAGAGAAACGCGCGCACATTTCTGACAAAGACTTTATATAAATTTCCACGCGCGCGCGCGCCCCACGCACGAAACATTTCGCTTGTTACTACTATGCCTGGGTAAAGAAATTTCCAAAATTATTACGCGGGGAAGTGCAGCAAAAGAATTTCAATAAAAGACACTGCCCGGGGAGAAAGTAAAAGAGAGAGAGAGAAAATCCCTCTAATTACAGCGCAACGCCCGCGGAATTCCGGCTTCAAAATCCGCACATATGAAAGCGCTCGCGCACGCGGCCATTGAAGTCGCGAAAACACACGCTCGCGCGCAATTTCTTCCATTCAGCGAAGAATATAAGGCAAGCGTGCGCGCGGCGTATAATCTAATTAAGGAGCCGCGTTTGCATTATACCCGCGCGGGCGCCGTTTGCTTTGTGTGTGTACACACACACACACACACACACACACACACACACACACACACACACACACACACACACACACACACATATATATATACACACACGCGAGCCCTCTCTTGCGAGAGTGCATATACATGTAGATATATACGCTTGCGTGTGTGTGTAGTACATACGTGTGCGCGTATGCGCGGCCGGGCTTAGCGATGATAATAGCGAGCCAATACGCCGGGATTATACGCGCGCCAGCGCCGTTATTAAATGAGACCGTTTTGCTTGCATATGTGTGTGTGCGCGCGCGCGTTTGTGCGGGCATTGGCTGAGACAATAGGATGGCGTTTTCTGGAGTAAAGGTCGTCGTGCGGTAAACAATTGCGAGAGGGAGAGAGAGAGAGTTTTGAAAGCATGTGCGCGGCTGGACGCGCGGGGGATTGTGGGAGGCTGCTTTTCGGAAGGAAATGGTCGTTGGCATTGTTTTCGGGGGAATTGAGTTCGTTGTTTTTAATGTCTGATGGTGTGTGGGTCTATAGTCATCTTTGAAATGCTTTGTGATGGAAGATTAGATTTTTGTTTGTACAAGCGATATTCAAACGCGCTTCGCGCGTACTTTTCTGTTTTTGAGGTTATGTATGCTATCTTCATTACGTTTTACTTTTAACTTATTTAAGTATTTTTTCAAAGTCAAAACTTATACCTATATTATATATATCATTTTTATAATATATATATATATATGTGTGTGTGTGTGTGTGTGTGTGTGTGTGTGTGTGTGTGTGTGTGTGTGTGTGTGTATAATTTTTATACTACTCTAAATGTAAAAATTCCATTAAAAAATTCAAACATTAAATTCCAAACAGTAAATTTCTCGCGCCTTCTTCTTATCGACCAATCAAAATCAAGCCTTTAGATGCTTCAACATGGCCACTCATCACTTTTTTAAGAAGGGAATAATGGTTTCAAATTATTTCTAACTTTTCTTGGTACTATGTGTTATTGATAATTATATATATTAGTTAATAGAATATTAATATATCTAATATACATTGAATTTACTTTAGTTGTATACAAATGGTTTTCAACTTTATAATAAATTTTGGTTATAAGCTACACAATTTTGGCTGCGAACGTTCATCCGTATAAATTACATCAATTTGAATTTAGTATAATATTTTAACGGAACATTTGCAAACGTGCAGTAATCTATTGAAATATTTATTCAACCAATATTTACTGTTAGTATTATTAAGCTACACACAGTAAATTTTCATGCGCCATAACAGGCCGGCCATTAAACATAGAAATCACATTAAATAAATCATTTACAGTTTTACATAAATATACAAACATTTTTACAATAATTAAACATGCAGTATCAATTAAAAATACGTTCAAACCAAATCCATTTTCAAATTATTTCACTAACCCCTGCTTTCTGTTACAGTTCAACGATCGGTCCACGTCCGTCCTCCTGATCGTCTCGCTCGCCGGGATCAAAGTATGCAGCCCAGATGGCAAGGTGAGTACACTATACACGCGGCCTCCGCACCCATTTTTCACTTCCCTCGCGTCGCGTGCGCGCAAAAAAAAATCCTCTCCTACGCCCCCCGGGCCCTTTCTTTCCGAGCCAACGGCCTCTGGAAAGCCGCGCCGAAAATAAAAGAGAGGAAAATTAACGCTCGCTCGTGGCACGAAAACTCGGCCAAGCCTCGCAAGCTCGACGGATATACTCTTACACACATGTGTATGTGTATGCGCGCCTTTGACACACGCGCCCCGAAGGGATTTCAGTTTTTCGGCTGATTTCGTCGTGCTGCGCCGGTGAAGTGAAAAAAAAAAAGAAAAAATTGCGTCGTTCAACAGCGTCGCGCGGTATACATAATCTTACGGTGTCGCAGGAAGTATAGAGGCGGGTGGGGGTTTTTCTTTTTGGTTCAGGGATGTTAATTTCGCGGGGTATGAATTTTTATGAGAAGGCGGCGGGGAGTGGTGTAATTTAGCCTTTTTAGAGGAGAATGAGAGAGAGAGAGAGAGAGAGAGAGAGAGAGGGAGAGGTGTCGCTACGTATACGCGCGGCGTGTATTTATCGCGGCGCAGGATGTGGGTATTTAAGGTCGCGGTCATTAGGCTGGGATTATGGCGGTTTTTGTACCCGTCAAAGCGTTATTGTCGAGCTGAGTAAACGGTTATATGGCTATGGTTTCGAAACGTCAAATTACTCGTACGGTATTTCTTTTTCAGTTTGCGGACTGTATAATTTTGTCGTAGGAAAAATTTGTTAATGTCTTTATTAAAATTGGTATTATCGTAAAGGTTCATTTATATCACTGTTAAAAATTTTCTGAAATTTAAGATAAATTCTGTAATAAAACTTCAAAATTTTTATTAAAATTCAGTTAAATTTAATGGAAATTTGCATTTTTAATCCATTAAATTTAACTGAAATTAAATACAAATTTTGAAGTTATATTGCAGAATTTATTTTAAATTTCAGAAAATTTTTAACATTGTACAGTTTATAATATAAGGTAAAGTACATTTTCAAAATTTATGCAAAACCCGAGTCAAAATAATCCGAAACTGCAAGAAAATAAAATGACGAGTACACGCTTTCCGTTGTGATCGAATTTGTAAGTGCACCTCTATTATAAACACTGTCCGGCAATTCAATTTCGATTCCACGTTGTTTTATCAAAGCTTTCTCTCTCTCTCGATAATTCTGGCAAGTCGCTGTTGTTGTTGCGCCGCGAATTAAAAATTCGAACACTGAAAACCCATTGCTACGCGCGGTATTAACTATAAAATCACGTCGTGCATTCGCACATAACGCGCGCTCGTTTCCGAATCGATAAAATCCATTTGGCAAAATTAAATTTTACAGTTAATTTAACGACTCTCGCGTGACATTATGTTTAGTTCATTTTCACGACTTCGAATGCGCGAATGCTTTTAACTTTTGCCTTTTACCGCGCGTGTCATACCATTGTGCGTATTGCGAAAGAGCGATTCTTCTGTCATTGCGTTTTATTCAAAATAGCTGATGTAAATCGTCGATTGGATTATAAATTTTCGAGTGACTTCATTTTGATTTCGAATATTAAGTAATTTTATTCCATCGTATAAACGTAAATTTGTTTGTTTTTTGGTTACGCGCAAAGAGTGTAACAGAGGACGACACTTGGAAGACTGCCAAACGGGATAAAATTAATAGATGTCTAATTACTTTTTCCCAAGGGCATAAACCGCGATCCAGATAGCAAACTTCCATGAATAAGTTTAGACGCAAGCTAAATTACAATCTCCTCGGTAGATCCTAGATCGCGATAGTAATTCCGCAACTACTTTTTAAGAAAAAAAAAAAAAACAAAACGAATCTCAACTACAAGCATTACAAGCACTGTCTGTCGCCATAGTTAACCGCGAAAGTGTAACACCAGCTGCGTGTTGCGCGTAATGCAATATTTGTAACTCGACAGAAGCCTCAAGATTCTCCCAACTACTCTTCCCCCACACTTACCTACTTACGCGAGAGACAGCAGTAGTACGCGACAGCTTCGCGCGGCGAGGACACCGCGGCATATACTTTACGCGCCCGTCCAAAGTCTCTCCTCCGAAATCCCACCCTCTCCCCTCGAGTTAATGAGTTAAGAACTGTGTTAACGGAAGAACCCTTTAACCTGCCTCTCTCACGCCGCGAAACTTTCTACCCGCGTCTGTTTACGCGGCCTCTCGCTCGCTCGCCCCATTCTAATATCCTAATAGCATCTCCTGGCTGACATTTTCCCTCCGCGATTCTCTTATACCCTGTGGCAAGTGGGTCACTCACCCGCGCTATGCTTGGCTTCTTCCTCTCTCTCTCTCTCTCTCTCTCTCTCTCTCTCGTTCCACTGTTAAATTAAAAATTTGTTTGTGTACGCCAAACAACTGTTTCGTGCTACTTTCCTCCGTTATATGCGCGCGGGGTGCAGGTTTGGCTTTCAGCGCCGCGGTATTCACCTACACCCGCGGGGCCTCCCGCCCGCCTATTGTGAGGAGAGAGCGAGAGAGTAAAAAGCGGCCCGCCCGGTTTTCTGAGAAACTTTTCACGTATGTGTGTGCGCACGCACGCGCGCGCGCGGCGTTCGTGCGGTGTGCATTCATGATGATGGGCGGGTGGGAGCTGTGGGTGAATCGATGCAGAATTCAAGGGGAGGATAAAGGGAGGTACGCGGTTAATCTTTTAGGTTCGCGGCGTATAGGTGTTTAGCGCATATATAGCCCGTGTGCGGCAGTAGTTGTGGGTCGTGTACGCTCATTGTCGTCTTTTCGAATAATTATAATATTCTTTTTATTAACGTTTTATAAGGTTGATAGAATGGTACTTTTCCTGGTGGAAATTCAAAACATTTTATAACTAATAACTGACGATTTATATTAGAAACTTGCTGTAAAATGGAAATTTCCCTTGTTCAGTTTCTAGCTGCCGATGAAAGCTTTTTCTCCTATTTATTTGGCCATTTAATAGATTGAAAAATAGAATGAGTTTTTCGAAGACAAGCACAAGCTTGTTCTTGAGTATTTTAAGGATATTAAAACTAATCAGTTTCTTTAGTCTGGAAATGGCTTGCTGTTATGACAAGGAGTGAGAGAGACAGAATCAGATGGAGAAATACAAGTATTGGCGAATTATTCATAGAATGAGTACAGTTAATGTTATTTATCAGTTAATGAGTACAGTTAATGATTTATCAGTTAATGTTATTTATTTATATTTTGGAAAGCCATCCAGTGCACTTTAATGCTGTTTCATCTACGATAAAATTAGTAAGTAAATCAAATACGAGTATTTTGTAATTACGTCAATCTAAGAAATAGGCAAGTAATAGCCGAAAAATCGTTTCATCATAGCGATTAATTAACCAGTCTTCCTAGCTATTTTCTAACTTCTTGGCCATTTCATAAAGATGAATTTCTAGTAGGGTTGCGTATAATGTTTATCATATGTTTATTATGCACTGGGCGCAGTTTGGTCAATCCAATTTCAATTATTTCAAAAGAATTTCCATTAAATTGGATTAAAAAAAAAGTTTTAAATCATTTTATTTACTTATTATATATTTTTTAATTCAGAGTATATTAATATTTATACATGAATAAAATAATGATGATACTTATAAAATGACTATTTTTATAGGCCTTCTTCACTGAATTTCCTTTGAAGCGAAATCCGTATCTTCGAAGCCATAAACACATATAAACGTACTGAAATACCATGACAAAAGTGACGTATACAACCAAATAACCCTAAAATAGCTTTTGACAAACTCTACTTACAAATAATCCCAAAGCAATCAAAACCGCAACGTTTATCCTATACCGACAGATTTTTTTTTCGCACCCCACGACGCTTTACGCTAACACACAAACATCCCTTATTTATCCTTATCTCCAAAATCTTTCCGCAATAAATCAACAAACGCACATACATCTTCGAAATATGAAAGAAAGCTCAGTACTAACTGTCCCGAGAGCTCTGCCGCGTCAACGAGTCAATCACGCCCCTAATAAACACCCTATACACCCCAAAGTTCTCTCTCTCCACTATCTACTTTCCCAAAAAAAAAAAAGATTCCATAAAAGATCCCATCGCTGCACTTACTCGCGAGCGAACGGACGTCTCCCGACGACGAGGACCGGTCCCTCGGGACCCACATCCTCCTCCTCCTCCTCCTCTGGGTGATTGGCAGCGTGAATGAATCCCGCCGGCGTAGACTAATGCTCCTCGCCCTCTCGCGCACTACGCCCGCGCAGCTTGTCACTCTGATTGATAATGCGCGCCCACGGAGTTCCGTGTTTCCCTTTATGCGCTTTTTTGCGCGCGCCTTTGGCGAATTTCGGTTTCGGCTTTTGGGGAGGGCGTGTGCGACTGGCTCTCTCTCTGTCTGACTCGGAAGCAAAGGGGGCTTGTTTCGGTGGTGGTGGCCGTGATGTGACGATTGTCGGCCAGTGATGAATGGAGAGAATGAGACCGTGGATGTAGATTCTTTGGGCGAGATGCATGTGTGCAGAGCGGGATCGATTGGGGGTGAGGACGAGGGGAGTGTGGATTGCGACAAAGTGGGAAGGATTATATAGGCGGGAGATCGTCTGGGGCGATGGCGGCTTGTGATGTTTATCCGTGAGGTGTTGGGTTCGGTGGGTTGCTGCGCTTTTTTAGAGAGATATTGAATATAATTATAGCGGGGAAAAGGATTTTCTCTCCGGTTTTGATGGATGAAGTTTTAACGCCATGATTGCATGTATGTCGAATATAGCTGGTTTATTTGGGTTGAATGAATATATGGGTGCTCATTAATAGTTGAGATCACGCCGGCATTGTTTTTAACTTTTCGAGAATTCATTAATTAATGATTGATTACTTGAATGGGATTTTAATCCATGTATCCTAGTATCAACAAACAGTTTTCAATATATAAATTTTTTTTAGTATCTATATAGATATCGTACCCATAGAATATGTGAAAGTACCTATTACACTTACTCTCAGATAACAGCCGCGATTTTCAAACGATTTCAACAATTTTCTTACCAGTTTATATATGAATTTCCCAATCTCGAGGATGAAACAAGCGTGAAAAATACTCGTAAAAATCCAAAGTGAAATATCGAGATCCAATAATTCGTCGGCGGTCCGGCGCCCATAAATTATATCAAGAAGAGCCAACTCAATCGAACTCCCTTATACCCCGGCGCAAAAAGCAAACCGAGCGTCGGCGTCGGCGGCAGCAGCAGCCGTTCCTTAAAATGGAAAAACGAAGAAAAGTGACGTCTCGTTAAATCGCTTTTTTTCGCTAATGGACAGAGAGTCTCTCCACCGCACAAAGCCTCTCCGCCCTACCATGGCCACACTCTCTTTCTTCCCGACCGAAGGTGGCGCGCTTGCCACCTTTGGAAGATCGAGAGACCATTCGTCCCTCGGCGGGGGCGCGCTAGAGTGGAAGAGAGAGAGAGAAGGAGAAATCGGCGCCGGCGCCGGAAATGAAGGAAGTGCGACGACGCCGCCGCGGGGGAAAAAGCGCAGCAGCAGCCGGGAAATGTCCTGGAGGACGAAAGGAGTTGAGAGAGAGAGAGAGAGAGAAGGCGATCGACGTATATAGTGTAGAGGGACGGGCAGGGTTTCTCCGGGAAACTTTATTACCGCCGTCCTCGCCGTGCGCGCTGGAATTTATTACTTTTCACCCGCCCGCGCGCGCCTTTGATCGTTCCGCGCGCGCGAGCCTGAGTTTCTCGGCTTGATTCGTCGGATTTTTTCGCTTTGAGCTCTCTCTATGTGTGCGAAGAGAGGGGATTATTGACCGTGAGGGGAGGGAGTAAGGCATGAGGTTTATTAAGTTGCGGTGGGAGTGGGAATTGGGTTATGAGAGTGTTTTTGGTTCGATTGGGGAAAGTTTCGCGTTGCGCGCCTTCAGGGTTGCGGTTTGAATTGTGTTGGGCTTTGAGGAAGCCGGAAAACCTATAAATTAGGCTCGAACTTCGATAGGAGCTTTATGTCGCATTAAATGTCGTATGCGAAAGTTTGCAATGTTTGTGGCTGATCATCGAAGGAAAGATCCAATCGTTTAATTAATAGTTAATTACAATAATTTAAATCTCACATAAGAAAAAAATTAAATAAAATTTATTGTGTATTTATATTATTTGCGTAATATTAAAATATTATAATAAATTTTCAAATAATCGATAGCTGCGTGCAATTTGAAAAAACCTTTTCATTCGTTTAATAATAACGTTATATATTTTAATTAATGCTTTTATATATTTTTTATAACAGTACTAATCCTTTCCGATAAAATTTACATTTGTCTTACTTCGACCCAGTTTTAATTAATTCAATTATATATTATTGCTTTTTCGCGCGTTTATTTCGCCTGCAGCACAAATATTTGTCGCATTCAAAGTAAACACCAGGTTAAAAAACAAGCAACATATATTTCGAAATCCAAATACACTATAATTCTTATCTGCAATTAAATTTCGTGCGTAAATCAGGCCCCCCTTTTAATCCACCAATCCGTCTCCCAAAAACTCCAGCGTGAAAACTAATCCTCCCCCCCGAATCACTATCCCAGGGCAAAAGCTTTGAACGAGCGCCATCGCCCTCTCGAAACTTCCAAAACAACGCCTTCGAACAATCTCTCTCTCTCTCTCTCCGTATAACCAACCTCGCTCCATAAAATCCAAAGCTCCCTGACTCTCTCTCTCTCTCTCTCTCTCTCGCCCGCGTCACTTTAAACGCCGGCCCATGTCATACACGCCGGGACTAATCCCCGGGATTTACGAGAGCACAGCCCCTTCTCTCCTCTCGCCCGCGGCTGCTGCTCCTGTACGGCTTTGAATTTCGGGGGGAGGCCGACTGATTAGGCCGTTTCGCGCGCATGAGCTATATAGTGCGCGCACACGAGAGGCTATCGGGCGTCTCTGTCTGGTGCGAGAGCGGTAATACTTTATGATCAATCATGCGGGTCGAGAGACATGTCGCGGCGGTGGCGTGATGTCTTTGACGCGAGGCGGCGGCGGGCTAATTATAATTTCGAGACGCCCGCCCCGCGTGTGGGTGAGATGTATGGGGTATAAGGAGGCAGAGCAGCAAAGAGCCGCCGGGTTGTAATTTACGGGGGACATTTAGCTGCCGTGAAGACGACGGGGGTGGAGGAGGAGGTTTCGATGAATGCGGAGTTCAATAAACGTCAGAGGGCGCGCGGTGTATAATTAGTTACATTCATGAGATGCGCGGTTCGTGTTTTAGGGCCGGTTTAAGTGAATTTGGGGTTAAGGGGTGATGGATGGATGACGATTTCAATTTAAAATTAGGAACTGTGAGGAATTTATGTATGTTGTTGTTATTGTTGTTGTGATAATTGTTAGTGGAATGTTGAGCTATGGTATTGATTTACGATCGGTCTGTTTCTTTACGAAATAATTTTAATTTAAGTTATTAAAAAATGGAAATTTCATCTAAACCTTTGTTATAAAGTTATTTTATTCTAGAAAAAACACTAAATCTGCACACAAAATTGATATTAATTAGCATAACCATATGAAGTAAAATAAATTTTTTTTATTTCGTTGCACTCCAACGTTGCGAACTTCGAACTCAAGATTATTTTATGCATTTATATAGTACAGGGAGATCTAAGATGACCAAAGTAAGCTTCTTACTGAACACTAAATCTATTAAACTTTTCTTTGTGGCATTAAACTATATGTAAAAGAAACTTACGCTGCAAACATTGCCGTTATTGTACATTTTAATTTTTCCACTTTTCGTCCAGATTTCACGAGGAAAGCGAACGAAAATTCGTACAAAATCTTCTTTTAGTCGCGTTCAAACACATGACAGTTCTATGACGTTAACTTCTTTCGAGTCAGATAAAAATACGCTTACACCTGCAAGACAGTCAGATACTTTCCGCCACGATCAAAGTCGCCTTCACCCCACCCCCATAAAAAAAAAAAAAAAACGTAAAACTAACCAACGCACTGCGCTTCGGCGAAATCACGCATCCATTTATGCCAAATAGAAAGTCAACATTTGCGCACCGCGAAATTACGTTACCAACCTCTCGTCAAAGAGCAAAAAAGAGAGAGAGAGAGAGAGAGAGGGAGAGGGAGAGGGAGAGAGAGAAGAAAAAAAAAGTATACGCAGGCGACGGAGCTCCCGTCAAAGCGCGACAGACGCATGCACAGCAGCGAGCGGTAAATTATCGAGGTGAAATAAAAAGAAACGCTCGCGCCCAACAGTGAAAGAGAGAGAGAGAGAGAGAGAGCTGGAAACGATTTTTCCGTGCGCGACTCTCGGGGATGTATTTTCACTTAAGTACATTACCGCGACGGTGTAAACTCGCAGCAGCAGCAGCAGTAGCAGCGGCAGTCGTAGTAGTAAGCGAGAGTCCGAGTTCTCTCGGGCGCGGCAGTTCGCAGCGCAAATATAAAACGGCGCGTTATGAGCTGCGAGCGCGCCTATATATATAGCTGGGCCGAGAGAGCAGCAGTCGTGTGTCTATCGCGAGAGAGGCTTTTTAAGTGAAAGTTCGTGTACGTGGTTCGCGATAGACGTGCGGAAATGGCTGCACTGCGCTGCTACTGTTTAGTGCCGCTATGGACGGAGTCGAAAGCAACGCGAGGGTATTTCGAACGAACGTTTTTATTATTCATCTATAAGGGCTGTTATACACTGTTTTAAAAAAGGGAGGCTGAATTCTCTTCGTCTTGCCAGATTTGATACATTACATGAATTTAATATATGACTTGATAATAACGAAAGTTTTTATATATATGTGTAAACTTTTTTTTTACTTTGTATAGAGGTATAACAAAACCTTCATTTCATTCCAGATTGTAAAACCGCAGGCTAAAACGACTTTTCCAGGAGGAACCTAAAATTTTCACCTCATAAAAAACAGCCGTCTCTCGCACTCGCCAGTCGCACCCATGCCCCGACGACGACCAAAACCACGAGCCTCTTTTTTACGGCCGCAACCATCACGGCCGCCGCCGCGGATTTCATTAAGTCTCGCACATCCGCGCGCCCGCCGCAAGTTTTATTGGCAACAAACCGCGAAGTGCGTCCGTCTGTCCGTTCTCATCAAATTATCAGTCGGCACGTGTGTGTATATTCGGATCGGAAACTCGTCCGCATATAGTATGGCCTCCCCGTGGACTCTCCCGGTGACTCTGCGCTCTTTTACTCCGGGGACACGCGCCCGCGCTTTTGATTTTATTACGAGGGTGCGCGGGGATAGCGAGAGGAGAGGAGTCATGTGGCTGAGCGTTTGGAGGGTTGAGGGGGTTGGTGGACTTTTGTAGTGGAAGGGAGGAATGTTTTGACGGAAGTTTTTGTACTTTTCGGGTGTATTTGGATATACAGTTGTTAGATAGAGAAGTAATAAAATTATGCTTTAAACATAATATAAGAGGAATAAGAGGTTTGATTCTTATGTGAATTTTATTAATCTTTTAATAGAGGTTCTGTAGTTATACATATACAGCATATTTTGTGTCATAATATAAATGTACATCATGTAAAAGGACGATGGGGGATAGTTAAATATTGATTGACTCTATGGGTCTGAAGTTTGCAACGTTATAGTCCAACGAAATAAAAAAATATTTGATATATTACTTCAAGTTTATAATAATTTATATCAATTTTGTGTGTAGATGTATCAAGGAGCGCGGGAGCGCTCCGAAGGCAAGTATAGAATTGCTTTATAGTATCAAATAACTTTATAACAAAGATTTAAATAAAATTTTCATTGCTTAATAACTTTAATTTATTGTAAAAAATTATTTCGTTGCACTCCAACGATGCAAACTTCAGATCCATTTGACGCTCAGAAATTCATTACAATTTATTTTTTAAGCTTACTTTATGTTATAATGAAGGTGGTGAACAATTTTCAGACTCTCAAGTCGTCAAGATCGCAGTTATTCTCAAAAAGCATTAAATAAGAGATGTTCGTTAATTTTAATGAAGCTCAATTTGTTAATTTTGAAAAGTGAAGAAGAAAATAAAAGTCAAAATTGTTACGATTCATCATATTTTACAGTACACACGCGCTCTTCGCGTGACCTGATTCTTCAAGTCGAACTTCACTCGAGGAAATTAAGCGTATAAAATTCGCTCGCGGCGGGCGGCTGGAATTTACAGTCACTCTCTTCTACTCGCCGCGGAAAACTTGCCCCGGAGCTGCGCGCGGGCTTTTCACGGGAATAAAGCGTGAGAAGTGGTCGCGTGCATTATGTAACACTATCTGCAAAGTAATTGTTATGAAAAATTCATACAATCATCTCTTAGCGCTCCAACACGTGCGCGCGCTTCAGCGAAATTTAAAATTCTCAGCCCTTTTCTGCCCCCAGAACTACAGTTTTTCACCCTTTATTAACAAATGCACAGTATACACACCATTCTTTATTCACCATTCCTCGAATCAATTTTTTTTCTCTGTATAACCCAACAACGACGGACGTAAAAATTCCAAATGCTTTTTTTACCCCCAACCACGGGCTGGAAACAAACGCATTTGCCCGAAAAAAGGGAATCGCGGTATTATGCGCGCCCAAGTTTACCGATACTCGAACATCGCCACGTCCCATTACCCCGACACAAAAAAAACAGCACAACGCGCACACGCGTCGAATTCACGCTGCGTTTATCCGATACACCGATACGAGGCTGGAAACTGACAGGAAGTTTGCCTCTCCCGAAGCCCCTGCTCTGTACATAACCACCGGCTTCCCCCACCCACATCCACCCCTGTCCACGCAACCAACGCAGATGGATTCATACATTACGCGATTTTTTATACTCTCCGGCTTCCCCTGCGTTATCCGAAAGCTCGTATTTGTATGGTATTGCCGTCTTCCCTTGTTTTTTTCATCGGGCCGTCCGTAATGGTAGAAGCGAAACGGAGGAAGTTGAAACAATGGGTCGAATAAGTTCCGTTTCGAGCGGCCGCGCGCGCGCGTGCCGTTCCCTCGGTAAATTCGTTTCAGGCCGGTAGTTTGATTTGTTTTGTATGGCTCGATGAATCGATCGAACGTTCTCTCCCTCTCACTCTACCCCTCGACGGAGACTCGCATGTGCATGCACTTACAACTGTTTGGAATTCATTTCTCTTTCTCTCTCACTCTCTTCGCGGATCGCCATTTTCGTATTGGCTGCGATTTATTGATGTAATTTTTCATCGGGCGCGGGGATTGATTATTTTGAAGCTGTATACGATGAAATCTGAATCGATACGGGCGGTTTGTTGTAAATAACGACAAATTTAATCGAAAAAAAATAATTATCTTTCGTATTGTGTAATAAAAATTGATATACCGTTAAAAAAAGTTTGTTATTGCATATCGTAATTTGTTTTTTAAATTCATAACATATTTTAATGTTAAAAACTACTTCTCTAACACGTCATAGATCGAAAATGAATGACTTTCACGTATTGAACTATGAATATTGCATCGAACGTGAGTGAAATTCAAAAATTCATGCAAACTGACGTCTATGCAAATTGAAGTAGTCGATATCGAAATACGGTCAGACATGCAATTAATCCCCCCTCCTTTCAGCAACTACTATACTTCGCCTACACGAATGTCAATTAGTTTTCCCAATCACCAATCTTTTTGATTCATCGACCTGACACGCTTTCAAAATCTCTCCCCACCCCCAAAAAAAAAAATTGATAACTCGATGAACATTATTCTCGCGACATCCCTCCTTATTTAATAAAAACAGAAGACCCCCGAAGAAAACCCAATAAACCGATCCGGAAAACAAATTTTCTCCCCTCTCCTACTAACGCGCGTGTGCATTTTACCAACGACGTGTCCTCCTCCTCCTCCTCTTCGTCTCCTTCTCGACGCGAAAAAAACAGCCCGCGCTTTCCTCGTGTTTTCATTCGATCGCGTCAAGTAAACCTCTCACTCCTCTTCCCCTCGAGTATATATACACATCGTCGCCGTCGCCGAGTTTTCTAATATCGGCGCGCGGCCGAAACGAGTTTTTTTTCCTTCTTTTTTTTTATTCGTCGCGTCGTCGGGCGAGCGAGCGAGCGTCACGCGGTTGGCTCCGCTCAGCACCACGTGTTACGCCTGGCGACTTACGCAACGTTATGTTTTCGGGGGAGGAGAGGAGAAGAGGAAGTGACAAGGCCTTTTGAAATTTCGACAATAAGGCCGGGGTGGTACAATTAGTTAGCGTGAAGGGTTGCGGGTGGAGTGGGTGTACTGACAAGGTTTCGCGTTAAGGAGAATAGTAACACGATACGCCTTATACTTTGGGCACGGGTGGCATTTATTATTTTTTATAACTGAGCGCGTGAAACTCACCTGTTTAGCATACGTATACAGTACCCATTTTTTTCACGAGTGCGTAAAGTTTCTACTTCACGCACTAATACGTAAAATAAAAACACTGCGTATTACTTTACGCACTAATGAAGAAGGGGGTACTTTACGCACGCTAAACGGGCGTCTAAAGTCGAATTGTACGCACTGATTTGTAAAAATTATTTTTTTTTTAAAGGAATGTTGCGCGTTATTTGTTAAAGATTTAAAAATATGGTTGGATATATTGGAGTTTTAGTAGTTTGTGCTGATTAGAAGGATAACAATCTCGTCAAAAGTAATGTCACTGATGATAAATTGGCATTGATCCTACAAATAATAACGTTTCTGTCGCTCTCGATTGAACCATTACAATAGTGTATCCCAATTTGCATTTATATTTTATTGCATCGCGTCGATATTTTCGTGCTATTCCATGGGAATAAAATATTAACGTTCGCCAATCCACGATATGAATCATAAACAAAATTGTAATGCAATTGGAAATCTATCCGATCAATCAATAATATATGTAATCCTTCGTAATAAATTTATTCTAAAATTGTCTACCTTGTCGATCTGGCAATCTGGTAATTCGAGACTTTTTGCATCTGTTAACAAGCAGCTGAATATGCCTTCGGATTTTGACATAAACTTTACCAAATCAATAACTAGTAGTACATTAAATGCAAAACATTCCATGCGTATATAATGACATACGCGATTCGATTTTTATTGCAAAAGCTGAAAGGGGAGAGGCTATATATTAATACGGTGTACAATTCGTAGCTTTCAGATTCAGGTATATAGCGAACATTTAATACTAACGTATATACGTATAGAATGTCATCGATTTAATTAGCTCACCACACGAGGACATATATACGACGGCGGCGTTTCATAACCTGCCGTTACGCAAACGTGCCAACGATAATTGAAGAACGGCAGCTTTTTTTCTCTCAAGTAGAGCCTAAAGTGCCACTATTTTTTCAGCCTTTTTATTTGCTATATGCTGCCAAGTGTGTTTCTTTCATGTGCATGGAAAATGTACAAATAGCTGCTCGTGGATTGCTGTACAGGTGTTATTGCTAATTATTCTCATGGAAGTGTAGTAATTAGCGAACGTGTTGTTAGCCTTGCGTATTACGAAACGTTGTTAATAAGAGTACACATATAATACGAATAATATTAATACTTCAACCCGATTTTTCGTGTTTGATGAACCTTTTATATATTAAATAAATATAGAGAAAATAAATTCCTATTTTCAACCCCATTGCCACCACAACCACCCAAACTTTTTACTATACTAGTAATCCACTATACCTCGCGTAAAGTCCGTGCGCAGTCCAAAACACATGCACCCACACCTTTTCCCTTTACACGGAGAGAAAGAAATCAGTAAAAATTACCAAACTGTCAAGTAATTCTGAGGCAGACTTGTAAATCCAAAATTTTTACCAAACTTTTTAGCAATTTTTACAAAAAGTTTTGTAAAATTTACAAAAAGTTTAGTAAAAATTGTCAAAAGTTTAGTAAAAATTGCCAAAAAGTTTGGTAAAAATTTTGGATTTACAAGTCTGCCTCAGGGTTACTTGACAGTTTGGTAATTTTTACTGAGAGTTTGGTAATTTTTCCTAACTTCTTTCGCTCCGTGTATTAAACCTCATCCATACCATCACACGTTAATTAAAGATGCAGCACTGCTGAGCGTATCATATATCGAAACACCTCGACAAATGAAAAATTGAAAATAAACATCTCGCATCTCGCACGCGCGCACGCTTCTCGGAAAAATCCACTATCGTACAAACGTACAGTGAGGGGAGGATCACGCGCAACGGCAGCATAGTACTCATTTATACGCTGCCGGGCTGATCCGTATAACAAACGTAAACCGTGTGCGCGCGTGCTATCGGCAACAAAAAGAGTCCAGACGGAAAAAGTAAGCGCAAACATCGAGCCGGACCCGCGCGTACAAATCCTATATACCGGCCGCGCGGGGAAAACATCATACCTCGGCCGTACACACAGAGTGAGCCATATCGGGAAGAGGAAAAATCGAAAAATATACACACTCGTCCGCGTGTGCGTGAGAAGTGTATATACATACGCAGACAGTGCTAGTAGTAGGTACATATATCTTTAGATATACGTATATCGTGTAAGCTCGATTTCTCGCGGATACAATGCGATGCGCGCGGGACGCAAATGCCCCGGCTTTTCCGACCCGTCCGTCGGGGGTAGAAACTTTCTCTCTACGAGAGAGAGGGAGACGAGGCGGACGCTGGCGGCGGAGTCGGCCTTCCTCTTCTCGAGATTTTACTTTCTTCCCCCTTATACTGCGCGTTGCTGTCATTCGATCTCGCGCGCGTTGTCGTTCTTTTTCGCTTCCGCCGTGTACTCGCGCGCGAGCTTTCTTATTCCGTTGTGCAAAGTGCGGTTGAGAGGGAGAGAGAAGGGGGATTGGGTCTGTTGTCTGTCGAGGTTTTCTCTCTCTCTTTTTTTTTTTACTTGGG
The DNA here is from genome assembly GCA_036365515.1 of Torymus aiolomorphi. Classification (NCBI taxonomy): domain Eukaryota; kingdom Metazoa; phylum Arthropoda; class Insecta; order Hymenoptera; family Torymidae; genus Torymus; species Torymus aiolomorphi. Next base: position 8,779,649 of record CM070875.1, on the reverse strand, counting down.
CTCGGAACTTTCGCTAGGAGAGACGTTTCGGGCTTTGTTACGGTAATAACAGTTGGGTGGGATGTGTTTTTGTTTTGCAAGTTTGCTATGTGATGTTTGCGGTCTGAGAAGTAATGGGAAATATATGGGATTTTATTATCTATGGAGTTCACTTGTGTAAATTCAAATGCTATGTTATCTTAGCAATTATTGTTTGTGTTTAACGTAATTGGTTTGAAATAGATTTATCATTTCACTCAATGCTGCTTCAATGATTACGATTGTTTACTTTTCGTATTATAATTTAAAAAGCACCGAATGAATTAACATTCACCTCAACAGAATTTTTTAGATCAAAGTTCGAACTGTAATAACTATTTTTATTCAACGTCCAGTGGACCTTTACCTATAAAATAATTTTACGGATTTTTATCAATATATCTACATAATAGTCCCGCTTCAGTAACTTTACAAGCGTTCTCCTCTTCTTTCTTTCGCCGAAAGACAGCTTAAAATTAATCGAACAGCCGTGACTACACCTTAATCCAAAACAATTAAAGAAAAGCAATGGAAACACAACGTTCGCCCCTACATATACCCACGGAGACCACCTAACTCACTCCTCTCCTCCCCCGCGCTGAGCGCGCGCACGCAACAAAGACGCTAAATTAATAGCGACGATACTTCACGGCTAACGACCCCGGGAAAACAGATAAAAACCTCTTCAACATACTTTTTTTCGTCCACGCACCCACCGCTCGCCCTCGTTACGCGTCTGTCCACTCCCCCCGTTGCGTCTCCCTTGTTCCTGTTTTTTCCGCCCTCTATACCCCCCATCTCGCGTAACGGCCGCAAGTTTTGAGCGATGTCCGAGCCAGTCGCGTCGTCCGTGGCAACTTTTTCAAAGATTGTCCTCGTCTCCCGCAAATATTCCGCGGCCGAGGGAGTGAGAGAGAGAGAGAGAGAGACAGAGGAAAAGGGAAAACAATAAGAGCCTGCGTTGCGCAACTGCCTGCTCTTTTTTTTATGCTTCTCAACAGCTGGCAATAGTAATACTTTTCACTCGCTCTCTGCCGCTGGCCGGTTTCCCGCTGTTTTTTTCGGGCTCGTTTTTTTACGCGACAAGAGGGAGAAGCCTGGAGGGAGAAGCGGAGCTAGAGGGAGAAAGTGAAGTGCAACGGAGTAGGAGAAAGAGAGAGAGAGAGAAAGGTGGGCAGGTTTGATAAAGGAGGCTGTGCGCATGCACTTACGCGGAAGACGCTAATTAAAATTCGAGCTAACAGCTGTCACGGGCCTGACATTGCAGGGCTGGGTCGCGTCGTGCGGGAAGGATCAAGGTTAGACTATGCGCGCGAGCTTTTTTTATTTCGCTACTTTAATTTGTGTTTACGACTGGTTATGAAATGTTTCAAACGTGATGCCGGCATTTTTGTTTTTAAACTCTTTCTCTCTCTCTCTTCTGTACACGCGAAACATTGTTTTTGTTTTACCAAACTAAAAACGTTTCGCAAAGTGAATATAATTAAGTGAGTACTATTGTATATGACAGGTCATCTACAACTGATATATGGCGACAGAAGTTTGGGAGTTCATAGAATGCGAAAGTTATGATGACTTGGCGCGTAATGATGAAAACGTAACGTTGTATTTAGTTGTCGGGAGTTGCTGATTGCAGAATCGATTATGTAGTTCCGCGCCCGGCAAGTTCGACGCGGCTGTATAATATCGAGTAATTGAACGAGAGATTTGAATTTCCGTCTAAATTCACCGTATACATTGAAATCGCCGCGTTCGGATTGGTCCTGATGAATTTGATGATATTGACGCGCAAAGCTTTGCCAGTGAATATAAGTTTCGAAATTGAGTTCGTAAATTAATAATCTTTAAATACAGGTGCCAAACTGCTAAATATTTTTCTTTTTACGATTCGGAAAATTGGTTTCACCTTCTCTTAAAAATGATAATTTTATCCATCAATTCGATATATCGTATACTTTAACGTCGTAAGATTAAATTCCATATTATATTAGTATAACAGCATTTTTCTCTAATATTAAACATCATCCCTCACTCGATAAAACCGAATTACCATCATTATTTTAAAATACATCTAGGGTGACTACACCAGTATTGGAACAGTCACCAGTTAACGAACATTTTCTTTATATATGAAAATATCAAGCTTTCTATGTATTGTTTATCTAACATGACGACAATTTTCGAATCCTTGAAAATTTTTATTTCAATTTATATAAAGATTCTGCATAAAAGAAATTATCTTGTTAAGAATAAAATAAAAAATCTCCGCTATTAAGTATTTCTTCACTGGCGATGTATTCCTTCACTAGTGAAACGTATTTAGATACTAAGATTGCGTGTTCCTTTACTGGTTTTTAGGAGATATTTACAGATTTTCATTAAATTAAATTTTTACTTTGATTCTTTATTCAAAATTTGCTCACCGACGTAAAGTTTGAATATTTTAGAATATAAATTTCAAAAGGGTTTTACTTTTAATCCATTTTTAAACCACTTAATTAAATAACAAAAGTTACAATTTCCTTATTTGTTCCTTCATTGGTGAAGCCACGCTATACTACTCCTAATAACCATATAAAATCCAAAACCGCCGAATAAACTTGTTTCAAATTTATGAGTGGAAAAGCGCGCCCGCAAAAACCTTCCTCCCAATTTCCACCATCTCCCAACGCATCATCCCGCTGTACCTCCTCCACTGTATACTTCGCTCTTGAACGAACGTGCGCGAATAAGAATCAAACTCGCTCGTGATTTCCTCTCTCTCTCTCCCCCGGAACAGCCGCTCACAAAACCTCGTCGTCGTCGTCTCTCGGCAGTAGCATCGCATTGTTACAAATAGGATTATTATTATCATTATTATAACCGTCTCGAAAGGCGAAACGACAACTCGCGCGCGACTCTTCCACTTCCGCCTTTGTGCGAAATCCGTTTCTCGCTCTGCGACTCGTACTCTCTCCCTCGGGAGGAGGATAAGAATTCCTTATTACGCCGGTTCATCATAGTTCGCCGGCGCTTCGGTTTCGGCTGTGTCGTTGTCGTCTTCCCTCGTTATCTGCTCTCTCCCTCTCGAGTGTCACTGCGCGCGCGATAAAAAGAAGCGCGTAAAGAAGTGGTTGCGTAGTATATATATTTTTGTGTATAAACAGTTGTTCCGCGAAGGGGTGGCGGACCAACAGCCTTCGTTGCCACGCTTTTATATCGGGAGTTTGTTTTTTTGTCGCAGGAGAGGCAGCGAATGAGTTTTTAAATCGCATAATGGCTCTTTCGAGTTTTGCTTGGACTTTTTCTGTTGCGGGGGTCGATCCCTTTCTTAAATAGACTCTTAATGCGCGCCGGGCGAAGGAGGAGTAAGATGTTTTTTTCTATTAGTGGGGAGCGAACGGGGTAATGAGCTGGAGAGAGTTGAAGGGGGCTTATTGTAATTATTCACGGATTGATCTTAACGTTCTTCGACTGATGCTTTCATTTCTTAGTTTTTCCTTTGTTATTAATCAGAATGATTTAATATATATATAACATTATTGTACTTTAATACAATTCTTTTACATGTTTCATTTATAAATAAAATTAACTTTGGATTCATTGACATATTCGTTTGATATTTGGAAGTCATACAATAATAAAATAACGGTTAACAAATGTTTATTTAAAATTATCAACGTATAAATATTCAACGAATCATTATTATTATCATATTTCAGCGAAATTTGACCGACATTTCTTAATAACCTGTACTGTTACATCAGACGAATTATATTCCATATATAATCTAGAATTATCATTCTTTTAATAAATAAACTCTCCGGTCAAATTGAGCTTCTTTTTTTCTACGCACACCGCACGCACCAAAAACGATATAACTAATAAAATCCCTACATACCGCACTTCTCTTTATTATCAAACTACAAGCCACAACTCTAATCGCCTCGATCAATCCAGCCCCCCCACTCGCCGCTTAACCGAATAAAAACTGTACTTGTCAAAGACAAACGACCAATCGGCGTGAAAATACGGCACGATAAAACAGCATCGAGGCCACGCCACCACCTCCTCTCTCGGCCATTTCCCTCCCCATCGTCGTCGTCGGCGTCCATAAGATAACGTCGAAGCTTCTCCCTCCCCTCTTTCGTTCGGCAAACAGATGCCTGTATAGACGCGCGCGCTCGCTCTAATGCACTCGCGGTGCACGCGAGCCATATGTGTGTGTGTGTGTGTACGCCGAAAGTCGAGAGATATTACACTGTCGCCGCGGAGAAAGAATGTCCGGTAGTGCGGCCACGGGCTAGAAGTTTATTGCTGGAGAGAGTTTCGGGGAGGAAGAGGGGCTACTGAAATTATCTCGCGGTAAATCAAAATTAATAGCGCGGGATTTATGATGCGTCGCTCGAAGAGAATTATAAAATTTTCGGTTAAGACTAAAATTGAATCGTTAAAGCGAGTTTGCATTATGTGTATATTATACACTGAGAGAAATGTTTAGGAAAATTTACTATAAATGTAAGAAAAATTACTATGTTCGATAGGAACTTTGGGACAGACTCGAATTATCATAAAATTTACTACAATTTATAGTAAAAATTGCTATGTACATGGTAAAAATTACTCAAAACATAGGAATTTTTATTATAAATTGTAGTAAATTTTATGATAATTTAAGTCTGTCCCACGATTACTATAAATATAGTAATTTTTGTTACACCATTTTTCTCTGTGTAGCGTGTATGTTTGCGCTTCGGATTATATACGTGTGGATATGAGAGACCACTTTCGAAAGCCTCGGATTTCAGCGTTTATTTATATATTTATTCGCAGATGCTTGACATCGTTAGCGAGCTTTTCGTTACGCTACTCGCTGCGTATTCGTAATCGCGGTGATTGCGATAATGATATTGACGAACGGATATACTTTTGACGAGCGAGTGATATAAATATAATAATTGAACTATGTTCATCGACATATCGAATAATAAACGTGGGATTAAATGTATTGTATGAAGTTTCGTGGGGGTTCGCGGAGCGTGTATTAGTGTAGTATTTTTCGCTGCTTTTAAACCAGAATAAAAGTTAAACTCGACATTGCGTAGTAGTATAATACTAAAATATAATGATTGAAATTAGAATTTTCAATGTTTGTGTAGATAATTAGATATTCTTTTATGTTTATTTTCACATTGTACTGTTTCTTGCGAACGTTGTATATTTCATGTTATAAAGAATGTGAATGTTTTCCCTTTTTTACTTCCACCGTCTCTCAATTCAATTGAAATATCAGCATTCGCAATAACAAAAAAAAAAAAAAAAATAACAGATCCCTCAAAGAAAATTTCCCTTTATACTGAACCTCGTTTTGAATTCATAATATTTACAAATATCAGAAACATTATAACAACAACAAAAAAAATATCAAGAAAAATTATTTAACTCCATTCCAAATTAAAAATTAATACATTTCCTCGAGGAAACAAAAAAAAAACCTTACATTTTCCCCGCCGCAGCAGGTCGAATCGCGAATGCGAAAAAACACGCCTTCCTCCCTATTGAAAAAAAAAATAATAAAAATAAACATCTTTCTCCCCTACCTCACCTCCACAGAGACAACGTTCCGAAAAGACTCTTCCCGGTGCAACCCCATTCATTAAAATCGAATAAACGCTCGCGACATCGCATTAATCCATCGTTAAAAGGCGCGAGCGGCACAATAGCTTCCCTTGCTAAAAAAACACACACATATACACCTTCCGCGCATTTTTTTCGTCACCCGGTAGCAAACGGGAGAGAGAGAGAGAGAGCTTTTAAAAGCCTGCTGCGCGCTCGTATCGGGGTTACGAGGGCAGCGCCTCGCTTGCGCGCGGCTTTTTAACGAGTTTCCGAGTGTGTATAACGCGAACGCGAACGCGCGCGAGCTTCATATGTCGAGCATCGCTGTGTGTGTATGTGTGTCGCAAATGGCCTGGCTTCCCCCGTTAATTACTGCGAAAAGCGGATAATGCGTTTTCCTGCGCCGCGCGCGTGTGCAGCACGGGCCGTTTGAAAGATTGCTGCAGAGGAGGAGGTGGAAACGTCGCGCGCTCTTTTTTTCATGCTGTCTTTTGAGTGTGCGTATATGTGTGTGTGTGGGGGCGGATGGCATATGTAACGGGTTGTTGGTGATGTTCAAAAGTGGAGTTTGCATTCGATAGAAAGCATTGGTTTAAAGGTGGTATTTGAAAATTGCGAATTTTCACGTTCAATAACAGATTCAATATAATATTGCTTGTATTTGATAATCTTGCTGTTTATGTTACGAGCTTAACTAGATTACAAGCTTTTTTGGTATTTACAAAATTCGTAAATTGCTTACGTATAATTTTATATTTTGTTGTATAGTTATATCTCTGAGTGAATATTTACCCAATAATAATTATATATAAATTCGTATGTTATTTATTACATATAATAAATTGTATCAACAGCATTTTAATACCGTACCAGAAGTATTGACTTTTAGCTGATTTTGCACTAAATGTGTATAAATAGAAATAAAAAATAATATAATTCTATAACGTTTTTAATTTAATGATTCCATGCAAATGTACAATATACGATTCTTAAACCTTCCAACGTTTCCTGTTTCACATTTTCCCGTATACATATATATAAAATACATTTTATAAAATGCATTCACAGTCGAAAATCTCTTTATTATATGAATTCAATACGTACAATATTGACTCCCTTTCTTCAGATACAACAATAGAACTGTGTATATATATATATATGGAAACATTGTCGCCAATTGAATTCCGAGAATTAGCATCTTCTCGATAATAATACGCGAACCGATTTCCAACACCGTTACATTTCAATTCGAACGAGGAAACAGTGCGCGCACTCTTCTAAAAGCAATATCGTCCTCTCCACTCCCCCCGCCGATTTGCGCTGGCAAGAGTTTCCACTTCGATATGGAAAAGCAATACACACACAGAGCGACTTATTATCCATAAAAGTCTTGTTAACTTCCATTCGACCGGAAACTACATCCATGACAAGTAGGATTTAACGATCCGCAGCTACTGCCGCGCGATGCATATTACATCCCCCACTCTTATACGCGCGTATAGCTATCTCTCGCGCGAAATTAAACCGCCACGTCTGTGTGTATAATACACGTGGCCGCCGCCGTGGTTCATTATTAAAATGCGAAAATATAAACCGCACCGCCACTCTATAGTTTTTTTTCTCCTTCTCTCGCAACTTAAGCGCATATACACGCAGCGCCAAGTTATTCTATGAATAAAGGAACGCGAGAAAGAGGTGTGTATGCGTGTAGCGGGGGATAAAAATGAAAGCGCGGCCTCGAAAGAACGGGAAAAAGAGCCGCGCTCGCGCGCAAGAAACTCGCGCGCATTTATTGCGCTTTTTATACACCGCGCGCTCAAGTTAACGTCCGATACACACACACACATATATATATTTTGCATAATTGGGCGCGAGACTCGGCTTTTTTTTACAGGACATAGCGGAGACACCGACAAACGAACGCCGAGTCGTTTCGTTTCAAATTTCTGCGCGCGCGCATCATCTCTCCCTCCGTTTCGCGCGCGAAAGCAATACCTATATACCTCGGCGAAAAAGTAACCGTGCACCCCGAGACTACAAGAAGAAGAACAAGAAGAAGAAGAAAAGCGACAGAGAGACAATGTCCGTCGCAAACGACGACGACGACGAATCTTCGCCGGCTGTTTTTCTCGAAAAGACGACGACGACGACGTCGTGTCCTTTCAGCCGACGCTCGTCTTTCCAGACGATACGCGCGACTAACGAAGCGACACCTCTCGCTCTCTCTTTCGCAAACGGCTATACTTACACGCGCGCGGCTAGTTTTTCGTAGCGCGCGAGCCGCGTATCTTGCTTGTTTTTCCACTGCAGCTGTCCTCGGCAGCATAATGGCAGTGGTGTGAAATTACACGCGCGCAGGGCGTGTATAATCAGGGTAGCTAAATATTAATTAAGGAGACGCGCGTGTGTGTAATATGGGGTACGAGGGTCGTGGGAGAAGTGGGTCAACTGCTATTTTTCTAGTTATGAAATGGCCGCGTGGCGCAGAGTGAATTAGCGCAAGAGGGAGCCTGAGAGAGTGTCAAGTGTGCACTACGCCCCCGTTTGTTTTGGCCTTTGACAGAGGTGTTGCGCGAATCAAGTATTTCGATGTAGAATGTGCAGTGTGCACACATGCTTCTTTGGGGAGAGGCTAAAAGAACGTTATAGTTTTTCAAGAGGGGTTGTGGATTTAGCGTAAGAGATAGTTGACCTATATGGTGCCATTTGCGAAGGAATGCAAACTTTGGACGCTATTTTAGTAGGGAAGAAATGGGGGAAATGAGCAGTTGTCCGCGTTGAGTAGAAATAGACAAGTGAGCAGAAGCAAAGGATGCGAGAATCTTTATTTTATATTTCAATGAATTAATGAATGAATCGATGAACATAATTTACTATAGATTTATATTTCATAAGACGAGAGGAGAGCAAGTTGGAAAGAGAAAGTTTATGTTTAGTTTTCATTAAATGTACAGTACAGTGCAAAAGTTCTTGAACGCTTTAAAAAAAATGTAATATTTCAAATTACGATATTACAGCTTCTAAATGTGTTAGTGAGAAAATAAAAAAAAAAACATATTAAAGTAGACGCAAAGAGCTATATATGTTTTCTTCTATATGTTTCCTTCTATATGTGTGGCTTATTTTTTGGAAATTTCTTCGAGTCCTGACATCGTTCAGAAGACAGGCTTTTTTCTGCATTTTTTAAAGTTTTGTTTAATCATTTGTAGTTTTTCGGGAAATTGTCGTAAAATAATTTCGCGAAAAGAATTGGAAAGCTTGAATTAAGAGCTTTAATCACCATGTTCGTCAAGTAATTGTTCTACGCTAAGTTTTAATGATTCGCCTTTATTGAAACATATAAAATATCATTGATTTTGTAACATATCAAACTCATGCGTTGGTAAACATTGAATGAACCAATTACGAGAAAAAAGAAAATTTCATTTTTTTTGTTTTGCATCACTAAACTATCTTTTTAATAATTTGTAACAACTTGACGAACATGATAATTAAAGCTCTTGCTTCAAGCTTTCCAATTCTTTTTGCGAAATTATTTTACGATAATTTCCCGAAAAACTACAAGTGATTGAACAAACCTTTAAAAAATACAGAAAAAAACCTGTCTTTTGAACGATGTCAGGACTCGAAGAAAATTCCTAAAAATAAGCCACACCTATATAGAAGGAAAGCTCTTTGCATCTACTTTAAGATGCTTTTTTTATTTTGCCACTAACTCACTTAGAAGCTGTAATATCGTAATTTGAAATATTTCAAATCTTTTTTAAAGCATTAAAGAATTTTTGCTCGGTACTGTGTAAGTATGGAAAAACAATCCATCCATATTTTGCTATTCCCCGACGAGTAAACCAACCACAAACCTTATGGAAATTCTCAAAATTTCAATCTTCACTTCTTCGGATCTTCCCCATAAACAAACCTTTCATCTAAATAAACTCAATTTCGTTTAAAAACATCCATAACCCCACACCCTTCACCCACGACCCCCTGATACCAAAAAAAAACCAACACCCCCCATCACTCATGTCGCTCATAACGAACCTTCGCCCCATTCCTCTTCAACTTCTTAATTTTTCTCCTCCGCGCTCTTGCTCGCTCAATCGAATCACCATCGAGAATTCTCTCTCTCTCTCCTCCGCCACCCCTTAATCAAACAAACTCACTCCAAACTCTTTCTCTCTTTCCCTTCCAGTGAAAATTCACTTCCTCCTCAAAAAGCGCGTCTGTGAAATATCGCTCGCTCTACATCTCCGCGACGACTGCGAGAAATGCCTGATTACGATGACGAGGGAAAAATGCGCCGCGAGAGAGACGTGCGCGCGCGCAGACTGCACTCCGATGATATATATTCGCGCCCCGCGACACACATTAGCGCCAGGAACGCGACTTTTCCTACTCGTTGTTTTTCGGCATATAAGCGACGTTGAGAAATTCCTGATCTCGCGCGTGCAAGCGCAATTGTTTCTTCATCGCGCGCGCGCGAGCGAGCGGAGAAGTTATTGCGCCGGCTAGAAGAGAGGTTGTCGAGTTTGCCGCGCAGGTGTGCGAGCGCGGTGCTGAGAGGAATGTTTATGATGGGATTGTTGTATGAGATTGGGGGTTTCATGGTTTCAATGGACTTTAATATTTTTCTTCTACAATGTAATTTGTGAGGAAATCTTTTTATTTGGAAATGATTCTGCACTCTGAATTATTATTATTATTATGTTTAATATGCAAATTTTCACCTCGGTTTGTTCGTTTACAATTTTTTTAATGGCATTTTAGAAAACTGTATCACAAGATTAAAGAATTTGATTAAACATTTTATGGAAGCATATATTTATTTTTACTTTTTTATACACACACACACACACACACACACACACACACACACACACACACTTTCAACGTAAAACATAAATTTCATTATTTTAAATCTCGCGAAGCTTATTTGCGAGAAAGAATAAAAGATACACATTTAATTTTAGATTCATCTTTTATTCATGAAACATAGCTTTCCGGGATATTTCATTATATATAAACAAATAAACAAAAATTTAATATTATCCTCAGAACCACGTTATATGAACAATAATCCCCTCAATCCGCTATGATAAATAAACCACGAGGACAAATTTGTCATATTTAATTATAAGCCCCTCAACAAAGCAATTCCACTCACCGAGATTGTGGCTATTATATCCATTGAAAAGACTGGTAATTGAAGTCATTAGCGCGCGCGGACCGGCACACACTAGACCGTCTCCGTTATTAATGGCCGCGATTTTCCGTAATATTTTGGCATAATTAATTCATTTATTACTTTCATTCATAATCCCCTCCCGTAACGATTCCAATTATTCCCTCCCCTGGCAACAACACCCCTATATATATATATATATATATCACCAAACAACATCGGCACTCGAAACTTCCCCCTCGCGCCGCGACGACGTCTTTTTCAAAGAGCGCTCGCATTCTTATTCCGCGCGATCGTTAAAGCTTCTTTTTACGCAAAAGTTCGTAAACAATCGTATATACAGCTCGCTCTCCGTAGCAGCAAACAGCAAGGAGGATAGACAGACAGATCGAGAGGACGGGGTAGGGGCACTTGACGGAAGCTCATCTCGCGACTCGGCGCGCAGACAATAAAGGAAACTGTCTTGGAACAACTCGCTCTGGCCTTTGTAACGTTAACTTAGAAATATATATATAAACGAACGGGCGCAGCTGGGAAACAATGAAAGCCCGCGTTGGCAGCGTATAGAGTCGCGAATTTAAATTGCATATGAAAAGATAAGAGAATATATCGTATTAAAAATGGGAACGATAAAGGCGCGTTTACGGCTCTCAACAAAGGCCTCGGTGTAGCGGCGGCGCGCGTAAAGCGCGAGCGTGCGGTAAAATTGTTTAATGGCCGGTGCGGCGAACGTAAATTTTTTGATACTCTGATTATAATGTTGCGCGCGCGAGGAAAGTAAGGCGGCCGAGAATAAGTGAACGAGTGAACGAGCTGGTATAGTATATATTGTTTTTTTTTTTTTTTTTTTTTTTTTTTATTTCTTTTGAAATAGGATATTATACTTTTGTATTTTCGTTAAGTATACATATATGTGCAAATCCGCGGACTACAGACAACAACTGGGGTACAAAAACGGAAAAAATTTTTTTTGAGGGCACACTTACCACATAAGGTTTTTTCGGTTCTTTGGGGGTCCCCCAATATGAAAATACTCGTGTACACTCATTATCCGTTGCCAAACTTTTTTGCCGACGAAATCAATTTTTCTTATGGAAATTTAACATGGGAAAAATGGACGAAAAGTAGTCATTGATGATTAACCAATAGCAAACTATTGAAGAGGCCAAACCAAATTTCACAAAAAGGCGATTAAAGTTGAAGAATAGAGCTTTAATTTGAGATGAGAATCGTTAAAATCGGTCGATTCTGTGCAAAGCTAGGTGAATTTGAAAATGGCGAAAAATGACAAAAATTTGAAGAATTACGTGGGTTTGAAAAATATCTCTCATTTTCGTCATGGTTTGGCCTCTTCAATAGTTTGCTATTGGTTAATCATCAATGACTACTTTTCGTCCATTTTTCCCATGTTAAATTTCCATAAGAAAAATTGATTTTGTCGGCAAAAAGTTTGGCAACGGATAATGAGTGTACACGAGAATTTTCATGTTGGGGGACCCCCAAAGAACCGAAAAAACCTTATGTGGTAAGTGTGCCCTTAAAAAAAATTTTTTCCGTTTTTGTACCCCAGTTGTTGCCTGTAGTCCGCGGATTTGCACATATATATATTTGCATAAAAAATGTATGAAGGTGGTATTGTTACAATCATGTTTGAAACATTATTACAAAATGTAATATTCGTGTGAAGATGACAAAACTAGGTATAAATAATTAAAATAGCCATTAACCATCAACAAACTTTCCTTTCTCATTTTATGAAACGCGTATAATTTTACTTCCCACTTGCAAAACATAAAAACCCAAGAGAAGTTGCACCACCACCATTTTACCGGACAATTTATGCAACTTGCGTGCAAAAATTGTTTCTCCACCCTCGAAACTTGCGCCCACTACGAAAACGCCGCGCGAAATTCTCCTCCCCCCGCCCACCCAAAAAAGCAAAAATCTCAGCCAGCCCCGCTCGTGCAGGCACGCGCGATTTATCAACGCTATATACACGCTCGCCGCCTCTCGCTGCCTCTAACAAACATACAAAACAAAAAGGGGCAAACAAAGAAAAGTCCCTCCCAAAATTTGTCACCCTCACCCGAAAGTCCAAGCGAAATTCGCCGTACAGCCCCCCCCCCCCTTTACAATGTAAACCTCGTTATCCCGTCGCATAAACATTCCTCTGGAGCTCGTATATATATAATACGCCACACGGTGTCACAGCCCCAAAATTCGTCACAGGAAAATCCAGGCTCGTCGCAGCGCAAAACGCGCGCACCCACACATAAACGCGACTCTCCTCGTCATTATAATCTCCGAGACACGTGTGCGTATATGTATATATATAGCTCGACGAAAAAACGTCACGTACTATACTCTGCGTGTGCATGTATATATATATATATATATATTAAACCTCTCGAAGCCAGCTGGGCTGTGTAGTACGCAGTACTGAGAGAAAAAAGCAACGCGTGGATTACGATATGCCGCGAACGAAGGCAGAGAGAGAAAGAGAGAGAGAGAGAGAGAATACGCGAACGCGCTTTAATCGCGTAAGCCCGGCGTATTGCGACGCGCCGCGCTACGCGCTTAGCGTATAATTCCCCGGGCAAGGATTAAATCCCGGCGACGGCGAAGTTTCGACCCCGCGACGACGATGACGCGCATGCGAGTATGAGTCTCTCTCTCTGTATCAGCGTCCAGATTTCGCGCGCGGGGCAATCGTCGCGAGGGAAAGTCCGCTGAGGATTACTGCGAGAAGGTGTATATTTTGGGAAAGTTCTTTATGGTCGTGTGTGTGTTTGATGATTAACGAGGGAGGAGGAGAGCGCGTTGGAATGTATATAGTGCGAGAATAGAGAGATGCGAGAGAGGTTTTGTTTCGAAGCGCGCGCGCGCGGTATGAAGATGCTGCTGTTGCGCGATGATGAGGAAAGTTTAGTTGGCGCCGCCGCAGCATGCATAAGAAGAAAGGAAAACGAGAAGAAATTGGAAATTATTGCTTATATACAAGGCGTTTTCGGGGATTCTCGCTCGGAGTTTCTCCCGTCGCGCGAAAGTGGATGCTATTTTCATAGAGATATTTTAACGCGAGCGTGCGTGTTGTGTTCGAAGCGATGTTTGCGCGTAACTATTGTTAAAATTTTAAGTTGGAAATTAACTCGTTAACATTCTACTACTTTTATTACGTTCAATTGTTCCTGTGTGGTTTCGAGTTTATTTAATTTTTAACGTTGTTTTGCTTATTGCTAAAATACATAACCCTTTGTTTAGTTACTATTAATTATAGAGGAATTTAACATGCATTTTACGCCAGATATTATATATTCGATAGAAAGTTACATCCTGCAGAGATAGTCGATACTTTACCTATAATTCTGTGGTACAAACAAGTTAATTAATTAACCTAATTAACTATTAAAATTATCAATAACATTTACTAAGCCTTTCACCAAAGTTATAACTATTATCATAAGCATTCTCATTTACACTTGCAAACAATACCTTTTGCTCCTATTATATATTTACACAATTTGGGCAAATATGCAACTCCCACAGCGTCAATCAATCCACACTGTAATACACACACCCATATAAAACGAGAAAAAAAGAGAAGCGAATATACGAAAAACGAAAACAAACAGCGCTCGCATCCGTACCCCGTAATTACGCATATTTGTTCCAACCATATCACGGTGTGCCCCCCCCGTCTCCCCTGCCTGCACCTAACCTCACACCTATGTACATATGAATATGCGAGTCTCGCCTGCGCGCGCTTTGCAAAAACGCTCCCTCGTGCGGGGTGCGCGCCAGCTATAGGGCGTCCCGCCCGTAATGTACACGCGAGGGAGGAGGCGGCCGAAAAAAAGGGTAGCGCGCACGCGATTGATGGTAATTACGTGAGAGATTATTGGTGATTTATGCGCGATCGGCAGTAATTGCCCGTCAATTTTCGGCCGCGACGATGGGGTCCTATAAGAGTTCCGCGTAGTATTATATGCACGAACGTGTGTGTAGCCCCCCCCGTCAATTAGCGGAAGCGATCGGTGAGCGACGCCGGCGGGGATTCGAGCGCTACCGGTGTTACGCGTAGATTGCCAGGGAATATTAAGTTTCCGAGAGAGAGAGAGAGAGAGAGAGAGAGAGAGAGAGAGAGAGAGAGAGAGAGAGAGAGAGAGAGAGAGAGAGAGGGAGGTTTTTGTGGGTTCGTCATAGTGGGTTGGGATATACTAGATGGAGGTCTGTTTTTTTTTGGGTGGTGGTTTATTTCGATGTTTTGAAAAGGACGTGGAGGGAGTTTAAGTAATTCGTCATGAAAATATTTATAGTTCATACTTATATTTACTGATGTTATTCATAATATTCATATAGTTTTTATTGAATATGGTTCGAAAAGATTTTTTTTTTAAACATGTTTGAAATTGTATAATTAAAATTGAACTTTATGCTCTTTAATTTCATTAAGTAATTAAGTTGACTTTTACAATGACTGACTATTCTTAGCCTATATATAATGTATTGACAACTAATGGAAAAAAAAATATTAATGTCCACTACTATTTTAACTAAGCGACTACAACAATTTTGTATTACAAATCTCGATGCTATTGCTGAAATCTGTACACTTTCTGTATCCTTTTTAGGTAGAGACCTACAAAAATAAAGTTAATAATAATACAATTCTTTATAGTATACATATTATATATTTATACTATTAAAAGTATGTATTATAAACTAAAGTGCATCAGACTTAATTAAAATGGCTAAATACAATATAGAAAGGATTATACGCATAATCTTTAAAAATATTCTCCAGCGTTTGGTAAAAATGATTTCAAACAAATATAAGGTAATAACATGAATTATATACGCTTCATACGCCTTATATTTTTAAAAATTCAGCGAATTATCAAAACCATATATTTAACTGCTTGTATATTGTTTTATTCTTTTTAATCGAAGTATACGTACCCGATATTGTATATTGAATTATCAATTATACGAGTTACGTCAGCAAAAATTGATACATTCAATAGTACGGAAATGCGGCAGCGGTGGCGCCGATCAAAATCCATAATTCCGCGCTTGCACACCGATCTCATTAATATTATCATCGCATTACGCAGTTGCCAGTGAATGCATGAATTTTGAAAATGACGAAAATACATTATCTCCCCGTTGATGCAAAATTAAGCGTGATTAATAAGTAAACAATATGGGAACTCGAACGTATTTATTATCCCCTTCATATCGAGCTATAATACTTTCGGATCTCCTATTTCTCTCACGATTATTCTGTTTATTTCAAAATTTATATATATAAGCTTATAAATTATTTGTTCAAGTGTTGTCGTGTATTATTTAATTAATTCGTTTCATCAATAAATTAATTAGCTCGTTTTATTAATTAATTATTTTTTCGACGAATTATCCAGAGAAATTCCAACTATGCATCATTAATAAAAGAATAGAAAAAAAAACCATAATAAAAACATTCTTACATTATCAATATTAAAATTTCAACGCAACTTCCAAGACAAATCACACAAGAAATCATAATTTATGTATTCCCCCTTAACCCATGCGCGCCGTGATAAATCTCGGCAGCTCCGTAAGACGACAAATATTCAATCCTTCCCCTTTCTTCTCCGCACTTCCGCTCGCCGCCTGCTTCTTTGCATTGTGTCAGGGCGCGGGTACACACCGTGACTCATCAGTTATCCATCGCTTTCGTCATATTCTCCCCGCTTTGCCATGCGTGGCAGACTTTGTCGCCAGGGTAATTCTCGCTTCTCTCCTCCTCTTTTTTCTTTATGTCGCCCCGATTTTTCACGCTCGCGCGTGTCCCTTTTTATTGCGCGGCAATAAAGCCTCGCCGTCGCGTCCTTCTGGCCCTGCGCGCATGCATATAGCGCGGTGATTGTAATAATGCGTGTCCGCTGATGCGCGCGCGTAGTTTGAAAGTTTCGCGCGGTCGGGCGAGGAATGTGCTGGAGATATGACGGTGTACATCACCGTGTACAGGGGAGATGGAGATTGATTGCGTTCGATGAGTTTGTTGATCGATTGTGCGGCTCTTTTATTGCTACGAATTAGTTTTGAGGTCTTTCAAGTGTCATAGTTTGAGATTTATTAGATTTTTTTGGTGGCTTTATCACTTGACTAATTGAAGAATTTCTTTTTGTTTCAGGTGAGTTTTGCAATCTTTTACATACGATCGCTAAGTTTCCTGCACAATATGTAAGTTTGAACACACGATATCTACAAAACATTACGTCACTTATATGTGGATCTGCTGTAAAGAATCTATACAATCAAAATACACAATTCAAAAAATTTTCAGAAAATTAGAATATTTGAAATTTTGTTAGCCATTTTCGTTGAAATAAGTATACTTTCTAATTTTAATAGTTTCACGAACGACGGCACTACTGTTATTATATTTGTACATCTAAACAAACAATTAATTCTTCAAAAACCAAGTTTGAAATCAGAATTTTCCATTAATTGCAGATAATAAGCTTAAAATCCCGCACGAGCGACAAAAAGTTTTTCCTCGCGGATCTCTCGGACAGAGACGAGGCTCGACGGGGACGGTAAAAAATTGCACAAACATTAATCAAGCCGCGTGGCGCGACGGCGGCGACGGGAAGCCGGTCGTCGTACGTGACCTCCGGGGGGCCTCGCGTTTCTCCCGATTTTAATTGTATTATTCGTCAAACCGCGCTTTAATTGTCCGCCGGAATATAAAAGTCGTTACGCGTCGCCGCCGCGGTCCAAAGGAGGAACGTGCAGAGATAGAGGCAGGGGAAGAGAGGATTCGGAAACAGTGGATAGAGGCGGTGGTGCATCGGTAGACGCGAAACAGGAAACGAGAGGAAGAGAGTCACTTGTCTCTTGTATATATGAGAAAGTGTATATACGTGTTGAGTGTGTTATTGTCGTTCAATTTTGGGATTCTATTAATTGTTTTCTTGGGTGTGATCATTAAAAAAAATGAAAAAAGGTTTATAGAGATTAATCATATTCGAATAAGGTAATAAGGTAGTTTTTGTAGGGATATATGCTGTGTTAGTTAAAACCATCTGGTGGTTACTAAGATTAAACATTCGTGGATAGCATCAAAAATTTGTTATTTAAGCCAGTTTTATATACTCCGGATATCCATTTTTTTCTGAATGATTCTCCATTCCCAGTGAATAACTGACAAATTGTAAAAACACGTGGAAATAGATGAAATTGTGAAACGCAGATGAACCACGAACAGAGAAGTACGTTTGAATTCTCGATCATATTGAAAAGCAATTCGAGAGAAATTTTAGTTTTGGGGAAAAAATTCCGATACGCATAGAAGCGCGCGCGCGTATTTTTCAAATGAAATCCTTTTTATTATATGGAGATTTGTTCCATTCACGTTGGCGGCGTAGTAAAAACTTTTATTTAAAGTTAACGCATTGTTGATTCAGATGAAAACGTGATCTTCATATGTGAGTTTTTATACCAAACCAAATAAAAGAATCGCAATGAAGAATCGTATTTTTCATCTTCGTATCGATAAACTGAGAGCTATAACCGAGAATAATAACGATAAAGTATAGTAAGTCTCATAAGAATCATAAGAAAGGTAAACTAGTGTCAATATTACACTGAGAAAAATTATCTAATAAAAATTACTATAATCATCGTAACGTCGAGATATACTTGCAATATTAAAATAATTACTATGTTTTATAGTAAAAATTGCTGTGTACGTATAGTAAAAATTACTATAGTAATAAACACATAGGAATTTTTACTATAAAACATAGTAATTATTTTGATAGTGCAAGTATGTCCCGACGTTACTATGTATTATAGTAATTTTTATTAGATGATTTTTCTAAGTGTACGTGTTTGGTAGATTTTCTAAAAATTATTCATATAGCTCCGCGAAATACCTCTTCCTCGTAAACGAATGAACGCATTCAATTTCCAATCATTTATACCTGACATTTCATGCATTCCTCTACTTCTGTACTACGTCCAAGAATCGTAATTAAATAAAGCCATCAAACTAGCTCTCGCAAATTCGACAACCAGCGCCTATACATTCTCCCTCAACCGGCGCATCTCAATTACAACGATGCAAAAAGCTCGTGAAAAACGAAGACGACGACACCGACTCTCTCACACACACACATACGTATAGCACCGACTCCCCGACGAGCTTCAATTTAAATTTTCGCGAGAGCGAGAGGGAGAGAGAGCAGCCTCCCTTCGGATTCCGCTCGGTCCACCGGCCGGCCAGATGGTATTTGAATTTATATTGAGCCAGACGGTGGATGCGATGCCACCGGACCGCTTCCAGGGTGGATGTAAACGTCTATGTATACGTGTATGTCTGGGTATGTGCGTATGTGTGCGTCTCTGTGCGTACGAGCTATTGGCGCGAGGTTCGCGGTGAGCGACGACGCGCATGTGGGGTTTCGCGTACTGCAGTCGCGGTATTTCGTTTACCCTCCGGTGTCTCTATGTATATATGTATGTGTGTCTGTGTTCTGTTTTTGGTGGGGGAGGAAATGTTGGTGTTTTAGGGTGACGAGGACTGAAATGAGGGCTTTGAGTTAGTCCATGGAAATTGTAGAATAAGCAGATTAATTGATTTTTGATGCTATTACAGGATAAAAGTTGTCGTTAGTCTTTTTTTTTCACAGCGCCGAAAATAAATTTTACAATTTTTTGGTTATTCACGTTTATTTTGTATTCATGAATTTTTAAAAGTATCTGGTTTTCGTTAAAGTAAAATTCCATTCCGAAATTTCAGCAAAATATATATTTTAAAACTCCTCTTTAATGGAATAGTTAAAATTTGTTATATTTCAAGATTCACATTTTCCATTTACGACGTACACCATCGGACTAACAAAGATTTTTATTTTCATCAAAAATATAACTTATCTCCGCATTAATTCCCATCAACCCATTACCTCTATCGTATAATACAATAATTTCAATTCAACCTATTATTACATTCGTGCGCAAATTTTTATCACGACTGACAAATCACACATGCGCGCACACACACACACTGGTCGTCCCCTTATCTCGCAATAATCTCGAATAAAAGCAACCCCCGCATACTTCCACTACATCTACTAATGCCTCCGCATACCATCGTCGGAAAGCCCCGCGTGCGCATCGTCCGCGCCGGTAGAGAGAGATAACTCGCAAGTGCGCGAACGCGGTCGGCCGGAAATAATGAGCGTGCGAAAGAGACCGCGCGCGTGCCGTGCAAACACACTACTGTCCTGCTTTTTCGAGCCGAGCTGCTGCTGCTGCTGCTACACGCACACACACACGTACACGCGAGGAATCATTAATTCGGCGTGATTAAGTGCAGGGGTAAATTGAATTTGAAGAATTATTCGCTTCCGCCGCCGGATACACGCGGTTTATTGCGTTGCCAGGGCGAGAGCTGTATGGGGAGATTTTTTTCCTCTTTTTTTTTGTTGGGTGTTGCTGTTCACCGAGCTGGGATGGGAAACTTTGTTAAGTTTAACAAGATTTCGGCGCTAGATGAGGTTTTTGCGCGCGCTACCGGTGGCGGTGGTGGCGGTGAGAATGATGGAGTGTTTTTTTTTTTATTTAGTGGGTGTAATTGATATTGCGGAGTGTCTGGTTGGAGTTGATTTGTCTGATTGTGATAATAGGATTGCGTTTTTAGTTAATAACAGAAGGAAGATATATAGTGGTCGCCTACTGAATATTTTTCGATATCTTTTTTATCATTCTTTCTTCATCATATAAATGAAATCACGTATTAATGTTTTCAAAACATTCAAAACGCCAAGATTTCACCAATTAAAACATAATCTATCATAATCCAATGAGATTCCAAAACTTCTAATAAAAAATCGCTCTTGCATATTATACGAAGAGCCACATGAAAAACACTTATAAAGTCATAAACATTTGCAAACCCTTGCCAGATTCACCCCTTACCCACCACTCACCACCCTCAAAACTCAAAATCGTCAAGATCCAAATAAACGAACTTCTGCCGACTCCCAGTCCCAAACTCTCGAACTCCCCTCACCCAACTCCCCACCCACCCATAAAAAACTCGCCCTCCTTAATTCCTCTACCAAAGCACATCGCATCCCCTAAAACCCCCCGATCATGCGCTCCTTAAGCAGCCAAGATGGCATGCGTCGCGTTCCTTTAATCCTCCCCTCCCATCTTAACCCCCTTTTTTCTCAAGATCTCCTCCTCGGTACAAAAAGAAAACGGAGGGTGCGTTTACCCGCGCAGGTGAAGAGTCGCCCGGGCGAGATGAGGAGCGCACGTGAGATCGATGGGTAAGTTCGCGTCCGATGGGGGAGCAAGCATCGGCGGTATACGAATGTAGATGCGACGTACGCGAACTCGCTGCTTTTCGTTTCATCCATCTCCCCCCGTGTGGCTTTTACGTCGATGACGATGGCAGGCAGGAAGGAAGGAAGGAAGGTAGGGTGGTATATATAGGTAAGGTGGGATGGATGGATTGGAGTTCGGATGTTTCGAGCTTTTTTTACGAGGGGTGGTTTTGTCGGCGCCAGGAATGAGCGGGATTACGTGGCCTGGATGGTAGATGCCGGGAGAAAATTCTCTCGTTGAAGTTGTTCGCGATGCACATGCTGATGTCTTCATGTTGGTTGGAGATGGGAGGCGAACTGGGTCGTACTTTTAGTAGGGTTAAGGGGGTCTACTACTCATGTACTCTGTTTTACCGACAGAACACGGTAAATTCTATATTATCAAAATAAATATATTGAATTTCGTCTTATAAGGAGATAGTTGCCCCGCGCAATGTTATAATCTACCATCCTGCGCAGTTTTGAGCCCAAATACCAACGGCTCCCTACAAAATTTTTCGAACAAAAATAACCGAAATTTCGTTCGAAAAATTTGTCAGGATGCCGTTGCAGGGCAACTATCTCCTTATAAGACGAATTCGATATATTTATTTTGGTAACATAGAATTTAATGGGGTGTAATGAGTATTACACCCCATTAAAGGCGAATTTGCAAATTATTTTGAAAAAGATATGATACTTATATTTATTACTTTCGTAAATATTTTTATACAGTTTAGCGTAACCGTGTGAGCACTGTGAGCCAATCATAAAGCTTCGTTCATAAGAAAATGTATTTTGAAATCCATTAATAATGATGAACATAAAATGTAATATTAGAACTAAATTTACCAATAAATCTCATCTCTTAGTTTTGCATATACACCAAAATGAATTTTTTCATAATTTTATCACAACCATTTTTAATTAGTTCAGTTAATACACGGAGAAAAATAACATAGGAAAAATTGCCATATTTGATTGTAAGTCGAGGACAGACTGAAATCCTCCACAAAATTGCCATAATTTATGGTAAAAATTGCCATAAATTTATAGTAATTTTTACAATGTAGGAAAAATTGCCATAAATTTATGGCAATTTTTACCATAAATTATGGCAATTTTGTGGAGGATTTCAGTCTGTCCTCGACTTACAATCAAATATGGTAATTTTTCCTATGTTATTTTTCTCCGTGTAACAACATGATCCTTACATCGATATTCTGGAACGCAGAAAGTATTGCTATAAGGCTTTTCACAATCGTAATTAAGGGCAGCATACCACCGTACCATCATTTAATCTCGTTATCCCCGAACGCATTTTTTCCTCGAATTCAAGATAACCGGGAGAAATTTACCGCGTAACGAGCATAACGAGCTCCGGGGCTAATTAAAATTAATTGAAAAAATTTTCCGCACTTCCGAGCCGCGGAATCATCAATTTAAATTAAAAATAAGCGCAAGCAAACATCTCACTTACCCCCGTCAGCGCGTGTCGTCGTCATTCAACGAAATGACCGCTCGTCGTCATATCACCGAACCCTGAAATTCAATTTATAAAACACATTCTGCATCCCTCATATTCGAAGATACATACCTCAATCAATCTAATTAAACCCTCCACCTCGTAATTTCCAGTTACCCCTTTCCTCGTCCACCTCCCCTCCTAAAACAATCCCCACCAAAAAGCAACGATCTAACGCATCACCCGATCCTTCCCTGAGTTGATTAAAAACCTCATTACAGCCACTACTCTTTACGTATATATATATTATTGAAAAACTCAGCTATAATAGCACGAGTATAACCCCGCATCCGCGATTAACCGCGAGCGCGCGCTTGGGGTTTAAAAACTTTCTCCTCTCGCGCTAATAAACCCTTCGTAACGGCGCATCCCGAGGGCGCAATTAATTCTCCCGGGCGTAATTATGAATTTATCAGACAGCGGGATAATCCGCGGCGAATCGAAGGGCCAGCAGCAGAAGCAGTCGGCCGGTCGGTAAAGCCTGGGTGAAATAGGGCGCGTCGAGCGCGCGCTATATTGACGAAGATACGGCGGCCCCGATGGGGAGGTGCGCGTCCACCACCTGCGCGCCAAGGGTGGACAGATAGGACGCGCGGGGAGAGAGAGGACATATATGTGGGAGGCGAAAGGGGCGAAGGAGGGTGTTTAGGGACGGTGTTTAGGTAGGAGATGAGTGCTCGTGAGGGATTGTTTTGATTAATTGAGGTGCGGGACGAGGTTTCGCAGATTACAGTTGATATGGTGTTTAATAAAGAGATAAGGCTGCGGATAAGATGGTGAGGAATTATTGTGCTTGATTTGCGTTAAATTTTGTACGGGTTGGTAATGTTTTTATTTGCACGTGGATGGGAACATGAGGGGTTCTGTCTAATGTTTATGATGTGAATTTACGTATCTATTGAATGTAAGACCTCGGCGTTACCGATCATTGCATTGACTTATTCAATTTTCAATTTCAAGAAAAAATCTCTTTCACTCGTTGTAGTTCTTTGGCCCACAAAAAAGTACCTTGTGCTGGTCCACTCTAACCCTATGTATTTTGGCCTTCTGAACACGAATATGAAGTTAAAAATAGGGATTAAAAAGCTTATTTTCAAGAAAGATAAAAAATAACTGATAAAAACGACGTTTTTCGACTTTTACTGCCATGTACTATGGGGATGGGTGAGCCAAGTGGAAGAGAGTGTTGTAAATAAACCAAATGAACTTACTGACAGCTAACTAGAGGCCTAAAGCCAGGGATTAGCAGTTATTTGCTTTTTTGAACGGATAAAATTCATAAAAAAACTTGTATTTTTCACTTTAGCATTGAAGTACGTCAAAGGCTGAGCACTGGTGCTGCATAAACCGTTCATTTCAAAGATATAGACGTTTATAACACTGACAGAAGGTTAAAATTAAAATTTTTTCAACTTATTTATTTCTCAAAGCGAGAAAAAGCAGTTTGCCAAGAAAAGTAGAAAATACGAGTTTTTCATCAATTTTATCCATTCAAAAAAGCAAATAACTGCGAATCCCTGACTTTAGGCATCTAATTAGTATCTAGTATGTTCATTTAGTTCATTTACAATACTCTCTTCTACTTGGCATACCTATTTTAATACATGGCAGTAAAAGTCTAAAAAACGTCGTTTAATCAGTTTTCTTTTTTATCTTTCTTGAAAATAAGCCTTTTGACCCCAAAATACATAGGGATAGAGTGGTCCCGACTCCAGCACAAGGTATTTTTTTCGTGGACCTGTGTAATCAATAGCGTGTTGAATAGATATTTTTTCAAAATTCGAAACTAAAAAAAAAAAAAAAAAAAAAACCTACAATCCTCGGTAACGGTTTGGTGATGATAGATTAATGAATTCCTTTTTTTCTTTATTTCTCTATAGGTTTGAATATTATTAGTAATTTTCTTCCTTTACTTTACTTTATTAAATATGTATATACGTTTGACATCAAAAAATCAAAACGATTTGAAATTAAATTTCCAAAAATTAATAAATATACAAATTCACAGATCAGTTACTGGACATTTCTTAGATTTTTCGGCATTTTTCAACGAAAGCACACCCACAAGTACCAGTTCAAACGAGCGTTAATGTATATTTGCTATTTGCTATAGAGAAATAAAAATAACCGCCTCGCTGCGCCGTATT
The DNA here is from genome assembly GCA_036365515.1 of Torymus aiolomorphi. Lineage (NCBI taxonomy): Eukaryota > Metazoa > Arthropoda > Insecta > Hymenoptera > Torymidae > Torymus > Torymus aiolomorphi. The sequence continues at coordinate 8,754,818 of CM070875.1, read as the reverse complement.
TTTTGCGCAATCCATCTATACATCTTTCACCGCCTACAGTGCGCGCACGCGCACTTGACACTCCGATTGACCAACGACCGCACTCAACGGCAATATTTCCGCTCCGTTTTTCTATCTCTCACTTCTCTGCCTCTCCTCTCCAGCGTCCCTTTCATCGCGCAATTTCTAATCCTAGTTGCGGTACGGCTATCGCCGCGCTAAGTGAACTCCTCTCTCTTTCCCTTCTCTTTTTCCTCTCTTTTTCTCCCCTCTGTAGTCGCGTGCGCATGTAAGCTCGCCGAGAGCCCGATAAAAGCCCCCTTTCATCCGACCGACCGATTCCGCGTCTCGACTCTCTGCGCGATTGTTTTTTGCCGCGCTCGCGGCGCACCAGCGGCAGAAGCAGCAGGCGGTTGTTGCTTTTTTTGCGTCGCGCGCACCCGGGAGTTTCAACAATTTTTCGAGTGCCTGATTTATATTTGAATTTCTCTTCCGGAGGTTAGCGCGGTTGCCGGGGGGCCGGAAGAGGTTAGAGTTTTTGCGGCGATTAATTTTTTTTTGCTCGCATCGTTAATGTTTGCCGTCTTAATAAAAGTAATTTATTAGCGTGGCTCGGTGCAGAGCGAACAGTGAAGGGGCGTTGTTGCGGGCATTTGATTTTTTCGTGCGGAGTTTAGCTTTTTGCTAGGTAGGACTATCTGTTTAAATTAAACGTCAATAGGGTCTTTGTATTTTATTGACCTGAGTTTTATTTATTGAAGAAAAACGATTTTAAATTTATTGATAATTCGTGACTGTTTGAAATATTTCTCCACTTTATTTTGATTAGTGTTCCGAGAATATATTTATTAATATGTTCTCGGAACACTAATCAAATATCCTTTATGCATAAACTGAATTTAATTGAAAGCTCATTTTAATATTCGTAATAAACTGCAACACTGTGAAGAATGACCATGAGCAATAAAAATTACAAATTTGTTACTTTTATTCCATAATTAAAATTTTCGGCAGTAAAAATATTTTTACTGTTAATTATCCCGCAGTTATTAACGATCTCTCAGTTTACGTTACGTATTTAAATATTTCCTTTTAGAAAACTAAAGGGAACCACAGAGAATAAGCGACTTTAAAAAAGCGTAAATTTTAACTTTACGTTTTCAAATTCATGAAATAGTTGTAATAAAATAACACAAAAGTTTTAAAAAGTACATGCTGTACATCGAAATTCTACTTGAGTAGTTCAGTTGCTTTTGAATTTTGTAAATGCCCAGTTACCTCCGCAAACATCTTCCTTTTCGTAAACACAATTATCAAGCTCTCTGACAGAAATTTCGAAAATACAGACCAACATTCTTGGCATTCCTCCGAAAAGTAACTGTAAAACATTCCCGCGGAAACTTAAAACCCGGCAGCGTGAAATTCGCCTCCATTTCCAAAATTTCGCCATTTTCTCGACACCCGAGCCACAAAAACAAAAACAAGTATAGCGACGAAAGAAATGCGACGAAAAAACCACGCACTCCGGTGCTAAAAACAGCAGTAGCAGCAGCAAACCACAGCCACAGCCTCGCTGCAATTACATAAAAACCTTAAAGCGAGAAAAGTACGTACATATACGAGCGCGAGGGTTGTTTAAGGGCGACACATCAAAGGATACACGCGCTCGCTTCCGTCAAAGCGAAGAGTCGCTCACCGTGTCACCCACTGAGAGATGCGCACACATACTCGCGCGCGTCCATCATCTCTCTTACATCGAGCGAGCCATATACTCCGGAGAGAGAGAGACGACACCCCTCGAGAGGCAAGTGCAAATAATTTTCAGAGCTGCACTCTCCTTCGATGGCCACTATATATATAATATCGCGTTTCTTCTCTCTCCCTCTCACGAGCAAGTGCACTCGCTCTTCGGCGGACAGGCGCAAATAACGCAGCGCAGAGGCGAACAAATCCATTTTTGTGCCGTGAGAGGAGGAGGAGGGGAGAGCACTCGGTGTGGAAAGGAGGCCATCGCCGCCTCTCTTGGCACCGACTACCGTACACGCCACCCCCGCGCGCGCGTGGGGCAAAGAGAGAGAGAGAGTTTTAGAGGCTGCGATAGATAGCCCCCCGAGATGAGAAATATCGAGTCGATGACACGTGTGTGTGAGTGCAAGGGTACTTTCTATTCGAGAGCGAAAGCTGATGCTTCGGCTTTAAGGGACAGGGCTTTTGATGTTTCTTTTTTCTTTTCGGCTGGCTCGGATCCCGAGTGATTTTTTTTTTCCTCTCTTTTCGTGGGTACACTGAGGCGAGATAGCGTGACGAGATTGTTGATGCGCTGCGGGATTTTGTGCGACTTTTTGGGTTAAGAGGACGAGAAATTTGAAAATGACGCGCGTGTTTAAAAGCCGTGAAATTTTTACTTTTCTAAGAACGCCAGCTGCAGCTGTTTACTCGGTATTTTCATGTATACATCCGTTGCACAGCTTTAACACAATGGCAAGTGGATATAATTGGTTTGCTGCTTCAAGATATACACAAACTTCAAGCTAGTTTCAACTGGGTCGCTACTTTAGCGAAGTAAGAGGCAGAGGCGCGCGCGGAGTAGCTTCGAAGTGTAAATATAAAACTGGGCGAGTCTATTCATAAATATGTAAACTGAAAAAGGCAGCGTAAGATCAAAACGTAGGGCGAGAGGCTGAGCTTAATACTAAAATTAAGAGTGTGGAAAATTGCGTTAATTAAAAAATTAGTTGCGAGATGGTTTTGAAAAAATTTCTGGTTAAAATTTAGGCTGATGCTATTTGTATGACAGAAATATAGTACGTTAATTCAGAGTATAAGTACCAAAACACCTCGCTGTGATGTTTGTTTTGTTTTGATATCTGACTAGAGAAATTATAATCCCATTATATATGTATATACTTTGTATACATAAATCTGTCGTACAAATAGCAAATGCGTAAAATTTATTCTATTTTCGACTGACGCTGTGCGACAAAATCGTTTTCTGAAACTATGTTGGTGATGTATTTAGAGCAATTATTAATTCTATTCGAGTAATGAATAATATAAAAATCTATAAAATTTATTATGCTACTGTTAATATATTTACTACTTAATCAAATTTCAGTAGACCACAGAATTAATTTTTAATATATATTTCTTTATTAGAAAATATCTTCGATTTAAAGATAAATGTCTCACATTTTACTATATAATATATTAATTTTTTGACAGAACAAAGTTTGAAAAAATCTATACTAATTATTAGTATTCACTATAATAAAAGTGAAGCATCATCCAAATAGAAATTGAAATCAGTTTCAATTATTTCATAAATGAGAACTTACACGAATCCATCATGAGATTTACCATGAATTAACATTTTTATAAAATTATTGTTAACAAATGCTATTTTTTTTTTATTTTTTCAATTTCAATTGGTTATTAGCTGATGGGAATAATCTATAATCGTATAACACTTTGAAAACATTGGAGTCAATAAATTCAGATTTATTTTTGTAATAATTATATACCTTATATTCAAGTTATCCAATTTCTTATCGAAACGCTATTGCTGAAAAGTTAAGCTTTTCAAAGAGAAATTCCTACATTAACTTAATTCCAAGATATTTTTGATTTTTCGAAAATCCAAAGTTTCTTTCTTGAAAATCTGAATGGAAGTATAACAAAAAAATTGCGAAACGGGGTCACGAGAGTCTCGTAAAAATGATTGCTCTGTTCGCGTCTAACTTTTCGAATCGAAATAAAACGAGGATATACATTCTAAAAAGTTTTCGAACGTCAATATTCAACAAGTACACGGAAAAGAAGAATTTTCGCCTCGTAAGACTTTCTATAAAATATCCACGCTGTGGAATTCACTCCGCAAGATTCTCAAGTTTAGAACTTGCCTCGCGTAACTTCCACAGCACGCCGCGCAAAGTAGTACAGCGCTGCGCGCGCTACATTTTTTTGAATTAGGTCATAAAAACGATGAAACGCGCGAAACAAAGAAATGTATTAATATGCCACTCACTCTGTCTCGAGCTTTAATATCGGAAGTCGCTTCCCCGCCTCGAAGTTTATTAAAATTAATAACGATCGCGAATGAGAGAGAAAGAGAGAGAAAGAGGGAGGGACAGAAGCGCACTACTTTACGCGCACGCGATAAAGGCGGCGAAATTCAGCCCCGGGAATCTTTGAATTAATTTATCGAAATTTGAATATTAAACGTCTTGAAGTGCATCTCTTCTCGCTTTAAACTGTAATTCAGTTCCCCTTTCCCCTTCTCTGTCCCTCTCTCTCTCTCTCTCTCACTCCGCGCGAAACTTCCACGGCGCGGTAATGAACTAGCGGCATCTGCCACCGCAGAAGTATCAAGAATTTTTCTTCTCCGAGGTTTTGAAGAGATAGCTATAGAGAGAGAAGGAGCGCGTGAGAGAACGAGTGCGAAAATTAAATAATGTGACCTACTTTATTTCACTTTCGTTGCGCTCGCGCGCGCATAAACTGAATTACGCAGCGGTTTAACATACATGCGGTAGCGGTGGTGAGGCCGAAGGTATTTCATATCGGAACGCACACGCTTGCGCGCATTACTTCGCGAGATACGATATTCAGATATAATTTCGGAGCGCGCGCGCGCGCGCCGCGAAAACTTTACAATTTTGAGGATTATTCAAACGAGCGTGTGGTCGGGGTCACGAATTTTCGTTCTTTGTGTCCTGGAAGGCTCTTGCGTGCGTATAAATGTATATACGCAGTTATGCGCTAGTGGGCTATTAAATTTTGCGTTTCATCGCGATTTTTGACATTTCGAGTAGCAAGTGGGCGTGAAATCTAATTAACCGCTTCGCTGGCCACTGAATTGCTTCCCCCCACCTACTATACTTGAGCGTTTTAGGCAACAACCTAATTTGCCTAAGAACTTTATCAAAAGAATTTTTCGCTGGAATTTGCGTAAACGTGTTAGCGTTCGCTACATTTATCTGGAATTAACGTGTTTGAATTTCTCTTACAATTTTCGTTTTATTTATTTGAAAAGACATATTTTGGTATCCACAATTTTAACGTAAAATTATACGTGTGTATTTTATGTAAAATGGTGAAAATTCATTTAATTTTATACAAATATTTCACATGTTTCATTGTACGATATTTGTAAAGATTATGAACTTGTGATGCGCATTTATTATCTTTACAGATAGTATGTATTTATTGAAGATTTATATATATTTTCAAGAACGTTTGACTAACGGCACTTTTGTTTGTCGCATAAAATATATCTCTAAAACGTATAAAAATAAGCCAAATAAAATTAATTTAAACGTTTATTCTTCAGTATTTCAACGCAAAGCTCTTTTTCTATCAACGCTAAAAGTTCAAAAAAGCCATTTTTCCAGAATAAATCTGAGCTAAATTTTTCTCTTGCATAACAATCAAGGATTTCTCTCCACTCTCAGTCGAAAAATCAACCACTAAATCCACGCCCTAAGAACCAATTTGACTTTCCAGCCGAAGTAAAAGCAAAAACCTAAACCCCCGGCTCCCACCTAACTCCGAAAAAACACGACCAGTTCATTAGCAGCTAAAACAGCATGTGCTATACCGACACACTTTAAAAACAACGGCGCGCGCATTAGAATCGTCGGCGTATCGACTCCTTTTTTCGGAGTATTACACATGTGTGTGTGTGTGTGTGTGTGTGTGTGTGTGTGTGTGGGTTTTCCGGATCCTTGAGCCCTTCGCGCTAATGTTCTCGCGAGCGCGCGCACACGTGAGGTTCTTTTGATGTGTATATAACGGCGGCCCAAGCTCGACACGCTATAAATGTACCCTCAATGCCGCGGATTACACGCCAGTTAGCTTGCGGCGCTCGCGCTTTTTTTCTTCTCTCCCGTCGTGTTTGAGTTTTTCTTTATGTCGCTATGATTTTTATAATTGTTCGTCGAGGGTTCGCAAGTCGGGTATTTTTTGCATTTCCTGTTGGCACTTGGCTGCTCGTCGCGGGGAGGTTTGAGCTGTGATTATTGAGCGTATTGTTGAGGTTAATTCGGGCGAAAAGTATACTTGGGAGAGGAAATGTCGTGTGAAATAATACTTTTGCGCGCAACGAACAATTTTTTCGTAAACCAGCGACGTTGCACTTTTTGAGAAAAGAACGTATTTTTATTTATGAGTCTTGCAGAAACATCATTATGATCTCAGTAAAAAAGAAAAATATAAAATAACTACATTGTTAGAACATTTTGTAAATTACTTTCAATTGGCATTACGCAATACTTCTATTAATCACATCTCCAATCAATACCAAATATATTCTGTCTGTTTTTTTTATTCATAAATTTTCCTTAAACTTTTATCATAACATAACGTTCAAAAAATTTTTTGTTCACAACAATCCAGCAACGCCAATTAAAATTTCATGCTACTTCAGTACACCATCAATTCGACGAGCTCAAAAATCCCCGTAACGACAAAAGCCATGCATCAGCCAACAAAAGAATGCTCATTGAAAGCACTTCTTTCATCCTCGCGCACGCCAAATTACCCTCAAAAAAAAAATCATAAATCATGGGGGCACATATACGTTCAATGCGCCCGGCCGATTCGAAAAGCCGCTATCGAGAAATCCGCGCATTTGTAATCATTGAGATGATTTTTCATTCCCCCTTTTATGTACGCGCACATGCTTTCCCTCGTTCTATAATAATCGCTCGATTCTCTCTCTCTCTCTCGATATTTCACGTGCAAAAAAGCAGCAGCGCGCCGCGCGCTGAATAAGCATTCGACCGCCACGGCGCCGCACCGCTAGCCAATTCTGGTTAATCGATGAAAGAAGTGAGTGTACGTATTCGAGAGGGAGTTTATACTCGTTTTTTTTTCGCTCTCACGTATCATTGATGCTTTCGCGCGTAATTAAGCCCCTTACGATCGCGGTAGTAGGTGGTAGTAGTAGTAGTAGTAGTACTACTACCGTCGTTGATTGACTGGTAGCCCCGATTGTGCGCGCGCGAGAGAGAGAGAGCCACACGGGAAAATAAAAAGCACGGCGGTGTGCGGTGGCTTATTAAGCGGCCACCGCGCGGCTGTGGTGATTGCTTTTGAACTTGCTGATTTTAGGGTCGTTTTTTTTTTCGCGAAAGCCTATGGACGATGGTGAATCGCGTCGCTGTTCTTTGTGCGCGCGCGCGGCTTAATTAGTGGTTACGGTGGCGGCTGAATTTGTACGGGGAGTTTTGATGATTTTTGTTTTGGGATTTGTGGCGGGCATATTTTTGTTTGAGGTTATTTCGTTCGTTAATATTTCTTTTTAATTGGATGTCATATAGGTGGAATTTCTATTTAGAAGTTTATTACTAAGCTACACATGAAGTACGAAATTTACCTATTCAGTTTGAAAAATTAGATTTTTTTAAAGTGTAGCAGCTTTATCAAGTATTTTATAGAGTTAAAGGATAAAATTCGAGAAAATAATATTTGTAGCTTGTTACTGCACTATTATAGCGCTTGAGAATCGTCTTCCGTAAGAATCCATGAAAACGCTTATTTACGTTTAAAAAACTTTACTACAAGAATCTACCTTATAATTTTGAAGTTTTAATTACTCCGTAACGCTTCGCCTGGACTTTACACAAGAATGAAATTAATTAACAAAACTTTATACAACTAAAAACAGCCACGCTCCCGGCCAATCAAAGCCCCTTATTTACCCACCTTCACTCCATACACCAGCCCCAAAAATAAACCATCCTCGATTAATTGCAACTCCTGCATCACAGCCGGCGCATTTCGCGATCAATCGCCCGTCTCTTCCTCTCATACGCAAACAAAATATCGCATCGGCGCTCCCGTCAAAACAACTTCATTCGTCCCTCTCTCTCTCTCTCTCTCTCGTGCGCGTTCATCTCGAAATAAAAACCACGGCCGTGCCGACGAAAAAAACACGCAACCAGACCCCTCTAACAAAAAAAAGCACACACGCGGAGGGCCAAATGTCATAGCGCGCTCGTCGTTACCGTCCATTTGCGGATTTACAGGTTTATTGCAGGTGGCGCGTCCGTCCGCACGAAGAGAGAGAGAGAGAGAGAGAGAGAGAGAGCCGTTAAGCCAGTAGTATCCCTACAGCGCGTCACTCGATAGCGTCCACCGGCGCGTATATATATAATATACAGAGATACACACGACTGTGGGGATTTTCGTGTATGGAGTGTGAGAGATATGACAAAAGTGGACGACTTTGCTCTCGCCTCGATTGAAACGCGTGTGCAGAGAGAGAGAGAGAGAGAGAGAGAGAGAGAGAGAGAGAGAGAGAGAGAGAGAGAGAGAGAGCATCTTTGCGATTGGTTTTTCGACGCTATCGCTGCCGGGAGATCGCGGTGCGTGCGTCGTTTAATGGTTATTCCGTGGATGGGTGGTGTTGAGTCTAGGACAAAATGAAATTTTCGACGGTGTGTGTGTGTATGTGTGTGAGATGTTGTGAGAAGATTTGGCTTGGTTTTTGTAGAAGATTTGAGATTTTCGACGTGTTTGAAATTCCGAACGTTCATAATGAACGAAATATTAACTTAAAGTTTCTAATTCTGGTTAGAATTCCCCGGAGTGTGGTTTACTGGTGATTGCAAGAGTGAGAAGTGAAGAAATACAGTTATTATTCGATTTTAAACGTATTAAGTAGCCAAATTCGGCTAAATTTGAAAATGGCAAATATCTTTCGTTCACTATGAACGTTCGAAATTTCAAACACCTGATTTTCGGATATGAGGAGTGAATATAGAGGCATGCGAGCAAGGAGTTACTTACGGAATTAAAAGTTTGTCATGTTACTTTTATATAGGCACTTAGTTATTAAAAGCTATGATAGCTATAAAATATTAGAGAAATGAAATTCATCAAATGGCGTTGGTGCAAAACAAAATATTTCATTAGTTTTCTCTAGATATAATATGTTGTTAGTAGTTAGCCTTGATGTTGATTTTCTTACAATATTTCATATAAAAACATTGCCTTTCCTCTCTAGTCTCGAAAGAAAATTGACTACGGTGAAATACAAAACTGAAATTCCGAAGCAATCTCGGGTAGGAAAAAAAGAACCGATCGCACGATCTCGCATCGAAAAAACTTAGAATTGCAGTTTTAAAATACGATGGAAGAAGAGACTTAAAATACAGAGCGCATCCCGCAAACGCGATACGATGCAGACGCGCGGCAGGCGAAGAAGCGCAGAGACAACATTTTTCAATTTCTTTCTTTCTCTCCCTCTCTCTCCCCCTCGAAACATAAAAGTATATCGGATCACGGCGCCGTCGTAAAATCCCGCGGTCTCACGCAACCCAACGCAACGCCGCGCGCAATAAACCAACAACGGATTTCACGCGGCGGAAAAAGCGGGAACGATACGAGCCTCCAATAACTGACTATGCGCCCCTCGGCGGGGGTGCGCGAGTATCTCTCTCTCCCTCTCTCTCTCCAAAATAGCGGGGAATGGCGTGGCAGAGTCAATAGTTGGATTTGTGAATGATGAGGTGATAAGGGGATTCAAAAAGGTGTCGTGACCGTAAAAGAAAATTTTTTTTCGAAGTAAAAAAAAGTTGTTTTAAAGTGAATTGGGTTGTTCAGATGTGTATGTAGCCATGTAGATATACAGATATATTATTATCAAATATTTTAAATTAAATTTCGTTTCTTTTTTAAGTTTGGATATTAGTTTAATCATTTGTTGTTATCGCAATTATTAAATTTTTGATGTGTCTATAATCTAATAAAAATGTAGAAATACACTTCTGATACTGAATAAAAGAATATGTATTTTTAAATCTGTTGTGTCCAAACATTTGATAAGCTATAAAGAACAATAATAATAATAATAATGACACCGCATAAAAGAAATTATGAATTCGTCCGTAAACCAGACCTTATCTAAACTAAAACGACAACTCATCAAAATTCAAAGCAAAACAAACATCAAAAATGCATTCGATCCGCTCTCTCGCTACTCACCACTCACATCCGACCCGCTCAACACATCCTAGCATACACACACACACACGCATACGATATTTACCCTCGAACCGCATCTCGAGCCAATCATCGTCCGAATTCCCAGCCGGGACACCTGTGTGCTCGCGCGCGACTCTCCATTTTGTAATTGGACCCTCTCTCTCTCTCGTCCCGTCGCCGCTCGTATATTCACCTGCCTTCGACACCTGCCGATGATTCACGACGTTGAGCCAGTCTCTCTCTCTCTCTCTCTCTCTCTCCCACGGGAGGAAGAATCTCCGCTAATTCCGCGCCGCGCCCGTGTGCGTGCACCTGTTCTCGCAGGTATACATCCTATTTGTTTTTCTCGAGGCGGAGAGAGAGAGAGAGAGAGCAGGTCAGCTCCCAGTCTTAATTAGGGGTTATTGCCGCTATGCGGCAGGCAGAAAGAGGGAGAGAGAGAATTATTGCGTGATAACTTATTAAAGTTCCTCTTCGGCAGGAGAATTTATGGACGGCCGGAGGAGGAGGAGAAGATTCTTTTGAAGAGAGAGGAGACGACGGCGATCGCGGAGTGTGGGTTGGGCTCGTGCGGGTTCACGAAAGGTGCGTGAGTTGGATATTGATACGGGTGAGGGTATATAGAGCGGGAAAAAGTTGGGGATACTGTGACGATGTTGATTAGGATTTTTTAGAGTGACGTTGAGTAGGTTTTTTTTTTTAAATGCAAAAGGCAGTTGAATGTGTTTTTGTTATGTGAACATTTTAAGTTGAGTATGAACTTGTATTACTACCAATTCTGTATGTAAATATTATTCGTTTATTGTAATTATACGAACGTACACTGCGAAATTATTATTATCAATTTTAATTATACAGAATATTATTAATTTTCCTTTCCATTGTTAGTTTTTACACACGTCTCTGCTAATGATAAAATATTATTCTGTATTTGTTGTGTTTATATAATGTTTTCTCTTTTGGGAGCACATTCAAAATTTCATTTAGACGTAACTTGCATGTGTACACTCTTCAAACTCTTTCTATATATCTTTCTCTTTCCCTCATCTCTCGAGGTACATGTAATTTAACGCACAGGGCGGGTCTTTTTTGCTTGTCCGTGTAAAATGCAAATGCGCGATGGGAATACATCGTAAACGTTTCTGTAGTCCAGTGTAAAACTGTTTTCGTCTAGTTTTATAAAATAACACAAAATGAAAGTTAAATTACCATTTCAAATTAGCAGTTTCGTTCGCGAGTGAGAGTGAGGAGAGAGAGAGAGAGAGAGAGGGAGAGAGGGAATTCAATTTTATACGCGCAAAGCGCACTTTCTGTTGTTCCAGGCCAATCGTTCAAAGCTTCCTGTTTTCTTCTGAAAATAATTCGGAAATAAAAGTAAAAAACGGTGGTTTGTTATTTTTCTTAATTAATTGGCTCGCATTTTAAATTAAATCACGAGCATAAAACAAAATTATTCATGCCAAGCCAACGAATGTGAGTTTATTTATATGTATTTGTTTCGGATTTCAAACATATTACATGAAATAAATAACTACATTGTAAATATTTGTTTCGTGTAAATTATGTTTATATAACTGCTACATCAATTATTTATTGTACACTGTTAACAATTTTCTGAAATCACAGTTAAATTTTGAAGATTTATTGCAGAATTTATCTTAAATTTCAGAAAATTTTTAATAGTATCTACATACAACCTATGCCACGCAATTTTGCAATAAATTTTATTCATTTCATCGGGGCAGCAAACATTGCTACAACACATCTTTATTCAGATATTATCATTGAAACTTTCCCCCACGCCGTTCCGCATAACTCTAAAATGTTGTTTCTGTACCAACTTTGTAAACTTTTGCCCCCTTCCCACACAAAGAATCAAAAATCTCTATTTCAAACAGCCCCCCGCCCACCACCAACTACACTGGCATTTTATTCCAAATCCTTCCCAAGCAGCTCACTTTCAACGTCCAAAACGGCGGAACTTTGCCGATAGAAAACTACTTCTCTCCCCCCCGCGCGCGCGCCCCCTCTAAGCCCCCACCGTGAACAAACAAGAAACTCGCATAATAAAATCAGCGGCGGCGAACCTGCCCGGCAACTTCAACAGACTCCTCCACACGCGCTCACGCACACAGAGAGAGAGAACGCCTGCAGCGAATCAAAAAGTGATGATCGCCGAAAACGATCCCCGCAGAACTATACGCGATCCCCGCCGCGCGCGAAACTTTCCTCCGCTCACGAACGCGAACTATCGCTCGCTTACTCGGCCGCTATAAAATTCATACCTCCCCTCCTCCTCCCTTCTATACGCGAGCACACATCCTGCATCCTTAAATCCTCAATACCGCCGGAATCAAAGAGTTGCGAGGCGTCGTTCCATTATCAATCTCTCCACTTACGCCCCTCGGCCTACTTCTCTCTGCGCCTCTATCTCGCGCTTTTCTGGAAAGATCGGCGCCGGGGGCACGAAAGCTCTATCTCTCTGCGTTTAATATAGGCGCGAGTCGAGGGACGGAAATCGGCGCGGAGGATCTTCGCGGCGGCGGGTCCTCTTTTCGGTGAGCTTTATGACGCGCGAGAGGGATTTCCGGGTAAACAGAGAGGGAGGGTAGGAAACGCGGAAGGCTTTGAGAGCTTTCGCACGCGCAGATATTGGTCGCTCTCTGTGTGTGTATGGGAGGGTATAGGTTTTCTGTGTTTCTCACTTTTCGCGTTTTGGAAGGGAGAGAACGATAGTGTGGCTGCGTAGGTTTTGAAGTTGTTTATTCGAGCGTTTCATTTTTGTTTACTTGATAGTGAAAATGGTGAAATTTCGTATCGAATTGTTGATTTTGGGTATGGATCGTGGAAAAGAAATGAAATTTTTAGAAATATATTTTTTAAAGTATATGAAAGGACGTTTGGCTTCGTTCTTTTTTTTTATTGAAAAGAATTTTTAATTATAAAAATGATAATTTTTAGTTATTTTTTTTTTTCATCTTTTGAATTTTCGTTGAATATTCCTTTTCACAGACTTTCATCATCGGCGTAACAGAACTCGAGATTAATATTGAATATTGAAACGAAAATTCAAAGAGCTGATGAAATTCTCAATTTACAAAGAATTATTGTTACAAAATGAGTTACAATGTAATGCATTATACAAAAAGAACACCTACAAAGGCGGAAATTCCCTTTCAAATAACTTTAATTAAGAAAAAGCACAAAAAATATAAACGCCTCACATCCGCTCCACCTTTTAATTTTTAGAATAGCTGAAAATTTCGTCCGTCAAAAGCTCCTATGAAGAACTTCCTCAATCGCGCGCAATTAAGGTCAGCCTTGTCCGCGCGTCCATTCGCCATCGTCGAATATTATCAACCAATTCTCTCTCTTTCCGCGCGGCACACTCCCGTTGATTTATTCGTCTCTAATACGGAGCAGCTCACGTTCTCTTTCCCTCTGCATTCTTCCCTTTGCACATCACGCTTTTTTTCTTTTTTGCTCTCTTTCGGCGCACATATATCAAATTCCGCGTCTCTTTCTCGGCGCCGGGCTCACTGTTTCCTTTCAGCTGTACGCGTATATACCCGCGCGCGCATTCATTTCCGACTTCGCCGCGCCTTTTTCTGTCAATGTTCTTTTAGCTGCGCGTCTGTGTCTATATATATGCACGCGCCATGCATATATGCCGTCCTCTTTCTACATATCCTTGCTCCATAAGGTGCGCGCGAGTCAAAGGCCATTTCGGTCTTCAGTTGAATAGGATGATTCTGCCCTCTGCCCCTTTTTTCTCCACTTTTGAAGAGTACTAATTTGCGTTGCGCGCGAAATTCTTTTGCTGGAGGATCAACCTGCGTAGTTTTATGCGTACATGAGGATATATATAAAAAGTGGCGAAATATATAAAGTGAATTCAGGATAAAGTTGTAGTCGCCAGGATTGTCAAAGAAAGTAATTTTTTGCAATATCGTGTATCAAAGTTTCTCGTTAATCTCCTCATATTAAAAAAAAAAATATAAGAAACTCATAAAACTTTCCACTTAAGATATATTTAGAAACACCATAATATCGCTATTTCCACCCAACAAGTCGCCATTAATTCCCAAACTATACATCCGCAGCGGCGCCGATTAATCATCCAAATACGACCCACATTTTTCGCCCCCCGCAACTTTCCCCAAACTAGCACACGTCCTAATTAGCGCGCGCGCTCGCGCAGAAACTCCGTCGCTGCATGCATAAAAAACTAACCTTTCAAAGAAAAAACCGACCTAAAATTAATCTCTCGAACCGAGAGGCGCGCAGTCCCGTCTCTCCCTCCGCATCCATCTAATTCCTCCAACAGCTCAGCCCCACACACACAGACTTTCCTCTCCCGATATTTTCCTCCCTCGGAGTTGGACACGCGCGAGCGACTCTTCTTCTCCTCCTCTCTCGTTTTTGCCGCACATGCGTACGCCACTACTACTTACGCTGGGCGTAATAGCAAGCGCAGCGACCTTCCACGCACCAAGATCGAAGGGTCTGTGTTTGCACGGTACTCTCTCTCTCGTTCCACCTGCGCCAGTCTATACCGCGCGCGGATTTATTCGTGCATACACGGAACGGCACTCAGAGTTTCCTCCCTTGATCATCGTGTAGCCAGTGGGCAGCGCGGTAGGCAGGCTGGCTCTCTTTGCTGCAGCGCGACGCGCGCGTTCAACATTTACGAATGCGGCCCGACGAGCTTTTCCGACGAGAGACGCAGTGAGAGTCAGCCGTGTATACGCGCGAAGGGGGTGAGGCGAAAGAGCGCGAAGGTTGTGGAAGTGAGGGAGCAATGTTGGGGTTGAAGGTTAAGGTAGGGCGGGTGTATGTGTGCGCGGCTGTCTGTCGTTCTCTCTCACTGTGTGTAGTACCTTTTTTGCCTACTTGACGACGTTTTAAATGGCTGCGTCGTCTTTTTTTTTCTACAGAGAGGGGAGATGGACATTTCCGAGAGCTTTGTGATTTTTGATTGAAATTACTCTCTTTCTCTTCTTTCTGGCGCGTCTAGTTTTTTCATTCTGAAATGAAATTGTTGAAATTTTATAATGAAACTTTTGTTGGTAAATCACATATCTGCTACAAGAAATTACCAACGAAGTTAATCATTTTAATACATGTCATTGATTAATTATTTTTTGAAAAAGTTATACACCTTCGTAATATTATTTCATGCTTTATAAATAAACCTATAATTATTAGAAAATTTTCATTTTTTTTTTTGTCGAAAACACGAAGATTGGTGCACGTTCAGCAAATAACAAAATTTTTTTTTTATCACGAAATCCTATCGGAAGCCCTACCTAAATATGCATTTCATTAATCAGCGAGCCCAAACAGAGCGCCGCACGGCTAAAAAAGGTGCGCGCAAAAATATCCAATCCGAGCGGGCGAAAAAGAAAAAAAATCGGAAAAATTCGAAGCAAAAATACGACCTTTCACCGGTGCACACGCACATACACACAGCGGGCGACAACAAAATTTTTCCATTAAAGTACATTAGCCTGTTTACGTCAACAGCTTCGACATCCAACGAAACACAGACGCGCGAGTTATACATCTATCTCTCTCACTCTCAGCGCCGATGTCGCGCATCACACGTCCTCGGAAATTTCCTCCATTTCCATCCTCTCCGCTCGCTGTCAGCGGACAAATGGAGTATATATCCATGAAATATCCATGAAACTGCGCGCACACGCGGCCTTTGTTTTTGCCCCCTTCCCCAGATTTCCCGAACGCATAGATTATACTGAGATATTGGCGCGCGGCGGCAGCTAGAGCTGCTGTGCTGATACTCCCGCGGAGAGAGTACAGTGCTGAATTATTCCCCCGTTGACTGCGCGTGCGCGTGTATAGTCTATTTATGCGAGTGTGCGCGGAAATGGAGTGAGCGGTGCGTGTGTACGTGAGCGGCAGCCGCGTTATGCTCGGATTGCCCGCTGAAAAATCGCCCAGGGGGGGATGAATTAGTCAGGAACTGGTCTGCGCGTGTGGGGGAGGTTCGATTTTCGAAGTGCCGCGTTTGGTGGGTCTCGGTTTATGCTGGAGCGATTTTCGGGTAGTTCGGGGATTTGATTTTCCGGAAATATGGTCGGAGGGAGTGTATGTGTGAGTGCCTGAACTTGAATTGGTGGATCGGATTAGATTGACGGAAGTGGAGAGAGGTAATTTGTGGTAAAAATTGAAAATTCCATTAGTATTGTAGTAGTAGATAGTAGAATTGCAAATTCTTTTTGTAAGATTGTATTTTCTATTATTTTATTTAATGAAAAATTAAAATTTTGAAAGTGTATTAATATTATCTTTTATTCGATTTATTGAAATATTAAAACGAGCTATACGATATATTAACTTTGAAAATAATACTTTCGCGTTATCTATTTTTTTTATATCATTTCTTAACGGAATTTTAATAATTAAATTAATTTGACTATAATGAATTAATTAATATATACCGGACAGATGAGGTTTCTACGTCAGTGATGATATGAACGAATTATTATGAGTGACTGACCAGTTCATAATTAATAAAATCACCCATTATTGAAATTGACCCATTTAATAATTAATGCGAAACGCATGTAGAACATATTTTTAACTTACACATTAACGAGCAATTTCTCAGAGTTTATAACCACAAGTGCATATTATTAAAATTATATAGCGTTACTTTATTTTCAGCTGACTTGAGAATACCAAAGTTACCAGCTCTTAAATTCTACTGAGACCTCAGTACTTAGTATAATTATGATGCAATTATTCATAAGGGAAGAAAAGAAGGGATACTGCCGGCATAATTTCGAAATAATTCTTCCAAGTTGGACGATTCATTCAGTTATGAATGTCTTTTTCGCTAAAGAGCCGTTCTTTTTCCTCCAAAATTCTAACCTTCTGAATTGAAAATTTGGAAATGATTGATCGTACCCTACATTTTAAATTTTCTAAACTTTTAGAAACACAGTTTGATAATTTAAATGTTTTTAAAACATCGAAATCTTTTAAATACTTCTTATTTTAATTTAATAACATGGTAGAAACTTGTGTTTTAAATTTCTTATTAAAGTGAGCATTTATGAGTGAAAGATCCACGAACAAAGCAGTTTTGTCTGCTTTTATTGCTTTTAACCTCAGTACTTCTACTTGTGCGTGTGCACCGCATTATAATGCAATATGATATTTTTACATTTTTGAGTAAAAGTTGACCTACAAAGCTAGATTTGTTTTCTTTTGAAAGCACACGTAAAATGGAAAATCTCCCAGCCTCTTCCTTGATGCAATCACATTACAGTTTTTTTTTTTTTTTTTTTTTTTTTTATTCAAAGTTTTTTCGACTCTATTTCTCTAATTTATCAATAAAAATCACAAAAAATACATTTATTTTTAAAAACAGAATTCAGAATCGCATGTAACAACATGCCCAGGGCGAATTCGCTCTTTTTTTTTTATTCACAAGCCGAACCATCCGATCGCTTCAAAAAATCCCCGAAATATCCATCAATGATACCTCTTCACACGCAACCCTCCACCCGGTGCCTCTGAAAAAAACACGAAATAAACCTGACGCGCAACGCGTTCCCTTTCAAAAAAAAACTTCCTCCCACCCCCTTGAAATCCCGAAATCAAATAATCCACTCGTCGCGTATATTCGATTCCTCCGTCATGGGGCGGTGCGCGCGCGGAGGACAAAAGACGCGTGGTGGGGTGGGCGCCTGAAAAATTTACGACGAGCCTCGCGAATCAAAGCCCCGTCGGCCGCTACAAAGGGAAAACAGACCTGAAAAGCAGTAGCGGCAGCAGCAGAGGCGGTATAGCAGTGCATTGTCATAGCCGTGCGCGCTGTTCCTTCATTAGGGTGGCGCCATTTCACGCGTCGCCGATAGATTGGCCTTTGAGTCGGGGCTCAAGCGGCTGCGTATATGTATGTACAGTGGACCGGGGCCGGATTGAATTTTTAGAGGAGTTTTACGCGTGCTGGTATGTCGTTGTTGCCCTTGTGTTGCGCAAAGGGGGGTGGGGGCATTGTTATGGATTGAGTTATATTTTTTAGGGGTTTTTTTTTTTGTAGAGGTGATGTGTGATCAGCTTGAAATTGGTGTTTGGATTTTGTGGATTAAGAATTTTACCACCCAAATTTTTCGTAGGGGTGGGGATGACAATAATTAAATTATTTACTATAATATTCATTTTAAACTGTTACATTCGGAAGTATAAAATATTGTTCCTACTTCATGAAAATAATGAATTATCGAAATATCCTTTTCCACTTCTTTATTCTAGTGTGAATGGTTTATAACTAATTTACTTTTAACAAATCAATCTTTATTTTTTAATCTTTATTCGTCAGTCGAAATACATTTCAAATAAAGACAATTAAACCAGGTATAATTAATTGATTTCACTCCAACTAAAGTTCGAGGTGATTTATTTAAAATACAAATTAAATTTAATTAAACGAGATATTTGATAAGCTAATTGAATTTAAAAAATCATTGAATAAAAATAATGAATCCAATTATAGCTGCTATACTAAAAGATGTATATTATGTTTTCGCGCGCAATACTTTACTGTGATATTTTAATATTTTTATTTTTCAACTATGCAACGAAATTTTTATATACGTTTTGTAATTTTTTGCAAACAAAAGCCTGTACGTTAAATGTTAATTAATATCCATACTGTCGTTTCAACACTATTGAGCGTCTTTGTGCGTTCAATTCGAGAACGTAATATTACGACAAACGCAAATTTCGCAAACAACCGAAAAGTTAATGAAATTACATACACGCCGGTTTCGTTAAACATGCACCTTTGCGCAGCAGCAACAGCAGCGCACTCTGGCACACACACCTTTGTGCGAAAGACGCCGAATCCTCCTCTTCGCAAAAAGTCTCTGACAACCTTCGCGCGCTCAAAGGAACATCTTTCCCCTTTGAGAGAGAGAGAGAACGGTTCCAAGGCAAATTCGCGTACCGATTTTCCCCGTACACATATACAATTAATCCAAAGGTAAACGGGTGTACGCGCGGAGAAAAAGAGAAGAGAAAGGGCGTTTTTACAAGCGTCGTGGGCGCATCCGTTGGCTGTTAATCTTGTGGCCAGAGAGAGAGAGAGAGAGAGGGAGTGCGTGTTTTCCTCCTTAATTCCGCTCCGCTGGGTTTTGCCGAGGAGGAGAACAGAGCGCCGATGATTTATGTCCGGTTCATTGTGCGCGCGCTTTCCCCGGGTAATTGAAATCTTAACTTTTGTTTGTTTTTGCGGAAAAGGGTGGGTAGCGGCTGGTAATTGCGGGGAAAGTAAGTTGCAATTTATGCGGAATATGTCTTAAGTAGGATGATATCTCGCAAAAAGTTTAATAAAAGGTATAATCTAACTTGGCTTGTCAATTCTACGTGTATTTTGAAAAAAAAGAAGTTCTTATTTTTTGATAAACACCGTTATACGAGTAATTTTATTTTGCGGATAGTGACAGTTCAACGATACATATACAAAGTTTGCGATACCTCGATAAAATTGTTTTAGAGCTGCGCGCATAAATGAAACACCACGTTCCACGAGTATTTTTTTTTTTTTTATTAAAAGCGCCGTTAATAATTTAATCGTCAAAATTATTTACGGCGTTGCGTTAGTGTTTTACAATAGTTGCGCAACGATTTATTTTACAACGCGTGGTGCTCTCGAGGCAAACAAATTATAATCGTAAAATGATAGTCGTTTACCTTCCCTCACGCTCGATATATTTTCATAATCTCATAAATTCCGATGTGTTTCACCTGGAATATACACCACCGCAAAAATAATACGATTTTGATCGAAGGAATTTTACGCCGAGCGTTAAAATTTTTTACACTTTGCATGCGCGGCGTAAATCGTTAAACTCGTAAATAATTTTTATTTATGAAAGTACTTAATTACTACCTGACGTGAAATTAAATAATAAGTACGCGTGTTGATAAAAATTATTCGTTCAATATTTACGGGATGGGATGACCTACCTGTCGATTACAAATTCATGTTTTTTTATAAATTCATAAACATCTATTCGCAAAAACATCCCAATGTTATGTTCGTGAATAATTTTCGTATATTTTCATTACTATATAACATGCATCAGCTAACGCGGAAGTGATGAAATTCAGATATTGCCATTTGAAATCAACTTTATATGATGGAAAAACTTGAATTTCCAATAAGATGCATTAATTTTCTACAAATTAAAAAAAAATTCTCGTTATTAATGATAACAAAATTTAAAATAAATATAAGCATTATTAAACCATCTATAAAAAAAATATCAAAATATCCTTTCCAGATGAATAATGCTGATCGTCAAGCAACCAAAAAGAAATTTAACGATACGGCAATATTTTACTAAAGAGAGGGAGCGAGAAAAAGAGAGCAAAGTCCCGCGCTAAAATTGTGAATAATCCCGTCAAATTACAGAAAAACTCGGTCACATTCCAAATTGATTCGGGCAATACATTCCGCGCGCTCGGGCGCGCGCTAACTAAACGCGAATTCTCAAACGAGGCGAGCTAACGCGGCGATATAACGATTCGCCGGCGCAGCACCGCAAGCGCGCGCCCGCGCGCCAAGTCGTAATTGAAAATATCCGCGAAAGAACTTTAATAACGCGCCAACTGCTCCGTCTATGTATATACGTATATACGTGCACATCTCCCCTGCGGCTCATCGCCTGCATTTCGTCCCGGAATAAGCTTTTGATGCGCGGGTGAAGCGAAAACGCGGATAAGAGCCTCTCCCCACTCCGATATCTCCACACATACACACACATACACATAGCTATTTCCGCGGATCTTTACATGTAAAAAGACTTCGCGAGCTGAAAATGTAGGTCACGAATTGCGCGCTTGCTCGCTCGCCCGAAAATTTCGTCGAGAAGGGGGAGGGGGTGAGCGAATCCCGCGGATTTCACTTGGAATCTACCCGCTAACGCGCCGAATATGACGATGCGAGCGCGCGACGGCGACGGCGAATGTAAAGGTAAAGGGAGGAGGGAGAATAAAAATGAGGAGGAGGAAGGGAACGGAAGGGTTTGCTCGCTAGCGCTGAAAATTTCTTTGTCGGATTAACTGCGCAGCTTTTGCGGCACTGTAAGAGGAGGGGGAGAGCAGAGGTATGTAAGAGAGCGACTTTATTGGGCGGAATGCGAGACAAGAGGTGCAAGCTTGCGCGTATAAGTGTGATTATTTTGAGTGGAAATTACATGGGAGCTCCTCTTTGCTGATTTAAACGAGCTACATGTAAGTGAAATAAATTGTAAGAGAGGTTGTGGAATTAAATATAGTAATGTAATTACTATTAAATTACTTAATTATAATTAGCTTCCTAGTGTATGTATGAAAATTATTTTATATGTAGAAAAACATCCTTTTTAAGCTACGAAATGAAATTTAATAAAACGCAGAGGTAAAATATTTGACGTTTTAAAAGATTTCTTTGAAGAATACATAAATTCAATAAGTACTCTCTACAAATGGTAATAATCTTTTTGATGACTGTACAAATAATAATATTTATTTATTTATTTATTGAATTTAAACGAGCACAAAGCCCTAATGCCAATACAAAAGGTGAGTGGTGAAATTACAGCAATATATTACGCATACCAGCAGTTGGTTGCAACAAGCCGCTTATAAGTAGAGCCGATTAGGAAACTTAAAAATGTAGTGATAAGCATGGAGCGATAATAGTAATCTTAACGAGTATGTAGGTGTGTACAAAAGAAGGCAGTTTAATAATATGTAATCCTGTGATTCCTCAATTCACGTTTAAAGCACATCAAGTTCTCGAGTGATGCGAGATCAGTTGGAAGCTTATTCCATTCTCTACGCATACGAGGTATAACGCTAAAGTAACTGAAATTATTTGAACTGGTGTCCTCTTTGAGTGTATGCATATTGCGGAGTTCGTATTGCAATTGCCGCGTCGTGAATAGTTCGGAGATATCTGCGCACGAAATATGATTAAAAAGAATTTTGTATGTTGTTAATAGACAATAGAAATCATGTAGAGATTGGACGGTCGGGAGACCGAGCAAGAAGAGATGGGGCCATAGTCGTGATCCAACCTACCCATTGGCTCCCCCTTTTTGAAGCTAACGTAACGAAGAAATTTGTGTTGAGGTGCTTCAAGGATTTTTATTTCCAGTTTTGTATAGGGAGTCCATATTATTGAGCCAAAGGTTAGGTTGGGTAGGGCTAGTGTCTTGTACTGGTGAATGATAACTGATATAGATGCTGATATAGAATTCATGCGTTCATCGCTTAACAAAGCATAGAGATTTTAAAACTTTAGAGTTGACATACTCGAGATGTTGCCGAAAAGATAGATGTGTATCAAATAAGATACCAAATCAGAAGTAAGATCAACGCGAGTTAAAGCTTTGTCGTGCCATTTGTAATCGAATTGTATGTAGTTCACGCTCTTCGTAAACGATATGACATGGTATTTGTCAATGTTCAATGATAGGTAATTTTCAACTGACCATAAGTAGATCCCATGCAGATCCTTCTGTAATATGGATGCGTCGCGAGGTGAATTAACTACATGATAAAGTTTGAGATCATTGGCATACATAACAAGGTTAGAGTGTAGTAGCCTATTGCCAACATCGTTTATGAAGAGTATGAAAAGTAGAGGGCCTAGGTGAGAGCCTTGAGAGACCCCAGAAGGCACCACGGATATGGGTTTGAAGTTCGCATCGTTGGAGTGCAACGAAATCATTTTTTACGATTGATTAAAGTTATTGAACAATGGAAATTTTTATCTAAATATTTGTTATAAAGTTATGTTATACTATAAAACACTAAAGCTACACGCAAAATTAATATTATCTAGTATAAACTGGAAGTAAAATGAATTACTTTTTTTATTTCGTTGCACTCCAACGTTGTAAATTTCAGACCCATCCACGAATTCGGATGACACAACATTGTTCCACCTGACGGACTGTTTCTTTCCAGTCAAGTAGGATTCAATCCAGTTTAGTAATGAGCCGTGGATCCCGTAGTTGTAAAGTTTATTTAACAATAATGTATGGTTCACGGTGTCAAATGCTTTTTGCAGAGTCCAAATACACCGAATCAACTTGCCGAGATGCATTAAGGGTATTTTGGATGAAGTTAGTGTAAATGAGTAAGTTAGTGATAACTGATTTACCCTTGATGAATCCATGTTGAGAAGAAGATATAACAAAGAGTAGTGATTCGGTTAGTTTGGAGGCTATGATTCTATCAACAAGTTTGGGAATCGCACTTAGAATGGAAATTGGCCTGTAGTTAGTGACAAGATGCCTTCTTGATAATGGGCAAAACAAATGAAGATTTCCATGCAGTTGGGAGATACCCCATAGACAGGGATCTGTTAAAAAGTGAAAACATTGGATCAGATAAGGAAGATAAGCATCTTTTCACAAGGTAGTAAAGTACCCCGTCAGGTCCACAATTCGGATTATCTTTAGCAACGGACACGGCATTTACAAGATCATCATGACTTACTACTAAACTGTTTACAGTATAATTTATAGAGGGGTTATATACATGAGTGCCACATGTGGGCGGCTTATTTACAGAGCTGAAATAATCAGCAAATAGGTCAACATCCTCTTGGTCCTTAGCAGCGAGCCGGTTCGACCAGGATAGGTTAGTTGGAATTCCTTCAGTCTTTGAATTTTTAATCTAAGACCAGAAATGTTTTAAATTGTTTCCTAATGAATTTTCAATATTATTTAATATATATTCTCTATAACAAACCTTAGATTTACGTAAGCATAATGCCCTAAGCCTTTTAAATTCAATATAATCACTCAACAGACTAGAGGATTTCCATTTACAATGAATCGCCTTCTTATTGTTAATAAGCGTTTTAAGTTCATGGTTATACCATATAGGGTATATGTGGAAGGGAAGTGTCGTAAGAGCTTCAACTGCAAACCGGATGACGAAAGAAAAAGACTAAAATTCTAAAAGAAAAACGTACATAAAAAATTCAGTTGCCTATATCTTTTGAACGAGATAATTTTTTTAAATAAAATCTTTTGATTTGAGTAAAGCAATGAAATGACTTTCGATTGAGAGTTATATGTTGTGTAGTTTAAACTAATGCGGACGTGTATAGGCGCATTGAATTTCTCGCACACCCATTTCAATGTATATGTGGCACGGGTCGCTCCTTCAGGCTTCTTCTATACTTGCCTTCGGAGTGCTCCCGCGGTCCTTGATATATATGTAGATTACGAAACTAGGTCCGTAACGGTTTATTAAAAAATATTTCTACGAAATCGCATGTACAAATTAAATAAAATTAAATGGAAATTCAATTATTATGACTTCGAACTGAAATTCATTCAGTAATTTCTTAAATTCTTTTATCTCTTGTTCTGCAGTCATTTTTTAAAATACCAATTCCATTTCATAGATTATTCGCGATTTTATTAAATTACTTACCTTCAAACTAAAATATTCCAATACTTTTAAATGAACTCTCAAATATTGAACGCAGCGTTTACTTCGCTCGACCGTCATAACCCACTTACATTTAATAATGTATCCGACGAAAATTACCACTCTCGTCGCGTAAAAGATTAAAGCGCACTAAAAGTGCCAATAAAATATGAAAATTTAAACCTCTCTTTCTATTTGCACCAAATCAGCAAACTTCGCCCGGAAACGTCGTATAAAAAAAGAATGTTCTCCTCCCTCTCACTACGATGCACTGCCGACGACAAGCTCTCATTAATTTACAGAAACAGACGAAGAAGCAGCAGCAGCAAAGAGATGCCCGACGGGCATCCCTTCTCCAAGCGCTAATAATATTCCGTCGGGCGGGCTCTTCCCCCCCCCCCTCTTAGAATATTGACTTTAACTCTTATATAGCAGCAAACGTCTCTAGCTCGTCCAGCTCGGCCATCCGGAAAATCCGTCAAAATCGCCATCCACGAGTAGAAGAAAATTTTTCCTCCTTCTTTTCTCTCTCTCGTGCAGCCGCGCGAGCAAACGAAGCGAGAGATATCGAAGTCGAGCGCGCGTGCGCCTCGTTAAAAACTTTCGGACGCGCTGCGCACACTCGAGAAGTCGCGCTGTCTATGCCGCTCGCAAACTATTATAATCCGATCGAGCGCTAGGAGGGATGGTGATTGAGGAGAAGGAGGAGATGGGCTTCTCTCGCTTTCTCTCTCTCTCTCTCTCTCTGTGTGTGTGTACGAAGGAGCCGGTGAGAGGAGGATGAATTTATTAAGCGATCGAAGGTGAATTGGACTGTTGGATTGGATTCTTGGGAATAAGTCGGTGTGAGAAGTGGTTCGAAAGGGAGAGAAAGGGAGGTGCTTCCCGTCGATCATTGGGTTCTTCGTTAGAGTGGAGAAGTCATTCGAAAGGGTCTTTTTGGCCGAGGGATTTATCTGATTGGGTGGAATTGGGTTGATTATAGGTGGGATGTAACTTGATGTTCTTGCTTTTTCACAATTCACAGACTTTTCATTCAGTTTATTACGTTCAGTTTATGCGATTTTTCAGTATTATAATGATTTCTTAGGTAGAAAACGAACCGAAAAATAAGAAACAATTTTAAAGTATTGATAAATATATAGGATAACGGTAAGGCTCCACTTTCTCCTTTACTTTTAAACCTGGACAACGAGTATATACATAAATCCATCGAACTGAACATAAAACCACACGTCATTTCATTGATATTCCTTCAACTTGATTGCTGAATGTACCGCCACTCCATTCATTCTCCACAATTCTTTTTCACCCGTAACCTCGCTCCCACCTAGCAACCCCAAAAACCTGCTTTTCCAACCACCAGCAGCACCACAAATCAAATGGAAAAGAAAATCCATCCTCGCCGCGAAAGCCACTTTAAAAATTACCCGCGCTCCAAACAAAAAAACAGCTGCAGTAGCAGCAGCAACAGTAGCACCCAACAAAAACGTACACACGCACGCGCAGCCGAGAGGGCAAGGCAATCGAGAGCGCCCTCTCACTCGCGGCCGTGGGGGATCGAGGTTCGCTCACTATCCCTCCGGGGAGCGACTCCAGCACGTAGAAGTAGTAGCAGTAGTAGTAGTACAAGAGCGCACGCGGCGTAGGCCGGTTATTGATGGTCGCCCGGCCGGCGCGTCATTTATATCTTCCGCACGTACGGTCCTCGGCATCCGCGCGCCGATCATGGATTTCTCTTCAGCAGCAGAGTCTGCGCAAATTTGGCCCTCTGGGAGCTGCGGGAGTAGTGTTTTCGCGTTGTCTCTCGTATACGAGGCGTCGTTGTCGACGGAGAGGGGATTTTCTCGTTTGTTAACGAGAAAAATCGTGTCGTTGAGGAGACACGGGGTGAGGGTGAATTTTGACCGAGGGGTGAGCGACGTGTTTTGATTTCCGGTGGGCAGGGAGGCTGTCTGCGTGTGTGGTTGCGTGTAGGGTGGGAAATTGATGGGGGAGAGGTGTTGATGAGGTTCAGCTGAGTGGTAATTTGAATATTTCAATGAATTTCGAGTGTGATTGGAGTGGTATATCTGTCAACGATTTTTGAAATATTTTTTCGTGAACGTGGGGTTGGTATTTATAAGGTCTCATTATTTTTTTATTATTACGTACATTTATTTGTCATTCAAGATATAACTGAATTAATTTCCTGGTGGAAATCGATTCCGTTATTTTCCTAATAAATAACTATAGTTTTACTGGAAATGGGCTAAAACTAGACACTTTTCTTCGCTATTTATATTTTACAATAAAACGCTTTTTCTTATATTATTTGACGATTTAATGGACTAAAAAAAGAATGAGTTCTGCAGCAACTGTTATAAGCTTGTTCTTATTGAGTATTTCAAAGATATTAAAATTAGAGAAAACAAGAAACAGTTACTCAGTTTTTTTAGTTAGGGAATGGATAGTAGAAGCCTTGGTGTTATGATGAGGAATGAGAGAGACAAAGCAGATGGAGAAATATGAATTTCGGTTAATATCTACGAAAGAAGTGCTGTAAATGTTTTTTAGTTAATGTTATTTATTTATATTTTGGTAAACTATCCAATGCACTTTAATATTCTTTAGTCCCTGGTAGAAACGTTAACATGTTGGCTAATTGTTGGTTAATTTTGGAGTTAAAAACGTCACACTAACATTATTTTGTTGTTAAAGATAAATATTTAATTTTCGTTCATAAGAACATATTCTATTGTCAATATTTGAACACGTGATTATAATTTTCGATACTTTTAATAAGGTTTAAATATTTAATTTGGTTAAAAATACTTCCATTTGATTAACACGTTAACCAACAAAAATGGTTAATTTTCTACCAGGGGTGTACGACAAAATTATCAAGTAAATTAAATTCGAATATTTTGATTTTACGTCATTCTATGAAATAGGTAAATAATGGTCGGAAAAGCGTTTCATAATAGCGATTAATTAGCCAGTTTTACTAACTATTTTGTAATTTCTTGTCCATATATACATAAATTTCTATTTCGCAATATTCCAATTAAATTATCAAATTAGTGACGAGATAATTAGTAAACAAAGGTTATAGGAATAGAAGTACTGTTTTCAACGCGAAAATTGTATACAATTATTAAAAATATACGTAATATGGTAGAAATTTCTTTATCGGAAATGGCCAGGAAAATAATAAATAGCTAGTAAAAATAGCTAATTTCTGGCTAGTGATGAAATGATTTTTCCTGTCATATTTTCTATTTAATGGAGATAACACAACCTTAAAATGTTTTTACTAAATTTTCTCTGTGATTTGATCATGTATTTAAAAACAAATATTAAAAAAAGATAGCCAATGAAAATGTATACTAGAATTGTTGGTATTTAAATCGTTTATAGTACTGTTTCAAGGGATACAAACGAAAACAATTATTTTTCCGTTTGATTCTGTCTCTCTTACTCCTTGCCATAATAGTAATCCTCTTATTAGTCATTTTCTAGCTAAAACAACTGTCCAATTTTAACATCTTTTATATACTCATAAATAAGCTAATGTAAACTTGTGAAAAAACTTATTCTATTATTCTGCCTATTAAATGGCGAATATGATTGGAAAAATCGTTTCATCGATAGATAGGAATGGCCAAGAAAAGTGTTTAGTTTTTGACGATTATTGGGGAAACTAGCTATTTATTAGGTAAATAATGGAATCGAGTTCTACTACCAGGATAAAGGCGTGTATACGTATTATTTGAAAATATTTAATCTTAAAAAAAGTTCAATAAAATTGTACAATGCTAAAACTTTATAATCCAAAACTCCTAATGTTCAAGTTTTATTCCTTATATATTTCAAATTGTTAAAAGAACTTTAAATGCGAAGCAGTGTAGCAAACCAAGAACTTCCTCACGTCTATAAAATATCGTTAACGATTACAGAAACAATCTTCTAGAATTACTTTTAAAACCCACCAGAGCAAAACAAGCGACTTCCTTACGTCCTAGCAATCTCTCCAACAACCGAAAAAAATTTCCAACCAATTCGCAGTCCACACCGACCCGAATCCTCCGGCTTCCTTCTTTAAACCTCCTCCCTCACTTAATCTCCCATCTTAACTCTCTCTCTCGACTTTTCACACCTCTCGCACACTTTATACGTTACGCGCGCGCGCGCACTCATCACTATTCATAAACTTTATCAGTCTTTTTGGAATATTCATAGAGCATTACTCGCGGGGGCGCAACACCCACACAATATATATTTACACGTATTTCCAGCACTTTTTCGCCAACTTTTTTAATCCCACTCTCTTACCCTCTCTCTCTCTCTTTCTCATTGTTCGCTCGAAACTTCCGGCGACGAGCGCGCGCAAGACACCGAGGATTTAAATATTTAAAAACACGGCGCCAGTACCCACTTCATTGTTTCCCTCCTACGTGCGAGATTTGCGAGAGCCGACTGCGCCGTGCCCTAACGAGCCGCATGATGCGAGCGATATTTATGGATGATCCCCCCTTAACAAGGATGCACGACGCCGCAGGTGTGTATAATAAACGCCAATCGCGGTAATTCATTTTCGGTGGCGCGAGCGCTCGTTATCGCCTGGAGAGCAGCGATGAGCGTTTCGGCGACCTTGAAAGATTGATGGCCGATCGATCAGCTGGGAGTGCGCTCGTGATTTACGCGCGACTCGGAGTGGTAAATTATTTTTTTGTCTTGATGTTGATGATGGATTTATTATGTAAATATGTATATGCGCGCAAACTGAATTTCTACGTAATTGATTATTTAATAAGTTTGGTTCTAAACATTTATATGTAGAAACACGATCTGTTAAAGCGAAAAATTATATATCAAGGAATGTTACTGGGTGCTTTTATTCCTGTCTTTTATAAGGTTGATAAATCAAAAAGTCGGTGAACATATTACATCATCTTGAAGCATAAAATGTATACATTGTTTTTATAAAGATTCTTGTCAAAGCTTATATTAATTTGGTATACATTTTCACGAATCTACACGACTTAAATTCATAAAGTCCACGGATGTGATTTACCAACGTTTTAAATTGTGCGAAAAATTTTTCGTTTTACACCATTTTGAAAAGTGTATCGAGAAAACATTGGCTATTTTCAGAGAATTTTCCCGGGGTGTATACATATACCAACAAAATTGAAGAATTTGTAGCCTTCAATATATATTTTATCTTTCTCCCAAGGCTTTCAAGAAAAATCTTTGAAAATCTCGTCTGAATAAATTTCTTAACCAATTTCCATTTATATGCGCCGGGGCAAAATTCGTATATCCACCGTGGTTTAGAAAATTTTCATCCAAGAAAAACGGGAAGAAAAATCCCTCTCCTACTCAATAACTAAATGTAATTCTATCTATAATGTCATTCAATCACGAGATATATTTCATCGTCAATTAATAAGCTCATCATCGACCACCTCGAACTTTCCTCAGCGGGTTCCTCAATCAATCTCGATCCCGGAAAATCCTTCCCGCACAAAAGGAAGCCCGGGCCGCACGCACGAATAATAACCCGAAAAACGGGCCACCTCGCAATCGGCGATTCGCGTGCGCGAAATTAATCGCCGGCCATTTATAGCCCCCCCATCATCATCATCGTACACCCCGGAAGGGAAGCAAACTTATTGTATAAACAGTCCGCCATTAATATCCACCTGCCGTCGACAAAAAGACGCTCTTTCGCTTGTTGATATTTCAGCCCCTCTCTTTCTTCGGCTGATTTATGCGCAGCACAGAGGCGCCCGCGCCGCGTGTATAGCAATACATTTCCGGCGCCGTGAAAAGCTCCTGTATCAATACTTCTTCGCGGGAGAGGCTCGTAAGACGGGTGGCCTACCGGCGGGCGCGCCCCGCCTGTGTATAGGTAGCTGCCTGTACAAAAGAACTCGTTTCGCGCTTCTGCTCCATTGTACGCGAGCGAGCGCGCCAGATGGTACGGGGGCTTCTCGTCGTGCGTAAATAAAATTACTTACGAGGTCTTGAGAGGCGAAAGGGGGTATTGATTATTCATTGGTTTACAATTCAGGTGATGGATTAGGTGCGGCTGATTGTTAAATTTGTTGTGAAAAGGAGTGTTAACGTGGAGGTGTGAAGGTTCGAAGTGGGTGTTTTCTTATTCTATAATTGTAATGTTGTAAACTTCTTTGCATTGTTTTCGTTTTACTTTTTTTAAAGAAAAAAATTCTTCAATGTATTTCTTAGTATTTTTTGTATTTAAACAATAAATGTACATTACTTTTTTCGAACGAAGAATGCGTATAATATATATCAAATAAACTAGCTTACATAAAAATAACTATCGAATAAAGTTTTGAAAATGAAATAAAGACTATGTAGCATAAAATAATAATAAAAAAAAATACTGTAATACTGACATTCAGAGAGTTTACATATCATTGTCTACCGCGAGCTTGAGAAAACAAATTGAAAAGCAAAGCCACTGCGGCAAACATTTTTATTCCAAGGTACCTGACTATACTACACTACTTCTGCAATAATGTTATTAACATAAGCCACATTATTTTTTAACGATCTCACGAATCCCCGCATAATAACGCGCGCAGTCTTATCATAATATATCCTCACGACTCTTCTTAAACCAGAAACAGCAAGACGAATGTAAAACTAACAACGCTAATCCCCATATACTCCACGAATGCGAAAGCTCACGCCACCTTACCTAAATAATGATAATATCCACTCCACAATTTCACCACACTCCCCGCGGGCAAGAAGAGAGAGAAAGAGAGAAAAGCGTCTTAATTTCCGACTTTTTAACACCGACTGCCGGGCCCGTGGGCCTTTAATTATTTAACGGAATAATAGGGGAAAGAGTAAGAGAGAGAAAGAGGAAAAAAGGCCGCCGGCTGGCTGCCAACCGAAGTGGAGCATTTCTTATTTAAACGCGGAAATGGATGCGACATTTCTCGGGCTTGTCGCGTCCCGAAATCGCGAGAGAACGACGTTAACGCGCGCGAGAAGGGAAATAACGAAGGCGCGCAATGTTATTTACCCGGTAGAAGAGAGAGTGAGGAAGGGAGAGAGGGAGAAGAAAACCCGTTATCCGTAATGATGTACTCGGGAGGCTGCATGCATCTCCCCCCCCCCCCCCTCCTACGTCGCGCGCACGCTTTTCATTTTTCGCCCGCCTAGAGTATGTACGTGCATGTAGAGATCTATCTCTCTCTATTTTCGCGCGTGCTAGTGTGCGCGGGAAAACTAGTCTCGTGGAAAATTTATAATAAAGCTCGGGATGGTGGGTGAGAAGAGAGAGAAAGAGGGAGAGAGTGAATAATTCGCAAGGAGTTTTGATAATACAGGGGGATTACATTTTTGGGAGGTGGCAGTAGGGGAGTGGCTAATTTAGTTGGAGTATGGATCTGTGAGGAACAGTGAGAGGAGGCTGATGTACGTTATTTTACTTAATTTTGTATAATTTTGTTAATTAAAGATTTGGTTGGTCCAAGGTTCATGTTTATACGGGAATTGGTGGGAATTGAATTGTACAAGTTTGCTTTTAATTTCGAATATAGTTTTGTCTAGATTATAAATGTTAAGATTAAAATTAAAAATTAACTAAAAATCCAATAAATATTTTCAAAATATTTTTAGTAGAAAAGCAAATTTTTTGTTTCTTGAAATTTTATCATTTAGAGAACCTTTTCATTGCAATTGCAATTTACTTTGAAAACGAAAAATGGTAAAGCTTCTTCCGCTGCGTTGAAATTCTGAAAAAGCTATTTAAACTTTCTTTCTCAGAAAACCAGGGAAACACGCTTTTTAAACTAAAAAATTTTTCACGTTAAAGTCCTTTTTTCCTTGAAAAATATCACGTTTCAAACAACAAAATAGCCGTAAATAATTCGTTCTGCCCTTCGTTCATTGAACAATCTTATTATTTCTCAACAACTCCCAATCTACCCCCTTTTTTTTAACCGAATCACCATCCATAATCCATATCACGACACCTCTCGCAACCTCATCATTAACTCCATCTATCCTCCTCCCCCCTTTCTACCCTCCTTCTCCCGCATCCAATCTCCCGCCTTTTTTCATCCTAACCCCTCTCCCTCTCTCTCTCTTTCTCGAACACGAGTAAACAGGAAAGAAGCCTCTCGGCTCGCACGCAGCGCCCGCCCGCACATTCACTTTGCGCTCGCGAACGGGGGACGAGACGAAGAGGAAAAAACGAGCTCTCCGCACAGCCCCGTGCTCGCCAGGAAAATCGGCGGATAAGCCGTGTGTGCGCGTGTGAGAAGGACAGAGAGAGGGAGAGAGAGGGAGAGATGAAGCGCGAAAAAATCGACGCGAAGAAAAATGACGGGATGAAACCCCGAGGATTTTGCACCGAGGCGCGCGCGTGTGGGTGTGAGAGCGAGGATGTGTGTACTCTGCTGGCGCCTCTTCTCTTTTCGGGTAAGCGAGACGCTGAATGAGAGAGAGAGAGAGAGAGAGAGAGAGAGAGAGAGAGAGAGAGAGAGAGAGAGAGCGTCGGGGTTGTTGATTTTTGGCGAAATTGAGAAGAAGCGGCGAGGAGGTGGAAGGATGAGTTGAGTGATTCCGAGGGTGGATGGATTTTCAAGGTATTAAGGGGTTTGGTGATGATCATATACGGAGAGGTGCGATGATGGATTTTTTGTTATCAGTTTTTCGTTGGTAATCGTTTGGTTTTTTGAAATTGTTTTTGTTGAAGGTTATTTATAATAAAGATAATACTATGATACTATTGATATTGAGCACATTTAGTATCTACACAAAGCCCCTACACAGGACTTTTATAACACTGCTAAGTTCTACACAAATAATATTAAGAAAAAAATGTACACATATATAGTCTAGACTGAGATAATTTACACGATTATAAGTACCTTAGAGACGAGAGAAACGAGTTCCACAGGCCCTTACTATATGTGTAAAAATGTGATTTTAAGATTATATATAATATTGAACATACAAAATAATCAAGACTTTTCTGTGCTAAAGTTACAATCATTCCCCTTGGTAGTAAATAGTATTCTAAATGAGAAATTTAAATATCATTGATAATTTGTTCAGTTTGAGTTGGTATTGGTTTTGTACGTCTTAGAACAATCTTCAACCATAAAAAAAAATTAACACAGGTTTTTTTTTGTGGAAAGATGATTATTAAATAGTAGTTTTGGTATCAAGAGCATAACGTATAACTTTACGCCCTAAGTGGGAATTGTTAGATATTATATATAGTAGTAGAAATATCAAATACAGAAGGTAAATTTGGCGTCTCGAAAAGAAATTTTTTTACTAATTGAACGTACCGTAAACCGTAAAATGTTGGTGTATTTTCCATATACTTATTTGAGGAGTAATCGTTCAGTATCTAATCGTGTGATGTTATTAGCAGGAAGAATCAAGCTTAATTTTTTCTTTATGTTCAAAATTTTATTTTTATCAAGTAAAACAATTTTTTATGCTAAGTTAGATTTATAAATTTTATAGCACTGTGTGACCTAAATCCGCACTTAAGTCACGGCTAGCTGTGACTAAAGTAGCCCATTATTACACTGTGAAATAATGTTTTTACTTAAGTCACAGGCACGTAATTAACGCCAGTTATCTACCAAAACTATTCTGAAATGCGGTTTTACATATAAGAATAAACATGAAAAGAAGTAAAACTTCGTTAATAGTTGACAAACCACAAAGAATAAATAAAAATGATGATAATAATGCTTCTCTGTATTATAGGTTAATTTCATCTGCCATGGGATAGCAAACCGCGCGCTTTTTAAATATTCAATTTTAAACTGTATGAATTTTAGTTTTATCATAGTTTGTGTTCAATTGTCGACGCGGGTGCGGAAGTACATTATTTACCTTATGTAATGTTTTTCACTCGAGCGAAGCGAGAGTAAAAAGTCACATGAGGTAAATAATATACTTATGTACTAGACTCAAACGGTATTTTACACGAAGAGCGCTGAAAAATCATATTAAAGTTTTCATTTTGAGATTAGAGTCGTATAAAAGTCTTTCTCTTTGATGAAATAAAGTATACAAATGTTTCACTTACATAAATTTTAATTTCTTGTAAATAATACAGAAAAAATTGCAGACTCTTATTTTATAATTTTTGTACGTGTATTAAATATTCTAGATCCAATAATAACAATATTCTATATATGAAATTTTATTATTTAAATGATGTTTTATTATTTTTTTTAAAGGCGGGGGGGCTGCGTGCCCCCCCCCCCCCCCCCCCGGTGCAATAATGGGCCACTTAAGGCACACGTATCGTAATGTACTATTAGAGTCTGAGGCCAGTTTTTTGTACAATCCAATCATAGTATTTGTGCACCCTAGTGTACACTCCAGGAAATATTCTCGATCCACAAATTTTACCAGAGGAAATGATTGCATAGAGTTTACCACGAATAATACCAGGTCCACCAGAATCACCATAGCACACATCAGCGTCTCCATTGCCCGCACAAAACATATTATCGGTTATGGGATCTGACCTGTAAACTCTTTCACAATCTTTTTGACTCACTACAGGTACGTATGCAGCCTTCAAAACATCACTTTTCTCCAGATGTGGCTAAAAATAGTTAGTTAAATTAACTAAAGAAATTCTAGAAAAAAAGAAAACCTTTCTCTATGAGGGATAAGAACTTACCCCTATCTTTCCAAAACCAGAAACCAGCATCAATTCACCTCTTATGGGAATATCGTGTGGCTTTGCAATTTGTATAGGTTGTTGTTCATTATCAAATTGAATAGGCTCTGCAAGCTGGATGAAAATATAAAGAAAATATTCGTGTTAGTCGCAAGTTCTTAGATCTTAATCAAAAATTAAAATTTGTACTGAAATTTATTTAACAAGTTTCGAAGTTGTATAAAACTATTATTACACACATTGAAATACTAACATTGTCATGAATAGTGATATTTTATGTTTATACAAGATACAAAATTAATTTTATTTCTGATCAATTCACAGGTAAAATAAACATATATAATTACCAATTACCTTGATTAAAGTAATGTCGTTGTTTTTGCTGTTGGTCTCAAAATCCGCATGCATTATAATTTTTTCAACTCTGTGTAGTTTACCTAAAGTTTTTCTGTATCCACTGCCAGTTCGTACTGATATATGCGATTTTTTTCTATTTTGCAATGAAGAAATCAATTTAATTTTTTGTAAGAAGTTCTGTTATATAGAAATACTTAATGTAATTATAAAAATTAAACGAATTCTTACTCGACACAATGTGAAGCAGTTATAACCCAAGATTTATGTATAATAGTTGCACCGCAGAAGTTCTCTATTCTCATCCAAAACAAGCTAGCCTAAAAACAAATTTAAATATTTTCATCCTGGGAGCTATGGGGTTAAAGATTTATATTGAAATTATTATGTTGATGTATAAGATATAAGGAGCTTTAAGGTAGTTCACCCGGTTGAAACAGCAGTTTTAGTTTTTGTATTTTTTAAATAATGTTTTATTAAGTTGATAATCCAAGAGAAGGTACATGTAACAAATATATACTAGAAGGAACATAAGACAATTTTTTTCAGACAAATTCAGGCAATAATCACTATGCTATTGTTACAATTAAAGATAAAAACTTCAATAAGTTTCTCTAATTTTTTTATTTTTTATCCGATCTTAACGAAATAAAGCTTATTTTGTTCGTTAAGAAATTTCAGGGGGAGTATCGGTGGGAAAATTTATGATACGAGTTACCAGTACGGCGCAGTATCAATTTTTTTAAGAAAAGCAAGTCAAGTTTTAGAGTGTTTAAGATGAACACATTGATGTTGCGCCGTACTGGTAACTCGTATCATAAATTTTCCCACCGATACTCCCCCTGAAATTTCTTAACGAACAAAATAAGCTTTATTTCGTTAAGATCGGATAAAAAATAAAAAAATTAGAGAAACTTATTGAAGTTTTTGTCTTTAATTGTAACAATAGCATAGTGACTATTGCCTGAATTTGTCTGAAAAAAATTGTCTTATGTTCCTTCTAGTATATATTTGTTACATGTACTTACTCTTCGATTATCAACTTAATAAAACATTATTTAAAAAATACAAAAACTAAAACTGCTATTTCGACCGGGTGAACTACCGGGTGAATCTGATTTAATCAGATTCAACATCCTCTTGAATTATTTTAAAAAACTTTTAAATTTCTATAAACTGTTTTGTATATGAAATTTATTGAATACATAATGCGATAAAGCAAGTACGTCTATTAATATCGTTCATGGGCTATTTTATTCAACAATCTATTAATAAATAAATCTGTGAAATAATTCCGGATAGAAAATTAACCATAATTTAACCAGAATATTCTGGTAATTGGTCAGCTTAATGAAAAAAATATAATTACGATGATTTTCAACATATCATAAAATTTTCATTGTGAAAATGAAAATATTGAGATTTGATATCGGTATATATAGCTAACTAAGATGGCGCAGGTTAGCCCTGTGTATTTAAATGGGGCTGCTGGCTAACTCGCGCCATCTTCGCTAGCTATATTATAGATATATTTTAGTATGTATTTTAGTTAGCTATATATACGAATGTCAAATTCCAACAATTAGAATTATTTTCAAGTAATGTATCATAAAGACATTACCTCTGACAATATAAGCTAAGCTAAAAATTCCTAAACCCATTTTATGCATCGGTAAAGCATTTTCAATATTTTGCCTTTGGTATATAAATAATCGGGTGATGGATTTTCATAAAATAAAGCTTATATCCTTCATAATTTGGTCATATTTATGATTTGAAAAGTTGCAAATATGAAAATTTCCTTATTTCAAGGTTTCTTACATTTGATTAAAGTGAAGATTTTTTCACCCTCCATGGTTTTATTGTAGAAATTATGCTTTTCTCGATCAGGCGGGGGTAATATACGAAATAAAACAAGTTTATTTCTTAAGTATTATGAGCAACGTTTCGTTGACTAATCCCTCAACCTCTTCAGGCTAAAAAATTTTTATTGTTAAAAAAGTTATAATATATATGTGTGTGTGTGTGTGTGTGTGTGTGTGTGTGTGTGTGTGTGTGTGTGTGTGTGTGTGTGTGTGTGTGTGTGTGTGTGTGTGTGTGTGTGTGTGTGTGTGTGTGTGTGTGTGTGTGTGTGTGTGTGTGTGTGTGTGTGTGTGTGTGTGTGTATACACACACAATGATAATTTGTATACAGAAAACAAACGCAACAATACCTCTTAACAATTTTTGTTGTATGTTAACCCATGTTAACAAGTCAAAACGGACGACATTATTACGCCGAATTTTTAACTTATCGGAAATGCGACGAAATAGACATATAAATTCGCGCTTATATACACAGCTAAGATGTGTATACAAGTGGAACAAAAACAATAACACCAGTTCGTTAGCATTTGAATTTCCTTAGTACCGGAAAATATGATTTATTAAGAGTAAATATGTCTTCTTTCTTATTTATGTTATTGTTATGACATTTGATATGCATCATTTCGGACGTTAATCTTTTTTTATAATTGCTTTCGTTGTCCAAAATTTCAGCGCCCTCCCAATCGAATTCATGGTTAAAAGAATTTTGATGAATGGTGACTACGGAATCTTTATTTTTGTTATTTTTATGTTCATTGACTCGTTTTTTTAACGTTCTTTTTGTTTCCCCTATGTATATAGCCGGACAATCCTTGCATGTAAATTTATATACAATGTTCGTTCGGTCCCATTTTTTTGTTACATCTTTTCCAAGTTTAATAATAGAGTCAAGACTCTTTTTGCTAACGGGACTGAAGTAATATTGTATAGTTTTAGGATTGACGATAATTTTTTGTAATTATTATTTATATAGGGCAGCTGAATTTTTGGAAGATTTTTGAATTTATCATTGCTTTTTTTGCGTTTATGTTTGAGAGATATTTTTCGGTAGTGTATGTTCTTTTTTATAAATTCTAACAGATAATTATTGTTCAGTAACATACTTTGGACTTTTCGCAAATTATCCTTGTGGAATCTTTTATGTGACAATAGTATTGCTCGATCGACAAGGTTGTAGACAATGTTTTTCTTTTGCTGTACTGGATGATTTGAAGAAAAGTTAATTACTCATAACAATAACATAAATAAGAAAGAAGACATATTTACACTTAATAAATCATATTTTCCGGTACTAAGGAAATTCAAATGCTAACGAACTGGTGTTATTGTTTTTGTTCCACTTGTATACACGTCTTAGCTGTGTATATAAGCGCGAATTTATATGTCTATTTCGTCGCATTTCCGATAAGTTAAAAATTCGGCGTAATAATGTCGTCCGTTTTGACTTGTTAACATGGGTTAACATACAACAAAAATTGTTAAGAGGTATTGTTGCGTTTGTTTTCTGTATACAAATTATCATTGTCTATATATATATATACATTATAACTTTTTTAACAATAAAAATTTTTTAGCCTGAAGAGGTTGACAGATTAGTCAACGAAACGTTGCTCATAATACTTAAGAAATAAACTTGTTTTATTTCGTATATTACCCCCGCCTGATCGAGAAAAGCATAATTTCTACAGTTTCTTACATTTGTTGTGATTTTTATCATTTAAAAATAATTTATTGAAGTAAATATCTTTCCCAGCAACCGAGTAATAGATTTCTATGAGACAAAGCTTACAGTCCTTGTAATTTAACCATAGTTCTGGTTCAAAGAGTTGTACTTCAATAAATTACTTCAATAAGTCATTTTTAAATGGTAAAAATCACAACAGATATAAGAAAACATAAAATTAGGAAATTTTCATATTTGAAACGTTTCAAATCATAACTATCATCAAAATGCAAAGAATATAAGCTTTGCCTCATGAAAATCCTTTACCTGGTTGGTTATATACCAAAGTCAAAATATTGAAAATGCTTTATCGATACATAAAATGGGTTTTGGAACCTCTAGCTTAGCTTACATAATGAGAGGTAATGTCTTTATGAAAAATTACTTGAAAATAATTCTAATTATATTTTCATCATTCATGCAGGGGACATTTGATGTAAAATCCTAAACTGTTATATTCTTTTGACTTGTTTGCATTACTGAGTAAGGTGAATATATAATACACTATTTAAGAATCAAAGCCAAGTCTTTTATAATAGTATCAAGTTAAACAATTTTAAATAATATATATTATATTTACATCTGACTCGTAACACTGATGACCAAAAAATTTTAGATATTTTTGATTATTTTTGTCCTATACACCTCCCCTCTTACATTAAAATAAAAATAAAAAATATTTCGTATAAGCATACGATTCGATTTGTGACAGTATATCACAAATTTTATATTTTATATTCGTAAAATGAAATTTTTTAGTTAAATGTAATAGTTTTTATTCATTATTTCATCTATTTTATTGTATGTTATATTTATGTAAATGATACATTACATAAAATATATTAATAAACATATATAAAAAGAGGTTAAGACAGTATATGGGAGATTAAACTTTTTTTAAATTAATGCATTTAGAGGTTATGAACTGCAGATGCCAATCGTTGCCTATCACATTCTGACCAGATTTCTGATTAATTATTGATTAACTTATGGTTAAATGTCTGGTCAATAGTTGGTGAACCAGTCAGAAAAGATAGTTAATTTTCTACCAGATATCTATTAATTTTGAACCAGTTACATTAAAGAAATTTCTGCAAAGGAGTGGATGTTATAAAATTTAGTTGATATTTATTTACCTGATATGGTACATGTTCTATTCTAACGTAATCTCCTCCAACAATTTTTCCTTCACGTGTTTCACTGTTATCTATTAGAAATTTAAATATAATATGTAATTGAAAAATTTATTTTAATCAACAAAAATACTATTTAAAATCCCTTTTACCTATATAGAAGCCGCTCGCGAAAGTGACGCACAACAAAATACACAAAAACTTCATGACTGCGACAAATGAAAATGAAAAAAAAATCTTCCTTATATACACCGATCTTATCAAATGATCATTAATAGAATTATAAATTAAAAATAAAATAAACACAATAAAATAAAAGTGTTGGAGTCAAGGACTTCTTTCATCATTAGCTTGGTTATTTCGTCATTGTTACAATAAATGCTGTTGAAGGCCGCGCGCCATGGCCTCGCGGCGCGGCCTTAAAAAAAAATTCCTTAGGCGTTTAAGAATGTAGTAGTTCGAATCAAATCGCACAAAATTCGAAAATTCGTTACACAACTTTTGCATTTGAAAATACAGGTTTGAAATAGCGAAAAAAATTGTTTTAAAATTCGCTATTTAGTTCAATAACAATCTCTATTATTCCGCTATAGTTTATAATATTCCTTATACTCCAAAATTTATTGCGTAAAAATTTCTGAAAGAAATAGTTGATCTGAACAAAGTTCTGGCGAATTAAACAGAAAATTACATTAAACTTTTTTTTTCGCAAAAAAAAAAGAGTTTATTGGGATTTTGAATAAAACAAATAAAGATGAAAATTTGACTTCTTTACAGAAAAATGCGCATTTCAATTCTTTACATGTCTGTACTTTAAAAAACGAGATTTGCTCAATTTTCAAATTCGGATTGTTGGAGAATACTTTTTCTGCAAAATCACGGTATGTTCCTTTTCGTTTCCAGGCCCCCAATTAAGATAAAATTTTATGTAATTGATTAAAAACTACCTATAATTAAGTATGTGAATTTAATCGACGTCTTTCAGCGATATCGTACTCAAGTATTTTGTACACAACAATCGTGTACAAGTCTTTAAAATATAATAAAAGTCTACACAAATAAAGTCTACACAGAGAATTTCGGCACACAAACTATTTATCGAGATAAATTGTGCACAGTTGATATCTACATCAATACGATCTACACATGATTTTAATTGTGTAAACTATCTCAGTGTAGGCTACCCGTGTAAAAAAAAAGTCTGGGCGAAGTCTTGCAGAAGTCTGGCTTGAAAAGTCTGGCCAAAGTCTCGCATGTCGGACGATCCCAGATTTTTTGCCAGACTTTATATTTTCTATTAGGAGACTGGGAAAAATGCCTAGATTTCATCCAAGATTTTTTACCAGGCTTAGCATACAGCGCAAAAAGTCTTGAAAAAGTGCCCAGACTTTATCCCAGACTTTATCCCAGACTTTTTTCCAGACTTTATGGTCCGTGTATGGAGGTTATACACGCCCGGCACCTCTCGCACAGGGTTGCGAGTACTTAATTCCTTGAGGCACTAAATTCCTCAACAAGTCCAGAAACACTTCGGACTTCTGGACTTGATCGGAGTCAATTCCGAAAACACGTCGGAATTTCGAACTTGATGGGAGTCAATTACGGAAACACGTCGGACTTTTGGACTTGATGGGAGTCAATTCCGAAAACACGTTGCACTTCCGGACTTCAGGATGCAAGAAGTCCAAATTCCGAATAATTTTTTTTTCAGACTTTTTTCGAGAAGTACAAAGCTATTCAGATCTTAAAGCAGAGTTCAATGATTGCGCTTCACTCTTCCTAAAGAAAACCAAATTCTGTTTAAATTTCACGTTTTGAAAAATCACTCTATTATCTTCTACGTTTACGAAAATAGTGAAATCAAAATTTATGAACAATAGACCTTTTCATTTGGGCCAAGATTGTAGATTATGTATATTAACAACATTTTTCTTGATTATGTGCTGCTCTAAATCTCAAACCTTAAAAATACTAAAGTCACTACGAGGTTCTCTTAAATAGAATTCAGAAAAAAGTAAGATTTAGGATACTTCTGTAACATAATGCCAATAAATATGGATACATGTAAAAATAATCTCCCTTTACTGCATTGAGTATTCAACACCTGGTGACATATGTAGTGATATAGTTTACTCAACTTTTATTTGTGGTGAATAGTTATACCATAGCTTTGACAATAATAAAATTTTTAATTCTGAAAAAATTTTTTCTAGTTTGTTTTCTATTTGGAGACGCAAAGAGTCGGGCTTTCTGAAACTCCAACCTACAAATAGAAGTCCTCAAAAAGCACCTCTTCTAAAGTGCAAGTAAATATTTTATAGAAAATTGGAACTTATCTGATTATTATCAACGTGTTGTCCGTTACAGTTCCTCATGTAAAATCTTTGCACCTTCTCTAGACACATACATAGCGAAGAACGTAGCGAGCTGAAAATATTTTGAGCTTGAAACTAAATGCAGAATACTCTATGTTCACATTGTTCACATGATTGTCGTTCAATTCATGTTGTTTGGACTTCTAAATATTTTTATCTTGCTATACACGTTTAGATTACAAAATTTGTCTGGAATCTCGAGTAATGGCAACTACTTTTTTACGAGGAACTGCAATGGACACCATCGAGATAACATCAGATAAGTTAAAATTCTCTATAAAATATTTACTTGCGCTGTAGTAGAGATGCTTTGTGAGAAATTCGATTTGTAGGTTGGAGTTTTACAAAGCTCGACTCTTTGTGTCTCCAAAAATTATTAGATCTGCAGATCAGCGACAACAGCGATGATGACAGCAGTGACCATGGGATTACAACGGAAAAGTGTGAGCATCGATTTCATGCGGGAGGTGCCGGACATGTATAATCTCTATACCCGCACCATAAAGTCTGGCGAAAAGTCTGGGACAGTATGTCTGGACATTTTCCCAGACTTTTTACGCTGTATGCTAAGTCTGGTAAAAAGTCTTGCATCAAGTCTGGGCATTTTTTCCGAGACGTTTTACGCAGTATGTTAAGTCTGGTAAAAAGTCTTGGATAAAGTCTAGGGCTTTCTTCCAAGACTTTTAATAGAAAAAATAAAAAGTCTGGCAAAAAGTCTGGGATTGTCCGACATGCAAGACTCTGGTCAGACTTTTCAAGCCAGGTTTCTGCAAGACTTCGGCTAGACTTTTTTTTACACGGGTATATATGTGTACATTTTTTCTTAATATTATTTGTGCAGAACTTAGCAGTGCTATAAAAGTCCTGTGTAGGGGCTTTGTGTAGATCTAAATGTGCTCAATATCATTAGTATCGTATTGATATAATACTATACGCACTTTGCGTGTCGGTATTTTATTCTAACCTATAATCAGTTGCACGCTCTCGAGCACATCACGAATAGAGGCAACTTACTTTTTAAGAGTAGAGGAAACTGTGCATATTTGTCTTGCTTTTATAGCAAGGTGTGACCTAAGTCCGCACTTAGATCACGCCTATCCGTGACTTAAGTAGCCGATTATTGCACCGTGTTTATCGCACTCGCTACGCTCGTGCGGCAACCTCACGGTACATAAATGACCTCCTTCAGGCATGAATAGGCGCGACAGGGGACTTAGGTAAACGTGCTATAAAATATCTTACAGCACTAGTGCCTTCAGTGGCCCACTGCTCGACGTGAATTATCACCCTCGCTGCGCTCGGGCGCTAATTTCACGTCGTGCA
Organism: Torymus aiolomorphi; assembly: GCA_036365515.1. NCBI lineage: Eukaryota > Metazoa > Arthropoda > Insecta > Hymenoptera > Torymidae > Torymus > Torymus aiolomorphi. Next base: position 8,710,922 of record CM070875.1, on the reverse strand, counting down.
ATAATGGGCCACTTAAGATGGGTCTGAAGTTTGCATCGTTGGAATGCAACCAAATAATTTTTATCAATTAACTAAAATTATTAAACAATGGAAATGTTATCTACATCTCTGTTATAAAGTGATTTTATACTATAAAATGCTAAATCCACATGCAAGATTAATATTAATTAGTACAAACATGAACTAAAATCAATTATTTTTTTATTTCGTTGCACTCCAACGTTGCAAATTTCAGACCTATCACTTAAGGTACTAATATTGTAATATACTATTACTATAAAGAATCATCTATAATTAAATTTGTTAAATTTATGTACATTACATCTTTGTTCGCATCGTTGTTATCTACTGTTATTGTAATTTTCCATCAATATTTCGGTTATCACTTTTAAATGTAAAAGCAATCTTTATGAGATAAGTTTGCGTCTACTTGTATATTGTAATTAGTTTACCCCAAATACTGTTAGTATATACCTTAAACCCGCTATTTCTCATAATGTGATTTTCCTTTTCAACAACACTATCACGTGTCTGCGTATACACTTACGAGGAAATCGAATTATCGTCTAAAATTTTAGAAATTTTAGCTTGAAAATTCAGGCTACTAGTTTGTGTGTTGCGCGCATAGTTTGGGTAAACGCGTTCGGACAGAAATAGGAAATTTCATAATCATTTTCGATGCGCTAGCGTCGCGACGCTCCGACACATTTTCCTAAAACAATTTCCTTCCTGTAAAATAACTCGATTTTAACTTCTATTTTGGACGAAATTTGTCATTAAAGCAACCGGCCGAATATAGTAGCCGAGTCGGCGCGATTACATTAAAAACACTTGAAATAATTACCTGCCGTGCCTTCCTTCGCGTTTGTTCGCTGACACTTTTATCCTTTATGTGGCGACAATCTAAGGCAGTACGAAGTTACGCGTTAATCTTGCAACTAAACAATTAAACATGCATTTAAACGAAGAAGAGATATCCTATCTCCGTACTGGATAATGTAACCTTTGACAGCGATCTTTTATATTTAGAATTGACATTTTATGTTGTAAATATAAGAATTTTATTTTGAGAGCTTACTAAGCAACATAAAAGCCGGGAAAAATATATACTTTCTGTTGTTGTGGAGAGAGAGAAAGAAGAAGAGAGAGAGACAGAGCGAGTTTGCACGTACATCGAAGACGAAGGTAAAAGAAGGTAAATAATGCTGAAATTCCACAAAGCATAATAAAACAAATATAACATGAAGTTTACTTTATACATCTATAAAAATACAAATATTGAATAAAATTTACATTGAAAATATGGCTAAACGAATAAAAACCATACCTCTACAAGTTTCATATGAAATTTTTTTATTCTCAGCAGGCCCTACACTTTTCCAACCCTTTTATAGCTGATTTAAGGGGGTTAGTGTGGTAGAATACAAGCCAAAAATACAGCGCGTCGAACGCCGTATACGCCTAGCATTCTCTCGAGTCCCCCCACTCTCAGAATTTCAGGCGAGACTGTCCACGCATACATAGCGTCGCTTCATCTGTGTGTACATACACATAGAAGCGTCTCGTCTGTGTAGACACGCGCAGCAAACCTTGAACCAACGAAAACGGTGAAGCTAGGCTTCCTGAAATTTGTAGAGAACATGCCAAGTATTGCTCATAGTATATATAACATATCTCTTTTTCGTTAAAATCTGAAGAAAACTCTTCTAGTTATTGACGAAAACGTTCATTTATACGTTTGATGACGACTCTCCCATAAGACACCGTGTTAAATTTCGTAACTTTGGGAGCATTTATCTCACGAACGATGAAGCTAGGCTTTCTGAAATTTGCAGATGTTGTGCAATAAGAGTCCCTGCAAGTTTCAAGAAATTCTGAAGAAAATTCTAAATCGCACTAACCCTCTTAAAACACACGACAACCGGGCAGCTACAACGCTCGCGCACACACACACACACACACACACACACCTTATTTGAAAAACGAGCCGATCCGACGGCTACATAAGTCCCGCGCAGCCTCTCATTCCTCCCCGTCGCCGTCGTTGTCGTCGCGTGCTTGTAATAATCGACTTGTAGCCCCCCCTCTCTCTCTCTCTCTCTCTCTCTCTCTCTCTCTCTCTCTCTCTCTCTCTCTCTCTCTCTCTCTCTCTCTCTCTCTCTCTCTCTCTCTCTCTCTCTCTCTCTCTCTCTCTCTCTCTCTCCCCCCCCTCTCTCTTTCTGTACCGACAAGATTGAAGCTCTCCTCCGCCCTCTCCTTCTTTGCCCGTGTGTTTCAGCCTCGGCTACTTTGTAAAGAATTGCATTTAAATGAGAAACTACCAAAGGCCGGCTGCCTGCCTCTCGGCTGCCTACGGGAAAAATGTAATAGTGTCAAGTGTACTCCCCTCTCTCCTCTTTTATTCATGATGAGGAAATTTCGCTTAAGAGTGCCGCGCGCAGATTCGCCTGGGCCTCCACCCTTCGTTTTTCTTGGTTCTTCGACGGCGATTCTTTTTCCCTTTTTTTTGGAGGGGGGGATTAAAAAGATCGGTTCGCCCGCGCTTTTTTGCGACGCCGAGCTTTGTAAGCCCCCGTTGCTGCTGTTGCTGCTTTTTGCTAGTGGTAATTAAAATTTATCGATGCTGCTGAGGGGATTTTTTTTTTCGCGAGAGAGGAGAGGAAGAGAGGAGATTGTTTTGGCCGAGTTTTAGAATGATTTTTATAAGGGAGTGATAAAAGTTGTTAATATTTACGTCATGGATATTCTTTGTACACCGCTGCGACTCTTACGTGTTTCATAATTTAAATTCTTCCGGAGACGGAAAAATCGTCGCTTCAAAGGAGAATTTCCTCCCCCACCAACGTATACATATACAGTCCCTGCGCTTTATCTGCGCGCTTGGCTCGGCGATTAAAGTACACCTGGACCGAGCCACGATACATTTACGTGTAGTATACACGCCTGCCTCTTGTTTCTCAGCCTTTGATCGCCTCGCGTATAATATACACGGCATTGTTCGTTATATTCAAGACGAAATGGAAAATATTCCTTCCTCGTTGTGCTCTTCTCTCCGTTCCCAAAATAAAACTATATACGCGGGTGTTTGGAGCAGTTACATAATGCATTCCAGCGTGCCGCGCAAATTTCGCTTCTGCAAATTGCAATTCACGCGAGTGGCTCTATTTTCCAGTTCGCTAATCTCGAAAGGCAAAACGAGGAGAACGCGAGCAAGAATAATTTAATTTTCCATGGTCGTAAGTGCGCGCGCATGCGCGTGAGCGAGAGAAAGAGAGAGAAAGGAAAGACTGCCAGCATATTATGCGCGATTGTCACGTAATTTTACGTACCGGATAGCGCGAACGTTTCTTGAAATGTTTACCCGGAGGTGCATTGTATTTTTGCTAGTTGATAAGACTTTTTCTTTCTAGATACGCTTGGACTGAGTTAAGGCAATCTAGATGGAAACGGAACTCTAAAAATAAGACCCGTTCGTTGAAATAAAGTTTCTAAATTCAGAGCTGACAATCCTTTTAAGCGTGTAATTCGAATTAAATATAATAATAGTTTTCTAGAAAAAACGGGTTATATACACTGAGAAAAAAATTGTGTAATTTTTATAATTTTTATAGAAAATTTACTATACTGGAAGGGAATCTCACCACAAGATGTCAGTTTAATAGTTTTTATAAAACAGTATAGTAATTTTTAAAACTTTCTCCAAAAATTTCAGAGAAAAATTTTTTTCACCGATTTTATTCGTTTTATTAAGAACTTATTAAGGATAAACAGATATGATTAAATAATATTAAATTTAAAAGATGAAAAAAATCTTGCTGGAATGGGGAATCGAACCTGGGCCTCCGAATTGACAAGCGAACTTCTTACCATTTGCGCCGTTGACGAACACTTACATGATCTAATTCGAATCGTCTACATATGTTACAGTATAACAATACTTACAAAAGTGAATTATTCTTATCAAACTTTAAAAAGAAATTCGATATTAATCTATGGATAATTATTTAAGTGTTGATCAAAGTAATTAATAAAAAAACTTATCTATACTATATCTAAAGCCGTGGAGGAGAAAATCGACAAAATTACATTGTGAGAAAACTAACTTTGGTAACGATCATAATATTGACAAATCATTTTTTATGTTTCTTGAAGTGTAAATTCTAAAATTATATTATTATATTTTTATTAAAGTTTCTGATGAGGGTGACATTGCTCACCGAAACGTCAAAAAAAGCATACACACGTTGTAAGGGTTTTTCATTTCTTACACCTGCTGCCTCGGGAAGATCGACAGATTCCCACATCAATATAATATCTAAAGCAAGTTTTCTTCAATAAAATTGCAGGTTAGAACGAGTCGGCGCGATGTAAAAGTAAAGTACCTTTCTCTCAAAATTCACAGAAATAGTTTATACCCAATGAATATAAAATATCTTTGGTGTTATATCGACGATAAAATGATATTACCCTTACACAACTAAAACACATTGAATACATATTTACTTTAAAAAAATACACCATTCACGTACCCATACGCAATTATTACCAGCCAACCACAAGCGACCCTAACGACGTCTCAATCGCTAACCACCAACCACCCGTCAATTTTCTCTGTTCCAGCGGGTGCAAATGGCCCACGCGTTGAGGCGCATCTCGTACGCCACCTGTGAGCCCCGCAACGGCCAATTCAGCTTCCTCGCCCGCGAGCCCAGGGCGCACTTCAGCATCCAGTACTGCCACTCCTTCATCACCGAGTCTCCCGAGCAGGTGAGTTTAACTAGCCTTTCCTTTTTCCACCCACGGCATTCGTGCCCCGCATTTGGTACACATAGCTTGTAGACTACCCACCCCTCGAGGGATGGCTACTTTGTGCCGCTGATCACGAGACGGCTAAGCCGCAGTAGGAGAGAGAGAGAACGTTCTTTATACTCATTGGTCCATCGAGGTAAAAAGGATTGTAAGCGAGGAACTGGAGGAGGTTATTTTGTTTTTTTTTTTGTAGAAATGTGAGCTGGTTGCTTAATTTTCCTGTGAAGGTTGAATTTATAGGGGATGAGGATGGGGGTAATCGAGGAATGGATATTTCCTAACGTGATCGTTGAGCAAACGTGGTTTTTTTTTTTTTTTTTTGACTGAGAATCTGTAGAGATGGTGTAATTTTATTTTTAGAAGTATTACATCGTTCGATTGTTGCAACCGCCAATCATATTATTGAATGATGGCATATGTTATGTTTTCAGCACTATTCTTTACTCTACCTTTATTATAAATTAGTAACTGTTTAAAATTTGATTTCGAAAGCATCGGAATAAACCGAGATTTAATCAAATCACTTCCTTCAATACAGTTTGAATAAGTAATAATGAACTATGTTATAAATGTCAATCCTTTCATTCACAATCGGCAATTGAATAATCTATCTTGAATTTATCAAAAATATCCACGGATTGACTTATCATGACCTGTAATATGGTAATCTAATCCCATTGATCGATCTTGTTTTCATTTATAATAATTTTCAAATTAGATATTTATTAAATCTATAAAAGTTCAATTTCATTCCGTCAGTAACAACCATAATAATAAATCAGTCCACGTAACGAGCGTAAATCCAACTCTACACACCAACATTTGACACACAATACTCACACCGCGACATTAATAGCTTTGATTTTTATCATAATTAATGCTATCATAATATAACGTCGGTCGACGCTCGCGCGCAATATTCCCTCGTATACGTATGCAGCCGCTCCTAAATAACGCCTAATGAGGCTAAATTACATATTACACCCACTAGCCGCTACGACGCGATATATCCCCCCTCCTCCTAAAGCCACTCATCGCGCATAAATCATATGCGCGCACGCATACCCCCGGCAATCGCCTAATCAGCCGCGAAAATAAAGAAAAGAGAGAGGCATCCTATCTCCTCATACCTCACCACGAAAACCCAAACTACATCGACCAAAGAAACCAACCCCTCCTCAGCTTTTTTTCCTCCCTCATCCGCATCTTAATTAACTCCCCCAATCTCCCGACATAATTTCCTCCCTGCGAGATAAATTTTTCATCAACTCGCGCGTACCCCCTGCAAGAATCCAAAAAAAGAAACAACAGGGTGGGGGGGGGGCGACACGTCCCTCTTGTTCTATTCGCAATTATCCTTCTTACTGCGCTCTCTCTCTCTCTCCGTCGTTTTTATACGCGGCCTGGCTTAATCCCAGCCCCGATAAGGCAGAGTGCAGTAGCGTCGCCGGCGCTGCGGGGCTAATTCGAAAAGTAATGCGCCCTCTGGAGCGCATCCTAGGGGAGGATCCCACCTCGCGAACTATCGCAATAATTCAAGCGCTCGGACGCGTATAGTGCAGCGCTGCGCGCCGTTGCAACGACGACGACGACGGTGTTCTCTGCTCGCGTTATACGCGGGGTTGCGGTTGGTGTATCAGAATCGGGGATCTGAGAGGGGGGGAAATTGGCTTTTTGCGCGGAGACCCGATTATGGCGGCGGGTGAGAGCTGAAATTTTATCTGGAACTGGAAGGGGGTTTGTTTAGAGTGCCTGTAGGGCGGTTATAAGTGGTGAAGGTTAGCGCGTTAGGTGTCGCGTTATTTTTCAACCCCTCTATAATATTTTATTCAATATTTTATTGAATTTATAAGCTATACGTCTTTATCAGATTGTAAATGGATTCTGGTGGTCGTCGGATATTTATATTTTATAATGCATTTAAGTGCGGAAATACGTCTTGTCAATACATATATAGTTACTTTAAGACGTTTCACATGTTTAATATTATAAGCCGTCAAAGTGATTCATATAAGATTCATCTGTAGTTTCAGGACGTAAACCAAGGATAATAAAAGATCCTGAATGAATAATAAATGATATTTCGTATCGTGGTGCGCTGTAGTTGGTCAATCGAAAATGGGTTACCGTTGAATATTAAACAATGTAATGTTATATCTTTTCACCGTAATGTATGCCAATTCTCGTTCGACTATTTTGTTAATATTGACAGGCTTGAACGTGCTAATATCATCATAGATCTTGACGTCTATTTTGATTCTTCCCTCTCATTTGTAAACCATTTAGATTTTATCATCTCAAAGTGCTCAAAGGTTATTGGCTTTACTAAACGCTCTACTTCTGATTTTACCAATACTTCATCTATTGTTGACTTGTACAATTCCGTAGTGTTACCTCATCTAACTTATTGCTCACGCATCTGGTCTCCATTCACTATCACATTAAAAAATAAACTAGAATCTTCAAAAGATTATTGCTCTCCCAAGCTGCTCGCGTTCAATGATAATTTTTATTGAAGGTGTAATAGAAATGGATTCGTACACCATAGATCCTTTCGAGCATCATAAATTTATTGATACACCGACGTTTCGGGAGTATAATTAACTCCCCTTATCAAGGCATTCGAGGTGGTATATCAATTTACAAATTTATCCACGCAATGGCCGCTTTATATAAATTTGTAAATTGATATACCATCTCGAATGCCTTGATAAGGGGAGTTAATTATACTCCCGAAACGTCGGTGTATCAATAAATTTATGATGCTCGAAAGGATCTATGGTGTACGAATCCATTTCTATTACACCCTCAATAAAAACTAGAATCTTGTCGACATAAATTTCTCCGGTATTTAGCGTTTAAAACCAACAGACCTATGAGCCGTTTTGAGCATGATTACACGTCCTTGGGTCTAGACTTTGATATCCCTACAATAAGAAGTCTACACCATTACTACGACTGTCTTCTTACTTATAAAATTATTCATAATATATTACCATCTGATGAAATATCTAACCTATTCGTATCGCGTCAGCTTCCCTATTCTCTTCGTCTTAAGAGATCATGGAATCTGCTACAACGCCTTGAATGTTTTACGATCTTTTAAAACTGCGTTGCGCTCTCTTGTTTTTAATTATTAGATTAGTTTTTTTTTTTGCGTAAATTTTAATATTCTGCGAAATTCTAGACTTTATGCGGTTATATGCATTTACCTTCTGTATACTGAAACTCATTTTGTAAAGGGATCTTAGCCTGTTAAAGTTTTAAATAAATAAATGAATAAATATATAAATACAGAAATACAGAAATCAGATTTCAATTAAAATACTACTTTTAACTATATTCCAAGTATTATGATAAAATTACTTTGGCACATTGCAAATTTTACAAAAAATATAATAAAATTCAATGAAATCACGTATTCAAATAACTCAGGATATCCAAATAAAACATAACCATTGACTTTTCACCACTTTCCCAAAAATCGCGTCGAGCCATCCTCTTCTTATCCTTTCAGCCAAATCACCGGACCCCTCTTTCTGCCAAAAGCACCACCCTTATGTATATCCTAGAACAAAACACGCGCTCCCGATAGCCCGCTGCACCGCACAACACACGATACCAGGGGGGCTAACGCCTCCCCGAAGAATCCGTTCGCACCCCCCGGCCATTGATCCAAGAGAGAGAGAGAGAGCGTGCACTCCTCCTCCCCTCCACGTACTCCCCGAATGCAAATCCCATTCTCCCGCGGACGACGCTTACTTCGTTACACAGGCCGCGTGTACAACCCGCCCCCCGGAAACACGACCACACACATACATATACACGCAAAGTGCAACGTCGCAATGCGACCCTAGTTCGCGGGGTTAGGGCGCATTTGTTGTGCGTCGCGAGCGCGCGCCCGCGTCCTGAAAGACGACGGGTCGCAAGTACGCCTCTACCACCACTGCCTTTGGAACATTGCGGAAAGCAGCGTGTGTATATACGTATGTACGTACGGCTGACCCTGTTTCTCTTCCCTCCATTGCTTCGCCGGCGACTCCTGTATACACGTGCCATCTTCAGTTTCCGGTTTGCTATGGGAGGGGGTTCGCAGAGGACGTGTCTTGCGCTAATACGCGCGTGCGGCACGGGGGCTACATAAGCTCTCGTTATATCCGTTCCGCGCGAGGGGGTGGAAGAGGAGGCTTGAATTATTCGCACGGGAGGAGTCGAGAGCTGTTTCGAAAGGAGATGGAAGGGGACGCGCGCGTGTTATACTGCGGTCGAGTTCGGCAGTGAGAGAGAGAGAGAGAGAGAGACAATGATTCGGAACAGTCACAACTCGATTAGCGGAGGCGACGGGGGGAGGGGGTGGAGAGGCGGTGGCAGCATTTAATTTGCATGTAAACGTGCGGACGTGATTTACATAGCCGAAATATTTGGAACGTGATGCGGCCACCTATTCTGGCTATATACCCCTTCCCTGAGTTATGGCCGCGCGCTGGTATACGCGACATTCTTCGGCTGATGGGCGCGGGAGCCCGGCGAAGAAATATTTTTAATGATGATTAACTTTTCGACATTTGCATGTAAATATTCGCCTGGTTAAAGAAAATCTAGTCGCTCGGATTAATTTTTCATCGGTTGTTGGTATACTTATTGCTGTTAGGTATATTGTTATAGAAACTTTTAGAAAACTTAAACACCTGTAAGCAAAATTTCTTAGTTGGGGTTAAATTTTTCACAAATAAGGAAGTACTGTATCAAACTAAAAATGTTGTACAGATCACATCAATAGTCGATTTTAACTGTTGACTATATGTACGATCGTCTTTCACAACGTTTCACGAGGCACTACTTACTTCTCCTCTTTCTGCATTTCATCTTCATATACGTACAGCAATTACGCCGAGAAACAAAAGTAGCAACAAAAAGCAGCTGACGCGCGCAACCCTAATTGCAGACGCGTGCACGCCTTTTCCCGCCTTACACGCAGCACTATACTCCATCGTGTGTATGCTAATACGCGAAGAAGAAGAAGAGCCCATCCGTATGTCCCACGAGAGTGCATCCCCAATAAAAACGAAACTCTCCCCCTTATACAAATTACGCTACACGGTCTACACCTCCGTACACTAATTCGCACCTCGCCTCTCTCTCTCTTTTTCCCACCAGCTCATAATTCACGCACAGACGCCCGGCGCGGCGTCTTATCGACCCTTGTCCATCTCTCCTTCTCTCTGCATTTGATTCGCTCGCGGCAAGGTCGCGCATAATGCGCCCGTTTATTTCTCCCTCTCTCTCTCTTCTACACCCGTCAGACGCACACATACTCACGCGCACGCCTGCCTGCCTGCGTCGTCGTCGTCGTCGTCATAATCGGCAATTATGCAAAGAGGGAGTATAGCAGGCGACGTATATAGCTAACGCCGCCGCGCTCCCCTTGTTTGCGAGCCAGGATGTAATGGTTTTCGACAACTGGTGAGAGAGAGAGAGAGAGAGAGAGAGAGAGGAGATGGTGGTGGTATAAGGAGCAAAAGAGAGGTAATCCTCTCGTTTCGCCGGATGGCTGTTGCGAGTTTCGCGCCCGCGTGAAAGAGGAGGTGTAGGTGTGTAGGTATATATATAGATATAGATAGAGGGAGCGAGCGGATGGGACGACTTAATTTTTTAAGGAGACGAGCGGCAGAGGTTAAGAAGGGAGTTTAAGGACGGAGAAGATAGAGGGAGTGGGTGTAATGATAATGGCGAGGAATTGGGGTATTGTTGGGAATGGTTATTGTTGTAGAACTCGTGGAAATAACGATTTTCGTGGCGGGGAGTATAAGGAATTCTTGATAATGCGCGTCATTATTTAACGATGAGTTTGAACGGGAATGAGGTAGAGATAGTTTTGGCTCGCAAACGGGTTGGATTATAATTATCGAATCATTTATTAACGTTGTTAGAAATGTACGTAATAGTTGGTAGTACGTTGGTATATAGTAATGTACATAATAGAACAAGAAGTCGGTTTATTAATAATAGATCTACTGTATAGTGAAAAATTTGTGCTATATCACTGTTAAAAATTTCTAGCCAGAATTTCACGCATGTAAGTGAAGTAGTCTTACAAATACGCATATTAAATTTCAATGCATGTATATTAATAAATTTTCAAACACTGTTTTGAACCGAATACATGTAAAATTAAAATACGTGTATTAATCATTCCTCCACGTGTGAGTAAAAATTCAAAATGTATATTAAAGTTTCCTTAAATTTAAAAACATTTTCAATCACATTTATTAAAATTAATAATGGTATTGTAATTTCAAAATATTCTTTTAAACTTAACAATCAGTTTGAAAGATCAATTCACAAATGTGTCAATTCTGAACTACAATACCATGTTTATAAATAAAAACTCAAAATGTTTCTTAAAAGTTTCTTAAAATTCATAACATTTTTAACTAAAAAAAATGGCTAAAAAAAGCCTTTAATAGTATAGGAGAGAGCGAGACACGTTGCGCAGGTAGGTAAGTTGACACACTATTAATAACTTATTGTAAACAGAGTGGCACAGTCGTTATAGATACTGTGTAGAGTGACGACATTGCGTAGAGTCACTCTACACAGTGTCTATAACGACTGAGCCGCAGCCCAATACCATCTTTACAATAAGTTATTTATATAGTATGTCAACTTACCTACCTGCGCAACGTGCCACGTTCTTCCCTATACATTTTAAGGTTAGGGTAATTAAATTACAAGTTTTTTATAATAATTCATCCCAAATCCAATACAAAGAACACAAATACAACGTATTTTCTTTTTCACTTTTCACAAGTATAATTGAAATATCCAGCCGAAAAATAACGTACAAAGAGCCCGTATAAACCAGCGATTTCACGCACCGCGGACGTTCATTGAAAACAAACTGTTTCCCTCCTTCTCTCTCTCTGAAGTACCACTACAAATTTTCCCTTATACACGTACCAGCACTCTCTTCGCGCTACATCGCTCTCTCCGTGATGATATATTTACCCCGAAAATTAATGGAGCAAAGTGATAAATATTGAGTTTTCATCCTGCGCGCTCGCTCGCTCTCTCTCTCGCCTTGGCGCTTCGCTTGCACGCCTTAAATTTCGCCCGAGTCGATGAGCATTTTCGCGTTGCCCTCTCACTCCTCCCTTCTCTCCCTCTCTCTCTCTCTCTGCCCTGCTTCTTCATGCATTATGCAGGACTTGTATCCTTATTTTCCCGGGCAACGTGAGCGCGCTGTTTTTCGGTGCGAATGAGATTCATCGAGTACGACGGCGCGGTAAGAGGGGGAGGTGGGATGTGGTGCAATCGACGGGAAAAAATTCATCTGTTTTAAAAATTCTGCGTTCACGCGTTAAATTGCGCACCTCTCGTGCTGAATTAATTTTTTCCCTCCCTTCGTCTCTCTATTTCTGTCTGTGTGCGTGTGTAGTGTGTATTTATGCGTTGTGCGTGCGTGATGGAGGAAATAAGCGTATATAGGCAGCGTTTGCGCAGGAGAGCTTTTTCACGCTTGCTATTCATTTATTCGCGCGGATTAGGAAAATTTGATGCTCGCGGGGTGTATAAAGGAGTTGATATGCTGCAGGTGCGCTTTGTATAGATTTCACGATAATAGTATTTGCTAAATGTAAAAAATTGATATTGGAGCAATCCCGAGTATATATAGTGTATTTAAATTCTATATTCGTATTTAAGTTTGCTTCTTTATGAATTTACTCTCGATGCTATAAGGAAATGTCAGAAAGTCAAGCTTTCGCGATGGAAGTACAAATTTTAGTTTATCAAATATTGAATTTTTCGTTTAAATTTTGCATAAATTGTGTATTCTACGTACTGCAGCAGAACTTAATATTCGAGCGCTCGCAGGTCCCACAAGTTAACGTATTTTATGTTTGCATTCCACTATTGATTGAAACTCTAGTAATATCTAGATGAAATCAGAAAATAAATGACGTGCAATATTGCCCGAAGGTAAAGTTATCCTACATAAATGCTTTTACTTATTAATTCTATAATGAAATATTATAGTAAAATAAAAACATTAAAAATTCATTCACAAATAAAATGAAAAACCTGCATTAAAAAAATAGTATATTACGATACGTGGGCCGGAAATTGGATTTCCGGGCCGTGCGTGGTATGACGCCCGAGGCGAAGCCGAGGGCGTCATAACGCACGGCCAGGGCATCCAATTTCCGGTCCAAGTATTGTATACTATTTTTCTTACTCCCCGGCCGAAAGTACGTTCTGTAATTGTTAAATAATTGATAAAATTGCGTTGTCGTCTGCTAGCTGTGTTTGAGTGTTAGTTTTTCTTTCGGCCCGCTCGATAGTAGTGCCTCTGTCGGCCGCTTTGGGTAGCTCGGTCGATATTACCGACTGTTTTTTCTTTCGGCCCGGCGTAGAGAGCTGGTTTTTTGGGCGTCTGCTACTTTCGCTATTGTACAGATGGTGTGATGCCCGCCCGACATTTGCAAGACCGAGGCGAAGCCGAGGTTTTGCTGGTCGGGGCGGGCATCAGAAACACATTCATTAAAAAAGACAACACCACTTTTTATTTCAATTAACTCTTTTTCTCGTCACACGTGCACTTTCCTCTGTCTATTTCGTACGTGTCTAACCTTCACACCGCACAAACATATTTTTCCGCCCTTTAACCTCAAAATGCCATCTTAAATGTCATTTTGCGGCCTCGGACGGAAAAATACGTTACTGAAACGTGGACGTAAGAGAATTTTTACCTCATGCGACTTTTCGACCTCGCTTCGCTCGGCCGAAAAACGTCGCATGAGGTAAATAATCCTCTTCCGCCCGCGTTAGTAATGTACTATTTCTCGGACGCTCCCGTCCATACGTTTAAAAAACAATAACCACGATCAAACAAAACCACTTTTTATTTCAACTAACTTTTTTCTCGTCACCCGTGCACTTTCCTCTGTTTATTTCGTACGTGTCTAACCTTCACACCGCACAAACATCTTTCCTCGGGCATGCGCGCGGGCGCTGAAGCGCCGCGGGTCAGGAAATTTCGGCAGCCAATCAGAGCGCGCGGTTGGTCTAAAATAGGATGCGAAAGTTTCTCTTTCGGCCCGGAGATGCGGGCCGAAAGTACGTACTTTCGGGTGGGCGAGTAAGAAAAAACTATACTTATGTCATTACAAATATCATTCTATAAGAGTCATTTCCGTTACAAGATAAATTATCTCCAAACAAACCCCTGCACCGGTAATTAACTAACGACTTCCCCTCCTCATCCCGACCGAAGAATCACCCAAATTAAAAAACCTTATCACCCACTCCTCCTCCAATTCTCCCCGACTTTCATCGACCTCGGCAGCTAGCGCACAGCGCCCTAGATTAATCTTTTTCCCCGCACCTCGCCTCTTCCGATTGAACATAAACAACTCGCTTCCGCGCTATATACGATACTACACGCTCGGCGTAAATTGCGAGCGAGGAAGTAGCTATCCTACACACATACTCGCTCGCAATAACGGGCATAAATTGAACACCTAACGCAATCGCCGCGCGTCCCCGGCCGCGGATTTTTCCACCCCCGCGCGCTTGTTTATATCCTCGGCATGTGTATAGTCGAGGAACGCTTTTGCCGCGAATTACGCGCCGGGCAGCTGTAAAGTCGAGTTTCTTATTGTTCCCGCGTTGCGACGCGGTACTTATCGGTTATGAGGAGAGAGGCGTGTGTGTTTATGAGATCGATATATAGATACATGCGCGTTCGATGGAGCGGAATTGTTTAATTGGACGTGGAGGAAAAGTATAATGAAATTAAGGTGGGAGGCGGATGTTGTAAATTAGTTTAAAGATTCGGGTGTCTGTGCGAGTGTACCTCGATATTTAAATGTACGAATAGATTGCAGGAGGAAGCGGCGTATTTTATCTGTGAATCGATAGTTATACCGAACTGTTTGATATCGGCAAGTATATTTTAGTCTGAATATAAACTTCTCGGTGTGTTTTCTCTTTCGGTTATCTGGGTCATTAAACTTAGTTTCATACTAATAAGATTAAAGAGCGCGCAGTGATAAGATGGCAAACAGGAAGATGCGTAATCAGAGTTCAACTTCGTGGAAAGATCTCTCTTCTTCATTTTTCTTTGTCAGAAAGTTTATCTGGAAGCGGGCCAGGAACAATTTTTAATTTGCAGAAGGACGCGCGGAAGTGCGAACTTCTATAAGCTTTTAAAAACTTTTTGTTTAATATAATCACTTCAAACTTTCGCATCTGCATCTCCACTAATTTTTTATTTCCTGCCCTTTTTTTTATTTTTTATACTTTATCATAAAAGACATTCAACATTCTTATAGTCTCAGAGTCTTGAATGTTTCTAGCTACTTGTTTAGTATGAAAAAATATTTCATAGTAATATTAATTATTAACAAAACCACATATTTAACGGACGTACTGTCATTCTTGATAAAATCGAAATGATACAATGATTTCTCGTACCTACGTCGTTCACAATTGCTCCTTCTAAATTAAAGAAAGCCGAGGCAAAGCTCGTCGCATTGGTGGGTAACAAAATGGCCTCCGTCTTGACATAAACACGTAGTCCACGAAAAGTTAACGCGAAAGAAGCTAATTATCGTCGCTCGCGGGTCAAGAGAGAAAAAGAGAGAGAGCGAGAGATTAGCGCTACTTTTTCAATTAATGAATTTTCTGCGCGTGAAGCGATCCGAAGATTTTGCGCGAGCGCGATGCGATATCTTAAGCAACGAGTTTCATTTAATTTCAATTAGAGAGACGCGCGAGATAGCATCTCGAGAAGAAACTTTCGCCGTTCGCGCGCAGAGATGCGTTTTCGCGGAAGCACTTTGTTTTAAAAGAGCTTTGTGTTTCTGGATTTCGAAAAGAAAGAGAGAGAGAGAGAGAGAGAGAGAGAGAGAGAGAGAGAGAGAGAGAGAGAGAGAGAGAGAGAGAGAGAGAGAGAGAGAGAGAGAGAGAGAGAGAGAGAGAGAGAGAGAGAGAGAGAGAGAGTCTGAGAGAGGTGTGAAAGCTTTTGTTATCGCATTGCTTTGCATAGCGAATGATAAGGCAAATTTGTCGAGAGACACTCTTTGGGTTATTTACCTATTAATTTTTTAAGTTAATAGGCACTTGATTGTTGTGTAAAACACTTTTTAGAATAAAAATCGAAATATTGACGAAAATGGTGTACAGTTTTATTGCTACATTTACTAATAAGAGTAAATCTCTTATTTTACTGCACAATACGCCCTATTACGCTTTATCCCTTTCACATACTTTATCAAAACAGAACAATACGATTTTTCCCAAATCCACGTAATTTAATCATTTTTGGTCATTTTTCGCGATATAAATGCACGTAACTTTTTGTAGAACCGACCGATTTTAACAATCTTTAACTTAAATTAAAGCTCTTTTCTTCTACTTTAATCGTTTTTTTGTGGAATATTTGTTGGCACATTTAAAAGCTTTGGCTCATCATCCGTGACTACTTTTCGTCCATTTTTTCCATGTTAAATTTACATAAGAAAAATGAATTTTTTTTCTAAAACGGTGTCACAAGACCGTTTTCTAATGTTCACGAGTTTTTCCTATATTTTATGAACTATAGAATGAGAAAAAACTTGTCGCGAAGGTGTGCCTTCAATTTTTTTTTTTAATTTTTTGAACCCACTAAGTGTGAACAAATTATAGATTTGCTCATATATACGTATAACTGAAGCTTTCAAGATATACATATAAACTATTAATAAAACCTGCCCGGCATAATCCAATCCGTACGTTACTCCTGAATTTCCCTATATACTTCTTATATTCTTGTAATATATTATACTTGTAATAATTATAATAAAACCATTAAAACTGCAAATATTCTCAATCCCATGTGTTAATTTAAAAAAATAACGCGATTTTCGCTAGTTTCTAGTCAGTAGACTAGAACAATGACGTTTGATTTTTTACCTTTAAAAAAACAAAAAATAACTTAAATCACTACACGGAAGTCAATAAAAACAAGTCATTATTATAGCGGCTGGCAAAACATTAATCAACATTTTTTGACTAGGTAGCGCTGATTAACATGGCTGCAATTGCGTTTATTAGCAAACATCCGCGGGCGCGCGCGGCAGCATTATTAGCGAAATCGAGCGAGAGGAACGTGCGCGCGCTGTTCGTCTTCAATGTATTCCAATGAAATCAAATGCAGCTGTTGCGTGCACCGTATACATGAATGCTACTAATTGTAAGACCGCAACACAGCCAACATACCGACGCCAATTTTCGTAGCGATGCGCGCGCGCCCGATGATGTTGCCAGGATCAAACGGATTATTCAGTGCTCGCTTGCTTTCCCTCTGCCTACACGTCTGACTCAGGTTTCGGGAAAACAATTACGCCTAATTAGAGTATGTTTAACGTTCTTTAATTAGATCATATCATGTACCGTCGTTTGCATTTCTAAAAATTTGGTATAATTTATTCGAGAGAGAGAAATGATTGTAATTTACGTTTAAAAGTTAAATATTCCTTTGCTCTGATAAAAGTATTTTAATACTGAATATGTATGCATTTTTAAACGTGAATAATTTTGTTACTTATACGTATAAATAGTTCCTATTCAGCATACAAAATATCGGTTTCTCCTGCACGCTAATATTTATTTTACTATTAAACGCTTACGTGAATCATAAATTCAAATTCTTTACCTAAACATAAAGTTAATATCCAGAAAAGATTCATTTACATCCTACAAACCTCCATTCCTTTATTCCCGATTACTACTACTACTGCTATCGCAACCGTCACTTCTTATCAATAACCTCCCCGAAAATACACTTCAACAATTCAATATCGAAACCTCCACCCTCGATCGAAATAATTTTTCCATTCAATTTCAATCCGCCGAAATGATTAACTACTCTAAACGCGCGACACGATCTCCCCCTAGAAAATAGCCATGCGCTGCCATCCACTATACACACATACACACAAAGTAACAAAAAAAAACGGTCGTCGGGTTTCGCATATCTGGCTTCTGCCTCGTTCTATGAAATATGACGATCGTGCAAATCGGCGCTACGGTTAGTCGCAGAGCTTCCCCCCCCCCCCCCCCGCCCCCTTTCGCCGGATGCGAAAAGTCTCCGCGCGCTTTCAGCGAGGGATTTTCGTCGTAGCCGGGATTTTCCGCGCTCAGGGGGAGGAAAGAGAGGGAGATAGACTTTTGAAATTTATGTCCCGAATATATACCCTATATATACACAGACCGCGCGCGTGCACTACTGTCTATTGTATATAAGAGATGAAGCGCGCGCGCTCTATAGCTTTTTTCCCACGTTTCCCTCCCCTTTTTTTTTTTGGTTCGGCATTGATTTTCCAACCCCAGCGCCGTGGCTTCTTTTCGAGGGACTGTACGTTTTTGTAATTCAAATCCAAAGTTTCGCTAAAAACTTTGGCCTCGTTGAGGGAAATGCTTCTTTCCCACTGGGATTGAGCGAGAGAGAACGAGCGTCGCATAATCAGAGCCTCAACTTCATCAAATTCCTCGTCGTCTTTCTCTCCCGGTGCAGAGCCTTTGTCCCAAGGTGTGTCCCTCTCTCTCTCACTCTCTTTCGTTCTCTCGCTCGCTCCCTTTTTCACGCGCGCGAAGCGAGACGAGTTGCGAACAATTTTTAATTTGCGGAAGGACCAAGGTGCGAGGCGAACGAACTTTTATAAGCTTTTAAGAAGTTTTGTTTAATAGTCATTTTCAAAGCGGTTGAGCCGAGAGCCGAGCGGATATAGAGAGAGAAAGAGCGTGTTCATTACTAATTTTTATTATCGCCGAAATCTGTGTTTTTTGTTAATTAAAACCAGCTCGGGAAAGTTCCATTTTATCGCTTTCCAAGACGCGCGTGAAGAGAATAATTGAGAGCAAAGGCCCTGTTTTAATACACGGCGAACTGTTGTTTCCTGGGGAAACCGGATTAAGACAGTCGTAATACGCACTTTGTTGAAGAAATCCTAAAATTTTTAGATTACACGTGTATTTATTTTCTCTTCTTTTACAAAATGTATTCGCAAAGTTTTTCCATCTGTATAAAAAATGTACTGCGACAGCCATTCTCCCCTCGTCACCTTATTTTTATGTAAACATGAAAATTTTATACTGTCACTTGATTACTATATAAAGGTATATTAACTGTAACAAGCAAGAGTGAACATAAAAATGTAGTGTTCCCTAATTCGCCAGATCCGAGATTAAAAGACATCTTATCAGAGTGGCTCCCTAGCTCATCCAACTCGGTTCACTCCCGACGACCGCATTAACTTTTGCTTTCAATTTCGAGAAGCCGGCGGCTCAATCTTCCCCATAAATCTCGGTCCACTTAGGCGCTCTCACTCTCTCTCTTTCTCTCGGCTTTTCACACGGTTCCTCAAAAATTTCACACCACTCATCCCCGAAATCCGTCATACCTACCTCTCTTTCTCAGTCTCATAAATCTCTGCGCGTTACGCAATCCGAGGCGATGATCGCTCGCAGCCGGGAGTCTTCAAAGTATCTTTTCTACCTGTTTACCCGTACAATCACTGGTGATGATAAGAGGCGCTGCACGGTCGAGGAAAAAGAAAAAGAAGGGACTAATTTTGACTCGTTTGTGCCTCCCTTCGCCTCCCGCGCGGCTTTTGTCCCCGTAGAGAGATATATATGGCCTCAGTTGGCGACTTTCGTCAGAAGAGTGAGCGAGAGGGGGGGGGGGGGGCGACGACCTCGACCTTTACGAGGCAGGCCCGCCGTGCAGCGTGGAAAAAAAGGTCGAGGAGGAAGAGATGGCGATGACGAGGAGGAAAGGGAGAAGGCGCGTGCACGATCTTTCGGGAGAACAATGAGAGGACCAGATGTGGCACAACGGAGAGAGATTTTCCGGGGGAGCGAGGAGGTATAGATGAGGGTCTCTTCTTTAAGAGCAGTTCATATTGTTGTGGGTCGGGACGTTTGGAGGGTTGCCCGTGTTGTAGTAAATGCTTGATAAATGTACTTGTACGTATAATGAAATTTGGTATTTGGAAAAATTGAAAAAGGATTGTTTTTGATATTTTTTTTCTGATAACTTGAGTAGTTTTTCGTAAAATTTGTGAATTATACTCAATTGATGAAGATAAAGTTATACTGGAAAAAAGTTCATTTCTAATTATTCATACACAACGAATAGTATATTATTTCTTGAAAAAATATCCAACACGTACAGAAACAAGCAAACATGTTCATAATCAAATAATCTACTAATTTATATAAAATAAGATTTTCACCTAAAATTTTAAATTATGGTAGACTCATTTTATCTAATAAGAAAATAACTATTTATAAACAAAACTATTTGGAAGGTTCTGTATCTCAAATATCATTGATTTTATAAAATTCCCCTGGTAGAAACATTAACCAATAGTTTACAATCGGTTGGCGAAATCGGAACGAGTTCACTAACGGTTTAACGAACTCTTGCTTTAAAATGCTACTAATTTCGTCACAAAATGATGGTTCGCTTAACCAACAGTTGAACCAATCGTTAGTTTAAACATTCTATAAATTTATGTACTGAATTAATGAGTCGTTGGTCTATAGATCCTTAATTTTCAAAATTACTAAAATAATAAATTATCCACTTGGTATACAATCCAAATAATCAAATTAATAATAATAATGCTATACCGACAGTGCAGTGAAAAAAAAAAATATTTTTATGGTAAATGAATGCTTTACACATATTAAAAGTTTAAACACGTTGAGGTTAAATATATTTTTGTAAAAATTTTTATGTTATAAATGACACTTCTTTTGTTTTTGAAATGTTATATTTGCTCTTTTTTCGACCCGTTGGTTAACCGTTGGCTTACACTTGTTGTAACCGTTGGCTAAAAAAATTACCGTACAATTACTTTACCATAGCCATTTTCGTTAGCTTATTTTCTACCAGGGTCTAAAAATTACTTAATTTACAAAATAAACATACTTAATTTTTAAATTTGAAAATGAAAAGTTGCTTTTCATGTAGGTCCAAAATAAGTACATTCAAAAAAGTAAAATACAGTTAACCTTCCAAAGCAAACACTATGAACCGACTCTAACCACGCGACCAGACCCCAAAGACCAGGATTTCCGAGTTTTTCAACGCCAGGACACACGCGCGCGCCACGTCGTCACCTTTCCTTGCATCCCTTTTTTTCTCTCTCTAGTTTCCCTGAATACCAAGGGCGACGAGGGTCCGTGCGCGTGCGCGCTCGGGTGCGCGCGTGCCCGGCGAAGATGCGATTTTTATGACCGTGTAAAAGGAGGGACGACGTCGACGACGAAAACTTTCACGGTCGTAAATAATCCTCCTGCTTTTCCACTTAAAGTTTCGAATCTCACAAATCTCTGCCCAAATTGGAGATAATTACCTGTTCTGTTTCCTTCCTCTCCCCTACCCCCGACTTAAATGCGATATAATCTCACCCTCTGGTTCTCACCCTCTCTCTCCCTTTGCGTGTGTCTTCCGGTATTTCGCGAATCACACGCGCTTGTATTATAACATTACCCTGTAATGTAAAAAAACTTAATGCCGTATCCGTATAAACGTCGCCGTAAAATTTATTCGCTACATTAAACCGGCGCGCACTCCGAAACTCTTACAAACGGTCCTCATTAAAGACACTTCTCTCTTTCTCTCTCTCCCCTCGCTCTCTGATGCACAAAGAAAAAACGGTACACAGAGTGCCGCGCGCGGGTCTCCCCTATATACACGCGCCGCTACGTGGATTAATTTAAGCGCGAAATTAATATTCCGAAACGAGCGTAATCGCCCCCCCTCCTCTCCTCGCGCTTTTTTCACCCACCTCGAGTAATCCCCAAATTAATCCAGACGAATTCCGGAAAAGACGAGCGAGCGCCTCGAGAGAAAAAAAAACGAGTCTTCTTATCTCGCGAGCGCGGCGGTTACACGACGCGCGGCGAGCTTTTGAAAAGAAAGCCTGGCGCGCAGAGACGAGGACAGATTACGATCGGTCGCGGCGGCTTTGTCTCTTACGTATGTATAAGCCGTGGCTCGTGTGATGGTGACATTTTTTTCGTATACCTGTGAGAAGTGGTAGTGAGTGATAGGAGGTAGATTGGGGGTTATAGGAGAAATTTCAGGGGGTGAGATGGAAGTATATTCTTCATTGACGATGGAGGTATTTTAAATAGTTATTGGAATATGTCGAGAATTCAGAGAAGGTGTCAAATTAAAAATTTATTCTGATATAGTAACTAACTAAAAATTATTGATCACCACTGGTGTAATAACGTCTTTGCCAATATCGAAGAATCCAACATTTCAGATATCTCGTTAAACGTCAGTAAGACACTTGTGAAATATGTCAAGAATTCGGAAAAGGTGTCAAATTAAAAATTGATTGCAATAAAGTAACACTGTGCTGACAATCAAGTAAATCTGTCAAGTTTTCTGAAATGTGTGACTTTTTGAGATCAATAAAGAAGTTAATCATAGTTAATGTAAAAACGTCTTGCCAGTATCGAAGATTCCAGCATTTTAAATATTATCTCGGTAAACCGGCTCACCTTTTTTATTAAATTTCCTGCTTCATCACCGACAATATTCGTTCTCCGAGCGGAAAATAAAAATAACTTCCCTTTATATAGAATACCGATACACGTGGCAATAAATCCAGCCCCTCTAACTCTAACCTCCCGTTGTTGAAATACCTCACCCGACCGCGGGCCGTTATTATTTTAACAAAAATACCTAATACCATCAATATTACCAGAGCGTCGTGCCACCCCGATATTGGCTCCCGCAGCAACATTCTGCACTTCGGCGCGCAGCGGCGGGCCGATTCACCGGCGAAATGAACCCGCGCGCGGCAATCCATTCGACCCACTTCCGTCAAACCGTCGTCGTCGTCGTTTCCCCCCGCCCTTGCACCCAAAAAGCTCACACCTCTCAACCGCACCAACCGTTCACCTCCTTCTTTTTCCTACCCTATATAGATGGAGAAACGCTCTCCGCAGCTTTCGCAGGAAAGTAGGCCACTTCCGGTCGCCACTCTATGTGTATGTATGCTCTCTCTTCCGCGCGATGCGGCGGTTATTGGCTCGGCCTTATCGGGCGCCGATAATTTACACCGGCGCGCGCGTCTCTTTCTCTCGGCCCTTGGGAGCTGAATGCAATCTAGCAGCCAGCCACAGCAGCGACGGTGGTATAGCTGCGCAGCGCCTCTATTTTCCGCGCTCGCTCTCGGTTAATGATGCCGGAGAGGAGCGATAAGCAGCTATAGGTGAGGGGTGAAGCAGCGGTGCTAGTAGCTGCTGCTGCTGCTGCTGCTCGGTCGGCTTGAATGGAATTTTTAAAGTAATTAGCTGCGAGATGAGCCTGGGTGAACGCTTGGGGTGGTTTATGAGAGGAGGAGGGAGCTGATGGGTTTATACCGAGTGATATTCTCGAGTTGTTGTTGATGGAGGTCTGTTTATAACTTTTGTGATAAGTGGTAAGATCTCTGCGGGAAGGAAAAGGATTTTAATTGTTACATCTGGGGTAATTTTGGATAGTTCATTATAATGATTATAATTCCTTTGTTAATTAATATCATTTGTATATAGCATTATAGGTTTTGACGTGAAATAAAATATTCTTTAATATCTTGCAAAAAGAGGGAGGAGCGATATTCTTAAGTCAGGCTCCATAAAGACTTTATAAATCTAATCATTCGTTTGCGATAGCTTTTAAAGAGTGTCTCTATTATACGTCTTCATTCTAATATTAACCTTTAAAGTGCACACCTCTTAGAAATTACAAATTGTGCACACGTGGTGTGCACACATATCCAAGCAACTTTAAACTTTTGTCATGAACTGAACATTCAATATGTTACCATGAAAAAATTATGGAGTATACTCTTTACAGCCTCTTTAATGAAATTTAACAATGAAAATGATGAAAAAATGAAAAAATCACTGTCGTGTCCTGCACTCCACAGGCACTCTAAAGGTTAATATTGGCAAGGCTTAACATTGACGTATAAGACATATAGAATAAGAGATATTACGACTCGATTGTTTCATATGCTTCATACAATGAATATTTGTGAAATATACATTTCTTCCCTTCCAATCAATCACTACAGCACAGCCAACTAAAATGACATCAATCATCAACTTTTAAACATCCTTAAAACCACCAACACCCATCTCTCGGCCTGTCCGCCCACCCTATAATAATCCCCGCCCATCAACAATAACACTTCATCGTCCACCCTCCGATTCGCAATTCCCACCAGCCATCTACATACACGTCTCCCTCTCGAATAAAGACCTCGTAACTTTTACATCTACACACTCTCCCACTCTTGCATCCCTTAAATCCCTTATTAATTCCCGGTCCTCCCGCTTCCTATACGCATACAACCGAACTCCCGAAATTTCGCGGCCTAATCCCCGTCGCATTAGCCTTCCCCCCCCGCAAGTATTACTTGCCATACTCCTCTCCCCCCACACGCACCCGCACACATTCGCATAATTCAAAAGCCAGCAGCAGCTCCATACTCTCCTTTTATATATACTTTCCAATCCCCCAGTACCCCCCCTGCCCCTCTTATCCTCCGTTAATAATCATCATCTCCCGCTAACGTAATCGCCCTTAAAACCACGCGAGCGCCCGGCCGCGCTTTAATCACCTCGGGCACAAAAGACCGACCGAGGGAGGGGGTGTGTGCAGTCGTTAAAGCAAGGCCTGCGTGCCCGGGCCCTCGATATGCGCGCGCGGCTCTACGCCGCCTCGCTTTTGACAGCGCATTTAATCAATCGCTAACGAGAGAGAGAGAACCGCCGCCGCTGCTCCTGCTTTGAGGCAGATTAAGCAACAAATCTCCGGGCCAAGATACATAGAGTAGTATAGACACTGACGACGACGCTGCTGGTGGTGGAGGTAAAACCGAGGAGGGGGGGGGGGGGGTCGTATAGCGAGCTTAGCATAGAACGCGTATGTATATATGTACCTACCATACGCGTGCGTGTATGGACTCGGCGGAGCGCGGGCTTATCAGCCGATGTCCATTATCGACGCGTGCCCCTACACATGTGCGCACATACGTAGGTGCACACATGTGAGCGCGCGCGCTAGATACTCCTTCGACAGGAGGGCCGCCTTTGTCAGCGTATATAGCGGACCAGTCGCGAGAGAGAGTGAGATGTAGATATGGTAACATCGAATGCAGCAGCGGCAGCATCTCCGGAGGGATCGAGCCTCCAGCGCGCGGATAATTGAGCGGCTAATGGCTCGTAGAAAGCGGTGGCGATCGCGGTGCGCTATTGTTGGGCGTTCAAGGCCGTTGTCCCAAGGATGACCCGGTCACCTGGACTCGATCGCACAATGGAAACGTTTCCTGCGCGTTTCGCCTAGTGCGGGTATACCCTTTGAAGCTGGAGATAGATGGACGGTTGAATGCGATGGTTGGAAACGGTGTTGTCTTTTATGTATGTATGTACATACCGTTGCGTGAATTAGGATGCAGGGAGGCACGCGCGCCGGCAGCGGATGGGCAGGTATAGGAAGTCGGGCCGGAAATTCATTGGCGCCGAAAAGATGTCTGTGGGGTATTTAAACGCGCGTTTCGGATGGGACTTCGAGGTGGTCCGTTGGTGCGACGAATGTGCGGCAGGTCTGAAAGTCAGATGTGGAGTGTTGACGCGTTGGCTTTGTAGTTAAATTATAGTTTCGTTCACATTTTTTATGTACATACTGGCATTGTCAGTAAATTGAAATAAATCTTTGTTCAAGAGCCAAAAGTAACAATACCTGTAAATAAAATAAAGTAAATAAAGTAACAGGATATTGCATACAGCGTAAGTAATATAATCTGCCATGCTATACGCGAACGAAGGAGATTCGGTTCTTTTGAAACTAATCATAAAATCATCCGCTAATCCGAAACACACCATCTCCGCTACCTCCAGTATCGCCACAAAGCCCCAATTAATTACACAAACCGCATTCTTACTCTGCTAACTCCGCTCCCCCCACATACTCGAAAATTAACTTTTAATCAAACCATTAGTGTCTCTCCATCTATCTCTTGGTATATATATATTATACGCGTTACAATCGGCTCGGGCTATTCGCGTCTTAATCTCGTTGCGCGATTCCGTTTGATGTCGGATACGACAGCGGCGGCGGCTACGAGAGTCACCGCTATACAGATAGGATGAGGTTCGGGGATTCGCCTCCCCCCGCCTGTATACAGGCGCGCGCGTATTACATTCGGAGGCTTGGGCGCCGTGATTGGCTCGGAATTGTCTTGATGAGTATTGCGCGCGAGTGAACGAGAGAGAGAGAGCGAACAAGCGATCGCTATCTCCCTCTCTCTCGGTTCGCGTCTATATACGGCGCACGGGATGATTGCGTCTTAGGGCGTGATTTGCCGGCGCGGTTTGGTTGTATAGGCGAAAGTGGAAAGTTTACCTGTAAAATTTCGCGAATTTGCGGTGCTGGGGAATGTCTGTTAGTGCGGGTTAATGGTGTTTTGTTTTTTTTCTGCTTGCGTATTAGAGGTGCTTCTTGGTAATTTTTTTTATAAGAAATATCGTATATATGAAATACTGTATTTCTTAAAATTCAAATTCAACGTTCTCGTGTAAACGATATGTTATTTTAGCAGAAACAAAAAAAAAGTAAAATTTAAATATTTAATTTCTACTAAAATGTAAATCCACGCGGATACTTCCATGCATTTTTATCCTATTTTTTCTAAAAACTGTATGCTCTCTAAAGTTGAATCAGTGAAAATTGCTCCACCATTTCAATTAGTAGAAAAAACTACTAATTTATTAGTGAATATTCACTATTTCATTAGTGGTTTTTTAAAAACTACTAATTAAATTAGTAAAAACTACTAATCAAAATAGTAGTTTTAATAAACTACTAAATGAAATAGTGAATATTCATTAATAAATTAGAAGTTTTTTCTACTAATTGAAATGGTGAAGCAATTTTCACTAATTCAACTTTAGAGAGTGTCATATATGTAAAAGTATATTCAATCCCATCACTCCAAATCAATTTTACGCAAATACCATTACGTATTCAGTCGCATTAAATTACACACTTCTCAACTAAGTGCGAACCGCAGTTCACAAACACGCTCTCCGACACAATTAAACTAAAAAACGATGAACACAAAAAAGTCCATTACGCCGCGTCTCCCAGAGCCCAACTCAGCATCGAGTGGATTTTCAGCTATATATGTTTACCCGTGGGCTCCCGTGTCACTGCACCTCGAAAGAGAGTACAGAGGAACCCGAACGGTATAAAGAATCACCGCGGCGAGCGAGAGACAGAGACAGAGAGCCAGAGACAGAAGAGCGAAGGAAGCTCGAGCGAGCGAGCCGATGCGCAAGCAGCCAACTTATTATTTCGAGGCTCCTAATGCCTCCGACAAACAGCGTGGCGGGCGCGCGGGACTTCTCTGGTTTTCCATCTTCTCTCTCTCACCCGCCAGAGAGAGAGCGAGCGAGGGAAACGAGTTTCGCCTCCGTGACGCTCCAAGAGCTTCGGCAAACTTGGCCTCTCTCTCTCTCTCGAAACTCCGAGACGACGACGACGACAACGTCACGGGTATCAGCAGCAGTACGACTATACCCCGCTGTGTATTTCGTCTTCTTCTCCCCCAGACGCCCCGTTCTTTTTTGTCCTCCTTCGAAGAGTCGCCTTCCGCGGGAGGACAGCAGGCGAGTCCGTCAGGCGGAATGCGCTAGATAAACCGAGTAATAAATGCGCAGACGGCGCTGTATTATTCGCGATTCGATGCAACCAGAGAGAAAGGGCGACGACAGCGGAGCAACGAACTTTATTTGCGGTAGTTCGACGGAGAGACGACGTTGTATAAAGCGCTCGCGCGCGCGGACTATACTCGCTACGTTGGCTCCTGTCGCTCGCGCGCCCTGACGGACGATTTGAGCTGCGATGCGCGACGATTGACTGCGTCGATGGCGAGCGAGCGCGACGATATTGTTCCCTCCGCCACTCCCCGCGAGAGCTCGGCTTTTATTGTTCGACTCGCCGGAGGAATGATTTTGTTGACGTTATCGCGGTGAGGAGGTTTTTTACAGGATCGAAGAGACGAGAAAGAGAGAGAGAGAGAGAGAGAGACTGGGAGGGGGGGGGGGCGATTGGAGGTAAATTAAGTACGGACGATCGCTCCTTGGATGGAATGGAAGCTTATTTGTATGTACGCTTTCATAAAAATTGCGAGACGATGTTCCGTTGTTATGACGGTTTAATTTAAATTGTCTGATATTATTTTACGCGCATTCAATGTATTTATGAAGATATGGTTACGTATATGAAATGGTAATAATATTGTAAAAATCAATTCACAAGTATAGATATGAAATTTCGCTTAAGCGTAACTTCTTACCAGAAGAAATACCTTGTACTCTGCATTATTCTACAAACACAAGTACCATAATACTCACACTGAGAGAAATTTCGTAGGAAAATTTACTATATAAATGTAAGAAAAATTACTATATTCGATAGGAACTTTGGGACAGACTCGAATTATCATAAAATTTACTACAATTTATAGTATAAATGGCTATATACATAGTAAAAGTTACTCAAAACATAGGAATTTTTATTATAAATTGTAATAAATTTTATGATAATTTAAGTCTGTCCCACAGTTACTATAAATATAGTCATTTTTCCTACACTCGCAATCGTAGCCTCCTCCCTTCACCCTCCCCGAAAAAATAAAAACCCACGCGACACGAATACCAAAGAAAGTGAGCGAGCTCGAAGGGCTCGGGTAAAAAACTCGTGCGAAGCTCTTCTCGTATCCGCGCGTAGGGCGCGTGAGAAAAAAACTGGAGCGCACTCGTGCGCGCGTCAATTATTCGCGGCTCAGTTATCTCACCTTGCATTATTCATCGGCGTATCGACGGCCGCCGCCACAACAGGTTGCTAGCTCGCTCCCTCCTAGCGTGTGTACCATATAACTCGATCGAGGAATTACCCGATTTTCCGGAGCGCTCGCAGCGCGGGCGAAGAATTACCGTCCCGATTGAATCCGAGAGCAGTCGCTTCGGTTTTTGCATATTGACCGATGAAAGAGACCGAGAGAGAGAGAGAGAGGTGGGTTTCTTGATGATGAAGTTTCGAGAGAGGGAGTATATGCAAATGGCTCTCGCTCCGATCTCGAGATTCGCGCGGCGGCGTTCGATTTGTCGGGGATTATTTTTCAATTTCGTTCTTGCGCGTGCCCGCCCGCGTGCGGGAGTAAGTTGAGATTTGTTGTGTGCGGGGGATTTTTGCGGCCGGCGGAGTGTTAGAGGAACGCGCGATTGAATTTGTAATGTGTTATCCGATATTGCGCTCGTGAGAGAGGATGAATTTATTTTAATTTAATTCAAAACTTTTGAGGTGCGAGCGTGTGGTCGTGTGGATACGATATATGGTAAAATAGACTGGGATTCCGAGATTTCGATGGAAATAAGGATTTTAAATTAAATGAAAATCATTAAGTTCGAAGTCGAAAACACGGTTTAATATTTCTCTTCTTCAAAATTGTACGTATAAATTTATTTTATCTTGCTTATTTTCTGATTTTATGAAAAATCTTGTATTTCAAGCATTTATCAGTACCGAAATTTTACATTCAAAATATATATATATTATGCCCGAATATAACTTTTCACATACTTATGCGGCTAATTTTATTTCGATCCAACTTTTAATCTCTTAAATAATTTGAAATGATTAACACTCCTCGATATTAAACATAAATATAATCCTACTAAAGCTACATACTAATCGATGATTCTTATAAAACATATAATGCAAAATAACGCTAACAAATCTCATTGCTATTCCCAGAGACACAATCCCGCCACACTATAAGCCCGCGAGCTATCAATGCAGCGCTACAACAGTCAATACAACCAGCACCGCAAAACCCCACAGGCTCCATCAATTTTTGTGTCTCCCGCAAACCTACGATCGGCCGCATCATTAATAAGTTTCTCACCCGTGTACTCTCCTCTCTCGCAACACCTCCAATAACCCAGCAACTGTCTCTCTCTCTCTCTCTCTCTCTCTCTCTCCAACCTCCATTTATCACCAACCCGCGCGCGCCGGCCGCAAAGCAAACCTCGCATACCATCTCTCTCTCCCCGCACGACAAAACAAACCTACATATATAGCATCTGCAAAAGAAACCCTCCTTCTCTCCAGCACTGCAGCGAGACAACAATCGCGTTCTCTTCTCCACGCGTGACATAATTAAAAATTCCTCGATAAATCTCGCACGAGTCCCGCCTCTCTCTTCTACACTCGCCCTGCACCCACATTAGAACAAATTTTAATATCGCGAGAGACAAAGCGCCAGTATACGCGCGCGAACCGAGTAAAATATATGAGGAGCGAGAGAGAGAGAGAGAGAGAGGTTGTTCGCAAGCGCGCGCAGACAATGAACAAACCGCAACGCGCCGCGCTAGCGCGTCTGTTATCGTGCGAGCCGGGCATCATCATCACAAGGGAAGCGCGCGCGCGCGAGCGAAGACGAGTCTGCCACGCTGAGAGGTGAGTCGGGCATTGTTTCGTTGAGCAAACGTATGTGTATGTGTGTGTGGGGGGGAGGGTGTAGAGAAGAGAACTTGAGAGACGCGCGTTAATTGAATGAAACGTGCGCCAGCGAGGAACGAGGGTGGGATGTCTGCGGGAGTGGTGCGCTTTTTTTCTGCTGGGGTGGTTTTGGTTTTGGGGCTTGTTTTTGCGGTGTCTTTGAGGAGTTTTCGAAGAAATTTGTAAAAGGAAATTGATTTTTTATATTAGTTGCTGGGCCAAGTTCTCTGGGTTGTTATTGACAGGCTTGTGAAATTCTGGAAGATAACGTATCAGTGAAAGAAGGATTTATTTATATTTTATATACACACACACACACGAACGCACGCACGCACGCACGCACGCACCCACACACACACACACACACACACACACACACACACACACACACACACACACACACACACACACACACACACACACACACACACACACACACACACACACACACACACATACACACACACACACACACACACACACACACACACACTAGCTGTTAATATTAAAATAGCTGCCCTGATGGAAATTCAAAACATTTTACAGCTAATAACTGACCATTTGTATTAGAAACTTGCTATAAAATAGGAATTTTTCTTGTCCAGTTTCTACCTCTAAATTCTCAATAAGTGAATATTCACTTATTGAGAGTGAATTCCACTTATTCGAATTTAGAGAGTAGCTCCTGATGAAACGCGTTTTCTCCTATTATTTGGCCATTTAATAGATTGAAAAATAGAATGAGTTTTTCGAAGGCAAGTACAAGCTTGTTCTTGACTATTTTAAAGGTATTAAAACTGATCAGTTTCTTTAGTCTGGAAATGGCTAGTAGAAGGCTTGCTGTTATAACAAGGAGTGAGAGAGACAGAATCAGACGGAGAAATAAAAGTTTTGCTATTATTCATAGAAGGAGTACAACAAATGATTTATTAGTTAACGTTACTTATTTATATTTTGGTAAGCCATCCAGTGCACTTTAATGCTCTTTCATTAAAGATAAAATTAGTAAGTAAATCAAATACGAATATTTTGTTGTTACGTCAATCTAAGAAATAGACAAATAATGGTCGAAAAATCGTTTCATCATAGCGATTAATTAGCCAGTTTTACTAGCTATTATCTAACTTCTTGGCCATTTCATTTATATGAAATTCTACCAGAGTGATTTTGGCGAAATAAGGAAATATTTGACGGAAATATCCAAAGTCTTACTATAAAGATGCGCGTATTAATAGTTAATATGCGATATTGATAGTTAATATATTTCTCTGTACATTTTTAATTTATTTTCTTATTAAATATAAATAAATTCTTCTCTCAGTGTATTTTTTTCAAAAGATTATATTCTATGCACGGTAAAAAAAATAGCGAAAATCAATACAATATTATTTATAAGAAAAAAAGAACATCTAGATCATTATATCAATTCTCGAACTTTTGTGCTTTTTTATTTAATTCGGATATTGTATTATAAATATACTTTAATAACGATTGAAATTTAATACATTTTTACTGAAAATTTCGTTCAATTCCATAAAAACCATGCATATATCTGGCTCTATTTCCGAGTTGAAAATTTTAAAACGGAATTTAATTTTAATATAACAATTTAAAATTTATATTCACAAATTTAAATTTCACGAGTTTCCTCTGGAAATGGCACATGCTTGCTCGTACTTCGAAGGATTAAAGTTTTAAGCGTATATATGCATATATGCGCGTACGGCTATTGAATGGTTTCGAATGCAAATTCCAAGTCGATACCGATAGTTTCTCGCGACTGTTTTCGAGCCCTGGATTATTTTACGGAGCGCGCGCATTCTTTTTTGTAGGTCGTATGATCGATGTGCTCTTTTCTACGAATTTTTTCATACGTTATGTTACAACTGAAAAGTCACATCGGATTAATCATTTTTTAGAGTGATTTTTGTTATTAAAAACATTCATTATCGAAATTCAAATCTTCATCACAGTATTGCATTTATTTCGCGGAATACTTCATTTTAAAATATATTTTGAATACGTTTTTGTGTAAATATACACGGTAGCAATATTGCAAATTAAATAAAATCCTTTATCTCATGTAACTGTAGTTTCAGCAAACAAAAATAAAACCGAACAATGGATAACGGAAAAGTAATAGAAACCCCAAAATAAATAATATCCCGGGATAACATTTTTATTTTCTAATTTTTTACAACCTACAGCATTGAACGTGCATGTGTACCCACTTGATTAATACAAATACATCACTGGAAACTTTATACATACAGTGTTTTCATTTCTATTTCTATTTAAATAATAACTGTATTCGAACGAAAGCTTGAATTTCAAATTCATCGATTGCCCCGGGCAAAATTTTTTTAATGTTCGTGTTTACCCACGCTGCAGATGACCGGAAACGTTTCGATATTGCTCAAACATCATTCATTCATCTAAAATAAAATCCCTTTTAGAAATTTATTTCACTTTTAATTAAAATCCACTATTTCAATACAAAAGTATTTTAGCTAAAAAAAAGCACAATATGAGTCTATCCTAATTTCATAAAAAAATCCCAAGTTTTCATTAAAAAAAAAAAAAAAAATTTCAACCACAGTTAAACTCTATAACTCGTACCAAATTTCTCCGATAAGTGACATATCCATCACCCACATCCTTCCTTCATCTCTCCACTCCCGAAAAATCATACCCTCCCTAATTTTCAGACCGACTCTCCCCCTTGCACATATACGCGAGTTCGACTGCTTGCCAAACAGAAAAACTCTCTGCCCTGTCGTCCTCCTCTCCTTCTCAAACACACGAAAGTTCCAAGTGCAAAGTCTGCTCGGCTGTCTCGCAGCCTTCGGCCCTCGCTGCGTGCGCGTCTCTTTTTTTGCTCGCCCTCTTCCTGCCTGCCAGCGGCGGACGGGTATCTCTTTCAGACAAAACAGGAAGAGGCTTTTAGGACGCCAGAAGAAAGACAGCAGCGGCGCGAGCGCCGCGAGGGCTATGCGCCGCGGCGAAACTTGGCGATCGTCCTTCTCCACGGCGGAAAGTATATATATATATGTGTATGTATAAGTTCGCGCGCGTGCAAGAGGGGCTCCAATTCCTTATCCATCTTTGCGCTCTTGTGTAAGGACGAGAGAGAGAGCGTGTGTGTGCGGAGTTGAAATTCGTCTGAGGGGTTTTGACTTTTGCGGCGGGGCGGAGGGGCGCGCACGGGAATTATTGACGGGAAGTTTTCTGGGAGATTGGAGGTGAGGGTGGAAAAATTCTTTTGGAGGTATTTCTAGTTAGATTAGTTGGCGAATTTGTTTCTGGATATATTTCTGATCGAATTAGTGCTATTTTGAACATATTGAGGCTAGCGTGATAATGTAATTGGATTAAAACTTTGGCATTGTTCGCTAGCTATTTATATATCGACTTCGTTTCATTCTTAATGCAGTTTCCGTGTATGCAGTATCTGATTTATATCATGAGTAATACAATAATCACAGTTACAATTAGAATTCTCACTAATCATTTAATATGACAGAAATGTAATGATAAATCATATCTTATAAAACAGAGGATATCTTGAAATTATAAACGACGATAGGTTATTAATAATATTAGTAATAACTTAATTCTTTAAGGTGATGCGATACCCACGCTATTACTCAAAATTGGGTTCCCGTTTTTCTCATTCAATTTTTAATTTTAAGGAAAAAACTCTTTGATACGTTATAGTTCTTTATTAAACTTAAAACGTGTCGAAGAGTTTTTTCAAAAAGTTTAAAATTAAAGGAAAAAAACGGAAACCCAGAATTGAGTAATAGTATAGGTATCACATCACCTTAAAATTATGAAAACCAAATCAAATACCTGTACAAAACTAGTTACAATTAGAATTGTCACTAATTACTTAATATTATAGAGATGTAATAACCAATATCTTCTAAAACAGAGGATATCTTCAAGTTATAATAAACTACGACGTTATTAATAAAATTAATAATAATTTATTTCTTTTAAAATGATGAAAATCAAATCAAATACCTATATACAACATCCAAAAGCATCTTCACATTTAACGCACTTAACAATTTATCACTCGAAGATACGAAGCACGAACCCGCGCCCTTCTTGGAAAATATATAAAACCAAACCACGTTAAACCGTTATACGCTTCTCCCGCTCTCTCGGAAACTCTCCTTCTCCGCGAGATTTTTCTCGCGCTGCTTTTTCCCCCCATCAGGCCTCCTATTTGTCAAAATACTTCTAAGCGCCAGCGTAAACGCCGCGGGCCAGAAAGCTTTCGCTCTCCTTTCCCCTCGTCTCTCCACTCTCTCTCTCTCTCTCTCTCTCTCTACCTTTTTACTCGTCTCTCGTCGAAAAGTATATCAAAAGTGTACGGCGGTGGTTTTGCATGCTTCCGAATTCATGAATTATCGGTCGCTCGGCTCCGCGCTAGCAAGAAAGCAAGCAAGCAAGCAGGGGCTGCTCGTAATATTTTACTCCGGCCGGCGTCTATTTACCTTTTGATTAATGGGCACCGCGGCGGCGGCGGAGAAAAATAGAGATTGATTCGGCGCTGGGATATGTGTGGAAGTATATGTAGGGAGCGATTCGCTTTGGCGATGTGTAATGTATGACGGGGATGCGCGAGGTGAAAAATGTTGCGAGGGTCGTTTTTGTTGAGGGTGGGGAAAGGGATGATTTTGATGGCTCGCAGTTGACAAGAAGTGTGCGAGGTGTTTTAATGGCGCCTGCGGTTGACAAGACGCCTATAATAGATGATGTATGGTAATGAGGGGTTGCTCTGCTGATTGAAAAATGTTTCACTTTCGTTCGGTGAGTATGTGTGTTTTATATGCGCGTAAGATTGGGAATTCGAGATTGATTTTGTGATAAAAAGTTGAATTACGATTGAAAAATTTAATGAACTGTACGATGATAAAAATTTGTAATATATAAATATAAAATGTCACTTCATTTATTCACTGATTACCTGCGAGCATAAGTCGCTAAATTGTTAATTAGTTCCGCGTTAATGGTCTACTGAATTCTGTCATTCGGCTTTACAATAAATGACTTAACGTAAAGTAAAAAAAAAAAGAAAAATCACATATAAAATGGCTATCAAGATTCTGCAATTAAAAGCGAGCGCCGCTAAACCCATTCTCTCGTTTTCTCGGGTCATCGTCACTATATACGTCGTGCGATTTCTCGATCGTCTACACTCGCACACACCCCCCGACGTCGTTGCACGGCAAAATATTTGGACGTCAGATGACGCGCCGACGACGACGACGGATCTGATTACCGTCTTCTTGTACGCTCGGGCTATAAACTTTTACTTCCGCCTGGGCTATCAACTGCTTGCGAACAAGACAGACAGAGAGTGAGAGAGAGAGAGAGCGAGCGAGAACTCGATAGCGCGCTGCGAAATAACAAAGCGCGCGCGCTTGCTAGCTCAGGAATCGTTGATTAAATCGAGGATAGAGAGAAAGAGAGAGAAAAGTCTACGAGTAACAGAGAGAGAGAGAGACTATGGGTCTCGCAGACTGTATTATAGGCGGAGGGAGAGTTGTGTGGGTGTGCGTGCTAAAAAGATTGCGTTTGGATTCTTACTACTTTTAGAGGTTTTCAAGCGCGCGGGGGGCGGAGGCGGTGGGAAGATGGGATGGGAAGATTGCGAGGATGCGCGCGCTAAACGGGATATCATCGCCAGACGCGATTAGTTTTGCAAAGGAGGGGTGGAGGCAGGCGGGAGAATGAAATTTGTTCTCGACAGAGAAACTTTTGTGTAGATTTAAAGAGTGCAATAAGAGAAAGAGGGAGATGCTCGGGGAATGACGATGTTGCTATTGGGGATAACTGCGGAGAATAATCTCGGCTGTGTGAGAGATTAAGCTGGTGCTGTGGTTATTTCAAGTTCTGAGGAAATGTTTCCACTCTGGTTAATATCCTCGTAGAAATCTTAAGCATATATGGCTATAAATTAGCTAGATTTTCAGAATATTGTTAGATTTTAGCTAAAAGGTAGCTAGAAACCCGAGTTATAACGTCACGTTTTTTGCATTAGATCTGGCTAAAGTATACTTTAGCTGTGATAGAAATGTTAACCATAAAATACCTATTTTTTAGCTAACTTTATGACTAAGAAGAAAATACAAAAAAATACGTATCGTATATAACGTTTGTAGTAGGCATCGTCTAGATCGTATAAGTTTTCGTTAAAACTAATTGTATCTTAGATTTTTAAATATTAATAATTTTGGTTAAGTGAAATCAGACCGAAAAGGCTGAAAAGAGTAGAAATGAGAAAGTGTTCTCAGTGCGATGATGTACACTGAAAAAAAAATTCACCAAATCAGTCAGGGAGCCCGGCAGTTTTAGCCGGAGTCGCATGGCAGATACGATTCAGCTATACGAGAGCGGCGCTGTTTTATTTATCTCGCTACCATTTCGTTCCCATTGATTTGTTCGTTTTGAAATT
Source organism: Torymus aiolomorphi (assembly GCA_036365515.1). NCBI lineage: Eukaryota > Metazoa > Arthropoda > Insecta > Hymenoptera > Torymidae > Torymus > Torymus aiolomorphi. The sequence goes on along the minus strand of CM070875.1, from coordinate 8,674,023 downwards.
TTGATGACATCTTCTTGAAGGCCTTCCGTAACTTATGAAATTAATAAGAAGTCTGTAAGCATGTACAGAAATGAAGGAGAATTAATTGTTTAAAAATGAAATAACCTCCGAATTTTGAGATATTATTTTCAACGAGAAAAGTTGTGTTATGAATTTTCAATTTATCCAATTTTAACTACTAAGTATTAAAATTTAATAGTTAAAGAAGATTTCTGCAAAATGTTAGGTCTCTAGGTGTCCAGGATTCGAGTGTCGAGGATTCGAGGTGTCAAGGACGGGGAGTTCTTTCTTTAGTTCTATAGCTATAAGCGATGGCGTAGTCATGTTCAAGGGCTATCAAACAAAAGTCCTGTTCAATTCAAGTCTCTGATGAGAGTTGTTCTGGAAAAGAGTTGATCGAGAGCACATCGTGCTACTTTTCAATAAACCCCGTTTGCTTTGCATCTACATTTTATTTTATTCCATTTACCTTTACGAAATAAACTTACATCGGATTAATTTTTGGCGTAAGGCACCCTTGAGTCGGTGCAAATAGAAACACTAAATTTGCTTAAAGTTGAACTTTTCGTCTGAATATTAATTTAGTCAGTTCCTATCACGTTCCTATTACAAACTACTATCAGAGTACTGCACATATTTCAAGCTTTGCTACTCACTACATTAATAGTTTGTACCTCGAATTACATCCGAACATAGTTCATTTCACTTAATGCAACATCCGCTACTTTTATTACCTCGAAAATTTATATATCCCGCCATAATTGATTCGCTGCATTGAATTTCATCCATCAATTTTACAAAAGCGTAGAATATAAAAAATTCTTTTATTACAACACGAAATTGCCGATGCAATTTTATAATTAAATTTCACAATGCAGATACGCGTCTCTGTTACTGCGAGAGATTTATTCAACGAAAAGTTAATCACCACCACGTAATATAAAAACACGCATTTTCCACGGGCAGGGTATACAGCCCCCGCCAAATATTCCGGAGAATCCGCAAAATCGTGAAAAAAAAAATGTCCACTCACCCGCGACAAAAGAAAGCCCATAAATTACACGGCGCGGTAAATTTTACATGAATTTCACATGGCACATTAATTTTTTCCGACCCCCGCCGTATATATCTATATATACGCGTTTACACGCAGCGAGACAGAAAAACCGCACACTATACGCGCGCATTTCCAATCACGATCCTGCTGCCGTCGCATAATGTATACATATATACGTAGCCTCGGGCGCGTAAAACCGCGCCGCAGGTCTGAATTTCCCAATGACCGGTAAAATGATAATAATTCCGGGCTTTTCAATCGACACGAGAGCCGCCCTATTGTCGCGCTCTTTGATTCGACGGGGCGTACACGCGCGCGCGCGATAATGTGATTTCGGAAATTCCGCAGGTCTCGGTCGTCGAACCGAGAGTGAGCCAATATTGTCACTTCGGGAATTTTGGCTTTTTCTTTGTTTTACGTATGCCAGCTTGCGCGCGTGTGGGTACTTCGATTCGCTAATTTCGAGCTTCGTTATGCATGATTAAAGTTGTTCGAGATTAAATTTTAGCGGAGTTGTTAGAATCGTGAGGGATGCTGTGGGCAATTGGATGTGTATATGTATGGGAAATTTGTCAATTTCGTGGAGTGCTTGTTATCGGGAAATTTACACTTGATCTGGTTACGTACGCGTTCTCTCCCTCATGGTTATTAAATTATCAATTTGTCATTTGCCAGCTGCTTTTTTTTTTTTTTTTTTCATTTACGCGAGATGCAATTTATTAGATAATGCGTTGAAATATGCATACCTGCGGTGAATAGATTGTTATTTCTTCTCTTAAAAAAGTGATAACGGAAATGTGAAGCCGAAATAAAACCTTTGCAATTGGTCAAGTCCGTTTTAAAGGAGCCCGTGATTGGTCGACGGTGACGTTAGCATTTCACTTAAGATTTTAGTTGATTGGTCCAAATAAAACTCACAAAGTTTGAAATTATGAAATATTTAAACTAAAAATATAAGCCATAAATAGTATTAATCACTTAAAATTTGGTTTTGTTTAACAAAAACGTATTAAAATTTCATCTTTAGTTAACAATGAAGGACTATGAATACTGTTCTGATTACAGATAAATTTCTAACCTCCAAATTTTTGTATTGTAGGAATAAACTGAAATAAATGGAACCCAAATTTCAATAAAAAATATTGGATAAATTTGCGCATGTTAAAAAGTAAAATAAATTTTAAATTTATCATATTTCAATATGAATTGTATAATTCAAGGGAAAGAAAGAGCGCGCCCAGCGCACCTGAACTTCCTAGTCGTGTAAAAAGACACTGAATGGTTATAATAGGGTTTATACATTACGGGTGGAATAAAGTTTGCTCGTCAAACACGCTTAGCAGCAGTACAAGCGATCATCCATTTAAACAATTTCGCAATACATTTGCATTGGAATATTAGGTCACGATAAGTTGTTTAACTGGGGTCCTCTATAAATATTCATGAAATAATATTCCCGCTAAATGCATACAGATCCATGCAAATAACGCGCAGAGCGAAAGTTCAATATCTGCATTGCTGTGTGCCACAACTATCATTGCACACAATTGAACTAGCGCATAAATTGGAATTTGCTTTAATTATTGGGCGATGAATAAGCTGGATTTTTCGAATAATAAACGTCTTTCATGAACGAAACATCGCCATTCTATATTTAAAGTGTTATTCTATTTATTGATAAGATTGCCTCACCATAGATAATAGTCAGTTTTTCAATGAAATGACAAATAAATATTGGCTTAATCAGTTTATCGTACGGTATATTTGACTTTGAACGCAGATACAAGAGTTGCGATCTTTTGATTACTTTTCAAGATATAGAGAATGTCGTCATAGCTGAACATTTCGTGCTTATCAGACACTTTAAGATTACCTGCGCCACTACGCGGCTGTTATAACATCCCATTGAATTAGACATCCAGATACGATAATATTCCGACACTATCAGTACTATTCTGGGACTAGTCTAATGCAACTTCTAACATTGTTACGACATTACTTTTTAAATTTTACTGTCCACAATTTTTGGACCGCTATATCCTTTATAATAATCTTTGTTTTATTGACCCTTCGTGTACGCACTAGGTCGTAACGACTCATGGAAGTTTTTGTTAAAAACACTGTCTGTGAATTTTTCTAGGTACCAAAGACATTGTATATTTGTTCTCAAAAAGTGTCTAAATACATTGTCAAGATATCCAAGCTCACCCATGAATTTTTCGGTTATGACATAATTGATAAGGTAAGTACCCGAAAGTCTTCAGAACCGACAAACGAAATTTTTAAAAGGTTTTTAATCTAATCATTGATATACAATCTATCTTAATAATCTATTTAATTGCAAAAACAACCTATTTAAATACTTTTTTTTATAATAAACAAGTAAGTTCGAAAAAACATGTGTACGACTGCTATTCCTGGACACCCTATGTCGAGCTGGGATCTAAATCAGGACGTTACTCGAACCCTAAATCGGGGCAATATATATATATATAAAGTATACTTATAAAAGTATACTTTTAAATGTGTCTCGCTTTCGAGTATAGGGAACTATGAGACGCCTAAAGTCGGACAAAGATTTGACTACTCGCGCTACTGAAATATAACCTCGAAAAGTTTTGATGCCGTTTGCAATCAATTCAAAGAGTAAATTAAGTCAACATTGACGTGAATACATAGTTAATATCACAAATAATGCTAACAAAGTAATATATTACTTTATTATTACGGTATACCGTTACCCTACTATTAACATTTTATACTAGTTATTTTACTGATGTCCCGATTTCGGTCCCATTTTCAGATTGTCCCGCATTCGGATACTTTACCTTAATCTCAAAATTACAGCCATTTAACACTATGTGTACTCCAAGGTAAAAAAAAAAAAAAAAAATAAATGTACTCGAGGGGTTAAAAAATTAAATCATCACCTATAACACCGTTACCACATTTCTTCAACAAACAAACAAACTTTTCCATTCTCAACCACCCCCATTACCATCATCATCATCGCCACCAGCAGCACCAGCCACCTCGAAAAAGACACCGACCTAATCGACGCTCCTGCGTAACGAGCCTCGCATAGCAGCAGCAACACACGCTCGCGCACTTTGCGGCGCGCCGCGACATGGCCAGCTTCTCCGGGGTATGCGCGCATTAAGCCGCTCGCTCGCTCGCGGGTAGCTCCGGTATTATTATATATACGTCCACGCGAACACTTTGAAAGCGGAGAAGTGTGCGGCGGTCAGAGGAGTAGAGAGAGAGAGAGAGAGACGTCGACGAGAGCCGTGCGCTGGACGAGCTTCAAAGCTCCCGAGTGGTGGCCGCCGCACGCTGTAATCGCGCTGTTATTGTCGGTCGGGTAGCGGAGAATCGAGGCCACCGAGCGAGGGGGTGGTTAGGTGGCGGTGGGGTTTTTGGATTGTGGCCTGTCAGAGGTTTCGAAGGTGGTTCGCACTGATTTATGGGGTGTACGCGAGAGTTTTGCCGCAGGTGGGGTTGGAAGTTTGTGCGGAAATTTTTTATAGGTCATGGTGAGGTGAGTGGGTTAAGATAAGTTGCTTGAATGAGGAATATGTTGGATACTAATAATAAGCGTGTAAAGGATCTCTATCCGGACTGGTATACATTTCTACCACTTATGCGAAATGGAAGATATAATAATGTATATCACAAACTTTTCTGCTACAAATGGTTGAATTATATAATTGTGTGGTGTAAGAAGATGATTTGCTCGGCATACGGTGCTATTAAAAGATGACCCACAGCAGAAGATTGAAGTATTGAGAAAAATATTACACAACGGTCGGTTCATAACGATCTTAAAAATTGTTGAAAATAATATCGAACCAGCACTGTAATCGGTTTACTGCGATACTGCTACCCTACTTTCACACTGACGTTATCAGATTGCACTACAAAGTATTTTAAACTTTTAGAATCGTATTTCTTACGTAATCCCATATAACCCGGTTATCGGTATTTTAGATCAAGTCAGTAATAACATATTTAAGTCAACAAAATTTTCATTTTCAAACAGAAAATCCGTCGAGTTCGCTCTTCAAAGTATCTCAAAAATACAATCGATCTGACGGCAACGAAAGCTACACACCCACACACACACACACACACACACACACATTATAAACCAACGCGATCTTTTTGAAAATTTTAGCATAAAAATACGCTTACTTGCGCCATGATGATAATTTATTCAAACCACCTCGGGGAAGTTTAATATTTAGCAGACCGCGAAAAGGGACGGGGTAGAGAGACTATTTTTCTCTCTCACTTCTTTTCACGCGCGCGGGCGATCCTTCGCCTTATTCCCCCGCTCATCTGCATCTATTCAGCTTCTGGCAGTTTTGCACCCGTCGCCTGCATAATTCAGCTGGCAGTTGTTGTAGCCGCCCGCGTTTTGCCGCTGCTACTCTCTCGGTATCTCGACAGAGGAGAATCTTCTACTTTGTCGGTCTCAGTTTATACGCTTGATATCAGCGACTGGGAAATGGATTTTGGATAGAGTCGAGCGGAATAGCTCGGCGGGCCGTTGTAGTGTGTAAGCTTCATTCGCTGAGAAAAGAGTCGACGTTCGTATATTATATATACTTTCTACTCTTAAGATTTCGAACAGATAAATGCTTATTTGATACACGTATATGTATATATGAAATATTTTATTATTATTCTTGAGTTGAAGATATTTTTATCCTTTCACAGAAGGAGGATTTTCACTTAAATATATTCGCTACGACGTATATCTTGCTATCCAGACATCTTTTTCGCTGTCAAAAGAAAAAACGAAGATTATTTTTTGGTCAGCAAATGTGCTGTTAATTTAGAAAATTTGTTTGGTACCATGACTCGAGGAAAGTCGAGTTCTAGTTCTGGGTTTTATTTTTCACCATAACTTTTTAAATCCACTTCTTAAAATTACATTTGTATATATAATTATCAAGTTTAATCATGGATGTACACGTAATTCATATAATAATACAGTATACGAACTTAAACATAAAATTTTTTTCATAAAACATTATTTTCATCCACCGCGTAATTATTGGCGTTAATAACAGATAAAACCATACACCGCAGCGTACATTTTTACGGGCTCGTAAATTCTCAAAAGCATAAATATTAATGAATTAAGTAATCTCCCTCTCTCTCACTCTCTCAGAATGAAAAAAAAGCGCCACATGCATTACGCACGCACAAAGACTTCACGTGCACGCCAACCTCCTGCATTGAAAACAAAACACCTTAATTCCTTCCCGAAATCCCCCTCCGTTCTTCACGCGCCGCATTACCATTACACACCTCCTCCTCCAATTACCCCGTAATTATTCACAGTTCCGAAAAGCTAATTTCCCTTACACGTGTATATATAATATATACCTTTTCTGGAAGACCGCCGCGCGCGCATCCTCAAAGAAAGGCGGGAGAGGAAAAAAAAGAGACCGTCGTCGCCGCCACACACGCAATCTTCTTTAAAGCCACCGCGGCGGCGGCAGATCGGTATCATCTCGGAGCTCTCGCCCACGTGTACACATATATACAGCGAAGGGGCGCGATAAGATATGGAAGCTCCGCTTATTAACACACCAGACGCCCGTTTCCGCCTCTCCAGAAATTCCGAGATGCGGTTATCTTTCTCTTTCGGCCCGTGTGTATATGAACTAGGGTTATCGGTAGGGAGGATCGAGAGGGCCATCCCTCCCCTCTATTTTCGCGCGAGTGGATGCTAGTTTTGCGCGCGAGCTCGGGGGTGTGGTACTGGTCTGGTTTTCTTTTTGTTTAGTTTATCGCGGATGATCGCGGAAGAGGGTGCAGCAGCTGCTGCTGCTGCTGCCTGTGGGGCTTAACTTTTGTGCGGGAGCTTGGATGGTGATGAGGAGAGGCCGGAGAGAGGAGGGTAATGATGGGGTTTGGTTGATGCCCTTTTTGGGCGGGTATTGAGTTAGAGGGAGCATTGTCGATAATAAAGTGTGATGAATAATTTTGTTTTTATTTTTTATAGATTTTTTCATTTAAATATAAACACATCAGAAGTTTTTAGGAAATTTCATGTTAATTGTCTCCAAAATATTCATTTGTTTAAAAGTTCTTTCAAACATAAAGTTGAAGAACATTTAAATATTTATGAATTATGACGATTTAAATAACGATAATAATCTTCTACAGTTAATAATATCATTTTTAATTTCATTATTCATGTTTGTGAACTTGTAGAACGAGGAAAAGTTTATATTATAAAAATTACACCGCGACAGTCAGCATAATCTTGGGATCTCGAGAGACGCGATAAAAATTACCTTACTTTGTCACACTTCTCGCGGGCTGTAGAATTACTCAGGACTCGCATAGTAGCTTGCACGAAAAAAAAGAAGATTCCCCATGCGTATTAAATGCTTCAGCATATTTTACAAGATCAAGTATATATTATATATATTCTAAATCCCGAATTTATTTAATGCGCAAAAAGAATATTGAAATTGCATGGAATGTCTATATAACATCACAAACTATATCTTCTTTAAACCTATACAAAAACTCAACTGAAGTCTATTTTGACAGATGTAAGGATTCTAAGTAAGCAGTCTAATTTTGATAAAATTGTTACAATTATAATTATCCATCGATTTAAAAACCAATATAAGATTCTTCTGAAATTTCAAATCGAAATGTAAAAAAATACACGTATAAGAATTTAAAAACCGTCGCTGACGAAGCAGCAGCAGCACGCATCACTTAAAAACAGACAGCAGAACACCAGGTGCAGCTAACTATCACAAATCCGCCACTTAGCGTCCCACCAAGTGGCAGCGACTTCCCGACTCCTTCGCCCATCGCCTACTCGGCCAATCGAGCAAACACATCTCCCAACAAGCTTCACCCATCCCATCTCCTTCCTTCCCTCTCTCTCTTTCTCTTTCCACTAACAAAAAAAGAACACTGCCGAAACCCAATCGCACACTCGTTCCATCGTCCTCGTGGCCCCGTGCGCGAAACAGCAGCCGACCTTCCCGCGGTACGGGAGGGGAGAGAAGTAAGGTTACATACTAGCAGCCTCTTCTCCGTCTCCTCCGCCTCGGGCGCGCGCGGCAGTTCTGCTCTATACGACGACACACACACATAGATACCAGCTCCCTAAAAACTACCTGTTACGAATTCCCGGGGGATTAGGAGACTGCTCGCCCGGGCCGAAGGTCGCACGCGCGCAGATTTAATTTTCCCCCGGCCGAATTCAACTTTCTCGCTCGCTCTCTCGACTTCCTTTGTTCTTCCTTCTCGCGCACTCACGGCGGGGGTGAGGCGCGTGGAGCGCATTAACGGTATACGACGACGACGTAGCCGGGGCCATTGTGTTTCATGGTTTATTACGTGTGTAACGCGATAAAGGATGGCGGAGAGAGAGAGAGAGGGGTGTATTTTTTTTCTCGTCGAGGAGGGATTTTTTTTCTTACTCGAGGATGATGGCGACGGTTGAGTTGAATTGAATTACGGAGTGTGACGGAGCTTGCGTCATGATGTATATGGATAAGAGATATTACGCGGTGCGGCTGTTTTATCGAGCAGAAACGCACTGCTAGTCGTGGATATTGAGAAAGGTTAATTATAAATGGTTTATGTACAGAGTTTTTTAATGTAGGAAGGGTCTGCGTTCATGAGCGTTTCAATTTATCGAGAAGCTATTCATCAAGCGCATTATCAGGAACTTCGATGCGATGGGAAAATCCATCAAAGTATACGTGAGCTGCCGGAGGCTCGACTTGTTAATGTTCGAGAACTTCGAGTATAGCAGCAAGCTGTTATCTAAACTATTTTGTTGACAGGAATATGGCTTAAATAGTTTTTAAGAGAATATATACACACACACACACACACACACACACACACACACCTATGTACTTAATCTATCCCGATAAAGGATAAATGTATCGGTCGGATGGTATGGAAAATGATGTATTACAGTAGTGACAGAGTGATGTATACATGAGACCGCAGTGATAAATTATAACTATAAATCATGATAAACGCCATTGACAACGCGGCGTAATCGTTTATATATGGCATATTTTGATATTGTACTTTGTGTGAAAATATTTTGAACCTTTGTCTAATAAAGATGTTTTTCTTTTGTTACAAGTGAGTTACATTTATGAATTTCAACTGCTTGAACATGACTTTCTGCACCGCGTAAGTTTAAATCGCCTTCCTCATCATGTTTGTTGTAATATATTGTCTAAAAATAAATACGTAAAAAGTCGTTCACTTGTGCGAATAAATAAAAAAATCTTCTAATGCTTCAATGAATATATTCACTTATTATATCATTGGAATAAAATTTTTACCGTGTAATAACTGAATATTCGCTAAAGAATTTGTCGATTCTTTCACTAGTTTGAACGAATAAGCAAGTTTTCAGTTATATTAATTTTTAGAGAATACATACAAAATTATAACCATAAACACTTCGATCTTTTTACAACACTCAGTGTTAAAAATATTTCTATAATAGAAAATTAAAAACATTCCAAAAAGTCCATTTAATTTATCACTCAACCACCAACATCACGACAAGACATAAAAACCTCGCAACACACGTTACACATCTGAACCCCGCACACGATATACATCCCAAAAGAAGCAAAATCGCGCCGCGCGCAATCATACCTCTCCACCCGCATCAATACGCAGATTACACTCTGCACTCTATCCCCAATCACTCTCTCTCCCTTCCTCTCTCTTCCTCTCCCTCTCCACCCATCCATTCACCCGCACAATACCTACACCACGAGCGATCTCCAGAAAAGCTCGCCCGGTAGCACTATACACACGCGACTCTACTCTCGTCCCTCGCGGCTTATCTCCTCCTCGCTATCTTTCTCTCTCTCTCTGCCTCCCATTTCGCCGTGTCTCTCTCCTCGGCCAGGAATGAAGCTGACCTTGGCATTCTACACTCGCGCGCGCATGTGTCATGTATGCACCGCCGCTGGAGGTGCAGATCCGCTTTTTTGCGATAACAGCCCTCGGCTAACTCGGATGGGTTTGGCGCGGAAGCGAGGATCATTCGCTGCGTGCGTATGGAGTAGTGTGTAATGATACGGAGAGAGAGAGAGAGAGAGAGAGAGGAGAGATGCGCCATTCGCAGGAATAGATTTCTGCTGCGAGTTCTGCCGTGTGCGCAGTTGAAGGACAGCTTCGCTAGAGGGGAAGCGAGGAGATGCGGCTAATGGCTGTTATTTAATGCCGAGGTTGTAATTGATGCGTAATAGGGTTGTGATTACCGAGGAATGTATGCGCGTGTTCTTATAGAAAACAGTTTAGAGGAATATTTTGTTGCTTATATTTTGAGTTGCGTTTTTTTAGGCGTGTAAGAAGGGCTCGTTGCTGGTGTAGCTTGAAACGTAGTTTTAATGCTTCGTATTCTAGAATTTAGAGGAAAATATGTATAAATATTAGTTTACTCTTTTGAGAAGGAGTCTAGCAAGCATATTTACATGTATATTTATTTAAACAAAGGGAATTTAAAATTTAAAGAACACAAAAGAATAATTTGCGGACAACGTTAACTTGATCAGACGCAGTCTCATATTTAACCTACTTGCAAATAACTACCTTATACCTACACTCATCGAGACATGAAACGATAAATTTTAAATTTCACTGTACTCCCACCAAAAACCCACTTTAAAATGCGCATTTACGCACATTTTATAAATACCTCGCTCTCTCTCCCTCGCTCTTTCGCATTTTAAACCATTACGCTCACCTCTCATATCTCACAGACCATTTCCCCTTTTCCCACCCGTGCGCCTCTCTCCCAAATCTGCCATTCATCCTACTCCCTCACCCTTTCCTCGTCTCCTCTTTTCTCCTCCTCGCGTCGTATCATCGTTTCTCTCGCTCCAGTTTCTCTCTCTTTCTCCCCGCGCTTACACACACGCGCGCACCTCGCACCTCCGGCATTCCCTAACGAGGTTTCGTCGGCGTGTCTCCGAAAAATCCGCGCACGAGAGATACACACACACGCGCGCGTGCGCGTTTGAGGTTTCGCACGTCGCGCGCTGCGACGTTTTGTGGCCGCGATTGAATTAAGGCGAGCGAGGGACTCGTCGTCGTCGTCGCGCTCTCTGACTCTCGGATATTGAGTTTCGAGGGTGCTGGATATATTTCTTTTCTCGTCCTGTGTCTGCGCTTTTGTTTTTTTTTTATTAAGGCACGGGAGAGAGAGGAAGAAAGAGAGATAGAGAGAAGTCGTTGTAATTGGATAATGCTGGATTTATAAGTGACTGCGGCAGGTGGATTTCGTTAATGATCATGTATAGGTAGTTGCGCGGACGCGAGCCGGATGGATATACGGGGAGGAGAGAAGAGGAATAAAGAAAAAAGCAGTGCATGCGGTGAGATCGGAGATGTGTGTTATATGCACGCGGCGCGCGCGCGCAGCGAGTGACAAGGTGATGGGTGGGCCGTGGCCGGATGGTTATGTGTATGTGTATGTACGTGTGCGTGTGGCCGGGCTTGATACGTTGATCATTGATTTTTATGGGTTTTTAATTATGGGAGAGCCGGGGGATATAAGAGTGGACACAGCCAGTTGTCAGGCTCGAGCTTATTACGGGTCTTATATAATTCGCGCGCAAAGTGAAATTAAAAAAAAAATGATGCGCGAGTGTAGATGTGACTTGGTTTGCTGTCGCGGATTCAATTAGTGATTAGTTGCTTTTTATTTCTTCACTTTTCGATCGGGTTTCCGTTTATTGATCGAAGATCCGAGGAGAAATAAAGCACGCGAAGTATTTAAAAAGAGCCATAATAAAGTACGGTTTTACGAGATGAACTTGATTGCTAATTGGGTCCGTGACTTTTTCCTGCCTCGGTTATATCGGTTATAGGTTTGTAACGGTACATTTATGAACGAAATCATCTATTAACATGCGTATATTTTACAGCTATAAAAATATATCATCATGTACACGCATTTTTTATACAGCTAAAGAAACTTATCAGTCCGCTGCCATAAAAGTTTTATGCGATACACTTCGTTATTCCGTTCTGTTCCTTTACGTTGCATAAAATATAAAAGAAATTCTATTTAAAAAAAATCACTGCCACACCAACAATACACATCACCCCAACCCCACCTATATAAACAACAACAAGAACAACAACAGCAACAACTACAAACCGTCATCTTTTTATCACGGACGCACGACCCCAAGTGCAAGCCCCGCTCGGAATCAAAGTTAGCCCGTTTTTTCAATAAGGAATCCCCGTCCTCCTGCAGCATCCCCGGCGAAAAGGGACCCGAGGGACGGAGGAGCGCCGGGCTGGCTTCGACGACGCCGTTAAAGAAGCGAGTAAAGAGCCAAAGAGAGAGAAAGAGGGGGGAATCGCTGCAGCACGCGCCCCGAGAGATGCTCGCGCGCGCGCGGAGGCGTGCGACTATGCCAGGTATGCGGGCGGCCCGCCGCGAGGCTTTTTGTAACCTTTTATTACCCCCCGCTCGCTTGCTTGCTTGCTCGCTCGCCTTCTTCTTCTTCGTCCTTCTCTCTCTTTCTTTCTGTCTTTTGTCGAGTTCGCGTGCTGTTGCGACGAGACGTCTTTGTCGTTTTCGCTTTCGAGCTCTCGAGAGTGTATGTGCGTGTAGCAGTAACAGCGCGCTGCAGCGGCGGCTATTTCTGGAGTTTTCCGTGTTTGCCGCGCGCGGAGGTGTAGAGTGTTTTTTTCGGGCTGCGAGTGTGTCTTTTTTTTTGGAGCGGGTGGAATTGGAAAAAAGTATGTAGTTGTAGAAGGCTGTGGGAGGTGATGATGCTGCTGGAAAAGGGGTTTCGGTATATATATGTTAATCAAGGGAATTTTATTGAAAGGCCTTTGCGTCAATTACCGGTGAATGGAATTTTTGCTTCACTGTGATTCTGCGAGGAGTGAGTTCCTCGGCGAATCTTGTAATAAGTCCCTTTTACGAGGAATTCAATTCCCTGGACTTTGATAGAGCGACTGTAAAAGACTGAACGGCGAATGATTCTCAATGAGGCTTTGACTTTGTGAAGATCTTATATTCAAATTGAAATTAATTAATAGTCGGCTCTTCGTCATTTATAATCAGTTTATTCACGTCAATATTATTCCCAGCTGGAATATATTTACCGTTTGAGAAATAAATAATAGAACTCGTTTGCTAAATGATAACAAATTATGAGCAAGATGTCTGCCACCAGTCCAAACTGTCTGTCACAAATCTAAAAAAAACTATTTAAGTACACGAAAAAAAAAAAATATCTTCGCTTTAATTTTCTAATTTTCTAATTAAAAATGGAATTCTATGCCTACGTAGGAAGGAATTCTACGCCTATCTGTAATGAAAACCTCTCTTTCCAATATTCATAATGAAGACTACACCCAGAAATAAAACTGAGAACGCCTACGGCATATGTTTAGAACATACGTATCAACATGACAAAACACATGTTCGCAATAGAGCACGTTCAACCCAAAAATAATCCATTTTTCCGACCACATGCTCTCACCATAAAACCTTTTATCATCCGCCCTCTACACACACACGCAACCTCGAAAAAAAATCAATCATCAAACATACCCTCCCCAAAAACACACGCATGCACACTCATTCCGAAAACAATTTCCACGCGCAACCACAAATCGTCTACTGCCCGAAAAAAACTCTCTCACACCATCTGCCGTTTTTTACGTAGGTATATACGACCCGCTCAGACACATACACACACGGATATCCTCCGGATCTCGGGCCGCTAATCTGCATAAGCGATTAGACCCTCGCGCGCTATCTCTTAATCCGGGCAGCCGCCGCCTCCGTTCCGAGATTTATCGACGGTGGCCGGAAAAAATTAGGTTTTACCAGCCGCCCCGCGTGCGATAGTGGCGCGTGCTGGTGCGGATGGCCGCTGTTGCGGGGAGGGTTAAGGAGAGGAGAGGATGCACGAGGTGCTGCGTCTTTTGTACTGCAGATGTGGGCCTGGATAGTGTGTATATAGTTGGGATGCGAGGGGTGCAATAATGGCTGTTATTGTTATTGAACGAGGATGGGTGATTGCTTGATAAGGTGCAGATTTTTGGGGAAGATTTAGGGTTTTGGCTCGGTGGGGTGTGTTATATTGACGTGGAGAATCGTGAAAATTTAATTTTTGATGGGTTTCGTATGTTATATGATATTTTCGAAGTAGAGGCGCGTTAGAAGAATTCAAATGATAATATAAAAAAACATTTGTAAAATAAAAAAAATTTTTTTAAGTTTTCTCAAGTTTATAACTTCTGCAAGGTATTTTAGCAAATATATATGCTTTTTAATTAAAGCAGAAAATTTATATACAGTTGAAGTAAATAAATGTAAGATATATAGTCATGGTACGAGAGGCATTCAGAAACCTTTAATGACATAAAATATCAAAATTACTTTAGACGTACCTTCTATATTGAAAAGCTTAAAAGTTAATAGCATGTTCGTAAATTACTTGTATAATTTTATTAAGTACATTAAAGTGCATTGTTTACTGCACAGTTTACACGTCCCGTCGTTATGGAATCATCAACGGGCTCAGCGAGTTTTACGCTTGCGACCCCGTTTATTTATTGTTTACTGTTTATTAAAGAGATAAATTTTGTCGGAAAATGGATATGTTACCATCTCCTGCACACGCGCAGCAGTTTAAATGTTAATAACAACGGCCGAATAAAAATATCGCTTTTAAATTTTAAAATATTGCTTTATTCATTTAAAGCAAGATTTAATTATAAAAGTCTCTCATTGTAAAATTTAATCATTCGCTACAATGGCGATAAAATTTTAATTTAAAACATATATTGTATTTCGCGAACAAAGCAAAAAGTCAGACGCATAAAACGCACGCACTGGTAAATTAATTAACAATAAATCTCAACGACACCAACGAAGCTGTAACTTTTTAAAAGTTTCGTCAACCATTATCCTTTATTCCAAATCGTCGCGTGATAACTTTATAACCCTCTTAACCGACGCTAAATATTATCCATCGCAATTCTCCTATCGCCAAAAACCTCCAATCTCCCCAATTAAAACCCTACCCACGCGCATCCACATAAATTTTTCTCCCATACTCTGGCCTATATCAAACCCTCGCTCACCTTACAACGACATCGTCGGAACGCAGCGATAACCGTTCGTTGTTCATATATATCGTTCGCTCTCTCTCCCTCTTGCTTGCGGGGAACAACCCCGTACTTACACGCGCTCGCGCTATCTAAATCGGCCGTACGTGCGCCCGCGCGCATAATCGTAAACGCGCTATACCCATGTCGCTGCGGATTGATTGGCTCTGCGCGCGCGCGCGGCCGTATAAACTTTCGCGCGCCGCAGCACATCGCACGTGCGGGTGTGTAGAAAGTTTAGGAAGATTAGTAGGTATGTGTGCGCGCGTAAGGGGACTGCGGGCTAACAATTAACTCCCGACCGAACGAACGGGTATAGATAATTTACGAGCGGCGAAGAAGTGGAGTAGAGGTGTATGATTGAAATTAAAAAGCAGGTTTTTTTGCTTCTTGTCGTTTTTGTTGGCTGAGGATAGGGGGGAAGGGACTTATTAGAGTTATATTGGGCGGTTTTGGCAGGGGTTTAATTGGTGCTGTGAGCGGGGAACAATCGCGCCGATTTGTTTTGAGCTTTCTTAATTGATCGGTTAATTTATTGCTTCATTCCGGTTGCGGAACGCGTGTCTGTAATTGCCGGGTGAGGTTGTTGAAGGGCCGCGCGGTTTAATTGTTAATTAAATTTAAGTAAACAAGGCTATTGTATTTCAATCAGCGTTATTTATATTTTTTTTCTTTCTTTTCAATGAAGGTTAATGAATATTTCGAAACGAAGGCGGCCAATATGGATGTTAATTTCAGGGTAATCAAATTAAAATTAAACTATCTCGCCTTCGCTCGTTATAACTCAGGAGATGCGGAAGCACCTTTCAATACAGCTCTCATAAAACTAAATAACGGTTATGAAATATCAAAAGTTACATTTTAAAAAACTAAAGGCAGACATCGTTAGAAAACTCAACCTCAACTCACACGATAATTTTCATCCCGCATCTTCTACACCCTTCAGCACTGCATATTTTTACATCGCTGCTCGTGAAAACAGAAAAGTTATATATCTTACCATCCCGCGTTAAAGAAAAGTCTCGAATTAAACTGGAAAAAAAACTAATTTAACTTATATATCCTCCTTCGCTTCGCATTCTCTCAAAAGCCAGCCAGCCCCTCCGTCATACGCGGAAACCCGAGTAAAAAATCCAACCCCGCGAAACCCTAACCACGACGGGCCGCTTCTTCTTCTTCTTCTTCTTCACCCCTCCCAATCTGCGGTAATCCCAGACCTTTCACCCACATTTCGCACAGACCACTGGTGGCTACCACGCAACCCTCCCATGCGTAAAAAAATAAACCTATACCAGCATCGAAAAGGAAGACTGGCAGCAGCAGCACCACTCGAAGGGGTGCCGATGGCGGGGGACGAGGAGGGGGGCAGCGCAAAAAAAGCGCGAGCGTACAGAGAAACGTGCCCAAGTACTCCTACCACTACTACCACTACACGTCGGCACTCTCTAGTACAGAAGGGGTCAAAGAACGCGAATATATCGCGTATACACACACGCGCGAGCGAGCGATCGCATAGAGAGAAGCCAAGAGAAAGAGAGAAGCTCGCGAAGAGAGAGAGAGAGAGAGAGAGAAGTGGTATTCGCCAGCTGCCGTTGAACGTGTTCAATGCCGCGCGCGAGCGGAGCGGCCGGCAAGAAAGCGGCCCCCGTGGCCTGCAGCCGCGTTCGCTCTCTCGCCGTGTCTCTCTACCTCATAGAAAGAGAGTGGGGATGAGCGGCGAACGAACCGAACCGTCGTGTGGGCCTCTCTCTCCGAGAGTCAGTCTCTCGCCGCGCTCAGTGCCGGACGATCGCGATCGCGCTTTCGCGGCTGTACATATATATACACACATATATATATATATAGGTGTACGCGCACTTGTATCGAGAGGAGATCGGCAGAGGAGCTTCGGTCGTGTCTTGTATATGTATATATATATAGCGCTCGAGCGCGAGCGCATTCCACCCGTGAGACAGTGTGTACATCTGTGTGCGCGTGTGTCAGATATATATATATACGTATGTGTGTCCACGACGGCGGAGGTAGTTTTTCCGCGCGGTGTGTGTAGACAGAGAGAGAGAGAGAGAGAGAGGTAGAGGTAGGCGCCTTTCAACCGGTTCTTCGCTCCCAGAGGAGATCGCGCTCCGTTTCTTTTCCGCGGTTGCCATCTCGCGCGCGCAGCCTCTGCTCCGAGGCCAGAGAAAGGCATCAGCAGCAGCGAAAAAGGAAGTGTGGCGCGGCCTGCCGATTTCCCCCCGTCGCCGCATGGAATCGGCCAAACTCTAGTCCAGACCAAATATTAGAGGAGCGCGATCGATGGATCGCCTGCGACCAAAGAACAACAACAATCGCCAATCGAGCAGCACCAGCAGCAGTAATAATAATAACGCGTGTGCCTAATAATCGTACTACTACTACTACTAGTATCGAAGCCGAGGCGACAGGACAACCGATCTAGAGTGCATGTGCGGCGGGGCTTTGTCGGCGAGCCAGTGCCTCGGCGGCGTGGCGGCCCTCACGGCGGTGTCAGCCGATCCTACGTGCGCCGGTTTCGGTCCCGGCGCAACCTGCAGCACTCGCGTACAGCAGCAGCAGCTGCACCGCCAGCACCGCGGTATGCGGAGATTCGCGAAACGACGGCGGACCCTAGCGGCCTTCACCGCGATCATGGGTCGGCTGAGTCGCGCTGCTACCGGTGGCGGTTCACAGCATCAGGCTAACGCTGGAGGAACCTCGGGCACCAAGGCGGCATTCAAGGTGCATTATAGGAAGCTGAGCGAGGAGTCCAGCCCGACGAAGCAGCCCAGGAGGGACGACGGGCCTGGGAGTGCTGCCAGGGGACAGCAGCGGCAGCAGCAACAGCAGCAGCAGCAGTATCATCAGGTGAAGTTCGTGCCGCCGCTGCCCGATTACATGTCGTACTGTTGCTGTAGGTGCGGACACATGCAGAAGCTAAAAGTAAGTGGTTGAGGGGAAGGAAGACGATGGGAGGAGGGGTGCTTGATGAAGAGGATGGGAAGGTGGTGTCTTATCGAGGATATGTGGTGTTAGTCTTGATATATCGCCCGTATACGGGGCGTTTTTTTTATCTTGGAAGAGGTGAGATAAGGGGCAGATGTGGGTTTGTGAAATAAAGGTGGGGTCGTGGTATAGAGCTGAGAATTCAGGCTCGAGAAGAATACTTCTTTGATAAAATTTTGTGCCTGCGACGTGCAGTTCGAGACCGTTAGTAAAAATGGTGTCTTTACTGGGATTTGTTACGATATATGGCAAGCGTGACCTTTGATTAGAAGTGGTTGAAATATAACGATATTATAGTTGACCGAAAAAATTTAACACATAATTATACTATATATAATGTTTCAAATAGAGCTATAAAAGATATAATAGCATATGCACATTTATTACCGGGAAATCGGGGCGAATACTTGATTTTAGATTAGCCATAACAACGAGGTTAGGTTACAACAACTCCAAGCATTCCAGCTTTATCTGACTCTGAAATTTCTAATTAAATTACGACTTTCGATTTAATCATTAAAACACCATTATTACGTACATAACCAGCGCGGTTTCGGCGCGAACATTCCTCGTCCGACCCAATTCGTATATTTAACGATCATCATGGCATCGTTACGTCATCGTACCGGAATGTTGATAACCGCTAATAATCAAGCCAAAGATCCGTGTGTGTATATATATACATAATTTTCAGTCATCATCGTCCCGGTCCCTAAACCACTCACTGACTCGTACCAGCATACCTCCACACACCATTCTTATACACCCATCCCATACTGCACGCACACATGCGTAGGAGACACGTGAGACGCTCGAAAGCGAACGACCGAGTCATCCCTGCAGCACATAATATAGTACACACACACACACCCATCGGAGAGGGAAGAAAATCGGCTGCTACGCGATTGTCCATCACGTGAGAGAGAGAGTAGAGCTATATACTCGCTCCGGCGAAGCTTTTGAAATTTCCAATACACGTGCGTCTCGTGTAGTCTTCCCTCTATCCCTCGCTCGTGCGACTTTTACACACACGCACGGCGGGGACTTAACATTCTCAAGTATCCATCGGCTTCTCCCTTCGAATCGATCCCTCTCACACACAGCCCTCCCGCATTGCTTTACACTACCCCGGCACTGCGGCACACACCCACAGCCGCGACGGCGCTTTAAAATCGGATAAAGAGCGCGCGGTGCCATCGCGTGTGTCCCCTGTTCGAGAAAGAGCTACCGAATGCAATCCCCGCGGCTACCACTCGAGAATATAAAGCTGCGGCACTCTCTCGAGAGAGAAAAAAAATAGGAGCGTACGTCGCTCTCTTCATATAATGAAATGATCCGAAGAGCCGGGAGATAACGCGCGTGTCGCTAAGAAGAAGTAGCTTCCGAAGACGAGAGAGCCGGAAGTCGCCCGTTCGCCTCTTTCACAGCGCGTTTACGACACACGCCAGGCATATAAAAGGCCTGCTGCTGTAGCGCACTCAAGTACGTCTTTACCCCGCGCGCGCGCGCGCGAAAGAGGATAGATGAGGAGAGGAGGCGGTATGTAGTTGCCGCTGGATAGGAGTAACGAGAGTGCGCACGCGCGCGCGGTGTTATACCGATCGTTCCGGATTTATCGGCGAGGGGTCGTGACGATGCTATAGGTATACAGAGAAGACGGACGCGTTTTACATTGCAAAATTTTGAATTTAGCGGCCGGCAGTGTTTGACGCCGAGTCGAGTGGACTAGGTGATCCGGAGAGTGAGAGGGAGAGGTAATTGTTTTGGTACTACTATAGCTAATACGCGAACGTTGTATACGTTCACTTTGGCTTCAAGCCCGATGAATTTATTGTACGTAGGTATTGAAATAGATCTTTATCATTGTGCAGCGCTAGCCGCAAGTGCGCGCGTTCCATAAGCTTTGCATAATGTTCCGATATCCATCGGCTTATTAAACCGTTGCTTTCGCGAAAGATCGTACTCGCGTGATCTTAATTTCTGCATATCAATCCCACGTTCTCTTCCTATTTTCAATTAAAATATATACGAAGTACATATACATAGCCCCCCGACTATTATTACATCGCCAAACCACTTCATTCCACCTGCGCGCACATATGCACACCGTAACCGAATCGTCGATAAATTCCCTCCTCTCTCCTGCTGCCCGCAAAACTTGCACTTTCTCATCCCGCATCCTCAACAAAGACATATCCCTGCCTCCTCCTCGCCCATCATCTATAAACACCCGTAATACGCTCTCCCTCCCCGCTAGACTTACTCGTAGAGCCGCTCGCGCGCGCGCACGTAATTTCCAAGCTAATACGTGTACAGTCCGCAGAAGCCTTATACGAGGAGGAGAGCCTCGCCTCGGTAAAACTTAGCGCTAGCGTATTCTACCTGTATATATACCTACCTGCATACATACCTGTACACTCGCCAAAGCTGTGTGTGTGTGTATAGTGGCGATGTCGTCGTCGTGAGCGCGGGGAGGGGCGAGAGAGCGGAGGGAGGGGAAAGCCGTGGGATCGGACGAGCGCATTCCTCAGGCTCGTGCGGATGCCGGGAGAGAGAGGAGGCTCGAATCTCTCTCGTGCCTTTCGCGTTGCCGGCCAGACGCGCGCCGCAAGTTGGTATGTATATATGTATACACGGCGCTGCGTATATGCCCAGTTTTGCGCAGGGGATATATTGTTGATATCGAATCGATGATTCGCGAGGGTTTTCGAGAGCTCTGGTGTAGGGAGGGAGAGATTTTTGCAGGAGAAAGGTGGAAAGTACAGGGTGAGGAGGTGATTGTTTTTTTTTTGTTTTTTTGTTTTTTAAGGGAGGGATGTGTGGACTGGAATGTGGCGAAACGAGTGAACTATTGGCTATCGGGTTTTGTATTTTGTTTTTGGGGGATTGGTGAAATGATGGGTTGGCGATGATGATGACATTAGTTTGTATGTTGACGGAGTGTGATGATGCAAGAGGCGAAGGAAAAGGATACAATTTATATGCTGACTTTTAAATGAGCGATCAATTCTCGTTTCTCGCATTTAATTAACCTTCGAGGCGGAAATGACAGCTTAAAAACCTGTCGATAAATCCATTCATTTTCGTATAATCTTTATAATATTTTATATTATACCTTTTGTTTTAATTACGAATTCAGAGATTGATTTTCATAAGCGAAGGTCAATCCTTTAATTAACGAACCTGCGGCAGTGACAGTTTTTTCCTGTATATAACTAATGATAAAACGTATACTAGAAAGCCTAGAAAATATAAATCAAACCGCATTTACTCAACCACGTTCCACAATCTATATACTATACCATAATTCAATCACGCGCAACTTTCAACGGCGACAAATCCTTGTTCGACTCTTAAGGTGATGTGATACCCACGCTATTACTCAATTCTCGGTTCCCGTTTTTCTCCTTCAATTTTAAACTTTTTGAAAAAAACTCTTTGACACGTTTTAAGTTTAATAAAGAACTACAACGTATCAAAGAGTTTTTTTCTTAAAATTAAAAATTGAATGAGAAAAACGGGAACCAAATTTTGGGGAATAGCGTCAGTATCGCATCACCTTAAACGACACTCACACGAGCATATGCACGTATACATGTACCCCAATCGATCAGCGATTTAATTACAGAGCAAACAGCCAAACCCCCGGCGACCTTGATGGCACGGCTATATCTTCTCGATCCTCTTTCTCGCCTCTCGCGCGCTATATTTAAAACGCGCACGCCGTGTAAAAAGGAAAGTACAGCCGCTCGCGCGCGCGCGACGATAAAAAGGAATATCGAATTCCTCTCGCACGCGGGGTGTGCGTATACCTGCGCTCGCGCTATATAACGCACCCGGCTAAATATATCCTCACGTCTCTCTCTCTCTCACTCACTCGAAATTCCACATCTCCACCACCCCCTACAATTAAACTCGCACACAGACACAGATCTTTTTCTCGAAAAATCCTTTCTCTCGCTCGGCATTAAAATCGTCGAAACCCCCCCCCCCCCCGATCGTTAAATTACACAGACGGCGGGCGAATCGATCGTTTTCTCGCGTGACCTCGCGGCCGCAGCAGCAGCCGATGAGAAAAGCCGCGCGCGGGATCTCCGACCTCCCGCGCGGGTCAGGGGCTTCTCACTATAGGGCCCGCGATGATGCGTCTGCGGCGCTCTCGCCTTGTTGCCTTTGGATATCGGCGTGTGCATGTACACGGGCTTCTGGAATTCTAGTAGCCGCCGACGCCGCCGTGTTATAATAAGCGTGTCGGCAACGCGTTGTTGCGGTAATGACGTGTGGTTATAGGCTGCGCCCGTCGAGTGTGTACATATATATATACATATATATATAAGAAAGTAATATTGAAATTGGTCGAAAATTTGCCGGAGGCGGGGACTCGTAGGCGGTCGGAATGCGCGGAATTTCGTAATTGACATTTCGGTAGCGGCGCGCAGGTGTTATGATATTACGGGTATTTGAGAAATGTGTATACAGCGTGGACGAAGTGTGTGTGTGACGGTAAATTTCCAAACCGTGAAGCGACGAGTACTGATCGGTAGTGCTTCGGTAATCGTCGGGAAATAGTTCTACGCGGTTCGAATTTTTACCGTTGTATACGTACATGCGTATCTGTATAATTAAGAACGCATGCTCGTAAATCTATAATGAAAAGACTTGTTTTTAGTCGACCGTAAAAGCGAGCGCGAGGCAATTTCAATTCAATACTCGCTCGTTCGCCCTCTCTTTATGCAAAAACTAAAAAGAAGAAAGAACGGTTTTGCTGCCTTATCCAATCGCAATCTCGATTCATAATTCCAGCAGCAGGCGCAACGACACATATATACACACTACACTCGTAAACCATGTATACATACCACACACGCGTACACGCCTGAATGCAACCTCGACATTCCGCAGACCGAATTACATTCATCCGCGTTAAAAAGTCCGCGCGTTGATGATAAAAATCGAGCCCCTCTATATATATATACACGTGAATTATACGGTAGCAATCTTCCGCGAGTGCAGGGATAATTCTCTCTCCCTCTCTCTCTTTGTCCGCGTCGAAAAAGCTGCAGAGAGCGAAAATTCAACTTTTCCCACGTCAGCATGATGAGCGCGCGAACGAATTGAAGAAAAAATTCAGCGCGCGCTGCAGCAGCGTCGCACGAGTCTTCTTCTTCGCTCGCCGGCGCGCGTATAATTGGAGCGGCGTTTGGTAATCGCTCCTTTTTCCCTACTCCATCCTACTACTGACGCGCGCCATCGCCTTAATTAGACGGGCTTTTTACGTAATTTCAAGGAGAGAGAGAGAGAGAAGAAAATGCGCAGGCATCGAGTGTCGCTGGGCTTTATATCCCCCCCCCCCCTCTCTGGCTAATCATTATCTCGTTATTCTTTATGAGATGTATATAGCGTGTAAGAAACTGGGGCTTTCCGTTATGATTTCTCAACCCTTTGTTAGTAAAAAAAAAAGCAGATGCCTCCTTCAGATTTGTTTGTTTTATGGTGTGTACTATAATTAGTATAATTTTACTCTTATAAGCTTCCTTATCGTAAAGACATCGCGGTGTACGTGGCAATCGAGTTAAAATTAAAACGTCCGTCTATAAATCATAACTAACTGAAATAAAAATAATTATCTATTCTCCCTTTATACAAAAAAATATCGTAACTATCTACCTCAATTTTATCCCGCAATTATGTATAGAAACTATTCCTCTAAACTTCGCTCAAACAATCCACACACGCGCATGCGCGCACCGCAACATTCCTCCCTATATACAACCCACTTTCCCCCATAAAATAAGACCGCCACACCAATACCTCTTACAGGGAAAGCCCCCCGTAAAACCGCCTCCATCGCCTACACTACCAGCATCTTTCGAGAATCATAAACTCGCAATCTACGCAACCTTAAAAAAGAAAAGATGCAACAAAAAAGCGCAGACACACACACACAACCACACAATTGTGCCCCCGGCCTCTCCGCGCTATCTTATCACCCGCTCCGCGCAGTGTCCTGGGGGAGAAATGCATTTCAGAGAAATCTCGCTGCTCCCGCCTGCTGCTGCTGGCAATCTGGCCTGCGCGCGCGCGCGCGCGACTGTGAGAAAGTGACTTTCGAGTGCGCGACATGCGAGGAGAGAGGTGGAGGGAGTGATTAAGAGATTAGCTGGGTGAATCGCAGCTGCTGAGAGAGAGAGAGAGAGAGGCCTAGGTGAGGCCGGGTGAGATTACGGGAACTCGGCCGGGCGCGTGGTGCTGTGAAGATATAGGTGTTGAGGGATTTTTCGGGAGGCGAGACACGGGGATGATTTGTGAATTTCGTCAGGGCTTTTCGAGTGTAAAGGAACGAGTCTTAATTTCTTCGCCGAATTGTCATTGTCATATTCGTGCTTAATGCCTTAATTAATTTGAATAATATCAAAATATACTAATATTATAGGAAATTTAAATAATTGTATATTATTTAAATTTTTTATTGCTGATTTTACGCACTCAATTATATTCGCCAGATGTTTCACTTTTCTCTCTTATATATGAAAAGTCATATATGGAGAATACGCTGTATGTATCTTGGCGAATGTTTTTTTCAAATCTTTCCTTTATTTTTTCACGCGAAAAGAGCACTTGAAGAGTAAGGAAAGAAAGTTTTTTTTCCCCTCGCAAAGTGCAGTTACAGGTAAAAGAAGAATTAACTACAACCAGTTTAAAAGCTTGTAAAAACTTGCCGGGTTGTAAGAGCTGCTTCTTTTCTCTTTCTTCGAATAAAAATGTGATTAATGTCGTATCATTTCGCATCTTCGTATAAAACATAAAGAACCATCATATATATATAAAAACCTTTGATAAATCTCAAAGAAACCAACTCTGCCATGGAACCACATTAATCCCTTACCAAAGCCAACACAAAATCCTATAGCCTCTCTCCGCAATAAACTTATATACCTCCGACTTTAAATAAACCCCAATCCAAACAGACCATTACGACAGAAAAACGAAAAAATCGCTCGCAACTCAACGACGAGGCCACTTGAAAAAACATCCTTTTAATTTACTCCAATGCCGCGCTGAAAATAGCCGATTCCCCGTGTCTCGTCTCGTTAAAGTGACAGCGCGAAACATATGCTTGGAATTCCAGCGGATTACGTGACGAATCGTGACTCTCTCTCTTGCTCAGCTCTGCATAGTTGCTCGCAGCTCAAACTATATACACTCTCGTGTAGTGCGGTAAAAGTGTTCGGCGCCGCGCTCGTGTGCCATCATGTTACGTTAGACACCGCACACACACACACACAGAGATATATATATACTCACTGGGAGATCGTCGAGTCTCTTGCGGCCGTTTTGAGGCGCCGCGCGCGATCGGCAGACTGATCTGTTTACTCTCTCTATCTCTCTCAGGTTTCCGGAAAACCGAGTGCGGGAGTAATTTCGTCGCCGTCGTCGTGTGATTTCAAAGCGGCAGCTACGGAACGTGTGTCGTTCAGAGTTTCGTTCAATTAGCCGTACTATATATATACACACACACACACACACACACACACACACACACACACACACGGAGAAAATTGGTGTAAGAAAAATTACTATATTTATAGTAACCGTGGGACAGACTTAAATCATCATAAAATTTACTACAATTTATAATAAAAATTCCTATGTTTTGAGTAATTTTTACTATGTACATAGCAATTTTTACTATAAATTGTAGTAAATTTTATGATAATTCGAGTTCCTATCGAACATAGTAATTTTTCTTACATTTATAGTAACTTTTCTTAAACATTTCTCTCAGTGTATATGTACGCCATTAATGATGCGTTGATAAAATAAGAGGTAATCGAGTATTTAATTGAGAGAGCTCGCGAGTCGACGGAAGCGATGCGGTTTTATTGAATATGCAAATTGCGGCGCGCGCCCCGTTAAAATATTTATTGAATAATGCGCCGTACGTGTACGTGTGTGTGTGCGCGCGTAACATATAGATACCACGTCAATTTCCGTTATTACGGCGCGAGGAAAACTGTTGCGTCTCGTTCATGCTTTTATCGTCTGGATCAGTGAAAAAGTGCGTGCTCCATCCATCTTTATGCATATACATAATATGTTCGGAGTAATAAGCTACAGGTTGATTGGTACGATGATGCGGCTCTTCGTTATTAATTGTAATAGAGGTGTTCAATCTCCGTCAGCGAGATATCAAAATAACCGATTTTCTCGTATCACTTTTCCCCGTTGAACGAACGAACAACGTTTGGAAAATTCAATTAACCAGCCGTTCGTCCTTTAAAAATCCCACCGAGCACTTACGCAAGCCAGACGGTATACGTACATACACACACCCGTCGAATCCCTAATCAATCGCGACGATCTCGGCATTAACCCCCTGCATTCGAGCTCTCTCCCTCTCGACTCTCATTACGAATTCTTTCCGCTGCCTCGACTCGCCCTCGATACAAAAAAGAAGAACCAACCAAGTGCCAAATCGTCTGGTCCCCCACCGATTTTCCCTTTCGATTGGATTATGCCTCGGGAGAGGAGGATGTAAATAGCCGGCCCACCGCCACCGTCGTCGCCGGGCTAACCCAATTCCGGAACTCGTCTGCGGCGTGACTCGTCGCAGACGCTTCCGATTGTCTCTCTTGGGATGGTTCGAGGGTGAGGCCCGTCGAGTTGGTTTTCTCTTTTTTTTCCTTCGTGTACGAGGAGGAGGATGCGGACGCTTGACTCGAATAATCGTGGTGTGTAAGAGTGGGTTGTCTCTACGTTTGACGGGAGGGGGGGCGAAAGTATTGGCTGTTCCGGCATGGATTTTGGTACAAGGGGAGAGAGCGGGAAGTTTGGCTAAAGGGTGAAGTGATTGCGCTGTAATTGTTGTGATTGATGGCGTGGCGCGGCGCGGTAATTGCATCGCTCGGGGGGCTAAGTGGGACACGTCTTGTAATTTAACGCTAATTGAACACGCGTGTATTTTTTTTTAGGATGCGTACGTCTTTTCGCCTTGTTGTATATTACACTCGAAACTGCGTATATATTTAACATTCTCGTATTTACTTTCTACTTAAATGTAGCTCAGCTTTTAAAGCAGCTATTCCCACAGAACGAAACTATTGGCTGTCTTTCGATACACTTCTAAATTCAACAATACAAGGCGCACCTGCTCCCCCCTCCGAAAATTCTTCCCCTACAGCAACGCCACAAAGCAAATATTATTTTGATTTAGTCCTCCCAGATCCGTATATATATATATATAGAAAACGCGTTGATCGGACATGCCCGCACACAAAAGCCCACACTCGAGCGTGCATCATGCGTGGCCCGTTCACGTGCACCCTCGCGCACTCCAAATGATTTCGGAATGACTCGCGCGGGACACCGAAAAAGATTCACCCATCCGCGGCCCCGCATATGTCCACGTACAGCTGGACTGTAGGTATGTATGTATAATATATAAATCACGCCGCGTTACGCTGCGCAAAAGAGACCGAGAGAAATCCGTCCGGAAAGCGCTCATCGTCGATCATCGTCTTCTCCTTCCTCGCGCCAGCACCCCCGCTCAATGCCCGTACATTAAACCCCCGTGAAAAGCGCGCGTTAATCGGCTATCGAGTTCACTCGAGCCTCGGAAAAAAGGTGCCGCGCTCTTTCACACAACAACGGACTCTACTCTAGTCTATACTATACACCTAGTCTATATATAGACATAGACAGCACACGCGGCTATATATATGCGAGTTCATCGTTCGTGCAGCTGAAACGCACAGGCAGCCGCATAGCAGCGTCGTGTCACGTGGAATTGGCCCGGAGGTATATACAAAGGCGAATATCGTTCTCTCTCTCTCTCTCTCTCTCTCTCTATTGTCGGTGGCACTTCGTCTCGAGGGCACCGGTGGGGGGATCTTAAAAGCGACTATGCGGCATAAGTTACACCTGGTAGCTCTTCAATAACGCATTAGTTCCCGGCGAGGAGCCAGCAATAATGGCGGGCGCCGACGATGAGGTGAATGTGTATATCGCGCGAGCTTTCGCTGCGGGTGTGTGTGTCTTGAGCGCAAGCGCTTTCTTTTCTCTCTCTCTCTCTCTAGCGGAGGTTCGCATTTTACGATATCTGCAGGCGGTAGGGGCGAAGTGTTTTGTGGCGAGGGAGAGTTTTTTTGTGGCATTTTGATAGCGAGATGTGTATCGCGGTGTAGACGGGGGCCTCTCAAAGGTGAAAGGTTTTTTTCTTTTGGTGGATTCTGGGTATTCGATTAACGCGGTTACACAATTGAACGATGAATATTTGCCCTCGGGATTGTTTATTTTAAAGATATATACATTTTTCATACGAAAAAATTACATTTACATGCGGATTATGAATATGTATACATGCATCATCGACAGTGACATTAATAATATATTTCGCAGAATTCATTTGAAGCTTTTGGCGCAGTAACATTCATAAACCCTCCGGCGTTGAAATTCGCAAATTTATTAACTTTTTTGAATTCACAATCGGAATTTCATTACGTATAAATTCGCACACATTTTAGTAGAATAATTACTAATTTAAATAACACGCGTATTTGCATCTCTGCCCTGTAGCTCCGCTCGTTATTCACCCACACATACACATCAACGTAATTTCAAATCCCTCGCGTTTCGTATTAAGTTAATACTATTTATAACATGTGAATTATTTGACTTTCGCATGTTAAAACGCCCTTTGTGCGCAAAAGCGCGCACTACAATACGACGCGAATCATTAATTTCGTTTTGACGAAACATCGCGCGCATTATTATTCATCCCCGTACAATATATTACGTACCGTAAATTATATTAATAACAACAACAAAAAAAGAAGAAAATCTCGAACTAAATTCACAGATTAATGGTGGAGGGGTAACAGCGAAAGTCGGCCGAAAAGCCACTTGAAAAGCTTATGCTTGGCTCGCTCCGTCGTAACCAAGCGGCTCTATACTATAACGACAAAAAAATCACTGTCCCCTCTCTCTATTATCCCAGTCCATCTCTCTCATGGCAGTGTATATTCGAGTGCGTCCCCTGCCTGCAGCGCATATAATGCCCCTTCGAGCATCCCGATGTATTATATATACATACATATACCTACCCTTCGAAAAACGTGGAAACGAAATCGACGGGCCAGGCATGAGAGAATAATTGGCAGAGCGCCCCACGGGACTATTGTCGCCCTCTCTCCATTCGATCCTCTTCAGACTCTCCCTCACTCTGTATGCACAATGCCGGGGAATTCGGCACATGCGACGCGGCTCTTCCCGGAAGACTCGAGTGGGTCGCGGCTTCTTTTCAGGATTTTTTGTCTCTCTCTCTCTCTCCCTCCTTTTTCCTCGGCGGTGTGTTATATATCTATACGCATCACGCGTGGATGTGACTGACTCCCGCGCGTCTCGACTTTCGTCAGGGGGGAGGAGCGGAACGAATTTCCGTGTGTGGCTAGCGGTCGACTTTTCGGCGACGGCGAGGGTTAAAACGGTGCTTAAACGCTTTTCCAGTGAGATCTACTTGACTCCGTTTCAGTGGGGAACACACACACGCACGCGAGAATGAAGAAGAGAGTATAATGTTGAGGTTTCCGCAGTGTATAGAGACGTGTGAGACGCGGCTTTGTTCGATTTTTCGGTTTGCTCTCGCCTCATGTGTTATTTATGAGTCGTTTGGCCTTTCGGACGTTTTGGGGAATGTGGAACGTAAAAAATGCTGCCGCTGTTATGTGTTTAAATATGAGGCGCGGGAGAATGTACTTATTGTTCGGTGGTGGCGCAGTCGCTCGTGTCGCCTTTTCAGCCGCCAAGTACTTCTTAAATACGCCGGAACCTATAGACTTTTATATGCTCTACAATAAGCTCCCGCCATTCATGGGAAAACGAATAGGACCCAGCGGCGTGATAAAACAGGATCAGCTGAATGCGACCCGTAATACAATATTAACTAACACTCGGCCTATTTTAAGAAGCAAACACATACACAGCCGAAACTTCTCGTCTGTCTCTATGGCGAAAAATGTATATAACGACGTGGAAACGCCGCCCGGCACGCTATTAAATTAATGCAAAAATATACATTGCCTCCCTCGTGTGCTAGGGCGGAGGGGTGCAAGAACTTGGAGCAACTTGTTTTCAAGTAACAGAACCGAGTTTCGAACTCTGGCGAAGAAGAGCAGCAGCATCTCTCATATTCGAAAGATCGAGGGTAGACGCGCGCGCGCGCACTGAATTCCATGCTAATTAATTATATAAACTAAAAATTTTCTCCCCCCCGCGCCTTTGTCCGGCTTTCTTAAGGGAAAATTTCGAGCCGCGCGTTAACTGCGTCGATGCTTGCCGTGTATAATATATAGTTATAAGTTCGAAGGTTTTGTCTTGGACTCCGTATACTTGCTGTTGACTGTACTATATGTATATATTCACCTCGCTGGATATAACAATGATTAATTTGTAATTAGACAGCGCGGTTCCCCACATAATGCACAATGACGAGCATAAACCTTCGTATCGTTGCTAAAACTATATATATAATACGCGAGGCCATAACTATTCCAGATAACCGACGGACGCGGGGATAGCCGAGCACCTACTCCTCTACCTTCAAAATTAATCCAACCCCCCCGACGTGCACATTTACATAATTAACCGCATGCCCACCATAAACTTTGCCATCAAAATTAAAATCTCGGGAAAAAAAGCGCGCGCGTGTGTATGTGTATGTATACCGGCGCTATCTAATTAAAAAGGAAAATTCCTACGAACCGTCAAAAGCTCTCGAGATTACAAAATAAAGGCGGCGGCGCGCGCGCATACATAGCCTCCCTCCCTCCCTCTCCCCCTCTCTTGAGAAAGAGAGATTACATCGGCACGCGAGAACACTTCCTCTCTCTCCCTAACAAAACAGCCGGTCTTGCGCGCTTGCATGCATCTCGAAAGTCGAGCCGAGTCATCGGATGCACAAAAGCGCGATTATCTCTCTCTAACCACGCGCGCGCGCTATATATCGTCGATCAGCGGTTATTATATGCCCGTGCGCGCAAGCGTTAGGGGTATTAATAGCGCGGGAGTATATAGGGTTATGCGTGTGTATGTGTATATCGATGGCGAGGTGGTTAATGTCTTCCTGGAATGCGTTTTGCACGCATATACGTGTGTATATAAGAAGACGCGACTTTGACGACGCGGATGAAAACCGGTGGCCGCACGATTTTAATGAACTCGTATCGCGCGGTATTCGCATAACAGCTCGCTTTCGCTGTTTCTTTTGTTTTCATAGGTTATACATATATAGGAATTTATCTAGGTATAATTAATTTATCTAGGTATAATTAAAAGTAACGTCGACGACAGAGCGTTAATTGATTACACTCGGTCGAGGGATAGGTGTGTAATGAGGGGGGGCTATGACAGATAAATCAGGCGTTTTACGAGCGGCCGGGTACACACCTATTTTGTTTATCCGGAAACGCCGTGAATCGCGCGATAAATAACGATTGACGTTTATACTCTTAACGAACGAACTGTCCTCTCCTGGGAAAAAAGGACAAAAAAACCACTGCATCCACATCGCGCGCGCTAATCCTTTCCCTTATCCGACAAATTTTATCACCCTCTTAACTATACACACATACATCCCGCTTGTTATATAATTACCCCGCGCGTGTATAACCCTCTTTGACGTCGTAAACCTACCGCACGCACTAAATGCAAATCGCGGCCACTTATCGGTGATGAATGAACTACCAGCGGAAAATCTCTAATAGAAAAGAAAACCGGGCGGAGGGAGAGCTTATCGGGCTTAATTGTGCGGCCACAGGGATTTCTCTCTCTCTCTCTCTCTCCGCCCGGGCACTTTAAGACGTCGAATTTAGGAGCGCGAGAGAGATTGTGGGAAATTTCATTTGTCGCCCTGGGAAATTTATATCGGCGGAGTACGGGGGAATATATATGTGAGCCCGCGCGCGCGGGGGAAATCTTTTCCGGGATTCTTGATAAGGCGAGAGAGGTGAGAGAGAGAGAGAGAGAGAGAGAGAAGAGGAGACCTTATGAGAGCGCGAAGCGTTTCTTCTTCTTTTGGTACAGGACGCGGTTATGCACTTAGCTAATGAGGGGGGGAATTTGCGGCGCGGTAGTGGTGGTGGTGGTATAATTTATCGGGACCGAGTGGAAGGGGGAGGCGGGAAAAAATTAAGTGATTAGCCCCGAGCAAGCGGGGGGAGACTTGATTTGGGTCTGGGCGATGCGTGAGGTAGATCGGGAAGTAAATTAGAGGATGGATAATTACGAATTTGTGCTTAGAGACTTGAAGATTGTCTTGTTTTAACCAACATCTTATCTGGGGAATTGAATTTGGTCAATGAACTCGGGGCTATGGCTGTTTATGTTTATGGCCCCGACACGAGATAAACCTCATTCAATTATAAAAGATAAGTTGTATTGTACTTGTCCCACTTGATTATATTTCGTTACGTTTTTTTTTTTTTTTTTCAGAAAAATAGGAAATAAAACTATACGCAAATTTTCATTCGCTCGTCGACACGTCTATAATACCTGCTACCACATACGAGTTGAGGAGAACCATTTCTCCTCGTTCCAAAAAACAATGCCACCTCTCATTCAAATTTCAAGCACTCCACACACATATCCCTCTCCAAACACACACCCACACTTATGCGCAACAAAATCACCAGTCGCGCAATTCCCTTAAGTAATTAAAAGCCCTTACACCCACCTCTGCTAAACCACCGTCATCTCAGCGCATCATAACCCCATCCCGTTCTTTTTTTTTTTTGTTCATCTACACCCGCGTATATCGCACAGGTAGGTAAGGACTTTCGCGAGCCGCCGCCGTATATACTTTCACGTTCGTTTGCTGCAGCGACGACGACGACGGCACGACATCAAAGTCGCGACGCTGTTTGTCTTGCCGCTAGTTGCGCGCACGCACGCCAAAGTCCTCTCTCTCTCTCTCTCTCTTCGCAATCAGTCTGCCGCCTGCCGATTTGAAATTGCGTTTTCCTGAAGGAGCTGGCACCAGCCTGTGTAGGTGTGTGTGTGTGTGTATGTGTGTGTATATATATATACACACACACGTATGGAGGAGTTTAGAGAGGAGTAGGGCGTGAAGGGGGAGAGGAAAGGAAGGCGAGGATGGGATTAGTGTATGGGATTAAACTGTCGCGAAGGTGCGCGTGTGTGTTTGTCGGGCGACGATTCGGGTGGCTGTGATGGGGAGAAAAGGGACGCGAAGGAAATTTATACATTTTGTTTTATACAAAAATCTACGGAAGTTTGCAGAATAGTTTGCCATCAAGAAGAATCACACCGAAATATAGAGTAATTGAAATACCGTACTACTTCAGAAACAACAGCCAGGTTAATTTCCGTACACCCAAATCATTAATTACAGACATTTTTCCCCCGTAAACGAGTAACGCATCAGCCGCGCAAATGACACATAATCATCGCAACAACAGCAGCAACAACGCACACATCGCGCGCATTCTGCAGCCTTCACTCTCACGCTCGTCTCGCTTAAAAAGGAAAAAAAATAAAGAAACACGGAACAATCGCCTGGGAAACGCTCGGCAGAAAGCCATCATAACCCGGCACGCGCGGCATTTAATAAAACAAATCCCTGCGCTCGCGGCACAGTCTCTAATTGCGCTACTTTGTCATTATTGCAATGCTGCGGCGTACTCTCTCTTTTATATACACGACGAAAACGCTTCGTCTTTTATCGGCACGTCCACGCGCGCGCGTGCTTTAGTTTATATATATACGCTCGCGAGCCGCTGAAATTAAATTAGCGCTCATAAAGGCTTAAATACGTCCGATGCGGTAATTGAAAGACATTCCCGCGCGAGCGAATTTCTGGGAAGGCATTACACACATACACACAGGGAGTAAAAGGGAGGAAAAAAAAAGCGGAAAGAGCGTGGCGCCCGGAATTCGATTCGCGGTAACGTTTACCAGGGATATATAAATGCGCGCGGAACGGAAAAGCTCGCGCGCATCCTGTTATTAGGGCGCGAGAGTGTGTGTGTGTGTCGTTGCTTGCTCCGGTTGTTGTTTTTTTCTTTTTATTTTAGTTTTAAGAAAAAGTTGAGCGTAATTGCCGTAATTTCCGCATGTATATATCTATATAGCGTCGAGGTGAGTTTGGAAGCGAGCGCGCGCGCGCGCGGGAACTTTATCAGCACGAGGCGATCGTCCGCTCGAGATTTTCAGCGCGCAGAATGCGGAGAGTTTGCGTTCCCTTTATTTTGTCGAGATTAAGGACAAGCCTTGACGGGCCGGGTAATTATTAATATTCACTTAGATGCCGTGTAATTTCTGTGCTGCTGCTGCTGCTGCAAGAAAAACGCCGATAATTTAATAAGGCTCGCTTGCGTTAATAGCGACAGTGCTAAAAATAGGCTTTTCCATGCATTTTAATTGGCCGCGTAATGGTGTGGTGTATGGAGCAAGATGACAGGCCGATTTAAGCGCAAAAGTTTCGTAATAAACCTTCCTTACGGGAATAAACCCATTCCAGCGGTATATGGTTGATTCTTCAAATATAAGGAAATATTCTCAGCTACATATCACATTGAAATTTGCAGTTTTTGAATAAAACAAACATTTTACCTGATAGCTGAAACCCCCTTTTTCTATAAAACCACTTCGAAACAATAAAAAAAATTCTCTCTTTATTGCAAGTAAAAATGATAAAAGAGCTGAAAACGTAGCCCATGCCAAAAACTAAAATTTGTATAGCTGATATATCTCATACAGTGAGTCGAATTTCCGACTAAAAATCGTTTGATACTTATTTTATTATAGAAAAACATATTATAAATTGCCAAAGATTCAAATAATTATCTTGGTACTTAAACATACAGCCAAATATCGTTCTCCCGCAAGCAATAAAAGGCGACGGAGTTTTATAAATGCGCATTTCTATATATTAAAAAGAGACAGAAGAGACAAAAACGATACTAGTTTGCCATTGAAAAGTATTATTGCATCAGATATAGTAAGTTCAAAATTAATAAGACGACAAATAATAAGATTAATAGACAAAACTATATAAAATGTATCGCGTATTTTAATTACGCGTAATTCCGTCGATATAGACTTTTCTCTTATATGTTAGTATTTAAAGTGGAATATAATACACTTATAATTTAGATAAATGTACGTTTACTGCAATATTCACTGCAATATTGACTGCAATATTTACTGCAATTCCACTATTCACTGAAAAAAATTTTAGGTTGTAGAAACTATAGTTTCGATTTGCTGTACTAGCACTATCTATACAGATCATTTACCTTTCAGACGGCTGAAGCAGTCTATTTGTATAATGTAACGGCACTATTGGTCAGATGCGGAAAATGTATTTGTCCAGCTCTGACCACGGTACGATTTGTATTTGTTTGTTGCCAACGCTACAGCGTGAAGCCGATGTTTATGTTATAACCTGAAGGACTCGAAAAATCCGCCGCATCAACCGCGCGTTCGCAATCCGCTTTTGCGTATTTCATCTGTAACCCAGTGTATTTATTAATCGAGATTATTTTAATGAAAAATATGTATGTATGTCGGATCATAACCTATTTAATACTTCGATAAAAGAACTCTATGCATTAGTGCTTTCATTGTATCTTGTACGGCTCTCACAACTGTAGCATACAATTACTGTACCTAAAAAATTCAGCCAAAAGAGAAAATCAGCCAAACAGTATCGTTGTCAGAACCGTGCTTTCAGTTCTATAACAACGTACAATTTTTTTTAAGTGTTTCACATGATTTATTCCGTCATTAAAAGTCGATGATTGCTTTATATTTAAAGATTCAGTAACTCCGTCAACATAAAAAATTTTATATAAAAACGAAAATACATATATGTCTACCCTTATTGATAAATAAATTTAATTTTTTACAAAGGAAGATTTTGAAGGATAAATCCTTCATTTTGATCTAATAATAATTATGTAACTCCGTCGACTTTTTTACACGTTAACCTTTGAAAAAATTACGTTCTAGTAATAATTGACCTCAACTATATACCTATAGATTATTATTATTCTACAGCTCAAATGCTAGATAGAAAAAACAAAATTTCAACCATTTCGATTATTTTGGTAAGAAAGGTTTCTGGAGTTATTTTTCCACTTGTTTGAAGAATCAACCATATACAACGAAAATGATTAAAAATCTATAGATTATACCCTGAAAACTAAAATAAATATTTACAAACGAAATAACCGAAACAGCATTAGAATCAACCCCTGTCCATCATTGACCGGACCTCCCTCAAACACACAACGGACCCTCGCAGCGGCTCCCGGCGATTCCTCGAACCAAAAAGGCCCACACAGCAGCGCGGCGAAACCGCCCTGACCTACAACCAAAACACAGCTGCGCGCAAAACACACACGTTGACGCGCAACTGCGAAGAAACAAGAGGGAGAGAGAAAAATGGATCCCGCGAAGTCCCTGAACGGCGCAGCGCACAGCTCGTCGTCGCCCTTAAAAGGCCTCGAGTTTGCATCCTCTCGCGTAGAAGGAAACGCCCGCTCCCTGTGTGTCTCTCTCACGCGTTTAATTAAAATCTCCCGGGCCCGTGGTAATTCCGCCATTATCTCGCTGCTTTTTCTCGTTTCCGCGCGCTCGCGAGAAAGAGTTTTTCTCGTACAACGGTTTCGATGCCGCGTTCGTTAGTTCAGCTTTTTTTTCGACACACAATGTTTGTGTCTTGAGGGGAAATAAGGGCATTTTCTTTCGTCGGTTACGTACCGTTTTTCCGTTTTTTCATCTCCTTTTTTTATTAGGTTTGCGGTTTTTGGTTTGGAAAGTGGGTTGCGGCGTACGCGTGTGTATGTGTGTGTGGAAAAACACGAGGGGATTCGTGGCGTTTCGCTGATTGGAAAATCGCGTTCCTGATTCTCTCCGTAAAAGAATAATTGAATAATTTAAAGAAAGCAATAGCGTTCATTTCGCTGAAGCCTCATTTTTATGACGAGGCATCATCATCGTGCAGATACGATTTTCTGTCTCTATATATATATCCACTCGAAAAAGCTTCGATTCTTCCTCCTCCAATTTATAAATACACACTACTATGGCCCCACGTATGAAACACTCTCGACTCGATAACGGATAATAGAAACTCGAGGCCATAAATATTTATTGTTTAAACGGTTCAGCGCGTCCAATCTACTCTGCTTCTCTCTCTATCTCTCTCTTTCCAGAGCGACTTTTTACCCCGAGTCGAGAGAGATCGGCCTGGAGACAACAATGCACTCGAAGCGCCAAAGCCAAAGCTTCTTTCTCTCTCTCTCTCTCTCTCCACACACTGAAAAGTTTCCCGGCTGATTACTCCTGCTGCGGCCCGCGGCGTATAATCCGCGCTCTTTTTTTTCACAAAGGCTTAATGGCCATTTTCTCGCTGTGAGGGTAAGGAGGTCAATGTTTTGAAACAAGGAAAAAAAAAGAAGAAAGAAGGAAGGAGAGTGCCTGACACACTCGCGTGCCACCGCGTCTTTTTATGCCCCAAATGCTCGCGAGCGAATATAGGCCTTCCGAGCGCACGTTGAGCAGCTGACCCATACCCCCTGGCCATCTTTCTATTGTATCTTTTCTCCCGATCGATCTCGTCCCTCTCTCTATAATATACCAGCTTCAATTTCTCCGGGAGTTTTATCTCTTGATGATTTGCTTTTTTGATTGCGAGGGGTAGCGCGTGGTTTGTAGGTTAAAAGTGTATTTCTTTAAATTATGCCATATAAGTATGATAAAAATTGTGGATCTTTGAACCGTTATTCCATCGGTTGAAGGTATTTGACTTAAGATAAAACATAATATTATATCCAAGTTTTATAAATGGTACACAGATTCTATAATCATAAAAAATTAATGTATTTCCTGTTATAGATAATCGATAGTCTACCCATTAAGAAGTAGCATCGTTCTTATGTCGCCTCCAGATTATCTCATATCCATTATTATTTTAGAACGAGTAATTATTAAACGCCCAATATCCTCCCGATCATACATTAAAAATGCCCTTTCAATGATCATCCACCTTACTCTATCCCCGTTGAAAAACCTTCAGGCCCCCTCCACGTTCTCTCAGACGCAACTCGACCACATCCTCGTAATCGATTCCACAACAACCTCACACAGCCGCCATCGCGGCCTATACACCTTTTCTCTCCGCGTCGTAAATATATAAAATCAGCTCGGCTGCGCATCCGCGCGCATCTCTTCCCTCTATACATATATAGCATTTACGAGACACACCGAAACTGCAGTTTGCGCGAGCCGGCATTGTTCCGAGAGCGCGCGCGCGCGCGGGGGAACAATAAGAAGCGCGAGCGAAATTCAGGCCGGACGCGGACAAAGGCCAACTTTCGCCTCTGTCCGTCCGGCGACTGTCGCGAGTTTCGTGTGTCTCTGATGCTTCAGCAGGGATGTGTGTATGTGTGTGTGTCTCTGTAAGGCCAAGTGTGATGTGATGTATGTAGGTGGGTGGGTGGGACGGGGGATTTCGAGCTGTTAGGCTCGTTACACAGTCAGGGGGGATTCGCTGTTGGAGTGTAGTTAGTTGCGTGTCCTGGGACGCCGGCGCGGAATGCGCGCGGCAAACTGCGGGATTATTAATCGTCGGTGAAATGTATGGGGATTGTTGGAGTGGGAGGGAATTTTCGGTGCGGGATTAGAGGTATATGATATTTTGACGTCGGGGTTGGCCGAGGAGGTATACGTATAATACTTGTGAGGTTTTTGGTTTTAAAGTGTTTCAAGATATAAGGATCTGGTGAGGTGGGCCTTTGCTAAGAATTATATAGTTTTTATTGTTAAGACTGCATTAATTAATCATATTGTGAAATATATTTGATCAACTTTTAATTCTTGCGATTGGTACAGAAACTAAGATGAGAAATTGTAGACTTCGCCTATAAATATCGTTTCGATTAAAGAGAACTAAAAATTGATCAATTGCTTTTCATAATTATTTATCACAGTTTTAACATTAAAAACTAACCTACGGCAGGAACTTTACAACTTTAAACTCTTACTAAGGACTAACACTGGTGTTCATTTTATTTAATTCTATATATATTTCTTTCTCGAAACGAAAACTCTATAATCATTGTTTTATATAACGTTAATCAATACGAATATTTACACAAGTTTATCGTGAAACCTATATTTTTACAACAAACTACTATTACTATTACTATACTTCGGTATTTTCCATTAAATCTTGAATAGAATAGGATCATGTAGGATAGAATCGTATAGGAAAAAGTGAATGTTGATTTTCATTTCCTGTAACTCGACAACGATGATAAAAGGTCGAGTCCTTGTTTCATAACTCGCCCTTATCAATTTTCAAAGATACCGCGACCGTAAGAGCAACATTTTCATCTAATCATCGCGCAATGAGTATAAATTACATATACAAAAATAGTCTTTCACAAGAGGACACAAACTCGACACTCGACTTGTGTAACGACAAGCCTGCAAGGTATCATCCAATGCTTTTAAGGCGACGACGACTCTTTGTTCGTTACTTAGAAGTAACAGGAGCGCGAAAAAACGCCGTCGCACGCGCGAAGACAAAGAGAGAGTAGGTATATATGTATGTACAGGTTGGCAAAGAGACGCGGTTTCTTCTTCTTCCTCTTCCTCTTATATACTTGCCGACCGCGTTCTTAGAGCTCGTCGATGTTACGCTCCTCGGCGGATGAAGTTCTTTGCGGATTTGCGGAAAACAGGGGAAAACAATTTGCGCCGCGTGTAAAACTGCCTGGCTAAATGGATTGTAAATTAACTTTTTTCTTGCAAGCGCGAGCGGGGGGAGAAGGGGTTTCTTTTGTGCGCTGCGGGAAGGGGATGATGAGTGTGGGAAATTGGAGTGTGATTCGAGCTGCGGCGCGTGCATATAAGAATCGCTCGAAGAACAGCTGATTGCGCGAAAGAGAGAGCCGGTGCAGTGCTGTAATGGAATCCGGGCTGTGCGCTGCGGTTCGTTATTTGCGAATAGTGATTTAGAAACAGATTAGGTATTGGGAATTCATTGGCTTTCGTATATAATGACGTAACATTGATTGCGCTTTTTCTTTGCTCTATATTTGCAGAGGTTTTATTCATACATAAACGTTAATTGATTGGTTGGGATTATTTAATTGTCCGACACTATAGAGTTTGTTAAAACAACTCCATCAGCAGTATAATACATTCTAAGCATTAACGGGACTACAAGTATTTTTCAAATCACCATTGAGTATCGTTACAATATCGTTACATCATATCCAACCAACACACAACATCTTCGGCACGCCGTCACCTCGGTATATACCCTTACTTTTTTTTTAACACACCCAGCCATATTCGTCTCGCCCATTCCACATACTGCCGGCGAGAAAAACGTCCAGCCGCGAGTTCGCTCCTAATATAGAAAAACCGGGCACGAGCTGACTACTATACTCGTCGTCGCTCTTTATACACAACTTGCAACGAAAAAAAAAATAGGTATCGTACACGCACACGACGAAAAAGCTCAGCACTACTACACCGCGCAGAAACCGTCGCCGCGGCCTATAACCATAATATATACCTATACAACATTCCGCCTCGCTGTTAAAGGTAATTGCGTGTTGCTAACTGACCCGCGCTATTATTATTATTTTCTCCTTCATTCTTTTTCTTTTTTACACGGCGCTTAGCATAAAAATCGCTCCACTCGTGGTATAGCGAGGAGAGGGAGAGAGATCGTGCGAGCCGATAAGGCGCGCGTTATCGCGCGCAGCGTACTGGGGCTAGGGAGCTTATCAATTATTTATCGCGGGTTATTGAAATTTATTATATAAGGAGAGGAGAGGAAGGGCGCACGTGCTGCTGTTGGTTGGTAGATTTTGCTCGGGATCCGCGCTGACCTCGTTCGAATTTGCGCGGAGTTAGCGTGTAGAATGCATATAGAATGCAGGCGAATTGTTTTATGCTCTTGATAAGGGCTTTTATCAGGTTAAACACAAAGCCTGGTTATTGTTATGCCGAGGTGTTTGTCACTGCAAGTGTATAGTGCAATGGATTGCTGCAGAAAGCTGCTTTAGTAAATGAACTTAAAATTTGATAAACTTATCAATCGATCAAATCACCGATCGATTCTCCCTCCCGGGCCATTGTTAAATTTGTTTACAAAACATTTTGAACCACCAGCACCACGCGATTTCTCCCAACTTCCCGTCGCAGCCCTGGCATTCTTTAACCGATACCCACTCGCTTCACCTACCTCGGCGCCCTAACTTTTCCCCGTCACACCAAGTGCCTCCCCCGCCGTTCATCACCTCTCTCTCTCTCTCTCTCGCTCGTCCGACATACTCGACCTCTTCCTCCTCTTCCTCCCTCGTACAACCCTTTTATCATCGTCCGCGCCCTTTCTTCGTACATATATATATACGCGCGTGCACCGCCTCGTGTGCGCTAATTGCTGATCAAAGTCGGGCGCGCGCGCGTACGCCGGGGCTTTCCATAAGGTCGAGCAGCGATCAAACGATTTTCCGGCTTTTGCGCCCGGAAGTGCGCGATCGCGCGCGCAGAGAGAGAGAGAGAGAGAGAGAGAGAGAGAGAGAGAGAGAGAGAGAGGAGAGAGAAGAGAAGGTAGGAGGAGGAGGAGGAGGATCGAAAAATAGAAAACAGCAAGAGGCGAAAAATCGCTTTATGCGCAGGTGAAGCGAGAGGGAAAGGGAGAGGAGTGACAGAGGAAGAGAGAAGGGGCAGTAGATTGTTTTGGAATTGATTGAAGCGTGTAGAGGCTGTGCTTTGTTGGCGTGGAAATGTAGTTTTTTATATAATGGATTGTCGTTGTTTATTGGCGAATTAGTAAGATGTATTTGTGGTGCTTCCTAAGCGACGTAATAAAGAATATGATGTGGACGTTGCGTATACCGTGAATTATACACGGAGAGAAATTTTAGAGTAAAAATTACCAAAGTGCCTTGGTAGCGCATGGACAGACTGTCAAAAGCCGTGTTATTCCCAGGTTTCTAATACAATTTATAAGTTTCCCAGGAAAAACTACCATAACCACTTAAAAAAAATACCAAATTATCTGAATAAAAATTACCAGACACACTGGTAAAAATTGAGATCTAGTCATTTTTACAAGGTAACCTAAGAATTTTTACTAAGAAAACTGATAAATTTTACCAAATAACCTGGTATTTGTGTACTCGCGCATGCGCACTGCGCATTATTGTGTTTCAGAAGATTGATACTAGAGGCGTGCGTGACGTTCAGTAAGTAATAACGGCGATTCAAATGACCGTTTGTAACAGCTTCCGTGGCGCAGTCGGTAGAACGTCGGACTCTCAACTCAAAGATCGTTGGATCGAATCCCGCTTCCGTAAAAATTTTTTTTCAGTTTAATATTTTTTCATCCTTGTTTCTGTTTCTATTTCTATATTAAAATACTATATATCCATCAATATGGATAAAAAAAGTTAATTTTTTTAATTTAAATTAACTAAAAAAAAATTTTACCAAGGCACTTTGGTAAAAAGTTTGAAATTGTCAGTCTATCCATCCATTACCATAGAAACTGGTAATTTTGTCTCGAATATTTGTAATTTTCACTACAAAATTTCTCTCCGTGTACCGTTACAATATTACGTGTATTCTGCTGCTTAACTGTCTAAAACAACATGATATGTCTATAATAAGACGACGTGCATTACGGAACGTATATTTAAGTCTAACCTATAAGAAACGCCGTAAAAACACTCAGCGAGAGCCGAAATTCGAAGGTTCACCTTATAACCACACTCCAGCTTCTTATATATACGCATAACCTTAAGCCACTCCCACCTGCGTCTATACAAAACTATACAAAAACACACTCCGTTTCAGCCGTCAAAAAGGCTGGTGGTTTCCCCACCTCTTTCTATCCTCCTTATCGTACCACCATTCACTACACAATACATCCGCGCTCTCATTATGTACATACATATATACACGCACTCCTTCGACGTCCGCACTGGCCTCTTTGACGGAGGCTCGACCCTCCTCGGATATTACAGGCGGCAGTAGGTGTCGGGTTTTACAGCTGCGCGCGGCGCACTCGTCTGGATTATAAAGGACGAAATTCATGTCGTCGTCCCCTCCGCGCGCGCACTGTAATTTTCAGTTTCGCGCGCATTGCTGGACGCGGGGCTGACGACGCGCGTTTTAGGTGTCGTCTGTCCGGTTAGAGCGGAAGGGCGAAGTGTATATATGTATATGGTTAAGGGCTCGGTTAAGATTTTCAGGAGAACGGTTGGTCGTATAATTTTGTCGTGAAAATTGTCGGAGGCGAAGATTTCGAAATTGTGAGGGAAGGGGAAAGCGATAGTGTCGGTGTGAACTTCATTTGATGGGACGTGCGTGAAATGTAGTTTATAGGAAGATTTTAGAAAGCGTACTTGCATGATGTTGCGACTATTGTAAGGAAGGTTATGTAGCTGGTCAGTTGTAGTTTTAGCTTTCGAGAATCTTGATAAATGGACACATCGATGGTGTAAGTTCAATTTGAACCGTCAGTATATAACGATCGGCTTGGATTAATTCGTGACATTTCCTTGTTAGGATTGCGATTCATTAATTATTGCACGCAATCAAGAAACTAAAATTACACTCACAGTAATTAAACTTTCGCCAATTTTCCCAGCCCAAAGCCATCCACTCATATATCCAACAACAAAAAATCGATCCCATCCACGACGCTTATTTATTTGTTCCATAGGTACCCTCAAAAATGCCCTCCACTTCTCCTAAAAAAAAAAAAAAAAGAACCGACCGACCAACCAACAACCGCGGCAACTATATTTATCCGGG
The DNA here is from genome assembly GCA_036365515.1 of Torymus aiolomorphi. Lineage (NCBI taxonomy): Eukaryota > Metazoa > Arthropoda > Insecta > Hymenoptera > Torymidae > Torymus > Torymus aiolomorphi. Next base: position 8,629,934 of record CM070875.1, on the reverse strand, counting down.
CTTAATCGTCGAGCAACGAACAAAAAAATCAACAAACCTATCCGGGCGTAATTTCGGTATATACCCCAACAACAACCAGTAGTCGCATCGTCGCAAGTTGTATAACAGCGTCAAAAAATACATTTACGTTGCAGCGAATGAGCCTAGCCGAGCGGTTCAAATTAAAGTTTACCCGTTGGAAATCGATGATGCGCTACCGCCGCCGCGTTATTGGCGCCTCCGGGCTATTGACGCAACTTTTTTTTCATCCCCGCCTCCTCGCGTGTGATGGCTGTTTGCCTCTAGCTCGTAATTACTTTCGCGTTCTTTGCCGGCGCGCGAAATAAACGATGCCAGCTCGTGTATCGAGGCTTCTGTTCGTTAGTCTCTGTGCAATTGTAACGAATGATACGACGAAAGTTTCTCTATCCCTGAGTCTATTGCGTTGTGAATGTGCGAGGTGTATATACCGATAGGATGATTTAATCACTGGGCCCGCGGACGAAGAGTGTATAACAATGATAATGACCCCCTCCGGTAGGCCTAGCTCTAATCCGAAATTAATGGAGCCGATATATCCCAAAAAGAGATGACGAGGAAGAAGAAGTCAGCGACGGTGGCGGCACGCTTGTATAAGAAAAAAAAGGAAAGAAAGGAGAGAGTAAAGACTACGACGGCGGCAATAAAAAGGGCGGAACCCTTGGCTCTCGCGCGCGCACTAAAAGAAAAGATCTCACTCTAGATTTCCCCCTCGCGTACGTATCTTGCCATTCACGTCTCTCTCCCTCCCCCGCGCTCATTATCCCTCTCTGCGCGCCTAGCGCTACTGCTGCAGCGCGCTCCATCTTCCTATTTCATTCTCTTTTACGCGCTGCGTTTTTATCTGTTTTTGTTTCCGCGAGCTTTCTCCTTTATGGCTTTTTATAATGCCCGCGGCTAAGACTCACGCAGACTCGTCGTCGTCTTCTTTTTTTTATATGAGGCACTGATTTGACGCGTGTGTGCGCGCGTGGGGATTAGAGGTATAGAGTGCGCGATGGATTATTTATGGGTGTCGCCGAGGCGCGTAATGAAAAATAAATAAACGACTCGTCGTTCTGTTAATTGCCCCCAAGTGCGTATATATATATAAGCGCCGGTAATATGCTGGAGGACGGGAGGAGGTTTATTACGCGCTGGTAATTTGACCGTGTCGTTATTAACGTCTAAGCAGGCGCTCGGCTGTACGCGTTTTTCTTCCAATGGCTTTATATTCGCATTGTTATACGATGATGCTGTAATAATGGCTGTTCTTTCGAGCGCGAGGATTTGTGCCCGCGTAAATTGTGTTGGACTCGTTTGATTAATGTCAAGCCTTTTTTTTTATATGACTTTGTGAAGCTGTACGAATTTTTAGATACATTAAAGAGAATGAATCAATATGCATTTGAATATTTTCGCTGTATGGAATCTTTTGATAACTGATTTTAAAATTTTACGATAGGTTCTTTTTTTTTAAATCAAATCGAGTTATTTGATTTGATCATGAAATGTAAAACAATTTAACAAATTAAATTAATAGCTTCCTTCTAGAATTCAATCATTATATACGAAACAAGCTACAATTATTGTGAAAGTTCCGAATTATCAGATCCAACATAACAGAAACACCTGATCAAATATCAAACGCCTCACCCAATATTACTCCTCAACAACCATAGAAAACTACACAGCAACTCACACACACGTCCCTTTAAAAAAGAAAACCCTCACATTTTCCCTCGCACAAAACTGCGCCGAAGCTTCCACCCAACAGCACACCGCCGCGGCGGCGTCCGCATGTGCCCCCACGTGTATGGCATCTGCCTCTTTAATTTCCCCTTTCTTCCCTCTCTCTCCTCCCGGCGCCATTGAAGGTGCATAAGCCTCGCTCACGACCGCGAAACATAGAGCGCGCGCGCATATACTCGGCGCGCAAAGAAGAGATAGAACTCGCCCGGCGGCGGCGGCGGCACGGCTGTACTTACATATACCTCACGACTGCACTGATGCTTGCTGCTGCCGCTCGGCGCAAGTAGAAGGGGAAATCTGGAGAAACGGGAGATATGGCCGTGACCGTGTGGAATGCGCGGAATGCGGCCCGTCACGGCCGACTCTCTCTCTCTCTCCCTCTCGCATCTTCCTCCTCTTTCATCTTCCTCCTCCTTCTGCTGCATCCCTACAGCGCCGGTTTCGTGAGAGAGAGTCGATGCCCCTCTATCGCGCGCGAGAGCATTTTTGCAAGGAACACCGGCGTTTCTGGTTCCCGAGGGAACCAGGAGGGAGGGGATACGATCTCTCGGTGTAATTAGAGCGATTCAGTATCGGTGCGTTTGTCACGGTGTGCCGTTATTATATATACATATTATAGGTGTATACGTAGAGTTGCAATTATCGGGAAATTTGTTGAGGAGATTTTTGTGCACGCGCGGTCACGTGCGTTTGTGGGTCGATAGAGAGATGGTTGTAAATTAAGCGATACGGAAATGTGTGTATAGAACACGGCGCGAGATTCGCTGAACGCGCAGTGCGGCGCTCGCGCCCATGCGTCTTACGTGCGCTTTACGTAATTTAATCGGCTCGGATCTCGAGGCGTGTATTTTATTTATTTTTTTTTCGAGAAAAAAGTCATGTGAAAAGTCTCACGGTTAATACGAAATGCAGTATGTATATATGCTCGGAGAATAACTGTACACGCGCGTGCGGTATATAGTAATAATCTCTACTTCTGGATCGAATTTAATATTTCTAAACATTTATAATGATACTCTTAATTGGGTATTTCTGCAGCTTTCTGCTTTACTTATAGTTATGTATTATTTATTCACGCCCGACTGTGTTTCACGGTGAGCTGAAACAACTTCCATTTTCCATTATAATCTTTGTATCACTATACTATATCCTTGAGCGAGCTACATTATACGTTCAAAATTAGATCTGCGCGCAAAGTAAACGTTAAAAAGAAGACACAACAACGTGCGCTCTCATCTCCTGCGCCATCCAGCCTCCTTTTAATACAATATATCTCTGCTCCCGCGGGCAAAGACAAAAGCTCATAAGCAACGATACTCTCTTTATACTTCCCGTCCTCTGGTAAAATAATCAGCGAGTGAATATAACAAGCTCTCTGGTGCGCCGTAAAGATATAAACGCGCGCGCGTCGGGAAAATAATTTACCTTGACGCGCAGCGAAATGAAATTCTCTCGCAGGCTTCTAATTCGCGCTTCAAAAGAGAAAAATCGCGATGATGCGCATCGCGTATTAACAGCTATGTATATAACACGTGTGCATGCACCGGCGGCAGCTGCAGCGGTGATGTCCGGCCGGCCTACTGATGCGCGCGGTGTGTATATAGATATATACGCGTGAATGCGGGGATCACAACATGCCGAGAAGGAGAGAGTGTGAGAGAGCGACGAAAAAGCCCACGTGCGCGCCGCCGGGTGGTGGTAAAGGGTCGGGCTGAGATTCTTTTTTTCGAGGGTCGGTCTGCAGTTGAGCGCCTGCGGAATGGTTCTGATTTTTTTTTTTCAGTGAAATAATACTCTTTTTAATAATTATTAAATCTATAATCATTTTATATACTTTATGTGGATATTACCAATTTACGTTGACGTTTTAAATATATACATTGTCACGGTTTGCACTACATTTACTTTTATGAAATATATATATTAAAGTTACAATTAACATGCATTATAATAACATAATTACGAGTAAACATGTGTCTAACGAAATCTTTCCTTTTTTTGTTACAGGTGAGTTACAGGTGTTATTACTCGTGTACCACACCACCTTAAGTAAGTTCAAGCCCAACTCTGTAGTAAAATACAGATTTCTTTATACTAGAAAACGAGATAAAGGTCGTCAACTGTGCGTTGATGTTAAAAAACACAATGATCTACTATCATCACGTTCTACTGTTCCAGTTTTACACACACATACACACCTGTTACTAAATAACTTTCTGAATCTTACTCAAGTGGCTGCGTAAATTAGATTCAAGTCCGACATCACTGGACACAGTGAAATGTTCACAACTCTAAACTATATAAAGTGCACATAACTTCTCTAACACGTTAATTACACAAAAACTACATCTTTCATCCTCCCGAATATCAGCCGACTATACCTCCCTACCCACCTTGTACACACACACACATGTGCATCATTGCAGAACAGCCCTCACAGCCATTACTCCTGCCGGCCGTGGGAGAGTAGACGACGAGCGCGTGCTCCTCCCCTGCGCGCACGCGTGTATAATACCCCTGCCCTCGAGACGATTAGACAGGTGCTCGCACGCCCGTATATATATGTATATACGTGCGCGTGTGTAACATATAGGTGCCAACCTGCGACTGCTGCACCTTGCTCGCGAGAGAGAGAGAGAGAATCAATCACGGGGCGCGTCGCCACCTGCGCGAGAGATTTCTCCCGAGACAAAAAGATGGGGGTCGGCTTCGTGTAGAGTGGCATGGATTATAAATGTGCGCGTGAAGAGGGGAGTGGTTTTGTGAAGTGGGGGAATGGAAGTTCTTGAATTGTGGAGGGGGAGGGGGGGCTTTGGGATTGTACGTTTTAATGGGTCAATCGTCGGGATGGTTCGTTGATGTGCTGGAAGAGTTTCTGGATACAAATTGCCGTGAAAATTTTCTTTTAATGAGCCCTGCGCGGTTGCCGGCAGATGTTCGCCGTACATATATATATACGTCGATTTCACGGTTACATTTTTATCGGGGATATTTGTCTGGTATGTATGCGTGTATGCTAATTATTAAATTAACTTTATTGCTATAGGAATTCCTCAAATCTATACGGCAGCTGTTCATATACCACATTTCCGTATGTCCGTGCGAGGCGTATGTGCGAGATGGAGAACCCGGTTCCTCAATAAATATAAAAAGTGTAAAGATGTAAATTTTATGTTTTTTTTATAGTTCAAGTATGCGCTTCAGATTATTATTCTGTAGTTTCGTAACTCTATGTAAGCGCTCTTCTAGCGTAAATTGTAAATTACACAATTTCTGATTTCCATTAAAAAACGATCGAGAACCGGATCCTCGTCGTCGATGTATACATACCGTCAAAGCTGCGTAATCCACTATAACTTTATTAAAATATATTCATATCTCGCTTACGTTTAAACTCTTATCACCGCCGCCCCACTCCAACCATTACCCTCACGCGCAACACGTATATATATATATATATATATACCTACACCTAACGACTCCCCTGTCCCACTTCTCCCCTGAAATTCCTTAAAAATCACACGCGTTCCCACCCAAATCCACGCGCCTCTTCCCCCCCCCCCCCCTCCTCCTCCCCTCGAAAGCTATCGCTGCACTATGCAGAGAATTCGCGCAGCACTCGAGAGAGAGAGAGAGAGAGAAAGGAGAGACGTGTTTACGAGCCGCCGCCCGAGGGCGCGGAATGTTTCACTTTCGCAGCGGCGTGTCGATGAAAATTTTATGCGTCCCGTGCGCGAGCGAGCGAGAGAGAGCGTTATTACGCGATTCGCGGTCGGTGGTGCGCAGGGGATTCCGGCGCGGGAAGGTTCGGTTTCGAGGCAGAGTGAGAGTGCGGCAGAATTTTCGGGTTGAGAGGGAGAGAATATCGACGAGGGGGGTATTGTGTGTTTGTGGGCGGGGGTGAGTGGCGAGGTGAGAGGGCGTGAGGACCAGGACTATGTGTTGAGAGAGAGTGAGAGAGGTATTTCGGGGGCATTGGAGAGGGTAGAGCTTTGGTTGCTGAGTTAGAATATTTTATGTTAAAAAGGGTCGACGGAGGGCGTAGAGTATTTTTATACCTTATATAACGTGTATTCGCGCGAATTAACTTGTTGCGCGAATCGCCTCTATTGGTTGACGGTCGATCGAAACAAACATTATTTAATAATTCGTTAAATACTATTTTGTAAAAAGCTATCATATTTCAATTGAACGACGCGTCAAATCTTAATTAAATTTTAAAATAATTATTTGTATTATCTCGTGTAAATATAACTTCTTCCAACTACCGGGATCTGGAATCACAGCTCAATATTCTCACTCGACTTTGCGCAATAAAACTCGCGATCGCGTGAATCACGAATCGCATAAGACAATAAAAATTTCAATTAACACGTTTACTCCGTGTTCCCTTCCACAGGATCCGCTGCACATCTATCGCCCTATAAAAATCAAACATCAGACGTTTCTCCGTCAGTAATGAAGAGGAGAAAGAAGCCGACGCGGATTTCCATAAAACCTTTCTCTCTCTGAACCATCGCGCAATAAAAGCTTACAAATCATTCAATTAAAATGAAATGGCATGCACGGATACACACACACACACATATACCGGCTCGAGCGGAATCCGCGTCTGGTCCATAAAAAAAAACTGTAATCTCTCGCTCTCTCTTTCTCTCTCTCTCTCCCACTCCCTCGAGACTCATTCTCTCTCTCACTCTTCCTCCACGCGCCTCTGAAATTTCCGAAAGCGCTCTCGCTAGCAGCCGCGCTCGCGATAAAACTTAGCGATAAATTTAACGCAAATTTTACGCCATTAGAATGGACCAATAAAGACGCTCGCTCACCTCTTCTCTGCAAAAAAGAAAGAAAGAAAGAACCTCTCTCTACCTACCAAGAGAGAGGAAATCGACGACGTTTACGACGCGCGTGACGCGCTCTCGCTCGCTCGCTCGCGCGGATTTATCGTCGTCGTCGTCGTCTTGGAACGGAGAGGAGGAGGAGGGAAGTCGAGCGCGCGAAGTCGATCGATCGCAAATGAATTTGAATCCCTCCGCGTCGTCGTCGTCGACGACGGATGTGTACGAGAGGTTGATATATCAGGGTGCGCGTTGCAGAGGGAGAATGGGGACGCGCGCATCCGGTCGCCGGTATTGGCTGCGTTCGAACTTCTGCGAAGTGTGCGGAGCGAGAGACGTGGTTGTCGCGTACAGTGCATATAGTGCTCTATTTTAATTTGGAGAGGAGCGTTGACTTGATTATTTGACGTCGAGTCGTAGTAGGTATATATGTGAGGGAAAATGACGCGTGATGTGTGCGCTTTTTTTGTATACTAGCCAAATCCATGCGTGCTGCGCGCGCTCTATGTATTTTTTTTTCTTAAACATGCAAAGAATAATTCATTCTTTATAAGCCGGAAATCCCTTTCTTTTAATTTTGATGCATCTTTAATAATTTATATAATAATACTGTAGTACGTTTACTCTTAACGAATACAAAATTTTGGGACTAGAAATTATAAGCTTATTCGAATATTTTTTTTTTTGTGAAGTATTAAATAAAGAATAAAATCTGAGCATAATATTGACATAATTTATTCTAATACTAACATAATTAATTCTTTTAAGATTAAAACATTGCTTATTGTTTTGAATTTTACCGTGCAATTCAATAACTAATCGTATTGTGTTTTGAGATACTTTTCTACTTCTGGCCATCACTTTAACAAATAATTAAAACACGTTATTTATTTTTTTAAGCTGCAACCCATATTAATTTGATTATTATTTATTTAATACTTTTCACTTTGATCATTTTCATTCCAATAAATATTCCAATAAATAATACCTAGTTATCAAATAAAAATGCATATTTAATTTTAAATTCTCGCGCCTTTTATCCAAGAACCAATCACAGGTCTAATCTATAGAGGCCTCACTTCTTCCGGTCATCACTTTTTTAAGAAGGGATAGGAGCAGTGTAGTGCAAATCGTTTAGCAGTTTATGTTAGGGCTAATTACGTAGCGCGAGTTAATTTTATACGCGGCTCGGTTAAGCACTCGTGACGGGTGTTTGTGCATTATTTACGTCGGGGAGTTGCCCTGATTTATATACATTCGTATATCGTAAAAACGCCTGTGATATTGAAGCGTGCTATACATGTATCACGTTACGATTCGAACCTTGAACGTCGCGCGCGCTCAGTATTTCAATTTGAAATGGCAAATCTGTTTTAAGCACCTTGAAAATGAATCTCGTGATAATGTATATCAATTACAGAAAAAAAGCGAGAGAAAGTACGCGAGGTCGCGTAATAAAAAGACCAATCAATCAAGTTATATATAGCAGCCGAAAGGGAGCGCAATATTAACACGCGCGTGCGAGTAAGTAACACGTTTCTCAACGGCACCGACTTCTCAGAATTCTTTTCCTCCATTTGATTTTTCAATTCGCCCTGCATTATTTAGCAGACAGATTCCGCGTCACGTTCATAACGCGCTCTCGTACATTTCTCGAATGTCAAAAAGAATCTCGTATTGCAGTACCCGATCGCGTCGATACAAACTATCGAGAGCGGACGACACTCAACACCATCGTTCAATACACAGCTCCTGCCTCTCTTTTCTCTCTCGCGAACTATTCCATTCGATCCGCTTGCACTGCACATACAGCGAACGAATCTCAGAATTCCACAATGCGCGCTCTCCGTATATAGACCCGTTTAAGTTCGAGAATGAAGAGACGTCGCCTCGCGCGCACGTATCCGGAGGAATGCTCTCGTTCCTCCGTCTCACCCCCGCAGCGCGTAGCACGACTCGATCCGTTTGTTTGCGAGCTGAGAGGGAGAGAGAGAAATGGAGATTGATGGCTTTTTTATTACGGCAGCAGTGGCGCGAGCGCGGGGATTTAATTTAGTCATAGGAATAGGAGGATAGAGAGAAGGGTTATAGAGGTAGCTCCGTGTGCGTATATATGATGGCACAGAGGAAGCGAAAGTATAGTTCGACCCGTTTACAGCCAATATTAAACGTTACGGTGGATTGGCTGTTCCCGCGTGTGCTGCGCGCTAGCTCGCATGGCGTTGTTGGTTTTTTTGCAGTTTGCTTTCGATTGCTGCCTGTTGTTTTTATTGGCACGAGGAGCGTTTGTTTCTCCTTTTTTTGTAGTGTTTAGGTTGGAGCTGTGTTTGGGCGGAATTCCGAGTAAATGATATTTTTAAGGGCAAATATTCCGAGTTTGGGATGATTGGTGCGCGTTTTATTTTGTAAAAAGTAAACATTATGGTTTATGAGAACTGAAGTATACAACAAAAATTTCATTGTGGTTGGTTATGCTATAGTAAAATGAAACTTAATTAGCATGAGTTTAATAAGAATTTCAATGTTTGATGTGACAAATTCAATCTTTAGAATTATCATTAAAGCCGCTTGATATTATAATTATCGAGAACGTATAATGTTTTGTTATGTATCAAAATCATTCAATCATTGGGTATTCTTCACAAAAAAATATTCGACTAATATACCTCTTCAATAAAGACACTCTAAAGGTAAAATATATAAATAACTGATTTTCAAAAAAATAAGCTTCAACCGAATTACATTAAAATTATTCCCCGAAATCCATTTATACAGACGGCTACACCACCCAACAACCACTTCGCACAAAACTTCATCGTGCGCATAAATTAACATTAGCATTTTTTATCGTCGCCGGCATTTACACTTTAATGGCGCGCTGCTACGCGAATTTCACTCCCTCTCCACACACACATGCGCGTTCGAATAAAATTTGCAATTTTTATCCGTCGGTGTAGAGAATCGAGCTTTGCGCGTACACTGTATATATGTATATATATATATAACGTACAACTTGGTGCGAACATATCATTATACGCGGCGCGAGCGAGAGGTTACAAGGAGAGCAGCAGCACGCGTGCGAAAGAGATGAAGCGATAGAGGCGCGCAGCTGCCGAATGCGTCTGTACACATATACATTTGCGCGATTGATCGCGTGAGCGCAGTCAATTCGGAAACAGGTGTTTTCGCGTCGGCATCGTGTTCAGCTTGCATGCGCGCGCCCGCGGGGTTAATCAGCTGCCGCTGTCCGAGCGAATATGTATACTATATATACGTGCCTTCTCTCTTTTTTTTTTTCGTTTATATTATACGCAAAGGTGAAATTCAGCTCGCTTTATATGTATATTACACTTTCGGCGCTGTGATTTGGGCTTTCGTAATATAACGACCGAGAGTATACAGTGTATTTGCAAATGGAGCGCATGAACGGGGACGACGCGTCGTAAAATAATCGACGATTTCTCGCTCATCGACATCGAGTGCGCGTCGACGGGGTATACAAGCCAGAGGGAGAAAAAAAAAAGCGAACGGAGAAAACGAATATGCATTATTTATCAGTTCCATTGAGCGAAAGAAGAGAGGCGCATGCAAATGATGCGCGCGCGCGTGTAACGCGTCTATGAAATATTTATGCCGCGACGCGGGAACGGCCATAATAGGTATACGAATGTTAATGCTAAATGAAATAAAAAAAAAAGAGAGAGAGAGAGAGAAAAGAGACGTTATATACGTCGCACGAGGCGTCGTGTATAACGCGCGAGTTTAGCATTGTAAATCGGCGTTTAATAATTTTTTGTACATATATATATATAGAAAAAACAAGTAGGATTACGTATTCCAGATGAAAAAAAGTGCCGTAGACGCGGTGGTCGCCAATTAAAAAGTTAATTTCTCAGGCATTGTGTGCTGCCGCGGCGTATATATAATGGTAATTAATTGGCGGCAAAATAGTCCCACATAACGATTGTATGCAATTTGTAGCTGCTTATGCAGCGCGCGGCTCGTTGGCTTCGACTTTGCGATTGTGTTGTAACGAGCAGCATTACAATCGTCCTCCTTGCTGGTTTTCAGCCCGTAATCATGTTGTCGAGTGTGTAATAAGCGCGGCGCATATATATGCAGAAAAAGGGCTTTTAGCGTTCTGTTCGTTTTAAAATCGTTTTCTGACTTTTAGAATTCCACGTCCACGCGTCTATTTAGATTTAAAAACCGACATAATCAAAACATTACCAGCGACCCTTCAAAATCATCGACCCCCACCTCCCTCAATTTTAATTCAGCTTTCCCTCACCTCGAGTGTTATCGCGCAGCCACAGTCGAAAATCCACGCGCGCTCGCGCCGACATCGAAATATTTCAATTATACGCGCCGGGGGAGGGCCGCACTGCGCCGCGTGGCGAATCATAACCCGGTCCCCTTCCGAATTCCGCGAATCGCACCGTACGCAATTAGCCATGCAAACGCACGTGGCATGCGTGCGCGCGTTCAGGACGAGGGTGCGGATGCGTTTTTTGACGGTGACGCGTATTCCTTTTTTTTAGTGGTGGTTGGGTGTGGGAGGGATGAGTCAGGGGGACCGTGGGTTGAAAAATGTATGATGGAAATGGTTTTGGATATTTTAATTCAACTTACAGTCTATATTGCGTTGCCTGTGGGTGTGAGATTTACGTTAAAAGGGAATTTTTTTTTCTGCTAATCGTGAAATATTTATTTGTATAACATAGATAGTTGTGTGCGACTTTGTTTTATACCTGGGATGTTCGTGGAATATTTTAAAATACGTTACCTAAAACTTTTTAGTAATAATGAAAAAGTCATATTTCATATGGAATTCTTTATATAACCAATGCTTTTATTATTTCATCACTTTTTTTTCTGTCTCTACATATGAATAATATGATTAGAACCCACTTCGGTTTTATTTCAAATAAAAAAACTGCGTGTATGTGAAATAATACTGTTACTCTGTAACGGCCTGTAAAAGCCAACGCATCGTGTACAGGTAAAATATGCATGGGGTAAAAAACGCGGGGACAAATTAGTGTATACACATTTTATGTAAAATATCTAATGGGTTATATATATTTAAAACGTAGACATTTTTCCGCTTAAACATTTAAAATGTACTCGCTTTTACGACGTTTCAAAGGCTTAATATGCGTTATTAAAGCTAAAAAGTAAAGACCTTTGGTATGAAGGACGCAGTTTTCAGTTTTCAATCCTCTGCATGTATATCTTATGGGACGGCACTCGAAAGCTCTACGAGATTCAATTTATTTTTCGTTACACAGCAAAGTAAATATTAAACTTCATAAATCTTCATAAAAACGGATATTAAATTTAAATATTTTTTATGCGTAAACACGGCAGAATGGAATTACGCATTAACAAAAAAAATATATTATTCAAAACTTCGGTATAGAAAAATCTAGGCCAAGCAGAGCCATCGTATATTTTAAAACACAAACCATTCAAGCACCCCAGCGTCTCAAGTTTCAGCCACGAAGCGACTCTCACCGCACTTATAACACACCTTTCGCATTTCAATCGGCATCTTAAAACCGGCCGATTTTTTCCCCGCGCTCCCGCTTAAGGTGATGCGATACCCACGCTATTACTCAAAATTGGGTTCCAGTTTTTCTCATTCAATTTTTAATTTTAAGGAAAAAACGCTTTGATACGTTATAGTTCTTTATTAAACTTAAAACGTGTCAAAGAGCTTTATTCAAAAAGTTCATAATTAAAGGAGAAAAACGGGAACCGAGAATTGAGTAATAGCGTGGGTATCACATCACCTTAATTAGGCGCAATCCCTCGTCTCTCCCACGCACCGACGGGTACGTCTTCTCCTCCTCTCGGCGAAAAATCGACCGCTCACACACACACCTCGCTGAAAAATGCTAATTATGCGGGTATACACTCGGCCCTGGCGACGATGGGAAAGCCGCTCTCTCGTGTCGCGCTTGATAAAACAGGTTGGTGTTCCGTTTCATCCGCCAAGATCGATATTAACTCCGTTAACGCATCCGCGCTACTCCATTAGCGCGACGAATTTGTTTATTTATATATATATATGCACACACACATGCATTGAATTCGCGACGATCCGCGCGATAATGCGAGCACGCGCGCGCGCGCGCGCCAAAACGTATTAATTTATTATACATACATTATACATACGAATAATATGTGTATCTTGAAAACGCGAATTATCCGATAATAATATCGGCCCGGGGGGGGTTATTACGCGCATACGCGTATATTCGTAAACCGAGTGTATTTGGCTATTTGGCGCGGCGGATGTAGATAAATGAAATATCTGATTTATGGATGTTTGAATTTATCGCGCGCGCGCTGTGCACATACGAGGAGAGAGAGAGAGAGAGTTGGAATTCCGTTGCCGTTCCGCAGCGGATACGTCTCTTTTATTTGCTGTAAAACATCGATGCAAATGTTTCGTCTAGTATGTGTATATGTATATATTTCGTAATTTATTAACGGCGCACCGCGAGCAATATGTATATATACAGTGTATATATATAAATGAGATAAAAGCGTTGATTTATGCGGTTATTGTTGGGGAATAGGAAAAAATAGATATATAGTCGTCGCGTCCATTTTTTCCGATTTCTAATTAATCACGCGAATCGAACGCTATAGATGTAATACTATAGTCTAGAGTTGCAGGCGTATATATGGGCTATTTATAGCTCGAATGAATACATTAAAGGAGGTTGCCGTGAGTTAATCGAAGGAATGATTAACATTTGTTTTGTCTTATTAAACAAGTGTTTGAAATATCTTGTAACGAGCGGAATAAATTATACTTGTTTGATGAATATGTATAAAAATTTCTGATGAAGAAAGTAAAATATCAGGCTATTAATATAGCCATTCGTTTTAAATTTTAAAGATAATAAGATATTAACGTTGATTGCACAATTACATGTCTCGCATATAGGAAGATTTTCCAACCAATCCTGGTAGAAATTCATCTATATGAAATGGCCAAGAAGTTAGAAAATAGCTAGTAAAACTGGCTAATTAATGGCTATGATGAAACGTTTTTTCGATCATTATTTGCCTATTTCTTAGATTGATGTCACAATAAAATATTCGTGTTTGATTTTCTTACTAATTCTATCGTATATGAAAGGGCATTAAAATGCATTAGATGACTTACCAAAATATAAATAAATAACATTAACTAAAAAATTATTTGTTGTACTCCTTCTATGAATAATTCAGCAAAACTTTTATTTCTCTATCTGATTCTGTCTCTCGCACTCCTTGGCATAACAGCAAGCCTTCTACTAGCCATTTCCAGACTAAAGAAACTGATCGGTTTTAATACCTTTAAAATACTCAAGAACAAGTTTGTGCTTGTCTTCGAAAAAGTCATTCTATTTTTCAATCTATTAAATGGCCATATAATAGGGGAAAAAAGCGGTTCATCGGGTGGACAAGAGAAATTCCCATTTTATAGTAAGTTTCTAAAATAAATAGTCAGTTATTAGTTATAAAATGTTTTGGATTTTCACCAGGTAACTATCACGTTTTCTATTCATTCTCATTATACACATATTTCATTCGGACCAACATAATTTATAATATATCACTCTGCGGTCTTATTTTTAACCAGTCAAAGCCCCAACACGTGTACCTAATTACTTAATTGTCTCCCAATCCACCAATCCATATATACGCCCACCTCAAAACCCTCGGCCCATACAATTTTCTAAACCAGCGGCGCTACGCGATACGTTCACCGTCGGTTCTCGCTCGCGAAATTTTTCAATGACCATAGCGCTCTCCACACCACCTCATGAATATTCCTCCGGACGCCCGGGCCTCAATTACCGTAGTACCTTACCTCTCTCAAAACGCTGCCGCCGTACAAGCGCCGCCTCTTCATTACCCTCGCCCCTCTCCAACCCCATATACATATACCCGCGGCCACCCTCACAGCGCCTACGAAAAGAAGAAGAAAAAAAAGAAGTACACGAAAAAAATCACGCACGCACACACACACGCTGCTGCTTCTCGTCGCCGGTGAAAACGGTAAATTCCGGTTGTCAGAAGCGCGCGTCCGCCCACGCGAAAGCTCGCGTGAATGCGTAATAAGCGCTAGTCTGCATTTAGAAAGGTCCCGAGCTCGCCGCGGGGGCATAAATATTCTAAGGAGCGAGCGCTTGTGTACGTGCACATGCGCGCAGCTATAGCTCTCGGACGTTCGCGGGTGAGAGAGAGAGGGTTTTCTTCGCGCAGTGAAAATATACAAGGGGTTTATTTTTAAGCGGAGGTGGAGGGAGAGAGAGAAACACACACGTGTGTGATGTGTGGGGGGATAAATAAATTGGGGCGGGTGCAGGCAGAGGCTTTGTTTGTTAACGGTGATTTTGAGTGCGCGAAAAGCACGGCACGAGAGAAAGAGAGCGAGTAGAGGTTGAGTCTATAGGGGTTATTTTCGGAGAGTTGCTACGGAACGGTAGCGGTTGTTTGTTATTCGATTGGTTGCTGAAGTGCGCGGTTCTTGTCGGCGCGATGCTTCCTGAGGGTATAGATATACATATAAATGTAATGCTTTTTATATGACGTCTTTTATTTCTAGCGAGTGTATATCCGTGTGTCTGCGTTTATGAAATTATTTCTCGACCTCTGGATTATTGACTTTTTATTCTGGTGTACAGGATTAACTCTTCGCTGTTCGGAATTGAAACGTTAATTCGTATCATTATAAATATTTATATATAAATGTGTGATTTTAAAATTACTCAATCCATATGAAGGTAAGATATATATGTCAATATGTTGCTGAAACATCCATCAATCCTCAACCTGATTAATTAGCTAAAAATACTAATCTCGCATATCTCTCGCAAAAACTACAAGTTTTTTGCTGCAAACTCGTATATATAGCGCTTCCACCAGGTCAACACCGACAGGTATCAATTAATCAATCGACCAATCAATCTCCCCTTTCATTTATTCAGCGCCGATAATTCTTTGCTCTTCTCCCTCCTTTCCCTATACCCTCAGCACCTTTTTTCTCCAGCTTTCCTCTCTCTCTCTCTCTCTCTCTCTCTCTCTCTCCCCTTCTGTATCTTTTTCGCGAGCCGGGAAAACATTTACCAAAGCGAGCGCGAGAGCGCAAACTTTTTTCAGCGCGCGCGCAGTGTTTACATAAGAGCCGTGCCGTGTTGTACTCGCGCGCGCGACTCTCGATGGAGTAAGAAATTTCTCTCATTTCAGGCACGTTGGCAGCTCGTTATTTTCTTACACGAGTATTTGCGGCTTAATATAATTAAAGTTCGTCGTTCCTTTTTTTGCTGCTGCTGCTACCGTCGCTATATACTCATAGTGGACTAAAGTAATGTAACGTAAATATTTTCCTTGCGCGACGTGAAGTTTAGCTGCGGCGTTGCTTAATAATAACTCCGCGACTACGGTGAAGTGCGGATAAATATTACGAAATATAGATTTTTTTGTTTTGTTTCGTGTGTAAATATACATGTACTTGTATATATTTGAACATTCATTATAATAAGGTAAATACACGAAGAAGTTATTATTACTGTGTAAGTAACGCGTACTTTTTCTTGTATTTTTGAATATTTTGAATTATTTAATGTAATAGTTTTACCGAAATAAGAGCCTTGTAAATATAACTATTTCCAGCTTACTATCTTTGAATCCTTATCGACAGCAAAAACCATAAAAGAAGAAACTTCGACGACAATCTCATTCTTCTTAAAACTCCCGCACCCTCACCTGTATAAAGATATGACTTCTCTATCACATAATCCCTCCTTATCGAGCTCCGATAACCCATGAACATCGGAACTCCAGCCCTCTGTCACTCAATAAACATAATATACTCCGCGGATCCTCAAAGCTCGCATCACCCGCGTATACATTATTGGCACCGCGTCGCGTAATAACCTCTCCGCGACCTTCTATATTAAAAAACGCTCCGCGCTCTCGTCTTCAGAGTAGAGAGCCTCGCGAGCGAGCGAAATAAAAGAGACAGCGCCGAGACGACGACGACGACAGATCGAGAGTTATTCGATCGAGAGAGTCGCGTCGTCGCGGCTTTGTGCCCGCGTTATATAGCGATCCCCTCGACGAAGACGTCGTCGTCGGCGCATTGTGCGCGAGGAGAAAGGGAGAGCGGATACGTACGAGGAGCGAGAGAGAGAGAGAGAGAAAAAAGGGGTGAAACGAGCGCCGCGCGAGAGATACGTGCGAGAGACGGAATATTTTTGCGGAAGGAGGTGGGAGGAGGTCTTATCGCTTTTATATGTGATGCGCGCGTGCGCAGTGTTTGAGGAATCGTTTGCAGTTTGTCGAGGATCGCGGGGGGAAGAAAGGATTTGCTTTGATGGGTTTGATTTGTTGGTATGTTTTTTTTTTTTATTGTTTGATGGTTCTATTTGAAAATAAATATATATGCCCTGGTGTAAATCCAAAACATTTTATAACTAATAACTGACCATTTATATTAGCAACTTGCTATATAAAATGGGAATGTCTCTTGTCTAGTTTCTAGCTCCCGATTTAATGCTTTTTCTCATATTATTTAGCCATTTAATTAGGTTAAAAAATAGGAGTTTTTCGAAGACAAGCACAAGCTCGTTCTTGAGTAATTTAAAGGTATTAAAACTGATCAGTTTCTTTAGTCTGAAAATGGCTAGCAGAAGGGTTTGCTGTTATGACAAGGAGTGAGACAGAATCAGATGCAGAAATAAAAGTTTTGCTGAATTATTCATAGAATGAGTACAATAAATGATTTATTAGTTAACGTTATTTATTTATATTTTGGTAAGTCATCCAATGCACTTTAATGCTCTTTCATCAAAGATAAAATTAGTAACTAAATCAAATACAAATATTTTGTTGTTACGTCAATCTAAGAAATAGGCAAATAATGGTCGAAAAATCGCTTCATCATAGCGATTAATAAGCCACTTTTACTAGCTATTTTCTAACTTCTTGGCCATTTCATATAGATGAATCTCTACCAGGGTGGAAAACAGAACGTTTTTTGTTTTGTTTTGTTTTTTACACGGAGAAAAATTGTCTAGGAAAAATAACTATTTTCGATAGTAACTATGGGACAAACTAAAATTTTCATGGAATTTACTACAATTTATCGTAAAATCATAGTAAAAATTGCTTTATTTATTATTGCTTTATTATTTTGTAATTTTTACTATATTACAGCAATTATTACTATATGCTGAAATAATTTTTATGAGAAAATTAGTCTGTCCCTCGTTTACTTACTATCAAAAATAGTCATTTTTCCTACCCCAAGGGGAAATGCACTCACGGGCCAATACTGGATCAGTATAAATTGCCAGAGTAACAGTACTGACTCCCAATCTTGGCCCATCACTCATCCAATACTGGAATGATAAGAAGGGCCCAGTAAATCCATTCCGTACTGGCGCAATACAGATTGCCATTACTGCCCCTGTACTCTTATTGATCGTGAGAAATATGGGGGGAGGTATTTTATCAGAATGGTAAAATGTTAGATGGGTATTTTTTCAGAAAATATACTATCGTTTAAATTATTTTTCGAATCCGATACTGTTGATTTCGAACAGAAGTTATTCAGAACACACAAGAAATTATTTTCGAAAAGAAAATATCAGAAAAATTTGTGTCTATAAAAATTGAAAACAGATTGCATGAAATTATAAAAATACTTTTTACTAGAAAAATAAAATTCCGAAAAATCTCAAACGTTCATTCCTATACGATTTTCAGCTCATTTATCGACATTTTAGCTTTTCTGAATCACTGCATTTTCTACAATTTAATCGTTAGGTAGAAATGGCATTCGAAAAATTGACATGACATATCATATAAAAATAATTTAATGAAGATATTATGGCCTTCTTGCCAAATTTTTTCGAATTTTTATATATTATACATTTTTAAACATTCGGAAAATTTACCCTTCTATCATAAGATATTCTAATTTGTTTTTTTACCTTTCTGAGAAAATATCCATCTAACATTTTACCATTCTGATAAAACACCTCCCCCCGAGAAATATGAATAAATTTCTGTACTGTCGCAGTACAGAATGTTGGTACCGGGCCAGAGCATTGTATATATACGATATTAATTATATATATGGTAATTATTTAAATAAATGCATACGATTATATTTTACACAAAACATCTTTTTTATTTAACATAAGATTTATACATTTTTCTGCCTTAAAGATTTTCCTCTATCTCTGTCTACCGCTCCCGAGAACCATCTTGATATATATGTGACCATCGACGATTTGCTTGAAGGGTATTTTTCTTCTAGCAATTTTATCATCGTGGCAAAGGTGTTCGTGGCGCTGAATTTTTTCTTCGACACCCCATGAACTACTCGCCCACATGCAGAATACTGCAACTGTATGGATTTTGCAAGAATGCCCTTCAGAAGTTTTTGCACAGCCTCCCTGAAATTATCTTCGCAGATGATAATTCTGGTTATGTACGTAATCTGTACAAAAATCAAAATTATTAGTGACAATTATATATATATATATATATAGAAATTTAATGTAAAATGAGTTCAATACCAAAGCAGATTTGTGGTTTTCATTATTTTGAAGACTTTCATCGAAATTTTGAAAGTCTTCATCACTTTCGAAAGGCATCGGAGGTAACAAGTTCTGAAAATCCACCGAAACCACTGAGTTAGCTGCAAGCTTTTGCCAAAACTCCTTCATCTCATATAGGATGCTACTTTTCATAGAGTTAAAGCTTTTTGAAGGGTAAATCATCAACTTTATTTGTAATCTATCGAAAAAACAGAATATTTTATAATCTATAGATCATGATAATACAAGAAACAATTTACTTGTATGTTTGAATCGCTGGCACATGCTCCATTTAGACTTGTTTCAGAAGAATAATTGTCACTACAAGTAGCACTTTTTATAGTATACTTTGTTTGATTGGTATTAATACTAGTGCAGCTTGTTTGAGAACTATTAATACTAAGAGCAGCATCGTCATCGTTGTTTGTGGTACCTTCGTTTTCTCTGAATTAAGAATTTAGTAATATATATAGTTGCCGATCGATTTATTTTTATTTTTATTAATTATTGAGTAAATACTATACAAACATGATATTGTCGTTAACCTCCGAAGAAAAGTTTCTCTCGTTGTCAGTATGTTTTGGGGCCGTCTTATTTAAAGTATCGCTTTCTGAATCATTGCTTACTGAGCTTGTAGAAGAACTTTCATAGAGCTTTGCTTTTTTCAGAGCTCTCGACTTCTTTACGTAATAATAAGATGACCGTGAAAACATGTTTATGCATTGAAACGTAATCTATGACGTTAAACTGACATATCAGCAAAATAATTTAATTTCAGTCAGTACTGGGGAAGTACCGGCTGACGTTACTGTCCCACTACTGCCGTAATAAAGACATTTGTATACTGCCTTATGGTATTAAAACGGCATTGGATCAGTACAGTTTTGTTATACCGGCCCAGTCTTATCAATCCAGTAACGTTGCAACGCTAAGCCAGTATCGGCTGCCGATTATCTGTCCTTTGGTACATAACCAGTAAAGGCCCGTTATACCACTACTGGCAATTTCCCCATGGGACACAATCTTTTTCCGTGTTAATATGCATAATATCTATATACTCCCTTTACCAGAGTACATCCGAACAAAAAAATTAATCTTTTTCTAATAACCGCGACCCTTTTCACACCACACTTCCAATTCTCACCCAATCCCGCCCGGATGAACCACCCCTGAAACCACTATAGCAGTACCATCACCCGCAGCACTCGCTCCACCCTCGATTAACAAAAAAGAAGAGACGAAGAAATCACCCCGCCCATCCATATCCTCTTCATTCCCTCTCTCTCTCGGCGTCGCGTGAAAAACTCATAAACCGAAACGTCAAGTCGACCCCTTCTGATGACTCTCTTGCGCACGCAGAGACGTCATCGTACCGCGCCTTTTGTCTGCGACGCGCTCGCGCGAGGGTGGAATACGCGTATACGTATACACACACACACACACACACATATATATATGCTATATCCACTCGCGATCGGCCTCGAGGCGCGCGTGTCGCCGCTCGTTTCTCACGTGAAAAGCGTCTGCATGTATTTTTCCTGGTGGCGCGGTAGCGGTGGCGACGGCGCCTGTCTTATTGTTTTGCCGAACGAGTGCAGGGCGAGCGGAGAATTTCTTATGACGCGCTAGTGCGGGGGAAAGAGGAGAGATGCGCAGGATTGGATTTTGTCTAGGAATTTTTGTTTTGAGTGGGTGAGGAGATGAGGAGAGACGTTGCTGGGTTGGAAAGAATTTTGGAAGGGTCGGATTGAAATTGATTTTTTGAGAGGAGAATTCTTTTTAAATTAAACGTTTACTTTGTTTTATGGGTGTATACGAAAAGCTTTTATTTATGCGGCGCGCTTGTGATAAAAATGCAGAAAAAGGAGTTGTAATTTTAATACAGCAGGGGCCTTTGTATAATAGCACTGTAGCCACTTCGCGATTAGAAAAATAAAGAGCGGGGAAATAACGTCTTTTGAAAAAAAAGTTTTGAAAAATGGTAAACATTTTGTACTCTAAAACGTGCAACAGGTGTTTTTTCAAATATTCCATGCGAGAGTTTCTTTAAATTTTAGTACTATATTTTTTAAGTGCCCTTCGTTATGGCGCTAAAAAATTAATGAAAAAGTGTAGGGTGCTTTCGGTAATTCACGAGAATTTCTAATATTGCGTAAAGGAAAACTTTCATATAAACTTTAAACGTGATTTAATTATGCAGCACGAACAAAATTTAAATATCACATTTAATGAAAGCTCAAAGTATATTGCTTAAATCAATAATTATTATTTTACAATTACATTTTCCCTTAAAACAATGTCTATACTTGAAACCGCGTTTCACAAATGTATCCCAATTATTACAAATTTCTAAATAAAACCTTTAAAAGCATCCCTTTCCACCTCTCTCTCCAAATATTTACGAACACCCATTTTACAACCCCGTTGACACAGAAATTATTCTCGGCTTCAGTGCTCGAAATATAATACGCGTCTCTCCTCTTCTCTGGCAAAAGCTCACGTAAACTTAATTTCCCGTCCGGCGCGTTCCTCTCGCGTACACACACACAGAGCACCGCAAGATGTTGCGTTAACAACAACTGTTCTCATATTGCGCGCGAAAGATGACATATGCAGTACAGCGGCAGCAGCAGCAGCGGCAACAACGAACGTGTGTTGCATTGCAGCGGCGCACACGTGTGTGTATATGTATATATACACACACACACGGTACTGGAATCTTGCCTAAAAGCGAGAAATGAAAAGTCGAGCTCGGGGAAAAGGAAGTCGGATAAATATAATACGAGAGATGAGAGACGCGGGGAATAGTGGAGAACGAGGAATGGGAAAAGGTGGAGTTTGGCTGATAATGATGTTTATGAGATAAAAGGAGATAAGGTCGTTTGCGGTGCGCGGATGGCGCGCGTGTATATAGCTCAGGAATTTGAGATAAAATATAGTAGAAGGAAAAATAGAGGTATGTAGAGAGATTGTATTATAGCTGGTTTCAAACATGGATAAAACATTTTTGAAATGCTGGTTGAGATAAAGTTAAGGGCGGAAGGTATGATACATATTCTATAGATTAAAAGTATTCAATTGCGTATATGTTTAATTCGATTAAATTGAATTATTTTTCACACGTTAATTCCGAGACCTACTTGGTCTCCGTTCGTACTGCAGAGCTACAAATTTCACCCATAGCTACATTTCTTTTGTGCACGTGCTGCCAACAGCATTCCGTTGTTCTCCGCGAAAACCAAAACCTAGTCGCCACTCTCCCAACACCGAAAATCACTCAAAACTCCTCTCTCCTTCCCTCTCCCCTCCCCTCACAATCGCAGGCACGCGAATTCAGAACAAGGAAGCTCACCTCTCTCCCTCCACCTGCCAAAAAAGGCAAGTAGAAGGAACACACACACACACACACACACTCGGAAGAGGCTCACACGCGATCCTCGTTTGCGGTTACAGACACACACACACACACACATTAACAGACATGCCGGATATCCGAAACCCAGAGAAATATTTTCCTGGCGCGTGCGTGCACATGTAAGCTGACCGCACACACACACGTACCCTACACACTACATGCGTATAATGTATAATTTTCGTAATTGAGGTCGCGTGGAGACGACTATATATACGAGCAAGAGGGCTGATGTACGCCGGGGAATTTCATTAATTTGCCGGAAGTTATATACGAGAGTCGCTGCTGCGGTGCGCGCGCTGTGATTTCCATTGTAATTCAAATGCTACGCGCAGGAGGAGGAGGAGGATGGATATCGAGTATAGGTAGGTGCGAGCAAGGAGGATTATATTGCCTGCTGCGGGGATGTGTCTTGCGCGGTGAGCCAAGGTGAGCTGATGGGAGCTGGAAGTGAATAGGGAGGTGGAGGTGGAGATGGAAGATGTGTTTTGAAATAGAGATGATGTCGGGAGAGGAGAGGAGTTTCGATTGTGGAGAAGGATGTAGTGTCTTACGAGATGGGAGTTTTGAACTTTGGTTTTGAGGGAGAAAGGAAAATTTATTGAAATATTGAAGAGGGAAGGCGAATAAATATGTTGCCGACAGCTTGATATAAATTATGTATAAATTAAATGGTTCCTTTCATCGTTGATCAGTTCAATTGAATAGATCATTATTAATTAAGCTTTCCTTGTGTATATTTGCACTGTGTATACATATTTATGAATATTAAGTTCGATTTATTATTTATGATTGAATATTTCGTCAAATTTATTATTTACAGTGAAACATATGTGCTCTCCCAATATTTGTGTTATAATCTTTAACCAAATCAAGTAAGATCAAATCAATCCCAATCCCCAATACACAGATGATACACACACACACACACACACACACACACACACACACACACACACCCTGAAACATTGAAATCAAATCGAATGGCGCTACAATGGTAAAATTGCTGCAAGATTAACGACGTCAAATCACTCGGCGGCCATGAATTGTAAACTTTCCAATCGCAAATCAGGAGAACAGCTTCTTCTCCTTTTTCTACTTCTTCTTCTTCTTCTTCTTCCTCGAAGCTAAATTCGATCGGGTTTCGCATCGAATAACCCGTCATTCAGCGCGAGACTCGCAATACTTTTAGACTCTCTCTCTCTCTCTCCTCGCGTTTATATCCGTTCTCGGGAACTTTAATGTGTTACGAGCACGGAGCGTCGTCTGCTCGCCAGCTCGCTATTTTTGCGCTGCCGCTGTAGGGCAAAATCGAAGGAACGAAGAGAGATGATGTGCGCATAAAGTACGCGATAAGGACGTATTTTTGATTGTCTGGTTAAAAACTTGCGCAAATGTAATTATATTTCTGTTACGAGGAGTTAGGGGGAAGTTAACGTGCGGGTTTGTAACGAGGCGGAGGAGAGAGAGAGAGAGAGAGATAGGATGAGACATTTTGTTTAAGTATTACATGTATGAATATATAAGCGCACGTAGAAAATAATTATCTAGCCGGATCTGCAAGCCGGCTTAGTAAGTTTAAATCCGCGCTAATGAGCTGGATATGCGCGCGGATATGAATAAATAATGTCCGGGGAGAGAACTAATTAAGCCGAATCGTGTATATTACACTTTTTTTTTGTCTTACATCAATGTTTATAACATTGCGCGGTCGCGTTTTTCCCCTCTTTTTTCGTCCACGGCTCAATGAACTTCAGGACTGCCAGGCAACTTTATTCAAATTATTTTCAACAAAACATACACACATAAAATCTCCACTATACTTATGTCCCCATCCCTAAGTGTAATTCATCCACAACCGCGTCATTAACCACCTGTATTTATACATGTACCACGTATATACACGCACAAACGAGGCTTCAAAGGCGCGCAAGACTTCCATTCCAAAAGCGGCATCACGCGCACTCGTTACCATTAAAATTCCGAATCTTCTGACTACTGCACTTGAAAAGCAAACGCGCGGGGCGCTTAATTAAGATACTCATTACGGCGTTGCGCTATACTCACCGGAAATGCAAAATGGCAACAGCAGCGTCGCCGCTTTGATCTCCTCGCGCGATGGCGGCGACACGCGGGCCCAATTAATCGATTAGAATTCTTCAGATGTGACACGCGCGCATGCAGAGTGGATATGCTGCTGATCTTGTACGCGTGTGTGATGTTTGTTGGAGATGTTGCGAACGCGGGTTTGGAAAGATGGATATATGGTGAGGTTTGAAGAGACGAGTGGGTGGTATATAAGATGACGGTTGCGTTTATTAATATAGGCGATTAGAGAAGGGAAGAATGTAAAGAGTCGAAGAAGGGACCTATTATTGTCGTAATTGGATCGAGGTTATGGTCTTTATTGTTATAAACACGGTGTGGTGATTGGGCTTGATTATAATTTCGTTTTTTTTTTCATTGCATAATATTCGGCTTTGATTGATGCGATTACCAGTGGGCTGTTCCAATAGTAGTACTACGATTAACTGGAGAGTTAGCAGTATAATGCCACGATTCTCCGCGAGTATACACCTCAACTTCGTAATCGTAAAAAGGTTATTAATACAATTAATAAAAACTAGTAGGAATCTCTACGCGGGAGAGTGAAATACGCAGTTTAAAGCGATAAGAGCGCGCGCCCTGTAAAAGAACCGGAAAGCAGTTTAATTAAGAAATTTTAACAAACTCCAAGCTTTCTCTCTCTCTCTCTCTCTCTCTTTCTCTGTACGCAATTTCCTTAGAATACCCATTTAAACTTTAACGCGAAACTTTCCCCATTCCTTTTTCCTCCGTTTAAACGATACTCAAACCCCAGAATTGCAAACACACATGCTCGCACGCACAGGCATTTACATTCCAATTTCTCCATTCGAAATCCACACTGAAAGTAGCTGCCATTCCAAAACCATTCATATACATATATATAATACTAAAAATAGCCAGCTCACACTCGTCATAACTAATCAGCCTACCACATCACGTACCGTGCATATATATAATAACTAACGGGATGCGCGTCGATTAATGGTTACAGGCCGAGGAGCTGAACACGATAGTCGGCAATGCATTTCGCATGGCGTACGTGGCGCAGCTGCAGCGTGGCCAGCCGATGCTCCAGAATGTGATTGGCCCCAAGTCGCCGGGCGCGCACTTTCGGAAGGACAGCAGCAGCGGCAACAGCAGCAGCAGCAACAGCAGCAGCGCCGGCAGCGGTAGCAACACCAGCAGCAGCAACTCCGCCGGTGGCAAGCAGGAGGCAGTCCGCAACGCCGCCTGGGTGGTGAGTCCCGTGAGTTTTTTTTTTTTTTATAGTTTTCTACTTGAAAACGCGGGTTATTTTGAGAAAGTGGTGCAGAGGTTGGGAGGGGTGGTGTATGAGAAGATAATTGAGTTTGTGGGTGAAGCTTTATTTTCGATTTCTAGCGCGCTGTATTCTTAGACGCAAGTGTATTTCAGGAGGATCTTGGGTAATGATATTTGACGAAAATGAGGACGAATTATTGGTATTGATGTATATACTGTTTGGCAGAGCAAAAGAGCTTTCTAAAGTTAAAAATATATTATCATCGTATAATAACGGAAATAAATCAAGCGCTAAAACTGATCTCTACTTCGTAAATTGTTAATGTTGTTTTAAACTTTAAAAAGTATGATATTTTAATTCTTTTCGTAAATTAAAAGTTTGAAATAAGCTTTATTCGGCCATTTCTATGCAAAGCCAATTTAGATGCTTTATATTTATGCGAAGCGCTATTAATTGCCATCACACGTTGATTTGAACAAAACAAAAAGTCTGTTTCCCCAGCCAATTCACGCCCATTCGAAATAATGACGAGCAATAACTTAGACGCAACAAGATAGCATAAAAAAAAAGTTTCTAAACCACCACTTCGGCCCGCACGCACGCGCCATTACGATATGCGGCGCGCGTATATTTGCACAAATTCACAGTATATTACACGAATGACTCACTCAGAGTCAGTCTTCCGCCTCGGGCCGAAAGTGAAACAACATTTTGTCGGTCGATACATTACGGTAGTAATAGGAAAGGTAAATAAAGATACTACTTTGAGTTTTTCGAGTTTGTTTGCCGCCGCCGCGGTATTTACACGCGAGCGCCACTGCGCGCAACGGCCATAATTTGCATACATATTGCGCGCGTTTCCACTATTTTAAATCAGTATTTTAAATTCATCGAACGGCAGCGCGGAGGCAAAAGAGAGAGAGAGAGAGAGAGAGAGAGAGCGAGAGAAAAAAGTAACGGCGCTTCGGAGCCGTACGCGGAGCAGACACACAGTTTCTATACAGCTGCGCCGTTCGATCGTAACAATGAATGCGCGTGCGCGCGTCCGTATAATAATGAATACACAAGAGCGAGGCGACTTTTCATACAAACACCTCGGCGCATCAGTCTGTATTTGCATTATATACACCTATATACGTTTCCTTTTTCGGCGATGCCGCGCGAGAGTGAAAGAATTAGGGGAAAATAATGGATCGCGGTGTGCCTTTCGTGCGCTTATCGATCAAACGTGTAATTTTTTTTTAAATAGGAACGAATGCGTTTCTTCGATTTATATCTCGAAATACTTTGAAATTCTTGAACGCTTCGTTACTATTTGTGTATTGTATAGGCCATTTAAGTGTAATTGTGAGGATTCGAAATACAGTTATTAACGGTAGCGTGATACTGTAGTACCTTGTTGGAGAAATTTTACAATTTTATTTGCTATCGGCTAATGGGTATGTAGTAAGGACCACAATTACGCTTCCTCGGCTAATCGATATACTAAGAAACTAAAGTATACTTTATTTTTTCGTCAATTTGCTGGAAAATTTTTAAATAATCATAGGGTGACTTCGCCATTGATGCGGAAGAGACACCAGTAAATGAACATTTTTTAATAAAAATTGTTGATAAAATATATTTTTAATGTTTCTGGCCTCATGACACACCTTCCCGCAATTTCAAAGTTTGAAAAAATCATTTTTTGACGGTTTAATATTGTAAAAGCATTTTATTTAAGCGATTAAACATATCACGTGACCCGTTCATTCACTGAACATAAATGTTCATTTACTGATAAAGTCGTCCTACATTCCAAATTCCAAATATTTTCATAAAAAAGTGCAAATATCTACTATTTTCGCGATTTACCCAAAACCTCGTAAAACGCAGAATCATATAACTTTCGAAAACCGTATAAATATCACATCGTCGCAAATTCAAACTGTTTAATCTACTTTCCATTCACGCCGCGCAGACCCTCATACAGCTCTCCAACAACAACAAATATATATATCCAGCACCACAGCGTGTGCGCGCAACTCGCGCAAACCCCAATGACCCCATCCTCGCGCGTAGCGCGTTAATCTCGCCGCACCTACACCCACGCGGGCGCAAAGAAAAGCCCATGCATGTAAATCCACACACGCTGAAAAAAAGGAGCGAGAGCGAAAAGCGCGAGAACTCCGCAACTCTGTATGCGCTCTCGGCCTTATAAAACTTCGCGGTCTCCGCGCGCGACGGCGGCGACGCACATTGCATAACTCCCACGCGGTGGCGCTTTTGTATTCAGCGCGGCGCTAAGAACTTTTGCCCGAGCGCGACGCGAACTAATTATAGATTCAGCCACGCACGAGCGACCGAGCGAGACGAAAAAAAAGCCCGCGCGCGCGAGTTCATTCATGAAAATTCCAGAAAGAGAGAGAGAGATATGTGGAGCGAGAGCTTCGACGACGGCTTTTCAATCGGCCGAGTTTTTCGCGCTGAATGCGCGCGCCGCGGTTTAATTATGTGAACGGGAGTGGTGTGGGTGATTCTTTTTAGGTTTTTTTTTTTCTTCGAGGTAGTGGAGGTGAAGGGGTTAGGAGGGCTAGGTGTGAAAGATCGGTTGGCTTGTTTAGAAAGTATTATATAAGTGGAAAATAAGATGTTGAACCTTTGAAACGATTTTTTAACCATTATGCGTCGAGTTGGCCGAAATCACCATAAGATATTTAGAAATTCGTCGAAAATTTAGTTCATAAATGGTCGAAAAATGGACCATTTCCACCAGGGTTTATTTGAGTGCTTACATCTATTTTTGAAATTCGAAGAAACGCGTTTCCTGACAATATAGTTAAAGAATGGAAGAAATTATAAACAACGGAGATTGAGTCGCTTCAACATAATTATAGCGTTATATATTTGCTATTATAATTAAATCCTCTAAGCTAAATCATAGATATTTTTATAGCGAGAATTTATTCGCCGATTATATTCAAATCATCAAAACCTTTCGACCTATGACTTCACAGAGCAATTTGCAAAAGAAACAATGCACATTCAAAACAATCCTTTCACAAATTGAAAAAAAAGCGCATCCAAACAACCGGCACACTCGGCAAAGCCAACCTGCAGAAAAAAAAGACAACCAGCACCACCAACACGTCAGCTCGCATGCGACTCTCTCTCTCCTATACATACGCGTTTCGCACACAACCAGGCGCGCGTGCACGCGACTCGCAAAGAAAACGCAGCCGCGCACCAGCCACTCGACTCTTTACTTACCTCTCCTCTCTCTCTCTCTCTCTCGGCGACCCATTGTCCTACCGCTTAAAGCTCCGCTCCCGCGTCTTTTTCAATTGTAAGGGCGAAAAACAACGGGCGCCGTCGCCGCCGCCGCCTTCGCGCTAAGTAAACGTCGCGCATTGTTGTGTAATTGCGCGCTACGCCGCGGCGTCGCCTATATGAAAGGCCTCTCTGTGGAGGGTGTCAACGCCGCCGCGTTATTAATACGCGCGAGCGGCCCGCTTTTCTTCGCAACAGAGAGTAGTCGTATGTATATGTGTGGGTGTGTGTTTTTATAATACGGGATTACGAAAAACGGCGTGGGTGGTGTTGTTGCTGCCGCTTGACGGATGCCGGGAATTTCGTTTATTCGCCCCCTTTTTTCTTTTGTCTGAAAGGAGGAGTGGGTGGATGTGGGGGCGAGGTGTGTAATAGGGTATTTCGGATGAGAGGTTGGGATGTGTAATAGCGGGAGCTCGTGAGAACGTTGTTTTTTTGTATGAATTACTGGAGAATTGGAGTGGTGTAATTATAGACGCTTGATAATGAAGAGTGTAAACGAACGTTTAAGTTGCTAATAATTGTATTTAGAGGAGACAGATGTTTACCTTACAAATCTTGCTAATTTCCATAACGCTGCAGCTTATAATTATACCGCATCTGTGATATAATTTTATTCCCATCTCTACTATAATGGCCAATTTATAGCCTGAAAAGCGAGGCAAAAGTGGCGTCTGATTCCCTCTTTTACTTTATTCCCGCATAATGCGAGAATAACTAAGAAAATTATAACACATAAATAAAAAATAACTTTTCAAATTTATGAAGTGGACACAGTAGCGATGGGAATAAAGTACTATATGTAACACGGGACTAAAGTCGCAGATTATTCCTGCGGGTACTGTTACATTCGAAACTCCGCCTCGGAATTTGAGAAAAAGCAGCTTGTAGATTAGAAGACTTATAGCTCAATTACAATACAAATCGCGCGATAATTTACACTCGGAGAAATCTCAAACACATCACGTCACCTTCTGCCGGCCACTTCATTCGCCAAAAAGACCCGAGTGACAAACTCGCACATTAATGCGAACCGCAAACCGTCCACGCGTTCCCACACCCATAATCTCCCCTCGTTAGAAATTCCTAATCGCTCTCGCTTTTTATTTATACTCGAGGTATATATAACGTGCGCGTGCGGCCTGATACTATTAGCACCGACGGTGGCCGCGAGTCGACCACGAATCCGCTTTGCTTATACTTTATAGTATATATAGGAGGACGAGCGCGCGCGAGTTGCTGCTTATTTCGGAATTGGAAATTTATCGGCATTTTGGCTATGCGGTAGGTACCGCTTCAAGTAGCGGTAATTACAATCGATTACGGTTCGTGTGAGGTCGATAGTATTTTGATAGGTTCCAATTTGATTTCGATTGGATTATGGAAATTCGATTTTTCATGGCGCAGGTGTAGCGCGGGGAAATCGAATTGATGATTTTACGGCTAGTTTTCGTTGGGTGTCCATGACTATTTTTTTTTTGTAATTTGGAATTTAGGTATAGACTAATATGATTTGCATGAAGGCTCGATAATGAATTGCTTATACGCATTAAGAATACTATAATGTATTCTATTGCAGAAAACGTAAAAATTAGAATATTTTGGTATATTTTAAATTAAGTAGTGGGCGGTTCCACACCAATAACGTATATACGTCAGAATACGAAGACAGCACATTAAGATAGCCTTTTATATGATGCGAATGCTAATAGAATATTTAAAATTTTGAATTAAGGTCGACTTCATTCAGACCTACAAATTACCTCAATGTAACTCCATGCGTATTATATACACGCACACACAAAAAATTGCTCTTCATAAGTATATGTCAATCACTATAATTGATACAACCCTCCACTAGCCCAATATTACACGAGCTATACTCATTCTCTCCCTCCATCTACTATATGCTTATCTCACACCAAACTTCCGCAGTCGAACAAAAAAACTCATACACGCCGTATCCGTATTCCAGAACAAATCGCTGGTCGACGACTCAACGAACAATAACAACAGCAACAACAACAACAATAACAGCAGCAGCGGTAGCAGTAACGGGCCGTGGCAGAAGTCGGCGGCGACGAGTCAGCAGCAGAAGCAGGAGAAGCGCGAGCAAGGAGCGACAACCACGTCGCCGAGCAACAGCAGTCTCAGCGAGGACGGCGGCAGCAGCCCCGGCGCCGACGACGACATGAACCTACAGCTCGGCAGCGCCGGCTCACCCACCCTTCGGCTGTCCAGCGTTAAGGTGAGCGTCAGCTGATCGTGAGCGTTGGACGTGAGATTGATTGCGGGAGTTCGGTTCGAAAAATATAACGCTTTGGTATATTAATTTAAGAAATTGATTTGTAGTATGAAATATGTAGTAATAATTATGAGTATTTGGGACATAATGATGTATTATATAAGTGATTTAAGGAAATGTTTGAGAAATTTATTAAATGGGCATTTAGATGAATTATTATTCTGAAAAATTTTTATGATTTATCGTGAATTTATTTATATTCGAATAATAGCCAGACCTTATGTCAGAAACTTTCTCGTATTGTAACATGACATATATATTTATATATAATAAAATTATGATTTAATTGTAAATCCTTAAAATTACAAAACAAAAGAAACATTACATATATACCAAGGAAATCAACCAATATCTCTGCATATTTTTTTACATCTACATACACCAGAATGCGGAAAAACTTTATAATTATCCTCGCGATGCCGTTCCAACCGCTATACTACTACCACTTAATTTGCGCGCGGGTAAATTTTTCCAAGGCCATTCAGCGCGTCTCTATATATATATGTACACGAGCTCGCGTATAAGACAAAAATTCTGGGAATCCCCGCGATGTACCGGGAGAGCGCTCAATGAATGGGGCCGGGGATTCTTTTATTTTTGTTTCCATTGTCGGTGGATAGGAAGCGCGAGCGCGCGCATAGCTTTGTTCGCGCGGTCAACTAGAGAGAGAGTATGATGTATACGCCGGGCTATTCTATTGAGTACGCGCGGTCCGAGCGAGCTGCAACGTATTACAGAAGAATTTATACGTTCCACGGACAATTTAACAAGAATTTTTAACATCGGATTTTAGAATAAAAATTTTTGTTTTTTTTTTTTTTGTTACTCTTTCGTCGGCGGAGAATTAAATAGTAATAATGCGCGCTGTTGAAGAATGCAAGCATTTTTTTTTAGAATGTTTTGAAATACTTGGCTCTGTCTGAAGGGAAAGCATTTTGCTTTTATATTGAGAAAAATATTTTTCGTTGCTGTACATATGAGAGGTGGTAATGAAGCAATGTCGGAGCTTATTTAAAGCATCGCATTTACTTACATGTTCGCATATTTCATTAATTTCGCGTGATATTTTATTTTAACATTATTAAATTACGATACTAATTAATATAATTAATTAACATGTTTCATTTTAAAACAATTATAATAATATACCATTGGTTAGTATTTCAATCATGTCGGAAAATGTGAAGCATAGGTGCCTGTCATTAAATGTCACTTTAAAATAACAAGACTTTGAGATATATGTATACTAAACAAATTTTATAAACTGTAAAAATATAATAATTTTATTAATATAAAATGCCATGACTTATATAAAATTAAACGGGATAGAAATTTTAATAAGATTCTAGTAACCTTTAGAATGCTCGCTCGCAATGCGTATTGTTCCCTCGCTATTCACAGAAAAACTGATTGAACTAAGAAACTGCGCCCTTTGACAAAAAGTATAGAATGGATTTTCTTCGAACTATGATCCCCTGTACTTTGTGATCCACATGTATCGTATTTTGACACACACATAAACACGTCTCCGGCGCTTTCTATATTACACAGTTCCTCTGTACACTCTCCACTTAACGAGGAACACTATATGTATTGAGATTATATATATGGATTTAAAGTTCTAAGTAAAAGGAGAATATAACCTAAAATGATTACAAATTACAAATTGATTCAGTCAGTTTATTGTCAAGTAAGGGGGTACTACAGTTAAAAATTTTTTTTTGATTTACCTAAAAAATATAAATTTTGATCAGTAATAATTTTTTTATATATATTATACAAATATAGTTTATTTTTGATAAAATAGGCCCTACCAGAGGTCTATAAACCCATTTGATCCAAAGATATTGAGATTTTGAAATTTGTATCCTGCCGTAACCTACAGGCTGAACCATTTGATATTGTTTAATGGGATATGGGCCAAAATTTTTGATTTTTATATCTCCTTTGATTGAAGCTATTCGCATCCTTTAATTTTTCCAATTAATATTTTTAAAGTCAAAAATTTGATTTAAAATCCACCATTTGGAAGGAATTTTTAAAAAATATCATTGCAGATCAAAATTTATATTTTTTAGGTAAATAAAAAAAAAAATTTTAACTGTAGTACCCCCTTAAATAAAAAAACTTTTACAAAGAAATCTGTAATCAAACGTGCCCCACTTCAAATTTCGAAGATCCTTTTTGAAAAGCAAACTTATCTTCTAACTTTGCAAACTCAAACACTCACGAAACTTCATCAACCCCATCACTACCCCACGAAAGCCTCAACTATAATCTCTCTCTCTCTGTGTTCCATATTCCAGACACCGAACTCAATCCCAGGTCTGCGGCCGTCGCACAACTTCGGCACCGTCCTCGGCCAGCTGCAGCAGCAGCAGCAGCAACAGCAGCACAACGGCGACGCCACGACGACGACGTCGGGGAAGAGCTGTTCGCAGCAGAGCACGCCGAGCAGCGACGAGAGCAACTCGCCGACCGAGCTCAACTCGTACAAGCGGCTCGCGGACAAGCCGCCCCTCATCAAACGACTCACCATGGGTCTCACCGGTAAGTGTGCGTGTGATGTAATACACATATATACATTGCCGTGTGCAAGCGATGCCGTAATTGTAATATCAACGGGGAAATGTTGGGGGTAAATTTCGGGGTTGTGTTATACTTGGTCCGGGTTGAGCTCCTTATAGGAAACGGAAGAGGAACGGTTATATCAGGAAGCCTATAAAAAAATTACACTGAAGGCGGACTGAAAACTGGTCAAAATTTTTTTCGAAGGCGTACGGGCTTTTTCTTCTTTTTTATATCACAAAGTCGTGTACAATCAAAAACGTCTTTGTGAAATTTTTTAAAAAAGTGGAAAAGAAACCTTTTCTTTAAACCTCAGTCATTTAGCCCATAAATAACGTCCTACAAAAAGTTTTCATTTGCTTTTTTTTAAATTAAGAAATGTTGATTTCTTCAGAAGTTATATAATAGTTTAAGGTCATCATGTGCGGCTCCTCTGATACCGCCAATTGGACAGACACGGTTTTCGTTTTCAATTTTAAATTTTCAGAAAAAAAAACTCTTTGGAACATTATAGATTTAGTAAAATACTACAACGTATCAAAAAGATTTTTTTCTTAAAATTGAAAATTAAATGAGAAAACCCGGTCCCTTCAATCGTTAGTAACGGGTAGATGGTGCATCACCTTAAAGTTGAGCGTCGAAAAGGCATAAAAATACTCCCTGCTGGAAATCTTCCATTTTTCACCCATTTCTGAAACAATTTTTCTCCCATTTTCTAGCCATTTAATGGCGAGTTGACCGAAATCGCTAGGAAATGGCTAGAAAATGGGAGAAAAATGGACGATTTCTACCAGGGCTCTTACAGTCGGGACTGCCGATTTCTGCTGTTTGTTTATTTTAATGCCTTTCCGATGCCCAATTTTAAACAGTAATAACTTGTAAATAAATCAATCTTTCTTAATTTAACACCACATATATATTCCTAATATTTGTCAGCGACATGTATGAACGCAGATGCGTTCATTAAAGGCGAGCCAGACTGACTGTAATTTTATCCCTTGTCTTCTTCACCAGGACCACTTGTTTTGGCTAAGGTTCCCATTGAAGGCGCCAATCTTATCGGCTGTTTATAATCCATCAACAATAGCGACGAAGCAACCTCTTTACGCTTACCGCCCAGTTCTTGACGCTTTTACCACAGCTGTGTTAATTTTTTTCGTGACTAACGGCTCGATATTAATATTTATACAGATAATATTTTTTAATTAAATGATCATTATATTTAGATTCTCCACTCATATGGTGCGCAATTAAAGATGAAAGAATATACAGTACCGAGAAACGCGCGATTTAACCAGTCCTACTAGGAATGGATCCTCGTCATTAAATTCTCTCTACACCGATATAAAAGAGTGTTATTAAAGACTGTTTGCGCTTGCTTATTTCCAGAACAAACTGACTCATTCCAAACCAAACGTTATATACCGAATTAGAACCGCCTATATCATCAAATTACACATTCCTATAATATACATCAGCGTTATTCTCGCGAAACGTACAATGAGCCACCTTTCCCCTCCCCTCAACCGTCCTTGGCAGTAAAAAAATTAAATTAAATTTCCAAACAATTCGCACGATTTTGACATCATCAATCGCGCGCCAACAGGATGCAGCGTCAAAAATCACAGCCGCAAATTACCTTACAATTAATCAAAGCGCGTCGCGTCTCTCCCATGCACAATCGGCTGGTGCATGCGACTGGGCTCGCACACCCACTATATATACATATATATACGTACGCACATGCACACACATAAAGCGCGAATTCCGGATAGATCGTCATATTGCGCATACGCATGCACACATACGTAGAATAGCCCATTATACATCGGGGCGCTGGAATTGCAGGCGGCCGGGACGTGCTGGGCCTGAACGGCGAGGACGACAGCTGCCCGCTGGTGAGCGGGGGTAGCACGCCCACCTCGCCGACGACGACGAGGCCGCACTCGGGCGGCTACATCAACGAGGCCGTCATCGAGTCGGACAACGGCAGCACTACCAACACCAACAACAGCACGACAACGCGGCCGTCCCAGCAGCAACCGTCGCAGCAGTTCGGCAAGCTGCTGCCGGCCACCGAGAGCCTCGACAATACCATCAATTCCTCCATCAACGCCAAGAATTTCAATATCGAGAATAACAGGTTCGTATACATATATATATAACACACAGGCCGATTGTCTCCGCCGCCCCCCATAGTTGTATATGTATAGCTTATATTGAGAGGGAAGACTGAGAGAGAGTTTTTCTTGGGTGTATATACCTATATGCGTAGGATGAGGAGAATGCCGGCCGGCGGAATGTTTCTTTTGTCGATGCCCCCGCGCGTATTATGCGATATATAGATGGGCGCGCGCGTGAGCGGTGTCGGGATTATATTGGATGCCGAGCTCGCGCGCTGTGGGCTATTGTTTCGCGATTATTGTTGTGTGATGGAGGAGAGAGTATAGTGTGTGTATGTATGCGCGTGTGCCAAGTCTCGGGATGTGGTGTATATATATATACATACATACATATATAGGGCTGGGATTTTTTGTTTCCGATTCGTTGGTTTTGTTGGATTCGCGCGCGCGAGGGCCATTGATCTATCGGAAAATGAAAATGCTTTTCGGAGAGGCTGGATTGTTGGCCGCGGTTCAGCGGACGGTGATTAAATGCCTTTCGAATGTTATACGGGGCATTAACTCTCGCATGAAGGCATCACGAAAAATTGCTTACTCGTACGTGTAATATATAGGAGTGATGTTTTATGTTTTTTTTTTTTGTTTTTTTGCTGTATTGGATAACGCAAAATTTAATTGTAATTCGCGACTGTTTGACGTCAACGCTCAATAAAATAATGCGCCGAACACTTTATTCATACGCGCGATTGTTGCACTGAGAGCATACTTCCCTCTCTCTTTTCCAGTCACTATATTATACATCTCTCCGCTCGGTTTATTCCTCTCGCGCGTGCGAGTATATAACCGCAGCTTCGTCTCTCATCTGCGATGCGCCCAATTTAATCGACCCGTGCCTTTTTTTGGTACGACTTTTGCAGGCTAGCGCAGAATTCGCTGAGCGCGCCGACGGATGGCGATTTCAAATCGAAGCGGCGGTCGCAGATCAGCACGTCGAGCAGCTCGGTGCCGGGCGCGGACGGCAGCGTGCTCGGCTCGACGCCCACGCCGCCGCCGCTTCCGGAGCGAACGGACAGCCTGAACAATCGCAGCGAGGAGGGCGAACTGAGGCGAGCGCCCTGGTTCCAGGCTGGAATACCGAGGTATGTATTTTTCTTTTTTTTTTTTACTTTTTTTTGCCGGTGACTGCTGCTGCAGTTGCAGTTGGGTGGGTGTTTTTTTTTAGTGGAGGAGTAGGGGGGGTTAGGGATCGATGGATTTGTATAGGGTTTAGGTATATAGGCTGAAGCGCGAGGAATTATTTTAGAGAGCTGCGAGGGTTGGAGTGTGTCAATGCAGTTGTTCTGATATTAAAGCTGTGTGATATTATTTTAAAGTGATTTATTTAGTTGATTATCGTTTTTTTGTCTACGTTAATATGTATGCATATTGTCGCAAATGTACTACACTCATTTGAACTATTTTTGCAATTACCTTGTACTTGATATATTTAGCATTTGAATTTTTGTTATACTATATCTACAAATTCAACTCATTTTATTTCTTATTTTTTTATATTTTTGTATTTGAAATCATTTATAAAAAAAATATATATTTTCTTCATTAAGATTTAAACGAAACAGTTCAACGGACGCTACAACACACTGAACATAAACTTTAAAGAGAGAACGGACATTTCCACTATACACATTTTTATAATTCACCAGTCCTTTACCATTAAAAAATCCTCCAACCCCATTACCCAACCTCCCTTAATTACGTAATTTTTCCACTACCCACAGCTCCATTTAAGAACCTTCCCTGGACAACCTCGTCCCACGTTCTCTCTCGCGTATAATAACGCAGTTAAATCTCTGCCCCTGCGCGTATGCGCATATACCTATCTCTTTGTGAAATAATTTTTTTTGTTTTTTACGACTCGCACGCTGACATGTCCCTCACTCTCTTTGTCCTGCAGGGAAATAACCCTGGAGGTGCTGAGCCAGGAGCCGGAGGGCGCATTCATGGTGCGCGAGAGCACGAGCAAACCCGGCTGCTACGCGCTGTCGCTGCGCGTGCCCCGCGAGTTTCAGCCCAGCGGCATCGCCCATTATCTCATCATGCGCACGAACAAGGGATACAAGATCAAGGTATTGTGGAGAATGGATTTTTGGTATTGTTACTGTACGGCTGTGATATGGTTTATGGGTTGTGATGTGAGGTTATTGGTAGAATTAGGTTGGTAGAAATGGATGAAGGAAGAAATAATGGAAGAAAATGATGAGACTGAAGTTAGCAGGCAGATGCCAGCATGAGGCATTTGGTCAGAGCAGTGATTTTTAATAACACTCATACACTCGAATTTTAGCAAGTTCAATCTAATTTGTTTATACATTCAGAGACACACATCAAAAAGTTTAAAAAAATGAACAGGCTTCGTTGTTTACTCATTGTTAATATAATATTGCAAAAAGGCGTGACACAAAGACTACCCTGTTCAAACTCGTTATTTTTGAAGGTACATTAGTAAAAACTTTCACTAGAACTTTTACTATTTATGTTATTGCAACTTTCTAGATCTTTTTAATAAAAATATATACTTTGAACGACGTAAATAGGTAAAAGTAAATGTTTTTAAATGTTCCATGTATGAAATAATCGTTCCAGTTATCTATAAAGCGATGAGGGCAAAGAAATGTGCTAAATTAACTCGTTTCGTTGCCGTGATTGGCGACATTTTTTACAGTATTTCCTCTACAAAAACTGTAACGAAGTTTTTTATCCATTAAGGCTAGTACAGTACATTATTTGGTATCATATGTAAATATAAAATTTCAATTCAGAGATGTGCCTGGAATACAATTGACATGAAAAATCTAGAAAGTTACGTGACTCATCATTTTTCAAAAATATAAATTTTCGTAGTAATTCTGTTCTATACCTTTTAACATAAGGTTTTTTCTTAATCTTTTTTTCTTATCAGATTTAATTCTTTAGTAAAAGTCCAATAATTTGATTTGTTACACGTATGTATGCCACGCATATAAAAGTTATACGACTTCAAAAAATTACTTCTCAAGCGTAACTCATTAAAACAACTAGACTTTTGATAAACGGACGCTGAATTTTGAATTTTGAGATCCAAAAGCCATTGTAATCACTAATTTAATATTTCAGAACGATATAGTAAAGATGTTAAAGTGATATATTTAACATTTAATACAATTTTCATACGATTAAGCTAGTTAAGTTTGTCATTTATATTATCAAAACATTTTTTTATTGTGAATTTAAAGTTTCTCTTTTTTTTTTGTCTACTTTTAAAAGGCCAAAATGTCGTAAAAACATTATTTTTTGTCAAAGTAAATTGTAAGT
Source organism: Torymus aiolomorphi (assembly GCA_036365515.1). Taxonomy (NCBI): domain Eukaryota; kingdom Metazoa; phylum Arthropoda; class Insecta; order Hymenoptera; family Torymidae; genus Torymus; species Torymus aiolomorphi. Next base: position 8,590,316 of record CM070875.1, on the reverse strand, counting down.
AGTGAAGAAGGTGCATGTTTTGCGGGCATAATGTGTTACTTTATGCATACTGACCATTTTGGATTCTACTTTAGTGATTGTTACTACGATGTAATATAAGTATATACACACACACGCGTGCGCACATACACAACCAAGTAAAAAAATTCGTTTCTTATGCAGTTAATATTTGAATTGAATCTTAAAATTGTATTATGTTGCTTTTATTTTTTAACGGAACTAAAAAATGAGTTACGCAAACTTTTTTGTATTATTTAATAGATAAGTAAGCCGTTAATATTTTTTGCAAAAGTGTATGCTCAAAGAAAAAAAAATTTGTCTCAAACACCGAATATTAAAAATTCTGGCGATATCCTCATATACTCGTTGAAATTACCAGCGCATGCGCGACACATCGCGTCTATATAAGTCGATATACGAGCCTGTTTATTACCCTTTTTTGCAATATTTAGTTAACAATAAGTAAACCAATAAGCCTGTTCATCTTTTTAAAATTTTTTCATGTAATTCTTAATGCATCTCTGAATGTATAACCAACTTTTCAGAGGTCGAACAGGCTCAGGTTCAGTTTTAAAGGACATCAATCATTTCTTGATGCTAGCAGGCAGTTAAAAGTTAATAATAAAATTGAATAATTAAAAAACTAAAAATGCTCATTTTCCTAAAATTTTGCAATGTTAATTATTTCGTCTTTACTAATGTGCCTTCGAAAATCTAGAGTATGAACAGGCCTAAATACTTTTTGTTACACCTTTTTGCAATATTCAGTGGACACTAAATAAACAAATAAGCCTGTTAATTTTTTGTAACTTTTTTCATCTAATGTTTAATGTATTTCTGAATGCGTAATCAAATTTTCAGAGATTGCGATCTTGCTTAGATTCGTGCGTATAACTAGGTATTGTTGAAAATCACTGCTCTGATGAACTGCCTGCTGGCATCCACCTATCAATTTCAGTCTAATACAAAAATGCAAGGAAAATAATCTCGCTGTTTCTAAAATTTGAATAAAATCTATTCCCATTCCATTAAAACATTCTTTCAGTACACTATAACGCCCTCGGAAACCTTTATTTTTATACTCTTAAAGTTTACATGCAAAACGATAACCATATTGTTGGTAGAGCGATTTCCAAGCCGTAACCGTCCGAACGCGAATGACATTGAAAACGAGCCTCTCCAACAGTTAACGCTGTTTATATATTTTTTTCATGACAACACTTTACTCTTAGCCCTCCCCCTTCCTCACGTATAAACAAGGCTGAATTTCGCGCTCCTTTAATCTGCAGTCAAAGTCTGCGCCTGCGTTTACATAACCCAGTGAATGCGCAAACACGAGCGCGAAGAAACTTTCGAAACCACACGCGCGCGCGCTACTTTTGCGCGCACCGTGACGGAACTTTCCGGGGCAAGACCATCAAACTAAGCGCGCGAAAGCCTCCTCCTCTCCCTATAGAAACAAAAGAGAAAAAAAAATGCAACCAACGCGCCAATTAGAAAGCGTCGAATGACCCGCCGTCAATTAAACAGCCGCTTGCGGCCGCCTCGATTTCTTATAACTATACAACGCGCGCGCTATATAGAACCGTGTAATTTTCTTCTCTTCTCGTTGCAGCAGTGAACAAGGGGGAAACTTGTACGTACAGCGGCGAGCTTTTTGCCCTTCTCTCGCGCGTCCACTCCGCGCCTAATAACACAGTTTTCGAGGGCTGCGGTGGTGGTGGAGGCTTCGCGCGAGTTTCGCCCTCCTCTCTACCTTTGTCTCTGCGTCGCATGACATATATATACAAGAACGACGCTTTTTTCGCGAGCCCAGCGAGATTAAGGCCGTGAAGTACGCGCTGCGCGTGTGGGGCTCTGGTTCCGCTGTATGTATGTATGCAAAGCTCCCCGCCGCGTGCTCGTTTTTTCGGGCTTTTTGGAGAAAGGTGCTTTGAGAAAGTGTAAGATGTGAGCGGTGCATGCACTTGCGTGATGTATCTATGTCGAATTTTCGTGAGAGCGATTTTTGTGGGAAAGGGAAAGATTTTTTATGGTTGTTTAGTAAAGTATTGCCTTGAGAAATCGAAGTTTTATATCAGTTTGACCGATATGGTGCGGTTGTATTTCATGTAGATTAAATATTACGGGTTATTTGATAGAGAAATGTTAAAATATTGCCATCATTTTCGGAGCTCTGTGTATAATTGATAACTGCGAGGTGACGAATATTTATATGAAATTAATTAATTCATTGAATCTCAAAGACATATTCGCGTCGTTAAAAAAATCATCACGAGTTATCATTGAAATTCTTATAAATGAAGAAGTCGTTATGAAAAATAAATTTTACTTTATGAAGTCACAGAATTAACAATTCTTGTAAGAAAATTCATCTCGGTATTATAAAAAATTAACCTGCGGTAATTATAGACGTTAAAAAACTTTTGTATAAAGCATTTACTATATTACGCCCTTCCATAACGTTTCTATAATCACTCTTTTTTCCGGACGAAAGTTATTAACTAAAAAGAATCTCTAATAACCTTACAAGCTCCTTTACTCGCGGCGCGCATTTTCAATTTGTTTATTCACCGGACGTGTACTACGTACCTCGCAAAGAGAAATAAAAAGGAGGCTCGCGTAAAAAGCAATTTCTTTCATAAGATTCCAGTGTACTATCCCTTGTGTATGAAGCTCTGGCCTCTCCCTCCTCTCTTATGTACTTGATCCTCTCCTGGAGGATTAGCCGCACTCGCGCGCTTGCTCTATTTCGGGAAACGGGAACACGTGCATCGTTCTTCTTCTTCCTCTTCCTCCTCCTTCTCCACTTCTTCTCTACTCTACGCGCGGGCTTCTTTACTCGCGCCTCGCGCGGGGAAATCAAAGCTCGCGCGCGCGCGCGCGCAACAAGCTCGCCGCGTTCCAGATTCCGCGAAAAATTAGGCTCAGCTTTTCACGCTGAAAGAGCGAGAGATGGCCGGAATATATATATAGCACTGCGTGTAAACGCGCGCGCGTGTATGCCGGTTAATATTTTCAGCGCAAACAATGTCGCGCGTTGCTAATTAGCTAGTCCACCGGATCATATAGCCGGATTATGTATATATGTATGTGCGTTTGTATTATGTAGAGGTGAGGGATATAGTATAGCGCTTCGGGAAAATATTTATAAGCGCACACGTGCGCGAGCTGCTGGCAATTAATCGCGCGGGTATAGAGCGGACGATGTTAATAAGGATTCGCGCGATTTAATTTTAATAGGGCTCACGCTGAATTAATAGACGCGCGGACGACGACGAGCTGTTTTATACTATATAGTACGGGTATTACGTCGCGCGCGCTTGGATTCTAATTAGAACACGTAGATAAAGAGCTTAAGTGTTTTTTCGCGGAAGGTCGTGTAGTGGTGTGTACTTTCCGAGAGAAAGAGAGAAAGAGCTTTAATTTAAAATGTTTTCTAGGAAAAATTACTGAAGGTAATACGAAATGTGTAGTATACTTGAAATAAATTTATAGTTATGATGTATTAGGGTAATAGAAAGAGAACAGTAAAACCTATGTTATAGTTTAATAAGAATGTTTCCAGTATTAAATTGCACATACTTCTATTCAATTAAAAAAAAAAAAAAAGAAAAAAGTAGAATACAACATATCTAACGTCGTAACACTTTTTTTCAGGGCTTCACCAAGGAATTTACGACGCTCACTTCCCTGATCACGCACCACTCGGTGATGCCGGAGCTCCTGCCCTGTCCGCTCTCGCTCAGCCGCTACAATCCGAGCTTCGTCAAGGCGGACTCGCACAAGGACTTCGCCGACATCGACTCCGACCCCGACTACAACACCCTCGCCGACTTTCGCAAGATGATGGCCGATCTGAACGTCTAGGTAAAGGCCTCAAGAGAGAGCGGATTCTCTCTTGCCACCTACGTACCCACGCGCCTTCGTACTCTCATCACGCGCCTCTTCGCGGTGTTCAAGCGAAATTTGACAACAAGCAGCAGCAGCACCACCACCGCCGATGACAGGCCCGTCACGCACTGCGAGAACGAGGCGTACGAATATTACTGACTCGCTACACAAGTGTTTAATTCGAGAAGTGATGGAAAACGTTGAGTGATGTATACGGTACTCGTGGAGTGGAAAGCGTCGTGTTGTGATTTTTCACGTTGGATCAAAGTGCAGACCACAATTTGTTGATTTTTTTTCTTCGATGTATATGTATTTTTTTACTTCGAGAGTGTGGGAGGGGTTTTGTTCTTTTTGCGTTGGGGGGAGAGCTTTGTAGCGGATGTGAAAAAGTTTATACATATAAAGTTTATTTTGTGATTTGAAGGTGAGTCAAAATTTAACGGACGAAACGAGTGTGCGGACGTTGGAACCAAAATTTATAATTTGTTAAGGAAAGAGAAAAATAGAAGGCTGCATTTTCATGTTATTACGTCGACGTTATAATGATTAATGAGTCGTGAAAAGTAAAAGACGAAAAATGTCGTAGAGATAGGTATAGGGAGGTATTCGATTGAGAAGAATTTAGGGAGAGGAAAGATAAGGAGAAGACATTAAAAAATAAACCACAAAGGATATAATGAAACTGCGCCTTTATTGCGCCCTGCGATGAACGTAAAAAATAGGGTGGAAAAGGCGCCGTTACGGTGATATGCTCGTAAGTCATTGCTAGAAGTCTAAGCGAACCGTCGTAGGGTTATATAGTTTATTTATAGTTGATATAAAACCACGAGGCGCGAAGATACCGAGCGCGCTTGCTTTATACGAGAGACATCCATATAGGAGGCAGCGCGTAGAGATACTCTCTGCAAGAGTATAGTGTGTATTTTTCGTTCGGGTGTAAAAGAATTGTATAAACTTGCGAAATAATTTACTTTTTGAAAAATTGCGAGAACTAGCTGTATTTATTTTTTTTTAATCAAAAAGTTATACACTGAGAGAAAAGTTTTGGAAAAATTACTGTACTGTCCCGTAAAGCTACTACAAACTGTAAAGACCCGAAACATTACCAAACTTTACAGTAAATTTTACAATAGAGTATAGTAAATTTTCCTATATTTCTGGTAAAATTTCTTATAAAGTATGGTAATTTTTTGGGTTTTTACGTCGCGTTCCCTGCACAAGATGGTAATTTTTATTGAACGTTTAGTACTTTTTCCTGTACTTTTTTTCAGTGTAGGCATATATATATGGTTGTAAAGTAAATGTTTTTCTCGAAGTGTATAAAGTTATGCTGGATTGTTTAACGATTTTAAAGATATGACGGTGAGTTTATATAAAAGTTTTTTACTCCCGAATTCGCTTGAATATCGGCAAAGCAAAGAAAGAAAAAAAGATGTGCGAAAAAGAAATGGAGGAGGATTCGTTACCGCCGAAGAGACTAAAATAGTGACGTTTTTCGTTTTTCCCTTTATTGTCATTTTTTTTTCTTAATTCTTCAATAATATTATTAATATTGTAATATTGTAATAGCCTCGTTTCCTCGAATCGTTAGGGCACGCGGAACTCGATAATACTTCCGCACCGCTATCATAACGACTAATCATATAGAAAAAAGTAAAAAAATGAAGCGTTGATGTATAAAAAAAAGTAACAATAACGATAAATAACTAAAAGATAAAAATGTGTTGATATTGTATATAAATTATGATTACTGTTATGCGATGTCGATTGTATTTAATTAAGAGTGAGAGGACTGAATTTTGAATAGCTGGTTGGCAACTCTTGACGATAATCGCTTGAGTAACCTAGTCTTGTACAGAAGAGTCGAACGCTTAGAGTATATATAAAATGTGGGTGTTATCAAAATTCAGATTTTCAATCACTACTAAACTGAGGAGACTAAGAAATAAGCTATTTAAATGATCAACTGAAACGATGTGATTTCTTAAATATTTCGTTGAAAGAATATCAAAGAATACATTTATTAGATATTTAAATATACTTTATTGTCGAATGTCTGTATTTTGATATCTATCCAAGAATGCATTAGGAAAAAAGAACGGAAAAAAGAGGAAACTCGTAATATCGGAAATATACATAGATACGTGCGATATAGGCTTGAACGTGACAAAACAAACGAAGAAAATAAGATATAATGCTGGGGTCTCGAAGCTCTTAGTTACGCAGCCACTGGAGCTATGCCAGAAAATAATCATCGGAAATTCAGAGTAAACTGTTGAGTGTTCGTCACTGATCGATTTATTTCATAGTTTTCAATATCTAGAAAGTACTTTCGAATATAAGTAGAATTGTAACTAGAGAAAATTACTGAAACGACTCCAATAATTAAATGTTTTGTTTTCAAACAATGCATCTTTCAAAGTACACACTAAATAAAAAAAAAATGTTAATTGTAATTCCTTCAATAAAAAATTAAAGCGTTTTTGCAAAGAATACTTAATAAAGATAAGAATGACAACGAAATTAAAAATCATGTTTTCGAAAGTTTTTCATCGATATATAATTGTGCACTGCCCTTTCTTACTTTTATACTATACTATATATGTACCGTAGTGTTTCAATTTAGCGAAAATCACAGATGTTCGGAATAACAAAAAAAAAAAAAAATAAGATACCGGTGTGTTCAGTAGCGCTAAGGTTAAGAGACCCCTTGAAAAAGGCAAAAAATAACCACTATGCAAAACATTGTCGTTATCTTCTTGCGCTAAAATATTTGTACTACTTCAACAATGAAGTATCATACTAAACTACGCCGATAACAAGGCCTGTGGAAAGTCTTTGCTGAACTGGATATTAATTGCTGCTTCAGATTTGTAACGTTCTAAGAATTATTATACCGATGCGTCGTATAATTTCAATAATAAAATTATTTATTAAATATTGTTTTCTTATTATTACTATCTTGTCCTTTCCTGACTTCAATTTTAATTCAAAATTTTTTAAGTATAATATAATGTCACATTCAAAGTATTTTTTTTTTACGAAAAAATTTATTTTATTATATTTAAAATTTACAAACAATAAAAACTGAAAATAGATCACTGATCTTCGCATACAACATGTCTTGTTCTTTCTGATACAAAAGGTACATCTCCTTTTTTTGAGTGTATACGACGATTTGATTCCCTGCAAGAAAAATATAAATTAAAATTTTACAATAAATTTTAGTCGTTATATTTTCAAAAATAAAAAGTGTATCCAAAAGAAATATAATATGAAGAGTACGTACTTTCGTTTTGTTTTCTCCCGTATCGTACGCAGCTCTGATTGTGCATTGTATATGTGTTTTGGCACTTGTCGGTGTCGTGCGATACGTCGTACTTGTGGATGGCTGGCGAATTTCTCTTTTAATTTTTCGCTGTAATTAAGTGCAGCTTTTTCTCTTGGTTTAAGCTGTAAAATTATGAGTTGAAATTAAAATTTTTAATGTTAAGTATAAGGGTCGATAAAACAAATTATTATTTTTTCTCTTGGTAAAAATTCCATGTACAAATATTAGTAGTAACTTACCACTCCTAATTTTTCTGACGCCCTAGCTTTCCAAACACGAATATTCATTTCATCGCTACCACTTAGGATGTACTTATTATCAAGAGACCATGCTACATTTGTAAGTCTTTGCATACGTCTTGTATGATAAACTTCCCTTGAGTGTCCTTTATTAATTTCGAATATTCTTATTGACTTATCATAACTACCAGAGACAAATTCTTTGCCTGTAGGACTATAATCTACATCTGTGACTGCCTCCACATGATCCATATGGACATTAACTGGAGTTCTTAATTTACGTGTGTCAAACGTGTATAAACTAAAAAAAATGAAAAACCTTTAGTGTACAAGATTATTTAATTTAAGAAATTAATATTAAAAGAATTCTTACTTATAATCTTCACTTGCAACAGTAAATGTAAATGCTTCCATAGGGTTCCATGAAAGTCTATTAGCTTTCAGCTTCATAACTACTCTCCTCAAGGGACCAACATCTCGTGTGTCATACAGAATTATGCTGCGATCACTGGCACAAGCAGCTATGAAAAAAATTAGAAATAAGAAATGATCATAAACATCTTTCACTGCATTGATTTTTCATTATTTTTATTAGCTTATTTTCTTAACAAAATTAATGAATATATTTATTTTAATTTCTTACCAAGTAGATTTGTTTGGACACGATTATATTTAATATCATGTGAACTGTCAATACCCCATTTAAAAGTTCGCACTGGTCCATTGACTGTTTCATCCCATAAAGTGGCTACTTCTCCACATGTAGCAAAGAAGGGATCTGTTTCATGGTGAGTGATACCACTTAAAATAGTCTAAAAATATTTGGTTATTTATTATTTTAACCTGATTAAATTGTATTTTTTCCTAGCAGGCCGAAAGTACCACTTTCGCTCCCGGCGCCCGATCGCGAAGGTTGTATTTTCGGCCTTGCTAGGCAAAATAGTATATTACGATACTTGTGACTTAAGTGGCCCATTATTGTACGGCGTGAGGTTAGCGCCCGAGCGCAGCGAGGGCGCTAAACGCCGTGTAATAATAAGCCACTTAAGTCACGAGTATCGTATACTATTTTATAGCTCGTGTGACATAAATCCGCCATGATATTCTTATTTTATTTATTTGTGCTTATTTATAATGATAGTTGGAACTTGGAAGTGGGGTGGGAGAAGTGAGGGGCAGAGGGCCGGGGGTTCGGGGGAGCGCAGCCCCCCGCCCTGAAAAAAATTAATAAAACGTTATTTAAATAATAGAATACCTGATATAGAATATGGTTATTATTGAATCTAGAATATTGAATATATACATAAAAAAATCATAAAACTAGATTCTTGGTAATTTGATTTGTATCTTTAACAATAAGTTGAAGTTTATGAAAGTGACAAATTTGTATACTTTATATCATTAAAGAGAAAGACTTTTAAAACTAAAATCCATACAGTTTAATATTGAATATTTAAAAAGTGCTCGGTCTGCTATCCCATAGCAGATGAAACTAACCTACAATATAGACAAGCCTTATTATCATCATTTTTATTTATTCTTTGTGTTTTGTCAACTATTAATGAAGTTTTACTTCTTTTCCTGTTCATTCTTATATGTAAAATCGTATTTTTGAATAGTTTTGGTAGATAATTGGCGTTAATTACGTGCCTGTGACTTAAGTAAATTCATTATTTCACAGTGTAATAATGGGCTACTTAAGTCACAACTGGCCGTGACTTAAGTGCGGATTTAGGTCACACAGTGCTATAAAAATAGTTTATACTACTCTAACCTCAAAATCACAACTTTGGTATGATTTTTCGGCGCTCGTGGTATAAAATACCGTTCGAAACTAGTGCGTAAGTCGATTATTTAGCTGGTGTGACTTTTTCGCACTCGCTTCGCTCGTGCAAAAAGTCACACCAGCTAAATAATCGACTTCCCCACCCGTGTCGAAATGTACTAATACGCTCCACAGGAGTAAAATTGGCCAGCCCACAAATCGTGTAAATTGCCACCCAAGCCTTTGGCTTGGGTGGCAATTTACACGAGCTGTGGACTGTCCAAGTTTTTTCCTCCCTTGGTGCGTAATATACTATTTATTCTCATCAATAAGATAAAAAGTTGACTCCACACTTTGTTGAGAAAATAGTAACTTACTTTGCTAATAATTGTGTTTACTGGTCTGTCATTTGCATCTTTATCAAGCTCTGCATCTTCATCAGGGTTTCCTGTTTTCCACATTTTGATCGTCTTATCATCTCCAATTGTAATAAAACGCTCATAGTCAGAAGTAAGCACTACTCCACGCACAATTCCTTCATGTGCCGAAAAGCTGCGTTCACAAGTTCTTTGTGGCAAGTCCCAAACTCTCACCTCACCATCATATGCACCACTGACCAGAATTTGTAAACGTTCTGGATGTTTGCATATACAAGAGACAGCATCTTTGTGTCCCTCCAAATTTCCAATAAATGGTTTAGCAAAAACCCTGTCCAATTTCACAGCATTCAGAGCTCTTGTGTATTCCCTTGGTGCCTCAAATGGGTGAAGAGCAGGATCATAGTTTCTGGGAACTAAATTAATTAATTACTATAAATAATATTCCTATAAATTTTATGTATATTTATTGAGTGATCGTTATGCTCGATTAGTTTATGCAAAAGTTTTTTAATGTAAGCATTATCTAAATATGTACTTTTTAATAAAGGTTAGGAATTAAGATTATTTTACCTTTGTGGATGTCTCGTTTTGTTTCTCGCAAATAATCATCTGGATTCCTCGTCAATACTTTCACCTTCATGACTATAGTTTAACTATAATTAACAAATTGTGAATAAAAGCACTTTACACCATCCTCTTCATCCCACGTGTGTAACTCTATGGGTGCGTCTACATAAGAGAAATAAGAAATGGTTTTCTGGTTTTTGTCCACCGTATCAGCGCGAGAGAGGGGGTTCATACCAACTGTCTAATGACATAACAAAACTTAACCTCAAATTTCAGAATATTTTATTAAATATTTTTGATGTTACGACGTTGGTATGAACCCCCACTCTCGGTGCTCTCGTGCTGATACGATGAATAAAAACCAGAAAACCATTTCTTGTTTCTCTTAGCGGGGTTCCATAGTCCTACCATTACCGACCGAGCAATTCACACAGTTTCAAGCTGATTAAAAATAAAATACGTCGAATCACAAAAAATCAAGAGAACACTTCGCTGTGGTTTTGAACGTTCTATCATCCAGTAAAAGTTTGGAGTCGAAATATCAAGTTGTTTTTGCAAAAACTTTGAACGAAACCGAATTTTGTTTTGTTCAAAGTTTTTGCAAAAACCACTTAATATTTCGACTTCAAACTTTTACTAGGTGATAGAACGTTCAAAACCGCAGCTTTTGTGATTTTATGTATTTCATTTGCTTGAAACTGTGCCAATTGCTCGGTCGGTAATGGTAGGACTATGGCACCCCGTTAGGATATCAGTTTCACTGGAGTACGTTTTACTGCTTTATTTATTATGCTTATAATTATCGTTGATAACTGACATTATTATAACGCATAGTTTTTTAGAGACTGTCTACATAGTGGGTTTTGGGCTTTGAACTTTGGGCTTTGGGCAATGTGTAAAAAAAATCGTTGTCGGTTATCTTGTAAATTCACAATCCGTGGTCAATTATAAGGTTATGTCAGTATTCAGTTGTATAGAAGTTCTGTTCGTCTTCAACCACGGGTTGTGAATTTACAAGATAACCGACAACGATTTTTTTACACATTGCCCAAAGCCCAAAGCTCAAAGCCCAAAACCCACTATGTAGACAGTCTCTTAGTAATAAATACGGAATGTCTATTGTGTTACCATTGCAGTCGGCATGGGTGGTAAGTTATCGGCCGTGCGTCCGCTGAGTCAGCTGTTCACGGAGCACTCGGAAATCGACTGTCGCGCCGCGCGTGGTCGGGGTACCTACTACGCTTCGGGGTGCCACTGCCTCACTTTCCCTGCAAGTGCAGGCTTTGCGCTTCTATTAGGGTCTATCTTCTTTCACTATGCGCACGGTACATTGACGATTCTCATTTTCACGACTGGCTGAGTGGCCCGTGCTCGTGTGAGGCCGTTCACCAGCTTACCCGTCTCGCCGAGGGCGAGGCGAACTACCGAGCAATCATCCTTGCACGCAGCGAGTAACCAGTTCCATCACCAGCAGCCATGGCTGACTTCCTGGACAGTGAGGCTGAGGAGAGCGAGGTTAGTGTTATCGTTTTCGCGCTATTCTCGTGCGACTACTTCAAGAGTGTGTCTGCTGTGAAATCGAAGCTCTCGTATGCCAACGGAAGTGATTGGAAAATTTCCGCGCGTTCACGTGCGGCTTCTCCGCGGGTTTGTTGTTGTTCGGGAAATAGTAGTTTTTCGAGGTTAACTGGGTGGAGGTAGAGAAACGCGGGGGGGGGGGGGGCATACGTGAGCATCGGCGGGTATGTGCTTCACCTTTGACCCGACCAGTGTGTTACGTTTATAAATAGTGAATCTACCGTGTCCTCGGGGATCATGCCGTCATGGGGGCGAAAACGACGCCGTCGTCTAGGTCGTCTACATCGACTTTTTATTGACTAAGGCAAGATTTTTGAGGTTGGGGTTGAATTTATCTAGGGCCTAGACCTATCTCTAGTACTGTCTACTCTAGAACTTGCAGGAGTTATCTTGTTCTTCAGTGCTGCTGTTTACATTGAAAAAACTGCTGTGTCAAGAGAATTTTCTAAACTGGAGTACTGATGTCGCATTATTTTGGTTCAATATGGAGTATTTAACTTAACAGTACCAACGAATATAGACGCATATAGAAGAACACTTCTTATGGGCGGGTAGGGCACAGATCGTGCAACACGTAAAGTCTATACAAACTGTAGATGTTATCCACAAATTACATTGGGAGGACCTGTCCGTACTATACATGTTATCCAGCAATTTTGTCCGAAAATTCCTTAAGGAGTCTCTTCTATAGGGGTCTACCTATATTCGTTGACAGTACTAGCCAAATCCATTTGCATATTTTTTTCTTAAACATGCAAAAAATAATTTATTCCTTATAAGCCAGAAATCTTTTTCTTTTAATTTTGGTGCGTCATATTCATCTTCTTCTTCTTCCTCCTCTTCCTCGTACTCATCGCCATATTTTTCAAATTCATCATAATCAAAATCAACTTCAAAAATATCTTGAGCTTCTTGAAGTACCCTGTAATACATGCAATGAACATGAATACCTCCGAAATTTTCATTGAAAATGTATAAAATACTAATGAGTCAGTGAAAATGTGTTTCTTTCTTCGGAAAAGTTATTCGTACGACAGATTCTGTATTGAAGGTATATCTATATATCAGTAAATATACTTTCTTTAGTCAAAGTCAAAGTAAAACAATATACCTATATATTGCGAAATCTGTCGAGCAAATAGAATCAGCCTTCTTTTTTCTATAATTAATATAATACTGTAGTACATTAACTCTTAACGAATACAAAATTTTGAGGCTAGAAACTATAAGCTTATTTGAAGATTTTTTTTCGTGAAGTATTAAATAAAGAATAAAATCTGAACATGATATTGACATAATTTATTCTAATATTAACATAATTAATTCTTCTAAGATTAAAACATTGCTTATTGTTTTGAATTTTACCGTGCAATTCAATAACTAATCGTATTGTGTTTTTAAATACTTTTCTACCTTTGGCCATCACTTTAACAAATAATTAAAACATGTTATTTCTTTTTTTAAGTTGCAATCCACATTAATTTGATTTATTTAATACTTTTCACTTCATTTTCATTCCAATAAATATTCTAATATATAATACCTAATTGTCAAATAAAAATGCATATTTAATTTTAAATTCTCGCGCCTTTTATCCAAGAGCCAATCACAAATCAAATGTATAGAGGCTACAATTCCTCCGGTCATCACTTTTTTAAGAAGGGATCATTTTCATTCCAATAAATATTCCAATAAATAATACCTAATTATCAAATAAAAATGCATATTTAATTTTAAATTCTTGCACCTTTTATCCAAGAGCCAATCACAGATCAAATCTATAGAGACTTTTTTAAGAAGGGACAAGCACTCCATTTGATAGCCAGTTTAGATGATATTACAGTTATTTGCTGTTTTGGTCCACTAGAATGACCTAAATTCAGTGCCAAAAAGTTATTGATCTCCTTTGTTTTGCATGTTGATTATTTTAATTATTATTAATTGTTTTATTTTTTATTTTAGGATGAGATGGTAGATTCGAAAGACAAGAAAAAACTAAAAAAGATTCAGTCTGATGAAAGTGAAGAGGAGGAAGATGATGAGGAGAAGTTGAGGGAGGAACTAAAAGACTTGATTGATGACAATCCTATAGAAGAGGAGAGTGACGGCGATGACAGTGACGGAAGTGGAGGTGGTTCCAAAAAGCGTAAAAAAAGTGATGATGAAGATTTTGATGATCGGCTTGACGAAGATGATTACGACGTTCTTGAAGAGAATTTAGGTGTTAAAGTAGAAAGGGTTAGTATTTCATTTTTCCATTTAATTTTACTCTTCTGTGAAAATGAAAATAATTTTATTAATTTTGAAATATTTATTTTAGAAACGATTCAAGCGTTTAAAAAGAATAGAAGCTGAAGAATCGGAAGAAGAACAAGAACAAGAGCAAGAAGAAGAAAGAGATGCTATTGCAAACGAACTATTTTCCAATGAACTGGGATCTGGTGATGTAAGTATTATTTTTAAATATATTTTTTTATTTCAATACATTTCATTTACATTTAATTTCATTGTATTGTTCATGCTTACAATGCTAGGAAAGGGATGCATTAGGGGTATGCTTACAAACAAATCAATTTGATGTTGTGTAATGAAAAAAAATTTACTTATATTTAAAATTTTTTCATGCAGGAAGATGAAAGAAGTGTGCACAGTCATAGACCTCCAGCTGAAGCTGAGCAATATGGCGAGGAAGGAAGTGAAGAAGAGTCAGATGCAGATGATTTTATTGTTGACGATGATGGAAGACCAATTGCTGAAAAGAGGAAAAAGAAGAAACACATTTTCACTGATTCGTTAGTATTTTATACATTTTCAAATAGCTATCTATTTTATAGAAAATTTCGGAGGTATTCATGTTCATTGCATGTATTACAGGGCACTTCAAGAAGCTCAAGATATTTTTGGAGTTGATTTTGATTATGATGAATTTGAAAAATATGGCGATGAGTATGAGGAAGAGGAGGAAGAAGAAGAAGATGAATATGACGATGAAGAAGGAGAAGATCGACCTAAGAAAACGAAAAAGGCAACTAAAAAGAAGACTTCCAAAAAGAGTATATTTGAAATTTATGAACCAAGTGAACTTAAACGTGGACACTTTACTGACTTGGATAATGAAATACGTACTACTGATATTCCTGAACGAATGCAGCTTAGATCTGTGCCAGTTACAGCAGCTTCTGAGGAAGAGCTCACAGCCGAAGCCCAATGGATTTACAATCAGGCTTTTGAACGTAAAACTGTATCAGTTCAAGATGCTCACTTGAACGAGGAGGCCAAAGAACGCGCCAAAAAGGGTCCACAAACTGTAACTAAGATTAAGAAAGCTTTAGATTTCATGCGTAACCAACATTTCGAAGTGCCCTTCATTTCCTTCTATCGTAAAGAATATGTGTTACCAGAATTGAATATTAATGACTTGTGGAAAGTTTACAAATATGATGCAAAGTGGTGTCAGTTACGTCAACGTAAAGAAGCTCTACTTGTCCTCTTCCATAAGATGAAACGTTATCAAGAAGATCACATAATGAAAGATATAGATGCACCCCTTCCAGATAACATGAGACTGATTGAAGAAGAAGATATTAAGCAGCTAGAAAATGTACAGACAACCGAAGAACTTAACGACTCTTATCATCACTTCATGCTTTACTACAGCCATGAGATACCTAAAATGCAAGAAACAGTACGTAAGCAAGAAAAAGAGAAACGTCGCCAAGATAGAGATCAGAAACGCAAACAAGCGGTTGCAGAAGCTCTTGAAAATGGTGAAGATCCACCTCCAGAAGAAATCGAGGAGGAAGAATTTTACGAGCCTGAAGAGACTCTCAAGCAAGCTGTTCGCACTGGACCTTATTCCATTTGTCGCAGAGCCGGTTTGGAAACTCTGGCCAAAAAGTTCGGTTTGCCACCTGAACACTTCGCCAAAAATCTTAGCGAGGAATATCAAATCTATGAAGTTGACCAAGAGCCGACCGAGGCAAGTGCCGTAGCTGCAGAATATGTGGGTGAGAAATTTCAAACGACTGAGGAAGTTCTAAAAGCTGCACAGCTTATGGTGGCTATACAGTTGGCAAGAGAGCCTTTGTTAAGAGAGTCAGTAAGAAAAATGTACAGAGAAAAGGCAAAGATCTCGGTGCAGCCGACGAAGAAGGGTATCAAGCTTATCGACGAGAATCATCCTATTTACACAGTGAAGTACCTCAAGGACAAGCCTGTCAGGGATTTAGTGGGTGATCAATTCCTGAAGCTAGCGATGGCTGAAGAAGACAAGCTAATAACGATAAAATTCTCCGATCAAATTGAGGGCAACACGACAAACAACTATGTGGAACAGATGAAGCAGCTGTATGTGAGAGACGAGTTCAGCAAAAACGTACAGGACTGGAACGCTCTTCGAGTCGGTAGCGTAGAAATGGCCCTCACAAAGATGGTCATTCCCGATCTCAAGAAAGAACTCCACTCTCTTCTTCTAACCGAGTCCAAAGAATGTGTGATGCGAGCATGCGCTCGTAAAATGTATAACTACATAAAGATCGCCCCGTACAACTGCGAGTACCCCGACGAGGAGGACGAGGAGTGGGACACGAACAAGGGCCTCAGAGTCATGGGTCTGGCCTACGTGCCCGACTTTTCCGTCGCGGCGTTCACCTGTATGGTGGCACCAGATGGAGAGTGTACAGATTACCTCAAATTGCCGCATCTACTGAAGAGAAAGAACAGCTTCAGAGAGACGGACAAAGTGATGAAAGAGGCAGACTTGCTGGCCATTCGAAACTTCATCGCTACGAAGAAACCACACGTAGTCGTGATCGGTGGCGAGTCGAGGGATGCGCTCATGATCGCCGAGGACATCAAAGAGGTGGTCAGTGCACTAGTCGCGGACGAGCAGTTCCCCAACATTGCCGTCGAGATAATGGACAACGAACTGGCTTCCATCTACTCCAACAGCCACAAGGGAATATCCGAGTTCCGTGATTATCCCGAGCTTCTGCGTCAGGCCATCTCTTTGTCTCGGCGTCTGCAGGATCCCCTCGTTGAGTTCTCGACGTTGTGCAATGCCGACGACGAAATTCTGTGTCTCAAATTACACCCCCTACAGGACCAGCTGCCCAAGGAAGACCTACTAGAGAATATTTTCTTAGAATTCGTGAATCGCGTCAACGAAGTCGGCGTTGACGTGAACAAGGCTGTGCAGCAACCCTACTCCGGCAATCTCGTGCAATTCGTCTGCGGCTTAGGTCCGCGTAAGGGTCAATATTTGATAAAAACCCTGAAACAGACCAACCAGCGACTGGAGAATCGTACGCAGCTCGTAACAGCCTGCCACATGGGCCCAAAGATCTTCATTAACAGCGCGGGTTTCATCAAGATCGACACGAATAGCCTGGGCGACAGCACCGAAGCTTATGTCGAGGTACTCGACGGCTCGCGTGTCCATCCCGAGACGTACGAGTGGGCCAGAAAGATGGCCGTAGACGCGCTCGAGTACGACGACGAGGACGCTAATCCCGCTGGTGCGCTCGAGGAGATTCTCGAGTCGCCGGAGAGATTGAAAGATCTTGATTTGGATGCCTTTGCAGAGGAATTAGACCGACAGGGCTTCGGCAACAAGTGTATCACGCTCTACGATATCAGATCTGAGCTCAATAGTCGATACAAGGACCTCCGAATTCCCTATCAGTCTCCTACGCCCGAAAAGATATTCGACATCCTGACTAAAGAGACCCCGGAGACTTTCTTCATTGGCAAGCTGCTTGAAGCCACGGTCATAGGAATCAGTTACAGAAAGCCAAAAGGCGAACAGCTGGAGCAGGCTAATCCCGTGCGTAATGACGAAACCGGACTCTGGCAGTGTCCGTTCTGCTTGAAAAATGAGTTCCCCGAGCTGTCCGAGGTGTGGAACCACTTCGACACGGGCGCCTGTCCCGGAAAAGCGACTGGAGTCAGGTTGCGCCTAGACAACGGTATCTCGGGCTACATTCACATTAAAAATCTCTCGGACAAGCACGTGGTCAATCCTGAGGAGAGAGTGCGCATTGGAAATCGCATTCACTGCCGCATCATCAAGATCGAGGTCGACAGATTCGGCATCGAGGCGACCAGTAAAAGCAGCGATCTGGCCGATAAAAACCAAGAGTGGAGACCGCAGAAGGATCCGTATTACGATACGGAGACCGAGGCGAAGGATAATCTTGTAGAGGAGGAGGCGAAGAAGGTGAAGCAGCGCCAGATCTACGTCACTCGCGTCATCATCCATCCCTCGTTCCGGAATATCACGTACGCGGACGCCGAGAAGCTCATGCAGACAATGCAGCAGGGTGAGGCGATAATCCGACCTTCCAGTAAGGGCGACGATCATTTGACGGTAACGTGGAAGGTCACCGACGACGTGCACCAGCATATCGACATTCGCGAGGAGGGCAAGGAGAACAAATATTCACTCGGCCGCAGTTTATGGATCGGGAACGAGGAATTCGAAGATCTCGATGAAATCATCGCCAGACACATCAATCCCATGGCGGCGTACGTCTCGGAGCTGCTGGATTTCAAATACTACAAGGCCAGCATTATGGGCATGAAGGACAAGGCGGAGGAGATCCTCAAAGAGCAGAAGAAGGATAATCCAGGTGGCATTCCCTACATCGTCTCGGCCTCCAAGAACTATCCCGGCAAATTCCTACTTTCATATCTTCCACGCACGCGTTGCAAGCACGAATACATCTCGGTCTCGCCGGACGGCTTCCGCTTCCGCGGCAACAATTTCTCCCGCGTACCCGATCTCTTCCGCTGGTTTAAGGAGCACTTCCGGGATCCGATCCCAGGCCAGCTCACACCGAGCACGCCGCGCGTCTATCACAACACACCCGGTGGCACCACCAGCATGAACGTAAACGGCATGAACCAGGAGGCTATCCAGCGGGTGGCGCAGAATCTTCCCCGCCACATGCTGCACTCGCTGTCACAGGTGGCTAACCAGACGCCGCATTATCCGCAGACGCCGGGTGCGGCGAGCTCGGCCACGAGCTACGGCGGCATGTACGCCGTCAACACACCTTACACGCCTTCCGGTCAGACACCCTATATCACGCCTTATCAAACGCCTGGACAGCCGACGCCGCGCTACGGCGAGCAGACGCCCAGCAGTCACCAAATGCTAGGCAGCACGCAGTACGCCAGTCAGAACGCGATGGATTGGAAGAAGGCCGCCGAGGCCTGGGCACGACAGGCTGCACCTCGACCTGGGTATGTATAATAGGGATTTTATATTGCGCGAGCATGTAGTTTGGAAATAATTTAGTTTAAGTGTGTACATGACTAACGGAATGTCTGTCTTGTTCTTTTTAGCGGAAGCCAAGGTACGCCGAGGTACAAGCAACCCTACAAGTCGCCGAGAGGAACGCCACTCACGAATTCCAGCCCGAGAAGTATGTCGCTGAGCGGAGATGGCACTCCCCTGTACGATGAGAGCTAATGACCTTTTGTAATTAGTGGATTAATGTATTTATGTATATGGCGTTATTATGCTTAGATTAGAATTCATGGCTCAAGTCAAGGGTATTTTTACCATTGCTGTAAAAAATACACTTACACGCACGCAGCTGTGAATTCTCTTTCTTTATTCTGTAAAGAAAAAAACTAAACATTGTTTAAAGAAATTGAATGTAATTTCTTTCGAGTATGGACTTGGCAAGGTTTGCTTCGACACTTGCTTATAAACAGTAAGGGAAAGAATAAATTTTTATTATTTTTTAATTTGTTTCTTTCATTTTTAGATGGTCTTTCATTTGAAACAATTTTTATTTGCATATATCTACGCGAATGTAAAATTTATATAAAAACACTAGAGAGAATTATCTTTGCATGTGTGCAATTTCAATGATGAATCAGTGCTTAAGAAAAGGAATGCGTTATTGGTTTTGTGAGTTTCCATAATAAAGTCATGATAGGTTCAATATAATTTTTATTATTTGATATGGAGATGTAATATTATAAAAACACATATAGGCACAAACTTTTTTTATGCATTTAATTATAGTTATAAATTATATACAGTTTGATATCGATCATTGTAAACAGATTAGGAAATAGTACATTTCGACACGGGTGGGGAAGTCGATTATTTAGCTGGTGTGACTTTTTGCACGAGCGAAGCGAGTGCGAAAAAGTCACACCAGCTAAATGATAGACTTACGCGCTAGTTTCGAACGGTATTTTATACCACGAGCGCCGAAAAATCGTACCAAAGTTGTGATTTTGAGGTTAGAGTGGTATAAATTCATTTATTATAATGAATATAAAATTCCAATCTAAACAAGTTATTGTCGCGAAATTTTTTACAAAGACAACTATAATTACAAATCAACAATTATAAATATAATATCATTTTCCAAATAAATTCTTTGTACAAAAGTAATACTTGAATCGTTATTTAAGTATTAAAATTCAATAAAATACATTATAACATATATACAAAGTTATTCGTCGTTTATATTGAAACCATCCTCACCCGCTTCATTTCATAATAACTGAAGGTTGATCATCGGAAAGTGAATTATAACAGTGCGTTTTTTGCAAAGTCCACGTAATTCCTGATGAACAATTTTTTGTAGAAACTTGAAGTCTTCTGTAATTAGGACCTTTGATTCAATATATATATATATGCAAACATTTATTTTAATTAACATTTTTTTTTCAAGATCGTATGAAAATTACCTATTATGTGGTATCGAATTTTTCTTTCTTTTTTCTTTGATATTGACTTTTCGCCTTTTTCTCAATTTTAAATTATAAGTGGATTCTGGTATAATTTCTACAGTTGGTTGAGAATCTACTTGCTAAAAAAGTACGTTCTGTTTATAATATTAGATCAATATAATAAAATAATGAGACTGAAAACTTACCATTGGTGGGGATTTTGCAGCAGAATTTTTGTTTAATAGCCGTTTCGATTTTGTTACCTTAACATATTGAAAATATGATTAAAATACAAATAACATTATAAAGATAAAACGAATAGCAGATGAAGTTATATGTATTACAATTTTTTCATTTCTAGATTCACTTCCTTCGTTTGAACTATGGCTCGAAGAGTATTCCAATTGCGTAGCTACGCGTTTTCTAGCATATTTTTGTATCGCCTGTGCCTTAGGTAATACATCTGATTTTACAGAACTCTCGTCCATTTTTGAATGGTCTTCCTGTTTATTATTTTTTCGTTGTCGTTGTTCACTTAGCACCTATAAAAATATTAAATTTAAAATTTAGATGGAATGAGAATCGTTCGTAGTTAATTTAATGTTTCATAAAATTCGAACGGCTAACGAACAAATTAGTCAAAAATTGATCTTTATTAAGCCAACATTTCGGAAGTTTTGTTCACTTCTCTCATCATTGTGGCCTTTTACGAGTTTTAAAACTCTTAATTTTATCAGAATTCTTAATTTGAAACGACCCACATGGTGAATTTATTAATTAATGGTATTTTATATTCTTTGACTTTTCTTGCTGTGTTTTTTTATATCAACATTTTTTCTGTTACCGACCATTATTATCTTGATATTGCAGCCCTGATGATAGGAGTGAACAAAACTTCCGAAACGTTGGCTTAATAAAGTCTAATTTTTCACTAATTTGTTCGTTAATCGTCCGAATTTTCTTATACGTTAAAACACAATTTACTGCTGATTTCTTAGGGCTCGTAAGTTTTGTTGGTATTAATTGTTGCTCTTTATGTCCTGAATGATAAACTGGATTGTTATCTACTGGAGGTGATTGCTCTACTAAAACATGTATTTTTTAATGACATTTAATTATCATTTATTATTCGTAATATTTATGTTATTTAATGGGTCCACACTTAAAGGCCTTTCTTCAATAGTGCAGGATGTTGGCTGTTGGATGTAGCATGTAGCATGGAAATCAGTAGATATCGGACAACAAACATTAAATTTCCATGCTACATGCTACATCCAATATCCTGCACCATTGAAGAAAGGTCGTAAACTGTTGCCGACCGAATCAATTTCACAGTTTCGAAGCTGTATAAAAAGAAATACTTTAAATTTTATAAAATCAAGAGTACAGTTCCCTAAGTTTTGAAATATTCTACCTCTCTATATAAATTTTAAGTCAAAACATATCAATTTGTGTTTCCGTTTAAAAAAAACTTTGAACAAAATTTTGAGGTGGTGTACAATTTTTATTCAAACTTTATGCAAGAACAAATTGATATTTTGGCTTGAAATTTTTACTGTAAAATATTGTAAAACTTACAGTGCGCTCTTGATTTTGAAACTGTGAAATCGACTCGATCGGTAACCGTTTAAGTGTGATAACCCCTAAGGTGATGCGATATCCACGCTATTACTCAAAATTGGGTTCCCGTTTTTCTCATTCAATTTTTATTTTTAAGAAAAAAACTCTTTGATACGTTATAGTTCTTTATTAAACTTAAAACGTGTCAAAGAGTTTTTTTCAAAAAGTTCAAAATTGAAGGAGAAAAACGGGAACCCAGAATTGAGTAATAGTGTGGGTATCACATCACCCTAAATACAAAAAGAAGCATTACCAGTCAAGTTCTTATGGGGCGGTAGTATTTGATATTCACGAGAGCTATTTGGTACCTTGATATGGTCAATAGGAGTATCACATAAATTTTTTGATGTATTGGTAACATTATTTTCTGGAATTCATGTTAATTCAGGGTAGTGAAATACCTTAAGTAAATAAGGAAATTAAAACTAAAAATGTATTTCAAAATGAAAAGTTTACCTTCATTTTTAAGCCTTATCCACTCTTGGCAAAATTCCTTGATTTTTGATGGACACCCTGCACGACATAGTTTCATTAAATCTTTAGGTATAACTAAAAATAAAGATAAAACATTAGATAAGTAACTGTTTATGAACTGTATTACATATCTGAAATCAAATGGTATAATAATTATCATTACCATGCTTTGTATCATTGACTTCTCCATCTAATAGAAAATATTCGTTATTTACAGTTTCAACTAATCTTAATGAATGTCTTCGACAAATAGCATTCGTCATAAATTTTCTATGAAGAATATATCCATTTTCACTGCAAAAACAAAATAAAAGTATACCAAATGTTACGAAATGAGCTTCAATTATTTGATAATAAATATATCAAATATTACTTTAATAATTTTCCTTCATATTTGAAACTATAGTTTCTTTTATAGTCATCATCACATGTTACATAAGGTGTCCAAGATGTCAGTATTTTTGGATTTTCTTTTGAACCAAATGACTTAAGTGCTATTTCTTCATTATCTTCAGATACACTTTTGTTTTCAGATGTTGATTTTTGTTCTATTTTTTTTTCATTACATTCTTTTTTTTCAACTTTATTTTTCGTGACAGCTTCGTAAATCTTTTTTTCAGTCTTACAAATGGTATTATCAGATTGTAACTGTTTGTAATAATTATTAAATATAATAAATAAATAGTATATCACGCATCTAGGGAGAAAAAAACTTGGACGGTACACAGCTCGTGTAAATTGCCACCCGAGCCGAAGGCAAGGGCTGGCCAATTTTTCTCCCGTGGTGTGTATACTATTTTTCACCATACCCAGGCCGAAAATACCACATTCGTGTTTTTGAGCCGAGAGCGAAAATGGTACTTTCGACCACGGTATGTTGAAAATAGTAGATTATGCACTTGGGAGTAAAAGTAAAGAATGTCTCAGATCGTACGTAAATTGTCACCCAAGCCGAAGGCGAGGGTGACAAACATGCGATCTGAGGGATTCTTTACTTACTCCCGTGGTGCATATACTATTTTTCTCCACGAGAAGCGTAAAATGCGTAGGCTGTTTTTCGCCCGCAGGGCGTACAGTACGCACTTTACGCGCCGTGTGGAGAAAAATATTATCGTTTAATTTTATTAAGAGTTTTACCTTCAGAGTCACATTGATTTTTTCTTCATCGGTAATATCACCATCAGAATCAAAAGAAATAAAAGGATGATTTAGTATAGCTTCAGTTAACATTGGTTCACTAACATCATTGTCATGACTTTTATTGGAGTTATTACTCTTCTGATGTTTTGGTGGTTTCTAATAAAAAAAATTTGCTTAATAATAAATGTTACTGTAAATATAATGAAATAAAATAAATCTGGAAAACAAAAGTAAATAAACTTACTTGTTTTTTTAAAAAAGAATCGCCCGTTAGTATACTAATATCTGAATGAGATATGTATTTGCTCTTTGATAAATGCTTATGTTTAGAATCAAATTTCACTGGTTCACAATTTTTTTCTTTATTTGTGTTATCTGATTTGTTTGTAACGTTTGTAGGAGTAAAGAAATTCAACTCAGCATTTATTTTGTCATCATATTCATTTACAATTTCATTAGCAATATTACCTACACTTCGAAAAAATAGATATATCATATCTGCTATAAAAATTTATATATTTTATAAACAAATAGTAATAAAAATTTGTTACTTTTCTTAGAACTAGGTTGTGCGCTGTGTATAGTTTTTTTTGGTCCATTTCGTCCTTTTTCACCTTTTTCATTTTTGCTTTCTCTACTACGATTTCTTCTATATTTGTATCTCTGAGGTCTAGAAAGCTTAGATTTAATAAGGCGATCTAAAGGTACATGCGGAATACCCATACAACCTTCACTATCTGAAGATTCATTTGAACTCATTTGAACAGGTTTAAGTTGAGTATAATTTTCTTCTGTTTTTTCTTGGTGTTCCTTACTTTTGTGAACTTCTTCAGGCTTTGAATATTCTTCGTTCTTACCACTTTGAATTACTTCCTCTGTATTTATATCTTGTAATTCTGAAAACGAAGCTACATTATTACATTTTTGACAAGACTGAATCTGATTTTTAGAGATGGAAACACTGGGTTTAGCTTCTACTTCGCGATTACTGTTTGATTTATATGATAAAACATATCTCAAACAATCAATTAATTCAATAAATTTATCTAGATATTCTGGTGGACAATCTTTATCACCAAGATTTGAAAGAATAATGCGAAGTTTATCCTCTCTTATAATCTCATATAAATAACTTGCATTTTTTAAATTAGAAGTAGAATTTGCTGTAGAATTACTAGAAATGTCTTTACTATTTTCAATTCTACATTCATTATTACAACTATTATTCCTTATTTCAGAAGAATGTCCAGAATAATCTATTTTTTCATTTACTTTATGAGTGGCAGGTGTAACTTTGTCAATCTGTTTATCTACAGACTTTGCAAGAGTTTGTTGACTATCTAATTGAATTTTAGAATGATAACCAGAGGAACCATCATTAGAAACAGATTTTAAAATCGGGTTTTCTTCTTGACATATGTTGTTGTTTATGAAAGTAAAATCATTAATTTCACTAATTAAATCATCATCACTATCAGCTATAGGCATAGGCCATCTGAATGTAACGGGGCATCCTTCTGCTACATAATTTCTCCATAATTGATAAACATTTTCCCAATCATCTGGAAATCCATTATGAAATTTTCCACAAACATAATCCGGTAATTCTGGAAATAGAATTTTAATCATTTAAATTACTATATAATAAAAAATAACATTAATAAAGTAAAAAAAATGTAAGTGAAAAATTATATTCTAATTACTTAATCTATTATTTACCATTTTTTTCATCAACAATATTTCCATTGAGTATATAGATATGTTTATATAAGGACTTCACTTTATTGCTAGAAAGTCTTTGTACAATTGGTTTACTTGTAGCAACTTTACCACTATAAAAAAAGTAAAGATATTTAGTTTCTTTTTTCTGCAACTTATCTATATTAAAAATCTTTACATATTATTTAAGTTGTAAATGATTATAATAAAATGTCTTAAAATTTTTTAATATTCAACTTTTTCTTTAATTTTACTGTGTCATACCATTGCAAAATTCCTTTTATAACCAACTGTCCTTCTTCATTTAAAAAGACTCGCCAGCGAGAAAAGGTCTTGTTTTCTTTAAAGGTACGAGATTTAAAAGATGAAGCCTTATCACTCTCTTCACAAGCAGAAGAATCACACGATGAAATTTTTGTTGAAGTGTTACGAGATTCAGATTTTATATCCTTTTTATTTTGATCATGCACTTTGTGCTTTCCAAAAATATTAGTCGTTATTTTCGAATTAAGTAACATATTTGGCGGTGGTGGCATAATAGCACGATCCTTGTCAATCTTATTAACAGCGTATTTTTTGACACTTGATGTAGCTATTGGTACTCGTTCAACATAACTACCCTTCTGATTTGGAAATGCTTTGCGTAAGTTAGTACTAGATGATATTATTTCAGTTCCACTTCTCGTGTCCTGTAGACATGGTGCTTCATTAACACAACTTGTATCTAGTTCATCTGGGTTTATGCTCGACATGTTGGGCCATGAAGGAGAGGTACAATAATTTCTTTGATCACCAGCTTTCATACGTTCTACTTGTTTTGCAAATGCAAGTTTTAAGTTTCTTTCTAACCGTTTAAATCGTTCATCCTTTTGAAACTCTTCAAAAGCAATCTATAACAAAGTTAATTAAATAAATGTACACTATCTTAGAACAACAAACTTTATATCAATATTTGAACTTGAATAACCTAAATTATTGTTTTCAATTTAATAATAATTTTGTGGTTTTGTTTCAAAATGTAAATAATTTGGTTATAATTCAAGATGACAGGGATTCTTGTTTTTCAACAACAATGTTTGTATTAATTTTCGAATAAACATTGGAAGTAGACAAAGTCAACATTTCTAAACTTACACCTGAGGCGTGATCCATGATTATTTTAATTTTTGCAACACGTTTACGTATGGAAGTCACTTTCTTGTATGTTCATATGAAAAATCTATTTTTAATTTATTATAAAACTACAAAATACTTTGTTTACTCATCTTAAATCCGTACTTTACGGTAAAAGTTGTTGACTTATTCACAGCATGTTTTGGTCGCATGTTTTGCGCGCCAACTACTTTTCAGAGTAACGCTACAGTGTTGCCAAATCTACACATTCACACATTCATCAGCTGATATTGTGAGTGAGCGTGTTTACATTCAAATTTGAATAAAATAATAAATATTGTTAAAAATAAAAATAAATTAATTACTTAATAAATATTGCTATATATACTAGATATTTCCATAATTAGAAATATAGTTTAAAAAAAATGGTAGTAAGTGACATACAATTTTAACAAAAGTTTTCTATTTTAATATATACATACATTCTACAGAGAGAAAATGCAATTTTTAAACGGGAATAGGTTTATGAAGAGAAATAAAACATACGATTCATTGTTTTGTGTACGAGTTTATTTACAGTACTGGGATTAAATTGTTCTTTTTAAAATATTTATTCTCTTATGTTATATTTACAACATATAATTCGCTTATTCCGCTCGAGTCTGCAAACCTTTCGCGAAAAATTATGCTGAAATGCGCGTAAATACATATACTCCCTTTAGCGCTGAAAAGAGAAGACGAAAATGTTCAAAAGAAACGCAATAACCCAAGCGCACTGCAAACGATCTATCAATATAACTTCACATATTATATAAGATTGACTTTTTCTTTTAGTTATTATGCCGTTTCAGCCTGTGTGCTTTCATTATAATTGAGAAAATGTATTTTTTTTTATGCGCGTCAGATACAAAACTCGGCTATAGAACGTACAAAAGAAAGGCACCGGACAATTATATAACATTTGTCAGCGAGACTTTTTCCATTTTTTATCGTTTCTCGTTTTCTTCTTTAGTAAAAAATAAAATGCATGTAAAACTCGTTATGCCCCCTTTTTAAATATATATTTTTGCGAAAAATCAAAGGTGTAGCATAGCAGATTTCTTTAGTTATCTGTCGCATGGTTTACAAAGATTTCTGCGCTGCCTTTATAGCAAGCGGTAAGCAAGAGGTATTACAATTATTGTGTTTGTTCATTTTCTTGTTGACACTTTTACTACATGTAACAATCTGTCCTTTTTTTTTACAAATATACAGTAATTAGGTATGTATAGATGTAATGTACAACCGAAGGTAAAACAATGACTCTATTACGATAACACGATTTTTCTAGATAAGTAACAATCCAAAAGAAATACTATCACTTAAGTAGCTGTAATTTAAGTCTCTGAATCGATTCTTTAACAACGAGGTATAAAACAAGGATATTAGCTTAACAGTGCACCGTCTTACACCTAGTATCATGCACTTTTCATTAGGTCATTTTATTCCATTTTCCAACATACTTAAGTAACAATACATTGTAAACAAATGGTACGTGGACAAGCGCAACGGTCTAAGCTCGAATTTAAATGCTTTAAATGCATCGTGATTTTGTGATGTCATGGAAGAAGTTGAATTGAACATGTTAAAAAAATGAAAATGTCAGTTTCGCTTATTGTTATGAAAGGAAAATTAATTTACATGAATGGGTTTTAATGGTAACATTTTTTTTCATAATGAAGTATAAATATCGAATTATAAGTTTGCCCGAAATATATATATATATATATATATATATATATTTTTTTTATGATATAGTAATTATAGTGATTTTTGTATCAGTCATGTATTTAACTAACACTATATAAATGTATCAAACTGCAATCAAAAATTAGGTAAATAAATTTTCCAAAAGTTGTATATTCTATAATAGTATATTACGCAACTAGGGAGGTAAAGAGTTGGTCAGTCCAGAGCACGTGTAAATTGCCACCTAAGCCGAAGGCGAGGGTGGCAAACATGTACTCTGGAGTAGCCCTCTTTATCACCGCGTTGCGTATACTATTTTTCACCATACCCGGGCCGAAAATACCACATATGCGTTTCTGAGCCGGGAACGAAAGTGATACTTTCGGCCAGGATATGGTGAAAAATAATTTAATTATCCGAACTTAAACCGTTATCTGTCCACCATTAAAGTATAGACTAGAAACAGCAGAATCAAATTCAGTCGTTTTTGTAATGAACACCACCAATAATTGTTAAATATATTCCTTTTCTCAAGCTATATAATTTCTATTACAATGCTTACTTTATTAATTGTATAAAATATATTAATATTATATTTTTTGTAATTTTATTAATGCTATATGTAGATAAAATATTCAAGTTTAACTGTCTCTCTTTTAAAATATGTTACGCTTTAAAAGTTATCGAGTAATGATGAAGTTCCAAAACGATTTTATATCATATATATGTCGGTTACTAAAAATTGAATGAATTTCAATTATATGTACACATTCAAAAAATAATGAAAAAAAAAAAAAAGAAAAAAAAAAATTAATGCCAGTAAATTCATTAGCTTTAGTCATATGAAATTACGTCGAAAAATTGTCTCCTTAAATCAAATAATGAGATTTTATGTAACAATATATTTCTCATTTGTTATTCTTTTATGATTTGATCTGAATATCGTGATTTCCAGTAAAAATATTTAATTTTAGTACATAGTAAAGAAATGAAAAAAAAATGAATAAATAATTTTACAAAAATAGTTTTTCAAAATAAATCATTATTTAGAGTAATGAGTTATGATAATTTTGAATTGATAAAATTGTAATTTATTTATGAAAATTTGAAACCGTCTTATGATTATGATCAAAAAATGAATCTTAAAAAAAAATACATCTTAAATTTGGATTAACTAAATTAACAATAAAACAAAATAATAGTAAAATAATCAAATAATTACTGCATAGTGATTACGAAAAAAATTATAACTTAAAAAATCGTTTAATTGTCTAGTACGAATCGAAATCATGGATATGTAGATGTAAATATATCTAAAATTGTACTCGATCGATTTTCGATCGACATCCTCGTCAATTAGCTTCAGATACAAGCGACTCCTTTGTATGAATAGATTAAACGTTAACGTTATAAATTTTAAAAATTAAAAACTCATTAGAAAAAACGTTAAAAGTCAAATCAATCACTTCATCCTATAATATACGTCTATCGCAGAACCGCGTAACAGTTATCCCCGCTTTTAATTCTCCCTCTAAACAATCTTTATAGTCGTCCTAGCTTCGCGACAATACTTTCAAACATACGCGAACGTAATCATCGAGGCCAAACACTCGGCATATACACTTCGGAACTCCTCCACGTGAAAAAATATCTCTTTTTTCTCATCAAAAGCTTCGTCGTCCTCTCGTCCAGCAGTATTTGAGCTACTCATCATCGCTCAAGTAATCACGTGAGAAATCCAAGGAACTAAAGCTCGTAGGTTTTGCCGAGCAGATTTGATTGCTTCGCTTCTGAGTGTAACGTCGTCGCCGTAGTCTTCTTCTTCTTCTCCTTCGTCACGCTCCTCGGCTCCGTCGGGTCAGACCATCTGAGCGGGATCAACGAGTGGCTGATTCGATTCCACTTGTGGACCTATGACAGCAGTGCTAGAAAAGGTAGCAGCGAGAACCGAAGTTAGTAAATGTGCTTGTACTGCCTAGGAATACATAGAGAAGTGATGGAACGAGACAGGGAGGCACGATTTGGTGTAGCCAGCAGGATTCGTGGATGGGATGGATGATGAAGCGAGCGATTAATATTTTGCTTTAAGGGAGCATATGCATTGAAAAGTATATAAAACATTATAGGTGATTAATTGAACAATGCTCCCTCAATCAGTGATGTTAGTCGATGAAAATCATGAGAACTTTGAATGTAATTTTAGGAGAAAGAAATGTCATAGTTTAGTGACGAAAATAACAGTGTGATGAACATTTAAAATTTTTAAAGTTACTGACGTAAAAAGAATATATTGAGACGTGTATAAAAAACGTACGTAAATATAAATTGCTAAAAATAATAAAACGTTTGATGTGCTTCTATTATTTTGTTTTTGTTTTATAATCGTGTGCATGATGCGTGTTCTGGATCAAGAAATTGCTTAAAGGTGATTGTGAAAATAAAAGTTTTTAATTTAGATGTGCCATGTCAAATATTTTGTAACGTAGTGATATGATTAATAATGCAACTACAAAACAAAATATATCTAAGAAAATAAATAAAAAATAAAAAATTATAGTAGGTGCTGCCATTTTGTAAGCATAATAAATTTTACTAATATATGGTATTGTAAGTTTAAAAAGTTACAAAGGAATAAAAAGTTAAATTTTTTTTTCTATAATATGAAAACAGTATTAAGTATTACTTAATTTATCAGGAATGAAAATTGTTAATTGGTTCGGAATTTAAGAGTAAAAGAATCCACGAATTTTTCAACACAAAGTCACACATAGATACAGAGTATTTGCAGTCAAGGGATTAGATAAAATCACTAAACACACACAGTTTCGGGATTAGTAATAAAGTAACGTGAAACAAATATTACCCCGTGCCAAGAGCCAATATTGTAGCTCCCTGTACCAAAGTCATGTCGTCTAATGGCGACCTACAGATCACATTAATTCGCTAGAATTTTCTTACACCAATCACATTTTAAGAACAAAAATATATGAATCAGAAATTGTTAGTTATTCTTCACTTCAGAATTGGCAAGTATTTTTTAGAAATTATTTGGTTTCTTTCAATGTATCAACAGAAATAAAAACATTGAAAAAAAATATTGTAAAATGAAGCAAAATATTTCAAAATTGAACTTACCAATTCCTATATATTAGTAACTTTCATTAGTATAAAGCATGCTTGATTTCTTTATAAACGATTTGTATAAATGTTAAAAAAAAAATTAATATATTAATAAAAGAAATTTGTCAATTCTTTGTAATACAATTGCTACCCAAGCCATAACAAAAATTCAAGTTTTAGGCGAATCTTATTATTTATTTCAATTACAGAAAAACTCTGTAATCCTTAAACTAGTCGTTTACAAACTGTGCTGTGCCAATTCTCAAAATAATTTTATATTTATACAAAAATTCAAATTTCACTCTATGTAGTAGTCGCTTTCATCATTCGTTTCTCATTTGCTTGTCATTTATTGTCGACTTGTAAATTTTTTTATAAAAACAACAAACACTCATTACTGGCCGATATTTAACCATACCATCATTAGAAAATCTACAATTAATATTACTCGTCACTTTGCCGTTTGTACGCTTCTTTGGGCTCGGTGAATTTCTACAACCGATACGATTTGATTTTTAATCTATGCGTATTTGCAACGTACACATAAATTGTGACGTTAACAATAGCACAAAGGTGTCTTATTACTTATCTTGATTTTAGTCTTTATACTTTTTAGTTCATGGAATGTTTTCGGAGTGTCACTCACTTGTATGCCAGACATTCAAACTACTTCACATTCTTTTATATCTTTTTACATTTTACTCAGGGATTTTTCTGGCGAGAAAAATTGTTAAAAGTCTTTGGAACAAAAATTTATTTTTGTATGGAATCGAAAGATTTTTCATCAAATACAAAAAGAAATTATTTTATTCTTTATAAGTGCTCGTTTCTCGAAAAATAAAAAGTAAAATTAAAGTAAACAAAACTCATGTTTTATTTGAAAAAGTTAAACATTATTTTCATGAACGTTTTACTTATATTCCGCGATTATTTTTTCTCGACAGAAAGGTAACACAATTTAATTATTAGGGGTGGAACTCACTTTCATTATTAGACTATATTATACATGAAACGACATTAGGAAAAACTTAACTGGACAATGATTTGAGACTCAACAAAAAATCTCTCTCACTATTCGTTGGTTTTCTCTCAAAGCCTTGGCTCAGTTTAGTTACGGCTGAAAACCACGAAATCTTTATATATATGCGTGAGGACTAGATATAAAACGCAAATTGTGTATAATATTGTTAATTTGTCAGGGCTAGGATTTGTATAAAATACTTTTATAGGTTTTGTCGAAAAATAATCGAATTGACTATTTCATTAAAACTCGTAAAGATTGCCACTTTTTAATAAAACTACTGTATAAAATAGTCACTTTGAACATTTTTCCATCGATTCTACAGTCATTTATAAATACCAAATTTGTTATTTACATGAGTTTATTATAGATATGATGACTATCATTTTGGAGAAATGCAAAATGGAAATGCCTTATTTCTTTTATTGTGTATATTATAGGTAATATGATCAGAGACAAGTTTTAAAGCTAATTTATATAAAAAGTACCCTCATATAGGCTACAAAAACACATACAGTCAAAAAATGTTTTCACGGATCAATTTTTGTAGAAAGAAAAAAGAAATATCTAATCTTCACTCTGATGATAAATTTATCACCAAAAATTATTTTACATGTTCCATCAAACATTTCATCCTCACCCAGCCCTGCTTTTAAAAATAATACATTCTTTAAACTACGTTAATTCTGGCATAAGTACAAATTGTTTCGCGCTAGTCTCCTGAATTGTAATAATTCAGGACACAAGCTAAATGCGACTGTCATACATTGAACCATCGTATAAAATCTAAATGCACTATATGAAGTGGACTTTTTCGTCGACTTACGATTGCGTTTGTATCATCGTCTATAAGAGCAGACACAAATAAAATAACTCCAATTTTTCCCATCACTACTCGTTTAAACTAGTTTGTTTTTCTAAACTCTTCTTTCGAGAAAGAAGTATTATTGAAAGACTTATTCCGGTTGTGAGAATTCATGTCACTCAAAAGTCGGAGCGGCGAGCATCAATCGCGATGTTTTGGCTGATAACAAACAATCGGGGCATATGATGACCGAACGAAAGAAATCATACTTCAAAAAGCCGCGCCTAGCTTCTTTATTTTCCTTCGCCGAGTGCGAAAAAGAACCACTTCCGCTACGCGTATTTGCGTACTCATTAATCCATAACTTCTCGCAGTTCAAGCCCCCTCCTTCTCCCTTCAAACAAGCGAATAAACGCAATCGAAATAGACTCCAGAGTCCATCCGAAAAATTGCACGTACACCAACGTCTCCTCCATTCCTCTACCCTTAATCGGGTACAGCCAACTTTTTTTCTCCTCTCCTCCTCTCCTCCTCCGCGATCATATCATTGTCACACTCAAAAATCCTCTCACTCTCCTGATATACTATACACATCTTCAGGATCGTATTTCTGCGCGCGTGTGCCTATGGTCTTCATATGGCGTGGGTGCGAGTGAGCGAGCGAAATGCAAGGAGCGAGAGCGAGAGTTTGATAAAGTGTGAGAGAGAAAGAGGAATGTACATATACCATGAACGTATATATATAAACATAATAATATATAAATATGATGTATCTGTATATGTGTGATGTGTTTTGGGCGGAGATGGTCGGGCGCGCACACACACCAAACACACTACCAGATACCTGCACGGGAGCCGGCCATTAACGATGGCGAGTCGAGCTCTGTCTCGTCGCCGGCGCCGTTCCAGCGCTGTGTCTCGACGCCGAGTAGCGTGTGACGGTCCTCGTCGCACTGCCTCTCCGGGAACGTCACGCCGTCGCCGAAGCTGCAAACCCGGGGGAGAGGCATAGTCATTCGTCAGATCTCGCGCCGTCTAACGATTGTCTTGCTTGCACGCGCGCGCGAGCGATAGAGATAGATGCGTATCTATATAGGTATAGGCTTCTATGGCTCATAGCGATTTCTACGTGGATGCTGTGATATGATGGTCTGTGTAAGAAATCAGCTGAGATTTCGAGGTGCGATAAAATGAATTTTTTAAATAAGGCAACTCGAGGTGATTCGGCCACAAACGCATTTTCCTCGGCTCCACTTTATACGAAAATTGAATTATTTCAAAATTTTCCGAATCATTTTCACTTATTTACAGGAGAATTTAGCCAGTTAGCCAGTTTTATTGTTTAGCTCTTAGCAAGGCGAATTTTATTTTTTAAGTGACCGAAATTTATTTTGCAGTAGAAGATGGATTGTATTTTAATGTATGATAATTATACAGTTTTGTCGATTTTCCCTTGAAAAAAAAAATGAAAAAACTTTTTTGGAATAAATTGGTCGAATTAACTAAACAGGACCGCGCATTGTCCAAACGATCTTTTTACAATTTGACTTAGTGTGAAGTAAATATAGGCGTCCTCAATTTTTCTCGTCACTGAAGATGTATTATATTTTGATGTCTCTGCAACAGTTTTTTCTAATTATGCTTGCCGAAACATAGAATAAAATGTTAGATGGCCGAATTACCTTGAGTTACCTTATTCAAAGTTATTTCAACGTGGAAATTGCATCAGGCAAGAATGACAGTTTTTACTTGAATCTAAAGAATTTTGAAGAAAATGAACGTATTGTATAGAAAACTCGGCTGATTTCATTGTGGTACTTTATTCTACAACTGTATAAATCTCTGCAGATACGCGGCGAACTTACGGCAGCGTAACTGTACTTCATGCTCAACCGCTCTTTTGGTTTTTGTTCAGATCGTTTTTACTATTTACACTGTATGTAGAAAAACGAAAAAGTTTTACTTCTGAAGGGATACTATTTTACATTACTTCTTTAGAGGACAATAAAATATGCTTGTTTGATAAGAGTTGACTCTTTTTACTTGATAAATACAATCAATAAAAAATCTGAGTTTTTGAATTAATTTTGAATTAATTTTGAATTAATACTGTGTTTATAAAAAATTTACAAAATAGATAATTTATACAATATGAGGACTTTTATTATTTTCTAAAATGTATAAAACAAATGGTTAGTGAAATCTCGACAATGGTCTGGATTTATTGAACTTGCTAAACTTTAAGCTTTCTCCAGATTTGTTTCAAGCAAATTCTTATAGAGTGAAACACAAATTTTACTCGATTTCTTGAAAAAGCATTACGCTGAATCATCAGACTATGTGGTATGTTTAATTCACGATATTATGTAATGAATATATAGTTTTGAATGATTCGTCAACAACTTAAAAAAAATTATAAATATTTATTTTTTTTTAATTATTAGTAAGTCTCCATTGATTAGTTCAAACACTTTCAAAACATTTATATAGTATTAAAAAATCGAAAGCAATCAAAAACTCAATAAAACGTTTTCATTATCCAGTTACAATCATAAAAGACAACATAAACATTTTTAGTACTAGTGCCATAAGAATATCAGTCTTCGCACTTGCGAAAATTTTTCCATCTCTACACGTTGTATAAATTCATGGCGTTACACAAAGATGCAAATGGAAAAGGATTATCCAACTCATAACGTAAAATATAACGTTTATATAAGCGCGCATATCCGCTGAGTGTATATAAACGTGTGTATGTCACAACAAGAGTATAAGGACATCGGGGCATAAGTACATATACTTTCAAACTAGGTATGAGAGACATATATATTTACACATGATATGGGCTCGGTACGATCGGAAGAGCTGATATGAGAGAAAAAGAGGCAGAGGACACGTGAGTGAGAGAGATGTCTGTACAGTTACGCCACTCTAGAGGGATAAAGAGCTTGTTTTACATGTAACACATAATACATAAGAGTTGTCTAGGAACCAGATGCACAATACCTCTGAGGTTGGTAACGATCGTGTGACTAGTAAGTACTTATACGCGTTGCGTTGTTATGAGAGATGAGATAAACAAAATGATTAGTTGGAGGTGGTCGTTCAGTTGAGAGAGAAAGAGACAGGTATATGTAATTAACACACACAAGTGACAAAATGCCAATAACGGCGTAACGCAGGCATTAAATCGCGTAGGTTCATGCATTCAGTCGCATGAAGATATGCCTCTAATAGTATTTTTCTTTTTCTTTTCATTCTCTCTATACACAGAGAAAAGAAAATCTTAACTGTTAAGGAACGGACGTTTGGATATGGACAAATGGAATGTTCATTTATAGTTAGACAAATTCGTTAACAATTAAGTTTGATTTGTTTATTCAAACGATTTGTGACTTAACTGTTAACGAATTTGTCTAACTATAAATGAACATTCCATTTGTCCATATCCAAACGTCCGTTCGTTAACAGTTAAGATTTTCTTTTCTCTGTGTACGTATGACTGGGTTTTCGATTTTGGTATATAGGTACCTAGGTGATACGGAAGCGTATGACTTTAGCTTACAACTTTCTGTGTACTATCTCCTTTTACGTTACATATATATATATATATATCATGATCAACACACTGATGACTATTCATTAAAAATGTATTAGGTATATTTAAGTATACATCGACTTCTTATTCATTTACGTATTTACAGCGACTCCTACTTTCAGATACAGACAAGTGTATAGTAGTCAACATCAAAACTACGAGTGCGTGTTGAATTATAATACTGGAAAATTTTTACAACAAAAATTATATGTAAAATGTATAGTAAAATATGTACATAAATACACACACAAAATCGACACAAAAACAGAGAGCAAGAGACAAACACATTTTTAAGCGTGTTATACAAGTATGTATATAATACAAAACTACAAAAGTTCCGCATGCACCCGATGATAAGAGTGTATCATGCTTGTGGGTATATATACACGTGGAAACGAGGGCCAAGGGCGTCATGCACATGCAACAACAGCGAGACTTTCTTCTCGGTGTCTACTCGACGTCTCTCCTCACTCTGGAACTCGACGTCTCTATGTCAGTCTTTGCTAGGCTGACTAATGACGCGCTTCTTTTCTTTTTTTCGTTCAAGATTTCAATGTCTTTGTACAATGTAGCTGAAGATAGGGATAGTGTTTTTAATTAAGAAAAAAAAAAGAAAAATAAATAAATGAAAATAAAATAAATTTTTATAATTATGTTCTAAATACATATACGGCTACGTAATTGAAAAAATATAATCATATATTTGCTTATATTGGATTTTCATCATTATTTTTATGAAAAACAAATGCTTACGATTCAAATATTTTTTTTGTAATCAAGTTAATACAAAATATGACAGTACCGCCGAACAAAGATATATTTATTGTATTTTTAATTAAAATTTCTAAGAATTAAAGATCTTTAAAAAATGTTTAAAAAGGCTAAATTTTTTACTTCGATATTGTTATTAGTAAATTAAACTTTAATTCGAATTCGATATAATACTTGAATTCCAACGATAAATAACTGAAATCTCGTTTCCAGTTATTTCAAATTGTATGCAAGTGTTCTCCGACTATTAATTCAGTTCGCGCATCCCTCATCTCGGTTGGGGAGTTCCACAGCAAAGCAAAGAGATCATCGGCCAAACAAGTTGAGAGCTCGGAAGAAAATAATAAACGCGAAGGCAAGTATAATAGAGTGGCGACAGCGTAAGAAAAGGAGAGACAGAGATTAAGAGAGAAAGAGAATACAAAAGCGCTCTTGTTTATATTAAGTCTTAGGTAAACGTTGATGTTAGGAGCGAGCGGAGGCTCGGCAAAATAAATGCTGCTGCTGACCTGTTCTGCGTACTGCCCATAGAGTTGTACGTATCGGGGACACCCTCGTGCTGCGAGCGTACCGGATACACCACTCCGTTCCCGAGACTAGAACACACACACAGCCCCCGGCGGCACACCCCCCGATTTTTATAAGTCCATACTTCATTTTTTTCGTGGCTGCACGGTATTGCTCAATTTTTTCGCTACGCTGTAGTGAAGTTTTTTGCTCACCGCATTTTTTATTTTGTTCGGCATGAAGCGATTTTTCGAAATGTATAATGGCATGTATGTGGGCGTAAAATAAAAGTACATGTAATATGCGACTAGAGAAAAAATACTACATCGAGTTGATATTTCGAGAACAAGCAGACGTTTTGAAACTATAATGTACTATTAAGAGATTCTACTTTTCCCGAAAAAAACTTGTAATCACTTTTTAATTATTAAAAATTACATTATGAATAATGTAAAAGTTATTCTCATTAGTTAAAATTTCAAATTTTAGCTGACTTTATAGCACAAGGATTCTTATAGTCGTATTTTTTATTTGACACAGATATAAAAACGTGCATTAAAGGACAAAAGATTGAGAGTTTAGAATGAATTTAAAGTTTATATTAAAGTTGAAAACTGTTTTTACAACCATAAATTATGTCTTTAAATTCGAATCTCTTAAATAACTTTAAATATCTTTTATTTAATAATGAACTGTATAATAAAAAAGAATCTATGTAACATTTTTGCAGCAAAAAGACAATGATATATCAGAACGTTCTTTACAAATACTTCGTAATAAATAGATGCATGACAACAATGAAAGACTAAAAATAAAAAATATGATAATAAAAGAAATAATAGACATGAACTATAGTAGTTGTGCAACACAATGTAAAAGTGCAAAAAAAAGTCATCTACAACTGAATAAACAAATTTTCAAGCAGTTAAAATGGTGCACAAATTTCATGAATAATAATAAAAAATCGTGTACTCAATAAAATAATGTTTAAGAACACACTGCATGAAAGAGAGAAAGATATAGACGGACTGAATGTATCCTCTCTCGCAGCGGTCGCCCGCGCTACCTACACGCGATTCGGTATTGTGCAGTTGGCTCGAAGTTCGTCAATGTACTTGTCATTACAATATCTATTGATACTTTTCCCATTATCATCTGCGAGCCGTATATTATACATACATACATCACATACCTATATATGTACGGTTAGCATCGTGCGCAAGCGTCGGCGCACAGCCGAGCGCGGATTGAACTACTGACCCACTTTGACGAGTGCCACACGTCGTTTGTAAAACTCGCGCGTTGTAATAAGCATGAGGAAAAAAAAGAAAAATCGCGCCGCGTATTGTACCAAGCCGAGAAATTTCCCTCTGATCAATTAGGAACAGAAGCGTCGCTATTTGAACTTGATGCGGTCTTTCCCTTTGCGTCATTCAAGATAGGGAGGATCTGGATTTCTTGCGAAATTATCAATGCAGATTGTGATATTAAAATTAATGCTTTGTTATGGAGATATTTTTAAATTGAAATCAACTCTAAAAGCAAGTAGTAAGTTATAAAAACATGTTTAATTTAATTGTAGTAAAATTATTAATGAAAGAATTTGTGCCATCATGTAAAATCACGTAAAAATTTATAAAATTTTCATGAAACAGTAATAAATTAATATAGAGGTGATAATCAATTAACTAGAAGAAAGTTACAAATTTGAAAGCCGAATCCTCCCGTAACGATTTAGTAGTACGGATGCCTCGTAAGCGCAACGGATACGATAATGTATTTGCTATTTGCAGTCTTACCTAGTAAAAATGGGCAGGAACCACATTCTGGAATTATCACCAAATACTTCTTGGAAATTATTGTACTTTCCAAGGCTAAAGCCGTCCTTATCCTTTCCAGTACGGAACATAGGAGGTCGAAATGCCTCTGTAATATAAACATGTATAAGAGACTATTCATTTATGTAATATGTATATTAATGAACGCAAAAGAAATATAAAAAATATCCACGTTACGTTAGAAGTTTGTAATTAAATAATTTGTATATTTGTATATGATTAATACGTAATTAATTTTAAATTTTATATAAAGTATATAAATTTTATATAAAGTATATACTTATATATAAATGTAAAATAAACTTTAAGATTTTTTAACAACTTTATATTTACAGTATGAAGAGACGTATGTTGAAGTATTTATAATTAAGTAAAATTATTGTTCACTAACATTCTATCACACTTAAATAAACAGTGAAATTTAAAATGTCTAAAAAAATACAAGATAACCATCAATATTAAATAATCACACATAAGTGACTAACAAAATCTTCAAAACATTACATATTTCACTTACTACATAAAATATAACGAATTTTATATTAAAGAAATCACTTTTGGCTATTTATGCAATAGATCTAACACCAATCAAGCAATTTAATTGAAAAAATGGAGATAAACACGTAAAATTTCTAGGAATATATTTGGACAAAAAATTTCACTGAGTAAATTATATAGACAGTTGTCAGTGTATATGCTACTAAATTATTTACCTAGTGTCGATCTGTTGTGCATAATGAGGTAGCAATGGTAGAAGAAGAGTGAGTTAAGACTTATGGCGAACATGAGTGCGACAAAAAACAAGAAGAGTAGGTGAAATTTACCCATTCCTTCTAGCTGACCCTGTAAAATACATTCTTGGATGCACATAAAAAATTTTCTAAATTCACATTTAATTACATAGAAATGAATGGGGAAATGAATTAAACACATTCCGCAATCATCAACCAGACTTACCTTCCAAAACATTATAAAGTATTGCAAGGACGTTGCAACAATAAAAATACAGTAGAGAAGGGCATAAGCCAAAAATAACATGAAAAACTTGTAATTGTGGAAGCCCACACAATTGTTCACCCAGGGACAATGGTGATCCATTTTAAGAACACATGTTCCACAGACACTACAGTGATGTGCTCTATCTGGTTTTACTACTTGACATTGTTCACAAAACCTTATTTCTGCAAAAAATAAAATATTTTTATTCTATTTATATCAATCATTATAAATTAATTTTTTATTTCCAATATTATATAAATTACTATAGAATTAATTAATAATTATTGAAAGTTCTGTTCATCAAATGTTTAACTAACTTAAATTTTTCATTACCTCCTTTAATTGTTCGGTTTGTTACTGGTAAATCTTGGGAAAACCTTTCCAAAATTTGTCTGTGAGCATTTTCACTTTCTGCTTGCAATAATTTTTCCATTTCAGCTACAGGAAGTTTGAACTAAAAGAACCACAGACATAAATATTACATTTGACAGAAAAAACAGAGGCATTAAATCTGAAAATCAATGAGAACATAAGCTTTCAAAATTTAATTGTGTTACATTTCAAACTGATGTTTATACAGCTACAATCATTAAATCAAATAGATTAGCATTTGAAACACATTCCAGGTATACCTATTTTTGTTTGACTTTATGATGAGGAAACAACTTGGCTTGTGGTTTGTCAGGAAGAACATAACAAACCAAGTTGAAATAAACCAAGCAAAAAAGTTTTATTTACCTTATCTGGAATCTTTACTAGATCAGTAGCTATAGTTTGCCAGTAAGACCACAGGAACAAGAAAAATAAGATGTGGAAGAATATCAAATAGAAAACTGTTGAAGAAATGTTAATCATTATTATAATTTTGAAATTATTTGCTGAATATGTCATAAAATAAAAAAGCAAACCTTTTTGAACAATGCTCTCTATGGTATCTGGAAAAAAAAATATAGTTTATTAACAAAATGTTAAACTTTGTAATTAGATTATAACACATAATTTATGAATGTCATTTATACCAATTTCTATACATGTGCTTTA
This sequence comes from Torymus aiolomorphi, assembly GCA_036365515.1. Taxonomy (NCBI): domain Eukaryota; kingdom Metazoa; phylum Arthropoda; class Insecta; order Hymenoptera; family Torymidae; genus Torymus; species Torymus aiolomorphi. The sequence continues at coordinate 8,548,371 of CM070875.1, read as the reverse complement.
ATCAATTGTACATAATTCAAGTCTACCTATAATGAATATACAAATTGACTTAAGGCATGTATAACTGATAAGCAATATTAGAAAATACTGTATCACAAAATAAGCTTTGAAACAAAAAGTGTAAAAAACCCCTCCTACTACCTTTGAGGTTAAGTTCATTTATTTATCCTTCTCTAACTCAAGTTTCAAATAAGCAAACATAGCTTTCATACCCTGCATAAATTGCACTTCTATTACATTTGAATTGCTCTATAAAAATCTCATTTCTGCTATCAAGGAGTAAGAATAACAAACTGAAAGTCCTATAGCCTCATCAATACTAAAATAGATACTTTTTGTTTATTTATGCAATGCTTTCATTAACAAAATAGTTCCACGAAATCTAATATTTGAATCATATATAACATTCTGATAATACTGGAAACACAGTTAAGGCAAATGTAATACAAAAAAATCAACTTTTTTGATAAATTATAATTACTGACAAGTTAGGATAGGTGATACCTTTATCATAAATTTTGGTCTATAAGTATTACCTGAAATTCAAAATCTACCAACTGAAACTTAATAGTAACAAAATACATAGATTTGATAGGTGTCATTGCCCAACAGTTAACAGGAAATAAACATTTTCTCGATCAACAAACTACTTCCTTCTCATCTACAACCAGACACTTTGACTGCATCAGACTCTTATTATCTAGCAGCACATAATCAAATAAATTTTCTAGAACACAGCCCTGATTCCCTCACACCATCTTCCCCCTCAAACTCTCCCCAATAACTTCTCCTATTGTACACCTTTTATACCTTATCACTCACTCGCGCGCGCGCATGCACACACATAGTTTGAAATATAATGGAAAAAAAAGAAAAAAAGCTCACAATAGCACAGGGGCACGACGTAGGCGTAGTACGACCAGAAAACGATCGAGAGGATGAATAGCACGGGTATCCACTTGACGGCCTTGAGGCACCACCAGCAGCCAGAGCCGCTCTTGTTATGGTCCATCCTAATCATCGGTGCTGCTTCGCGCCAAGAGCGCCGTCGCTGTTGCTGCCTGTCTCTCGACGATGACGCTGTTGCTGCTGCCGTTGCTGCACCTAGTTTAGCCGCGCGCTGCTCCTCAGACTTCCATTTTCGTGTCGTCGCCTCGTCGTGCCAGGGTGACGGGGCAGCGCCGAGGAGTGGTGCGCCCACAGAGAACGAGAGAGCCACCGCTGCTGCCTCGTCGTCGCACGCTGCTGCAGATGCAGCTCCAGTTTCGCTCTCTCTTTCTCGTGTCTTGCTCCTTGCTCTCTCTTTCTCTATCCTTGTCACGCCGCGTTTTTTTCGGGAGAGAGCAGCAGACTAGCGCCGCTCGCAGCTCAGCTCCTCACACGCACGCACGAAACGGAGTCACGTATAACTTACGTCGCCCCGCGCGCGCGCTGTTGCCACATGTGATAGTTATATATGGGTGAGCCGCCTGTGTGAGGACTGAGGGGGCCGATTTTCGGGAAGTTCTAGTATAGGTGGATAGACTGATAGGCGCGAGTATTCGAGATGATTCAGAACAATGATAACGGGGGAAAATTGTTTTAGCTGATCACTGAATGATAAGGGAAAGCGTGTGGGAGGTAGGTGTATGTTTAGGATTGAATAGTAAGTAGAATATAAGTCTGTAATACCTATCTAATAATAATTTTGAAATTGTAAGTATAGTTTATTTGCGTTTTTAAGTGTGCCATTGATTTATCAATTAATGAGCTAGATATATAAGATCTAAAGATTAATCAGAATGCTATCATAAATGACGGCGTAAATTTGCAAATGAAAAATAAGTTGCGTCGTATTATAGACATTCTTTTATTAAAATAAAAACATTTGATAAGGTATAAATCATGTTTTTTTTTTAATTCGTATTTTTCTCTCAGTAGTATGTAGTACAAAAATATTGATGTAGAATCAGCTTTAAATATGAAGAAATGATTCTATAAACTGGAACTAAACCTTTTTGTGTACCTGTCATAGTGTCATGTGGTTGGGCAGATAACCACATATATCATCAAGTTACTAATGCTATTAGGTACCAGTTTTATAAATGATTTTTTTTTTTGTTTAGTTAGAAGAAACAAACAATTATAACGTATACGAAAAATTTATTTTTGCATATATAATAATGCTTTATAACATTTTTTTTTGCCTTTTTACATTTTATAAATATTTGTACATTTTTATTTTAAAAATTATGTATATCAAATATAATCATTTGATCCATTGTAAAATGTAAACTTGCACAGTATAGTAAGCTATATTACAATAAAAGAGTATCTTATTTACAATTATATATATAATAAAAATGTATAGAATTTTCACAAAGTATATCCAAAGTTTTTAATCCATTTTAATCCTTCCAATGAACCTGCTCGTGGTTTGTACTCTAGACCAATGTAGTCATTGTATCCATGTTTCTCCAACAATGAAAACACATATCTGTAATCTATCTCTCCAATAGTATCTGGTTCACTTCTATCTGGTACTTGGGCTATTTGCACATGGCCTAAAATTAATTACATTTCATGAAGATATATTGACTGGGTGTGTGTGTGTGTGTGTGTGTGTGTGTGTGTGTGTGTGTGTGTGTGTGTGTGTGTGTGTGTGTGTGTGTGTGTGTGTGTGTGTGTGTGTGTGTGTGTGTGTGTGTGTGTGTGTGTGTGTGTGTGTGTGTGTGTGTGTGTGTGTGTGTGTGTGTGTGTGTGTGTGTGTGTAACATTAGACATGCATAAAGTATATGAAGTGAATTTTTGTTTTTATAATAAAAATAAAATAGTCTTTTCTCATAAAAAAAAAAAAACATCTCTAACTGCAAATAAACTAATTGTGTTATAAAAATACTAAAGTTTTTCCAAGTTTAGTTTAATTGAATGTACAAAAATTATTACCAATATGAGGAGCACACTTTGCAATATTATTTGCAAGACTTCCAGTAGAGTGTTGCAAATGGAAAATATCCATAAGCAGTTTCAAATGTGGACTATTAATTTTTTGTATAACATCTAAAGCTAGAAAATATATATTTTATCATGTTACAGTCTGTTTACAAACTTCATTTATATTTTTAAAGAATCCACATAATTTCAAGTATATTCATACCTCGTTGAAAATTATTCAGGTAGTAATTTGGTACAGTGAAACTGTTTATAGGTTCTATTAAGCCCACAATACCTTCTGAGGCAAACCTGCTTACTGCATACCTCAAATTATCCTCATAAATTGTGTCATTAACAGATGTTGGATTTTCTACTTTTCCAGCCATGACATGAATTCTAGATTTACATAAACAAAATTTTATTATAATAATTTAATAATTATTTAATATTATTTCTCAATAAAAAATGATAATTTGGTAGCTTTTGTGTAATTATTGCTTACTTTTTACAGTCTAATGCTTTCGCATATTCTATTGTTTTTTCAATACTACTTTTAAAGTCTTGTTCCTTTCCTGGAATAGCACTAAAGCCAAGTTCTCCTTTTGATGTATCTCCTAAAATGTGTATTTTAAAATTTAGGATTTTTATATAGCACTTGATCAGAATTTGTAACTATATAGTGTGAAATGTTGAGTTTTGATTATTATAAAAAAGTTTACCTGTATATACATTTATTAGAACTTGTTTTACATCTGCAGCCTGCTTAGCTTTTACAACTTCTTCCACAGTATATCCAAGTGGAAATCCACTTTCTATAGCCTTGAAACCTGCATCTTTAGCTAGCTGATATCTATCAATAATTGCTGGTGCTTCTTGAAACATGAAAGACAGATTGCTGGCAAATTTGTGGGCCATCTTTATTCGTCTCTGAAATAAAGAAAATAAAAATGACACCTCAATATTTAATGTAGAAATTAGATTTTATTGAAGTTTTGTAACATAATACACTTTATCAAGCTTCTTATATAAAATCTTATTACCTTTTGTTTGTTTCTACAAAATAATGTATATAAAAATGATCAACAAGTTAAAACATGTTGCAAATAATTCAAACTGGTACTCAATATTGTCTATGCAGGATCCTAATCTTGCAGTTAACGCATTAATAGACATGATAAACAATTGTATTGATGCGTCCACTACCAAAAAACAATTTAAAAATAAACTTCCGAGAAAAAATTGGATTACTAGTGCTATTATAGTCTCGTGTACTACTAAAGAGACACTGTATATCTTATGGAAAAACAATCCCACTTCTGAAGCCCTAAAAAAAGAGTATACAAATTACACTAAGATATTGAACAAAGTTATTAAAGAAGCAAAATTTAAATATGAAAAGGAAATGGTAAAACGAAATAGCGGAAACTCTAAGGAATTATGGAACATAATTAAAACTAAATTAGGGAGAAATAGTGTGCATGATAATCCAATAAATTATATATACAATAACAATCAAAAAATCGAAAATAAAACTGATATAGCAAATGCTATGAACACCTATTTTTGTAAAATAGGACCAAATTTGAGTGCTCAATTTGCTAATATAAATAATAATAACCTGAAACTTCCAGATAGGAATCCTGAATCTATTTTCTTTCATCCGACAGATTTTGCTGAGATATACAAAATAATCAATACATTGAAAAATAAATCTGGAGGTGTAGACAATATTAACGCTAAATCATTGAAAATTCTCTCTGAATATATATGTGTGCCCTTAGAATATATCTTCAATTTATGTATTGTGAAATCTATCTGGCCTGACGCGCTCAAAAATGCTGAGGTAGTCCCTATCTACAAGGCTGGTGAAAAATCTAATATCAATAATTACAGACCAATCTCTTTAATATCGAACATTGCAAAAATTTTTGAAAAAATAATTTATAATAGATTATACCACTTTTTTGAAAAACATAACATAATATCAGAAAAACAATACGGCTTCGTTAAAAATAGGGGAACTACTGACGCATTAAATTATATATCAAATATCATATACGAAAACTTAGATAAAAGTAAACCAATAATTGTTGCTTTTCTAGACTTAGCCAAAGCATTTGACACTGTTAATCATAGAGTTCTATTAGATAAGCTTGAACGATATGGAGTAATGGGTAGTGCCTTAAAACTGATGACTAGCTATCTCACAGATAGGCGGCAAAGAGTAAAAATTCAAGACTGTAAAAGTGAATATAAAGAATTTACCACGGGTGTTCCCAAGGAACTATATTAGGACCATTACTTTTTATACTTTATGTCAATGACTTACTAGGAAGTATGCAAAATGACACAATCATGTCCTATGCTGATGACACGGTTATCATATCAAGTGATAACATGTGGTCCTCAGCTCAAGAAAAAATGTGTGCTTACCTTAATCATGTGGCCAAGTGGCTTGCACAAAATAAACTGTCGCTAAATATAGATAAAACGGTCTATATGACTCTCGGAAACTACTGTGATAGTGTACCTGGCACACTAAACATCAAAATAGGAACGCAATTAATAAAAAGAGTTGAAAGTCATAAATACTTAGGGCTGTATTTCGACTACAATATGAAATGGGATAAGCATATAAGATATATCATTAAAAAAACCAAATACCTAATTTTTGTCTTTGCCAAGATAAAAAATATGATGGATACAAAAACATTAATGATAATATATTATGCTTTCTTTCATAGTCTAATCAATTATGGGGTAATTGCCTGGGGTGGTGCGTACGATAATAATATGAAACTAATACAATCAACACAAAACAAAATATTGAAAATCATAAATAAAAATAAATTCTCTCAAACTAATCCACCTCTTGAAATAAAAAAAATTATTCCAGTTAGAGTCAATATCCTTACATTATTCTACATTAAGAAATAAATATATAAACAGTGCGAGCAAGACCAGAAACAAAACAATTCAATTACCTAAATGTGATAAAAGAATTAGTGATAAAAATAGCTACAATGAAGCTATAAGGGTCTTTAATGGGCTATCTAAGGATCTCAAAGTTATGAATTTAAGTAAACAATTAATGAAGAAAAAATTAAAAATGTTTATAGTAAAAGATGCAATATAATTTCAAAATAATAATTAAATCTTAACCAATATAGCTAACAAATTATTTAACTGTTATTTATGTACTACAATGGATTTTATTGATGTTAACTAACACTACGCACATAACATTATATAGTTTTTTTTTAAGAATTTTGTAGTTTGTAATATTTTTTTAGTTTGTAAGTTTTCTGTGTACCAGATCTACACACAGGCAATAATATTTGCCTCAGTAGGATTTACTTACTTATGTATATTTCGTATATAATAATGTAATGTAAATATTTTCTGGAAATAAATAAATAAATAAATAAATGATCCTTCAACAATTTATAAAAATTTACTTAAAGCTCTTGTTACTTATAAATAAATATTTTCTAAAATAGCGAAAGACATTTTTATTTTGGAGCAAGATATTTAAGGTACGTTTTTCATGTCTAATATTTGAAGAATCAAATTTTCTTATAACTTTTTTTTCACTGACTTTTAAATTTTTATTCATCATTTAAATTCATTAACCTCCTCAACAAGTAAAGCAATATTACAATAATTTTTCATACCGGACAACAGCACAGCTCTTCTGCACTCGACATATCTGTACCCCCAGTCGTAGACTTATACTCTAAGACTCTCCTTTCGCTGCCCACACTCAACTGCACATCGAGTACTTTTCCAGCTATCTCTTATCACTTGAACCCTTATACATAGCTCTCTCATACACACTCCCCACGCAATCACACCGCAAACCGCGCGCACAAACCTCGCCCCCTCACCGCTTTGCCGCCGTGGCACTCGTCCTCAGCCGCGAATTCAATGCCCATCTTCACCTCCTCCCGTATTCTCTTGATCGTACGCTCGGACACCTTGGCATACAGGGCGGCGCGTTTGGTCGCCTGTCTAAGCGGGTGCAGGAGGCACTTCTGTCGGGCTTCTCGATCACATAGCTCGATGATGGTCTTGATGACTTCGCGTTCCGAGCTCCGGATCGTCGTGCCCTTGCGTCGACAGGTGCGTTGGGACATCGTCACCGGCTGAGGAACCTCGGGCTCGGCGCCGTCGCCCATCTCGTCGGAGGATGGTTGTGACTTGTGTGTATGATTTTCGAGGTTAGGTCGCGTTGTGCGTGGGTGGGTTTGTTTTGCAGTGGACGGGGGCTAGGTCGAATATATTATAGGGTCTTGTTGCTTCTGTCTGCGACGACGTGCAGGAATGCAGATCCGAGTACCTGGCTTGGAGTTAGAATATCTCGCATTGGAAGAAAAAAAAAGAAAAAAGGAATGCAGATACGGTGCGGACGGCGCGGTTGTTTTTTGCATGATTAGTTTATCAAGTATGAAGAACGTGTGCTCGTGAATGCGAGAAAATATGCGGTCGTTTATCTATTCTTTTCCTTATCTTTAATTTTCGTGTTATCGCGTATACTCTTTCGATAAGTTATCATATTGGGAACCCCTCGTAGCGATTTTTTTTCAGTGCTGGTTTGATCAATTTTGATCAGTATTTGCGAAAATTTAGTGTTTTTTCGTGATATTAAAAAAATTTATTTTTCAATTGCTATGAAAATTTTAACGATTATTTATCATGAATACGGTGTAAGAGACGTATTATAGAAAATTTTGTGAGAGTTCGTTCACCTTTACATATGTATATTCTACTTTTGTAGTATTCTGCCTACTAACTATATTTTTCGCGTGATTACATTAGACATTCAATAGATAAAATGATTATTTAGTAATACACACACCCACACACACTGCTCCAAAATACATCTTCTCACGACACAAAATACTTAAACAGAATGTATTAAGTATATCTACTTACATACCATCCGGTTGCTATAAGTAAGCACTAAGGAGACTGAGCTCGACGGTTACCAAGAAAGATTATTATAAAACTGAGTTTTCCTTCTTTCCTTGAGAGAGATATTTAAAATTTACAATCGTCATTCACTGGCAGGAGCACTATACTATTTGTTTATTCTTTTTGTAACTTCGGTACCGACTGATTTGGCGTCTTTTCGTCGGTAAAGTAGAAACGTTTATTTCGGAGCGTTAAAATTCAAATTCAAGTTAAGGATTGATTGCGCATTACTAATTTATTATCTTTACCGCGATTTCAAATATTTAGCAAATTAGTAAGGTACATAATGGTTATTTTTTATGGTTACATGTGAATTGCTTAATTTTGTTACATCCGGTTTGTCGATCAATTTAGAGTTATTATTAAATCGATGTTGACGTCAAAGTATAAACATGGAAACGATTGAATAAAACATTCATTTCTCTTTGGCAAGAGCCTATTTAATTCGATTAAAAAGTACATTTTACTGGAAACTAAATAACGTATGTTATATGGACTAAATGGGAAGTATAAGTGAACATGTCGTTTAAAAGTTTAATTATTTATTAGAATTTTTAAAGCGAATACTTAATTATTAAATTGAATCGATTCCATGATACATTTTGCAGCAAAAATTTTTTTACATTAATTTAATATCTGGTAAGTTACATACCTTGTAGGAGAAGTAAAATAATTAAAACGACGTTTCTGTAATGAAGTATAACTATTTTAATAAACTTTATGACAATAATTCATCTCTTGGATTGCCTTTCAAATCCAATTAATGCAGATAAACATCATAATGAAAAACAATGAAAGAAAGCAAGGAAAGAAATGTAAAAACTCCAACAATTCTTTCGCACAATATCAAACAATGAACTCACTTCTCCAGCAGGAAAGAAAAGACCAGCGCGCGCACGATAGGCAGAAAAAAAAATCTAATTTCAGCGCTGTACAAGAGCGAATCAATAAAACAATCGCACGCTGGGCCGAGAATAAGAAGTTCTTCTCTCTCGCGTTCGTACTTATAATATACCTATAGACAGCAGTGAAAGAAAAAAAAGGAACGCGAATTTCATCTTCGCGACACGCCGGAAGCCGTTATGTATACGCCGGGGGGTTACTAGACTATATACACGGCGATAAAAAAAAGGAATTGAGAGACGCGCGCGCTCGTTCTACACGGGCATGTCAGTGCGGAGGAGGAGACACACCCGGGTGAAGCGAATTGCGACGGAGGTGGTGGAGTGTAGTCCCGAAAAGTGGATGGACTGCAGAGAAAATAGAATGTTTTCCTCTTTGAAGGATTTCGTTATTTTTAGGAATGTTTCTCTTATTTTTCCCTGGCGAAAAAAATCACGTGATTAATCATATGATTTATCACTTGATTTCTCAGTGGATTTCTCACGTGATTTTTCACGTGATTTCTCGTGTGACGATTTGGCGCGATTTCTCACGTGATTAATCACGTGAAAAATCATGTGACAATACAAATATAAAAAAATAATATATAACGCTTATTCGTTAATGAAACTTGTTTCCTCAATGGATAGCAAATCCATTATCGCAGAAAAAAAGGTACATAAAATTTCCGACCCAACCGAGAATCGAACTCACGATGAACTTTGGGTTCCTGCGTAAGCACGCTATCCATTACGCTATCACTCGCCTGAAAGATTGTGGTCATTTTCACCTACATGAGCTGGATTCTCCATATTTATTGCTATTTCAATTTGATTATTTATGTAAAATAGCAATGGTTGGTAAAAATTATTTATTTATACACTATTTTAATAAAATGCGTAACTTATATTAAAACATTAATTAATTTAATTCGAATAACTTAAGAATGTAGGGTCGGTAAAGTAGAAATCAGGTAAGTACAAAATTAATTTTTTGTTTTTTAAACAAAATACCGAGTTATTTTTATAAAATGTTATGTATATAAAATTGTAAATAATGATCATTACATTTTTAAAAATTTGTATTACTTTTGAAAAAGTTATTCGAATTTAATTATTTAATATCTCAATATAAATTACTTATTTTCAAAATGATCAAAATTAAATAGTAAATTAAATAATCAAAATTAAACAGCAATCAAATAAATATTAAGGACGATCATTTATCTAAAATATCAGAAATTTCTAATTATTATTTATTTATACACTATTTAAAGAAAATGAATAACTTACATCAAAATATTAATTAATTAAATTCGAATAACTTTTTCAAAAGTAATAAAAATGTTTAAAAATGTAATGTTCATTATTTACAATTTTACATTCATAACATTTTACAAAAATAATTCGGTATTTTGTTTAAAAAAAAAATTAGTTTTGTAGATACCTGATTTCTACTTTACCGGCACTACATTCTTAAGTTATTCGAATTTAATTAATTAATGTTTTAATGTAAGTTACACATTTTATTAAGATAGTTTATAAATAAATAATTTTTACAAACCATTGATGTTTTACATAAATAATCAATTTGAAATAGCAATAAATATGGAGAATGCACCTTATGTGGGTGAAAATGACCACAATCTTTCAGGCGAGTGATAGCGTAATGGATAGCGTGCTTACGCAGGAACCCAAAGTTGATCGTGAGTTCGATTCTCGGTTGGGTCGGAAATTTTATGTATCGTTTTTTTCTGCGATAATGTATTTGCTATCCATTAAGGAAACAAGTTTCATCAACGAATAAGCGTTATATATTATTTTTTTATGTTTGCATTGTCACGTGATTTTTCACGTGATTAATCACCTGAGAAATCGCGCCAAATCGTCACGTGAGAAATTACGTAGAAAATCACGTGAGAAATCCAGTGAGAAATCATATGATTAATCACGTGATGTTTTTCGCCAGGGTACGATTCTTTTTTGTTTTCTATTCCTGGCGATGTTTTTTTATTTGAGAGATATAAGTAGTTTTTACCGATGGTTTTTGAAGGAATTAATTTGAATTCTTTGAGAGAAGTTCGTAGGTTGTTGGAGAATAGTTTTAGAGAATTCGGAATAAGTGAAAGAGACAGAGCGCTTGATATGTATGACGCATCCGAATGACGTCATAATGGTTATAAAACGCCGACTAAGTGTCATAACTGAGCCCTTAGAATCTATATTCTATATTATAAGTACAGTAAGACTTAGATGTGAATGAATAAAGATGTATTGATGACAATTGATTTTGTTAAATCTTTTTGTTTTCCTTCTTGAGTATGCTGGTTTATAAAAAAGATATATGGATTTATGTAATTAATATTTTTATATGGTTCTTATGAATATTTACATCTTATTGTTGATAAAAAAATTAGTGTATAAACTCATTTATTTAATGAATTTTAAAGCACTTCAGCAATTTGCAGTAGTGTGAATAATGGATTATAGTTTGAAATATATCGATACATTAATTTACATGTCAGCGATGTTTAAGTGGTTACTAATCATAAATAATTTGCAATTTGTAAGCCTATTTTGTTCCGCCTATTGCAATCTTTATGATGCAATTTTTCTGATGTAAATTGAGAGTTACTTTGAAGCATCTCATGATTTTTAAATATTGCGTAAGAAGCGCCAAGCGAAATGTTCAAAAAGATTTGTTTAAGTTTACAATGCATTAAAAAATCCGATAATAGCATTCGTGTTGATTTTTAAAATATTGCACAAAAAGTGGTAATTTATTATTGTTTTTGAAGAAAAGAAGATTTCATTTAGATTTAAATTAGCAGTGCCCGGTGGTAGTGTACAAATATATCGACATTACAGTAGTATAAGGACGGTACGGTAAGACTTATACTGTGCCATGTAATTAATTAGTCGGATCTCTTGATCAATTAAATCTCTATAATGCTTTTAGTACGTATTGATAATGATGGTAAGATATTCGGTCACGGACAAGAATCATATAATACTTATTATCGAATTTTTAAAAATAACATCGTAAACATTTGGAATTCTGTATATACTATGTAAAGACTTGTGTACCCTATATCCCATATAGGATTATATATTGCAGTAATATCACAGAAATATTACAATCTGACACTAAGATATTACTATGATTTATCGCGGTTATCCCCCAGTACGTCATATATATTGCATTAAACGCGGCATTTTTATCATTGCAGCAATATTGCATATGATATATCGATAAGATTGCTACAATGTAAGAAATATTGCTCTCAAAATTATGGCAATACTGGATAATATTGAAGTGATATTTTAGTGATATGTCAGACATATTACTGCATATTACTTTGTAATACTGGAAATGTCAAAATACTACGTAATATTACAAAAATATTTTGGCTATATAATGATGATATTGCAGAAATATATTTATGTAATTTTGTAATACTAGGCGATATTACAGTAATATTTACATAAAAGTGCAGTGTGATTCTCGCATCCAACAATTCTAGGGTAATATTGTTGAGGTATTGTCATAATATTTTAATATTGCAGTTACTTTCTTGCAATATTTTTGAAATGTAACGACATATCGCCGGGTGGGAGCAAAAACATCCTATCTCAGCTCGACGCGTAAAAACGTCCCATCTCGACTTAGAGCGTCACATCTCGGGCACTCCCTGTGTTGATGTATTGTTTTGATAGTCATAGTATTTCAGAAATTTCACTACAATATTTTTACAATATTACTAAAATATCTCTGCCACATGCCTATGATAATAATGTAATATTTTGGACATTTCACTGCCATGTATTCTTGCAATATTCCTGAAATATTATCTTGGTATTTGTTTGATATTTAGGTAGCATTACGAAAATGTTGCGGTAACATTGTTGCTACATTTCTGAAATATTATTGTCGTATTTTTTTGATATTTATATCAAATTCTCGATGATGAGAAGGAAGGAAATAGAAAGAAATCCAAAAAAGAGACAAATCTCGTGGGTGGAATTCCAATAAAAAGAATTATTTAATCTCCACACAAAATAAACCTTTATTGTAAGAGTTAATATTTTTGCGCTGTTTAAAATTACAGTTTATTCTTATAGCTATTTGATATTTGTCTGATAAAATTCTTTAACATTTATTGCTTATTAAACTTTCAGGGTTGCCGAAGACTATCTACGAGGCGAGATACATGAGCAAAGGCGACTGCCAAGCACCAAGACGCACCCTAACTTATAGCCGATGGCCCGCCTAGTTATAGCTTATAGGTAGTGGTACACGGAGAGAAATTTCTTACGACAATTTCGTATGAAATTGCTCGCTTATATCGCACCAGATTTTGTATGCGACATTTGTATGCAATCGATGACACAAGGGCAAGCATTTCTGTATATTATCTGCATAGTGATATCACAGATGACTAGAAAATTTAGTTGACTAGAAAACAAAATACACGAGAGTGACTATTTCTATGAAAAACTTAAAAAATCGCTGACATAGCCAGGTTGTACAAAATAGAACTTGTAACTAAAAATTAAAAATGAACTAAAATACTAATCTTACATTCGCACTCATCAATCATGCTAATAAATACATTCATTCATGTAAATGCGACGACACATTGTATAAATTAACATACAGAAGTCGCCCATTTTGCGAGTGGTTAGTCGAGATCAAGGAGATGCCTTCTCAAAGCAGTTTTGAACCTGCTAAGCGATGGAAGATTCCTAACTTCAGCAGGCAGAGAATTCCGCAAGTGCGTACCTTGTACACTGAAAGATTTTATTCCAATTACAGTACGCTTCGGGGTGCTGTCAATTCTTTAATTACACCTCTAGGTGCAAATATGGGCACATACCTGGAGAAGAGACACTCCAGATAGTCCGGGGTACGTATACGCAAGATTTTGTACATCAGTACCGCCATGAAATATTGTCTCCTTGTATCTGTGCGTAGCTACTAACTGGCCCAGGGCCGCTCTCTAGGGCGAAATATGATCAGCCCGTCTTACACCTAACACATATCTGACACATTGAAGTGTTTGTAACGTGTATCGCAGTTCTTGAGATTCATCAAGGAAAACCGTTAAATAGTCGAGATGGGGGAACAGAAGCGCTGTTGCTAGTCGTTTACGTAGAGTCTCGGTGGTGTACTGACGAAAAAAGCGTAGACTAAACATTACGCGATTAAATTTCTCAACAATATGATTTGTATGTGTTTTCCACGACAGTTTTGCGTCTATAGCACAATACTAAGACTGGTAATAATGATCGTCTTCAGATCAGCACTCGATTAAAAATTATAGATAAAACGATTTTTGCCGAATATAACTTGAGAGAGACACCTTCAGCCCACGCCGACACCGCCTCTGCTGGCCACTGCAGCGCTGCAATACCCACATCTACACTATATCTCCGGGAACCTGGACATAAACCTGTAAATCATCTGCATATATATATAGTATGTGCTTGATGCATCTCAGATCGAGGACGTCACGTATGTTATTTATGTACAGGCAAAACAACAGAGGTCCCAGAACCGATCACTGAGGTACTCCGAGATTAGTGTGTAACCAAGAAGATGATCCTTAGGAATTTGTGCATACACATTACTGCCTACCTGAAATATAGGAGTAAATCCACAGAAGAGCGGTTCTGGGGAATCCCCTCAATCTCAGCCTTTCGAGAAGACGAGAGGGAGAGATTGTGTCGAATGCCTTGCTGAAGTCGAATAGTAACAGTAATGTGACGTATTTCTTGTCGAGGCATTGCCCAATATTCTCCGTTAGTTTGAGTAACGCTGTCTGGGTCTAGTGATATTTTTTTAAGCTCGTTTGCAGGGGGTCGAGGATTTTGTTGGTTATAAGAAACTCTTGCATCTGGTTTAGAGCTATCTTACACTAAGATCTTTGAAAGAAAGCATGAAATCTAGATCGGTCTAAATTATGATGGACTTTTAGATGCAGAGCACTTCTTTAAAGATGTCATGCGCGCTTTCTTCCAAAAGTCCGAAAAATACTCTGCGCAAATGAGCAATTTGAGAGTCGCACAAGATGTTCCACGATTATTGGGAGAGCTTTTATAGCTACAACGCTTTTAGGAATGCGATCTTCGCCGTGAGCCTGAAATGAAAAATGAGAGACTGAAAGGACAGCGTCTGCCAAGCCAATTACCTTTCTGAATCTAAAACCTTCAAAATTTACAGTATTCAAGATATTCTTGCAATCCCCATTAATGTCCTGCGGCGAGATTGACACGCCAGCAAATTGCTGATTCAGCTCATCAAATGCGAAGTCGTTCAAATCCCCATTTGGTTTGGATAGCAGGCCTAGGTCTTTCAGCTTCTTCCAACCATTACCATTAGCAAGAGCCTCCGACAGTCGATTGTTTATAGTAAGATGTCCTGGCTTCTGTCAATTTTTCGTCAGCAGTTTGTCGCAGTGCCAGAACCTGCTCAAGAGAAATAGGCTTCCCTGTCCTAAAAGAGTGCTATTCTTTTGAAACAAGTAAATATTTGACAGTATTGGTACTATACGAGTCTCACATATCATGAATCATACTATTTTCAAAACATAAATACTTGAGTTCTATCTTTTTAATAAAGATAAGTGTAAATAATTGTATCAATATTACTATAGTTAAAAAATCATTACTCATTTAGAAGAAAATGGTTGTATTTCAATCAA
The DNA here is from genome assembly GCA_036365515.1 of Torymus aiolomorphi. NCBI lineage: Eukaryota > Metazoa > Arthropoda > Insecta > Hymenoptera > Torymidae > Torymus > Torymus aiolomorphi. Next base: position 8,532,899 of record CM070875.1, on the reverse strand, counting down.
ACAAATTACTATTGTACCAGACGGCGCTGCTAGTCATTTTAAAAATCGCTTTTAACTGCATGAATTAAAACAAGCAACTTATATGATATAAAATGGTAGTTTTCTACTACTGGACACGGAAAAGGAGTTTTAGATGGTGTGGGTGGACTTATAAAGCATTATACTACTTCCCATAATCTTCAAAATCTCCTCGAAAAAGCTATACAAAATGCTAATGATTTTGAAAAATGTGTTAAAATAATTAATTTGCAAGATGTTGACATAAAAAATATAGAAAAACTAAAAATTTTGATTGGCTTAAAGTGCCAAAGCATCATGGAATTAAAAAAACTCATATGTGGATTAAAAAACATAAAGATGAAACACACTACTTTACAGCCAAAACTGCATATCTTTTGCTTAGTGAAGTGAAAACAAAGAAAAAGAAAACCAAAGGCACTCATAAAATTAAAAAATCGAGAAAGTTGAAAAGCAAAAAATGAAAATCGTTTATCGCGCATGCGTATATCATGCGTGTTTGTATACATTACACATATCTATACTAATTACGCACGTATACAACTCTATTTATAATGACTATATATATGTTGAAAACGACCATAAGACATAGAAAAAATTTAGTTTTTTATTTTATTTTTTACTCTCACCAAAGAAAAAAAGAAGGTCTAACACACATGGTTGGATAGGAATTTACACCCCCTAATATATCTTTATAAAAATTCCCATAAAAAAATGTCGTTTTTGAGAAAAATGCAGTTTTCCAAAACGTGCATTTTTTAGTAAAAACTGCATAACTGGTGCATTTTTTTGTATTTTTATGCAAACATCATGCAGGGGGTGAATGGGGGCGTTAAACTGAGTATAACTACGTATAGTTTATTCAAAAGCTTTAAAAACTCATAAAATGGCAACAGATTGAAGATGACCTTGAAAAATAAAATTTCAAAGTTAGAATTCTGTGAAAAATTTTGAACATTGTACATCGGGATGCAATTTTAGTGCAATCGAAAAATGAAAAAATACGTGTCGAATCGTTTTTAGAGAGCAGCAATACTTCAATTCCAAAATGATCGGTGATGTATATATTTTGAGATTGATTAGATCACATATAGAAATAATAGTCTGTTTCTCAATTTTTGTTATCTTAAAATTCGTCATTTTCTTATTATAAAGAAATTGTTTAATTTTATTAATGTAAATAACAGTAGGTTATTTTGCCTATCCTACTTTATTATTTATTCACAAGTTATTATTTATATTCATATATAAGTTAGACTTACCTAATTTCAATTAATTTTAATGCTGATTTGAATAATTCAAGCGGGATTCCAAATAATGGCACTTGCCTCTTGTCGCGATTTTAATTATACCTTATTATAGGTGTATAATATACTTATATTATACCTATACTGGGCGTATTACCATCCCTGACACCATCACGGCCTCATCATCGTCATCCCCAGGTGATCATGCCCGCGCCTATCGATCGCGGGGAAGTTTCCGCGCTCGACGACAGCAGCGGCTACGAGGCCCGTTCACCTCTCTATAGGTATACCTATATATAATACACACCGCTCGTTCTCCGCGCCGCCGGGGGGCTGCTGCTGCGCGCGCGCGTCGGCGTCACGCGAGGATCTCCCTACCACCACCGCCGCCGTCGCCGCCGCTGCCGCCAGAGTGCTAACACTGCTAACCCCCAGTGCCTCCGTCCTCACGCTTGTATCATTCACACACACGGTTTCTCCTCAACACCCACGGCTCTCACCGTCGCCTGCTGCTACCGCCGTCGTCGCCGTCGCCCGTCTCCGAGTAAGTGCAGTATATTATTGCGTCCGTCGAGGTTATAAAGGATTCTGCACGGCGGGGAATATATAACTTGCTGCACATGCGAGTGGAAAAACGAAGGAAGGTTTGGGTGTTCGCGCGCCCGAGAGAGGAAGGTTGGGCTGGCGAGTCAGCTGTTGTCGACATGGTGGTAGTTCGGTGTGCTCTCGTGTGTCATGTCTCCCTCCTCTATCCCTCTTTCTATACATACGCCTCTTCCTGCTTCCGCGTGTGAAGATTTATGTATACCTTTATAATTGGACGTGGTGCGACACGACAATAAGGGATGATTTTTTCCCGTTCGCGATGTTTTATAATGTGAGTGTGCATCGTGATGCGTGACGACAGTGGTGTAGTGTGTTGCAGAGGTACAGAGATAAGAGCGCGCGGTTATCTCCACCGCGCGGGGTCGCCCGTTTTTTCTGCTCCCCGTTTGTCTCTGCATTTTATAGCCAAAAAGCGTCGAAGTTTATCTATATTCGCGAGGAATGTCGAGGCTCGCGCTGTTCCGCGTAGGGTGTCAAAACACAGTGCGCGGACGAGGTGTGTTGTCATCTATGGCTTTTTAACGAGGAAAAGTGCGAAGCGGTTACGGAGAGAAGTAGGTAAGAAGTGGAAAGGGGTGGTGGTGGTGGTGGTAGTAGTAGTGGATGGGTCCAGGATGTAAGGTAATCGCTTTCTGGTAACGTGATAATAGAAAATGAAATTTCGGACGGAGAATCATTGTTGTAAATAGTATTTGTTGAAATGAAGGAGACTGACAAAGATTCGTCTATAGAATGTGATATTCTTTGACGTTTATCGAGGTAATCTTTAGTTTTATTTATTGTTACGCGATCGATTGGCTCTTTTTTTTTATTTTCAGAAAATGCCGATAAACTGCAATTTTATGCAATTCTGATAATGCGCTTCAAATCGATAATACTAAATGAATTCCACGTAATTTCCCGGCCTTTCTAAAGTCATACAAAAGTTATATTCGAAAAATTTTCCACAGCGTTCATCATGATATATCGGGGTTATGTGCAACGATACAGCACTCAATAGCATTGCATTATATCCTGATTACAAGAAAGAACGCTTTTACCTCTTCTAGTCGAGTGTTATTCAGACATCGATATATATTAGAGAGCACAACTTCAATTAAGACACTTCGAAAAGTCCGATTTGAACCCGTCTTCCAGTGTTTACACTTTCAATTTTCCGGATTGATTACTTTCCGCAAAATCTCCCGTTTCCAATCAAAATACGCAAAACTCCAACTCCCCTATATATAAGTTAGGACACACGGAGGAGTATTCATTCGTCAGTCTTGGGGTACGCGGGTGTTCGGCTCGGAGCATATGCCTTTCAAGGATGATGACATTGATCGAGGCCGTGATGCGACCGAGCGCACGGATGGCTCTTTTCCCTCCGCGTATATTCTCGGTCTCTGCTTATAATATAATACTTATATACTTGCTCGTGCTTCGGCAGGTGCGAAACGCCCCTGTATACATCGCCCCGCGTGCGCCTATATTGTGTATATATATATACGGTATACCTATATTAGCGAAAGCGTGTCAATTGGGATCGGCGGCATATTATCTGCTGACACGAGAATGATTATTTTTTAAGGGAACAATCGAAGTTTAGGTTGTTTTTTAGATGCTTATAATAGGAAGATTTTTCCTTGTGTGTGTGTGTGTGTGTTTTTTATGGGCATACTTTGGATCGTTGCATACTTAGTAAAAGGTTATGAGAATTCGAAGAGTCCGGAAGAGACAGACAAGTGGAAAAGTTCATGAATATTATAAATATGAATCGATGTAGATGATTTCTTCGCCTTAGGTTGGAATGATTCACCGCTTGTGTTTTTAACGAGGATATAGCGACGATTTGTTATTCGCTTTTGCGCCTTCGTGATAAATCAAAGGTGTTATGTGTATACTTTTTTTATGTCGAATATTGAACTCCGATGGAAGATTCCTCACGAGACGCGGTGCATTGGCTTCCAGTGCAGTTTATAAAATACACAGTGCCTTGGAATACTTCAGTGCTGATGGCTGTGGCCGTTAGGGATTCCGTTGAAAGTGGATTAAAGGTTTTAATTTGACCTTTTTTTTCGTTTCCGATTGTCTGTCAGAGAAACAGGAAATATTGGAAAGCTTAAAAATAACAGGGTATTTGAAAAAGAAAAACAAGTTGTTAAATCAAACAAAACCGTACTCGTCCAATTCCAGTCGGATTAATCAAAAATCCAGAACGAAACTTTTTTCATCGCCAACATCGCCCTTCTAACCCTTGTTTTTCGACATCAAAGCGCAGCCTTTCGCACACATGACGTCACGGTACCGTTGTATGTATACATATACACACAAGACTGCACACAGCTGCTGCTGCTGCCTATTCCCGTGACGTCACCGAACGCTCTCTCTTTCTCTCCCGTGCGCGTACACAATTTTCGACCACTATATCTTCTTTAATTCCGAATGGCCCATTTTCAATTTAAAGCTGACCTCGCCGTATACTCAGTATATTATAATGTCAAGATCACATATGCAATATCATCATCACATCATATAAACGGGAGATTTTCCGATAGTTGCAGGTCGGGAGCAAGTATAGCAGTACACGATCGAGTCCTGCAGAGAGAGCGAGAGAAAGATATAAAGCGAGGATCTCCGCAGAGAAGAAAGGTGACAGGGAGGACCGAGGGGAAGCTGCGTGCGTGCCCTCCCCCGCCGCTCATGCGTGAGGGATCATCGACCGCCACAGCAACGTATAGTGCGCGTATAAGAAGGTAAGAAAGAAAAGCGTTATTTAGGAGGGGGGAAGGGAATGATCGTACGATAAGAGAGGGGTTGTGGAACTGTGCGGTTGAGATAAAGGAAGTAGGGTTTTTTTTTGCTGTTGCGGGGTGAGTGTATAGTCAGCTGGGGTGTTGAGTGAAGAAACCAGCTGATTTTTTGTATGAGAGGTCGCAGGCAATTTGAACTTGACAAATTCAATTCTTAGATGACTTTTTTAAGTGGCGTACTTTTTAACTTTAATGGGATATCGGAGCCAATTACAGATTCCTATATCGAATTTTACATTATTTAAATTTAGTTTTGAGTTTTTTTCAAATTATCGCAGTCTTCCGGTATTTTTATTGGGTCAACGAACGTCGGATGACAAAGATAATTAATGAAAATCAAAAATTGGATAAAAACAGTGGAAAATACAAGAATGTCGATAAGTATGTAATTCCATATAAGCCCTGACATTCCCTTAAATCAGTAAATTATCTGCCACATTGACTGATAATTCATTGGCTGACTTGAACTTGACATTCGATAATTTAAAAAAACAAAAATTAATGTTAAAAATGAATTTATGATCGAGGGATTGATTCATCATAATAACACTCCTTTGGTTTTAACCCTTTAGTGCCAAAGGTATAGCCCCGCAAGAAAATTTTGTTTGATATTTCATTAAAAAATGAGTTAAATATGAACGCCCAATCATTAAATTAAAGAAAAAAAGTTTCGAAAATAAAATAGTAGATTATGCACCTAGGGAGTAAAATAGGTTATGTAGGCCCGGGAGGGATTTGATGATTTGCAACTCGCGGACGTTCATAGCCCTCATTGCTCCCGAGGGTAATATACAATTATTGTACTCGCAATATATAGTACTCGTTAAATAATGAACAATTACGTAATAATCTTTTGATGCAATGGTATTTTAAAGTATGTAGTCTAGCTGATATATGAAGGCATTTTTATATCGTTTGTTGATAATCTGTCTAATCTATTTTTTTCTTGATAATAATTTTTAACAATATACGCTAATGAACTTTGATAATTATGCTTGCATAACTAACATTTGCTATCTCGATAAGTAGAACCTAATAACTTAGCTCCATAATAATTTTTTAAGTATGATAGCGTATAATGATTATCGTTTATCCTTCTGATTGTTTATTGATAGATTTATAAGAATTTAACGCATGATATAAATGCGTCTTGTGCAATAAATATTCCAAACATTTTTGCAGAATTAATATTTATTTGATTTATATTGTATATTATTTATTCATTCGTATAATGGACAGCTCAACTGACACTGCAGAGAATAATCGTAGCAATCGACTCCTCCCTCCCGTTCGTCCTAACCCTGGTAGAAATGTTAACCAGAAGTTAGCTATTTTTCAGTTGACTTTTTGGCTAAAAACGAACATTGCTTGTATTTCATAATTATGTATCAATCTAAAATAAATTATGGCATTTACACTTTATAAATAAAATATGTATTTGAAGTAATAGTAGAACTTTTATAGATGAATTATATTATTTTTGTATTCTGATTTTTGCTAAAAATGGTTCCATTTAATTAACACGTTAGCTATAAAATATGGTTAATTTTCTATCAGGGAAACGTACAGTGATTTTCCATATCAAAAGTAATTATGGTAATTTTTGCAAACATTTTCTGTAAGGTATCTCTTATATTCTGACATGACCTGGTATCTTTACCTTTGTTTCTTCATACATATCACACTTTGAGACAAGGGTGCCTTTAAATTTCCCTAAATATCAAGGAAAAAAAAGAAAAAAAAACGCGATTCTACGCATCCGGTACAATGACAAAACTACTCCATTTTATTCAACTCAAGGAAATCCGCAATTTTCCTCTAAATCACGACACCCTTATTCTTTCAACTTCCAGCCCCATCATCATCGTCGGCCAACGCACCCTTAATTAAGCTCGCACGAATCGCGCGCTCATCTCGCCGCTCTTGAGCAAACGCCCTCGTTGCGCGTTACACGCCAAGAGTCAGCAGCCGCCGTCGCTCAGCAGCAGCAGCCTCGCCCAGCACTATATAAACACCTGACTTGGCAATTCACGGCACCCACGAAGACAGTCCAATGTATCCCGGTTCTCGCACCGGAGTCTCAGCAAGTAGCAGCAGCAGCAGCAGCAGTGAGTTACCCGAGGAGAGCCCCGACGCAGGAGCATGTCGCTACCGCGCGAGTGGAGCCAGCAGCAGCAGCTCTTTAATCAGGAGTACTACGGCTGCGGGCGCTCGCTCGACGACAGGCCGACCCCGCAGGTCGTCGCGGCATCGTCCCAGGATGTGGTCGGCCCGAACGTCATCGACGAAAATATGAATCAGAACGTCAACCAGCTGGGATCACTGTTCTCCATACACTCTGCGCCTGTGTACGATGTCTGCAACGGTGGCTCGAATTCGCCCAAAAGGTGAGATTTTTATATAACGTAAAATACCCAATACCGGGACAAAAACAGCATACACTGACAGAAAAACGCGGGGAAAAATTGAACGATTAAACGAACTTACCTGTAAGTGAAGTTCGATCGTAATTATACGAAAGCTTCGCTCGAAGAGATTATATATACTTTAACACGTAGTATTTCCCCAGCTGCTCGCCAGATGGCACAACGTTTCTTTAGAGAGATCAAAATTCCGGGCTCGGCCGGTCCGCGCCTGCGCGGCGCTCCCGTGCTCTCTCGTATACTTCATTTGTTTAGAGTATACAACGTGGTTTGTCAAAATTGTCGAAAAGGTATGAGGTGGGATTCCCAGAAAATTTTCTTGGGTGGGATATAATCTCTTCGAGCGAAGCTTTCGTATAATTACGATCGAACTTCACTTACAGGTAAGTTCGTTTAATCGTTCAATTATACTTCAAGCTTCGCTCTCGAGATTATATATACTTTAACACGTAGTTATTTAGAGTATTTTTCGACAACTCATATTAAATATTGACAAACATTTATGGAAGAACAGAACTATTTATTCAAAAATAAACATAAACTCGTTACAAAAAATGACGCCTACAATTAACGCTTGCCTTACAGCTTATTATTAAAAACGCTATTTTAATTTTTATTTTTACCTAAAACTGCTAACGCAAAATCAGAAGTTTTTTTATCTAAGATCTGTTTGTTGTAAAATTTTGCAAAGACTTCTGATTGTGCCGACCAACCCGCAGCCCTTTTAATCGTTTCTACGTCTAATCCTCTAGTCAACGCCCTTGACGTAGAGGCATGTCTAGTCGAATGCCCAGAAAAAATACCTGTATCAATTCCTGATTTAGTTAACACTAGCTTTATCCACTTAGATAATGTCTGTGAACCAACTGCAACGAATGGCTTCTTTATTGATATAAAAAGGTATTTCTCATCCCTGCGCAATTCTCTAGTGCGATCCAAGTAGGCCTTCAAGCATTCATACACGCAGACTCCGGGTCTTTCATGAAACTTTGGTAACATTAATACCGGTATATTGTACCCTGGACGCGAATTTTTTATGATCTCCGTTATCCTTATATCTATCTTTGAGGAACTACAAATTATATCCTCTAATTTGATTTTTGATAACGTCTGGGATCTCTGCGCCGTACTTAAGGCTAGAAGCATCACAGTCTTATGCGTTAGCGCTTGTAATGACATAGATTGTATATCACCTAGTTTTTCTAAATAATCTAGTACAATATTTACATCCCATGTTACTGAATATTTCGCTTTAACAGGTCTTAACTTAAAACTACCTTTCAAAAAACGCCTAATTAGCCTACTCTCTCCAATCTTGTTTACTGATATGAGCGAAACTGCACTTCTATACGTATTTAAGGTACCATACGACGCCCCCTCTTTAAACTCCTTTGCGAGAAAGGAAAGAAGTTGTTGTTCATTTGGATCCAGCTTATTAATATTATTTGAAACGCAAAAATCAGCCCATTTGTCTAAGCTAGAGCGATATTGTTTTCTAGTCGCCACACTCAACGAAGCCAGCAAAACCTCCAGTGATTCGTCTGGTGCATTCATATTTAGAAATGCCTCCCGGATACAACTGCTGCCATTAGTTGTAGGTGTGTAGCTCCTGGGTGGCGTTTTTTCCTACACAGAGATATTAGCAGTTCTGGATTAGGCTCAAAAATTAATATTTCGCTTATTACTAATTCTAAAAATATTGGGTACCAGGGCTGATTCTGCCACCCTGGGACTACTAGAATTCCTTTAGCCTGTTCATTCCTGATCTTTTCCAATGAAGGCAAAACAAGACTGAATGGCGGAAAGGCGTAGAAGAAAATATTATGCCACGACACCGTGAAAGCATCAATCTGCAAAGCCCCTGCATCCGGTAACCAGGAGAAATACCTTTCACACTTCGCATTTCTCTCTGACGCAAAAATATCTACCTCCGGGCTGCCAAAATTATTTACGATACTTTCAAAAGCTTTGTTTGATAACTCCCACTCGGTGTCGGGATTTAATATTCTAGATAACCTATCTGCGTCCTTATTTTCCCTAGAAGGAATATAAGATGCTTTTAGAAAAATATTTCGTTTTTCTGCCCACTGCCAAATTAGTCTCGCTAAACTATTATACTTTCTAATTCTTACGCCTCCCATTTTATTTACATAAGCCACTGCTGTCGAGTTATCTATCCTAAGAAGCAAATTACAGTTTTCTAAGCCCTCGCCTAGCCCTTCCAAAGCTAGTTTTACCGCTAATAACTCTTTAAAGTTTATGTGATAATTTGCTTCACTCTTGGACCAAAATCCAAAGATTTCGCGCGCTTCATCAGTTGCTCCCCAACCTGTATCTGAGGCATCCGAATAAAAAACTTTCTTGAAAACTAAAGGCCTGAAAGATCTGGATCCGTTAGGTAAGTTTCTTATCCACCATCTGATATCTAACCTAATTGCTTCTGATATAACCATCGTACCTTTATAACTACCTGCACTCCTTTCTAAAGCCAATAATTTTTCATTTTCCATTATTTTGGTGTATAACCACCCATATTCTATAGCTTGACATGCTGCTATCAATTTTCCTAATAAATGAGCAAATTTGACTATCTTACATGTCTCTATCAATAAAAAGGATTTTAATGAAGCTATTAATTTGCTTATTTTGGTATCTGTTAATCTTAAGGTACATTTCTGTGTATCTATAATTAACCCTAAATATTTTCTAGACCTGCTAGGTACCGTTTCTGATTTCTTGAGATTAATTACAAAACCTAATCTCTGCAGGATTGCAATCGTTGCGGTTACATTTCTTAAACAACTTTCACAAGAACTACCTATGCATAGAATGTCATCTAAATAAACTACAGATAGAAAGCCCTGTACCCTTAACCACCTCATAACAGGTTTAAGAATTTTTGTAAATATATAAGGACTAGTCGATAAACCGAATGGGAGACAAACAAATTCATAATATTTATTACCGAAACGAAAACGTAAATATTTTCGACTTTCTTTATGTACAGGCACTAGGAAATAAGCATCCTGCAAGTCGACCGATGCCATGTAATCTGCCTCCGATAACAGTTTGGTCGCAGTCCTTAGATCTTCCAATTTGAAATGTTCAGTCTTGACAATTTTATTTAACCTTTTCAAGTTTAAAATAAATCTATAAGAGCCATCCGGCTTCTGAACCAGAAAATAAGGTGACAAGAATTGATCTGAACATCTCTTACATTCTACTATTGCTCCCTTCTTACTAAGATCCCTAATAGACCTTGCAATTAATGAATTATCAGACGGTGAAATCAATCTATTAACCTGAACACCGGTTTGAAATGGTTTTTTCCAAAAGGGGATTTGATATCCTTTAATAACATTCAAAACAAACCTATCAGAAGTTAATTTTTGCCATTCGCTATGAAAATTTTTTAATCTACCCGAGATTTTTCTACCTACGTTTGTCACTTCTACTGGTTTGGCTTGGGTGGTGCTAGCGGCTGCATCGGCGGTCTCTGTCCCTGATGGTTGCGTTTGCGACCCCCCCTCTGATTGGGATATCTTCTGAAAAACAGCCTTTGTTTCCCCTGTCCTCCTGTATATGAATTTCCCGCTGCATTGGAAGGCGGTTTTGGTTCCAAGGGGCGTTTGAAGTTTCCCGACGGTCGACCTGCTATCTGATATTTCGGTTGACCTGGGACAGTCGTATTCTCAAAGAGTTTATCCGTGTCTTTAAATTCTTTAATCTTTGTAGGTAGATCGCTACCAAACAGCAGCCGTCCAGGCTTTGCTTTTTTGAGAATATCTTGAAAAGACTTCGAAAAACGAGGCACAATAAAGGCTTTTCTGGTTTCTGTTTGTCGATATTGTATATCTGACATCAATCTTGCTGCATCTACCAACTTGTCCGTAAATTCATCTGGGTCTAAGCCATTCTCATCAGCATCGTTTATCATAGAAATCGCAGCACTCAGAGCCGTCAAGGCCGCGCTTGCCGACCTCTGTACCTCGTATCTGTACTCGTCCCGTTTTACAGCTTTCTCGCTTAATTTCGCTTGTATTTGTTCATTTAATACGGGCGCAGTCAAGCCCTCTGGAATCTCAAACTTCTTCAATAACTGTGTTCTTTCGTCTTTGGTTAAACCGTTTGTGGTATAATATTGCCAATGAGCGATTAATTTTGAGTGAACAAAGAGCTTCTGCGCCTTCGACTCATTTGGATCATCTCCGAGGGCTAATTTAAGGCAACTATTTAACGGCTTCTCTGAATTGTTTGCAGTGTCTTGTTCTGTGACTGTTAAAGCCTCTTTATCCTCTTTGTTTTCCTCAGCTTTTTCCGATGCTATGAACAGAAAAAAGGGGGGAAAAACCCTGTGAGAATTGTTGAATTTATCGAGATGTGTAAAATGTCTTATCGAAAGATAAGCGCTAAAAATTGATTCATTATTATCTCTTTTTAAATCAAACACAAAAAACTGCGCAAAGGCATATCTCAGTGCAAAGACTGTAATTCTAGGAAACGCGCGCGAAGGCGCTTTGTTCTCCTTGCCGCGCGCTGGTCGCGACCTTTCGTCCCGGCGAATGCCGGGCGCTCAGGAGCAAGAGATTTTTGCAAACAAAAATTAAACTCGTTGACCTCACGCTCACCCTACTCAATACTTTTCTATTTTATACTTACATGTATCTGAATCATCGTCGCTAGGCCTATACTCTGGTGTGACATCCTCCTCAGCTGACGACTCACTATCTGCTTCTGCACAACTCTCCCTTGCCTTATCCAAATCACTCATTCTTCTGTCAATTTCCTCCTTTTTCTTCTTAAGGTAATTAAGTTCTAAATCAACAGCCTTCCTCTTAGACATGTTGTACCTGCACTTAACAGTTCTGTTCTCTATATACACGTGTGCCTCCGGCGACAACGGAAGAAAGAATGAAGTATACGAGAAGTATACGAGAGAGCACGGGAGCGCCGCGCAGGCGCGGACCGGCCGAGCCCGGAATTTTGATCTCTCTAAAGAAACGTTGTGCCATCTGGCGAGCAGCTGGGGAAATACTACGTGTTAAAGTATATATAATCTCGAGAGCGAAGCTTGAAGTATAATTCCTATGTTGCTCTTGGAACTCGACCACAACTGCTCAAAACCCAAATATTTACTATTTTTAATATGAAAAAGTCCAATGTCAAAAGTAAAAATTCCTATGTTAACATGGTAAAAATTTACACGCGGCTACTGGGGCTTGCTATTCGTGCATTTTTCCTAGTCAACATGGTAAAAATTGTGAGAGTTTTAGAGTAAGAATTCACACGATCTATCGTAAACAGTCGGCGAGTGCACGAAAAATCGACCCCTCCAATGTCAGCATAGGAAAAATTCAGACTGATACATGTCAACAAACTCAATCCACCTTGGCAATGTCGAAACAAAACAGAAGCGCTATGCTAAATGCAACAACTGAATGTGCGTTCTAATCCAATATACTTTTTAAGTATTTTTTTATTTTTTATTTTTGTGTGTATAGAACATTTTTAATAATAAATTATATTAAAAGAGTATAAAATTATTCGAGTTAAAATACAATTTGTTGTAAAATTAACACGTATAACTTATGGTTGTGGATATACAAGTTCCAAATTTAAATAACACATATGTCCTTATAGGTGAGTGGTTAGCGCGTCCGACTGCCGTGTCAAGGGTCCAAGGTTCGATTCCCGATGTCATCAAAATTTTTTAATTTATTTATTTAATTTTATTTAATCATGTTTAATACAAAAATAATTTCTAAAATATTTAAAAATAAAAATAATGCGGTTACCACTCCCTCCCAAATTCTATAATAAAGGTAAAATAATTTTTTCGCTCTTTGAATCGCAGTTACAAAATTCCCATGTTAGACTTGAAATTTTTCCTATGTTGTATGGCAATTTCTGCTAAAATCCGACCTTATGGTCGAGTTGCCAGAGAAAAATAGGAATTTTTACTTTTAAACATAGGAATTTTTATGAGAGTTTTTCTGTCAGTGTAGGGGAAAGTTTAGATACATATTTTAAGATGAGTAAGTGAAATTTCTTAAATTTCTTGGACATAATTAATTAGTTTTGGATCTTTTTTACTATTTTATACTAAAAGAAGCTTATTTTCATACTTTTTTTATATTGAAAATAAGTAAGTTCAAAGATGTAGACAAGAAGCTGCTATAGCGACAGCATAGGGTCAGACCTGTTGAATGTGGACGCAATAGCGGGACAAAATTTAGAACCGATACCGGGACATATATTTTTAAATGTGTCCGGCTATCGGGATACGATAAAAAAAGGTGTACGTTAAGTTGGAACAGGATTCGTCCATTTAAGCATACTTAACCTCCAAAAATTTTCCTCTGCATTATGATAAATCAAATACTTAAATCAGCTCAATATTGACTGGATTACATAGTTAATAGTATCAACAATGCTCATGAATTTATATTGTCATCATATTTGTTAGAAATCTTAGTATTTTTTGTTGTCCCGTTATAGGGCCAGATTTTGAATTTGTCCCGATATTGGATATTTTACCTTACAGATATTTGAGGTCATTTTGTTTGTTTGTTATTAGTTCTGTCAGTGGTGAGTGATGGCATTGTATAATATAGGTTGCACATAGGTGTAATGTGTCCCAGGTTTCGTAGTATTATAGTGAAATTGGAAAACGATGCCTGATTTCATCAGAGTTAATGAACAGAAATCTATGTATATTCTCTCATATATAACTAGATTTGAAACGATTTCCACTATCAAGTTCACTAAACTCATACATTCTTTAAACAAATTTTCAATTAACTCAATTTTTGACGAATATTCTTCAAAAATTAGGAAAATATAAATTCTATTATAAGAACTCTTTAGAAAATTATTAATGTCTTTACATACTTTGCAAGTATTATCTTGAATATTCTGTATAAGGATTCGGAATTAAAAATATTTTTAGAATGCTATTAAATTAAATACTAACTATTTTGACGTCTACACCTATAAAAAAAGTAATTAATTCTTCTAAAGGAATTAAAATTTTAAAATGCCTGATAAGTTTCTACAAATCCGACCTAATTCTAGCATTGATGTGTCTGTAGATACATATTTTTCAAACAATGACTTACTGTAACAGCTAGCTGCAGATATATCTAATGTTTAGAAAGTTCCATATTATAAGGGTAATTTCATTTTCGAGTTTATAGCGAATTTTGACTAACTTTACGACTTTGTGCTTCATTGAATATTCAACATCGATTCACCTTTGGAAGAAATTGCGTGTGAAATTTTCGATCGTAAATTTATTTTAGTTTATTTTTTTATCATATCATTAGAACTTCTTTTCATACATTATTAACATTTTTTATATCTTAGTAGTGAAATTCTGTAATTTTAATTCGAATATATATATATATATATTAAATAAGTACCATCATTTCTCATATGACTATAATGGCGAATTTATAAACCTGTAGAATGCACTAAGAACAATTATGCTTTATATTTCTTTCACATAAAAGTTGTGAAATTTTATCAGTATGTATTAATAGTTTACCGTTTTTTTAATTAATAGTCGAAGAGGTTTTCGGTATTCCAATCCACCCCTTTCCTGATACCCTTATTAATTTTTCAGTACATAATCCGGGTAATTTCGTTCAAGTTTCTATAAAATGCTCGTCATTTTTAAAACGCCAGGATGTATATGAGCAATTCCACATTTAACATGTTCTTTTTCCGCCCCAAAACTTATTTTGAAGCACACCTTCCGCATATGGTTTTTTTCAAGACCTTTTTTTAACCTTATAATACATGAAAAAATGTTGAACAATTAAAAACCAGACTTGTGTCACTGTTTTAACCGTACATGAAAATGGAGGAAAAGAAGTCACTGATGATTACCCAATATTAAGAAATTAAAGTAGAAAAAAAATCTTTAATTTAAGCTAAGAATCGTTAAAATCTAAATATTTTACAAGAAATCTAAATATCGACGTCAAACTTGGTATAGTACAACAGCGTACAAAAGAATCTATTATTGAATCATTAGATATGTAAAAAGTTATAACTTTCTTAAAAACGATTTTCGCCTTGCAAGTAACTCGATTAGATTAGATTGTAACCTGATCTAGAATTAAGACAGTATAAACAAAGAAATAAAACACCATGATATGTGAATGATCAAAGCATGCTGCATCGGTGACCGCAACTATTGAATTGATAAATCAATATCAATTCGCAATTCGCAGTTGAGCGGTTGTACGCGCTGACGTTGCGGTAAGACGCATGTAGCAGGCGCGTAAAAGGACCAGCCAACGAAAGTAATGAAAAAACATTGGCCACTAGCAGGGAGCGCGCTCATAACTCATACACAGCATGGCTCAGATGATGGAGGTAAAAATACAGTTCCTGTGGATGTTTATTCACATCACAGTATAAGTTGAAGAATTGAGCAACATAGAGTCTCAGTGAAAATTTATAATAGTATATTAACCTACAAGGGCGTAAAGTTACTTTATAGCACTGCGTGGCATAAATCCGCATTTGTCACGCCTACCCGTGACATAAGTAGTCCATTATTGCACCGTGCAGTATCGCCCGAGCGATAGCGAGGGTTTTTTAACCTTATAATACATGAAAAAAATGTTGAGCAATTAAAAACCAGACTTGAGTCACTGTTTTAACCGTACATGAAAATGGAGGAAAAGAAGTTTACTCTTAAAATTCAGTAAATTTGTAACTTAAAAGTTTCTTAAATTTAAGGACATTTTAATCGACTCGAGTACAGTTGCACGTCTGCGTGACTTCCTCTTCTACATGGACCTCGCGGCCCCCGACTATTTGGGATTAAGCCTTTTTTAAATAGTCAACTCACTTACTATTTCAGTTCAGCACGCCTTCTCCATCTACGTGAACCTCGCCTCCCCCTGCTATTTGGGTTTAACGGGGTGCCATAGTCCTACCATTACCGACCGAGCAATTGGCACAGTTTCAAGCTTATTAAAAATGAAATACATAAAATCACAAAAAATCAAGAGAACACTTCGCTGCAGTTTTGAACGATCTATCACCCAGTACAAGTTTGAAGTCGAAATATAAAGTGGTTTTTGCAAAAACTTTGAACAAAACAAAATTCGGTTTCTTTCAAAGTTTTTGCAAAAACCACTTGATATTTCGACTTCAAACTTGTACTGGGTGATAGATTGTTCAAAACTGCAGCGAAGTGTTCTCTTGATTTTTTGTGATTTTATGTATTTCATTTTTAATAAGCTTGAAACTGTGCCAATTGCTCGATCGGTAATGATACGACTATAGCACCCCCTTAAGATTTTTTTTAAATAATCGACTTGCTTACTGTTTCACGTCTGCGTGCCTTCCACTTCAAACTTTTTTGTATAATCTACTTGCTTTTTGCCGCATATTTACGTAACTCCATTTTTGCGTGGACCTCGCGTTTCCCGAGTATTTGGGTCACTAAATATATTCATGTGTTTTAGCCATAGAACA
Source organism: Torymus aiolomorphi (assembly GCA_036365515.1). Lineage (NCBI taxonomy): Eukaryota > Metazoa > Arthropoda > Insecta > Hymenoptera > Torymidae > Torymus > Torymus aiolomorphi. The sequence goes on along the minus strand of CM070875.1, from coordinate 8,516,318 downwards.
TAATATTTGAAAATCCCATACAATTTTTGTTATGTATAATATTTATATTTAAGTGGGCCTTAGTTAAATGCTGAAAAAACAAGATTTGCTTTAATTAGTCCAGTATATTTTTTTATGTACGAGTATACATTAAAAACAATATTACGTATTCAAAATACTCATAAAAGTCGACATTTTAATCCTAGCTAGACTCCTTTATCTTGATTTGCAGGTTTGTAATAGCCACTAAGTGTTAACACTATTTTTTGCATATTCTCTCAGTTCTCACAGATTTTCTCTGAAACCGGTCGACTAAATGAGCTGAAATTTCTTAGAGATCTTCCTAATATGTTTTTTCACAAACTGAGCGTGACAGATTTCCAAAAAGGTGAATATTTATAAATATTTTACACCATTAATCGGATTTTCCATTCTTATTTAATTGAATTTTCGGAAATCTACCGCGCTCAGTTTGTGATAAAACATATTAGGAAGATCTCTAAGAAATTTCAGCTCATTTGGTCAACCGGTTCCAAATTTCGCATTTGGAGCGTATTTTATGAAAGCGGTAAGAAATATCCACTTCTACCCTAAAACAGGTGAGAAATTAAAAACCAGTGAGAAATATTCATTTCTGCCCTAAAACAGGTGAGAAATGGCCATTTCTCACCTAAAAACAGATGAAAAACGAATATTTCTACCCCCTGAATGAAACGACGTGCAACTCCATGCTACTGATTTCGGGCATACGCCCGAAAGATAGCGCTCGGAACATTTGTTTAGTGATTTCGGGCCGCTGGTGAAATTCGTGATGCTGCTATACGAAACGCCCGAGGCGCTACCGTCTTACGAATCGTACGGCACCAGTGATGGGATTATCGGGAGAATTCTCCCGACCGTAATCACAGGCCGAAATGTTTGAATGTTGGCAGCAGCGCGACACGCGAGCGAGCCGCAACGTTCCGATTTCGGATTCCTTGTCTTATCGTCTGACTTTTCAAAACAGTGGGAAAGCGTATTAGGAGGTTAGAGTATTAATATTATTTTTGAATGTGAAAGTAATGATTCAACCAAAATTGACTGGAATTACTATTGTGAAGTGACTGTTGTTATCGAGTAAGTATTTTGATTTACTTTTTATATTTACATATTTACATTACACTAATTTTTTTTTTTCTTTTAGGAAAGTGCCACATTATTTTTTACTAATTTATACAAATTACAACACTGTAATTAAAGATGTGATAGCTGGTGTTCGTGATGTTTTTTTGGATGAAAGTGTGGCTGAGCAAGTAGTTCTTCGAGAGTTGAAGAGATTGATGTCGATGAAGACTATTGTAGTAAATCCTGATCCTCCAGAGGCACAACCACCTGTATTAAATACTTATGCGAGTACCTCATCCAACAAAGTGGCTTCAAAAGTAAGAGTTCATTTGTTGTTTATAGCCTTCGTCAGTTTCAATTTATAAAATAAATTACTCGCAATTTAATTTTATTATATAGGAAATATGAGTGCCAATGCTGCTAAAACACAAGCTGCATCAGGAGCGCAACAATAATTCCAAGAGCTTGTCTAGTGCTGCTTCGCCTCCAATACAACAGTAACAAGTGTCACAGCCAGCGATATACAACCGTCTCCAATTCATCATCAAGCCCAACTGCAACCTCAGCCTCAACCTCAACAAATGACGTATCTAATAAAATATGTTCAATACATGCAGAGTATGCCAGTTCAACAACAAGTTTGGCAAATGCAACAGATTCAACAAGTTCAAAAAGTTGGCTGTATTGCTATGACACAAATACATTTATGGTAGAAAACGCTATAATACAACACAAGCCATGGAAATGAATTAACTCTTAGCTAGTCTGGGAAATACAACTTCTTCAACTGGAACATTAAGTCAAAAGTTATTGACAATTAATGTGATGTTTTTGCAAAAATTTGGAGAAGGAGCATTAATTAGGTAAGAAATGTTTTTATTGTTTTTATCGCATTTGCATCTATCATTGCTATGATAAAATTATTCCTTAAAGTCTTCTATAATTTTATCAATTATAATTTAATATGCCAATTGACGTATAATTTATATGACAAACAGTATAGTAATTTTTGTAATGATCAAATGAGTAAATATTAACACGAATAAAAATGGATATTAAAAGTTTTTCATAAATTAATTTTCTTTTTATAGCAAAATTTTATAAAGCAGAATTACAGACTGGAAGTCAATATGTCAATGCCATAAAAATGTCATGTAGCTGTTAAAAATGTATCCTTAGTCGAAGGATTAAGAGCTTGCCAGAATCCTAATGGATCTTTTACGGCTATGGTGACTGCTTGTGAGAGTGATACGAGGTTTGTTTATTGTGCCTGCTGTGTGTCAGCTATTCTGGATGACTGGTCTAGAGTATAGATAAGTATACAAGTTTTATATAAAAAAAGTACAAGTAAAGTTTAAGTATAGTTACTTTGTAAAAACTTTTATTTTTACAGCGCCGTCAAGAATTTATGGATTATTTCTTTTATTTTCAATCGTACTGTTTCCTGGCATCAAACAGAGACACTTAGTACCTTAAAAAAGATACTCGTGCCTTCTCATTGGATCTCATAGGCCCTAGGAGCTTCTGTATTCACCAAAATAAAAAGAAATTGCTATTTTCATCATAAACACTGATAAAAACAATGAAAAGTTTAAACGTATAAAAGGCAAAAGAGTAGTTCAGTTAAAGTTTAAAATAAGTAACAAAAACAGAATCTTATTCATAAATGTGCGAAATATAAAAATAAGTAAAAATAGATCAATGTGCAGTATTATCTACATGCAAGTGTACAAGTTAACGCGTGTCAACTTTAATATTCATATTAATCTGTTCGTAAATGATATTGTGATGATTATTGTGGATGGTGCTGCTTAAGCTATAAGTGTATTTTAGTTGAATAATTGTGGTGATTGTGTGTAAATGTAATAATAACTTTTAATTGAAGAACAATTAAAATATCGCCAAAACATGATATTGAAAATACTTTTTGCTAACAGTGTTGTATTCTTTCATAGTGTTATGGTATAAAGATTTATTTTCAATGTCTTCACAATTCTCACATATTAAAATTGATAGTTCACCATGGTGGAAGTTTAAGTTATGTGTTACATTTTGAAAAAATATAATCTGAACAGTTTGTTGGAGTTTTTACAATGTTTGGAAGTGTTTGATATGAAAATGAACAAATTAGGTGTATGTTTAAAATTGACAATTCAGCTTGTATTTTTCAAAATACAACACATGACTTAAACTGACACTATGGTGAACTGTCAATTTTAATATGTGAGGATTGTAAATGAATCATTGAAAATAAATCTTTATACCGTAGCACTATGGAAGAATACAACATCATTAACAACAAATATTTTCAATAACATGTTTTGCCTATATTTTAATTGTTCTTGAATAAAAAGTTATTATTACATTTACCTCAACTTAATATAAACACAAAACAGTTGTAATAATTAACATAAATAAACTAGTTTATGTTATTTCATAAAATAAGTAAAGAGTAATTAAAATTTTCATTGTGTTCATCAGTGTTTACGATAAAGTTTGCATTTTATACGTATAATGTAGCAGTGCTTATTTTGTGACTTATTTTGTAAATCTCTGATTGGCTGTTTTTTAGTGTACGTACCTTAATCTAAACAAAACAAAAATAGGGTGAGAATAGTTTTTGCTCGACAAATTTTTATCTGAATCCTTTTTCAAACCCTCTTGAAAATAATTATATTCATTTTTAAATATCAAGAGCCACAAATGATTTATATTTTTGAGAACCAGACGGCTTTGAAAACTTAATATTATTCATTCATCTCAAATTGTGGACCTAGTTACTGACCTTTGTCAAAGCATTAAAAATAGATTAAACATCAATATTCAACAGTTTTATGATAACACTTATACTTACATATCATATTTTATTTAAATATGATTCTAGTAATAAGTTTTTTCCTGCGTAATGGAATACACATTGCTAAACTGTCTGTCATAACATTGATTTTAACCCCATAGTACTAATTAATTCTTTAGGTTTTGTACACATAATAGTAGATTAATTATGAAATTCAATTTTTAGTAGCTTATAAAATATACGAATAGAGTGTATTAGCAGTGCGAGCAGCTCCCATTGAAAAGCTAGACATATAAGTGTTATCATAAAACTGTTGAATATAGAAGTTTAATCTATTTTCCATGCTTCGACGGAATTCAGTGACAAGGTCCATGACATATATTAGATTCATGAATAATATTAATTTCTCAAATTCTCAAGTTTTCATTATTGGTGTCTCTTGATATTTAAAAATAAATAGAGGGTATTGTATAAACAGATTGTATAATTAAAAAAGCCAAGTCTGTGTATCGCTAAGAAAATTTAATAAATATAAATACTTCAAAAATGTATAAATTTAATACATGTTTTTTACTGCAAAGTCTCAGACAATTGATGAAAGAACCTCTTAGATTTAACATGGGTAAAAGTAAAATTAGATATAACACTATAATTTTTATTTATATATTCAATTCAAAATCCTTGATACATTAAGTATACAATACGGTAAATATATTTCTTTTTGTATTCTAAAGAATAATTATATTTAATCTTGAAAATTTATGCCCTGATTAAAAAGGGAGGATATTCAACTGTCCTTGATTCGCCTCACGATGACGAGCTTCATACGCGAGATCCTGCTTTTATAAATTAGAAAACTCAACAAATTAAATGTAGCCTAATCGTGATAGGAGTCAGCCTTTCGAAGACGAGCGAAGTACGCGATCATTTCCTTTTTTAAAAAGTGAATACCCTGAACAAAAATAGAGGTATATTAAACTGTCCAGGAGTCGCCTATCGAAGACGAGCTTCGTACGCGACTTAAAGCTTTTATAAAAAAAGAACCCTGCTCAAAATGAATGTAGCCTAATCGTGCCAGAAAAGTCGAGCTCTCGCAGAGGAGATTTGTAAGCGAGATTCTGCTTATATAAAATAGAACACTAAACAAATTGGATCTATCCTAATCGTGAAGGAGTCGGCCTCTCGAAGACGATCTTTGTACGTGAGCTTCTGCTTTTATAAAATAGAACACACAAGAAATTGTATGTAGTTTAATCGTGATAGGAGTCGGACCATCGAAGACGCGCTTCATACAGGAGCAATTGCTATTTGAAAAAGTTGATTACCCCGATAAAAAATGAAGGTATATTAAACTGCCCAGGAGTCGCATCTCGAAGACGAGCTTCGTACGCGAGCTTGTACTTTTATATACCTCCATGTTTTATGAGTGTATTTTATTCTTTTTAAGAAAACAAACGCTCGCTTAGGAAGCTCCTCTTCGAGAGCTCCACTTCTCTGGCACGATTAGTCTACATTCATTTCGTGTATCGTTCTTTTTTTATTAAAGTTGATGCTGGCCTACGAAGCTCGTCTTCGATAGACAACTCCTGGACAACTCCTTAAAAAAGGAAAAGCTCGCGTACGAAGCTAGTCTTCGAGAGGCCGACTCCTATTACGATTAGGCTACATTCAATGCGTTAAATGTTCTATTTTTTAATAGCAGAATCTCGCGTACGAAGCTCGTCTTCGAGAGGCCGACTCCTATCACGATTAGGATACATTCATTGTGTTAAGGGTTCTATTTTAGGTCTTTGGGAGGCGACCCCTGGGCAGTTATATATATATATATATATATGTATATATATACCTTCATTTTTGACGAGTGTATTCCGTATTTAAAAAAGGAAAATCTCGCTGGCTATTATCACGATTAGGATAAATGCATTTATGTAAGTGTTCTAATTTATAAAAGTAAAAAGCTCGCGTATGAAGCTCGTCTTCGAGAGGCGACAACTGGGCAGCTTAATATACCTGCATTTTTCATCAGGGTATTCACTTTTAAAAAATGCAAAAGTTCTCGAAAGAAGCTCGTCTTTGAGTGACCGACTCCTCTGGCACGATTAAGCTAAATTCATTTTGAGCAGCGTTCTTTTTTTTATATAAACTTAGACTCGTGTACGAAGCTCGTCTTCGATAGGCGCCTCCTGGACAATTTAATATACCTTCATTTTTTTATCGGGGTATTCACTTTTTAAAATAGCAATTGCTCGTGTATGAAGCGCGTTTTCGAGGGTCCGACTCCTATTACGATTAAACTACATACAATTTGTTGTGTGTTCTATTTTATAAAAGCAGAAGCTCACGTACGAAGCTCGTCTTCGAGAGGCCGACTCCTTCACGATTATGATAGATCCAATTTGTTAAGTGTTCTATTTTATATAAGCAGAATCTCGCTTCCGAAGCTTGTCTTCGAGAGGTGACTTCTGGACATTATAATATACCTCCATTTTTTATGAGTGTATTTCCTTTTTGAATAAGCAAAAGCTCGCTTACGAAGCTCCTCTTCGAGAGCTCGACTCCTCTGGTACGATTATAGTATCCATTCATTTCGAGCATCGTTCTTTTTTTATAAAAGTAGATGCTCGCACCTAGGAAGCTCGTCTTCGATAAGCGGCTCCTGAACAGTTTAATATACCTCCACTTTTTATCAGGGTATATTCACTTTTTAAAAAAGCAAAAGCTTGCGCACGAAGCTCGTCTTCCAGAGGCGATTCCTGAACCGTTCATTATAGCTCCATTTTTTATTTATCAGGGTAATTACTTTTTTAAAAACCCGAAGCTCGCCTACGGAACTCTTCTTCGAGAACTCGACTCCTCTGGCACGATTAGGCTACATTCATTTTGAGCAGCATTTTTTTTTATAAAAGCTTGAACTCGCGTACGATACTCGTCTTTGAGAGGCGCCACCTGGCCAATTTAATATACCTCCACTTTTTATCAGGGTATTAAAAAAGCAAAAGCTCGCGTACGAAGCTCGTCTTCGAGATGCGACTCCTGGGCAGTTTAATATTCCTCCATTTTTGACGAGTGTATTCCCTTTTTGAAAAAGCAACAGCTCACTTACGGAGAGGTGGGTATCGAAAAGGCGAACGTTCACTTCGTATTTGCAGCAAAATATCAAATTTTGTTACTTCGAATTATGTTATTTACTCATGACTTTTTTAACGAATGCATGTAATTATAGAATGTTCGAATCGTCGACTAGTCATGTAGAATAAAGAAAATATGATCGATATAGTTGCATTCGAATCGTTATTGTCTAAAACATGAAAATTTTTTCTGGCTCTAAAGTAGATGGTTCAGAAGGGTGAAAAACGATAGTAGTTAGTCTAAATACTTCATGTTTTTCGCACTTGTGAACTTTCTACTTGATGGTTAGAAAAAATTTTCATATTTTGGACAATAACGATTCGAATGCAATTATATCGATCATATTTTTATTATTCTTCATGACCAGTCGATGATTTGAACATTCTAATTATATGGATTCCTTAAAAAAGTCATAAAGAAATAACGTAATTCGAAGTAACAAAAATTGATATTTTGCTGCAAATACGAAGTGAACGTTCGCCTTTTCGATACCCTCCCTTACGGAGTTCCTCTTAGAGATATTGACTCCTTTGTCACGATTAGTCTACATTCATTTAGAGCAGCGTTCTTTTTTTATAAAAGTAGATGCTCGCCTACAAAGCTCCTCTTCGATAGGCGAATCTTGGACAGTTTAATATACCTCCATTTATCACGTTATAATCAGTTTTTAAAAAACCGAAAGCTCGCCTATAACGAAGCTCTTCGAGAGGCTGACTCCTATCACCATTAGGGTACATTCAATACGTTCAGTGTTCTATTTTATAAAAGCACTATCTCGCGCACGAAGCTCGTATTTGGTAGACGACCCCTGGGCAGTTAAATATACCTTCATTTTTTAAAGTGTATTCCCTTTTTTAAAGAGCAAAAGTTCGCTTACGAAGCTCGTCTTCGAGAGGCCGACTATTATCACGATTAAGATACATTCAATACGTTAAGTGTTCTATTTTATAAAAGTACAAGCTCGCGTACGAAGCTCGTCTTCGAGATGCGACTCCTGGGCAGTTTAATATACCTTCATTTTTTATCGGGGTAATCAACTTTTTCAAATAGCAATTGCTCCTGTATGAAGCGCGTCTTCGATGGTCCGACTCCTATCACGATTAAACTACATACAATTTCTTGTGTGTTCTATTTTATAAAAGCAGAAGCTCACGTACAAAGATCGTCTTCGAGAGGCCGACTCCTTCACGATTAGGATAGATCCAATTTGTTTAGTGTTCTATTTTATATAAGCAGAATCTCGCTTACAAATCTCCTCTGCGAGAGCTCGACTTTTCTGGCACGATTAGGCTACATTCATTTTGAGCAGGGTTGTTTTTCTATAAAAGCTTTAAGTCTCGTACGAAGTTCGTCTTCGTTAGGCGACTTCTGGACAGTTTAATATACCTCTATTTTTGTTTAGGGTATTCTCTTTTTAAAAAGGAAATGATCGCGTACGTCGCTCGTCTTCGAGAGGCTGACTCCTATCACGATTAGGCTACATTTAATTTGTTGAGTTTTCTAATTTATAAAAGCAGGATCTCGCGTATGAAGCTCGTCATCGTGAGGCGAATCGAGGACAGTTGAATATACCTCCCTTTTTAATCAGGGCATAAATTTTCAAGATTAAATATAATTATTCTTTAGAATACAAAAAGAAATATATTTACCGTATTGTATACTTAATGTATCAAGGATTTTGAATTGAATATATAAATAAAAATTATAGTGTTATATCTAATTTTACTTTTACCCATGTTAAATCTAAGAGGTTCTTTCACCAATTGTCTGAGACTTTGCAGTAAAAAACATGTATTAAATTTATACATTTTTGAAGTATTTATATTTATTAAATTTTCTTAGCGATACACAGACTTGGCTTTTTTAATTATACAATCTGTTTATACAATACCCTCTATTTATTTTTAAATATCAAGAGACACCAATAATGAAAACTTGAGAATTTGAGAAATTAATATTATTCATGAATCTAATATATGTCATGGACCTTGTCACTGAATTCCGTCGAAGCATGGAAAATAGATTAAACTTCTATATTCAACAGTTTTATGATAACACTTATATGTCTAGCTTTTCAATGGGAGCTGCTCGCACTGCTAATACACTCTATTCGTATATTTTATAAGCTACTAAAAATTGAATTTCATAATTAATCTACTATTATGTGTACAAAACCTAAAGAATTAATTAGTACTATGGGGTTAAAATCAATGTTATGACAGACAGTTTAGCAATGTGTATTCCATTACGCAGGAAAAAACTTATTACTAGAATCATATTTAAATAAAATATGATATGTAAGTATAAGTGTTATCATAAAACTGTTGAATATTGATGTTTAATCTATTTTTAATGCTTTGACAAAGGTCAGTAACTAGGTCCACAATTTGAGATGAATGAATAATATTAAGTTTTCAAAGCCGTCTGGTTCTCAAAAATATAAATCATTTGTGGCTCTTGATATTTAAAAATGAATATAATTATTTTCAAGAGGGTTTGAAAAAGGATTCAGATAAAAATTTGTCGAGCAAAAACTATTCTCACCCTATTTTTGTTTTGTTTAGATTAAGGTACGTACACTAAAAAACAGCCAATCAGAGATTTACAAAATAAGTCACAAAATAAGCACTGCTACATTATACGTATAAAATGCAAACTTTATCGTAAACACTGATGAACACAATGAAAATTTTAATTACTCTTTACTTATTTTATGAAATAACATAAACTAGTTTATTTATGTTAATTATTACAACTGTTTTGTGTTTATATTAAGTTGAGGTAAATGTAATAATAACTTTTTATTCAAGAACAATTAAAATATAGGCAAAACATGTTATTGAAAATATTTGTTGTTAATGATGTTGTATTCTTCCATAGTGCTACGGTATAAAGATTTATTTTCAATGATTCATTTACAATCCTCACATATTAAAATTGACAGTTCACCATAGTGTCAGTTTAAGTCATGTGTTGTATTTTGAAAAATACAAGCTGAATTGTCAATTTTAAACATACACCTAATTTGTTCATTTTCATATCAAACACTTCCAAACATTGTAAAAACTCCAACAAACTGTTCAGATTATATTTTTTCAAAATGTAACACATAACTTAAACTTCCACCATGGTGAACTATCAATTTTAATATGTGAGAATTGTGAAGACATTGAAAATAAATCTTTATACCATAACACTATGAAAGAATACAACACTGTTAGCAAAAAGTATTTTCAATATCATGTTTTGGCGATATTTTAATTGTTCTTCAATTAAAAGTTATTATTACATTTACACACAATCACCACAATTATTCAACTAAAATACACTTATAGCTTAAGCAGCACCATCCACAATAATCATCACAATATCATTTACGAACAGATTAATATGAATATTAAAGTTGACACGCGTTAACTTGTACACTTGCATGTAGATAATACTGCACATTGATCTATTTTTACTTATTTTTATATTTCGCACATTTATGAACAAGATTCTGTTTTTGTTACTTATTTTAAACTTTAACTGAACTACTCTTTTGCCATTTATACGTTTAAACTTTTCATTGTTTTTATCAGTGTTTATGATGAAAATAGCAATTTCTTTTTATTTTGGTGAATACAGAAGCTCCTAGGGCCTATGAGATCCAATGAGAAGGCACGAGTATCTTTTTTTAAGGTACTAAGTGTCTCTGTTTGATGCCAGGAAACAGTACGATTGAAAATAAAAGAAATAATCCATAAATTCTTGACGGCGCTGTAAAAATAAAAGTTTTTACAAAGTAACTATACTTAAACTTTACTTGTACTTTTTTTATATAAAACTTGTATACTTATCTATACTCTAGACCAGTCATCCAGAATAGCTGACACACAGCAGGCACAATAAACAAACCTCGTATCACTCTCACAAGCAGTCACCATAGCCGTAAAAGATCCATTAGGATTCTGGCAAGCTCTTAATCCTTCGACTAAGGATACATTTTTAACAGCTACATGACATTTTTATGGCATTGACATATTGACTTCCAGTCTGTAATTCTGCTTTATAAAATTTTGCTATAAAAAGAAAATTAATTTATGAAAAACTTTTAATATCCATTTTTATTCGTGTTAATATTTACTCATTTGATCATTACAAAAATTACTATACTGTTTGTCATATAAATTATACGTCAATTGGCATATTAAATTATAATTGATAAAATTATAGAAGACTTTAAGGAATAATTTTATCATAGCAATGATAGATGCAAATGCGATAAAAACAATAAAAACATTTCTTACCTAATTAATGCTCCTTCTCCAAATTTTTGCAAAAACATCACATTAATTGTCAATAACTTTTGACTTAATGTTCCAGTTGAAGAAGTTGTATTTCCCAGACTAGCTAAGAGTTAATTCATTTCCATGGCTTGTGTTGTATTATAGCGTTTTCTACCATAAATGTATTTGTGTCATAGCAATACAGCCAACTTTTTGAACTTGTTGAATCTGTTGCATTTGCCAAACTTGTTGTTGAACTGGCATACTCTGCATGTGTTGAACATATTTTATTAGATACGTCATTTGTTGAGGTTGAGGCTGAGGTTGCAGTTGGGCTTGATGATGAATTGGAGACGGTTGTATATCGCTGGCTGTGACACTTGTTACTGTTGTATTGGAGGCGAAGCAGCACTAGACAAGCTCTTGGAATTATTGTTGCGCCCCTGATGCAGCTTGTGTTTTAGCAGCATTGGCACTCATATTTCCTATATAATAAAATTAAATTGCGAGTAATTTATTTTATAAATTGAAACTGACGAAGGCTATAAACAACAAATGAACTCTTACTTTTGAAGCCACTTTGTTGGATGAGGTACTCGCATAAGTATTTAATACAGGTGGTTGTGCCTCTGTAGGATCAGGATTTACTACAATAGTCTTCATCGACATCAATCTCTTCAACTCTCGAAGAACTACTTGCTCAGCCACACTTTCATCCAAAAAAACATCACGAACACCAGCTATCACATCTTTAATTACAGTGTTGTAATTTGTATAAATTAGTAAAAAATAATGTGGCACTTTCCTAAAAGAAAAAAAAAATTAGTGTAATGTAAATATGTAAATATAAAAAGTAAATCAAAATACTTACTCGATAACAACAGTCACTTCACAATAGTAATTCCAGTCAATTTTGGTTGAATCATTACTTTCACATTCAAAAATAATATTAATACTCTAACCTCCTAATACGCTTTCCCACTGTTTTGATAAGTCAGACGATAAGACGAGGAATCCGAAATCGGAACGTTGCGGCTCGCTCGCGTGTCGCGCTGCTGCCAACATTCAAACATTTCGGCCTGTGATTACGGTCGGGAGAATTCTCCCGATAATCCCATCACTGTACGGCACGTGCCCTACACTTATTTCAGTGTAGCGACAATATTCTTTAAACGACGAATTCGCTATAGCTGTTAGGGACAGTAAAGAATTTAAAAAACGAATCCAACAGAGAAAAGTGAAATATGGCAAGGCTTTAAAAAAAAAATTGGTAAAAACAAGAAACACTTCAATGAATTTCAATGTGTATGAAATGATGTACTTATTATTTATTTTCAAAATATAGTGTGTATTTGTATAGCTTTAAGATTTTCAATAAAGGTTTCAATAAAAATACACTGTCAAAAATATTTATCATTGCCTCATATTATATGAGTTGAAATCAATTCATTCAACAATAAAATAAATGATTCGTAAATTAATAAAATAGAGTATTAAACACGATAATTGTTTTTAATAAATTATAACTTTTGACATACTGATGATTCAATAATACATTCTTTTGTATGCTGTTATTTTATTCCAAGTCTTGACGTCGATATTTAGATTACATGTACACAATATATAGAATTATTGCATACGCGAAAGTACAACAAAGACGTTAGTGATACATAGAATCATGTTTATTGCATCCGACGCACCTTCTATATTCCATACCAGAAGCATCAAATTCATTAAGCAAGCCAAACCACCCATACATCCCCCTTTCCAAAACTTTCTCAAATTTCTCATGTTTACAAGCACAATACAATCATCATCTGACTTTATGCCCCGCGCAGCCATTACCATGATTACAGGCCGGCCTCGCTAGTCGTCCAGGCGACGGCGACCTCAACGCCGGTAGTACCACCGCCACACCTCAGCCCGCCCGAGACCCTTGAAGACGAGGACAACGACAATCTACTGACCATCTCCTCGCTCACTGCACGGCCCCTCATTGCCAAGTCACGCGAATTGAGCAAAACGCGCACCATTAACAACGGCAAGAAAAAGTCGAAGAAGGACGAGGCGAAGAAGAGGAGGAAGAAGCGACGACGAGCGAAGAAGACGAATTACGAGCCGCTCGATGGTGGCTACGGCTGGCTCATCGTCTTCGGCGCTTTCTTCGTTCAGTTCTGGGTCGCCGGGCTGGTCAAGTCGTACGGCGTCTTGTACGTCGAGGTCATGGAGACGTTCACGGACGCGTCGGCGTCACTGGCATCGTGGGTGCCGGCAATACTGTCCTGTCTGTGCCTGGCTTTGGGTGAGTTGCACAGTGTTTAGTAGTTTTTGGGGTTTCGTTAATTTCCAAATTTTTTCACCATCGAGGTATTTAGATTTTTAAGCACGAAGAAATAATAAAAAGGAAAATTGTTATATTTATTATAGGGACAGAATTATCATATATGACAATTTGGAATCTCAAATGGTGATCATTATTACGTTTTTATATGAAATAATTGTAAATTTATAAGACTTGTTTTAAAAAATTTCGCAATTTTGATCACATATTTATTCGTTTGCGCTAGTTTTAATAGTAAATATTAAAGAAGTACTATTATTCTTAATAGGTAACCTCTGGCGTATAAAAAAGCTATATAATTTTTGCAACAATTCTTCTTTGTGTATATAAATTAAATAATTAAATCAGAATGATGTTAAGTATATGTGAAAATCTGTAATCTTGCATTTTCATGATCAAAGAAGTTCGAATTTTTAATAAAATTGATTCGATTACGTGTTTTAAATCTGATAATTTAATATAAAAGGAATTGAGCTTAGAGAAACGATTCAATCAAAATGGTATAATTAAAGTGAATATTGAATTCAAAACTATTTGAAATTATTATTTAAAAGGTATATCGTATAGCCCATTAGATAATCCCAGAGGATTGGTGAGGACTAAAATAAAATGTAAAGCAATCAACGTTCAATTTCATATGAATTTATTATTCAAAAATACATTTTTAAGCAAAAGTAAAATGTTTTTATATGATTTTTTTTATCGAATAATTTATTTTAATAAAAGTGTATTTTTTAAACAAACTGAATTCAGTCAAAATACTCATAATGATATAATTTCCAAGGTCAACGATCACTTCAGATCTTCATCAAAGAGCGAATGTCAAATCATAAAAGCTAATGGTCTATAAAAAGAACCTAAAGTTCGAAGTTAATGGCGTACTATTAAGACTTATGAATAAAATCGACATATACGTAGTTGATATTCCACTGTCATTCCGTTTATTTTAGAATAGGAAATAAAAATTCAACGGCGGGCTATATCAATAAGGGCGAACTGAAGAAGGCGATCAATTCTTAGGAACACTTGCGGTATATTTAGCCTATTGGAATATATATTACGAAAATCGTGTATATTATTATTTCATCTTATTATGTCTTCATTACGAATCTCTTGTGTCATCATGAATATACGCGGGAAACTTTAACACCGCATAAAGTCTAATTAACAACTCCTCAAAAGTAGTTATCACTGCTAATCACATTCTACGTAATACAAAATTATTACCTAAAATACTTTAACCCGTATACTTTCTTATAAATCTTTGACAAAAAAATTATTTAAAACTCGGTATATTATCGTCTGGTAAATTTTTATTTGTCGACCAGTAAAACCCCTACTTATCTTTTCTAGCGTAAAAAGTGCCAACTCCCATAATCCTAGAAATTGCTTCTTGAATATTGATCGTCCTCTTAGAAATTCAATCGTTTCCGCGCTGCGCCGCAACTAAATTCTTTCTCACACACACACACGCGCCTAGAAGTAATTGCTCGATCCTCGCGTATAAAGCGACACGCACTCGTGAGCGTCTATCTCGATCCGCCCACTCGTAGTACATTTAGCTCCATCTCGATTCCAGGAAGTGGAAAAGCGCAGTCGGCCAGTAGGTATATATACAGTACATAGAAAGCGGGAGAAAAATCGAAGGGAGGAAGGAGCCCGCTTTGGCTGTAATTTGCATAAATCAAAGCCGTAAAATTAACGTCTCCAGAGCGTGGCGAGTCCATGTAGTCCATATATCCGCGAGTTTTGTTCGCAGTGCGCGAAGGTGTATAGTATATACACGAACAATGAGGCGCCCTTATCGTCGCGTCCGCGTAATGAAACGTTGCCGATAGGCCGAGCTGATAGGATCGATTTGGCACACGCGTGCGCGTGCGAGGCGATACACGTGTATGTTTGCGCTTTTTTCCCCTCGCACGTGGAAGGGGAAGATAGGAGGAAAGAGAGTGAGAGAGAGAGAGGGAGAGAGAGAGTTTTGTTGTAAGTTCTTTTGTTCCTTTGATGGACACGTCGTTCAGTGGAATGGTGATGGATAACAAGTTTTCGTGCGTGAAAGTTTGCAGGTTTGATGGGGATAACTGAATTTCAACGTTTATTTTCGCGTCTTTTCTCTCCGAAAATAAAAGCTTCGATATACAGGAGAAGCATTTTTCAGGGTTTATTTATTCAGTTCTTTATTTTATAGTTCAGAGCTTGAAAAGTAACGATAGGTACATATTGGATTTGAGAATGGCTTATAAAATAGTACTTTTTGTCACTAGGGTGTAAAGTCGTAAAGATTTCGTCCGTGTGGCGAACAATATTTTTTTTATAGTATGAGTAAAGCACTTCGTCATATCGTTTGAGCGTGTAAAGTTGAACAATACGCATAGTATGCGTAAAGCGAAGTTTTACGCACACTATGTGTGAAATTCAACTTTACGCATCGAAAACGATGCTTATCGACGTACTTTACACATACTATGAAGAAAATATTATTTTAACATTGAACTTTTGCAATAAATATTGCAAAGGTATTGTTACTGCACTTTTTCTGTATTTTTCTGGACATCCTTGTTGAGATAAAACGAATTTTTGGTTTATTTATCAGATAAAAACATCTGGTATCTAATCAATCGATAATTCTATTCCTATATATTATGTTTCTTACACAAAATTATCTATCATTTCACTATAGAAACGCAATAAAACAGTAGATTGCACGAACAGCTTAATATTTGCATTCGCGAAAACTCATTTCTCTTCATAAACATATTTAACGGGGCGATAATAAATTTATGAATTTCGATGAGTTCCCAGAGCGCGCACGAGCGCTTTTATTTTTAGCGGTAACCGCAACCTTGTAGAAATCGAAGGCTCCTAAAATATTTGCTGTTATTTCAGTAATAAATATGCATATCCTTTCTACATAATAATAATTACTCGAATTTTATATTTACAGAAAGCTTACCGCTACATAAATATATAACTCCTGAAGCTAATTCGAAAAGCTAAATTGAAAGATTCGACCTACGGTACAATTCGATTAACCAGCATTATCTAAAATTGAAATCGAAGGGCAAAAATCGCACACATCGGCCTCGACTCTTCCATTCACCGTAGTCGAACAACTCACTGTATACTTCTACACGACAAAAGCTTCTCTTTTATGCCTCCACCCCCGCAGGAATCTTCGGAAATGCGCGCATCCCGCACTATTACTATTTGCGCCGACAAGTGTCTGCTGCTGCCGCGTTTTCGGGGCCGCCCCATTTTTCCGCCCTCGTCCTTGGCACACACACAGTCCGCAGCCGCCGCAGTAGTGATTCACTCTCTCTCTCTCTCTTCCTCTCTGCGCCTATATTCACGTGTCTAGCAGTAGCAATACTCGCGCGTATGTGTATACGACGTCTCTTCCCTTTTGTCTCGTTCTTTCCAGATAAAACCGGAAGAGCGAGCTTTCGCGGTAATTGATAGGCGATGTCGTCGTGCAAGCTACGGTAGTATATAATGTGCGCTTCTTTTGTTTTTGAGGACCGAGTCGCGTGTATATGTGTATATAGGCATATGTACCGTGAAAGAATTTCTGTTGATGAAAGCGAGAGATACGTGGGTGGAGGGCGAGTTTTTAAGAGTTTTTGTTTGGAGTAATGGCGGGTGATAAAGAGTTTTTTGGCGGGAGGCGGTGCTGAGTGTATAATGTAGTTTTTGTTCGTGGAGGTGTAAGTAAAGAGAAGGGTTTGGGGAATTCATGCTTTCCGGGGAGTGCAGGCGGTGGTTTATGCATGAGGGACTGTCGCGGGTCAAGAACAGAATTCGTGATTTCTGGATGAATATTCGGGGATGAGAATTCTTTTTTAAATTATTTATTTTCAATGTAAAATTTGAAGGATGGACGTGTTATTTTGAAAGTAAATGTAGTAGAGTTGTTATGAGAAATGGATTAATGTAGGGCTATTTAATGCGGATCTAAGATTACATCATTAAAGGTTTGATCTGTACGGGTTTGCGTATATTAAATAACTCTGTTTACTTTGGTTAATTACGCCACAGGCCATGAACTGCTGCTCTGCTCGTTATCCACATTGTTTCATTGATTTTTGCCATCGCGCGGCGCCCTTTAAACCAGTAACAACCGCTGCGAACTGCGCATATTTTCAAATATATGCAATCTACTCCCTTTCTCTCTTCAAAACATTCGCTTCTCAATCTTCCTCCCTTCGACCCAACGCTCTGCGCACCCTGAAATCTAATAAACCCGCATCATCGATCACGGAAACCCTATTAATCGGAGCGGCCAATGAACACCGGCAAACTTGTATAGCGCTCCATTAACCGATTGAGCGTAACAGCAACTTCAGCTTTGATTTCGCGAAGCTTTCGTATAATATATACAGTTCGCCCCGCCTTTGATCTCCTCACCCAGGTTAATTGGTGGCCACGAAGGTAGAGAGGACGTCTCCAAGAGAGAGAAAGAGAGCGAGAGATGAGCTACTGGAGTCCTAGGACACGAGAGCAGTGGCGCGGCGTAGCCGAGGGAGGTCAAGGCTTTTTGTACAGGTACGCGAGCTGGCAGTGAAGATGTTTCGCGCGTCCACAAGTTGCACGTGCCGCGCTTGAGAAATTCGATGGTTCTCGTTGGGAGAGGAAATGAAGTCGGAAATTGATCGCTGGGATTGAAGGTGAAGTTTGACGTTTGAAAAGTGGCTGAAAAGTTTGAAGTAGCTATAATATATATATGTATACGTTTAGGGCTGGAATAGTCATTCAAGTTTCGGATGATTCATCGTTGTGGTGTGAATCAGTGAAGGTTGGTTCTACCAACCGTTTAGTGAGATTTGTGATTGTGTTGCATAGTTCTGCGGAATGTTTGAGTAAAGTGGTTTATTACAGTGGCTAATCATAGAGAAACAAATATGCATTTCTGTACAAGTTCCTGTAAATTCGTGTCCTTGTGTTTCTTGCAACGCAATTCTGTTGCTAAAAATTGCAAGAAAATTTTCCGATACTTCGATTCTACGCCAAATAATAGAAAATGCCTATACCCTCAACTTTTCTTCGATTCACAGTTAAAAGTGTCGAAATATTTGTTTGAAATTTTTTACAATATTGCTGCGTACATGAGGTATATCTATATCTGTATACCAGCTATTGAAACTTACAATTTCAAAACACAACAACGTACAAAATTACTAGGTACACTTTATTTTAAAAAAGTTTTTATTGTCTAGTCAACAACAAATGGCATCGTATAATGTACATTTAACCGTTTGTATTATACAGCACAAGCCATTATCGTACTTTTCTATCGATACATTTCAGCCCGGCAAAGTTTGCATAATCGACAATACGTATACACTATATCTACCGACGAACCGCATGTGTAAATAAGTAACTTGGAACCGTTTTTCGTCCTTGCGCTCGGGGGATGCAAATGTACGTACGCGAATTTCATAGATTTTACGTTCGGGCTTGTGTAACCTGAGAATAAGGGCATTACGTAAAGGATTTGTAAAACATTGGATGGAAAAATTTCTCACTCGAGTTGTCAGTGCCGCATAATGCCGTCATTCGAACAGGATTCTACGAAACGATCAATAAGAATATGTGCGAAGAATACATACAGGCTGTACACCGTGTATAATAAAAAAAAAGAAATGAAGAATGGTCCTTCTGAAATATGTGAATTTATACATATATAAGGGCAAAACTTCATTCGAAGCTCTCTTGTATAAAATTCAATTTATTTTCTAAAAGGCGAGTGTCAATAAAAATTTTTCAGAATTTCGAACTCGCGTAAAAATTGAATGTCATCTGTACTACAACTTTGTTAAAAGTTCATAGAAATGCTACCCTACAAGCCACCAACTTCAAAATCACCACAAGCGCGTATAAAACTTCCGAGCAACTCAAAACACACAGTCTTTCAAAAAAACTCGGCTAACTTCATGATGAGGCATAAAACCAACCAATTTCACTAAAAAAAAACCCGGATAGCTTATTAAAGTAAAAAGGGAAAGTTCACTCTCCTACTTCGTCCCTCGTGTACCAAACGAAGCGGAAGCTCAACGAGCTTGCGCACACCACGCGAAAGATACACCGCTGCCCTTGTTTCACCTTTCTCTTCCGGACTTTCTCTTCTCTGCGTTCGATAAAATACAAATGGCAAGGAGAGGAAAGAAAGAAAAGCGATTGCCGCGAGCACTTGACACAGATTTAGCGCGTGCGGGGGTGCGGACGCGGAAGAACTGTGAGAAATCTACTCCGCCCGCTGGATTTTTTGTATATACGCAATGAGTAGCGTTACGCAATGGTGCGGACTCGGCTATACATGTATATATGTGTGTAGGCTTTGAATAGGGAAAAGAGTGGATGTGTGTGGGATTGTCGAGTTTTCGTTTAATTCGAGTCTTTGCGAAACGTGTGTGCTTGAAGGGTTGAGTTGACGTCATTGTTCAGTGGAGGTGATGTGTTGATATACGTATATACAGCGAATAGGAAGTAGGCGCTTTTTCGGGCTTTGAAGAATTTGCTACGAGAAAAGTATTTTTCAAAAATATCTTCTAACTCGTGGCGTTCTAATAAAAAAAAAAAAAACATAATTGCAGTTATTTATATATCCTTGCATAAAATTGTATGTATTGGTGTGATCAACACTGCGCATATACATAAGAAGGCCAATAAAACCCTCGACAATGCAGCGAAAAAAACGGCATTGTCGCGCGGAAAGGTTGAACAATCATCCATCCCAAGCAAGCAGAAAAAAAAATCAACCAGATGAAGAATGAAAATTTTTGCATTCTCAATAGCGCGCGTGCCTAATTTATTGATATCTCACGGATAAACGCGCGCGTTCGGAGAGGAGAAAGGAATCGGGGCTTTTAGCGCTAGTCGTGGGTAAAATTGCCCGATAAAAGCTCGTGTTTACTAATATATCGATTTCGCTTGGGAAGCACTTGCAGGTATACATATATATAAGCGCGGGCATACGACGAACGGGGCGTTCTTGCCGAGCTCAGCGAAAAGCGAGCGCTTTCCATTGTGCACGCGAGTCTCTCTCTTTCTAAATAAAAGGGGAAGGGAGTGAAAAAGACCTGTTCTTGTAATTACCATTCTGCTCCAAATCCACGATTTTTGTGCTCGAGGAGCAGGTAGAGTGAGAAAAGTGCTGCGTGTTCGGATAATGTAAGGTTTCTTGTTTAGGACTATATAGGAGTGGAAGGGAAATAATGGGAAAGTTGTTGTTATACGTGTTACAAGTCATTTTTTTGATAGTTCATGTAATTGGAATATGCTCTTTTTGAACTATTTCTTTATGTATCAGTTTTTGTTTTCGAAAATTAAATGTACTTATAGTATTAAAGAACGTTTTGTGTAGGAAATGGAATCTTCTTATCTTGAAGTGCATGAAAGATATAGTATAACAGAAATTTATAGAAACAGCAAAATCGGAGTTTGTGTAACTTTTTAACGATTTTTTTTCTACACATTTTCAAAATATTAAACGCATTAAGAACCTCATTATTAATTTATATTTTGCCAATAAAAGATGAATTTTACACAAAATTATTTGCGGCTGAGTCAATTTTATTGTAAATTACCCATTATATATTAAGAAAGAATACATTGTAATAATATAGGCATATTTTGCACGTTTCTAATAAAACAACATCGAGTAAAAAAATACACTCTGTCCACTCTAAAAATAATTTTCCTTCTAAAAAAACTCTAAAAAAAAACCCCTTCTTCACCCCTTCCAGAAAACTCCAGAAAATCTCTACCAAAACCCTCAAAGAAACTCAAGTCATATTATCTCATCACTGCGCGACACACTCGGTGACGTCAGCGGCAATCGCACTCGATTATCGGCGCGTTCACACTACTTACCTAACTTGTGCGACTGGAACAATCGCGGAGGGCAATTCGATTAGGCGACCCACGCAATAGATGTTATAAGCGCAATGTGCGAGCAACGTCCGATGCGCGCGTAACAGGGGGAAAAGCAGTGGCTTCGAGGCTCGTAAGCCGATGAACTGCGGTATTAGGGCGGTATATGACGAGAACTTCTTTGAATGTCTTTTTCTTTGCGCGAAGGAGGTGTGAGCGTGGGTGGTTGGGTGGAGAAGACGAAAGAAGTGCGTTGCGGGATAAGAGGATTGGGAAATGCTGGAATGGATTGTGTGGTTGATTCGGAAAAATGGTGGGTATTCTGAAGTTTACTATGTAAATTTACAATGTGTTGCGACATGTTACTCGAGGAAATCATGTCGCTCGATAAGGTTGAAAAATTCGTTCTACGTCGTATTTTACGGATTACTTTGAAAGATTCCGTAAAAGAATTTGCATTTGTTAAAAATAATATTGATTTAGCCTAATAAGCTTACAAATGTATAGATGCATCATTACCATTTTGAATCCTGGAAAGTTTCTCTTGTTACAGAGTATCACTTTATTTATATTTAGTTTTTCAAATAACGCACAATAAGAGATTCAAGTCGAATAAGCTTATTGACGAAAATATATATTTTTTGTGAAATACAAGGTAATCAATCTTTCCTGTGCAAAATTATATCGCGATAAAGTATACTATATTTCAAACTTTTTCAATTTAAAAATTTTCAATTTGAAAGTAGCCGTGCGCGCAAATTTCCTATTACCAGGACGTCACCTTGAATGTAACAAGGAGAAATTTAATTCTTCGTAGAAATACGCCTTATTGAAGATTTTAATGGCATTCTGAAAAGCTATTAATTTTATTGTAAACTTAGAGTAAATGCGTACAATTTTCTTTTTTAAATAAATTTAAATTTTTTATTACAGCTCCTATTACCAGCATGCTGAGTCAAAAGTACAGCTGCAGAGTAGTTGTTTTTGTTGGCGGCCTGTTTTGTTCTTTGGGTCTCATTACCAGTTACTTCGCCACTAGTTTGATTCATCTTTTCTTCACTTTTGGTGTTTTAACCGGTAAGTAAAAATAAGCAAACGCAGAAGTATTGCTTTTTGGATAATTCATTTCTTAAATTTTATCCGATACGTTGTCGCGAAATGAAATGTATGAACTTATTCTATACATGAATTCATTGCGACGAACAAGAAAGGTAGTTTAAAATTTCGAATTGATAAAAATCAGATTTTGAAAACACGTCGAACTTTTCATAATATGTACAGATCGTATGTGCGTTGGCGTATGCTAAGCACAGAATAAAACTTTGGCATTTTGACACTTGAAACCTACGTAGCAAAAGTTGGATTGTATACAGATTATTTGCTGTTAATATGAACATATAAAACAATTTCGAAAAGTTTTTTAAATTTTTTCAACTTTCAAACAAATCGTGCTAAATTAAACTTGAACGTGAAGTATAAAAAGTTTGCGCACTAGTGAAGATTAATGGTTCTATTCTTGATTACAAAACGAACGTAAATTTCAATAAAACGTAAATACAATAGTATTTTCTTGTTTAATCGTAGAAACTTGTATAAGATAACCTGTATATTATTCGCAGTTAACGATATTAAAATGAATTGCGACAATCAAGATATAAATGATCAAAATAATTTTTTATGTTTACTGACACTGATTGTTTTCATAACTTACGGCTAATTAAAGTGGCTATACCGCGACTAAACCATCTAACAATGAATATGAAATAGCAAATAATCGATCATTTACCTAAATTAATTAAAAAAATAATTAATTCAGCAGCTAAAGCTGTTTATTGGGCAAGGAATATTTTATTTCGCTCTCTACAGGAAAATCTCTTAATAGGATCTGTTTTAATTGAAATCCCTATAAGTATTCGATAGTTTCACAATGGTCCCACATTAATCGCTTATAAGTCTCAACCCTACCCTAGCTCAGATAAAAAGCGTATATATTCACTACATAGAACCAGTAAATTTTTTACCATCATCCACATTTTCAGCCGTCTTCTCTTTACTCAACCCTTCAGAATTAACAACTCAATACCCCTCACTCACCCCTTCACATCACATACACAGGCATCGGCGGCGGTCTCTCCACAACACCGGGGATAATCCTCGTCTCGCAGTACTTCGACACCCACCGCGCGCTGGCGAACGGCATCTGCGTGTCGGGCACGGCGGCCGGCAGCTTCGTCTTTCCCATGCTGATCGAGTACCTGATCGCGAATTTCGGCTTCCACGGCACCTTCCTCATCCTCGGCGGCTGCATGCTCCACGTGTGCGCGAGCGCCAGCTTGTATCGGCCCCTCGAGCAGAACTACGAGGACTCGGAAGAGGAGGAGGAGAAGCGCGAGAAGCAGGTACCCGAGATGGAAACGACGCCAGAGGCGAGCAAGAGGCAGAAGCTCGAGATGCTGTTCGCTCACGACGAGACGGCCAAGAATAATATGCTGAACGAGCTGTTTCATCAGAATGTCCATGTCAATGGTGAGTTTGTCATTAGATTCTGAAATTGTTTTGAAGATATACGTAAGACTAATGCTTTTGGTATAATTTATCCTATGTCTACGTTTAACAGTATAGGTATAAATAAGAATCGGCATTAAGAATCTTATCAAATTTAAAATTCAATTTGAATTCATAATTTTTAAATCTGTTTCATCCCTCCAACATTATATGTAAAAAAAAAACCATAATTACACTTATATTGTAAGGTGCACGTCGCTTACAGACCCTCTCTGTCATCTTATACTTGGTAGTAAAATGTATAAGACTGCCTGAATCGTTACAATACCTTCCCACCTCTGAACGCGACAACGAGAACAATGAGAATCCAATTAAAGTTTAATTTTACCAATGCCGTTTCTTCGGTGACTCGCGTGATGTAATCGCACTTCAATATCAATTCCAGAGCTGGCAATCGAGCTGACTGACAGCGAGGAGGAGAAGGACATAATGGGTGAGACCGTCCACATGAAACCCATCTCCAAGATCCGCAGCTCGAGCATACTGCATAGCTGTGAGGACCTGTCTACCGATTCCACCTGCTTCTATAAGTCGCGCTCTTCTCAAAGGTCTATATTTTCGATTTTGCCGTCGTTTTATAATTTTTTTTTTCTATCATTTAAGGGGGCCTTATACCTTTGAATTTTCATATCTAATTTTCCCGGCCAAAAAGAAGATTAAATTAACCATATTTTGTTATAAAATAAGTCAAGATAGAGGTTCCTAATATTTCCATATCCTTCAATACTTTGTTATAACTTTTTTTTGGAAGTGCTTGATGGATTTTCATGGGACAAAGCTTATAAACTCTTTCTATTTTGTGCAGTTGTCTTTCTATTCTATTGTCCAAAGAATTGCATATATTCAAATCGAATTCAAATGCCAAAAATCACAGAAAAAAAAAAAAAAATTGAATTACACAATTTTATGTGTTTTTTTAAATTTTATAATTAGTCACATTAATAATTTTTATACTTGCAACTCTTTAGACCATAACTGTACAAAGTACAACAAATTTAAGCTTGGTCCATCAAAATCTATCAATCAGTTCCAAAGTAAAGTTATAACAATGTAAAAAATATTGAAAATCCTGTATCTCTGCATAAAATGGGTTTTGGAACTTCTACCTTGTCTAATTTTGTCAAAAGAAATGGTTTTTTATGATATACATTGCTTTAGAATATAGGTAATTAAATCTTTTTTACCAGGAAAATTAGATATCAAATCAAAAGGTATAAGACTCCGTTATAACTAGATTTTTCAGCACATACTTACACAATAAAACAAATTAGAAAATATTGTTGTTACTTTAGTATTTTTTTCTAAGTTTGTCTATTATTTATGATATGTTTATAAATTGTCTATGGCAATCAAAGAATCGATTTTATAGTTGCTATAGGCTGTATAGGCCTATCTAGGAATCGACCAATCTATAAATGTAACTTTTATAAGTCTATAAGTCGTGTTAATACGAAGCTCAATTAGCTAGGCAACTATTTTTTCATTTAATTACAATTTTGCATCGATTTTTCCATCGAAGCAAATCACATATCGTCAAACTTACTTAATTTATTCCGTGATAGATTATATGAAATATACATATAAAAAATGTTTAGTCCAATAACCCAAACCAAGCCAAATGAAGTTCTAATACACCTTTCCCTCACCAAACACCAACCCCGTAGATCCCTGCGCTCGTCGGCCCTACATGTCTGCCCGGGGGCCCGTGACAGCTACGGCGACGCAACGACGCCCAACGCCCTCATCATCCAGCGTTCCGCGCAGCAGCTTCATCATCCCAATCATCAGCATCTGCCCATGACGACGAACCTCACCGCCGAGCAATCCGCCTCCAAGGAATCACTACCCCAGCGCATTACACGCTACATCGAGCTCAGTCTACTTCGCGAGACGCGTTTCATCATGATGTGCTTATCGGTCACCCTCATGTCCACCGGCAGTCCCTACATGCTCTACTACCTGCCGGCGTACGTGCACTCGAGAGGATACACGAAGTCGGAGGCTGGCTACCTGGTGGCGATATCGGCGGCCCTCGATCTATGCGGCAGACTTGGCCTGGGATGGTTGTCCGATCTGCAGTTGTTTGATAGGAGGAAAGGTTACATCGGAAGGTTAGTTATGGTTGTTGCGTGGTTTTTTTGGAGTAGTAGTTAGAGGGGTCTGAGGGTTCAAGTATCCGTAGAGTGGAAGGAATCGGTCATTATGATTTAACTTTGGTCCGATCCTGCGAATAGCTTTCTTAGGTTTTAAAATTATTATTAGCATATATGATTATCACACTAAATTTGATAATCCTAATAAGCTAGTATTTATTTACCAGGCTAGTGCAATGCTGACACTGGTACTCATACAGATGTCGGTACATCTTTCTAAACATATATAAATAAACGATTAACTGATCCAGGTAACGACTACCTTTTTCATTCACAATCACTGTCTTAGACTGTATGTGATATCACACACTGCAACATAAGTTTTCGATAGTTGTAATGATTGACTTTACTGTCAGAATCATCATACATAAAGTCATTTTGGATTTATTATAGATGGAATTTACTTTCACTTACAAATTACTTACACTGTAATTTCATTATTTATCAACAATTACAAAAGTAAATTTTAATTTAAAATTATAAGTAACAATATCCTTTCATAAAGTTTAGTTCAACATAAAGTTTGGACTTTTACAATCTTAAATTTCTTGTAACGACTATTTTTTAAAAATTACATTCTTTAAGTCTAAAATTCATCATTTCAACAAACCCCGCGTCTGTACATAAACATTCTCTTCGTCCAGCCGATCCCCATCCCAAAAAAACAAACAATCCAACAATGCCTCAATTTCCTCTTGCAGCATCGTCGGCGCGGGCGTAGCGGTCCTGGTGATCCCGCTCGCGCACTCGTTCTACGTGCTCGCCTGCTCGGTCGGCATGTACGGCTTGTGCCTCGGCTGCTGGTTCCTCCTGGTGCCCGTCCTCCTCGCCGACCAGTACGGTACCGACATGATATCCTCGAGCTACGGCCTCGTGCGCTTTTTTCAGAGCATCGGAGCCATCACCATACCGCCCCTAGCAGGTAAGTCATACTTATTGTAGGTTAATAGTATTTTTCGTCACAAGGCCGTAAAATGTGATTTCACGGATCGAGGAGTGATCGCAGCGCACGAGGACCAGCGAAGCCGGTCCGAGTGTCTCTCGATCACATGAGGGCGTTAAATCTTACGACCGAGTGACGAACATTATTTTTTGATATCATAGCTGTAAAATTCACACGAATCCGTGAAGTCGAATTTGACAACCAGTAAAAACAATTCGTAAAATCGAATTTTACGGCCTACAATATCAAAAAATATTGTTCGTCACTATAGGCCGTATAAGATTTCACTCCAGGTGTAATCAAGCAGGTGCTGTGATCACACTCGGTCCGTGAAATCGCATTTTACGGTCTTGTAACAAAAAATACTAGTTTGATATATTGTCCGTAAAATTCGATTTTACGGACTTGTTTGTGGACGTACAAATGCGATTGCACGTGGGGTAACTTTATTCTTTATCTAAAATTTTGTTACTCACGTAAAGTTTGAAGATTTTAAAATACTAATGAAAAAAGATTTTTGCTTTTAATCCATTTTTAATTCTCTTAACTAAATAACAAAAATTGAAATTTTCTTATTCGTCCATTCACTGCACTGAGAGAAATTTTTTCTCAAAATGTTTATATTTAACATGGCATTGTAACTATTAAAATATATATGTTAATAGTTAAAATGCCATGTTAATAGTTAAAAAACCATGTTAAATATAAACATATTCTTCTCTCAATGTGGTGAAGTCACCCCTATCCAGGAACCGGGTACGTGAAATGGCATTTTACGTCCGCAAATGAGTCCGTAAAATCGAATTTTACGGACACTTATATCAAAAAGATATTTTTGTAAATTTTCCACGTATTTTATCTCGTTTTGCAATTGTTCGGTCTCTAATGAAGTTCAAAGAAGTGTCAAATAGGATTTAAGGACTTGTGTCACTGAATCTTTCGTTATTTAAATTCGTTTTCTGAAACTCTGGGTCGCCTGTTCGTCGTAAGTTAAAAACAGTGTGGTAACTTGAATAATTAGCAAAAGTTATAAATGGGAAAGCAACAACTGACAATACGAGTGTGTATTTGTATATGTGGGTATGTGTGCAGACAGAAAGTCTGTATTACAAAACTATTCCACTTAGTCTAGATTTTTTTTTAAGTACAAATTTTAATCCCTTATTTATTCGTGTCGAGATCTAACAAATTTTATTTCCATTTTTAAAACAAATCTAGGGGAAACGATTAAAAATCTCAGGGGAATTCTTGGAAACTTGCTGGAATTGTATAATAGTATTTCATATCCTCATTTTTCAATGTCAAGTTTGACATTTACCGTCATATCTTATTAAATTAATAAGAAATGATGGAAGAATTAATATATAATCACAATCACTTAAAATAATGACTTCCTGAAAGTCTTGAACTCGCAAAATCTAATTTATACCACTCTAACCTCAAAATCATAACTTTAATATGATTATTCGGCTCTCGTGGTATAAAATGCGGTTCGAAACTGGTGCGTAAGAAGATTTTTAGCTCATGTGACTTCTCACTCGCTTCGCTCGTGCGAAAAACGTCACATGAGCTAAATAATCACCTTCCGCACCCGTGTCGAAATGTACTATTATAGCACTGCGTGACTTAAGTCCGCTCTTTAGACACGCCTTTCCGTGCGGTAAGTAGCCCTTTCTGGCACCGTGTTTATCGCACTCGCTACGCTCGTGCGCTAACCTCACGCCGTGCAATAATAGGCTACTTAAGTCACACATATCGTAATGTACTATTTATCTCTACTATAATCTACCTATATAGTTATGTAACTTCTAATAATCTTTCTTATAAAAGTAAAATTACAAAACCGTTCAATTTTATGAAATTGAAACTATTTTTAATTGTTAAATATTAATACAACTTAACTTATTGATTAATAAAAATTTAACATTAACTCGTTTTGTGTTCACGAAATAAATATTCATAAATGTGCAATTGAAAATGTCATTCGCAAAGCACGATAATCGTTCTGTATTAGGAAATCATGTCACTGCCAATCGGACCATTAATTTTTCATTAACGCGAATAGCCCACTAAATATTCAGATTAGAAATGAGTTAATGGCTAGCAAAATTGGCTCCCCCCGCGAGCATTTTATGATTAATCGAGTGTGCCAAAGCTCGTCGTTTCAACCGTAAAGTCAGCTGTTCGTAGTCAAACTTTTTAACATGTAGGGTGACTTCACCAGTGAAGGAACACTGATAGAAGTATTCATTTACAGTAAGATCCGTGACTTAACAGTTAAGCCACGGAGCTTTGAAATTGCGTCAAATGAATATTCCTTTACTATTAATCCAAATGGATTAATAATTAATAATTTGGCGTATTAATAGTTAATACGTGGCTTGACAACTTAAAAACAATATATACATCTTTTTTATGGCGCTAAAGGGTTAGAATAATAATAAAAAACGTATTTTTTTTAGAAAATTTTTATTTTAAGTTAAATTTCCAAATCTCTTCGAGATATTACATTTCGACCTTTCGCATCAATGTGTATTTTAATAGGTCTGTAAGTATGAGTATAGCTTAAAATTACCTGTTCTTCACAAATATCAGAATTTGGCATTGATATGACACAGCATTTTGTGTGATTATCTAGACCAATAGTTTCGTATTTCTTATACACTAATAAAGCGTTATTTTTTATAGTTTTTACAATGCGAGAAATTACTCCTATGACAGGATCACCTTCTATATTATTGTATAAAAATATAGCATAATTATTTTTATAAATAAAACTATTCAATTTCACATAGGAAATCTCATATATTTCATCTTGACAATTAACAGAACTTTGTTTTAATAGCTTAACAATTGGTCCAAACTGTATTTTATTTTTGAGACCTTCCTGCATAAAAATCTACGAGCAAGCCCAAATTGAATTTTATTTGCTAATGTTAAAAGAAGATTCAGTCTACAATTAACAATGCGAGCATGCCGCTTTGGTAACTTGTGAAATGCTTCATATTTCTCGCAAGATAAGTACTTTAATGGGCCCATACTTTCAATACACGTAGGGTAGTGTATAATGAAATGAAATTTCGGTTTTAATCCTTCGTGAAACAATGTGACATAAAGCTCATTGTGTTCTTTTATAAGTTGACGTAAATAAGTAATATCTTGCTGCGAAATTCTGGACTTTGTAATAAGTTCAATGATATCATATAAGATACAATAAAAATCCCATACAGGATCATCTGGAGGAATTAAATCTCCAATTATAATGCCGAAATAGGTTACAAGGGCAGACATTTGCGCAGCAGTGATGATTATGTAGCCTTTTTTTATATGACCTGCTTTAATTGTGGATATTTTGCTACCTCTATCAATTTCTCTATAGTCAAAATATTTTAGTCTATCGTTTAAACGATTTAGAGTAAAATATTTTTGTTTTATGAAATGATCGATTATTTTCGCCATATCATAACGACACACGCCTAGATAAAAATCGTGCATTATGTCGCATGTCCAATTCAAGACGTTATGAAAATAGGGCAGCGAGTTGAATACACATTCGGTTTTTACGCCATGGGAACGTAATTCAACATCTTTCTTATAATTTTCTAAAGTTCGCATAAGCTCAGGATTTTCCTTACTCAATTCATATGCATCGTACTTAGAAGCTAGACAAAATCTACAATAAAAGTCACTAACAAAACTCTCACGTAGTCCAAACAAGCAATTGATTCCCAAATTATCCCCTAAAATACAGATCACAATAAAATGAACTTGCTGATTTTTACCATCTACATTTATATTTATACCTTCGAAAAACAAATACTTTAATTCTTCTAAAATCTTTCTAAAACATTTATTATTTTTAAATTCTTTTTGATCTTCGGTATAAATAAATTGAGCAAGAAAAACGTTTTCCAGCATAGAAGAGTATTTTGGAGGTAGACCACCAAGCGAAAAATACATCCCACCTATCTTGTATATACCTGCAGCTTTAGATAATGGATCGCTTGTCTCGAAATCGTCGTAGTATAAAAACAATGGTATAACTATTTTATCGCCAAAATCTTTAGAAATTGTACGCCATCGCTCGCCATTGAAAACGCTTGTATATATCCTAGGTTCATCTTTTTGACAAATTTCCTGCTTAATAAAATTATTGACTACTTTAAAAAATTAGGCAATTCGAGAACTAATTTTAACATTAATCTTAATGGAATGTAATATCCAAAACATTTTGTTTTAGATAAAGCAGTGGAATTTGATACATTTTTGTTGTCGTTGATTTCCCCAATTTCAAATTCGCGTGGTTCTATAAAATAAGTAGTTTTCTTGAAGTATTGAAGGCGCTTGAATTCCGAATTAACATTATCTAGAAATTTTACACGTAAACATTTTTCAATAATATTATGAAATTCGATTGGAATTTCTGCTTTTAATTGATCCTTGAAAAACGTCGTTACAGATCCCGTGAAATTGATTAAATGATCTACAATATCATTTGCTACAATTTTTGTGATTGAATTATTAGAATACAATTTGGCTATAAACAAAAATGTAACATCTTCCACAGCTTTATCTTCGCTCCTAACTACTTTATCTTTAATTATATTCGGTGTTTTCTTCAATTTAACATTGTCAATTTCTTTTTTACAAACATTATTTTGCTTTATAAATGATTTTTTTTTACTAAGTGTAATTCGCGCTTTTTCACAGTTAGCAACGTGCTTTTTAAGAAATGAAAAAGAAAGAAATTGCCGCATACAATTCTTATATATACAGGTAAACGAAGTTTGTAAAGGATGAAAAACTTGTAAGTGTCTAAACAACACATTGATATCGACAAACGACTTATCACATTTTTTGCACTCCATGCCGATTTAATATTAAGTAATCTTACAATATTTATTAACAATTTTTCACCCTTTGCAATTGATTTACAATATTGTAGATAGCAGGCACTTGAGCATCTTCTTTTGTGTGTATATCATATACGGCCCACTGTATAAAATAAGCTATATTTTCACTTTGGATTGGATAACTAACGCTGTAAGTTATATAAATTTTAAATAAGATATCAAGCGCTCTAAGCAAAGAAGTCACTGGATACATAACTGCATCCAGACGAACATAAAAGGCATTCAAACTGGCTATGTTCGGACCGACGACAATTATAAATGGTTGAGTTGGTTGCATCAATTTCAACATAGTTGCCTTTTTAACTTCAACGGCATTCTCAATATCCCCTGGTATCTAAAAACAAATATTATTTTTGGATAAAATTATTTTTCAAATGTGCTAAATAAATAAACATTTACGCACGTCGTTTGGTAATGGGATTTTAGTCGATGATCTTGGCACTAATGATGCGAGCAGCTCCAACTCAACAAATGTTTTGGAATCTAAAAATTCATATATTATACATGAAAAAGAACTTAAGATTTTTGCAGACTTCGTTTATAAATAAACTTACCTTCGTCTAAATGTTCAAAATTCTTATTTTCCAGAAAATCAGTATACGCACTCTTTTTTGATAGTAATTTTTTCAGGTTAAGTCGTATGAGTCTATCTAAAACTTCAGTCCATTTCAAGTGAATTTCTTTAAAAGACTTATCATAGTTTTTTAAAAAATCTAATTCAATCTGAAAATTCGAACTCTTTTATTGAATGAATGTATTATATATAATGGTGTAATATTTAATTTCTTACTAGTTTATAGCTATTACTATCTTTTAAAATTGGCCAACCATCAAAAATGTTGGCAACTATTTGGTATTCTTGATTTTGGGCATCAAGAAGACGTAAGCTGTACGATAAATTCCAATGCTGCAATACTTCTTCAGGATCTCTGTTATCGATTAGCCAATTTTTACTTTCTAGGGCTTCAGCTATCAAGATAAAATATAAAAAATGATATTTTTTTCTTTTAAGATGAAAAAAAAATAATACATCAAATTAAACAAGAAAAATTACTAGGATTTGGATTTTCTTCTTGAGCAAGGACTTGTTTTTTCACTCCTTTATTCTTCAGCAGATTTTCAGCTCCTCTGACAAATGTTTTCAAATTTCTGTATTTGTCGACCAGCTTCCCCTTGGATCTTCCTGATGTGGCGTCACGAGAATCCCTTTTTTTAATAGGTGGTACGTAATATGTCTCTACACATTCGTTAGAAAAAATTTGAACAATTTCATGTGCCAACTTTTCAAAATCAGCATTGTCCAAAACACTAGAATTACAATTACAAACCTTACTTTGCTGTCATGTAACAAAATAAAAATAAACTAAAAAGCTACTTACAAGCCATACACTTTCAAACAATAAGATATAACTATAGTAGTCAAATACGATTGACATACTGTATCCAAAGTGTTTTTATAGCACGAATATATTTGAATTGCACTTCCTAATGGGTGTTCCTCTAATGCTAGCTTAACGACATCGTTGTCAATTCTATTCAATTTTCTCTTCTTTGAGCCGTGTTGTTCATCTCCTATTTGAAAAATTTCGACGTCTTCAATAGGATCTTCTTCCAGTTCAATGTTTGCTACTTCGGTCTTTGTCCCTTCACTTGATGTAAACACAAAGTTTTGTGTGAATTTACTTTCCTCTGGTGCGATTACTAGTTGACTCGAATTCAGTTTGATAACAGGCACCTCAATATTTTGGTCTTTGTTTTGGATCTGTATAAGAATGATACAATACATGAATTAATAAATCTCGTTGAATAAAAATAATTTAAATTTTACTACAGAATTGAGTAAGGATGCTAAATACCTTTGAACCTTGAAAAAACAAAATTTTGTATTAGTATAAAAATAAGAAGTAATTGTAATTTATTTATTTATTTATTTATTTATTTATTTAACGGGTATGAAAGCCCTTTTACAAACTTCGCGCATACATATATTTATACAGTATAATTAAATTTTATATAATTAAATTTAAAATTTTTTTTTTAATTTTATAATTAAATGTTATATAATTAAATTTTTTACCATGAAAGTAGGGTATATTTACCTCATTTAGATATTTGATTGAAGCTTTTGTATCTAAAAGTACCTCAGGCCATCAACAAAGCCTCTTGAAGCCATGATCCACTCTCTGAAGACTCTTCGCAGAGTGGATCATGCCTTCAAGAGGCTTTGTTGATGGCCTGAGGTACTTTTAGATATAATAACTTCAAACAAATATCTAAATAAGGTAATTTTTGTAAAACCTTTAATTATAATTATTCATGATTTTTATATTAATAAAAAATGCTTTTATGAGGTTTCAAAGGTACCCAGTCTCTTTAAAAAATGTTTAGCTCCAAAATTTCAAATAAAAATACACATACGTATTCTCTGAATTTTTTCTGCAGTTTAAGTCTCATTCCAGGGAGAGGAATCAATTCTTGTA
Organism: Torymus aiolomorphi; assembly: GCA_036365515.1. NCBI lineage: Eukaryota > Metazoa > Arthropoda > Insecta > Hymenoptera > Torymidae > Torymus > Torymus aiolomorphi. The sequence goes on along the minus strand of CM070875.1, from coordinate 8,481,777 downwards.
AATCTACGCGACTGTCAATTAATTCAGCGAGAATTTCTGTGTCGCTAATCCCATTATCTAGAAGGAATAGGAGAGGATACCACAGGATATTGTTCAAAAACTATTATTTGTTAGGTCGTTGTATGAACGGGATTATAATTACGTTGACACGATTCAAAAGGGGACGTTACAAAAATCTTAACGTAACCTAACCTCTAATTTACGCGGCTAACTGCACTCGTTCTTTACTATTGTAACATACGGATTATATTATCTTACCTTCAAAAATTTGTGTCAATTCCAACAAATCCCATCCTTGTAGTAATTGCTCCATATTTCCAACGGCCGCAATGGTGAACAGCGTGCACGAGAACAGCGCAGGTTCAACGGCAGACTAAGATGCAGTGCGAGATACTACACTTAATACGCGGGAGAAGCACGGGAAAACGCTGGCACGAACCATGTGGCTTTCGCACTATACTGCGCCGGCTACGCCGCGTTCCGCTGTTACCGACACAGACGAACTTTCTAACATCTGCGATACCATCTACTAAGTAATATTTCTTAACTGTTAAGAAATATGTATTTCGCATAAAATAATTGATGAATTTTCTATAAAAGACATCCGAACATAGAGTTAATGAATATTATATAATAGTACGGAAATTTAGATCTAATCGAAATACACCATGTATTTCGATTTCAAATGAATATATTCATTTGCTACAAATGAATACTTCTATCAGTGAACGAATAAGGAAATTGTAACTTTTTTTATTTAATTAAGTGGTTTAAAAATCGATTAAAAGTAAAACCCTTTTGAAATTTATATTCTAAAATGTTCAAACTTTACATCGGTGAGCAAATTTTGAATAAAGAATCAAAGTAAAAATTTTATTTGATGAAAATCTGTAAATATCTCCTAAAAACCTATAAAGGAACAAGTAATTTTAGTATCTAAATACGTTTCACCAGTGAAGGAATACATCGCCAGTGAAGAAACACTTAATAGCGGCGATTTTTTATTTTATTCTTAACAAGATAATTTCTTTTATGCAGAATCTTTATATAAAATGAAATGAAAATTTTCAAGGATTCGAAAATTATTATCATGTTAGATAAACAATACATAGAAAGCTTGATATTTTCATATATATAAAGAAAATGTTCGTCAACTAGTGACTGTTCGGATATTGGTGAAGTCACCCTACTCGTATTAGCCTAGGCGCCGACAATATATTTAGTGGCCAAATTTTGTCCCCGCCTGAAGCAAAGTTTTCTAGGCGTATTTTGGCCTGCTGAATCTGAATTTTGAGGGTTTCCGGCCGAAAAAGTGGGAGAAAAAGTTATAAACAATTTAATTGTTTAAAAGGCCATATCTCCGAAGTGAAATATCGCAGCGAGCTGAAACTTTTTTAAAACGTTTGTTTTTTTATTTAGAAACTTTTTTGTTCTTATACTTTTTTAGCTATGTCTGATAAAAGATAGGTTTTAAAGATATCAATGATAAACGCCTTTTGGTGCGCCTTTGCTATTTATACTATACTACGCGCGGCTGCCACGCGCCGCCTCTCGTCTTCGCGCTTTTTTTGCAGGCAATATTAATTATTTTGTGAACATACTTATGATTTTGTTGAACTGTTTGAAACAATTTTGAGCAATAATAATTATTTTTTTTGTAATTTATTAAAAAGTTAAGAAAGTTTATTAAAAATTAATCAAATTTTTATTTTTACAAGTATTACTTTTTTTTTACAATTTTTAGCAGAATGAACAACAAGGTACCATAGCTGCTACACAACAACAATGTTTTGTTTTACAAACTTTACAGGTACAGTTCTGACTAGTGAGTTAGTTCGCTTGTAAGCGCAAAGACGAGAGGCGGCGTGTGGTATAGTAAATAGCAAAGGCGCACCAAAAGGCGTTTATTGTTGATATCTTTAAAGCTATCAGACATAGCTAAAAAAGTATAAGAACAAAAAAGTTTTGAAATAAAAAAAAAACGTTTTGCAAAAAGTTTCAGCTCGCTGCGATATTTCACTTCGGAGATATAACTTTTCTCTCCCACTTTTTCGTCCGGGAACCCTCGAAATTCGGATTCAGCAGCCCAAATTACGCCTAGAAAACTTTGGTTCAGGCGGGGACAAAATGTGGCTACGAAATGTATTGTCGGCGCCTAGACTATATTGTAACAAGGCGATTCCTACGATGTAAAAATAAACTCACGGCATATACCCATCAAACATTTCTTTTCTCGTTATCCACGCGGTAAAAAAGAAATCGCGACTGCAAAACTTCCAACTCAATAATTCACTCTTCGCCGCCTTTATTCCTCCCTCCTCCATCGATCCAATTAGCAAACGCGGTTGCATGGAAGCGGAAGCATCGAACCTCGCAATGACGAAATCCGCGCGCAGCCGAAGACGTACTTATATTATATAAATAACCGAAGCTCGCGCGATCACTGCCAAGAGCTCCTCGAGACACGAGAATTAGAGAAAGTGGAGAGGAAGACCGATGCAATACGCCCCAGCGGGGGACTCGCGTTCGGTCACGAACGCTGTTACTTTGGACATGTATGAAATACAGTCGTAATTAAAATGTAGTTACAAAGTTTTGTCGTTATCATCATCATTATTACTGTTGATTCGTTTTTCCTCGTCGATCGAGCGTGCCCGCGGCCTGGAAGTTTAATGAGCGAATTTAGAGTATATAATAGTGCGCGGCGGGGCTGTATTTTAAGTGATTCGTGTCGCGACTCGGCATAAAATGCGCTTTTGATTTCGTTATACGGTGACATCGCTCGTTGTGACAGTTAGCTAGAAAGTTTAGCTAATTATTTGTATAAGAAGGAGTAGGGATTATTTCATTGCTCAGAGTCACGATTATTTTAGGAAACGATAATGATTTTTATTATATAAAGGAAACAATTGAGATTCATTACAGTATGGTACATAAAGGATGTCTGTATTTGATGCTTTATCGGATAATGGACAGTGCTTATGAAGTCACCGTCTATTTTGGGTTATAGTTTTACTAGGAAATCAATCTGCGTAGGTAGCTCCTAAATATAATTTCGGGCACGAAGATGCTAGAGATAAATATTTATCGATTATTGCGCGCGAAAATATAGAGTATTATATCCTCCTACAGCTCTATTTATTTTTTCCGAATAGCACTCTATTAAACCTATAGCATACATTTTTATTTCGAAAAATCCACAGTTTATTCATTAAAATAATAAACAAACACAATTCTTAGTAAATATCATGTTTTTATATAAACTAGGTACTTCCAAACCTATTCTTCTAATCAATCAAAATAGACATCCACGGGCCCACGGCAAATTCGAATTGACATACATCCAGCTTACTTATACTCTCCTAGTAATGCTCAACCACGCGCGCGCGCGTGCGCGTAAATCCACATCCCATCTCTCAGACAATCCTCTTACGCTAAACTCTCGAACTACGACAGCAGCGCGTCGATCTCTGACGTATCTGCTGAGTAGAGTTCCGCAGATATCCGCCTATAGGTATACATCGCACAGCGTAATACTGACCGAGTAACTTCATAATATACACCACTGATAATACGCGCGGCGTCGCGTTATCGCGCGAGGATATCCCGCGTTATATACCAAATTTGTTACCAGAAATAACCGTTGCATATATATATATATATATATAAATTTCTGTGTGTGTGTGTGTGTGTGTGTGTGTGTGTGTGTGTGTGTGTGTGTGTGTGTGTGTGTATGTGTGTGTGTGTGTGTGTGTGTGTGTGTGTGTGTGTGTGTGTGTGTGTGTGTGTGTGTGTGTGTGTGTGTATATTTCTGCAACGGTTATTTCTGGTAACAAATTTGGTATATAACGCGGGATATCCTCGCGCGATAACGCGACGCCGCGCGTATTATCAGTGGTGTATATTATGAAGTTACTCGGTCAGTATTACGCTGTGCGATGTATACCTATAGGCGGATATCTGCGGAACTCTACTCAGCAGATACGTCAGAGATCGACGCACTGCTGTCGTAGTTCGAGAGTTTAGCGTAAGAGGATTGTCTGAGAGATGGGATGTGGATTTACGCGCACGCGCGCGCGCGTGGTTGAGCATTACTAGGAGAGTATAAGTAAGCTGGATGTATGTCAATTCGAATTTGCCGTGGGCCCGTGGATGTCTATTTTGATTGATTAGAAGAATAGGTTTGCAAGTATATATATATGTGTGTGTGTGTGTGTGTGTGTGTGTGTGTGTGTGTGTGTGTGTGTGTGTGTGTGTGTGTGTGTGTGTGTGTGTGTGTGTGTGTGTGTGTGTGTGTGTGTGTCTCTTTCTGCGCGCAAGGTCAAAGTGCACGCGATCCCGCTGCCAAAGGAGTGTCCCATCATCACGGCGCGTGGCGGGGGTGTATATGTACACAAAGGATCCTATAACGCGACGACTGGTAAACAGTTTGATAAATTGCGAGATCGATAAATAAGAGGGAGAGAGAGGGGACTCAGCTGAGGGTGATACAGACACGAGGTTTACCGCAGATGTTGTTACTGGATTGGTATATGAGGGAAAGAGTCCTCTGGAGGAAGGCTTTTGTTGTGCCGCCGGTGCGCTGATGCTTTTGTGCGAGTGGATCGCGGATGTATTATTGGAAAAAGGTTTAAGGGGCGCCCGGTCTATTGTGCGATGGACAGGATATTAAATATTAAATTATTAATTTCACCGAGTTGCCGACCTGGAAGGAAGTTTTGTTTGCAGACAAACTTATCGAATTAAAATTTTGATACAGTTATTGTTGTTGTGGATGTTTACGGAAACTATATTGATTTAACGTATATCGATATTTTTATTTTTATGTTTTTTTTTTAAACACTAAAAATGAAATGATTTTTTATAGGAAGAACTTTTATTCTTCCGTACTGAGAGTAATGTTTTCTTAATATTTACACATTTTCGAATTTCCTGAATAAATTAATAACAATTTTACCTTGCACATATAATTATCTTTCTTATTAGATTTAATGTTACTCAGATTATTCACTTCACTAGTTATCCGAAAGTTTTAGTTTAGCATTCTTTACTTGTTGTATATAGGTACGCCTTATTTTTAGCATTTGTATTAAAGAATGTTGCATTTTGTTTAACCATATAGATCGTAAAAGATTACTGACACTATTTTCCTGTGAAATCAAACTTGATATATTGAAGAACACGTATTAAATTATCCATTTGATCGTAAAACTACTTTATATACCCTACTTCCGAGAATTCAATAATCACGTTGAGCCTATATAGTTTCGGAGTAAAAGTCCTCAATCACCAGTACACTGACCCCGCTCGGCCATTTCCAATTTTCACCGAACCCATATCCAGCCGTCTCTCCCCCTGAATTCCCTAACCCACTCGCTCCCTCGTTATAACCTCACGGCGCCTGCCGTCTCGACACCCGGAAGCCCGCGTGCCCGCAGAGGCTATTCACCCGCGCGTGACACGCGCGAACACCTACGTATACAAGCTTATTCCTCTCTATACCCGCGGTGCATGCAAATATCGATTCGTATTTCTACGCCGACGACGTATGTGTACGGTCCATTGTCCGAGTCCTCGAAGAAGAAGACATGTATCCACGTATGTTGTACACGGAGAGAAATTTTGTAGTGAAAATTACAAATATTCGAGACAAAATTACCAGTTTCTATGGTAATGGATGGACAGACTGACAATTTCAAACTTTTTACCAAAGTGCCTTGGTAAAATTTTTTTTTAGTTAATTTAAATTAAAAAAATGAACTTTTTTTATCCATATTGATGGATATATAGTATTTTAATATAGAAATAGAAACAGAAACAATGATGAAAAAACATTAAACTGAAAAAAATTTTTACGGAAGCGGGATTCGATCCGACGATCTTTGGGTTGAGAGTCCGACGTTCTACCGACTGCGCCACAGAAGCTGTTACCAACAGTCATTTGAATCGCCGTTATTACTTACTGAAAATATGTGTATTGTTTTCATTTTAACGTCGCGCACGCCTCTAGTATCAATCTTCTGAAACACAATAATGCGCAGTGCGCATGCGCGAGTACACAAATACCAGGTTATTTGGTAAAATTTATCAGTTTTCTTAGTAAAAATTCTTAGGTTACCTTGTAAAAATGACTAGATCTCAATTTTTACCAGTGTTTCTGGTAATTTTTATTCAGATAATTTGGTATTTTTTTAAAGTGGTTATGGTAGTTTTTCTTGGGAAACTTATAAATTGTATTAGAAACCTGGGAATAACACGGCTTTTGACAGTCTGTCCATGCGCTACCAAGGCACCTTGGTAATTTTTACTCTAAAATTTCTCTCCGTGTATGCGCGTAGTCAGCGAGAATTTTTATTGCGGCCGAGGGAGCGGGAGAAGGTTTGTTTTGGTGCAGCGGAGGAGGTTGGCATTGGGAGTTGGAAAAGGGGGAAGTAGAACGTTTGAGTTTCGGTTTCAGGGTTTTTGAGAGAGGAGAGAGTGGGTGGGATGGTTGGGATGTATAGCTGTTTTTCTTTACGAATTTGATTAACGGCGATTGCACTTTTGGTGTTGGGAAAAGAGCTTGTACATTGATTTATAAGAATAAAAATATTTCAGAAAAATAAGGAAATAATTATAAGAATGATGAAGTTTTTTGTATTTTATTGGTTTAACGTACAGGAAAATGTTAATTTTTATGGAATAAAAAATGTTAGTCGTTCTTTCATGATGACCTTTCAGAGTGTATTATAGATGAGTTTTATTTAAATTTTAATTAAATTGTAATTAGCGTTTATCAATTTTTTTTTTTATTTTTATCTAAACATATTGAAGGAATTTTATCGAGAAAATCCGGTGGTACAGAAAAAAGCTTGAAAAATGTATATCCTTTTCAAGTAAAAATTGTTCTCAATCAAGCATATCGAAATTAACTTCTTAATTTTCAAAGAAATTATGAACGATATATATATTTCGAAGCCTATAATTGAATTACTTTCGAATCCAGAAAAGTCACATGTGTACAGCGTGTGCCGTAAAAAAGGGGCTTCACGTATCGATCATTTCTCGACTATATTCATTACACGCGCACTTCTCGCCAACCGCAAACAACCGGTTTCCTCTTTCACCCTGACAAACAGTCCTTGACAGTCGAACAGTCTCCGACAACCCTCTATTCAACAGAAAAAAGCCTCCCTGTTCACAAATTACCACCCCCCCCCCCCCCCCCCCCCAAGAATTTCAATTAGCCGATAGCTGTACACGACTCACGAGCCAACCAAAGAACTACAAGCACACATCCGCATCCACGATTGATTAGAAAAAGAAGTGAGAAGAAGGCACCGACTGCGTGCAACGATGTTTGCCAGCGCGCGCATCGATCGCGTCACGTGTGAGACATCGTGGCGACGATATATAAATATCCGCCGTGTGATGGTTTATAGAGCCGGCGCGGCGCGTCACCGGAGTTCAAGGTGATGATCCCACACTCGCGCGTCGGCTAATTAGGCTCGATTGAATTGTCTTATTAAGGCGCGCGCGAGGGATGAGTGTAGGGTTAATGAAGCTGTGGCGCAAGCGGGCGTGGGCGGAGAGTAGAGGTAATGCATTTTTCGCGTGTAAAAGCGCGAATCCGTAATCGATGGGAGTCGAGGGATTATGTAAGTTTGAGTTGATTAAATTGCCGGCTTTTATTGGATTTTTCGCTTGGGCTAAGGGGATGAGAGACTAATTTCTTCTAAATTAAAGGGGAGACGTTGTGAACTCCGGCGATAGAGTTGCGGTCTCTAGGGAAGTTCGAATTAAATAAGTGTTCTTCAACAACGATGAAGGATACGAGTAAATAAGAAGATAGTTAGCTAATACAAGCTCATAAAATGCTACGGTTAGATTAAGAATTTAATTTGAAAGGATTAAGTTTATTTTGTCTATATAAATGAAATGCATATTAAAAACGTAAATTGACACTACTGTATACATTCAAAGTGCAAATATTTTTGTGAAGAAAATGTGAAACATTGAAATAGTTGAGATATAGAAAAAAATGCCAAATAGTTTAAAACTTTACGTTGGTAAACGAACTACAGAGAAATTTCTATTTTTATGAAACACTACCAAATTCCAATGAAAATATTTAGTATTACCGTATTTTTATTCTTTTTTATTTCCTTGCTTGGGTAATTCACTTTTTCTCTCAGTTCTGTACACGCTGCTAATATCTTTTTCTCTTTACTCTTATGCAAAAGTTAGTTTTTGACAATAAAACTTGACGATAAGTAATTAGGTAAAGCAATCGATCAATTTTGAGTTCTCGGGATCTATTTATAAATGCAATTGGAATATTATAGGCTTTAAAAATCATAAATCAAAGCAAAATTGGAGAATTGGCATATCATTTTTTAAAATTGTCAAAATGCACTAAATTAGACGAAATGACGATTTTATAAAGTGATATGCCAATCCTAAAATTTTGCTTTAATTTCTGATTTTCCAATCTTATAACATCCCAATTGCATTTATACATAGATCCCGAGAACTACCAATTGATAAATTGCCTTACCTAATTATTTATCGCAGATTAAACAAAAAAATCTGTAACTTTTGGCTGGGACCTTACGGGTCAGACAACCTCAATGCAAACCAAACAAAAAAAAATTTGATACATCAGTTGCTCGCTAATTGCAACTCAAACCCCCACCAGCTCAGCCGATCGTCTATACCGATTATACGCATATATCACCTTCAATCCACCGATAAGCTATCGCCTCACTTGACTCTCGTATATATACACGTCTGGGAATTTCCAGCCTCTCCTCCCATGTTTGTCTTGCACTTCCCCGCGCCATCTAATCGAAAGCTCGACGATCGCTCCCTTAGACACCAGTTTTCTTAACCCAGAAAGCCCCATCCTACACGTGTGCGTGTACGTGGGAGCGTGTTTTTCTCCTCGTCGTCGGAGTAAACAATGGCGCGCTGGGCAATTAAATATCGCAGACGAGAGTGAGCGAGAAAACAAGTCAGCCGCGGTTTACAACCTGTTTACGCGACGCGTCGTCTTTGTTTGTAATTGAACGGTGATGTGTGTGCGATGTGTGGTAAGGGAACGAAGGGGGTTTCGTTGTTGTGTTCTTTGAAAGGCACACGCAGACGTGTTTGGTCGAAGAAGGCTTCGGGATTGTGTCGGATGATCTTGTACGTTGAAATATGAAAGAGCAAATTGAGCAGGAATATAATATACGGAAAACGATGTCATGGTCTTTAATTTAAAAGGAAATATTTTAATTAAAAGGAAGATGAAAATTCTTTTTATTTTAGTTGTCATCAGAGGCCTAATCAGCGGTATAACTAGAAATATAGCACTCACATGGTTTTGTATTCTGTTGATGTATTGTCTTGCGTGACAAGATAACTGACTTGTTTTAAATAATATTTTTATTCATTGTTTAAATGATTAGTGAAGTATAAAAAATGAAGGTCGTTTACTCAATTGGTAAATGTAAAGACGAATTTTGTCTGAAGATAAGCCATTTTTAGTAAATTTAAAATTCGAATGCTTTATCTCATATTAAAGGGACCCCCTTTTCAAAACATTTGTTGAGTGTATTTTTTTTTCAATAAAAAATATAATGTGAGATAACTGGAAGTAATGTTAGGCCCCCATCAGCGGAAATTATGTGTATGCTACTGCAAGCATGTTTAGAAAAACTGTTAGACATCAAAATGTAGTACATCTTCTAGGAAGAACAAAATTGAGGATGCTCTAGGAGTGATATTGATTTCACACGAAGCCAAATTATAGGAAGCATTTTGACTACGCTCCGTCATGTTTAATTAATTAGGTCAATTTTATACAAAAAAGTTTTTTCATTTTGTTTTCAATGGAAAATCGACAAAAATGTATAAACATACATTAAAATACAATATATCTTCTGCTGAAAAAAAAATATCAGACATTTCGAAAATTAAATTAGTCTTGCTAAGAGCTAAATAATAAAACTGTCTAACTGTGCCCTTAACGTATGTAGCTAATACGGACACTTTTCGGATTAATTCTCTTGTAAACAAGTGAAAATTATTCGGAAAATTTTGAAATAATTTATAAGTCACATGTTTCACATTTTCTAGCTACTGATGTCTAATTAAGCTTTTCCATAAAATGGGGATGTGGAAGTATGTGTGTTACCTTATACAAGGGGATATTAGAGCCATTATAGAGGATCCGGTAACATACTTAACGATGCTTAGTATTTTTTTCGTATCTTTTTCATTTTCAAATTTTCATCTATTATATTTGTCATCCACTGCTCTCTAATTTACTATGAATAAAATATAATGAAGACCGTTAAAAGAAAAAACTAAAAATTGCATTAGAATAACGATAAATACGATGTAGGCACCCGCAAATGGCTCCGACACCTCAACAGTTTAATAAAGTGAGCAACTATCACTACGTCATAACTAATATCTCTAATGCGTCTAAATCTAACGTCACATTATCTTAATTCAATTTGCACCGATATCGAACAACTTTAAAAACTGCTGTTTCTACTTTCAGGTTTGATGCGCGACGTGACGGGAAACTACAACAGCTGCTTCCTTTTCATGGGCACGTGCATGTGCCTCGGCGGCCTGCCGCTTCTCATCATCGGCGATCCCAACACTAACAACAACAATAACGGCTCCAAGAACGACGCCGAGGCGAAGGAGGCCGAAAGTAAAGGCGACGGCAAGGATATTACCGTCGCCGTCACTCCGACGAAAGAAGCGATTTAAGCTTTTTCGTCGGGCAAATTTTTTTGTTCGAGGCTATGATTCTGGTCGTTTCGAACAAGGCTCAAACGAAATCAATGATGATTTGTGCTGAGTATTCATTGAAAACAATTGTTTTACAAAAGTGTCGTATGTATGAGCCATAAACAATTGAAATGCCGGAATCATAAGCCTCGGTGAAGTAAGTTTACCTACTTCGTTTTGGAGTTACTGCAAATATGCGAATTAAGCTCTTGATTATTACTGTTGTTTGACCAGTAACTTGTGTTACGATGAATCCCATATGACTTGATTCAGATACTAATCGTAAAGCACTTTTGTAAGATTTGTCTTGCCGATACTTTTTTGATGCGACTGTTGTAAGCTGTTATTTTGTAAAAGACAAATCATTACTTTAATATTTAAACGATATGGCAGTAAGTAAGAGATGACTGTTGAATTACAGATTTTACCGCAAAAAAGAAAAAGAAACTAAATACGAGAAACTTTAAGTTTGATTTTTAAGAATAAATTTCATTCGGTATAACTTATCAAACTTGAAGTATCTTTAATTTTTCTATACGTTACTAACTGATAAGATATTCTCAACGAGTTGAACTTATTTATGCAGCTAGAACTTTATCCTAAGTATATAACTAAGTTCAAGTAAACGCTTATATTTTAATAGTTGGAAATCATATGCGTGTAGACAAAGTAGTGTAGAAAAACTATGGCTTAATTTAATGGTGCTTACTTTATATCTACTCGTTTCTCTGTAAATAATTAATTAGTATACAATCTAATTTAACAAGTACTATTTAGATAAACGTTTACTGGGATTTGGTATTGTCTTATTATAATGTCTTCTACTGATTTAATTCTTAATGTTTTATTGTACCATACCGTAGTGTAGTAGAACAACTGCAAAGTTCCGCAAACTATACGTATTCTGAGTGATTTGTTAATTATACTACACGGTGTCCTGTATTCGAACTTTGCGTATTATATACATTACTTGTAGAAGTTATAATTGAAGCCATTTAACGAGAAAGTTACGTAATGTTGTCGACGGTTTTTCTTGTCAAAGAGAAATAATCGCTGGATAAAATAAAAAAAAGAGTTACCGAAATAAGTTACCAAAATGATTCGTTTTTTGGTAATGTCAATAGCCGTTGAAATTCATAGTTCTTAAGTGTTAACCGTTGCAAGACATACAGGAAGTTTATACTTTAACGGCTACGAGTCGTCAAAGTACTTACTAATGATAAAAAAAGAGAAATACGATCACGAAAATAATATTCGTCCAATGATTTTTCGAAGATGCAACTGCACTCGATCCACTGTTCCGATTGTTTTTCCTACAAACAAAACGAGAATAAAAATATTACATATAGAGACAATTTCTTTAACAATAGATACTTATTATCCGTTGAAACGCGCCGAGGACGTACAAACAATAATCCCCAATGCTGTGCTCCTTTTTGCCGCGGCGAACGACGGTAAGACACACTTTTCCTCCGCTCACCACTGACTTTTTATTACCCGATCGAAGAAAAATCGCCTTCGTCGCGGTAAAAATACGCGACTCAAACAAATAGGTGGAAGTAGAAAACAAAATCCCAAGAAAATACCTGCATAATTGTTTTCTCTCTCTCCATACACGTATGTAATTTCGCTTTTAAGGAATCATGTATTTTTACCGGGTGTACATTGTATACTGTACATCTCTCGGCGCGCGGAAAAACGATCGTAAACGATGAGCAATCATGAAAGAAAAAACTCTATATACGTCTGCGATGTGTTTGTTGCCCCCCTCTCGTTGTTTTTTAACCGCCTAATCGTTAGTTGTGCTTGCGCATAATACACACGTATAATATATTTATGTGAAAACAAAAGGGTGAAAGATGAAAAAAAGAGTCTTTTCACACATTACTGAAAGAGAGAAAGTAAATTATATATCTGTATCACACACACACAGCATATACCTGTGTTGTTTTATTTTCGACGAGAGAATATAAGCAGCGAAGAATTTATTCTCATTGAATCGCGTTTTTCGATTCTATATAGTTTTATTCTATAATCTCCCCCCTTTTAACTACACAAGAAGATGAAACTCAGTATAGACGACTGCCGATCAATCAAACATATATGAAGCCAAAATTTGTCGTATAATGTTAATTATCGATTACTAACGTATGTTACACACACACACACACACCCGCGCGCGCGCGCACATGCCCAATAATCATGTTACATGTATATTACACATATGCATATGTGATGATGTTCACAACTAACACGTTTGCAAGAAAAACGCGGTTTCATTTAACTACTTACTCGACTTCGCTGTATGCCGTATATACGTCGAATCCACGTGTATATTCGCATGAAAAAATTCAATAATTTTTATAAACCCAGAGGATTGTCTTATCGAAAAAAGTAAATTACTGCGAAATCCAAGAAATAATGTAATGTAATAAACGAACAACGTTTACATTCAATTATGCAACGTGCAAATTGAAATCATCAAATAATTTTATGTTTGAATTCGTAGAACTTTAACACAATGTCATGTACGTTAATGAAATATTGCTGTAAAATGTTATTTATTTACATACTTCGATCCTATTCTCCCAGTAGCTTCAATTGAATGTAACGACAAAAACAATATGCCTTCGAGCGGACATTTTTCTGGGTACACACATACACGATATATCTATATATCCTCACTACGAGCGAAATGCACCTTAGTGATGTAAGCGATGATTTGTAACTGTAATTTTTGTATCGCTCTCGTATAATGACAAAAAAACTAACTAACGAATGCGCGAAACCAATTTCACGGAGGCCTTCATGTTCTGTAGGTATCCGTATTTATTTCTTCCGTTTTTTCTATTGTTTACTGAATGAAAAGTTAAAAAAAAAAAACGAAAAAAATGATTGTTTTAACACACAATACAAAAAAAAAGATGTCACGACGGAAGAGCGAAGAGTGCGATTTTCGAATAAAGTCAATGGCTGTGTTTGTCAGATGATCGTGAAGTAGACGGTGGAGAAAGCTTTAAAAAGAGAGTAACATAAAAAAACGTAGATTAATATTATATCGTTCGACGTCTGACTGTCCGGTGACGAAGTGATTATAATATGATACGCGTGCGACGACAAAGATATCTCGAGAGTTGAACGCGAGTGTGCCTGGCTTTCTACAATAAGTATGACGGACGGTGTTCAGGCGACTGAGGATACGTTTCTAATCGAGGCTGTATAGCGTTGCGGATAAATGTCGCGTATATATATATATATTACGGAATCGGTGAAGAGGCGAGCGATTGTGCACACCACCACCTATGCACAAGAATCAATTTTCCCCATTGTCAATCTCTTGCGTGTGATTGTCGTGACGATTGGAAATTCGTATTTTGACGAATCGACATATTCCTAAGCATACATATGGATACGTTGACATTAATTTTTTTTATATTGAATAGAAGTTATAAAATAAAAGTTGATTCTTACCAGTGGAAGGTGTGGAGAGTTTTATCTCTTTTTGGGGTTCAAATTTTTTGCAAGTGTGAGCTTTAAATCTAAGTCAGTTTTGGTATTCTGAAGCTTATGTGCTTGTCGTGATATTCTGTTTTGTTTTCATTCATTTATAAATGTCTGTTAAAATTGTTTTAAAAGATTAATATTTTTAAAAATCTAGTCTTAATTTTTTTTTATTTCTTGGTGTTAGTTGCTGGAAAGATGGATAAAAATTAATTTCAACTTCTCTATATTTCAGGAATAATGTATTTCAATCGAATTAAAATTCTAATGGTTGTCGCATTCCCTGCAATTGCAATCGAAGGCGTCATATCTAAGTGATCATACTCATGCGACTGTATATCTTCCGAGATCTTTTTGTATAAGATTTGCAAATTCCAAGAAAGCAAAAAAGGTACTTGACGATTTTTGTAAAATTTTGAGCGTTGAAATGATTGTGCTTTGAGAAGAAGGATTTTTTGAGATGTCGACACGCAACAGAACAGCAAGACAGTTTTCGTCGTAAGCACGGCAACGATGAGACGTTTTCAGAGACTGAGAAGACGGAAAACGACACTTGGATTGCGCAAGCTTGTCACGAGAAGAAAATATTTTGAGCGAGGAATATGATTTCTATTTTGCGTTTTCATAAGCCATTTCAAACGCGAGACAGCGCGTCGTTTTCATTCTACTAGCTGTAGAAAAAGAGGAAAAGAGTGCGTCGTTTCATTTATTTACGAATATTGCATCTCACAAAAAGTCACATTAATTAAAAAGAGTTATATGCGTTCGTTTTTGTGTTTGTATTAGAGACGGAAATTTTAATTAAATTTGAAATATATCTACTTACTCGAGTGCTTGGAATGAACTTTTTTCATGAAATTTGTTTAAAAAAACAATTCAACTGTAGTTAGCTTCGTAACGAGTTCATGCATTCTCATCTTATTAAAAATTTTCATAAACACTTCAAAAAGAAAATATTTTCAGAAAGCCTTCAGAGAAACCGAGATTATACTCAACAAATGTACGTTAATTAGTTAATTAATAGAGTCAAATTGTAACAGAATAAGAGAGAGCGCAATAATAAATTTTTACAAAATTATATTTTTTAGTCTTTGATGATTAGCGCGTAAAAATTAAAAAATTCATTTGCTCTTAGCTGAAAAAAAAGATTCAGTATGTAGAAAATTATTCCATATAGTCTCTTGCAATGAATGAGAGACAATATACATGAGCAAACTTTCATTAACTGAAAATATTAGTAAACTTATTTTTATACATAAAGTATAACACACGTATTTTGTAAGAAACGTTTTTTCTAGTTGAGTTCGAAAAAGTATATCGACGATGGAGACGACAGAAAACATAGGTATAATATATTGCCGTGATTACGAGGAAAAGGAGGGGGTGGTATATCATTTTAGTTCGAAAAGAGTATGAGGAAATTCGAAAGAAGTAGGGCACTCGTTTGGACGCGGAAAAGTGCTTCTTTACGTGCCGGCCTTTTCGCCGCGCTCGATTTCGAAGCAATACAAATACATAAGAATAAATTAATATATAAAAGAAGAAAAAAACAAACAAACAAACAAACGCAGAAACGCCGATGATGATACGTCGATCGACGCTGATGATTTATATATGATGTGTACTTTTAAGTGATATAAAAATAAATAAAAAATATACTTACGTATATATATAATATAAATATAAACAAGAATAAAAAAAAATAATAAAAACAAAGAGGAGGACGCGATGTTCCGACGTCTCTTTTCTCGGGCACAGAAATATATAACTTTGATAATAAAGAATGGCGAGTCTTTTCCTCTCTGACCCTTTCGCGAGCGAGTGAGCGACACACGAGCGAAATTTTTGCAGCGATGCACGAGCGTATTTTCAGCAGAAAAAGTCGGCAGTGAAGAAGAGGCGTCTATTGATATTTATTATTGCGAGAATGAGGTATGCGCGCAAGAGGCGATGAGAGCAAGATATGTTTTTTTTTTTGCACGGAAGGAAGCCGTCCGCCTACGCGATTGGGCAGCCTCCCGACGATTGTCTAAAAATATGAAAATTCATAAAATAAAAGATGCTTGAAAATATAACAAGTTGTTGTAGTTATTTTTTTAAAGTTCCTTTTTTGTCAGAGAAACAGTAAAATAAAGGCACTTTTTCGAGTGAAAAATTTCAAAAATGATTATTTTGGTGCACGTATGTAAATAAATAAAAGAATATTGCATGCAGTGAACAATGAACAAATAATGGAACATCATCGTGTAAATTTAAAAAAGTATAAAAATCAAAATAAATAAAAAAAAAGAAACTACTGTGATGAAAAAACTGCTCTAAATAAAGCCATAGTATGGAAACGTGCTGTTCCCGGAAAAATAAATATGACGCACGAGCAACTGGTGAGTATTGAATATCAATATTGAGAAGGAAATTGTTACTCTGTTTTATTGGAGGTTATACAATAGAAATCATAGAAATATTTACATGGTATTTTGTACTAGATTTTAAACTTGTTACTGATTGAAATATGCATTCATTGTATTGTAAAAGTAAATTGCTTCAATTAAATTGCTTTTTCATATAATCAAATATTTGTATTTGATGAATCAATGTTATTTTTAATTAGGTTACTTCTGTTTTACCCATAATACGATAATAATTGCCATACATACCTTATCAAATGAAGTACAACCGTTGAAAATTTGTCATAATCAATGTTTTAATGAAAACAAATAACTACAAATATGATATACAAAATTCTTTTCATAAAACAAAAAATTACATTTCCTAAAATCTGGCCCGAACAGAACCAGCTTCCTCCCACTCGTGTCGACCAGCCCGCTGCTCATCAGAGATACGCACACACGACGGATGGAAGTTCAAATGGACAGAGCCCACGAATTTCGTCTCAGCAGTGATACGGGGTCCATTCCTCCATCCAAGACTCGTGAAAGCATTGCCATACGTCGTGATTAGCAGCTGCGACGAGTGCGGTTACAAAAGTGATGCAACATGTAAGTTGCGAAATGGGATTCCTGATCCCTGGCAAGAGTATCTCAGCTGGAAGGACAGCGGGGTGCCCGGTGCCGAGGAAACTAACCTGAACGACGTCGGACTGAGTCGTGATTGTTTGAGGTACACGGATTACGCGTGGAATAGAAAGGGATTGGCCATGGTGCAGGGGATACCTGATCCTTGGAAAATCGGTTAGTTTACTGTTATTCGAAGCAGTTGTACGGGGATATTTTAATATTTTTGTCAAATATATTTTAAATTCGATTGTCTTATTTGCGTTTATCTTGATGGTAATGTTCCAATTGACAGTAGTAGAGCCAAAAAGTTAATTTTCAAAAAATATTTCATATTAATAGTACCTATTATTGATTGATAGTGGAACTCTTTTATTGTCAATAATAATATGTATAAAATACTAATGTAATAATAATAAATAGAAAAATGCTAGTGCTGGGGTATACCACAACTTCTGCAGTTGTTGCACCATTATATAAATACGTTAATTATACAATATAAACAATATCATTAAATTGGAATTTTACACATAATTTATTTCAGAATGTCATCAAGTATATGAGTAATTCTACAGAACCTTTAACTTTTTACTTGTAAAAATCATCAAAAATTATTTTGGTGGCACACTAATGGGACATTTTTTTCTTGTTTCTAGAACTCTTAGCGAGTAAGAAACAGTTGGCGTAACTGGTTTTTGGAAAAAGTTATTTTTTATATTGCACAAAATATGAAAAAAATTAAACTTTTTACAATAATTTAGAAATTTTTATCTTATATCAAAGTAGTGTCAATGACAAGCGTCTGCAAATTCATAAATTAGATGACAATAGTGACTAATAAATGATGATGAAAAAATACATAAATAAATGATAATGAACGTTGGGAAAAATATTGAAAACTAGTTCATAATAGAAACAAATAATATTTTATTAAACTAAAGATCAAAGATCAATAAATAAATATCAGAATTATTATCATAAAATAAATTTACTTACTGCATCGTCAGTCAGCTTCGATCCATACGTCTTGTTTACTAGATACCAAACGTGAAACTAAACAAGTTCATTGATAGACACGGTGCACGATATCAACATGCAAGTGTCACCGCTATTCAATGCTCTCGAAATTCCTTATAAGGAATTTCTGTATTATTATGTATACATAATATGTTCATTACTACATATTATGTCATTGCCAGTTTTTGACAATAAAATATGTCGCGTGTGGTTACTTACGGCGTAGTGAATGAAGTTATTATTGTGAAAGTATACATCGCGGCTTATGGTTAATGAAACTTATAACGAGAACTATAGATTTTAAAGTTGTCACAATATTAACATATTGCACGTAAAAACAATTCCAGAATAATACACTTAATATCAAACAGCTATTTTAATCCTAGAAAAACTTTAATTTATTTTTTAGACTGTTAGTTTTGTTTTCAAAACTTAATAATAATGAATAATAATAAAAAAATTTTTTTGTCAATATTTTACGCTACTGAAACGTCGATTTTACGATGTAGGATACCCGACGACAACTTAGACATGTGATGGGAGTTTCAGAAATAGTATAAGGAAGAAATTACAACGTAGTTGTTAGCCTTTCTAAACGTCCTTGAAGTGTGCCACTTGAAAATATTGTTTTTTCGAAAGAGTTATTACGCACAGATCAGACGATTTTTAAAGTGTTCCTACAAAATAAGTTTTTGAGGCACACGCATACCGGACATCCCATTTTTTAGGGTTTTTAGTGTAGAATGAATGTATGACACTAGAAATTGAAAAAATACAAAGTTATTTTTCCTACATTGAAAAAATTAAATAATTTTCGAATTTCTAAAAATCGGTGTACGCTCACATTTTAGGTTGCACTATTTTTTTAAAGATTGGCACACTCTTGGCAAATTTTTTTTTTTTAAAAGTATGATTATACGAAGACTCAATTAAGTTTGCAGAGTGATATGGACTAAAGTTATTTTTTTATGGCGATATCAAAATAAAATTTTTAAGTTGTACGCTCTTAAATTCGGTAAAAATCGTACTTTGAGCTCGTTGTTCTTCTTTACAATACTTATTTCACTTAAATACAGACAAGGGCCTACTTTCTAATATATTATACAAGAAGAAGCTTAATTGTTGAGTTCGATATTCATTTACGTTCATGATATATCGTGGCAGACTGTAAAAGTTAAAGGTTCTGTAGAATTACTCATATATATTAGTTTTTTTAAATAATGAAAGTAATACTTAAAACGTATTCAAAATTCAAACTTCAAAACTAAATATCTACAGTTTTAGTGTTGCACAAGTCATTGAATATCTTTTAAGTTATGAAAATTCATAGGAAATTTGATTATACAGAGAACTACCTAAAATTTATATACCACGTGACTTTCTCTGGAATATTACATTTATGTTACCTTTAGATATGTTCTGCAAGTGCGAGAAAACTGAACGACAAAACTTTAGAAGGCAAAAGAGAAAAAAGTCCAAAGTAAACGAGATAATACGAGGTGAAATGAAAGAAATGGCAGATGAAGTACGTAATTCAATAAACGCGGATAAAACAAACGATGACCTTGAAAAAGTTTCCCGCAAATCAATGAAAAAGTTAGAAGACCCAAACGAACTTAATAGTATCAAGCAACAGCTCACAGAAAATCTAAGGGATTACGAAAAGATTAAACAACAGTTACGAGAAGTTGACGACGAACTGAAATTAAATCAAGCTGAAAACGAGAAACGAAAGCAAGACGCTAAAAAACGCGAGAAGAAACAACGCAAATTACAAAGAACCAATAAAAAGAGCAAACTAAGCAGCAACTATCCCGAAATAATTTGCTGCACCAGTCACCTACTCCACCACCCAAGCGCCTTTGTAACCGTAAAACCAAGCGCTAAAGAGAAGAGCATCAAAGGCCCGATAAGAGACTACGTGGACCGAAGAATACGTACGGGCATAAGCGCGTACGTCCACGAGGAGTTCGAGAAGCAGCTGCGAGAGGCGGGGAAAAGCAGAACAAGAGGAAGACGGCACTCGGGTTCGCCAGACAGGTCAAGTGTCAGCTGTTCGCCGTGCGGCGGCTCGTGCGGTCGGCTGTTCCGCAGGGACGACAACACCGCAAATAAGGTAACTACTACTCGGCGTACCAGAAACACGTGCGGATGTTCCGACGACGACAATGCCTCGGAAGTGAAGACGGAGGATCTGAGGGCGTTTCTGAAGGAGATAAACAGCAGAATCGAGATAACGAAGGACGCAATGAAGTCGCCGAATTTAGGGGCTATTCGCGGCGAGGGTTCGAGAAAGGAAGAGAAAAAGAAGAAGAAGGATAAAGGGTCGAAAGATTCGTCGAAGAAGTCGTCGTCCGGCAAGAGGGAAAGTGGCGCGGGAGATAAAGTGGATAGTCGGTGCGAATCAGATCTGTTTGTCAGGAGAAAATACCTCGAGCACGGCGAATCCAGGGAAGATGAGAGTCAATCGTCAAACGATGAAAAAGTGTCGAGGACAGCGAGTTATTGCGAGGTTCTGCAAATTCCAGGCACTAGCGCGGCCAGCGAGCCGAAACGTTCGACGTGGAATATTAATAATGGCGTTGAAAACGACGAGGAGATAATCGTGCAATCGTTCACCGAGACCGAGTAGCAAAGGTGACTGGCTGTAATTTTGTAATTGTACTTTATATATATGTGCGGCTCGTGCTTTCTTAGATAGAGTTTATGAATTGAATCTCTCTATGCAAGATTGAAGGACAAGTAGTGCTATTTTAATGAAATTTAGAACCCTAGGCATAATCTAATCCGTTATATCTATTAGTAAAAATAGTTGGAAGTAAGCGTAAGGAAGATCACTTTATTAACAAAGAACGCAATAAATAAGAATTTATTTATTAATTTATCTAAGAAAAAAAATGGACGATTCTTAACAATTCATGTGTAGTTTATAATTTTGGAATAAAACTTATTACCATTGAACTATTGATAAAATCTACTAACTTTCATTATACTGTAAACTCATATATTGTTTCCGAATTCACGATACAGCATGTTCTCCTACAAACATTTTTATCGCATTTTCTTCGTACTACAAATGTATATTAAACAATGTTCTAGTAAGTAATCAATATAAGGACATACAAATCTCTTGCGCAAGATCAAACACCGGTACTTACCGGCGAAAGCTCGAAAAAAACACGCGAGACACTTGAGCTTGGCGAATCGCGCAAATACCTCCCCACACAGAGACGACATACCTATATAAATGAGGAAATTCACAAAAAATGTATATTAAGTCGGCCTCAAAACTGGTTAAAATCTTTTTTTAAGGCACACCTTCCGGGTGCGGTCTTCTTTTTTCTCATATCACAAAGTATACGGGAAAAATCGTGTACCTTTAAAAAAAGGTTAAAAATTGTTAAGAAAATGGCAATAAAGCCCTCTTCTTTAACCCTCCGCCATTTAGTTCAAAAATGTTTTACACTAAGTTTCAAAAAAGAAATTGAAACTAGAAAGAAAGAGCTTTCATTTGCTTTATTGAAAATTAAAAAATGTTGATTCCTTTAAAAGTTATATAATAGTTTAAAGTTCAGCGTCGAAAAGGCATAAAAAAACTCAAAATCGGGGCTGCCGATTCCTGCGATTTGTGCATTTTTATGCTTTTTCAACGCTCAATTTTAAATTCTTATAACTTTTAAAGGAACCAACATTTTTTAATTTTCAAAAAAGCAAATGAAAGATCTTTCTTTCAAATTTCATTTTCTCCGTTGAAATTTTGCACTGGATGTTTCTCGGCGAAATGGCTGAGGTTTAAGGAAAAAGGCGTTGTTTTGCCATTTTTTAAAAAAATTTCAACCATTAAAAAAATATGTCACAAAGACTTTTTTAATTTTACACGATGTTTCCCGTAAACTTTGAAATATGAGAGAGAAGAAAAAAATATATATATATATTCATCGAAGAACCACTCGTACCGCTCAGCGCGTGTCAAAATCTTTGTTTTCCACGCGCGCCCATCATCGGCGTCAGCGTCACGTGCAACGATTATCTCGGCCGATTTTTCTGACGTAACGCCGACGATCGAGGCAATAGTATACCTCGCAACTGACGCGAATAAATTTAAGCTAAATGCCGCAGCTGTGCGCGCGAACGAACGAGCCACGCGATCCCGATTACTACATTATTGCGCGCCAGGGACGAATTCATTAGATTTTCATAAGAAATTCGTACGACGAAGGTGTTACGTATGTATATGGGAGCTGTGGAAAATCTTGGAGATGTTTTCTCGAGGAAGTTTTTTTTTTATTGGTTGAGTTGTGCCGGAGATATTTTGACCGAGTTGGTTATTTTCTTTGTTCTAGGAGGATAGTCGCTGGGTATAAACTGAGTTTTGTAGGTGACGTTTGAAGTTTTGTAAGATTGTGTTGCAACTTTTTTATTTATCGCTTTCTTTCTTTATACAGCTTATATTCTCTTATATTTTATTATAATTATGCTTTATTATAAAATGACATGTAATAAATGATGATATATAATAAATCTTCGCGCGGTACGAAGAAAAGCCAACTTCAAGCTAGGATGGGCTCATTTTTGGCTTTTTTGCGCGCGAAACTTTGAAGTTGGCTTTTCTTCGTACTGCACGATGAAAGATATATAACGCTATAATAAAGTTAGAATTAGTGTAGCATGCGTTCTTAAGACATCTTTCATACAGATTCTATATACCAATGACCAAATTTGACCACGATTTTGGTCAAATTTCCAGAATATTCAATTTATTCACAATAAAATCAATTTAATAATTGTTATGACGCTAATGTGCATAAAGGCAAAAAAAAACAATCTCATGTCCTTTTTTTTTATTAAAGGCCCAAATCGAAAAAAATTGTCAAAAATAAGAAATTATAACAATAAGTCAGACACTTATTGCAGTCTAAAAAAAATTCACAGGTGTTTCGTCCAGGCTACTAGATTGGACTCATCAGTGATGATCTAGTAGCCGTCATCAGACACCTGCCGCTCCATTGTAGCGGCCAAAGGTTTATAGAAACACCTGTGAATTTTTTTTAGACTGCAATAAGTGTCTGACTTATTGTTATAATCTCTTATTTTTGACAATTTTTTTCGATTTGGGCCTTTAATAAAAAAAAGGACATGAGATTGTTTTTTTTTGCCTTTATGCACATTAGCGTCATAACAATTATTAAATATTACACTAGGCAATTAGCTTCATTTAAATTTAAATTTATAATAAAATCAATTCATTGTCTAAATGATCTAATTTTTGTATATAAAGTGCTAACACGTAGTCTTAACCATCTAACAGTAGATGCCCGATTTAGACCTAGGTCTGGCACGTATATGCAATTAGAAATATTGAAAGGCTTGAGGTAGATGGGTGCAAGCATGATTACACTTTGTATAGCTGTGTGTACAGATTAAGTAGAGAGAGGAACTTTCAACTTGTTGATTTAAAATTCTACTAATCGTATGCTCTCATCATATTTCGTTACTCTTGTAAAGATTACATTTTGCGCCTCTATTTAATCTAAACTGCACTCTACGTTTGTACTTTTTTGTATTTTCCAACGGGCTTTAGCTCGTTTATTTCAATAAAATAAAATAAAATAATCATAATGAAATTTGACATAAACTGAAAATTCCAAGTTTTATATGAAGCCCTCATAGTATCAAAAACGATTGTTAAATATTTTCGAGCAAAAATGAGTTTATTAACTTTTCCAGGTATCCACGGGGATTTTTTCGCACCCAGATAATATTTTTTGCACAAAAAATATTAGTTTTCTTTTGCGCGAAAGAAGACTTTACCTTTTTACTTTCTTTTTTTGCCTTCGAGATATTTTTTATTTGCTTTTCTTCTGGGAAAATGAACAAACTCACTTTTGCTCGGAAAAATTTTACATATGTTTTTTGCTCGGAGGATATCATATATGTATAATATTTAAGTATTCGCAAACTAAATTATTCATTATTATAAGTAATACAATAATCTCGAAGACTCGAGTGTTTTACAGCACTTCAAATTCATGGAATGCGATACTTGATGTACTTATAATAACATTATTTTGGTTCCTAATATGGCTGGACTGCCTTATATCCACTGTTACATCCGGAGACGTATTCTCATTTTAAAGAAAAAGCATAATTAGTATTAGATTTCAATAATTTAATTTTTAAAGTAAAAGCATTCTTATTTTCTAAAATTGTAATTTTCATTAAAACTCTTTTCTCTTGAAAAAAATTCTCCGAGACTTGACGAAACGTTGAGATTGTGATATATCGTGGATATAGACATACTCGGGACTGAGAATAGTATAGAGAAAAATAACATCATAGAGTATATTGACAGTATAGCCATTAGCTTCATATTTTCTTAATTTAAACAAGGCTGTCATTAGAGTTACTTAAAATAAAAAATATATCCTTTAAACTTTATCTTGTTTCTTTTGGCAAAATACATAGCGGACATAATGTGTCTAATGGTTTGGACCGCAACGATAACCATCTCAACATCTGGAACTAAGTAGTCAGTACCAGTGTAGCCGGCATATAATTTCAATCGGGATCAAAAATTTTTCCGACAAGCAGCAAATCTTATTAAACGAAAAATCTATTTTGACTCTCGTTAATGTTTTTATATGTTAAATATCCGTTTTCTAATCAGATACTTATTTATTGAATTCCTAAAATATTTGCATTATAGAATAGAAACAAAAATAATTTTTCTTTCATTGCCTCCCACTATTGCCATTTACTCTACAATTGAGCTAACTATACCTTTCCTCACACCATTCCAGAATCTCATACCTATAAAAAAAAACGCAAATCGAACAAAATCCGCTCTAATCATCCCTAACGAGCATCTTCCTCGTACCATACAATCTTATACGTTAGAAAAAGTTCGTTCATTTCATCCTGAACCTGACGGAACACACACACAGCACATACACACACACACACACACACACATGCACACCCGCAGCTGCGGGCGTTCGATTATTGCGCAAAAGCTTGCCCCGCTCCGGGCGCGCGCGGAAAAATGACGTCAATCGAGCGCGTTCCGTTTCCAGTTCGCTCTGGTTTCGCGCGATACGGCCCGGACATATACATGGAGAGAAAAATCCCGCGGCCGCTCGTTTTTCCCGCAGGTGCGTGCTTTTTATGTTTGTCAGTTATAAGTTGGAGGGATGGGTATATAGAGATGGGGGCGGAGTTTATAATGTGAAGTTTTTGCGATCGCGATTTTTCTGCCGTCCTGGCGTTTTTTGCTGACTGCAGGATTTGATTCGGTGGTGCTGATGCTTATTCCGTGAGATTTTTCGCGTTGCTTTAATGATGAGAGTAAATGCACGAGAGGAGGCATGAAGTGCGGGTCGAATTACATGATTTTAAAAGAATGTAATAGCGTAAGTAGTAGGTACAAGGTAGCTCGTTAGTCATTTTATTGAAAAAATTTCATTTCTCGTTTTAGTTTTAAGGCAAAGGTCAGGTTCAATTAATTATTTTTATAATTTAAAATAAACTCGCGCTTTTCTTATATACGTATACTATATAGTGTAATAAGCAGATTTTATAAGCCAATTGTCATCCACGTTATTTTTACGAAAACCTCTACTACTTCTCAAACTTTCGGTAAATAAGACGCATGACCATAGATCTCCATAACCCAAATTAGAAAATATATAAATCAGCTAATAGCAAACAATAGGCACTTTCGTATTCAACCACGATCAAATCCAAACCCAATTGCGTCTCCCAGCCATCTACGCAAATATAAAATAGAGATTGCCCTTCACGCTACACACACGACATACACGCACACACGCACGCACACCATAAAACGCCAATATTTTTACTCAAAACATTATCACCACGCGCACGTGCGCCATTAGTCGCCGCTTAAATGCCACGTTGCACGTGTCCAATTGGAAAAGAAACGCATTTCGTC
Organism: Torymus aiolomorphi; assembly: GCA_036365515.1. Lineage (NCBI taxonomy): Eukaryota > Metazoa > Arthropoda > Insecta > Hymenoptera > Torymidae > Torymus > Torymus aiolomorphi. The sequence continues at coordinate 8,455,527 of CM070875.1, read as the reverse complement.
TAATTGGCCGATTTCCGCCTTCCGCGTGCACCGCGCAGGCGGAGGAGATAATTGGAAGAAAGCTCGCGAGCCGCGCACCGGATGGCTTGCGTTACGCAGGGCCAATTGGCGCTGATGCTGCCGGCACATATAGCTTCGGTCTTCTTCGCCGGATGCGCGATTCTTTCGCGGCGCGGAGATGCAACGGGACGATGATAAGCCGTGCGTTGCACTACTATACTCGCTACTTATACTTGCGTAACTTTGCGCGGTGAGCAAAGTAAGGAATGCTTATGGAGATGTGGCGCAAGGCAGATGTGTTTGAAGGGTTTCGCGGTTTCTATGAGGAAAATTGCTGCGGGTTCTCGGTATTAGTATATAGGATTTTGCGTTGGTAAATTTTAGTGATTTCGAATGGCTTTTTTGAGCAGTAAGAAGTTGTCGAAGCTATACACTGAGAGAAATGTTGTAGTAAAATTTATTATAAACATAAAAAAAATTACTATATTTTGTAGGAACGGAGGGACACATCGAAATTATAACAATTTTTGCTATGCAACATAGTAATTTTTATGAATGACCTTAAATTTCAAAAAATTAAATTTTTTCTCGTTCTTTCTGTTTTCAGAACTATTTTCAGACTCTAATCATACAATATTTAATGCGAAAATAAATTAAAATGAGAAATAAAAATATTTTTTTTACAAGCGTTGGGATCGAACCTGCAACCTTCACCGCGGCAATCCGACGCGCTAACCACTTACCCAAATAGGATTCTTGAGTGTAAAATTTTGGAACTTGTACATGTCAAACCATCGATTTCAAGAAAATTTCAGATAATATTAAATAATGACAATATAAATAACTTTGATAACACAAAGACTCTTATCATTAATGTGCATAATATAAAAATAAAATAATTGAAGTAAGGTTTTGAATGTTTTCTAAACTTAAAAGCAAGACAAAGTGAAATTCCCGTAGAAACATAACCTCAATCAGACACGTGAGCGCCTTGATCTGCGCAGAAAGTACTAATGTTGTAGCAATTTTTACTATGTTGGATAGCAAACTTTCTTATGGCCTGTAGCAATTTTTGAATGTGGCACTTTTTACTATGTTTATAGTAATTTTTAATACGCTACAAAATAAAATTTATACGCTACAAAATAAAATTTAAACGCTACAAAATAATATTTATATTCTATTTTAATAAAAATTAAAAGCATATATTTTAAATTTTATTATATCACAGTTTTTGCTATGTGTATAGCAATTTTTCTTTTATTACGTAATACTTTCTAATCAACAACTGTCATAAAAATTACAAGAAATTTTGTAATTATTCATACAATTATAATAAAAATGCAGCATAAAGTGTATTTGTCTCACCCTTCCTATACTTTATAGTAATTTTTATTACAGTTATAATAAAATTTACTACAACATTTTTCTCAGTGTAGTTTTATAATAGATGGAGGTATAGATATGTAGAGTAGACTTTTTTTTTATCTTAGTTTTGAAATTATTTGAGTTGATACAGAACATTTTGAAAATTATCAATACTTGTTAAAAGTGAAAGTATTAAAATTAAGAGTAATGTAAAATGTAGTGTCTATAGTATAAATCGTACGGCCGAGCGAAGAACACTTTTTTTATATCATATCTGTAAAATTCCATTTGGTCGATCATCCGTGAAATCTGATTTCAGGGCCTGAAAACAGTCCGTAAAATCAAATTTTACGGCTATGATGTCGAAAAAAGATATTTTTTTATATTACTTTTTACTCTCAATAGGATAAGGATGTTAAAAACTAAGACGTATGGAACTAGATAGTCAAGATTTTTCTGGGGTGAAAAGCGTAAATAAATGAGTAGTCATTAAAATATATATGTGAAAATATAGGTATTTAGTTCACAGACAATTAAAAATCAGCTGTTTGTACATGCATAATTGTTACAACTATACTGATTAGATACGATTGATTAGGATTCTCATTATTTGCTAGTACTGATAATCCATTGTTACATAATCGATAAGACGTTGTTATTCAAAACCAAAGCTCTTGAATTTTGTAGCAAAAATTTATTATTTAACTAAAAATAATTATATTGTTTCAAAGAATTATATTTTCTTTTAAAAACATCAAGATGATGCATCACGCATAAACTTTCCATAATTTTTCAATGCCATTGTTATTCGAATTCACTAGAACAAACGTAATGGCCACTTAATTTGTAACGGCAATAAAAGTGTGATTCATCGATAAGAAAAAACTAGTTCTCTTGATTGTTATCGCGCGTTACATAAAATTTGCTGAGCTCAATTATAAACAACCACTTGACTTTATAGATATGAATGCGCGATACAAGCCGTTACAATTGACATGCTATCTCACGAAAAATAAGTCTTATTTTCCACTTAAGAGATGGCGTATTATAAGAGAAATGTGAAACACACGATGAAAAATTATTGCCACATTATCGCATCATGAAAATGTACAATATTAATTTGAGTTTGTAATTGTATTCACAATTTTACTCCCCATTGTCAAATGTAAAAATTGTTGTTTTGGTCAATTCTGACCAGATCCGTTGGGAGCAGGAAAGAAAATAGACTACGATGTTAAGTAGTTGCAACGTTTCGTCGACGGGTTTGTCGACCTCTTCAGGCTTTATTCTGTTAATTATATTATTATATATTTTTTTAATAAAGCCTGAAGAGGTCGACAAACCCGTCGACGAAACGTTGCAACTACTTAACATCGTAGTCTATTTTCTTTCCTGCTCCCAACGGATCTGGTCAGAATTGACCAAAACAACAATTTTTACAATATTAATCTTTATTTACCACATACGATGACCAAAATGTTCCTTTCGTGACTTTATATACTCACGAATTTTAATTAAATTTTTAATTTAATAACGAGTGGGCTGGCGCATTAATAAAAAAAAAAATAAAAAAAACTGTCACACCATATTATCAACCTGAAAACAGAATAACATAATTAAATTTTTCAAACGCGTAGTCAATAGACGTGATCAATAACTTATAACTTTGAACAAACAATTCCTTGAAACATTTATAAGATATTAATTTCCATTAACGTATTATGCTATACTATATTTATTTACAATAATAAAATAACAATAATTATTCACTCCATAAAAATTTATTGAAGGTTTATTTTAATGAAATCCCTCGGGTGCCACTACAGCGTAAACGATATAAAGCTAAATAAATGAAACCTCTATATTTTACACAACAATTAATTCCCTTGATTAATACAGCCGGCAACACGGGCAAGCCCGACTTCTCGCTCCTCTTTTAATTAAAATTCGCACTCTTCGTACGTCCCTTCACCCATTCCACGAATTAACTTCATTGCCACCTTTTCCGCACATTACTCAAAACACACACCGCCGCCTTCATTACACGTACATGTAATAATACACCCTTAGTTCACTCACCCTCGCTATATAGGTGGAAGGTCAGGAGAGGCCGCGAAAACGGGTCAGGAATAGGTCAAAAACGAAAAAATCAGCGGCCACGTGCCGCTTCTCGATGAAACGCGCGTGTGTGTGTATAGTTATACGCAATTGGAATACTCTTCGAGCCACAGTTCAAACGAAGGAAGTGAATCAAGAAATGAAAAAATTGTAATATATTACTTCATCTGCTATTCGTTGTAACTTTAAAATGTTATTTGCATTTTAATCATATTTTCAATATGTTAAGGTAATAAATTCAAAACGGCTATTAAACAAAAATTCTGCTGCAAAATCCCCAGCAATGGTAAGTTTTCAGTCTCATTATTTTATTATATTGATCTAACATTATAAACAGAACGTATTTTTTTTGCAAGTAAATTCTCAACCAACTGTAGAAATGATACCAGAATCCGTTTGTAATGTAAAATTGAGAAAAAGGCAAAAAGTTAGGTTCAAAGAAAAAAGAAAGAAAAATTCAATACCACATAATAGGTAATTTTCATATACGATCTCGAAAAAAATTGTTAATTAAAATAAATGTTTACACACACGTGCGCGTGTATATACATATATATATAATCAAAGGACCTAATTATAGAAGACTTCAAGTTTCCACAAAAAATTGTTCATCAGGAATTACGTGGACTTTGCAAAAAACGCACTTTTATGATTCACTTTCCGATGATCAACCTTCAGTTATTGTGAAATGAAGCGAGTGAGGATGGTTTCAATATAAACAATGAATAACTTTGTATATATGTTATAATGTATTTTATTGAATAGTTTAATACTTAAATAACGATTCAAGTATTACTTTTGTACAAAGAATTTATTTCGAAAATGGTATTATATTTATAATTGTTGATTTCTAATTATAGTTGTATAAATGTAAAAAATTTCGCGACAATAACTTGTTTCGATTGGAATTTTATATTCATTATAATAAATGAATTTTCCTAATCTGTTTACAATGATCGATATCGACCTGTATATAATTTATAACTATAATTAAATGCATACAAAAAGTTTGTGCCTATATGTATTTTTATAATATTACATCTCCATAGCAAATAATAAAAATTATATTGAATCTATCATGACTTTATTATGGAAACTCACAAGACCAATAACGCTTTTTTTTCCTAAGCACTAATTCATCATTGAGATTGCACGCATACAAAGACATTTATCTCTAGCGTTTTTATATAAATTTTACATTCACGTAAATATATGCAAATAAAAATTGTTTCAAGTGAATGACCATCTAAAAATGTGTGTGTGTGTGTGTGTGTATCATGTTGCTATGTACTTTCACATTACTCGACGAATCGCTGTGCGATAACTTAGGTAATTCGTTTCGCATTTTTTAAAAATTTTTTCAACCATTGTAAGTTAAGACTAGTGTGAGCTCGTTCTGTTAATTATATTATTATTTTTTAATAAAGGCTGAAGAGGTCGACAAACCCGTCGACAAAACGTTGCAACTACTTAAGGTGGTTCTATGAAAATATCATTGAATGCGGACATTTACAAAAAAATATATTATTATTCTACAGATGGTGACAAGTTTTTTAGTATTTTTTTCAATACAGGTTGCCACGAAAACTTTTGAGTAAAAAATTCTTGAAAATGTATACTTTTACATGGGAATTCATTGCCGTGTCAATAGAATCATATGTTTTGAGTAGAAACTTCCAAAATAAATATAGAAGTCGAATGCGGAGGAAGTTAAGAAAAAGAGGTGGTTAAAGTTTAAGACTTAAGCTTTGCAATGATCACTTCAAAAATGCATGGAGCCACGAAAAATTTTGAGATATTAATGATTATAAACACAAATAGCAGACGACGTGCACGAGAGCGAGAAAGACAGAACCACGCGCATGCCCGCCGCACGGTATAGTTTATGTTCTCGCTGAGCGCATAAACTATAATGCATCATAGAACCACCTTAACATCGTAGTCTATTTTCTTTCCTGCTCCCAACGGATTTGGTCAGAATTGTCCAAAACAATTTTTACATTTGACAATGGGGAGTAAAATTGTGAATACAATTACAAACTCAAGTTCAAGTAATTATGTAGACTGTATTAAATCAAAATTTATTATATAATATTTATTACTGACAACGAATATTAAAGTCAAAAGTAAATACTTAACAACAGCATCCATAGTAGAATAATCCGGTTTGAATGATGAAGATTGAATTATAAAAGCTTAAAAATAGAAGATGTTATTATTATATTAATTAAATGTAGTATTACGTGACTTTTTGATAAAAACGGTATTCAAATATATCACATTAAACTTAAAAATTTTTACGAATATTAATTGAGAAAAATAAAAAAAATATTAACCGAGCGTGCGTCAGCAAGTGAGGAGGGAGGTCCAGAGTTTCGACGATTCACTATAAAATTGAAGTCAACTATAGACGTTTTTCAGTTCCACATATGATAATGCAGATTATTCTTAATTTCGAATTCTAAATTACGAAAATCATATTTACGAAAGTAACACTTCACCTAGTGTCCAAAACATCGAATTTCATTAATAGAATTTTAATAGGGATACAATATTGACATTTCGAAATAAATCATTAGAAACAGGTTATATTTGCTTTGAGATCGTATGGAGGAAATTCGATGTTTTGGACAGTAGGTGAACTGTTACATTCCAAAATATGATTTTCGTAATTTAGAACGTCGAAATAAAGAACAACCTGCATTCCCATATGTCGAACTGAAAAACGTCTATAGTTGACTTCAATTTTATAGTTGGGGGGCGGGGGGGGGTCCAAAGTTTAGACGACTCACTTGAAAATTGAAGTCAACTATAGACGTGCTCGGTTTCGATATAAGCTATTGCAGATTGTGCAAAATTTCGAAATTCTAAATTACGAAAATCATATTTTCGAATCTAACAATTCACCTACTGTCCAAAACATCGAATTTCATCAATACGACTTCAAAGCAAATATAACTTGTTTCTAATGATTTATTTCGAAATATGTTTATTGTATCCCTATTAAAATTCTATTAATGAAATTCGATGTTTTGGACAGTAGGTGAATTGTTACATTCGAAAATATGATTTTCGTAATTTAGAATTTCGAAATTTTGCACAATCTGCAGTAGCTTATATCGAAACCGAGCACGTCTATAGTTGACTTCAATTTTCAAGTAAGTCGTCTAAACTTTGGACCCCCCCTTTTATAGTGAATCGTCGAAACTCTGGACCCCCCCCCGGTCAAGTGAGGTAAACCTTGCTAGTAACCCATTAATTTAAATTTCCAAATTATATCCTTTCACAAAATCTAAAGTTATCGCACGTAATTTATAGGAGCTAGACTAAACTTAAACTAATATCGGAATGAGATATAAATTCTTTATAAAAGTTCGTACGTTTACTTGAATATATTTTGTCATTTTCTCCATCCATCGGGATTTAGGTTTACAAATATGGGGGGGGTCCAGAGTTTCGACGATTCACTATAAAATTGAAGTCAACTATAGATGTTTTTCAGTTCGACAGATGATAATGCAGATTGTTTTTAATTTCGAAATTCTAAATTACGAAAATCATATTTTCGAATGTAACAGTTCACCTACTGTCCAAAACGTCGAATTTCATCAATACGACCTCAAAGCAAATATAAGCTGTTTCTAATGATTTATTTCGAAGTATCTATATGGTACCCCTATTAAAATTCTATTAATGAAATTCGATGTTTTGGACAGTAGGTGAAGTGTTACATTTGTAAATACGATTTTCGTAATTTAGAATTTCGAAATTAAGAACAATCTGCATTATCATTTGTCGAACTGAAAAACATCTATAGTTGACTTCAATTTTATAGTGAATCGTCGAAACTCTGGACCCCCCCCATAAATATTTACATATTTAGGAATTGGAATAAATTTTAAAGATTTCTTTTCATGGTTATAAAATTTAATTTTAATCGAGAATGATCGAGATTTATAATTTGAAATGAACTGCTCTACCAAATTTTATGTTATTGATTAATATTAAATCATGGTCTAATTTCTTAAAATTTAGATTAACTGTAAGTTAATTCCTCCACAAATTATTGAAATAATTACGGCTTAAGTTAAAAATACTGATTCATGAAAAAATTTTTTATTCTCACAATTACTTTTGTATAGAATTTGCGTAGTCTCCTCTCTTAAAAAAACGATGACAGGATGTTGTGAAGCATTTAAAGAAGTGATGTGATTGGCAAATGAGTAAATATCCTGTTTAAATGGCGCCAAAATTTAAAATGTTCTCTGATATAAAATGAATATTTCGATTTAAATTAAGAAAGATTTTTGAATGTGTATTAGATAATTTCTGTATAAAATAAATACTCATCAGTTAAAATAAATACTGTTTTCATTTATTTTCTAACCTCAAAAATGAGAAAGCATCATAATCTGTTATTTAGTGTAAACATGTATATAACTTCTGAGTGGGAATGTTCATTAAGGGGTTCTACCTAGTCAGGAGGACGAAAAAAACGCTTTTTTTTAAGATTTTTGTTGAAGAGAGTTTTTAATATATTCAATTAAAGTTTTTTGTGCTTATAATGTAAGTATTGAAGATTATAAAAAAAAAATTTTATTTATAAAAATATTCATAATAAGGGCCGTAGCAGGCGATCTTCGGGCCCTCCTCTAACAAAAAGATGTTTTGCGGTGTACACTGTAACTCAAGACTGGATTATTTGAAACCAAAAAACCAAACAGATTTCGTTAATATAATAGATTATCTAGTAATTAATCGAAGGAATAATAAAAATATTGATTTTTGACAAAATGGCGGCATCTCAAAAAAATTTTACTATTTTTCATTAAAATTTCGGCCTTTATTTATTTATAAAATGAGAAAAAAAATCCAAACAATAAATCCTTCGATTAATTATTAAAAAATATATAAGGAAAATGCAATCATGAAGCAGAACATATTTGTTATTGAATATTACTATGTAAGAAAAATTGGGCGCGCGAAGCGCGTATGGATTTTGCTAGTATATATATAAAATGTACATGTGATTGATTTAGAATCACGCATTTCCTCCCTATCTTTATAAGTTGCTTCTATTTATTTTTACTGTGGAATTCTTCTCTGTGCTATTACTCTTGTACATTGTAACAATTTTGACTATTTAACAATATTGAATAAATGCAGGTCAAAATAATTTAGAATTCGTATATTCCAAGATTATCGTCGCTTTGGGTCATAAATCCAAGTCAAAGATTTTCGGTCATTCGAAACTTTCCATCGCAAACACTTTCGGATAAGTAAATACTGTCCAGACTCAAGGTTTCCGAGTAGACGGTCATAAAAGAAGATCTTATCGCTTTCCCAGGGCTTAATTTCTAGACCCTAACATCTGCAAGCGATAACTTTTTCGAGCCTCGAGTACGCATCGGAATTTCCGAAACACTTTAAAACTCATAAACAGGGGAAACCTTGCAGCTACATATACAAGAGCGTCTGTTCCGTCTCTTTTGCTTTCCTGCATTCTCTACCACCCATGCTTATATCATTTTTCCCTTAGACGATTATTTACAGTGGTTGCATTTTTAAATGTTTCATGTTGAATAATAATGGGAATTATTTTTCTTTTGACTTTACACTTTAAAAATTTAGGCTCGGAATACATTTAAGAGTACATATCATCTACCTACTATACGTTTCTCTGTATAAGTTTTTGAAGATTTATTAATTCAGTGATTCAACAGATATTAACTGCGTAATATTTAAACCGAGTTATTTTCAGTTGTCACATATTCTGGAATTTGAATATATACATTAATCACACTAGAGTTTGCAAGTTAGGTAGTTTAATACTGCTCAAATTTTAAACTTATTCTTATACTAACAAGGAGAGTGTACAACCTGCGGGAAACGGATTTTAGCGGGCATTTAAGAGCCTATAACTGCTAGATTTCTACTACCTAAAAATGAAGCCCAGTGCTCATAATTTCGTCCAATGGGCCGTTTTTCTTGAAATATGGGCAATCTGATCTCAAATATCCTCTATTTCGATAAAAAATGATGTCTCTTCTATTGACTGTCACATTGAAAATATTCTAGATACAAAAACGAGCGAAGAAGATTATAAAAGTAGACACTAAAAGCTAAAATACAAGCCCCGATTTGTTAAAAAATATTAATTTTTCAGGAAATTATAAGCAGTTAAAGATAGCGTAAGAAAATGGTTAAAAATTTGTCTTCATTTTAAGCAATTAAATGGATCGTATTTTCAATTATTTTCTTCGGCTATTTTTAATTGCTTATAATTTCCTGAAAAATTAATATTTTTTAACAAATCGGGGCTTAAATTTTAGCTTTTAGTGGCTACTTTTATAATCTTCTTTGCTTGTTTTTGTATGTAGAATATTTGCAATGTGACAGTCAATAGAACAGACATCATTTTTTATAATATTCATATTTCAAGCAAAACGGCACATTGGACGAAATTATGAGCACTGGGCTTCATTTTTAGGTACTAGAAATCAACTCTCAAATGCCCGCTAAAATCCGTTTCCCGCAGGTTGTACACTCTCCTTGTAAGTCTGAAATTATAAAAGTAGGAACATGTTTGTGAAAATTCAATCATTTATATTTACCATAAGCTATTATACGCATCTAACTTTAAGTCTTTCTAGATAATATTAAGATCTTTGTAATATATTTATTTTATAATGTAATCGCACTAAATCTTTTTCATTAATTTACAATATTCACTGTACATATTCACACACAAACAATAACGAACACAGAGAAAATTGATTTTCCATCCGTAACTTCTAATTAATCATGTACTGCCATTAATTAATTAATAATCTATTAATCATGTACTATCAAACGAGATCTAGCGTTTGATATGCAAAATAAGGTAATAGATATACTCGCAAATAGCTTTTATACGATTTCGCCGTTAAGTACCATTTGTTTTGTAATTAAACCTATGTAAATGAATAAACCACTTTAAATAATGGTTAGTTTAATAGAATTCTATAATTTGTTCTAGTAACGGTATAACATTACTAATTAACTATCAATTCATTAAATAACATTCACTTTAAAATTAATAATTTTTATGTTCTAACCGATATTTCTGTTAAGTATTGGCACCGCCCATTTTTCATATATATTTAAAGTTTTGTATTAGAAACTAATAATTTTAGAAAAATTATTACGTCAAAGTGGGTTATTTATCGTACCGTTAAATGTAAAACAATAAAATTGTTTTCTTATTGTTTAATATTTAAGTTATATATAGCTATATATAGTTGCTGTCTATCTTTCTTTCTATTATTTAGCTAGAACATTTCCCTTTATACTGTCCCCATTTCATGTGCCGTAAATCGAAAATTCGAAAATTAGTTTCAACAATTAAAGCCTGTGTCATTTTTGTCTACAAGTAAACAAACTCATTTCAAATCTCGTTAAAAACAGATTAGTTAACCTAGACATCAGTGTCCGGACTATTTAGCGCTGGTTTCCTGATGGTTCATTTCAAATCTCGTTAAAAACAGTTTAGTTAACCTAGACATCAGTGTCCGGACTATTTAGCGCTGCTTTCCTGATGGTCTACGTTAATTAATAAAACAAATTTGCGCGACCTAACGCTTTTGTTTCTATTTTAAATTTAACAGCCGCGTCGTGCCCTTCTCAGCCCTATCTCAGCATACCCCTTTTTTAGTGTAGTACCTTAGCTCGATCCCGAGCTAGTAGGATTCATTTCTTAGGCTCGAAAACGAGCAAACATTTCGTATGAAATAAACCAGTTGGGGTTTTTATGAAATCCCGACGTAACAATATTGTTACAACTTTGGGACAAGATTTTAGTTCAATATATCGCAACGCAATGTTACAAAAATATTCCATCCATAATGCTGGTAAGTATGTTACACGGCAACATTGCGCCAATATTTTTGCAATATATTCTTCTTAGATTTTATTTCCCAATATTGTAGAAATATTCTAACAATATTGTCCATCGTGACTTTGGTAAAGTTATAGATACATGCGTGGATCCAAGAGGGGGGGGGGGGGGTAGAGGTGATCAAATGAAAAATCCGACCTATACTTGGACAACGAACTACTTTTATTGATAGATATGAGAAGACATGATGACAATGTCGATTTATTAGCATTGCTTACGGTAATAACAATCTATTGCCATCGAAATCCTTTTAATTTAGTTTTTGAATTTATTTTTATAAGAAGTATAAAGTTTTGAAGATTATGTTTTCGAAGCGTGCGAAGTTGAACATTGTCCAACATTAGGCTCTCAATTGCCATAAAGCAGTAGTTGGACACATTTAATATCATTGTCCAAGTACTGGTTTAAAATCATGTCCAAGTATTGGTATTAGCTCGACTAGGGTGTCCAACTATAGTAATTTTATACACGTATTTTAAACTTTTTTTAACATAAAAGAGCGTGGAAGTGTCTTTGTCTTTAGATAAATTGATAAAATAGAGCGCGAATTTATAATTAGATAAAAAAAGTTCTAACGAATTTCGATTATTGATTTTGAAAACATCGTTTGTTTGAAATGTTCTTCAAAAGTGTTCAAGTGCCGGGGATTTAACCTTACAGGATGAAAAAAAAAAAACATCTCAATGAAACGACAAAATTTACTGCACTCTCGAGTATATACTTGAGTAGACGTGTAGCACGATTATTTAGATACTTTTTAAACCCAAGTAGCAGGGGAACGCGAGGTTCACGCATATAAGAGAATTACGTAGACATGCAGCAGTAAGCAAGACAATAATTTCAATAATTTTTTAACCCAAGTATCCGGGGGATGCGAGGTCCACGCAGATAAGGGAGTTACGTAATATGTAGACGTGCAACATGATTATTTAAATAACTTTTAAACTCAAATAGCAGGGGGATACAACGACCCCACATGTAGGGGAGTTACGTAGGCGTGCAACACTATTATATAAATAATTTTCAAACCCAAGTAGCCGAGGGGATATATAGACGTGGAACAGTAAGCAAGACGATTATTTAAATAATTTTTAAACCCAAGTAAGCGGGGTATACGAGGTCTACACATATAAGTGAATTACGTAGATGTACAATAGTATATAAGCAAGAGGATTATTTAAATAATCGTCTTGCAGGTTGCAAGGTACACCAGATATGGTAATTGTCCATAAAAAATACTGGGAAATGAAAAGAGACGCATAATTGTACTGTCAGCAGTGGTACATGTCGTACTTTGTTTTCTAAGTGGTATTATCTAAATTTCAACGTAAGAGGTACCGAGCTGAATATTTTTTTACAAATATTTTACATTAATTGTAAACAAATAAACGAGGTAATAAAGTTGTGCCTTACTTAGAAAAAATGTAAAAATTAAAGTAAATCAGGTATACAGATTTTAGAAAAAATCGAATTTTTTGTCATTTTTTGACTCTATAATTTTCAACAATGAACTTAAACCTTAAATACCAATGGAATATATTTCTAGACTGCCTGACAAACAAATTAAATTTTGAATTAAGTATGTGCCACTACATCATGAAATCTTTTTATGGACGTTTAAATATGAACATTTTCAGCGTGATTTATAAAAGAACACTTATAAAAGAAATATTTTAAGCTATTACACTACAGAGAACTTGCAAATCCTACCGATGGTAGTATGATCACTTTTTCTGCGTGTATGAGAACGCAGCGTTTGAACACACTATTGAACAATTATTAGATTCTATAAGCTTTAGGGATAGAGGGACGAAAGGAATTTTTAAACCCCATTTGAAAATAATGTAAACGATAATTACTAATAAAAATAAGACTTTGATACGCCAAATTTTTAACAAATGTAAAAACAGAGTAACGCTACTTTTTTACACTATATTATGTGCTAATATACCTGAGAAAAACATTTTCAAGGGTGTGCCTTCAAAATACATTTTTTTTTTATTAAATCAAAAGTTAAGTTAAGAAATCTGTGGATATGCCCGTATATGAGATTCACGTGCAACAGTAAGCAAGCCGATTATTTAAATAATTTTTAAACCTAAGTAGTCGGGGGAGTCGAGGTTCATGCATATAAGGGAGTCGAGTTATAGAGTAAGAATTTTTCAAATAATAGTGTTGCTTACTGTCGCACGTATACATACCCTCCTTATATGGACCTCGCGTCCTCCGGCTACTTGGGTTTAATAATTTTTTTAATAATTGTCTTGCCTAGTGTCGCACGTCTACGTAACTCCCTTATACGTGTAGACTTCTTGTCCCCCGTCTACTTGAGTTTAAAAATTATTTTAATAATTGTCCCGCTCACTGTCGCACGTTTACATAACACCCTTATTTGTTTGAACCTCGCGTCCCCTATGGTTAATTCTCTGCGCTGCCACATGAGAAATAAAAGAGGGAAAACAAACGAATATAATAAGGTGATGGGGAGTCATGCGTTTTTTAGATAGAAGTAAGGATTTTTCATAGACATTTCATAACGTGAGAATCGATCTTTATGTGAGATAAAGTAAGTCATCGTTTTATATCTTGAATTTAAGTGATTTTTACCTGAAAATACTGGAGAAAATTACATGCGAAGATTCCACGCTTTTCTAACAGGGGTTATCCAAGTAATAATCACCTCATTTTTCTCTCCGTGTAGGTATAAGTACGTAATGTTGGAAAACTGTGAACTCTCGGTGTGTTCTAGGTTTCTGCCGCGGCCGAGAGACTGCTTGGCGCGCGAGACGCGAATGTGCGGAGTATACATGTATGTGTGTTTAGAAAAGAGAGAGATTTATAGTGAGATTTTGTGGTGAGAGGAGGGAAAATTTTGTGAGGGAAGATGGGTTGCAGGAAACGTGATGCAAAAGTGGGATAAGCATAGTTGAGAAAAGAATTACAGCGAATGTGGATAAAAGTTAAAATAATTAATGGTAATCAGATCTCTTACGAGTAGCTATTATAGTACGAATAATAAAAAAAAATTAAATTGTAGTGTTGAATATTCTGGTCTATCGTCAAGGCTATGAATAAAAAGATCTAAGTTAAAAAAAAATCCTCGAAAATAAAGAATGGAATAATTATGAAGACAATTAAATTCATTGCTTGTGTCAATTATTACACGCATGCAGATATTTATTTTGCACATTTCTTAATTTACGTATACTTTTGAATTACCAATATGTAAATTAACAAGGGTAAAATAAATAACAAAAGAAAACAATATGACAATATAAGTGTTTTGCGAACGTCACACATACATTTGCCGCTAATATAAATTTAAAATTTTACAACGAGCATAAACTTCCGTCTGACACTGAAAATTTAGGAATTATATATTACTTGAAGATTATTCAAACGGACACGTATTCTCCATTTTCCAATACCGCATTTACGCGATAGCTTGACGCGCCGCTGCATTTATCAAGGATCTCCCGACTATATCTCTTAATGCAATCCTCTATATGATTTATAACTCACGGCTTCCTCTAAAGTATTTTTCCGACCACTCATCGCTAGGCGACCTCCACTGCATACGCTGTAACCCTGACCATCAAAATATTCCACTTCCCTTCCCGTATTATCTTCGAACCCGTGTTATCTTCAAACTCGAGTTTAAAGGAGAGCCAATAGTGCAGTATATGTATAGCGCACGCGAGTGTTTGTTTTCTACGATTCCAGATGAAATCGCTTCGTACTCCCCAGAGGTGCATAACATGACGCAGAGAGTCCAGGGGAGAACTTTCCCCTTATCTATACTTTTTCAGGAATCCATTCGTTCGTTTTACGGCGTTCCCGTTCTCTGCGCGAGATGCCTTTTCTGTGCTGTGCGGGTCGCTCGATTGCGCTTTTCAAGCTGGATCTCCCGGTGACAATACGAGAAAAGCACTCGGTTTGAGCCGGAAAGGAGGGTAATGTTTTTCTCCATTTGAGATTGACGAAAGTCAGATCGTATTTGTTGACGCACAACTGTATAAGCAAAGCGAATGTTAGGTTGAGAACGCGTGTATAGAGAAAAGACAACCGATTGTTTTTTTATAGTACAGGTATAAGGTCGTATTTGTTGTTACGCGTTTAACCAAATGAATGTCAGTTTGAAAGCACGCGTCTAAAAGCATCTGATTGTTATTTATAGTGATTGTCAGGCAAAATGAGAAAAATAAATTTATTTAAAAATTCACTGACAAGCTGTGCAAATAAACTGCTTTTCAAAAGTGTTGCCAAAAGGCCTTGGTTATAAGTATTAACGGTCGACTTTTCTATAGTATGTTATACACATAAAAGTGTATTATTCATTATATTTAAGTGTTTCTGACATCAAGCAATAATCAATGTACGATAATATTTTGAACTATAAAACTGCACTTATCGTATCGTAAACCTGCTGCTTCAATTATGGATTGAGCTTGCTGGCTTCGTTGTGTGCAAATAAAAAAAATGTTTTTAATTTGAACAAAATAACACCTGAAGTATAATTGTTATTAATTTTTTTGAAGGAGGTTTTGCAATAAAACGATCAACGAGGAACCAAGAAAAATTCATTTAAAACTTCGTTTATTGGCCGACGTTTCGGTACTAATGTCAATACCTTCATCAGGGCTAAGAATGGCTCCTTCAAAATTTACCCTTTGGAACGTACGAGTCATCATCTCACATATTAATTTTTTTACCGATATTCTAACGGCAATTCAAACTTTTTATCGAACAACTTCCTTCCTACAAAAGCCAGATTAATTCAGAAAATACTCGAGCCAAAATCTTCGTCACTTTCCTGCACCGCGCGGCTCCGTGGAAAAGTACACGCACCTCTCGCACCGTTTTCCTATATATGCTAATCCGGCGGCCAACACGTGAAGAAGAATTACCGTGTCGCGTTACGTAACGATTTTCCTGTTACGTTATAGACACGTGCATGCATGCGCGTGTAGAAGCTCCCGTGGCGATTAGTCAATGCGCGAGAGTGAAAAGCCGAGAGAGACGCGCTACTGCTTTATCGCCGCGCACGCGCGTCTCCGGGAATTATAATCGCGCGATCAAAGGCGGCCGAGAAATTAGCGTCAGTCGAGAAAAGAAAGTCTATCGGTGTTTTATTATTATACGTAAGTATATAAGTACTCGCGTATAACTCGAGATATTATCTAACTTCGGTATTTTTTTTTTTTGTGGCTTATATTATCGATGCGATTGAGGTGCGTATGTGTCTTACTACGTGCAAACGTGCAATAAATAAAACGTTCGACGAGATAGCGAGGGAGATACGGGTTTACAAGGAGCAAGTCAAAGAAGTTTTTCAAGTCAATAAAAGACTCGTTCTCGTGTACAGTTGGTATAGATTATAAATGGTCAATTTTCGACGAAAATGTTCAACTCGCACGAATTGAAATTTAATACAAGTGTATTTTTATCAAAAAAAGGTGTATCGAAAATTGTCATGTTATAGTTAAACTGAATTATTAACATTCCCGAAGAACAAGCTCTCGATTAATTCGGAGACATAATAAATAGCAAAGAGCTCCACAGTAGCTACCTGCGCCTTCAGTATTGGCCACCAGACATTTTCTCTTTGCCGGCATGTGCCGGAATCTAATGGTGTGGTGTAGAATATAATTTTGTCGAACATATATTTCACGTCTAAAATTTCAAAACATTGATTGACAAAGTTACGTAAGAAAATAGAATAAGAAACAACAACTACAGGGTTGAAAGTTATATTTGAGACTTTGTCTTTTTTTCTTCAACTGAGTAGGTATTTTAAAATAAAATAATGACTTTTTTGCTTGGTATCGGTCACCGAAATAGTGCCCAAATATTATAACTGTATGTTAAGCAAAGGACATACAGAGAAAGTTTATGCTAAGTGAAATAACTATTTTCTTTTTTTAAACTATTAAATTTGTTTTCAATTTATATTAATGTAAAAAACTTATTTTATAAAATTTTAGTTTTTCATACTGCTTCACTGACTGTGGGTTTTGTAAAATTTATCCATTACGCACATGAGTGTGTGGCCACAATATTTTGATGAAACTTTATGATAAAAATTCAATTTTATAAAACTCCGTGAGCAAGTACCTAGGCTGTAAATCAAAAAGTTCTGATTATCACCAGATTTCACGTTTATAAGATAACAGGATATTATATATATAATGATTGTGTGCCGAATCTTCAACATATAGCTCAAAACATTGCGAGAGTTCATGGTATTGACTCTAATAGTGCGATATTCCGCATCTGTATAGAATATTAAGTTTAATTAATTATTTCTTCGAC
This sequence comes from Torymus aiolomorphi, assembly GCA_036365515.1. NCBI lineage: Eukaryota > Metazoa > Arthropoda > Insecta > Hymenoptera > Torymidae > Torymus > Torymus aiolomorphi. Next base: position 8,437,793 of record CM070875.1, on the reverse strand, counting down.
TAGTAGTAAATTTAAAAAAAAAATGATATTTTTAAAAATATTCTTTATAATAATATTCACTCACTGTGCTCTTTCACATCCGACTCGTGAGGAAAATGGTATGTTAATTTGACAAATATATTCAGTTATTTTTATTCATATTGGATATGTCGAATTCTACAGAAAATTACCCCTGTGGTCGAAAAATCGTAAAAATTCAAAGTTGAAGCACACCTCCAACAACTGGTTTTTCCTATTTTGTAGCAAAAATAATGCACAAAAAGCGTGTCGAACCAAGGAAATCGGCATAGTATTTTTTAGGAAGCTACATTTAAGTTTTCTTATGGAAATTTAACATGGGAAAAATAGACGAAAAGTAGTCATTGATGATTAACCAATAGCAAGCTATTGAAGCGGCAAAAACAAATTTAACGAAAAAGCGATTAAAGTAGAAGAAACGAGCTTTAATTTGAGAATAGAATCGTTAAAATCGGTCGATTCTGTGCAAATCTACGTAAATTTGAAAATGGGGAAAAATGACGAAAAATGACCAAAATTTTAAGAATTACGTGGATTTGGGAAAAGTCGCTCATTTTTGGTGAAAATGTTTTTTGCCGCTTCAATAGATTCCTATTGGTTAATCATCAATGACCACTTTTCGTCCATTTTTCCCGTATTAAATTTCCATAAGAAAACTTAAATGTAGCTTCCTGAAAAACACTATACCGATTTCCTTGGTTCGACACGCTTTTCGTGCATTATTTTTGCTACAGAATAGGAAAAACCAGTTGTTGGAGGTGTGCTTCAACTTTGAATTTTTACGATTTTTCGACCACAGATAGGGGTCATTTTCTGTAGAATTCAATATATAAACCTATTAGGTATTTTACTTAAGCGGCAACTCCATTCTATATAGAGCCTCAAAATACTACAAGCTAGTTTTAAAAATTTTTGACGGTAAACGTGTAATTTAAATCCAGTAAAAAAGGTTTTTTGAATGTGTAAATTAAAGAGAAGAAAAAAATTGTTTTTTTAACAGAGTGCGCAAAACTCACTTTTTCGTGCTTCTTTTGTGTGCGCGAAGTGCTTGTTTTACACACTCTATTGCAGAGCGTGCTCAAAGTCCGCGTTGAAAAAAAAAATAGAGTTCGATAGATATATGTAGGCGAAACGGGTGAGCATTGCTGTGTAGGGGAGACTGGGGTCAAATCGGATACTGGGGCAAAACCGGAATTTTCAATATCTCGGTTACTACTAGTGCTATCTATATAATAGTTATGGTGTCTCTTTAAAAATGTTCCTATTATTATTTTGTATACAATCGGCTTGTTAAAAATAGCCTCATGATGACTTTAGAAGAGGTCAAAGATTTCTTAGCTCGCAAAACCATGTTTATCGTAACAGTCATAGTGCGTATAATCTTCCTGTAAGTAACCTTATTACTTATGTTATACTGAATAAGTAGGAGTAATTCCGTACATCAATTCCACTTTTAATTGTAAAAAATGAATAATTACTTTTTTTTCAACTTTGGGGTAAAGAATAATGAAAGTATCCGATTTTACCGCGACAATTTTTTTATGGGGTAAAATCGAATACTTTCGTAAATTTCTTATAACATTTTTTACAAATATTTTGTTCGCTAACCAAGTCGCTTTTCAGTTACCTGAATGTAAACTAAAAGCAAATCTACTGTTAAATATTATTATTATTTTGTTATCTATTATTAATAAACAATTTCCAAAAAGTATCCGGTTTTACCCCAGTCTCTCCTACTATTTTGTACTATGTAGCATCGAAATGTACTTTTATTACCTTGCAATGAAAGTATACGGCAGCTACTTACGCGATGGAACTTGAAAACAACGTCCTCGGCTATATATATTGTACCGTCAAAAAGTTGTATCTAAACAAAAATGCAAAGTGTTTCTGAATCCATTTTAATAATCCTCTATTTCAAAAATATAGCACACTAAAAAAGTGACTAAACTGACTTACTTTAGGCTTAAGAAGGACGATACCAAACCCTCTTTGTTATTGAGAATTACAGAAAATTGAATTTTGACAAAATATCTTAGTGCTATACGTTGTTGAAATTGAATATTAAAAAACGAGTTTCTCTAAATGTCTGTAACTAAGAGGATTTCACATCATTTGAATTCAACAGATGTTTGTGATGTATTGTCGAACTCATACTTTTCTTTACTTTGAAAATGCAACCCAATGCAGAGGCCGCAGTTGAAATTCCTGAAGATTACGTAATTACTGAGGGAATTGGCGCACATAAGTTCCACACGGATAAAAAAAAATGGAACCAGGCGAGGAATAGCTGCATCAGAGAAGGAGGTAAGAACTTCCAGTGATTAGATTTTTAATGATTTTTTCTTCAAATAATACGCCCTTTGTTAAAGCATTTTACTATTCTAAATTTACTTCTACAAAAAAAAAGATAAAAAAATTACTATTTGTGCTATTGTCTACAAATACGTGTGCATCAATTATTACTTTGACAGTCTAGCATGCGTCTACATATCTAACAGATTATTTGAGCTATACAGCATTAATTTTTCACAGCTCACTTAGTCGTCATCAATTCCAAAGATGAGGATAAGCTCATCCAGAAAATGGTGCGTGAGCATCGCGCACTGGAGGCTTGGCTTGGATACCACGAGCAATTCGAGAACGACGATTGGGTCACAGTGAAGGATCAGCCACTCAATGACATTGGCTTCGTGAGCTGGGCTCCAGGACAGCCGGACCACTGGGGCGGGGTCGAGCATTGCATGAGCTATGCTTCAAACGGCCTGAACGACCTCAACTGCAATACAACTAATCCTTATATCTGCAAGATTTATCTTCAGAAAAAGAATAATTAACCCTTAACACTCATACATCTCATTCCACGTATTACATATATAAAAATTACATGGGGAATCTTTTTGTACATGTTCATATAAAGATATTTTTTAATTAATTGAATTTACGTTGTAGTTTTTATTTCGTGGTCATGCGCTAACCACGCTATCGTGGATGCGAAAGTGTGAGGTGATTCGCAGAAAAGAGTTTCGAAACTAATCAATCTGGTACTTATCTGTACTTTTGTACATCGTCTGGTTATTTTCTTAACGTGTCTTTACTTATAAAAAGATATAGGTCCTAATCCATCTCAAATCGAACAGCCAGAGGATGCCTAGATCACCGATCGTTTTGAATTTGAAGTATTGCTGTTCTTCTTTAAAAATGATTCCATCATTGATTGAATTACGTAGATTCGGGAAAAATCGCTCATTTTTGGTCATTTTTTGCGATATTCAAATGCACGTAACTTTGCGCAGAACCGACCGATTTTAACGATCTTTAGCTTAAATTAAAGCTTTTTTCATCTACTTTAATCGCCTTTTTGTGGAATATTTGTTGGCACATTTAAAAGCTTACTATTGGCTCATCATCAGTGACTACTTTTCGTCTATTTTTCCCATGTTAAATTTCCATAAGAAAAATGGATTTTTTTCTAAAACGGTGTCACAAGACCATTTTCAACTGTTTGAAAATTTTCTCGTATACTATGTGACCTACAGAACGAGAAAAAACTTATAACAGAAGTGTGTCACAAAATTTTTTTTATTTTTTTTTTACCCTCTTTTTTGCAGAAAATCCTGAGAATTGCTCATATATATTCATCGAAAAACCACTCGTGCCACTCAGCGCATCAAAATCTTTGTTTTCCACGCGCGCCCATCGTCGGCGTCACGTGCGACGATTATCTCGGCCGATTTTTTCTGACGTAACGCCAACGATCGAGGCAAATGGCGCAGCTGTGCGCGTGAACGAACAAGCCACACGATCCCGATTACTACATTATTGCGCGCCAGGGACGGATTCATTAGATTTTCATGAGAAATTCGTGCGGCAAGGGTGTTACGTATGTATATGGGAGCTGAGAAAAATCTTGGAGATGTTTTCTCGAGGAAGTTTTTTTTTATTGGTTGAGTCGTGCCGGAGATATTTTGACCGAGTTGGTTATTTTCTTTGTTCTAGGAGGATAGTGGCTGGGTATAAACTGAGTTTTGTAGGTGACGTTTGCAGTTTCGCAAGATCGTCTTTCAACTTTTTTATATTTATCGTCTTCTTTCTTCTCTTATCTTTTATTATAATTATGCTTTATTATAGAATGACAAATAATAAATAATGATATATAATAAATCTTCGCGCGGAAAAGCCAACTTCAAGCCAGAGGATGGGCCCATTTTTGGCTTTTCTGCGAGCAAAACTCTGAAGTTGGCTTTTCTTCGTACCGCACGAAGAAATATATATATATATATATATATATATATATATATATATATATATATATATATATATATATATATATATATATATATATATATATATATATATATATATATATATATATATATATATATATATATATATATATATATATATATATATATATATATATATATATATATATATATATATATATATATATATATATATATATATATATATATATATATATATATATATATATATATATATATATATATATATATATATATATATGACGCTATAGGTAAGTTAGAATCAGTGCAGCATGGGTTCTTAAGACATTTTGCATACAGATTCTATATACCAATGACCAAATATGACCACGATTTTGGTCAAGATTCCAGAATATTCAATTTATTCACAATAAAATCAATTCATTGTCTAAAACTTTGGTGTATAAAGTGCTAACGCGTAGTCTCAACCATCTAACAGTAAATGACCTATTTAGACCTAGGACTTGTACGTATATGCAATTAGAAATATTGAAAGGCTTGAGGTAGATGGGTGCAAGTATCATTACACTTCGTATAGCTGTATTTACAGAATGTAATTCTCAACTTGTTGATTTAAAATTCTACTAATCCTATGCTCTCGCCATATTTCGTTACTCTTGTAAAGATTACATTTTGCCCCTCTATTTAATTTAAACTGTACTCTACGTTTGTAGTGTTTTGGCCCGTTTATTTCAATAAAATAAAATAAAATAAAATAAAATAAAATAATCCTAATGAAATTTGACATAAAAAAACTGAAAATTCCGAGTTTTATATGAAGCCCTCATAGTATAAAAAACGATTGTTAAATATTTTCGAGCAAAAGTGAGTTTATTAACTTTTCCAGGTATCCACGGGGATTTTTTCGCACTCAGATATAATATTTTTTGCACAAAAAAGATTATTTTTCTTTTGCGCGAAAGAAGACTTTATTCTCTTTTTGCCTTCGAGATATTTTTTATTTGTTTTTCTCCTGGGAAAATGAACAAACTCACTTTTGCTCGGAAAAATTTTATATGTGTTTTTTGCGCAGAGGATTTCATATATATGTATTTAAGTATTCGAAAACTAAATTATTAATTATTATAAGTAATACACAATAATCTCAAAGACTTGAGTGTTTTACAGCACTTCAAATTCATGGAATGCGATACTTGATGTACTAGGGGGGGGGTCCAGAGTTTCGACGATTCACTATAAAATTGAAGTCAACTATAGATATTTTTCAGTTCGACAAATGATAATGCAGATTGTTCTTAATTTCGAAATTCTAAATTACGAAAATCATATTTACGAATGTAACACTTCACCTACTGTCCAAAACATCGAATTTCATTAATAGAATTTTAATAGGGGTACAATATAGATACTTCGAAATAAATCATTAGAAACAGCTTATATTTGCTTTGAGGTCGTATTGATGAAATTCGACGTTTTGGACAGTAGGTGAACTGTTACATTCGAAAATATGATTTTCGTAACTTAGAATTTCGAAATTAAAAACAATCTGCATTATCATTTGTCGAACTGAAAAACGTCTATAGTTGACTTCAATTTTATAGTGAATCGTCGAAACTTTGGACCCCCCCCCGATGTACTAATAACATTATCTTGTTTCCTAATAAGACTTGACTGCCTTATATCCACTAATCATTCATCGATTATTCGAAAGTTATTTAGATGCGATATCATCAAATCATTTACTTTGTAGTAAGTAATAAAACATACTTATAGGATATTAAATTTAATATATCCTTTAAACTTTATCTTGTTCCTTTCGGCAAAATAGATATCGGACATATCTCTAATGATTTGACACAACAACACATTGACGTAGTAATTAATGTTTTTAATTCTTATGACCATAATTTAAAATCTACTTATGAGTTAGAAGACAACAATAGAATTAACTTTTTAGATTTGACGTTAATTAGGCAAGATAACACAATCATGACAAACTGGTTTCAAAAACCAACATCATCTGGTTGTTTAATCAATTACTTTTCAAACCATCCAAGTCAGCAAAAAATGAATATTATATATAACTTAGTAGATAGAGCGGTGTTATTGTCTGATTCTAAGTTTCATACTGAAAACCTAAAACATGCAGAAGCAATATTACTGAATAATGATTATCCACGGTGGTTTATTGGGAAATATATACAAAAAAGACTGAATAAATTAAGGTTTCGTACGAACACAGTTGACAATAAAGATTGTTATGTAAAACTACCGAAACTTTCTATTCCGTACAACAATAATTTTAATTTTTTATCGAATATACTTAAGTCTTACAACATTTGCAAAATCTCATTGATAAAAAAGAGTTTAACTCCTATCATAAAATTAGGTAAGGATGTAACTAAAAAATGGGATTGCACAAATGTTGTTTACAAATTTAATTGCAAAGATTGTCCGGCTACATACATAGGTGAAACAAAAAGATCCTTAGTTACTCGTATTAATGAACATAAGAAAAATAAAAATAAAGATTCGGTAGTTAGTACATACCAAATAGAAAATAAACATGAATTTGACTGGGATAATACGCGGATTTTAGATTTTGAAAGTAATTATTTAAAAAGATTGATTTCGGAAATGATTCACATAAAAACTAATAAAAACAGTATTAATAAAAAAGAAGATCTTCAAAAACTAAGTACCACGTATTTTCCCGTTATTAATTTATTATAGTCATATTCAAAATAAGGTAAACACTGTACACATGTATATAAACATGGGATCAATGTTGATGATTTTAGTCATCAAATAACATCTGATTGACGACGGATTATCTCTGATCTATAAGGAGGTAATATAAAAAATCAAAAATATGTTACTCAAAAGTTTATGTAAATTTATGTAAAAGCTACAAATAATATGTGTTTCGAATAAAGGGCCTGATGAGGTTGGCGTAAATAGCCGACGAAACGTTGCCACAATTAGACAAATCGTTTTCTTTTCACATCTTTGCCTCCTACGATCGTACTCAATAACATTTTAAAAATAATTTTTTCTTTTATTGCGTAGACCCTACTATAGCCATTTACTCTACAATTGAGCCGACTATCTTTCCTCACACCATTTCAGAATCTCATACCTATAAAAAAACAACGCAAATACAACAAAACCCGCTCTAATCATCCCTAACGACCGTCTTCCTCGTACCATACAATCTACACACACACATACACACACACACACACACACACACACACACACACACACACACACACACACACACACACACACACACACACACACACACACACACAAATACACGCGCAGCTGCGGGCGTTCGATTATTACCCTAAAGCTCGCCCTGCTCCAGGGGCTTTAACGAAATAAACGATATCTCGAAAGACAACGGAAAAAATGACGGCCACAGGGCTCTTTCTACATATGTGTGTTCTGTCTGTTCTAGGCAACTTCTCTCTATGTCTGTCTCTGTCTTACATAAACGGAACAGATCTATCTGTCTTTGTCGGGAACACACAGAACACACAGAACACACATATGTAGAAAGGCCCCAGTACGCTGAACAGGGGCTTTAACGAAATAAACGATATCTCGAAAGACAACGGAAAAAATGACGGCCACAGTACGCTGAACAGCCATGTTGCCTTCGATTTTTCGAGATATCGTTTATCTCGTTAAAGCCCCAGGCACGTGCGGAAAAATGACGTCAATCGAGCGTGTTCCGTTTCCAGTTCGCTCTGGTTTCGCGCAATGCACTCCGGACATATACATAGAGAGAAAAATGCCGCGGCTGCTCGTTTTTTCCGCAGGTGCGCGCGCTTTGTGTTTGTCAGTCATAAGTTGGAGGGATGGGTATATAGAGGTGCTGGCGGAGTTTAATGTGAAGTTTTTGCGATTGCGATTTTTCCGCCGTCCCCGCTTTTTTTGCTGGCTGCAGGATCTGATTCGGTGGTGCTGATACTTATTCCGCGAGATTTTTGGAGTTGCTTTAATGATGAGAGTAAATGCACGCGAGGAGGCGTTAAGTGCGGGTCGAATTACATGATTTTAAAAGAATGTAATTGCGGAAGTAGTAGGTACAAGGTAGCTCGTTAGTCATTTTATTGAAAAAAGTTCATTTCTCATTTTAGTTTTAAGGCAAAGATCAGGTTCAATTAATTATTTTTATAATTTAAAATGAACTCGCTCTTTTCTTATATACGTATATTGTATAGTTACCGTCTACGGAAGAATATTATGACTTCAAAAAATACAGTTACACGTATTTGAAGGAAAAGATTCACTGTAAAACTGTAGACGTAATAAACAGATCTTAGTTGTCATATACGTTATTTTTACGAAAACCCCTATACTATAATTCTCAAACTTTCGGAAAATAAGATGCATGACCATAAATCTCCATGTACTTAACCCAAATTAGAAAATATATAAATCACCCATGTAAAAAAGGTTACTATGGCCCAAATATTGCACATAGTATTAGCCAAGTATGGGCAAGATGTGGCCTATAAAAAACAATATATGCACGGAAAGAAACATTTCAGTAAAAATTACAAAAAGTTCCGCAATTTTTACTGAACTTTTCAGCACTGTGGTAACAGACTGCCAAAATGAGCGGATTTACTTGACTTTCTATACTTTTTATAGAATTTTCAGTAAAAAGTATAGAAAGAGAATTCTCTTAAAAGTTACTGAACAGTTCGGTAATTTTTACTGAAAATTCTATAAAAAGTATAGAAAGTCAACTAAATCCGCTCATTTTGGCAGTCTGTTACCACAGTACCGAAAAGTTCAGTAAAAATTACGGAACTTTTTGTAATTTTTACTGAAATTTTTCTCTCCGTGATGGAGAAATATTGGCTTTATAATGCCACGGTGCCGGAGCCACACATGGCTTATCTTTAGATATATCTTGGGCAACTATTGCCCATATATTGCTTATACAAATTCAATGTAAAAGAAGCAACATTTGGGTCAAATCTATCCACATTTTTATAAAAAGTTGCCAAGGTGTGAGAAAAACATCCTTATATTGCAGAACTTACTGAGTAGAACTTACTTGCAGAACTTACAGAGAAGAGGTACATTTAAAAGAATTGTTTATAAAGCCAATATTTCTCCATATATTGTTTTTTATAGGCCACATCTTGCCCATACTTCGCTAATACTATGTGCTATATTTGGGCCATAGTAACTTTTTTTACGCGGACAGCTAAAAGCAAACAATAAGCACTTTCGTAAGCGACCACGATCAAATCCAAAACCGATTGCGTCTCTGAGCCATCTACGCAAATATAAAATAGAGATTGCGCTTCGCGCCACACACACACACAGACACACACAAACACGCATACACGCACGCACATATACGCACCATAAAACGCCAATATTTTTACTCAAAACATCATCACTACGCGCACGTGCGCCATTAATCCCAGCTTAATTTTCCCTCGTTAAGGGCAACAGGACAAATGTAATCTACACATTACGTCTAATTGGCCGATTTCCGCCTTCCGCGTGCACCGCGCAGGCGGAGGAGATAATTGGAAGAAAGCTCGCGAGCCGCGCACCGGATGGTTTGCGTTACGCAGGGCCAATTGGCGCTGATGCTGCCGGCACATATAGCTTCGGTCTTCTTCGCCGGATGCGCGATTCTTTCGCGGCGCGGAGATGCAACAGGACGATGATAAGCCGTGCGTTGCACTACTATACTCGCTACTTATACTTGCGTAACTTTGCGCGGTGAGCAAAGTAAGGAATGCTTATGGAGATGTGGCGCAAGGCAGATGTGTTTGAAGGGTTTCGCGGTTTCTATGAGGAAAATTGCTGCGGATTCTCGGTATTATAGTATATAGGATTTTGCGTTTTAGTAAATTTTAGTGATTTCGAATGGCTTTTTTGAGCAGTAAAAAGTTGTCGAAACTAGTTTTATAATAGATGGAGGTAGATATGTAGAGTAGACATTTTTTTTTATCTTAGTTTTGAAATTATTTGAGTTGATACAGAACATTTTGAAAATTATCAATACTTGTTAAAAGTGAAAGTATTAAAATTAAGAGTAATGTAAAACGTAGTATCTATAGTATAAATCGTACGGCCGAGCGAAGAACACTCTTTTTTATATCATATCTGTAAAATTTCATTTTGCGGATCATCCGTGAAATCTGATTTCACGGCCTAAAAATAGCCCATAAAATCGAATTTTACAGCTATGTCGAAAATAATGTATTACATACCTAGGCCAGTAAAATAAGAAAGACAAACATGTGATCTGAGACATTTCTTATTTTACTGGCCTAGGTATGTAATATATTATTTTTTATATTACTTTTTACTCTCAATAGGCATAAGGATGTTAAAAACTAAGACGTATGGAACTAGATATTCAAGATTTTTCTGGGGTGGAAAGCGTAAATAAATGAATAGTCATTAAAATATGTATGAAAATAGGTATGTAGTTACAGACATAGTCGTAGTACATTAAAAATCAGTTGTTTGTACATGCATAATTGATCATACGACTATACTGATTAGATAAGATTGATTAGGATTCTCATTATTTGATAGTACTGATAATCAACTATTAGATAATCGATAAGACGTTGTTATATGAAACCAAAGCTCTTCAATTTTGTAGCAAAAATTTATAATTAAACCCATTAACGCCCACGGGGATACTTTTTTCACCACTTCTTCAGAGCTCAATAGATGGGATAAATTTGGGCCTCAAAAATTTTTGAACACGTGAAATTCATAGATTTTTCATCGATCTTTCCAATGGTGACATCCAAAATTAGAAAAAAAAATTTATTACTCAAAAATGAAGTTTAAGTGTAAAAAACACCGAAAAAAGTTTTTTGTAACGGCAATAAAAGTGTGATTCAAGAAAACACTAGTTCTCTTGATTGTTATCGCGCGTTACATAAAATTTGCTGAACTCAATTATAAACAACCACTTGACTTTATAGATATGAATGCGCGATACAAGCCGTTACAATTTACATGCTATTTCACGAAAAATAAGTCTTATTTTTCACTTAAGAGATGGCGTATTATAAGAGAAATGTGAAACACACGATGAAAAATTATTGCCACATTTTATTAGTTATGCTAGAGCTATTTTAAAACTTAAAATATGAAAAAATAAGACTTCGATCAACAGTACCAAAACCAAAAAGGCCAGGCCGAGAGCCCTATAAAGAGATAAAAAATCAAGAAAACTTGATTTAGGGCTAAATAACTAATTAAAATGCATATTCGGCTCCTGTAATAAAATATATCCTTAGTCGGACCATTACAAGAAAATTCATGGTAATATCTTTTACTAATATAAAAGTAACTAAAATTTCCAGAATAGCAATTGCTATTAAACTATATTAAAAAAAAAAAAATAAGTATATCAATCAATTATTTAAAATAATTTATAGGCATACGAAAGACATAATTACTTTCTTGCGTATCACCACATGATTCTTAATTTTAAGAATTATTATTACAACTTAGAAACATGTGTTATACTTTATACTACCCTGCACTTCATAATCCTAGCGAAAGAGTGCTTGATTAATATTGTCTATCGTCTGTTAATTTAATGGATATATAATAATTACTTAATTTAATGGATAAAATTTTACCTTACTTTGAAAAGGAGAGAACAAAAAGTCCAGGTGGCTAATTCTCATAAAAATTGGTACAGAGGCTTTTTTATTTATGAAAAAAGGATGTACAAAGCCTTTTTTCTTCCAGTAGGCCCTCCGTCAAAAGTTACACTGCAAACTTTTGAATTCATTGAATAAACATTAATGTTTGCATTTTAACATATGCACACTATTTTTGAGTTGATTATTGACCCTTTAGCTTCCTCTAATAATAAAAATCCATCTTTTCTAATAAAGTACAATAATATTATGTGTAAATATGTAAAATCGTTTGGTAGAGGTCTTGATTAGTAAAAGTATTAAAGAAGTTTAGCATAGAAACGCCGACCGGTCCGAATTAATGTGTATAACAGTTCCGCCGCGGGAAAGGTTTTGGATGTTTAGGGGGTAGAAATCCCTCACACCGCGGAGCCCGACGCTTCGTGATGGTCTTAGTGGGCCCCCCTCCATACGGTAAGCAAGGACGGGGGCCTCGGAAGATTCACCTAGTACCTCGAAAAAACAAAAAAAAAAAAAAAGAAGTTTATTATATCTTATTGTAATGAAACATATTTTTTGCGTATCAAGATACATGTTTCCTTAAAGCATATTATTTATAATTTGTTTAATTTATATATTTAAAAAACAAGGTTAACTTGTCAAAAAAAATAATGTGTATTAAAAAGGTAGATCGATCTATCTTTCCTAACTATCATCATTGTTAAAAAAGAATGTAGAAATGAGTAAATTTAATCCTTCTCTACGTTTTATTGAATAACCTACTAACGAATAACATACTAATCTAATATCATACTAATTTTCAGTTTCTAACATGAATTCATATTAAATATCAATAAAACATTAAAAAGGACTATAAAATTACTTATTACTGCATTCTTTTTTAACAATGTGAACTTTGTTTTTGAAATATACAAATTACACAAATTATAAATAATATGCTTTAAGGAAATATGTATTTTGATATGCAATAAATATGTTTCATTTCAATGTAATACGTATACGTATTAGCCACCTGAACTCTTTGCTCTCTTCTTTTCAAAGTAAGGTAAAATTTTATCCATTAAATTAAGTAATTATTATATATCCATTAAATTAACATACGATAGACAATATTAATCAAGCACTCTTTCGCTAGGATTATCAAGTGTAGGGTAGTATAAAGTATAATACATGTTTCTAAGTTGTAATAATAATTCTTAAAGTTAAGAATCATGTGGTGATACGCAAGAAAGTAATTATGTCTTTCATATGCCTATAAATTAATTATTTTAAATAATTGATTGATATACTTATTTTTTTTAATGTAGTTTAATAGCAATTGCTATTCTGGAAATTTTAGTTACTTTTATATTAGTAAATGATATTACCATGAATTTTCTTGTAATGGTCCGGCTAAGGATATATTTTATTACAGGAGTTGAATATGCATTTTAATCAGTTATTTAGCCATATATCAAGTTTTCTTGATTTTTTATCTCTTTATAGAGTTCTCGACCTGTTCTGGGATAGTGGCAGGTACTTTTGATATAAAAAAGCTACTTTCATGAATTTGTTGGTTTTGATACTGTTGATCGAAGTCTTATTTTCGATTATTATATTGAAAAAATTCAGGTGAACTTATGGGGTTGTTATGAAGCGATTAAGGTGGTTATGCAAGAAAAAAAATTGTTGACCTTTCGATTCCCCCGAGAACGACCCATATATATAGAATCAAAGGACCTAATTATAGAAGACTTCAAGTTTCTACAAAAAATTTTTCATCAGGAATGGACACGCGAGCCGTCGAGTACCTCGACATAAGTTTCGATACTGTCGCCCAGGTTGTTCGTGTCGATCTTGATGAAACCCGCGCTGTTGATGAAGATCTTCGGACCCATGTGGCAGACCGTGACGAGCTGCGTACGATTCTCCAGTCGCTGATTGGTCTGTTTGAGGGTTTTTATCAGATACTGACCCTTGCGCGGATCTAAGCCGCAGACGAATTGCACGCGATTGCCGGAATAGGGTTGCTGCACAGCCTTGTTCACGTCAACGGCGACTTCGTTGACGTGATTCACGAATTCCAGGAAAATATTCTCTAGTAGGTCTTCCTGCTAATGCATTCCTTGAAGTGTTTTCGTCTTTCGGATTCCTTGGTAATTCCTGAAACAGAGCCTTTTCCCTACCTGAGCGAGCTTTTCCCGAATTAATTATTATTACGCGTGCTTGTTATTATTTATCGAATTGTTATCTATTATTACCACGGATCGTCTCGACTACTCCCCACACAGCCATGATATATTGCTGCAAAATTGCAGCAATATTATAATATATGTACAATATTTGCAATATTCATAATGTTGCTAAAATATTACTGCAATATAAGACAAAAATCTACAATGCTTGCAATATTTTAGCAATATTAAGACAATGTTTTAATAAACTATAAGCCAAAGCAATATTTCAACAATATTGTATCATTAATATACTAATATATCGATTCACAATACTTGTGCAATATTGCTATAATACTAGTTTTTACTATATTGCAAATCAATATTAAAGCAATATTGAAAGTATATTGTGTAATAAATGTCGCCTTGAAATATTAACAGAATATTACTGCAATTATTGTGCACAATATATTTCCAAACAATATTGTCACAACTTTTGGCCAACATTTTAGTTCAATACATCGCAACGCAATATTACAAAAACATTCCATCCATAATGCTGATAAGTATGTTACCCGGCCATATTGCGCCAATATTTTTGCAACGTATTCGTTTTAGATTTTATTTCCCAATATTATAGAAATATTCTAACAATGTTGTCCATCTTGACTTTTGTAAAGTTATAGACATAATATTGGAGTAATATTACTGCAATAATCGTACTCAATATATTTCCAAACAATATTGTTACATCCTGCCTTTATTTAGGTTTATTTACTTAAAAATAGGAAAATCAAGATTAATTTCTTTATTATATGGACAGTACTTTCGTTTATTAATGCCACTTAACAGTTATGACACAATCGGCAAACAGAAAATACTTTAGAATTTGTATTTTTGTATTCAATTCAAATAACATTAGTTTTACTTAGCAATGTAATTATTAATAACATATAGAAAAATGGAAAGTTTTTAATATTATAGTTAATTGGTTTAATATTTCCATTAACGATTTGTTCACAATAATCGTTATCATGCATTCTAAATGCATGATAATAATGTTATTTGTATTATTATTTGAATTTAGAGATTTTTCAATATAACCCATTAATTTAAATTTCCGAATTATATCCTTTCACAAATTATAAAGTTATCGCACGTAATTTATAGGAGCTAGACTAAACTTAAACTAATATCGGAATGAGATATAAATTCTTTATAAAAGTTCGTACGTTTCCTTGAATATATTTTGTCATTTTCTCCATCAATCGTAATTTAGGTTTGCAAATATTTACATATTTAGGAATTGGAATAAATTTTAAAGATTTCTTTTCATGGTTATAAAATTTAATTTTAATCGAGGATGATCGACATTTATAATTTGAAATGAACTGCTCTACCAAATTTTATGTTATTGATTAATATTAAATCATGGTCTAAATTGTTAAAATTTAGATTAACTGCAAATTATTGAAATAATTACTGCTTAATTTAAAAATACAAAATGAATTATTAAGAATTGGTGAACGTGGAAAAAAATTTTTACTGTTAACTCTCAGTCAGAAATTACCGGAGACTTTAGTAATGCTAGCTTTATGCCTACTATCCGAGTCACTCAGGCCGTTTTGTCCTGAGGGTATGATGTTTTCCTTCTCGACGCATGTCGTAAATTTTTTTTTCTTTTCCTTTTCTTTTATAGTTGTCCTCAGCAAATACTGGCCAGACTCAAGGTTTCCGAGTAGACGGTGATAAAAAAAATCTTTCCCAGGGATTAATCTCTAGACCCCAGCATCTGCAAGCGATAATTTTTTCGGGCCTCGAGTAAGCATCGGAATTTCCCAAATACTTTAAAACCCATAAACCGGTGAAACCGTGCAGCTGTAGCTATATGTATAGAAGGGCATCTGTTGGGAATTATTTTTTTTTTTGACTTTACACTTTACTTTGGACTCGGAATACATTTAAGAGTATATATCATCTACCTACTATACGTTTCTCTGTATAAGTTTTTGAAGATTTATTAATTCAGTGCTTCAACAGATATTAATTGCGTAATATTTAAACCGAGTTATTTTTAGTTGTCATATATTCTGGAATTTGAATATTTGAATATAATTTTTAGTAAAAATGAAGCCCAGTGCTCATAATTTCGTCCAATGTGCCGTTTTTCTTGAAATATGAGCAATCTGATTTCAAATATCCTCTATTTCGATAAAAAATGACGTCTCTTCTATTGACTGTCACATTGCAAATATTCTAGATACAGAAACGAGCAAAAAAGATTATAAAAGTAGACACTAAAAACTAAAATTTAAGCCCTGATTCCTTAAAAAATATTAATTTTTCAGGAAATTATAAGCAATTAAAGATAACGTAAAAAAATGATTGAAAATACGATCCTTTTAATTGCTTAAGGGAAGAAGGTACAGGAGAGGCCAATTTTTTTTATTATTCAGGGAAATTTTTTTTTATTGAAATATATACATATATATACAGAAAGTAGCCAAAACCACCTCTGTTAGTCCAATTTTAGAGATTTTATAAGCTGCACTGGCCAAAACACCTGTAAAAAAGGTATATATTCAGTTAGCATTCTGCGCAATGGCTTTCGATCAATGTGTGCCAGATAAATCGTAAAATTCTAAACCTCCGGTCATGAATATTTATTCATAATAAATTTTGATTAAAAAAATGCATCTCAAATAGCACCGCTCCAATAGCACCTTCCTCCTCCCACCCGACGAATTATATAATGATTTTGTGCTGAATCTTCAACATCACGGAGAGTTCTCCTTTGCAACTATAGCATAGATCCACTTTATACTATCGTAGCATGACTTTACCATGCTAATTTAGTAAAAATTTATACATTTTTTGTAAATACCGTCTTCATGCTAAGAAATTAGTCATCAAACCATGCGTTAATAGCAGCGCCGCCGTGCGATCGTTGCATGAAATTGGTCCTTCTGCGATTGCAGGATGTACTGTTTTGGCATGGCACTTACACAATCACAGTCACGTACTTACGAAAGCGCAAACTAATTCTTTTTCGCGCACAGTAACCTATTTAAAATTATTTTTTATTCATTGAATGATGGAAATGGAATAACAATTGTAAAAATTAAATAATTTTTTGATAATTAAGCATTTTTATTATTAAATTACAAAATTTTTAAAAGTCGTATCTATTTATAAGTGTTATATTATAATTTATTATATAAAGTATTATATACATACTATATGCAGATTTCAGTTGAAGTTAAAAAATATACATACCTTTTTCCATGTAGATCCTGAAATGAACCAGCGGTAGGCGTATATCGTCGCGCGGTACGAAGAAAAGCCAACTTGGAAGTTACAGGCGAAGAAAAGCCAAAAACGCGTCTAAGGCGAAGAAAAGCCATTTTGGGTCCTTCCAGACGAAGAAAAGCCAGTTTGCGCCGTTCCTGCGGAGGAAAAATCCCAACTGACGGCATCTAATCAATTACTAGTTATCTAATTATCTTGACTGATCGTCTGTTTATCTTTTTATATTATCTTTTTATCTTTTTGAATCAATTTTGAATCTTTTTAATTATCCTTTTATCTTTATCTTATCTTTTTATCTGAAAGTTATCTATAAGATACCACTAAATGTTACTTTCTTTTGAGAAAAGTCAAACTGGCTTTTCTTCGTCTGGGAGGGCGCAAACTGGCTTTTCTTCGTCTGGGAGGACGCAAACTGGCTTTTCTTCGCCTTAGACGCGTTTTTGGCCTTTCTTCGCCTGTAACTTCCAAGTTTTTTCTTCGTACCGCGCGACGATATGAGGTAATTCACAATAGTACATTACGATATATTATAGTATAGTATATTATTTTATAGCATGTTTACCTAAGTCCGCTGTCACACCTATTCGTGCCTTATGCAGTCCATTTTTGCACCGTGAGGTTAGCGCGCGAGCGCAGTGAGCGCGATAAACACGGTGCAATAATCGACTACTTAAGTCACGGATAGGCGTGACCTAGGTGCGGACTTAGGTCACACCGTGCTATAATAGTACATTTCGACACTGGTGCGGAAGGGGATGATTTACTTTGCGTGACGTTTTTCGCATGAGGAAGCGAGTGCGAAAAGTCACACGAAGTAAATAATCAACTTCCGCACTCGTTTCGAACGGTATTTTATACCACGAGAGCCGAAAAATCATACCAAAGTTGTGATTTTTCGGCTCTCGTGGTACAAAATACCGTTCGAAACGAGTGCGGAAGTTGATTATTTACTTCGTGTGACGTTTTTCGCACGAGCGAAGCGAGTCATCACTTTCCGCACCAGTGTCGAAATGTACTATTATATTATGTATTATACCACTCTAACCTCAAAATCACAACTTTGGTACGATTTTTCGGCTCTCATGGTATAAAATATCGTTCGACACGACCGTTGATTAAATAATCAACTTCTTCACTTGTTTCAAACGGTATTTTATACCACGAGAGCCGAAAAATCATACCAAAGTTGTGATTTTTCGGCTCTCGTGGTATAAAATACCGTTCGAAACGAGTGCGGAAGTTGATTATTTACTTCGTGTGACGTTTTTCGCACGAGCGAAGCGAGTCATCACCTTCCGCACCAGTGTCGAAATGTACTATTATACCACTCTAAGCTCAAAATCACAACTTTGGTACGATTTTTCGGCTCTCGTGGTATAAAATACCGTTCGAAACGACTGAGGAAGTTGATTATTTACTTCGTGTGACTTTTCGCACTCGCTTCGCTCGTACGAAAAACGTCACGCCAAGTAAATCATCACCTTCCGCACCAGTGTCGAAATGTACTAATTTGCTTATAGCGGCCTCAAAACAGGTAAAAAATTTTTTTTAAAGGCACACCTTCCGGGCGCTGTTTTTCTTCTGTCTCATATCACAAAGTATACAAAAAAAATCGTGTATAATTAAAAACTTCTTTGTGACATATTTATTAAAAGGTTGAAATTTTTGAAGAAAATGGCAAAAAAACCTTCCTTTTTTGAAAATTAAAAAAATGTTGAATCCTTCAAAAGTTATAAGATTTTAAAGTTGAACGTCGAAAAGGCATAAAAATACACAAATCCCAGGAATCGGATCGCATTTTCTTCAAAAATTTCCACCTTTAAATAAAATGTGTCACAAAGAAGTTTTTAATTGTACACGATTTTTTTTTCACATACTTTTTGATATGAAAAATACGAAAAACCGCGTCCGGAACACTGAAAGAAGTATAGGACCGGTGCCGCACGATTCGTAAGACAGTATAAGCGCCTCAAGCGTTTCGTACAGCTCAGCATCACGAATTTCGAGCACCAGTGGCGCTAAATCACTAAACAAATGTGCTGAGCGCCATTTTTCGAACGTATACAGTAATCTTTTCGCGCAGGAGCTGCCAGAAATCAGCAGCATGGAGTTGCACGTCGTTTAATTCAGCGACTAAGGGCAAATGTTGCTCAGGCAAATGTTGTTCTACGCTTCTTGCAGTGAAGGTGTGCCTTCAAAAAAATTTGGACTTGTTTTGAGGATGCCATAAGTTAAACTTTTACATTTTTATAAAAAATTGTTTTATTTTTATAATTGTTATTCCATTTCCATTATTTAATGAATAAAACATAATTTCAAATAGGTTACTGCGCGCGAAAAAGAATTAGTTTGCGTGTTCGTAAGTACGTGACTGCGATTGCAATAAGTGCCATACCAAAGCAGTATGGGTTCCATTCTGCAACTGCAGTAGGACTGATTTCATGCAACATGCACATTGCATGTTTGCTTTATCAGTAGATAAGCAACCGTATATATTTATGCGAATAATATTTAAGATTCTTACTACCGAAGCATACCGAAAAGCTATACCACAATCCTGTGGAATCGTGCTATAGTTGCAAAGGAGAGCTCGCCGTGTAATAACTCAAAACAATTTGCAAGAGTCTATGGTATGGATTCTGCTAGTGTGATATTACGCATCTGTATATAATATTAAATTTAATAAATTATTACTTCGTGTAGTAGTAAATTAAAAAAAAAATGTTATCTTTTAAAATATTTCTTATAATAACAATCACTCGCTGTGCTCTTGCAAATAGTGAGGAAAATGGTACGTATATTTGAGTAAGTATGTTCAGTTATTTCTAATCATATTGTGTATAAACATATATAGGTATTTTACTTAAGCGGTAACGCTATTCTTCTTTATTATTTAACGGAGTAAGCGAAACCCGCCTTTTTGCGCTTCTTTTGTGTGCGCCAACTACGCGACTGCTCAGATAGTTTTACTTCGCGCTGATCGCTACGATTGTTCTTGTTCAACTCATGTGATTGTCAACTTCATACTCGTCGAGCACGAAAAAGCTAGTTTTGCTCACTTTGTTAGAAAAAAAAAATTAAGCTCGATATATGTAAGCGAAGCGGGTGTCTTTCGCTATGTACTATTTTGTACTATGTAGTATCGGAATGTACTATTATCACCTTGCAATGAAAGTACCGCGCGACAATATACCGCTGCACTGTCAATAAATTATACCTAAAACCAAAATGCAAAGTATTTCCAAATCCTAAAAAGAAAAAAGAACTGTCTTATTTTAAGCTTAGGAGGGACGATGCCAAACCCTGTTTGTTATTGAGAATTACAGAAGATTGAATTTTGACAAAATATCTTACTGCTACTTCATTGTTGAAATTGCATGTTAAAAAACTATAGTGTCTCTAAATGTCTGTAACTAAGAGGGTTTAACATCTTTTTAAATCAGCAAATGTTTGTGAGGCATTGTCGGACATAAATTTTTTTTTTAATTTTCGAAATGTAATCCAATGCAGAGACCCCAGTTGACATTCCTGAAGGTTATGTAATTACTAAGGGAATTGGCGCACATAAGTTCCACACGGATAAAAAAACTTGGAACCAGGCGAGGAAGAGCTGCATCAAAGAAGGAGGTAAGAACTATCAGTAATTAGATTTTTAATGATTTTTTCTTAAAATATTATGCCCTTTGTTATAGCATTTTGCTATCCTAAATTTATTACTACGAAAAAAAAGAAAATAATAATAAATTAATTTCCTGTTTGTACTATTTTCTACAAATACGTGTGCATCAATCATTACTTTGGCAGTCTAGCATGCGTCTACATATCTAGCAGATTATTCGAGCTATACAGCATTAACCTTTCACAGCTCACTTAGCCGTCATCAATTCTCAAGACGAGGACCTCGTCATCCAGAAAACGGTGAACAGTCATAATGCAGAGCAGACTTGGATTGGGTACCACGAGCTATTCGAAAACGACGATTGGGTCACAGTGAATGACGAGCAACTGAATGACATTGGCTACGCGGACTGGGCTGGATTACAGCCGGATCACAAAAACGGAGATGAGCATTGCATGAGCTATACTTCACGAGACGTATTGAACCATGGCTTGAACGACTTCAACTGCAATGAACCTAATCCTTATATCTGCGAGATTCATCTTCAGAAAAAAGGCCACTAACCCTTGACACTCATATATCTCACTCCACGTATTACACATAAAAATTACATAGGGCCGCTTTTTTAAATCTTCATACAAAGACAATTTATAAATGATTGAATTTATTACCTTGCAGTTTTTATTTCGTTGCCATTCGCTAACCACGCTGTCGCGGTTACGAGAACGGTGATTCGCAGAAAAGAGTTCCGAAACTAATCAATCTGGTATCTGTACTTTTGTATATCGTCTGTTATTTTCCTAACGTCTTTACTTACAAAAAGATATGTATCAATAAATACAAATTTGTTTTTGGCTACCATATGTGTAGTGGAGAAAGTCTCCAAGGGTAAAATAAATATTGATAATGAAACTTTAGTTTTACTAGACTACGTATTTTGTTACATACCTGTAACAAACAAGAGCGGCTTGCTATAGGTTATTAGTTTTCCTATTTCCTATAATCCATTTGTAATCTCCGATCCAGTATCCTTCATAATATCAATTATATTATATTTCTTCATAATAATTACGAATGAAAGTAAGCGGTCGAATATCTGTATACCTTAATAATATTACTACTAAATGGAAGCGCTACGCTTGAACGCTCATTGATCACGCGCCAAATAAATCCACGTCACTCTGGACTGAAAAAAGGCAGTTTTAGCCTGAGTCGTACCGCAGATGCGATTCAGGTATATGAGAGAACTGCGTCGTTTCATTTAACTCGCTACCATTTCCTCCCAAGTGATTCTTTCGTTTTGAAATTTTTATGACATCTTCTTGGAGGCCTTCCGCAACTTATAGAACTAATAGGAAGTCTTTAATCATGTACAAAAACGAAGGTAAATTGTTAAAAAATGGCATAACCTCTGAATCTCGAGATATTATTTTTACCGAGAAAAGTTGTGTTATAAATTTTCGATTTATCGAATTTTAACTATTAAGTATTAAAATTTAATAGTTAAAGAAGGTTTTTGATACTTCTAGGTGTCGAGGATTCTGAAAAATCTTCAAGTTTGTTAACAGATGGACGCGGTAGACGTACGGCAGACGGCCCCTATTAGACTGCGAGCACCGCCCGATTATTAGCAATTATAAAAATCGTTATTACTCAGCATTTTTGACACCTAGAGAGCTAAAACTTTGCAGAAACCTTCTTTAAGTATTACATTCTAATAATTAATAGTTAAAATTCGATAAATCGAAAATTCATAACACAACTTTTCTCGTTGAAAATAATATTTCGAGATTCAGAGGTTATGACTCTTTTAACCAATTTTGCTTCGTTTTTGTACATGCTTAAAGACTTCCGATTAGTTCTATAAGTTGCGAAAGGCCTCCATAAGAAGATGACATAAAAATTTCTAAACGAAAGAATCAATTGAAAGGAAATGGTAGCAAATTAAATGAAACAACGCAGTTCTCTCATAGCTGAATCGCATCGCCGGTGTGACCCAGGCTAAAACTGCCTGTCTCCCCGGCTGATTTGGCGTTTCTTTTTTCAGTGTGTTCTCCTCGATATACTGCTAATCTACTTTGAATTCCACCAGCGAGGTCTATGATGGAAAATACTCAACGACGTACCACTTTTACAATGGTATTGTGTCTCGAAATCGACTAACTCCGAGCCCAGCCTATTATATAGCTTCGGTAAGCTTTGTATAAGTAGATCGCCTTAGTAACTTCAGCTAAGTTTATTCTCGGTTGCTTCATTCCGTATCTATTTCAATTCTTATATACAAGTATTTCTGACAGGCAGTGATATATAATATGGTGATCACAGGTGCAATAAATCTAATGTATATAATTGCGACCGATATGATTAGTGATTCATTAATATATCTTAAGTTTTATAATTATAGTATTACATCTATTTTATAATAGTGGCCGATTTTTGCGCTAATAGTCTTAAACATTTTTTCTTAAACGTTTTCTGCTTGAAAAAATTTTCTTTTCCACCATTCTAAAATTTTCGTGCCCAATTTTCATTTTAGCGACGACGCATCTACCATTACTCAATAATATTTATTAAAAAATAAACTTCCATCACAAATAACACCGATTTTATTCAATAACGATCGAGAATTGGGCCTTAATAAAAAATTCGCTACTACTTCCAGTTCATACGAGACCTATCATCAATGTTATTGGCGCTGTAACAATTTTTCCATCGATTCGAGGAACGTCACCCTTAATAAACGTTAATTTAGCTATCAATCTCTTATCTAATTTAAAACAAAAGGAAAAAAGATAAAATAAAACTACACCTCGAAACTTATCGTGATCGATTCCGGCGTGCTCGCAGACGTTGATTTAGATCGCCGATTTAAAACAAATATCCATAAGTATACGCAGTCGTAACGTCTCGCGCGAGCGCTAAAAACTCGACCGCTTCGGGGCCCCGGCCCCGTAACTTTCCACTCTGGGCCGCTACGCGGTTTGACGATCTGTGCGTCACCAATTTTGTGATTTACGCGAACCGAGGAATTGCCAGGGTTCATTGGCTTTTTTCGGGCTGGCGAGTCTTGCGGTCTCTCGGACTATTGGCAAAGAGAAGAATTAAGTGTCGAGAGCTGCGGAAGATGTGACAGTCGAGTGTGTGAATATTATAGTAGGAACAATTCGAGTGTGCGCGGGAAGAAGAAGTGCATAGGGTTTATGCCGCCGGTCAGCGGATGAAATGGATTATCCAATTACGTTTTGTCTACGTTTGCAATGAACGTTGTAAGTGATGAGCGTTGGAATGCACAGTAGAGAGTGAGAGAGAGAGAGAGTAGCAAAGTGCAAATAATCGTGATATGCCGTATGAAATTTTACCCAAGAAAGTAAAGCGACAATTTATCGCGCTTTTGCAAGTAATTGAATCAATCAAGCTTTCGCAGGCATTCAGGTTTAGCAAATATATATATTGTTGATGCTTATACGACATTGGTTTATCTGTGTTTAACGTACGGAAAAACTGGGAAAAACATCGCCGTTCTGGTTAAGTATTAGACTATAATTGTATGAGATAATTTTATGGGAAAAACTATTCTGTATTATCCAATCCAAGCAAAAGAAACATACATCAATTTACAATCCACTTTATGATACCATACATACACCCGCAGCTTGTCAACAACGTTCAGGGTCACAAATAGTCATGATTCACAACAAAACACAGCAAAGTTGAGCCGAACAGAAAGCTAATATATATATATATGTGTGTGTGTGTGTGTGTGTGTGTGTGTGTGTGTGTGTGTGTGTGTGTGTGTGTGTGTGTGTGTGTGTGTGTGTGTGTGTGTGTGTGTGTGTGTGTGTGTGTGTGTGTGTGTGTGTGTGTGTGTGTGTGTGTGTGTGTGTGTGTGTGTGTGTGTGTGTGTGTGTGTGTGTGTGTGTGTGTGGCTTCCAGGAATAACAACTTAACTACATTTTTGTCAAAATTGAGTTAGCACCGAAATTTATACCTTCTAACTATACCCTTTTTCATGTAGCTTGGTCCGGAAATCTGAAACGCGTTCAAAGAGCAAATATCAGATAAGCGCATACCACTTAACTGCACCTGTGCCCGGAAAAACCACTTAAGTGAATATGCTTTCTTTACAAATCAATATTTTTCAAAAAGGAGGTGAGATTTCTATCTACATAATAAACAGAAATGACGATTATGACCTATTTTTACAAAAACAAAGATCAAAGGCACAATAGTACAATAGATAATAGAAGGTAACACAACAGCTTTGATTGCCGGGCGATGGGGCGAGTGTGCATAAACAGTAACCGAGTAACGTTCGGTATTCGGTATCGAATTCCGTTGACTTCACGCACATTCCCTTAGGAGGCGCATGCGCGGGAATGAATATTTAAAATAGAATTCGTATTCTATGTTTTAAATGTAGAAATAACTCTGTTATTTATCTTATTTCAACAATTTCCATAAAACCACTTAACTGCACAGTTACCGGAAGAACGACTATAATCTTTGTTTATACAAAGAACTAAAATGTATTCTAGTAGCTGATAGTGGGGTTCGAAATATATTCGATACCTTTGTAAATGTCTACATTGTTATGACTCATCTCGCGCATTTCCATTTTATATATGAAGTGTCATGACAGAAATTTTAAAACGTCGATTTCTCGAAAATTCGTAAAATGATGTTAAAGCCACAGGTATAGTTATATACTTACTCCCTATAATATACGCGACCAGCATAAAAATAAAAACTCGAAAAACACCCCCATTCTATTGGTTTTTCATTTGCATTCCGTCATCACACACACACACACACCCTCTCTCTCTCTCTCTCTCCCAATACCGATTTCACTCGCGTCGGTACCATAAATCACACCGGTCCGAACTTCAGCAACTAGTCAGATCCATCACACTAATCAACACAACCAACTCGTATCCCCCCAATAGCCAACAATTTACAATAAACCAGAGATTCATCCATATTACCGTTCAATCTCCATCATCCGTATCCTGACCTATCCCCCTCTACCTCCCCATTACTCATCCTTCAACTTCGACGACTACCAACAACATCGTCGTCCCCAAAATTTCCCCACCTGGAGCGCTCGCGCGCGCGTGCGCGTAAGACAGGTAGGTAAACATAACAGCATACTTATATACGCCGTCTGGACGTATAATATAGATAGGTAAGGTAACTCACACACGCGGAGAAGGGGAATGCAGGCGCTCGTAGGCAGCTATAGCGCGGGGGAGTCATCACAGACTGACTCGGAAACACCGCGCGCGCATGGAGCGAGCGAGAGAGAGAGAGAGAGAGCGAGCGCTGGACAAAGATAGAGATATGAGAGTGAGAGAGAGGAGGGGTCGCGCACCTCGCGCGCACAGCTGATCGCCACGGCAGTCGTCGTCCGTCGCGCGCCGCGTAAACCCGCACGAGAGACAGACATACCGAGAGCAGCCGTCGACTCGTCCGCGCAGAGAGAGAGAGAGAGCTGCCGTATTATAACTCTCTCTTGTGCGCATGCTCGCGCGCTTGTGATACACACATACACACGCATAGGGCGCAAGCTCTCTCCAGGGTTCCCTGTATTAGGAGAGAGACCGAGAGAGTTGTATATACGAGGTTAGGAGCAGCGAACGTAGCCAGCCAGTGTGTGTGTGTGTGTGCTCGCGGGGTTTCGCGTTGCAGTGCGCGCGGGGCCATAGAGCATACACCAGCCAGCAGCAGCGCGGATCGATTTTTTCGCGGCAACCGCGTGCCTCTCTCGCGCACTTGCTCTTTACATACATACGCGGGCGCTCGCGCGCGGCTGCGCGTATTTTTAGAGCCGCGAGAGCTTGCGGGGAGCTTGAGTCCTCTGGAGAGACAACGCGGCCGCTGTGTGTTGCGCGCGTGAGAGAAGAGAAAGAAAGCTGTCGTCGTCGTCGGGTCGTGTCTATGTGCGGGTCAAGGTGCGCGTTTAACAACTGCGGGCAGTGCGGTCGTCGGCCAGAGGCGCGTCGTCGGTGGCCGGTCGACGACGCCAGTGACAACAACAACAACGACTACGGCAGTACTGTTGCTGCCTGACGACAGGTGTAAATATTGACGAGCACGCGCAGCTGACAACGATGAGGAGGTCGCTGTGTCCAGGTGATAATACCAAAGAAGTGGCCAGGTAGAGAGTAAGAGTAAAAGAGAGAGAGAGAGGGAAGTAGAAGAAAGGAGGCAAAGGAAAGGAGGTAGAGGAGAACGGTCGATTGATACTGGTGCGAGTAGAGAGAGGCAACAAGATGCAGATCGACAAGGAGACGCCGGACAACGGCATCAACATCAAGTTCGGCGCTGACAGGACGCCCAGCAGCAAGAAGGGCGAGTACCGGCTCGTCACCCAGAACAGCGTCAACGGGAAGAAGAAGCGCCTGAATGGGACCACTAAGCAAGGTAGGCTTCTGTTGTATATATGTATACATGTTGATGTGAGACGTTACGATATACGGGGGAAAAAGAAAAAAAATCACGATGGAATGCAAATGCACGGCCGTGCGGAGAGAGTGAGAGCGGGAACAATGGCCCATTGTTTCGATTGGCGCTCTGTTTCACGTCAATCTCGCGACGGTCCCTGGTCTATGTGTACGTATATATATATATATATATATATATATATATATATATATATATATATATATATATATATATATATATATATATATATATATATATATATATATATATATATATATATATATATATATATATATATATATATATATATATATATATATATATATATATATATATATATATATATATATATATATATATATATATATATATATATATATATATATATATATATATATATATATATATATATATATATATATATATATATATATATATATATATATATATATATAAGGGGTTCTATATTAGACGGGTGCCAGAATCGCGAGCGACGGTCATTGCCGACGTTCTCCTTTGTCGAGTGTTTGTAAGTCGGGGGTTTGAAAGACACGCTCGCGTGGCTATTTTCAGGAAATTTCATTGGATAAGTGTATATATGGTAAAGTTGAAGCTTTGGTCGACGAGCAGAGTTGTGTGTTATATTTAACGCTCTTGTCGTTGTACGAGAATGGCAATTTTTTTTGTTCAAATGCTTCTGCGTGCATGCACGCGCTTGGTGAATACTTGAAATTGGAAGAACAATAAAGGAGCAATTTTTACGATCCTTAATGAGTTTTCAACAAAATTGCCTTAAATTTACGAACAGTAAAAATACGCGCGCGCGCGCACACATACAGCGGCTGAATAAAATTCCCCGTAGTGTAATAAAGATGCACTTGGTGTAAATAGCTCGACGATGTGCTTTACACCGATGCTTAGAAATAGACGATTATTTGCTCTCGAATATGAAATCGCTTATTTTGGCTCGAGAGCATCACCACCACGCGCGGATGTTATAATCTGCTTTTTATACAGCGCAGCTGTTTTCGAAAAAACGCGCGCGCGCGCCTCTTATCGCGATCACTCCCTATTTTTGTGCAGCACCGGAATAAGTATACTTTTTCATTCCGCTCTGACAAATTGTCGTGATGATTACGCGTTATAATTTTAAAAGTGTGTATTTATCGCACTTCAATGATAGCGCACTCGTACATGTATATAGATAGCGATTTTTTCAGTGCGACTTTTTTTTCTCACCTCCGAATCAATTACTCTTGTTATCGTGTATATATATACACTTTGTTGTATAGTAGCTTGTACTTGCACGATTATCGAATACGTGCATCTTTGAAGGCGGCCTATGATGTAACCCATAAACACAGTTTTGCTCTGTATGCATGCATGCGCAAAGTCGGCTACACTGCACACGCGCGCGCGATATACATTCACTTTTATCGACGATGCATGTAATGGGCGTACTTAGAAATCTCGACTGCTGCGGGGCCAATTATCTTAGCGCAAGACTCGAGACTCTTTGAGTCTTTACACGAAAAATTTCCCATGTAATATAATAACGTTTCGTCAAAGTTTACATTCGATATTATGTGTAAACAAACTCGCACGGTAAACAGCAAATATTTATCCGATACTTTTGGGCTTGCTAAATTCCCATTGAGTCACGTTCGACATAAAAGCTTCTCGCGGACGACGCAACACAGCGACGAAATCTTGTAATAAAAATTCCGGAACGACCGATGTCACTGTATAAATCATAGGCTAACCTACTATTAAGATAAATTTAACCGATCCACAGGTCACAACGGCGAATACCTCGGATTCGAAAAAAAAAAAATTTATGCGGAAGTTTTCGAGAAAGAGAATAAACCCCGTTCAATGCCGCTTTTTGTTGTCGTTAGAGTTTGGTGATGAAATAATAATAACGAGCGACACGTGTCTATGCCTCTTTCCTCGTTAATTTCTTCTTTTTTTTCTCTCCCTCTCTATTTTTTGTTTGCCGGGAATTCATGAATTCGGAATAAGACAGCGCGCTGTGTGGCTGTTTTTTCTGACGCCGATCAGCTGAGCGCGAAAGGCGATGCATATATATACCTACGCATATAGTAGTGAATGGAATATGAAAATTCATTGGCATCGTCGTGGTTTCAACTGAAAATGATTTTTCATGCAAACGGTGCTCAGTGAGTCGGCGTTATTAGCGAAGCGACTTACTTTCGACTATTCTTCGCATTTTAATTACTCCGCTGTCAGCGAAGTTTCTCCGAATTTCTCTATATATCTATCTATACTTGTTTTTTTAGAAAAACGCGCTATCTTTATGAGTTTTAAGGCACCAACGAAATTTCCTCGAGCGCTATGCGCAAACGATGCTAATAGCCTGCCATAGGTATACACGTACATATATATAGGCATGCATACATAATACATACACGAGAGAATCGCGTTTATGGGGTATATCTCGCATTCGAGGCCCGCGGCAGCTGCGCGGCTGAATTATTATCTCTCTCCTATATATGCCGTTCTTGCATATTATACAGTCGTCTCGATTACCGCGCGCGTTTGAAAGTTTTTGAGCCTTCGGTCGTGTGTATGTGAGATTTCTCCTATTTCTCATCTATTATATCGTAGGCATAATATGTATCGTTGGTAAATCTATAAGTTAAGATACGGGAAAGATCGTATTTTCCAAAATTACAGATTATTTATTTTCCGTAAATAATCAAGTTTGCGCGTATATTTACTTAACCTGGAATAAATAGCAGCGGCTATTTTCGATACGGAAAGTGATATAGGAAATATCTTATAGCTTGGCGTGTATATATATAAAATAGAAAAGCACGACGATTGTATTTTAATTCAGTATATATATATATATATATATAGGTATATAGCAAAAAGCATTTTTAAATAAGGCTTTTTCCTCAATATATCTTTAGCACATTTTTAATTAGAAGCTTTCTATCTCATTTGTCCAACCACATTAATTTTTTCTTTCTTTTTTGTGAATTTAAAAAAAAGTAGAAAGAATGAATTCATGTTATCTTAACAAAAATTATACTCGTTGTCACCAAAAGCATAACATTTATTGTCATGAACAGACAGTATACCTATATCATCAAAATTTAAAATTCTTATCTATAATTATGACCAACATACACGGAGAAAAATAACATAGGAAAAATTACCATATTTGATTGTAAGTCGAGGACAGACTGAAATCCTCCACAAAATTGCCATAATTTATGGTAAAAATTGCCATAAATTTATGGCAATTTTTCCTACATTGTAAAAATTACTATAAATTTATGGCAATTTTTACCATAAATTATGGCAATTTTGTGGAGGATTTCAGTCTGTCCTCGACTTACAATCAAATATGGTAATTTTTCCTATGTTATTTTTCTCCGTGTAGTTTTCACGTCATATTTAGTAATTAATTACTAATCGTATACATTTAACCGACGTACCAACGCCAATTAAATTCCACTCGCAAAAACTGACATTCACAACCCCCATTTATCGCCTGTAATATGCAAAAAAAAAACACAAAATCAACAAATTTTTCCCCATGCACCGCCCACCACCGCGCATTAGATAACACACACCGCGGGCGCGAACTTGATCCAAGGAACGCGCCTCCTCGTCTCTCTCATTCTTTCCTTATACCGGAGTTTCCCCACGCTCGCCGCATGTGCGACCAAATTTACGAGAACCGCGTATATACCTACGCTTTTTGGCAGCCAGCCGCCGCCGTCCGCGTGGGCGCTTGCGAGCAAGTCTTTCCGGCCATCTGATTACTGACATTGACCTGCGCGGCGACGGCTGGTGTCGAGATGGATCGCGTCGCCTGGGCGCCGAGGAGCTGGGATGAAGAAGATGTGATTCGCGTGAATGTGAGATATAGGTTTTGAGAATTTAATCGTTAGTGAATGTTTTATCAGTGAGAGAAAAAGGTTTGTAAAAAATTTACTGTCTGATAAAGCTGTCACAGACTGTGAAAATCCAAAAAAATTACCATACTTTGTAAGAAAATTTGTATAAGTATAGTAACATTTCTTATAAAGTATGGTAATTATTTTTGGGTTTTCAGTCTGTGATAACTTTATCAGGCAGTAAATTTTTTACAAACCTTTTTCTCTCAGTGTAGGGGGATAAATGTAGGTAGAAGGAGATGGTG
This sequence comes from Torymus aiolomorphi, assembly GCA_036365515.1. NCBI lineage: Eukaryota > Metazoa > Arthropoda > Insecta > Hymenoptera > Torymidae > Torymus > Torymus aiolomorphi. The sequence goes on along the minus strand of CM070875.1, from coordinate 8,406,153 downwards.
TTGCGGAGTATAGTAATACATTATTAAATAATGACGTTTGCAATTTGTAGATTACGCGAGCCCTTTGAATAATAAAAATGCACAAAAGGTTGCACGTAAATCAATTGGTTTTAAAATAAAATAGTAAAAAATACATTCAATTATACTTCCAACTTAATAGTTCATAGGTCTGAAGTTCGCAACGTTGGAGTGCAACGAAATAAAAAAAAAATTATTTTGCTTCATGATTATGCTAATTAATTTTAATATTCTCTGCAGATTTAGTGTTTTATAGAATAAAATAACTTTATAACAAAGGTTTAGATGAAATTTCCATTCTTTAATAACTTAAATTAATTCTAAGAAATTAATTCGTTGCATTCCAACGATGCAAACTTCAGACCCATAATATTTCATCACGTATATTTAAAAATTTCGCATTTGCATACTACACAATATAAAATCGTGCAATAAATGCGCTTCAATCATTTTTGCCAAACTCGCCGATTACACCGAACCGTCGGTAACACGACTATTCCAATCCCACCACTCTCAAATTAAATACCCCCTCTATATAATTATATATCGTTATATAATTCCCTCTCGCATCAGAGCCCTCCTATCCTCACGTTTCACACCAGCTTCGGAGCCCAATGAATTATCCCCCCCCCCCCCGCAACTTTCCGCACTTTACACACGCACACGCGTCCAAAATTGTCACTCGAGCCCGAAGATGTATTGTATAGCCCTGCACGCAGACAATGGAAATCAGCTCGCCCGCTCCGTTCGATGTTACCGCGTGCGGGCAGCGCGCCTAACATCCGCTCGCGCGTGATTTATCCTATTTTAAAAGGAGCTCGGTAATTCCGCGCCGACAGATTTTGGAAGTGTCGTTATAATAGCAGCTCGTTATTAGAAGCACATGATGCATTATTTTTGCGCAAAGGCCAGCGGAGGGCAGTTTGCCGATTTTGTAATACTATTTGTAATAACGCTTAATTAAAGCGACGTGTGTAATAACGTTTGGTGTACAATAATAACGTGAAATATCGTCCGGACCGGCGACGACTATAACACACCCCCTGCGCAGCATCACTCGTGCGCGCTCGGAAAAAACCTTCTGTCAGGCCGAGCGCCGTTTATTACCACCGGAATAGTTATCCTCGCGTACTCATATACGTGAACACTCGTGAAATTTTTATCGGTTCCGCCGCTTGCGTGGCGCGTGTTTTATCGCGCGAGGTTTAGATTAGACTGCGTGGCCAGCTGTCGAGTTTTCATGCTCGCGTTAGTTTTTCCGCGTGCGAAAAATTCCAGAATTTGTGCGGGGGTCAGTAGGTTGACGTGGTTATTGTGGGTGGAGTAGGTGTATACACGGAGAAAAATAACATAGGAAAAATTACCATATTTGATTGTAAGTCGAGGACAGACTGAAATCCTCCACAAAATTGCCATAATTTATGGTAAAAATTGCCATAAATTTATGGCAATTTTTCCTACATTGTAAAAATTACTATAAATTTATGGCAATTTTTACCATAAATTATGGCAATTTTGTGGAGGATTTCAGTCTGTCCTCGACTTACAATCAAATATGGCAATTTTTCCTATGTTATTTTTCTCCGTGTATAGTTGAGAGAGATGTTCGGGCCTGAGAGTTTTGGGGGATTATTGTGCTGTAAAAGTTATATGGGCAGCGTTGTGCGGAGGTGTACTTAAGTGCGCGGTGGTGAGGAATATTTCATTATGATATGCCTTATTTTTCATTTGTTTGATATATAAAATACGCAAAAGTAAATTAATAAAAGCTGGTTATTTATTTGTCCTTTTTGTCGACGAAATTTCGTTTGAAAAGCTTGTTAAACTTAAATTTATTATCAAAAATTTTTTTCGTTTAAAATTTATCTTCTGAAAGTATAAATGTTGACTCATATAGAATTATCAAAACAGTACTGAGTTATGTTACACTTATACATGTTACGAGCAGAACAGCATGGGGTGATTTTATTACGAGATAAAATATTATTCACGCATGACGCGTAGATAATGTGTAAATGGAAACTCCAGCTTACTCGTCTACTTCTCCAAAATTTTAATAAAGCATCACAACACATATATCTCTCTTATCTGTCCCGTCCCTTATCATCATTATTCATGCTAAAATCATAAAATAAAAGTTGCCCCAACAATCCGACCCAGACGTAAACACTCCAAAGCCTATATATACTTATATACATTAACTGACTCCCACGTACGTAAACAATTAATTAACAATCGTGCGTCAAACGATAACAAGTCCAAAAATAAGCATATAATACACGATCGTCGATACGTATAATGTTAAGTAACGAGAGCGCATGTATCGCGCAACAAGTTAATTCAAGGCGAAAGAAAGGCATCGTGTACGTATCATCTCTCTCTCGCTCTTATACTCTTACGCGAGTTGCATAATGCTTAATGCAGCGGAAAGCAGAACTGCGCGTCGGGCTTTAAAGATATATACTTACTTGAGCGCGCGACGCAGAATTATCCGCTTGACCTCCCGCGTTATACAGCGTCATAATGGTGTGACATATCGCATTATCAGTTTCAGCTTCGATTTTCCATTGCGTCTTAATTCACGCGTATAGTCGCTTTTTGGAGAGTCACTTGGTGCGGTTTACATGGTAATAAACGTATGCAGACTTGAAAGGATGGGCCTGGGCCTTCAAGTTTATAATAACTAATATTAATTTTCTGTGTAGATTTATTGTTTTATAGTATCGAATAACTTTATAACAAAGATTTAGATAAAATTTCCATTGCCTAATAACTTTAATCAATTGTAAAAAATTATTTCGTTGCATTCCAACGATGCAAACTTCAGACGACCCATTTGAAAGGAGTAATTGTTTAAATTTTTAGGAAAATTATATCTGCGTGAAAATCAAATGTAAAAGTATTTTGGTAAAAAAAAAAAGGTTTTAGAAGAAACTATTGTGTATTAAAATGTATGAATATTCGAATGGAATTCATACACGGAAAAATATTAATAACTAATTCTATACTGTTCGCTCGGTTGATTAAAGATTAGAATGCAAGGTTCATTTTACTCGCAATGATTTCAGTAAAAACGTCATTAAAGATAAGTAGAATCTTTCCTTTGTTAAAGTGGAATAGGCATTACATTCTAATATAGTGAAACAGCTTTAAAACAAATGGAGTTTATACGTTTTCCAAAAAGCTCTACGAAACGAGCAGATTCTCCAATTTTTCAATGGACTCTCAATATTCCAAGCGCAGGGAAAACTACTGTTACGTATGTGAGAAATAAATAATAAAGTGTGAAAAAATAAGCGACGAGCGGGACGCGAACCTGCGATCTCGAAAATTCTAATACTGAGCTAACGTCGCGATGCTACGACGAGTGCACCGCGGGCTAGTTATGTTTATGCTGACTGAGTGGTTTCTCGTCTTCCACGTTGTGTCCAACGTCGACGGAAACCTCCGTGACACTACATATAAAAATAAAATGTTATTCGCACTACAAACAAAAATTATTATTACTTATTTTATAATCAGTTGATTTAGCTGATGCAACACGTAGGTTAACATTAATTTTTTTTTCCGGATAGTGTTATTGACTTCAGAGTGCGCGTGTAAATGAAAAAAAAAAATATTAAACTAAAAAACATTCATACCGGCATACATAATACCAAGTTTTAAAATAAATTTTCCTTTTGCTGCTGCGCACGCATACCATAACCATCACTTTTACGTTCCTTAAAAGACACGCAAGCATAATATATATATATATATATGAGGCGTTTCACGTCAACTCTCCCAGCGCGGCGCGCGAACTCGAAATCTTGCTATTTCCAACTCACGTTTATGATACTTAAATGTACTTAAAAAAATTATTTTATAAGCGTTTCCGACGTATTTTTTCCTCAGCTTTCTAATGATGTAGGCAGTTTTTCCGGAATTTTCCATTTTCACCTTCAAAAGCTACAAAACATCTTATATCTCAAAATGTATATTTTTAATATTTTTTTTACTATTTAAATCGAAAGCTGAGCATTTTTTACATAGGAAATGATTTTTTTCAAAATTTGCTCAAGATGTTTTCTTCGAGAAATAGAACCCAAAAGAGTAGATGCAACGTCTTTCCTGGGCTCGGTATCGCGCGGTACGTCGCGTGGATTAGGTCTGTCTCGCTACTTAATAAGGTTTAATAATAATCTTTACCTGTTCTTTCGAATTCTTTATACTGCATTAATAATATTTTATTGGTTATTTATAAAAAAAAAAAAATAGTCTCATCATGAACAGCAATATAGTAATTATACCAACGCTTCTTTCTCGGTGCAGATAATTTTTCTTTGCTTTTTGTAAGTTATTCTAGGGAAGATTTGATATTCAGAACTTAAAAATGGTTTTTTGAACTTTAATGTACACTCAGAAAAAAATATAGTATATTTTCACATAAAAGTACTATCAAATATAGTGGTATTTGGTGACATATATATTTTATAGCCATATCAGGCACGTTACAATACAATACTATTATTCTAATAGATGAAAGTACACTGAGGAAAAAGGCGTTTGTACTGTGAACTATATTGCATAGTAAAACTGAATATTATTGTCTTTATTATTATTTACTATATATTTTTTTAAATCAACTATAATATGTTAATAATAAATATATTCATATAATTCAAACAACTAAACAGTTATAATAACTCAATTATTGTCATATCCAATAATTCAAACAACTATACAGTTATAGTAACTCAATGATTGTTATTGAACTAAATTTCCATTAAAGTTTACCGTATTTATTTAGCATAATATAATATTTCCATTTGAAATCTTTAGGTATTTTAAATTTTACTATATAATATAATACCCAACAACGAATTTTTAGATATCTTTACCATAATTTTGTTGTTTTTATCACTATAAAATGTATATGTAGCCAAATACCACTATACTTTATAGTACTTTTATGTGAAAATATACTATCTTTTGTTCTCAGTGTACAAATAAAATTCAAAAAACCATTTTTAAGTTCTGAATATCATATCTTCCCGAGAATAACTGTTAGAAAAAACAAAGAAAAATTATCTGCACTAAGAAATAAGCGTTGGTATAATTACTATATTGCTGTTAGTTATGAAGCTCTATTTTTTTATAAAATAACCAATAAAATATTATTAATGCATTATAAAGAATTCGAAAGAACAGGTAAAGATTATGATTAAAGGTTATTAAGTAGCGAGACAGGCCTAGGCCACGCGACGTACTGTGCGGTACCGGGCGCAGGAAAGACGTTACGTCTACTCTTTTGGGTTCTATTTCTCGAAGAACACATCTTGAGCAAATTTTGAAAAAAATCATTTCGTATGTAAAAAATGCTCAGCTTTCGATTTAAAAAAAAATTTTTTTCTAAAACGGTGTCACAAGACCGTTTTCGACTGTTCGAAAATTTTCTCGTATACTATATGACTTACAGAACGAGAAAAAACATAACAGTAGTGTGCCTCAAAATTTTTTTTATTTTTTTTTTGACCCTCGATTTTTTGCAGAAAATCCTGAGAATTGCTCATATATGTATACCAAAACGTTCTCCTGCGATCTCTCTGAAAAGAAAAACGAACACGAAAGCGCACCATCCTACTCGAAAAAGTATGCAGATCACCAGGAAAGCAGCGAACTTGAACCCAACCTCGCACTAACTCCTCAATTCTCCATCAAATTCCCCTCTTCCCATTCCCCCTGTCCCTCCATTCGTACGACTTTTCCATTATTTACGAGCGCATCTCCGTACGACCACGCTTTATATAACTCCTTCGACCGCGCGCGCGCGTGTTAGCTTTCCCATTCAAATGAAAATCACCTCCGCCTCGTCAAATTACTTAGGCACGTGCAGTGAGTGAGTTAGTGCGAGAGACGCAGAGCGATAAGGCGCGATCTTGACCGAGTCTTTCACTATACCACGCTAGCTGTTGTGATTATTATATTTCTGCCTGTCGTGCCTCTCGTCTTCTTCCTCCCTATATACATGTATCGGATTATTGTGTAACGCGATGCGCGCGCGCGGCTCATCGTCGTCGATTCATGAATGAAGGCGCGTATAAGTATACAAAGTGCAGACAGAGTCGGCGATGCACACGTGATCGGCGATTTATATACATTGTCGGCGCGCCGATGAAACACGTGCGCCGCGAGGCATCGCTACAGAGGGGGTGAGAGCTTGAGTGAGAGTAATAGAGATTATTGAATCGGTTTAAGTTGCGCTTTAAACAAATTGAACGCCTTATTATCTCTTTTTCACGAAGGGGAGGGGAGACGAGGTGTATCCGGTCGCGATGCGTGTATCGTATTATGTATAGGGAGAGCAATTTCGATTTCGTTGGGAGGAATGTGTGTGGGCTTCATTGGGGTTTATTGTGCAGGCGCGTGTTTATTTATTACGTTTGAATACCCATTAAATTGTTAATTAACAAAGGTTGGAAAGTGGTTTTAATCTAATTTGAATGATGTTACGAGATAAAGTGACGGGATAATATAATATATGTATACATCGAGTCTTTAAAAATGCATAAATGATGGTTTGTTAAAGGTGGGGAGGATGTTCTCTTTCTGAAAGTTGAATCAGGGTAAGATGGCACCATCGATGGTACAGTGTCTATCTTGAGATATTAAGTATCTTAATATTTATTTGATAGGGTTTCAAGTCGGGAGACCCATTTTTCTTTTTTTTTTTTTTTTTTATTGAAAATATACCGAAGAGGAGAAAAAGTGAACGCAGAAAATACTTAACAAATTTAGATAACCTTATTACGCTTATATATTTATAGATTACGAAGCTATAATAGAAGCAGCAATTAAAAATATCTCGAGAAGAAAACTTCTCGCAAGGTTGATTCTTTGAAGCTTTAAAGTATTTTTCAATACTCCTCTTCGGCGGAGAGAAAATGTTTTCCCCCAGTTTCGCACGAACCTGCTATTAAACTTCTAGAGAATTACCCTACAAAGTTGGCTCTTTTACTCTCTATATTATAACTGAGAAACCCATTCCCGATGATTAATATACTCTCAAAGGCGTCTTTCGCACGCGCGAAGCCTTCCGAAAATTTCCAAGCGAGAACGGCAGTTAAAATTTGCGAAAGCCGTACGCGCGCCATTTTACGATTGAAAATACGTGCTCTCGCGAAAATTTCAGAATGATTTACGACTACTCCTGCGCGAGCTTCGCAACAAAGACGCGCGTAAGGTATATAATATATAGTGCGTCGTCCTCGATAAAAAAAAGAGTGTTATACACTTTCTGCATTTTCTGCGAGTTGTATAATTTATTTAATTATATGCAATGGGTTTGCCGTGTGCGCTCAGGGCAAACAATAAATTACCGATGGGCGATTGCTTGATGAGCGTAATAAAAATACAAAGTACAAGCGGCTGAAAAAGTTTATTGGTTGTATATACCGCGCAGGCAGAGATTTATGCGCGAGATTTATTATTCGCGATGATGATAAAGTAAAGTGCGGTTGGTAGTAAAGTTTTTTTCTCTGCGATAATAAAAGTGTACTATTCTTTCGCAGTAGTGCAGATGAAAGTGATAATGGAACTAAATTGTACTCTGCACACGTTGTTATAATTGACGTGAAATGTGCTTCAAGGCAGACAGCGAGACAGACATATCAGGACTGACACGTGATTCTTCGGACTTCAGTGTCGAAGTTCATTTTGTGAAATTTTAGAATATTACTATTCGACCTGTTCTGTTTCGTATTTAAAACATTCATAAAACCTACTGTATAGAATTTAAAGGATCTTATGTTTAAGATACTATAGGTCAATGCAAGTTTTTATCTGATCATTTCTCTATTGATACAATAATAAAACGGGTTTTTTTCTTCTTCTTGCAGTCATAATCGTATATGTTTCTTTTCGGTAACCAAGTTCTCCCATACCTTCTTTTATCTCTAATGACTTTTTAAGAGTTTATTACTCTTCGCTCGCAATCTGGTCTTAAATTACTAAAAACTTTTAGACCACCTGCGAGCTACCGTAGAGGAACTTATCAATATCGACGAAACCCTGATGGGAATCCAAAAAATTTTATAACTTATAACTGACCATTTATATTAGAAACTTGCTATAAAATAGGAATTTCTCTTGTCTAGTTTCTAGTTCCCGATGAAATGCTTTTTCTCCTATTATTTGGCCATTTAATAGATTGAAAAATAGAATGACTTTTTCGAAGACACACACAAGCTTGTTCTTGAGTATTTTAAAGGTATTAAAACTGATCAGTTTTTTTTTTAGTCTGGAAATGGCTAGCAGAAGGCAGAAGGCTTTGCTGTTATGACAAGGAGTGAGAGAGACATGATTATGTCCATCTGATTAGATGGAGAAATAAAAGTTTGGCTGAATTATTCATAGAATGAGTGCAACAAATGATTTATTATTGTAGTTAATGTTATTTATTTATATTTTGGTAAGCCATCCAATGCACTTTAATGCTCTTTCATCAAAGATACAATTAGTAAGTAAATCACATACGAATATATTGTTGTTACGTCAATCTAAGAAATAGGCAAGTAATGGTCGAAAAAATGTTCCATCATATATCGATTTATTCAATTTTACTAGCTATTTTCTAACTTCTTGGCCATTTCATATAGATGAATTTCTACGAGGGAACTCGCTGTTATCGCAATGATATATACGAACTTCGAAATCAAATTATTCACGAGTTCTTACTGAAACTCACCTACCACAAAATCGGTGTAAATAAATTCTTTGAATATCTTTCAAACTCGAAGAGCCAACGTAAGTTTGTGTGTGTGTGTGTGTGTGTATATATATACACACACACACACTTACGTTGGTTCTTCGAGTTTGAAAGATATTCAAAGAATTTATTTACACCGATTTTGTGGTAGGTGAGTTTCAGTAAGAACTCGTGAATAAGTTTATACACACACACACACACACACACACACACACACACACACACACACACACACACACACACACACACACACACACACACACACACACACACACACACACACACACACACACACACACACACACACACACACACACACACACACACACACACACACAGCCAAAAATATGTATTCCTACAACAGTTCATTTTTATTTTATTCATCTCTGAAATTGATACGCTGTAAACGTATTTTTAAAATTTACGGAGACCAGCCACATTCATTCAACCAGAGAATTTTAGCCTTATAAATTTGACTGCTTTTATCATTTACTTATTTCTAAAAAAAATACTTCTGAAACAAACCCTCGCCAATTTCCCATCCCCCCAACTCAACCAGACCACTTGACTCTACCAAATCAACCACCACCAAAATGTCATCCCCTCCTGCTTCTCCTCCTCTCCATCCTTAAACCATCAATCCAGCACCCGCCGTCACTCGAAAACCTCACTCACTCGACTTATTCTCCTATTGTATCTCATCTCAGACGCCACCGCCACCACCTCCGCGAAGATCGCCGCAACGAAAGTTCAGCCAACTTTTCCACCCGCTCCGTGCTATGCCGCCGTCGGGACAAAGCCCCACGCGGCTAGCTCTATTAAAAGCTCTCCGCGTCGGCAGTGCGCACGTGGAAAATCGATCGCACACCCGCACTCCTATGTATAGATATGTGTCTCTGTCTGTGTGTCATTGTGTGGCGCAGCGCGCGACGCGGCGATTCCATCTTGCGACTAGAGGCAGCGTATTATATTCGAGAGAGACAGAGAAGGGCTTTGATCCCGAGACTGTGGGTGTGTTTTTGCAGAGGTTTTTTGGGGGAGGGATGTGTGAGTGATGGCGCTTCTTTTGTCTGGTGATTTTGCAATGGTCTTGTGGGGGTTTCCGCGCGGTGTTGTTTTGGGGAGAATATGGGTGGAAATAGAGATGATCGTTAATAGATGACGTCTGCGGGTTTAATGTAGTGGGATTTTGTTTTCGTATAGCTGTCCTACGTCAGAGAGACCGTTGACATAGCCGTGGAATTAATATTTTTAATGTTTCTATTTTGTTTGCTAATGTGTTGTGTCGTAATAGCCAGCCATAGTGTCATCAATCACTGGTATATATAATAAAATGGGAAAAGTTTCCGTTCGCTTGAAAAAGCATTCAAGCAAATCGAGGAAAGAAAAACAGGAACGAAAACGAATTCTAGAATTAACAACAAACTCGTATAACACCTCGCACTCCACTTAATCCGCTATTTTTCTCCCTATCTAATCCGCCCAAGTAAACAAACTACTCTGCATCCCATCAGTATGCAAAAACCGTTTATTTCCGCCGTTTGCCACTTTACCCCTGACCCAAATAAAATCCTGCATATATATCGCTCCTCGCATAACAGTTATTTAGAAACTATTATCTAAATTGAAACCTCTCTCTCGATTAAAAACCACACAATTCAATCGCTCGACGAGCAGCAACACGAGAACACGTCAAACTCGTTCGGATAATAACGAAAAGGAGAGAAGACCAAAAAAACCAGTAATATCTCGATAATCTCTTGATAATACAACTCGCGCGCGGGTCTATTAAAGCAACGACTTTTTACCGATGTAATCCGCCTTCGATATCGGCGCGAGTGCTCCATTGAACTTGACATGTCTGGTTGAAACTAGACTCTTTATAGTCTCGCCCGGACAAAAGAGTTCTAGCTCCGCACACATGTGTGTGTTTATGCGTGCCTATACGCGCGAGTGAGTGGAGCGAGTCGATATAAAAAAAGTATATATATATAACATCGAAAAGGAACGAGTGGACGCTCGATCGTCTGTGAAATGGCCTCCTCTCATGATGTGTCAATTTTGCCCCGAGGGTTATGGGCGAGAAGTAGTAGGGAAAAATGATGACGCGCGGGATCAATTGGGTCTGTGATGGGCTTTGTTTTGGCAATCGATTTGGTAATGATCAGCGGACAGCGTGACGTATATAAACGTTTATTTTATAAATAATATGTTTATTTTAATTCATTATCAGTTGCGATTGTTATAATGGTGAGATTATTCATATATTATTGATGATAAATCTTGATTAATATTATGCAGGTATCTCAGTTTAAATGTCAAAATAAAATCGTTCTAGAACTTTTCGCGTGCGATAAGAAAGCTTAAATCCGTCTATATTGAAATTTAATATTCGCCGTTATTAACTGTCATTTTCATTTTACTTCCTAATGAAGAACAGAAATGCGTATCCAATATTGAATATCATAACGTTGTAAAATTTTATCTGAACGTTTAATATTCATTTCCTGAAAGTTCATTTATTTGAATAATTTAAATTATACACTCGCCCTGGTAGCAAAATAAACCAACTTCGTTGGTTAACATGTTAATCAAATGGAGGCATTTCTACTGAAGTTTAATATCGAAATTTAATTAAAACTATTTAAAACTACGATTATATTTTAAAGCATATACCATATTATATTTTCACATGTATAAATAGTTATTCTTCGTCAACAATAGCAACATAATCATGGTGTGTCGTTTTTAATTTAATAATTGACAATCAGTTCGCCACCCGTTGGTTAACATTTCTACCAGGGCGGAATATGGAATTTAAATTATTTTAAATTTAATATATGGAAATCGTAGTCGCGTATGAATCATCTACATCATTATCCGAACGTTTATAGTTCAGGAATCATTATAGCAACTCCTTTGTTCGAAAAATCAAAATCGATTATAAATTTAAATTGCAAACGAAACGATGTTTATACAAACAAACAACCGCGCATATTTACATCATATTATATAACGCATAAACTATTGAAATTTACGGTATAGACACACATTTGCGTTTTAAAACAGAGCCTGCAGAAACATTTATTCAACCGAACATCACTCGACAACCGCTTCATTGTCGCTCGGGCGATACTCGCTTTCGTTCCGATATAAAATCTGTCGCAGCACGTACGTACGTACGGCGTATACGAGCGCGGAAACGATATCGCGTTAGGACGCCAGGCGTACGCGAGAATTAGGTTTCCCGGCGCTGTCGCGCTCGTGTACAGCGCGCGGTTTATTGGATCGCCCGAGCAATTTTCCTCTCGTTACCGGCACGCGCACAGCGGCTTCCTTTTTCTCCTATATATACACTGAGAAACAATTGAGGCTTCGCCGTGAGATAACATTGCCCTACGCAACGATCATCTTGTTTGCATGGGAAATCGATGTCATTTGTCACCGAGACGATTTTTTTTTTATATATTACGGTTGCGATAAATATTAAATGTGGAGTAGGCGTCGCGAGCTCGATTATAAAGGCTGTTTATACGACGCAGCGTTCATAAAATGCGCGTAATCGACGATTAAACGTTTTGTGTAATAAAGCTAATTGGATACGCCGTTTTTATCGGATGAAACACTTGTCCGCTGAAAATACGTATTATATAGATAACGCGTTAACGGGAACGTCAGAAAAATCGAGCAACGTCCGTATATCGGAGCTACGAAATTACGAACTTTGTATAATGAGACTTCGTCACTAGCGCACGTCGACGGCGCTCGAAATTCCTCCAACTGATTAAAACTCTGTATCGCGACGCTTGTGCGAAGCAGGTGTATGTAGCTAAGTATATGCGCGCAGCGTGTGGGATGCACACGTGACGATAGCATCGCGCACACCTGTATACGCACACCTATGTGTATGTATATATAAAGGTACGTATCGCGTAGCGGAGAATGGAATTCTCTTCATTGATCGGATATACAGACGCGGAGAGGACTGTGGTGCTCGAAATTGCATTGTCCTCCGATTTGTATAGGTATAACGGCGTAAGAGGGTGTACATTATTGGACTGTTGATTTGTTTTTGTTTCTTTATTCAGAACAGTGTTTAGATTTTTTAAATATGAGTAATCTAAAGCGTATTATAATAATTTTTCTATAAATTATTGAAATGCAGGAAGCATGTGACGCAAATAACACAATTATATGGCGATTGGTATAAGAATACAAAAGAAATATCCTACATATATAAAGATACGTTTTGTAGCTAAATTAAGCGACGACATCTTCATTCAAAAGATACAGATTCCGCTGAACACGCTGATGTATGTACCATCGCTCGAAAAAAGAAAGAAATCACGAAGCCAATGAACATCGACGACTCTATATCGTCAGCAATCAAGCCAGCAACCCTGCGCGCAGACTCTCCGACGACTTTCCTTATCGGCTTCCCTCGCGCACTCAGCTGTTTCTCTACTCTCTTTCTCTTTTTCCTCTGCCCTTTTATCTCTCTCTTTCTCTCGCGTCTATATTCGTACCCAATGAGCCAGTCCTCCGCGGCTCTGGCGAGCGCGTAATAACGCAAAAATAGAGGATAACTGACGAGCCGCGAAGGACGCGCGTGAGAGTTAACGTACGATAAGGAAAGCAGCGGTATAGTATATATATTATGTAGCACGGGTCGCTCCTTTAGGCTTCTTCTATACTTGCCTTCGGAGCGCTCCCGCGCTCCTTGATAGTAAGGGCAGCAGGCGATAGGCGCCAGTGAGTCATCGACCGAGAGAGAGAGGAGAAGAGGAGGATTGAGAGACTGAGGTGCGGTTGTTGACACGGATCGGGTGGTGGTCGAGGATGTATATACGTAGTGGAGCGTGAACAAAGCTTTGGCAATGTAAGATATTAAGGGAGGTAATGGGTATCGGATGGTAAAACAAAGGGTCTCTAAATATCGTCGCTTCCGAATAGAAAGGCCCTATCTCGGAATCCGGTTGAAGAAGGCTTTGTCTCACACGCAAATTTTTTTTACCCTGATTTAAGTTGGCAGCATTGCCGAAAATTTTAATATTTAATTTGAAAAATATTTTATATTGTTACAATATCCTTTTTATGGATTAAGCAATCAATTTAAAAATTTGCAGGGGGGATAAAGCCTTTTTTAACTGGATTCCGAGATAGGGCCTTTTTTTTTTATTCAGAAGCGACGATATAGTCAACGTGAAAGAAATATTTGAATGATATATGAAAGTCGCATTATGGTTATATATTATGACGTATTTGAAATTTCAAACGAACGAAATAGGGATGCGAAGTTCGAAAATTTGTTATTTCTTCTTTTTTGCATTACAAAATGCATGTTGGTGTAAATAAATTACTTAAGCATATAACATTGCAATGTTTAGACACATATTAAGCTAATACAACACTTTTTATTTCATTTTGAAGTTTTTCACAATAATTTTTTACTCATGTATTTTTACGAGTTTTCTTCTGAGTAAAAACTCGAAAAAAAGTTCGATTTTGATTGCATGAACCTCGTAAGTTCATAAACGTTTTCTGAGCCTTTGAATCTTTTTAGTTTACCAAATTAATGTACTGGTTGGAAAAGGTAGATGATTTCAATACACAATTTCATCATTTACAATATTTTATTCATGTTTATCAAAATAATAGGAATAAATCTTCGAACTACTCGAGCCACCCCTAAACGAAATATTAACATGAAGTTTCTTATTTTTAGAAAACAATCGTTTTAATGGTTTTAGTGACGACTGTAAGAGTGAGAACTGAAGAAATACAGCTATTATCATTTTTTGGTTGCATTGAATACAGTTAAATTCGACTAAATCTAAAAATGCAGGCAAAAATCTTTTGTTCACGTCAACTTTCGGAATTTCAAGTATCTATATATTAATGTAAATTTGATTATTGTATTTGTATATTTCGTAAAAATGCTATGTGAACGAGATTACTTGAGTTTCTTATTTATTCGATTTATTGCTGAACAATTAAAGTCATTTTCCCTCTATTTAAGTAAAAAATAAGTTATACAATGGAGCTTAATGAGCTTCGAATACATTGCAAATCATTTAACAATGTGCTTATTATATAAAAGACTATACGGAAAGCCTATACGCGATTCATAAAATCTCGAAATACTACGTCAACTTCCCTAAGTCTCATTCATTCGCGTACACCTAATCCCAGCAAATGTTCATCCAGTTGTACCGAGACACGTAAGTACCCGACAAACCGTGCACCGCGCGTTCTATTTCGAAACTAAGTCTATAAGCCGCGCAGAGAGAGTCCATCTCATGCCGCTTTAGCGACCAGCCAAATGCCAAGAAATCCGGCGTCAACGACACCCGAAAGACATGTACACCGAGCGTGGCACGCGCAGGTATTACCAAAAGCCTCCGCTCATCCGCGAAGGCCGGAGGCAATTGGCCGTTGACACGTCGCTGTCACTTTATCCACACCCTCTCGATCTCTCTGTGTCTCAGAATGCGCGGTAACGGCGATCGATCGCGTGGGACTCGCCGAGAAAAAACACACTCGTCGTCCGCAAATTACACACGCCTATCTCGTTTTTCCTTCGTCTTCCCCTCTTTCCATTATACCTTTTACATATATACGCGAAAGCGCGCGTTATACAGGTTATATTGTGCGGCTAGTCGCAAGCGCACGAAATAGTCCCTCGGTATTTCGTCATCCGTCTTTGATGTGCGAATATAATATAGAAAGGCCGCGTGGTGCGACCAGGTTTTCCATCGGCTGATGTGTATATAATAGGGGAAATTCGCGGGTGTTTGAGAGCCTGTAATGGGGGTTTTTATACGTATATATATGGATTGGCCGCTGGAAGGTTGTTTTTTTTGTTCTCTTTGGCGTGGTAATTGTATATAGCGCCACATAAATTTATGGTCGGTTGGAAACAAAGTGGTCATTACGAGCGTGTAAAAATCTGTTTATGAATAATTTAATCGCGTTTTTCTTTTAGGTTTTGAAAATAATGATTTAAATTCTAATGAGGAGTTTTGTTGCTCTATTAAATTATTGTTTCCCCGAGCCTGGCTCTATATGCATAAATATACGCGCATTTGCAAAGCAAATTGACTTATATTATGTGGCAAGCTTTGATTATGATAAAAGAGGATCAACTGAATTTCGTAAAAGATAAAATGTTATTTGTTTCTTCATTCGAGCACTTCTCTGGGATTAGATTTCATTCGTTTTAGCAAGCTTTTTCCCCCATATTATTTTCATTACATAAACATTCCGATGAAAATTTCTCTCGCAAGGCATTTTTGTAATTCAAGACTGATCGTCCTGCAAATGCCATCTTCTTTCCGGATTTAACCGGTAGTATAACTCATACTTATACCCCCAAGTGTCCAACACTCAATCCTCCACAAGCAGACACGTGCGCACGCGCATCAAAACTTTCCATCTTTTTTTCCAGGCCTCTCGCGCGTGTTCGATTTCACGTCGTAAGAGAACCCGGGGGAATACGCGCAGACATATGCGCACACCGCCGGTATTCAAAACACAGACCTTTGTGTCTGCTGCTGCTGCTGCGAAAATTTCCACGGGCGGCGTGACTCAAAGGCCTCCGCGCTAGTGAAACTCCCCATTAGTCAGCCGTCACAGTAAGTATAGTGTGTACTTACGCAGTTTACGAAGAGCAAGGAGAACGAATTTACTGCGTGCCGATAGAGATCGGGATGCTTCGGAGAGAAGTTTTTGCTATACGGACGTGACGGATCTTTCGTCGCGGAATTATTTTTGTACTCGCTGAGATTCTTTTAGATTCTTCTAGTGGGATGCTGTGGCGCAGTTTCGATTTGTTCTCGGAAACGATGTATTTCCTGGATGCTTTTTCCGTTGGCAAACTATAATTGCACACTGTTGCGGTAACGCAAATATTTCGGATTTATTCGTTTAGAGGAATGCTGTTGCTGTATTGACAAAACATTGATAAAATACCGAGAAAGAGGCAATTAATGAGGAATTGGCCATATATTATTTACTAGCGAACGTTATCAAGCAGTATTAAGTTTTTATGACAAGTGAAGCTTAACGGTGAGAAATAAAATAAAACAATTTTTAAGTAAATATATAGATTTATCGGTTAAATCGCTGTAATAAATGATTGCACTTTATTGATGATATTATGTTAATTTTACGACTTACTTCGGCATCTTTGAAAAAATCTCGACGTTTACACTAATACAGAAAAGAAACGACCAAATATTACGTAAAAACTGGGAACCTGTAAACCTCACACACGCAACATCCGACCCGTAATTTTGAGATTTGGGTAACCCAGTTAAAAAAAAAGAAAAATCGCAGCCGCCTCTTCATCGAACCCTCTCCAATGACGCTGCCTCCAAACAAAGTAAAAAGGGTCGCGAAAATTCCTCTGAATACACGCGCACACACAATACCTATCGCGTTCGTCGATCCTCCCGTGCGTTAAAAAACCCGACCTGTTTTCTCGCGCACGTGATCTGCGTGCACGTGCAGCGCGCGCGACCACAGCTGATCTTTCCCTTTCTTCGTATTATATACATACGCAAGCGAGAGTGTGTGTATAAGCAGCTTTGTTTTGCAGATAACAGCGACGATTTAATTGAGACCTGTCGCGGTTCGAGGTCTCGTGATTTTTGCAGAGGAGGCGAAGGTTTCTTTTTTTTGCGCGGCGACGGTGATGGGATGCCGGTGGGGATAAGAGAAAGAGAAAATGAGGAAAAAGACGCGCGAGGTATTTGTTGTATTGTTCCCGGAGGTTTGAATTGTTAAGTGCAAGTGTGAATGCGGAAGCAGGTGCATGCGGATTTTTTTTTATCAGAGTTATTTTCGTGCTGGAAAAAAGCTACTGTCGGCCATCGAAATTAGTTGGTTTCATTGTGACAACTTTTTCTTTTGTTAATTTCCTTGAATTCTATGCGTGTATGATGTAGCTGAGAGTTTTCAAATGTTTTTCGTGGAAATTACGTATATTATGAGCTATATAAAATAATTCGACTTTGGCGTCATTTTTTAATAAACGTCAGGATAAATAACAAATTTTATGAGAACCCCGCACAGTTGAGAAAAAGCCAAATCACAGAAACGCCCCATTGTTTACTGTCTGATTCGAGTTAGCGGAATCACCGTCTGATAAAATATACAAATGTTTGAATAGTGAGTAACTGAAAAATCGACGTATTTTTTTTTAATTAAAATTGTTTGTTTGGATATCTGGGACACTTTGTTACTGCGATAACAGCGGTTTTTCCGTGTAACATTTTTATACTCTTGTGTAAATATAAATATTTTAGACCTCGTACAGTAGAATTTAATTAAATTGCTGTAAACGTTTGCTTTTATTTTCGAGAGATGGATATTTACTTTACCGCCCAGAAAATCCGTCGCTCTTCGTTACATTTTCACGTCGACATTTTTCTCCCGACACTGCAAAACTTTATTCATTCCTTTTGACGCTTCTATTTCATTTATTGAGTATCTTTGACTTCTTCTTATATAGCTAATAATATAGCAGTGATACATTTCCGTAATCTAACAACTTCCTTCCCTTTGACAGAACTTCTGCCGCTCTTAATTGCATTTCTAGACAGCACTCACTCGATCAGGAAAAGTAGTGCATTATAACTTGACGTACGAGCGGCAGTCTTAAATTGAGTTTTCAAACAAAAGTTTGCGAGGCTTCTATATAACGAATTTAAGCTATTCCGTCGTCGCTCAATTTAGCAATCAACTTGCGTTTATTAAACTATACTAATTATCAGGCATCTCCGAAATTAAATCGATATAACGATATAGTAATACACCCTTTGAACATTTTGAAACCACTTGTACGTAAATCCCGCGACTCATTACAAACGCGCTACATGCGCCTCCGGTCTCTAAAAAATTTCACTTTCATCGCGGCACTTCGTGCCAACTCTGAAATTTCCGTTTCGCGCAAACATCTCTATAACGCGCGAGGAGAAAGTCGCGCGTCTGTTAGAATTTCCAAGTCGCCGCGCGAGCGATTTGTTATTCGCACGTCGAAATGTGTGCGCAGGGAGCGAGATAGTGCGACCAGATGGCCGAGCGAAGCTTGTATTAGCGATTGACGCGGCGGTCTAGAGGCGAATATGTGACGCACGCGAGGTGTCGTATATCTAGCGCGAATTGTTAAGCTTGGCGGGGTTTTTATGTCTGTCCAGGTATTTCGGAATTTGAAAATTTGGTTGATATGTTTAGATTATTTTTAGCTGCTTTGGAAGATGAATTGTTTTCTACTGGAAAAAGTGAGCAAAACAGGAAAGCTTTGATATAGATCTATATTAAACTATGTTTTGTAAACCGAAACTCCGTAGCGGTGAAAATACTGCGGCTAAAATAACTTGAATATGTTGCTGTAAAATATTTTCATACCTCTCGAAATGCAAATTACTGTTTTTGTTTGCGTGCGTGCGTTAGCGCGAACCGAGGTATTCGCACAAATTCTTGACGTAATACAGAGTAGGTTTGTTTTTAGCTTCCTTATTTTCAAGAAAAATTTAACATTAAATAATTTCTAAAGTACGGCACAATATCCATTAAAATTGAAAATCATCGTACGTATAAAGATATATAGCCACTTTTCTACTTTACAGAACGTATATAACCGCGAATAATAAATTTACCAGAAAGTATTTGCAAGTAACAAACTTTGTTCATTTTATACAATTCAAACTTGTCAATTCCTATCGGCCCACTTTACCCAACCGCGCGTTTCCTACACACACTGACCTCGCACATTATCTAACTTTGCCCACTCTTCCTTTCAACAAGATTAAATCAGCCGCTACGTCCAAGCTTTATCGAACACAAAATACTGACAATTGTCCCCTCCAAACGTATTCTCTTCGCAATCGATACGCACACGTTGTTGTCTGACGTAACACCGTAGATATACAGCGCACAAAAGAGAATTCGAGACGAAGGTTCTGTCGCACGCGCTCCCTCGTTAATCAGCCAAAAGCGCGTTTACGTAAAGCTCGCGCGTAGGTACATACAGTTCCGGGAAGAGGAGAGACGACGAGAAGCTTGTATATATACGGAAGAGGCTACATATCGATCGCGGAAAATTCCGAAACTCTCCTGTCCCGTCGTCGCTGCGGGGATAAACCGTCGGGACGCATTAGTCCCTCGGTTAACCGTGTGTCTGTACGTACATACATGTGCAGGATCTGTGTGTGTGCGCGCGTAGGTACATATACATACAGCGGTAGGAGCGCGCGGGCGTAATTTATGTACGTGGCAGGAGGTCGGGAGAGGCGAGCTGGTGTTTAGGTTGACGTGACGAGTGGAATGAGACGAGATTGCGATGCCGAGGAGGGTTTGATTTATTTTTGGGGAGTTAAGAAGGACTGACAGCGTTTCTGTAAAACGGTTCTGTAAAAAGACGTTTTTAACCATTCGATATAGATATCGATTAAACGCAGTAAAAAAATATAATTAAGATGTGTTATTGTAGTAGTAGGCCACTTGGTACAAAATGTAAATACGTATAAATACGTGGGCTTTTGGGGATGATGGATGAGTATGAGGTTCAAGAGCTCGTAGAAGGATCGTTGAAGAGACGCGAATGGTATAACAAGACCGATCGTGACGAGGGATTGAAAGGAGTCGAATGTTGAGCCGGCTCCCACATGTGTATTGCGTCCCTTGGTGTATCGTGTCATAAAAGCTTTCTTGCTGAAAAGACCATAAATATAGAAAGTGTTTCGAGATTTTAGTTTTGAACTCTCTTTTTACATTACTTAAAATTACTCAACAAGATAACATTTTTCAAATTCGTTCTCTTCAAATAACGAACATACACTAAAGTTTCTAAAACGTCCAAAAATGAAACAAGGTCATAAACCCTTTATTATACTAATTGTAAAACTATTTAAAAAGAAAAAACATATTGTCGTACATATATATATATATACGCACTTACAAAATGAGGACAAAAGCCTCGCGATCTCAAAATCTTCCTCTCTTCTGCCTGTTCCGTGCCCCATCGCTCGCCTGTGCCTCGGATTTACGTAACGCCGCGAGCGCGCGCGCAGCGAAGCCGCAAGAGACAATTAACTTAATGAAAAGCAGGCGAGGCGAATTAACCCGGAGTGTGTCTGTGTGTGTGTGTGTGTGTGTGTGTGTGTGTGTGTGTGTGTGTGTGTGTGTGTGTATATATATATAAGATGTCTGCGCTCGCTTGCGAGGCAAAGAAAGCCTAAACAAACGCCTTTTCAAATTAGCCGCGGCGAGGGGAAAATATGAGGATCAAACGTAATTGTTCAATAATAACACGAATGACCGTTTATTGGTCCGCGGCATATGAAGTGTGAGGAAAGATTATTCGCGCCGCGATGTGCTGGTGTAATATATGGGGGGGGGTCGCGTGGAAGATTTTTTTTTAAGAAGAAGACGAAGTGTGGAAGTGGGACAATCTCGTGGGGATCTTTACGAGCTGTGGAAAGTTTATTTTTAGCGTGGAATTGGTTTATAAGAATGTACGCGCGTGCTGGATATCGCATATGGGCTTATTCAAATATTTCCTTTTATTAAAGTATTAAAATACACGAAAGTTTAGAAAAAAGAAACTCTGGATTATATACGAGATAAAGCGGAGTTTCAGAATGATGAACACCTTTAATACAAGAGTAAAACTTGATTACAATTTAGCACAAGAGCGCCCAAAACGTCGGAGGCAAATGAACATCTACAGCGTCAGTTTAATTCGCGCCTAAACCTTCGTCACGACACCCTTCGTAATTTAACAAATTGGCAAATCAATTCCGACGACATACCGCCTCTGCCAAAAGTAACGACGCCGCGTTCGGGTGAAAACGCGACCGCACTTACGTATTCGAGCGCGCGCGCCAATAGTGTAGCTTTCAGCGCGACGTTTACCTTTTCCCGAGCACGTCTAAACGCCTATAATGAATAATCAAATCTCGCAGTGGCAAACATTGTATTCGAACAAATTGCCTTCGAGTTGTGATTCACTTGCCGTAAGACTTGGGTATGTACCCAGCCGTGTTTGTTCGACGAATTTCTTCGTCGCGATATCTTTTATTCGCGCGGTCTGCGTATACGTTGTGTGTATATTATCGGGCAGATAATAACAATGGGAGCAAATACACTGTGCGCGCAGACTTCAGTGAAAACAAATTTCTGAATATATATGGAACGAAGTCAGAATGTGCGCGCGCGCACCTTGCTTACTTATTGTGCGAAAACTTTTCCGAGACGAGGTTGCTATATAAATCTGCGGACTACAGACAACAACTGGGGTACAAAAACGGAAAACATTTTTTTTTGAGGGCACACCTACCACATAAGGTTTTTTCGGTTCTTTGGGGGTCCCCCAACATGAAAATACTCGTGTACACTTATTATCCGTTGCCAAACTTTTTTTCCGACGAAATCAATTTTTCTTATGGAAATTTAACATGGGAAAAATGGACGAAAAGTAGTCATTGATGATTAACCAATAGCAAACTATTGAAGAGGCCAAACCAAATTTCACAGAAAAGTGATTAAAGTTGAAGAATAGAGCTTTAATTTGAAATGAGAATCGTTAAAATCGGTTGATTCTGTGCAAAGCTACGTGAATTTGAAAATGGCGAATAATGACGAAAATGAGCTATTTTTTTCAAACCCACGTAATTCTTCAAATTTTTGTCATTTTTCGCCGTTTTCAACTTCACGTAGCTTTGCACAGAATCGACCGATTTTAACGATTCTCATCTCAAATTAAAACTCTATTCTTCAACTTTAATCGCTTTTTTGTGGAGTTTGATTTGGCCTCTTCAATAGTTTGCTATTGGTTAATCATCAATGACTACTTTTCGTCCATTTTTCCCATATTAAATTTCCATAAGAAAAATTGATTTCGTCGGCAAAAAAGTTTGGCAACGGATAATGAGTGTACACGAGTATTTTCATCTTGGGGGCCCCCAAAGAACCGAAAAAACCTTATGTGGTAGGTGTGCCCTCAAAAAAAATTTTTTCCGTTTTTGTACCCCAGTTGTTGTCTGTAGTCCGCGGATTTGTACATATATCGATGGATACCTACGGTTCTTTTATTCATTTCGATTTCTTATTGCTCTTCTTTATGTCTTCTTCGATATAAATGCACATTGTTTAATCGTATATAATTGTGATCATTATACGTATAAGGGAAAAAATATAACGATAGATGGTTTCGATTGAAAAACAAGCGCAGCATTAGAAATAAAACGGAAAACTAACGCATTTCTATTCGTTGTTCAGTTTATATAGATAAGATCTATCATTTTACGCTTGTCTTTTATTATCTCAAAAAAGTTAAGATATTCAAGAAATCTAGTGACCACCCGATCGATTTACGCGCAAAAAATTCAAATGGAAATCTACCTCAATAAATATCAAACGTAAAAAGTTCGTCGCTCATTTCAACTTTAATCGGTTCAACGGAAACTTGGAAAATTCTTCTTTAACTCGCAGCTCCGGTAAACTTATTCTTCTCTCTCGATCCGCGGCAATTTCCGCGCACGCACGACACACCGTTAATTAAAACTTTTCCGCGCCTGTCGCCGATGTGTGTGTACGTGAGCACAAAAACAGCGCGCCGAGTCACACTATACACACATTTCCTCGTGATGCTCGCGAGCTAATGCGAACAAACAGCAGCCGTCGTCGGTATGGGATCCTTGTGCGCCTTAAATTTAGACCACACGGTGTGTGTATGTGTGTGTATATACACACACACACATGTATAGGGTTTCGTAATTCGATGAAAAGCGCGTTTTCTTGAGAGATTGGGTTTGGTCGAAAGTTTTTTTGGTTTGGAAGATTGAGATCTAATGGTGATTAGTGTTAACGATCATTACGCGACGTTGTGTTAGCGATCACACGATATAATTTTAGCAGTAGGTACTATTTGTATCGCCGTTGATTTTAAAAGAAATTATTATTGTCGATATGTTTTATTTCAATTTATATGGAATTTGAAATCAAATTAAATAAAAAGTCTATAGGCTGCAATTGATTTTCTAGCATTACTGTGAATAAATAGTTAATAAAAACAATCGATGAAAGTTTAAGAAGAAAAATTAGCAATAACAAGGATAACAGTGAGTCAACTGTTTATTCGACCTGAGAAAACTTTGCATCGACATAGTTGCGCTGTTTTTGTTGATCGATTTCATTCATAATGCATTCGTGCAAAGTATCTATCGCATCAGGTGTACAGAGGCGATAAAAAGGTTATTAGGTCGCGATAAAAACCATTGTTTTTCTTCATCTGAATACTGATATAAGGATTGGAAAAAGGCACACCACTGTATTGATCTAATTTCTAGTTTAAATCCATCACGGACCCAGCAAAAAGTTTTTAAGGCCGAACCTGTAACAAAGTTACAATCGTTCCAATTACAAATATACTTATTTGTTTTTTCTGGTAAAAATTACTGTTTTCGATAGTAACTGTCGGACACACATATTTTCATGAAAATTACTATACAATTTGTAGAAAAGATTGCTATTATTTTATAATTTTTCTATAAATTGTACGTAATTTTCGTGAGAAAATGAACCTGCCCCACGTTTACTATAAAAATAATAATAAAGTTTAAAGCCAATTTACCGAAACAAAATGTTATGCTTTAAACTTCACAATTTAGGCTGACATGACAATCACTTCAACAATGCATAATTCATACTCTGCACGAGCAACTCCACAGTCATAAATCGAAAAACTCCTCGCGCGCAGTCCTGCCTACCTCTTATATACGCATCGCAAAACTGCAATCAAAATATTATCAAACTCATCGTCGCGCGTCACCTCGTTATCACCTCCTGCGGGCAAACTCTAACTGTACTAATAACTCACTGCACGGTATACAATAAACGCAGCGCGTGCGCGACGCTTTTTATACACGCCCGTCACGGTTTATAATTACTTCCGCTGGAAAAGCCGCAACAGCTGTTTTCACTTTCGAAGGTCGTCGCAGCCTCGACAGACGCATTCAGATTACGCCTTACTTGTAAATCTCTCGTTCTTTCTCGCGCGACGAATTTACGAGTGTTTTCCAGACGCGCGCTGTCAAATATTTTCCCACGACAAACGCCGCGCGCTTCTCAAGTTGATGATTATCTGTTTCTTTTTTTGCTCGTTGCGCAACCGCCGATCTTCTTAGGGTGCTGGAATTTATGTGTTTTCGGTGCGATTCTCGCCTTGACATATATATTTCTTTTTCGGTGGGGGCCTCGCGCTAGTGTGGCGATGATGATGGCTGCGCATTGTAAAAAAGAGACGCGCACGCGTGCGAGGTTTCGAGCTTGACGTGATGTGAGGCGAGGAATTAAGATGTATCCTGCTGCAGGGTTTTATAGACTGGCGTTGAATGTAATTGGCCTTGTCGTTGAATTCAATGTCGTGGATTAACGTGGCATAAACAAGCTACAGTTTAGCCGTTGTTATCTAAACTAAAAATGGTTAATTAATTAAAGTGTAATTTATTCTTGTTCGTATAATCGAAGGTCATTGTTCGTACGAGTAGTGTGTGTGTGTGTGTGTGTGTGTGTGTGTGTGTGTGTGTGTGTGTGTGTGTGTGTGTGTGTGTGTGTGTGTGTGTGTGTGTGTGTGTGTGTGTGTGTGTGTGTGTGTGTGTGTGTGTGTGTGTGTGTATATATATATATATATATATATAAAGATTAACAATAAATTTGCATTCTGAGACATTTCGCATTATCAGGCAAGAATTTTTTCAGACGTAAACACAATGTCATTCATTGCTAATTGATCGAGGAAAAAATCCTTCGAATAATGAAAATAATTCAACACATATAAGTATATAAGCAACGATTTCAAAGCAACGTTTGTGCTTCAAATTGATCGTTGATTCAACGAGACAGCCAAGCGTCTTCTTTCATCTTCTCGCTGACAAACCTGTTACAATCTCTGTCAAAGCAATCGTATCACGCCGGCAATCACCGCGCGTGTGTCGCCTCATAGCTCAATTAGATAAGATTACCTATACTTATCCACGCGGTATATAATACACACGTACACGCGCCTGCATTCACGTCGAACTCCGCTACACAGCCTAAAGTCACACCATCACAAGCATTTTCTTCGTCTGTCGCGGGGTGAATTACGGAGGCGTAAACAGAGGGAGGCTGCTGGCGCCGGTCTTTGCAGTGCTTTGGTTATATACACAAGAGAAGAAGTGGGTTAACAACCTCCACTCGGCGGCCACGCGAACGGCATCCAGCTCGCACGAGGCTCGCACGCGTCCGCTTTCAGGATCTACATTGCAGGCGGTGGGGGAGATTGATAAGGGAGCCGGAGAGAGAAGAGGCGGAATGAGGATTTGAGGAGAATGAGTTGAGTGACGTGTGTGTGTGTGATGTTGAATAGGATTAGCTTTTTTGTGGGAAGTTTGTTGTAGGGGTTAGAAAAGGTGTAGAATGGAGATAAGTGTGGTGTTTTAGCCGTTAGATGGGATGTTAAGAGCAGAAGTTTAATTCGATAGGATATTATGTAGTTTGGATTATAATATTTGTATTTTAAATGAAAGTTAACGTTATGTGGGTTTAAAATATTTATTTGAAGGTTATATATGGTTTAAACGGTTATTGTTTAAATCGAAAAGTCAAATATATGTATTTCAATTTGGATCTTTAGTTTAATTAACGAAGTAACATCAGGTTCAGTTAAAACGTATTTCAATTAAATTTTCGCTATACCTTGTTTTCTATTTTAGCTCGAATAAAATGGTTTCCTTTACATAGAAGTAGTTCAATTGAAAGTGTTGAAATAGTATCAAGCGATTGGATTTTATTGAGGATTTTTCCAGCGCAATTTTATGAAGCGCCATAAAGTGATTCATCATAATTGAGATGATTAAAACAAATAAATGTAAAATCATTTTTATTCGTGTCAATTTACGTCTAAATTGCCCTGATCTACCCTATAACGGGAGGCACTCGGCTAGTTCAGTATATAAAATATAGGTTTGTAAGTGGTTCATTAAATTTCATGAGGTTTCACTTTCAACGCGCTTCTGCGAGAATTGATATTTTATACGAAATACATCATATAGTTTCATTTGGAAAGATACGAGAAAGCTTTTACCTTTACGCTTGAATATAAGTAGGTCCTTCGAAAAGAAGCTTTTGAGGAAATAAAATCTTTTTCAATATATTCCTGTTAAAAATTTTATTTTGACGAAGAATGTTCAAAAGGTGAAAAATTAAAAATTAAGATAAAACAGCGATTTCCGTAAACTTAAATGGCCTTTGCTTTGTGTTTGTCTTTTGATTAAAGCGCTCAAGGGTATAGCAAATCAATATTTATAAATAACGTTCAATAACAAACTATATTTAAGTTTTTCTTATACTTTATTAGTATGTATAAATTTTTTTATAGTTTTATAATTGCTTATGAAAATTGTCTCCTCTCCAGTTTATCTTGATTTATTAACTAAAGAGAATTTTAATTACGGACATCTATCATTAAAAAAATATAGTAATTTTCATTTATGCATGCAGTGTTAAATTAATCTGTTTCTGTGAAAAAATAATTAAGAGAAAACTTCGAACCTTAGATAGGTATTACTTTAAACTAACTTCAATGCAATCTGAAAAATTTGGTTAACGTCTGTAATGTTAAGGTTTTACGGTTCAGATCGTCAAGCGTTGCCCTCAATGCCAAAATTTTGCGATTTCGCGAGAATTAAAGTTACCGCGCAATCTTTGCTCTTGACACGAAAATACTGCGTAAAATATCGCACATAATTTCGACAAGGTTTCACTGCGAAACACATCGCATTTTAAGTAAAAAAGTACTTTCTCACCTCTTTTTAATCAATGACTTTTTTCCGTAAAGAACAACACAGCTTCATTCATGAAAATAAATCCCATCGACCCTATTCCTACAATCACTCCAAAATCACGCCATCCCTGTCCCACAGCCGCCCGTGTGCCATACCGCCAGCAGCAGCAGCAGCAGCATCTCTGCGCCTCGTGCGCGGCCCTCGTCTCTGGCTCCTGTCCTCGCGGCGGCGCCGCCAACCCTCGGCCAATTCGCGGGCGACTGGTCCGCGTGGCCAAGGGTGCGATCCGCGCGCTCGCTTACATCGCCGCCAGCCTCGTGCTCGCCTGTCTCGGCTGGCTGACGTACACGGAGTTCTTCGGCTGCCTCTGGGTGTCGGCGCAGAGCCTCGTGTACACGACGATGGCGCTCCTCCTGTGCACCGGGGCGCTGCTCAGCTTGTGCAAGAACGGCGAGTTCACCGTCGACGCGCATCTGCTGTACGGTTAATGGAGGGTCTGGAATAAAGTGGATTTTTGAAATGTGTATTATTATTGGAAGTTCAAACATTTTTTTCTGGGTTTTATTTGTACTTCGGAGCGACTTTGATTGATATATGGGATAGTTGGAAAATGATAATTATCTTAAGAGGCTATTTGGCTCATAAGAGAATTTAGTACGATCTTCTCGGGAAAACAGTAAACCGACCGGGAAGAAGATGGGGGCAGATGTGACACCGTAAGAAGTGAAATATGTAGGCTAAGGTTGAAAGTAGTATAAATAAAAAAAAAGATATTGTGGAATATCTATTAATCTTTAAATAGTGATGGATTTTACAAGGTCATTGTCAATTGTATTGACTTACAGTTTGTATAGGTTTTATTCTTAAAAGATTCCAAAAGCATTTCAACATTCATTGACATTTTTTCTCGTACTACATCTTAATAACACTGTATCAATTCTGACATAAAATATTTGATAACTATATGACCGAAAAAACCCTGTTTTGAAAATGAATTTTTTATCGCTATCATATACGGCGACTTCAAGTTAAAAACTTCGCTGACGCAAACACGTAAACCTGACGAGACAAAAATATGTTCGACAAAAATAAATCGAAATTCCGTATACCAATAAAGCCTTACCGACAGTAGCTGTTTCTCTCATTATTTATTACTATAGGGCTTCTAACTTTTTGAAGCTTCGACGTGTTCCGAGAATCGAAGCAATCTTCGAATTTTCGAAGTTTCGAAATTCGCAACTTTCTAATATATCTTTGAAACATAACACTCATGAATTTTTAAATCATTTAGATATTATAACGAAATTTCAATAATGCTTCGTAGATTTGAAGATTCGAAGCTTCGAATTTCCAAGTCTTCGAAGCAAAATAATATCCCTATATACTTATTGCACTCATCCTAACTTTTCCCTACCCACCATTCTGGATCATCACATCTACCCATTCACTCGGTGCCTAAATATAACGAGCGTCATGCCGCCCCACATGCGCTCCAATTACAATATTGCTGCTCCGCGGGGCGCGTCAATTAATTATAATCGCTCCTCGCTCGCGATGGAAACTGTCGTAGCGGAGAGACACAGCGGCGGTCAATTGACAGCATTTTCTTCGAGGACTCGACCTTTGGCTCTTACTCCCCCGGCTCCTTAGAGCGCGCCGCGACGCCGCGTACAAACGAGGAGATATTATCGCGCGCGACGCGAATCAATTGGCGAGGGACGAGTATATAATTGCGGTGCGGACGAGGCTGCGTATAATTGGCGACTCTGTGGTGACGTTCTGACAAGATGGGGTGGTAAGATATTAGCATATGTGTGTGTGTTTGTATGGGATTCTTCTTTTGCTCTGTTTTTGAAGAGGAAGATGATGCTGATGAGCTGATTGATGGGGTATTTTAATTGGCGCGATGGCATAGTAGCGGTATTTTTAGGTGATGCGAAGTGGATTGTTGTGCCTTATGTTCGTTTGAGTGAATGAATGTGGAGTGATGTAGTGATGGAGGAGGTTTGGTATTTCGGTTACGTTGATATATATGTGTAAAAGAAAAATATAATGTAAAAATATGGAAGTTTTAAATATATTACTTTTGGTTCGTCAAGAGGAAATTTTTACGTGATGTCGCGTTTCACTTGAGGAACATATTTATTACTATTTATCGTAGTAATTATTGTTCATTCATTAACAAATATATAAACAATAAAAGTAAATTGCTTGCGAATATCATAAATAAATTACAACGACAATAACATTGCTCAAACCGTGCACATATATGCACACGATAACTGCATATTACATTGCACATAGGTAAATTATCAATATTGCTGAGAACCTATAGATACATTATTAAGCAAACTTCGATAGCGATAGCCCCCCCCCCCCCTTAATAACATCTGTTATCTCTCTGCCAAACAATAAACACTGAGAAACAAATGATCCGCATTTGAATAATTTTATTGAAACAAAAATATTAGATTGAATTAAATGAATATCATTTATTTTCATTGATTCAATTTATTCAAAGAAATGTGCATTCGATTCAATCTAATATTTATTTGCTTCAATGAATTATTCAATTGTCCCTATTCAAATACTGGTTTAATGGAGTCAATCAAAACTTGTCCTCAGTATACATAAGAACAAACAACAAACAGCCAACAACGCGGCAATTAGACCGTATCGAATTAACGTAAATCTAAATTTAAATTTTTCAGTGGCGAAGAATGCGCTACCGCAGGGCGAGATGGTGCCGCCCGACGGCGGTTGGGGCTGGTTCGTTCTGTTCGCCGCGGTGATGGTCAACGTCCTGATCCCCGGTGGTATCAAGTCCTTCGGCGTCATCTACAAGGCCTTCCTCGACACCTACAGCGCCAAGGCCTCCAGCGGCGCCTGGATTCCCGCGCTCTGCTACTTCCTGTACAGCTCCCTAGGTATGATGCGTCATTCGCTCTTTTTGTTCTTCTTCGATTTTTGTTAGCGATACGATGGTCTGTAAAAGAATACATTCAGATGTATAGGTATATGTTTCAAATTTTATTTAACGATGGTAGCAATGCTAACCAACGGTTGGCGAACCGTTCGGCAATTTTTAAATTAAAAACGTCACACCTTGATTATGTTGCTATTGTAGAGAAGAATAACTATTTATACATGAGGAAATATTATATTGTAGATGCTTTAAAATAGAGTGATAGTTTTAAAGTTTTAATTAAATTTCGATGTTAATCTTAAGTAGAAATGCTTCCATTTTAAGTTGGACTATTTTCTACCAGAGGAGTTATGGTTTAATTTTGGGAATTTTCCTGATGGTCGTTTGTTGTCAGAGCTTTGTCAGAGTATTGAGAAAAAAAGGTTTAGGCAAGGTCATCGAATACGTAAAAATAATGTTGATATATAAGCAATTCTCTAGAACTTTTAACTTTTACAGTACTGTAACATATCTTATGGTTCTCAGATATTTAGCTATCTAAGTCAAGCAAATATTTATAAAATCCACTTCCAGTAACATGTTCCACTACGTAGAACTCACTTTTAAACAAGGAAAAGCTCAATGGGCAATCGGAAAAGGCCTAAATTTAGAGGTTTTACCTGCGTAACTTAGGAAATTTTCATCCTTATTACATCTTTAAAAAAAAAAACTCTTTTATAAATGCTTTACCAACTTTTTTAGACTATTATCCCTTGTTTAGTATTCGAAAATATGTTGTCGGATTGAATGTACCTACCTTTAAAAAAAGAAGTGCATAGCATACAACTTTCTGGGGCTTGAATTACTCGTCTTGGAAAGACGAACAAAATGTGACTTTGGTTATAAGTATGCCTCTTATGGAAAGTGAATTATGATTTTCTAAAGCCCACGGTGTCGATGCGCCCCTCGCCTAAAAAATTATCATTTTTTGGTGGCACACATAAACAACGATAAATAGGCCTAATTTGAGTATTACTCTTTTTTTTACATACATTTTCTTGAACTAATTTACGGGGTGCCTAACGAAATTCGGATTTATTTTTAAACAAATAAAAAAAGAAAGTGATTGTAATGCAGTTTTACATGCATTCACTCACGCTTATTCGTCCGTGCATAAGCATGAATATTAAAAAACGATGTTTAAAAATGAGGAAAACACCCTTTTTATTATTATTTGGGGTACCTAGAACAGAAAAAATTAGTTTTGTGAATGTGCCTCAACATTAAATTTTGAAATTTCTATTTAGCTAAAAGCTAAAAGTTAAACTCATATACATTTCATTTTATTTTTAATTGCGGATAAAAAGAAATAGTAAATTTATTCCCAAAATTATTTTGCAGTACAAGAAATAGAGTAAGAAAATCCAACTATTTGTTAAATGTTTTTCATAGAAATTATGCCACTCGTAAGAAATACTATTTTAAAGTCACCTTTTACGCTAATATCTGCTCTCGGATTTCCTGCAGTCGCATCGTGCACTCACCTTGGAAATTCATCATTTTACATGAATTTTTACATCTCCTTCCAGGTCCATTATCAAGTGTTCTTTCCGTGAAATACTCGTACCGGACCGTCACCTTAATCGGCGGCACCTTTGCCGCTGTGGGAATGATGATCAGTTACTTTGCTACGTCAATAGAGTACCTTTACATAAGGTACGCGTCATATACTTTTAATTTTACTTAATCCAAATAATTATGGTGTACATATTTCTGTAATAAAACACAATCATTTCTCCCGTTCCAGTTACGGAGTATTCGTGGGCATTGGCGCGGGTCTGGCCTTTCCGCCGACGGTGTACATCGTCACCTCGTACTTCGTCAGGCTGCGAGGACTGGCCAACGGCTTTTGCATATCGGGGAGCTCGCTCGGCTCGATCATCCTGCCGCCAGTGTTGACCAAAATGCTGACGGTTTACCGCGCCCGGTAAGAATTTAATATATACAGGGACAAAACTATATATAATTATGTGTGTTTTTTCTCGTGTAGTATAACTCGCGCTTTGAGTTGGTTTAAATAATGCACGTGTTATGTGGAATTTCATTATCTATGATGTTGAATTTGAGAAATATAAAGGCGTGTGCTCACATTATAAAGTCAAATTTCGAGGATTCTGTATTCGTTGGGCGGCTTGGCGAGTTTCTAGATTGAATTAAACATGGTGTCGGTGTGAGCTGCGAGATAGATCAAAGTCGATTGATTAAAACTGAGGTTACGAAGGTGCTTTATATGAATCTCGGAAAAATCCTTTTTTAGCCAAATAATAAATCGATGCTGTTTCTTCTTCGATCGTAAGAAAAGTTACGTTTGTATAGTTTTTTATTGTTTGTTATATAATAACGTTGGAAAATGAAAATCATTGTTCTTTCTCTGTACTTTTTCATGATTGAAACATCCATTACGGAATCAATCGATAGCTTGCCAGTCTAATCACGATTCGAGTTCCTCAATCACGTGCGAGCTATTCGAACGCTCTAATCGCTGTGCAAATGTGTGTATTACAACCTTGTGATTGAAATCCCAGATTCATTCGAGCGTTGCGTTATGCAATAACTGATAATTTATAATACTAAATGAAAAAAATAGAAACAATAGCACATATTGTATAAACATTGATGAATTTTGCAATCAAAATTTTCAAAAACAGCATATAGTAAATTTATAATGGATAACATATATTATTGAAGAGAAGAATATAACCGAAGCAGTTTATCAATTATTTCAAATTCTATATTTATGAAAATTATTTTTCAAAGCGCAGCCAAGACTTGTACATTCGAAAACCTCATGATCTATACTATTTTTAGCGACACAATCCTAATAATGGGCGCCCTAACGCTCAACGTCTGGGCGTGCGCGCTCCTCTACGAGCCGGTGGAGAAGCACCTGATCCCGGCCAAGTCGCCGAGGCGCCGGGACGAGGAAGAGGCCCTCGAGCCTTTGGCCGAAGTCATGGACGTCGACATCAACATCACGAGCCCGGACGAGACGAAGAACAACTCGCTACTGTCACCATCAGAAGCTGCCGAGCTGACGAGCACGAGTAACGGGGAGGCAAAAGGTGCCGCGCCGATCGTCCCCAAGAGTGCGTCGAGCGTCGCCCTGGAGAACTACTACAAGCCCGCCGTGCCCCAAGGCCGCATGCGCAAGATCAGCATGCCGGTGAGCGGACGGGAGATCGCCGGACAGATGCACAGCACCCCGGCGCTTCACGCGGTACCGGAACGCATGGGTTCCGAGAGCAACAGGCTGTCCAGGAGGTCAAGACCGCCGCCACTGTCGCCCAGCACCTCGTCGTTCAATTACATCAGCACGCCGTATCATGGCAGCACGCTGACAGCTCTGCATCCGGAGTACGCGTCGACGCTGACGCTCAATGCCATCACGTCGACGTTCAGAAAGTCGCCCGAGAAGACGGCCAAGCAGACGAAGGAGGAGGAGGAGGCGTCGAAGAACAGGTTCTTCGATTGCGGGTTGCTGAAGGATCCGATGTACCTCGTTATCTTGATATCGAACTCGACGAACGCCATCAGCTACACGAATTTCGTCATTGTCCTGACGCTGTACGCCCAGCAGCTCAAGTTCTCCGATAGCGAGGCGTCCGCGCTCCTGTCCATCGTGTCGCTGTTCGATCTTGCAGGTATTATATGCAGATGATTATAGTTCAGTGTTATTTTAATCTTTTATTTTTGGGGGGTATGAGTAGATGTTTACACATGAAGCATTGGTCGACACATTTTTTAAAATTCAATTTGGCCGACTTTGCATTTAATTTTTATATATACTATTTAATAATTAATTTCATACTTCAATGGAAAATTAAATATGTGCGGATTATAATATCACTGAAAATACGAAAAAGTTTTAATTGTTTTTAATTGTTATTATTCATCTTCTATTCTATTTAAGGAATTTTATGTAAGAGAAAATCCAAATATTAATGGCGCAGATACAATACGTTATACAAAAATTTTAATTTTTTTCCTGACTTTTTTCAAAACCGATTGATTTGCCATTATTTTAAGATATAACAAATTATACATAATCCACCACCCCATTTTTAAAACCCACAACCTTGTCATTTCAGGTCGAATCGGCGGCGCAGCCCTGTCCGACACGAAACTAATGCCGAAGCACTTTTACTTCGTCGGCGGCCTCTTTATCTCTGGCGTCTCGCTGGCGATCCTGCCGATCGCGAAAACCTACACGATGGTCGCAGTCTACTGCAGCATCTTCGGCATCGCCTCGGGCGTCTACGTCGGCGTGACGGCCGTCGTCATGGCGGACATGCTGGGTGTGGAGAAGCTCACCTCGTCCTACGGCATCTCGCTCTTCGTCAACGGCATGCTGCAGCTGATCGGGCCGCCGATCTGCGGCGCCCTTCAGGACTACCTGCAAAGCTGGGGTCCCATCTTCACTGTCCTCGGTATGATTCTCGTGGCCGGCTCTTTGCTCTGGGGCTTCGTTCCTTTCATACGAAAGCGACAGGAGCGGGAGCGCCGGGAGGCCGCTGACGCGGAGGCCGCAACCGTCGCGCTGCCCGAGAAGTTGTAGCACACCAATCTGAATTTCTCGATCAGAATCGGAGAGGGCGACGTGCTGGGGATCGACGAGGACATCGCCTGGAAGAGAACGGACGACGCCAACGGGGAGATTGAGCTCGAGGAGAGGACGCTGTCGATTTATCATATTAACGTGCTGTGATCTAACGAGAGACAGAGCGTGTGAGGTGCGCGAGATGGTGATGATGATGATGATGATGGATGAAGTAGAGGTTGGTTTTTGTACCCGCGGGTGTGACGATGACGTGTGTTATATACGCTGTGCGCTATAGACGCGTGTAAGGGGATTGTGAATCTTTGGGAATTTGGCGAGAGGTTCGTTGAGAGAAGGCTTTTATTGCGGGCAAAATGAAAATTAAGAAATGATTATTAATTGTAGATACTTAGGAAAATGTTATATCAGAGATTAGAGAGCTCGTTTTGTGAATCGCCTGCAATAATATTTTCTTGGCATTAAAAATATTTTTTAGTATATCAAAGGACTGTAAAATTGAAATTCTCATCGGATTCTCAAAGATTCAAGGGCTAGATTCAAGTTTTTGGTATAGGAACTATATGTCACATTACAAGGTTGAATGATATTAAATCGATAGAGATCACCGTCGGTTTAATTATCCTTCGACTGCTAGATAAAAAAACATAAAACAATTATTATAATGGATCGAATTGTAAAAAAAGAAACAAACAAATCCGATACAGTATAGAGATCGCCACATCCGTTTTTATCTCCGATTCTATTCGATGTTTTGACCAGCCGCGTCGATGCCCTCGACGCGTGCAAAAGTAGATCAACGTATATAATAATAATAATAATAATGCACCACACTTTTTGATATTTATGTTAGGTACAAGTGCTGAGCTGAAATGATAACCTAGAGTTTACGATTATAAATATTGTAAACTTTCTATATGCATATAAAATTACCGAAGAAGTTTGCATAGATGGGTAATTTGTATGCCATCGAAATTTTTTTATTCCTCGTCCGCGCGAATGATTTTTATCTTTGAATTTTGTATAATGAAGTCGTTTAAGTGATCAACTGAGTTGTTAAAATTACTTTTAATTTTGTTTTTGTTCAAATGAATGTATGTATACGTTGTGACGAGAACTTTTTTTGCGGTATTCTCCGGGAAAAAAGTTGGCGATTTTATCTTTTTGCTCGTTAAGAGAGGCTTTTTAATATACATTCGAGATGCATTACTATTATTAATTTGTATTTAAGTAAGAAGCATTTTTACTACTTAAGTGGAGGATGAACGGAAGGCACGAAATGGCGATTATGCGATATTTTTTTAAGATTTTTGGACGAATGCGCTGTTTCAGCGATAAACAAACATGAGAAACGCGAGAATGGTTAATATACGTTATGTACTTTGTAACGGATGTGTTTTCGGAAAAGTAATATGGCATTCGTGACGGATAGAATGAAAGTGCCTGCAATCATGGGAATTCAAGAAAAAACGGTCTTGATCAAAACGTTGCTTTCCGAAACGGACACGAAAAAAATTGTACTGGAAAAATTAAATTTTCGAGTGCTTGAACCTTTTCAACTAATGCTTCAAAACGCATAGTTTTAAACATTTTTACATGCACCGCAATTGAAAAAACAAAAAAAGATAAACGTTGCTATTGCACTCTTCGATTTTATTCATTTGACACTGCCAATAATCGTTACGACTTTAACGCTGTGAAACATGTAATCATGAAGGTATATACACGCGAGAGCAGAAAACCAACTATGCCAACTTAGTTGTAAATCGTATTTAAAAAAAAAATTTTTAAAGAGACGAGGCATGTGATTTTTTCTACGTCATATATATAATCGTGTCAAATAACTAAAAACAATCGAAGATTTCTTCGTAACATATATATAGTAGTCGCGTAAAGTGTATAACGAAAGTATGAAAACCTTTTCCATGCAATCTAAACCGTTGAAACGAGCAACTCTATATGTATAAACTCGACTATCGTTTTTTCCCCTACAACCGATTCTCTGTCCCGGAAATGCCATGTTACAGGCTCGCCCATATGTACACAGCGAACGACACACACACACACACACACACACACACACACGCACGCACGCACGCACGCACGCACACGCACACACACACACACACACACAATGAGTCTTTGTCCAGTGCGAGCGATAGAGGATAAAAAGGCTTCGATAAGACTCACAGCCTTGCTTTAGAGACTTTATCGAATAGTTTTATTATATACACACACGGCATATCGTGCACACAGGCATGCGCCGATTTAGAGAATTTCGCAAATTTTAATCAGTTTCTTTTTTACGCGTATAATGCGCGAGTTTAGTCTATTGAAAAAGTGTTGTGTACACGAGGAACGAGTGCACGCTATATACATATATTAATTTTTCTGAGTCATGCGCGAGTGAACGAATGATATACAAGTTTTTATCCATTACGATTATTATTATTATTTTATGCTTTATTGCGTTGAGATGTTTGGATGATATAGACTATATATATATTGTTTGTTGAGAAGAAAGAGGCGTACGTGGTGCTATATACACACACTGTACGTGAGCGCGCGTATAGCTCGCTTTATATTACATATGATTGTTATTGAATTATACACTGTTTGTTGCGTGGCATGGAAAACGTATAATATACTTTTGAAATTTAGGGAGAAATTTATTTTCTTACGAGAAGACGTTTTGTGTCATATAACTATTATTACATGAGTGGTACCGAGAAAGAGAATTTTGAACACGGCATTTTCTTACCGTTTTCCCCTCCCCTCCCACGCCTTCGACATTATATACACGTCGAAGATATATATATATTAGAATCGCGCGAAATTTCGAAAGCCTCCCGTGTGCTTCTCTTTTTTTCGAATATGCCCGAGAGCATGAGGGTGCTCGTTTATCTATCTCCCGCACACATCTTGTACGGAGGATAAACACTGTCTTGCCTTATACACCGGAGTATATACACACATCTATATATATATACCTTATTCCTAAAACCGCGAAAATCTGCACAACGTCTTTGACTGCATGCCATACACACACTCGAGAAAGTACTTATATATACATATTATACATAGCACAAAGGAGAGCAAAACATCGCGGCAGCAGCGATAGCGACGACGACGAATCGAGCGCGAGCCGCGTATATATTATACTTTTGTAAATATATAAATAAGTGTATACATATGTACGATAACCGAGAGAGAGAGACAGATACAGGGAGATAGAGAAAAGGAAGAGGTGTACGTGTATCATATACGAAGACCCGGCTTCGCGTTATCATAGTATTACGTATATCTACGATGTAAATTTTAAGCGCGAATGAAAGAGGGCCGTGAATGTGCGCGCGCGCGTGTGTGTCTGTGTGAATGTGAGAGAATTACTTTTTTTTGTGAATAAAAAGACGACGATGTGTCGCAGTGATCGAGAAATCGTCTGTATAATTTTCTTTCCATCCTGCATGTTTCCCTATCTAAGTATATAGACCTACTGCAGGAAATACATAACATAGTAGGAAATTATCTGACATGTTTAATTAGAGTGCATCTATTTAAATAACTTTAGTCAGTTATTTTACGAGAGTAGGACACATAGTACAAACGGACAGATAGCACAACGTGCCTGCCGCGAGGGGAAGGCAGCGGTGGGGGCGTCGCCAACACTGCCTGAAGCTGGCGTACGAGCCGCCAGAGGGTGTGAAAAGGAACGTTAAAAGGTCGTTGATACAGCTTCAACAGAGATAGCCTACGATTACAGATTCGTGCAAGTCGCTGCTGATATTGTGGTTGCACGCGATACTCCAAGAGAGACGAATGTATGTATCTCAATTCTGTGGCTTTCAGGAATAACCACTTATCTCTAGTTTTCATGATTTCGAGTAAATCGAGTTTTTAGTTTTGCATCGGTGTTTTAAATCAAGACAAATGAGATTAGACACAAACTGAATCTATGAATACTACTCTAAGTAAAATATTTATTACCATAGCAACTAGACTAAATCGCAAAATAATCTGTTAATTAAAGAAATTCAAATTGCGTAAATAAGTAAAAAA
Organism: Torymus aiolomorphi; assembly: GCA_036365515.1. Classification (NCBI taxonomy): domain Eukaryota; kingdom Metazoa; phylum Arthropoda; class Insecta; order Hymenoptera; family Torymidae; genus Torymus; species Torymus aiolomorphi. The sequence goes on along the minus strand of CM070875.1, from coordinate 8,366,980 downwards.
AAAATAAGTAAAAAAAAAAAGTGCCGTTGATATTTGGGCTCAAAACTGCGCAGGCTGGTAGATTATTACATTGCACAGGGCAACTATCTCTTTATAAGATGTAATTCGATATATTTATTTTAATAATATAGAGTTTGCCGAGTTCTGCCGGTAAAACAGAGTGCATGAGTACCACACCCCCTTAATTTTACGATGGTAGGTTCGTCCCTCAAGGCTGGATCAAAGCGTACGCGTGGAGCGAGGTGGACCTCGAGGCTGCCTGCGAGCTGGTCGTGCGCAAGAACCCTCGCGACAGCTTGAAAAAAGTCAGCGACTGGGAGGCCAATTGCGGCATCCTCGACGTCACTGTCTACGGCGGTCTGCTGCAGGACGAGTACGATATGCGCATGCTCCAGGCGATCCTACGTCACATATGGTCCAAGGACATGTACAGTGGGAAGCCGAAGCTCGGTGGTATTCTCAGTCTGCCGAAAGCTACATGGGAGACTCCGGTGATAATGATCGACAGGCTGGAGGACGCGGACTCGATTCAGGCCGGCATACTTTGGATTACCGGCGAACACTCACAGAGCGTGAGAGAAGTCGGCGGCGAAACTGACGCTGATGTATATAGGTACTTGAATGGTAGGTGGTCGATGTTGTGCTGTGGCGATGGGTTTGTTAAGGGGGTGCCATAGTCGTACCGTTACCGACCGAGAAATTTACACAGTTTCAAGCTGATTAAAAATAAAATATGTAAAATTACAAAAAAACAAGAGAACACTTCGCTGCGGTTTTGAACGATCTATCACCCAGTACAAGTTTGAAGTCGAAATATAAAGTGGCTTTTGCAAAAACTTTGAACAAAACAAAATTCGGTTTCGTTCAAAGTTTTTGCAAAAACAACTTGATATTTCGACTCCAAACTTTTACTGGATGAACGATCGTTCAAAACTGCAGCAAAGTGTTCTCTTGATTTTTTGTGATTTTATGTATTTCATTTTTGATAAGCTTGAAACTGTGCCAATTGCTCGGTCGGTAATGATACGACTATGGCACCCCCTTAAGGGCTGGTGTTGTTGATATGCTGAGGAAAAGTGTGAAGAGGAAACAGGACGCGGATGGAAAGTCGTCGATGGCGAAGATCGTTAAGGGCCTGAAACTCTAGATAGATCATCTGTAGATAAATTATACGGGGGGTTCAAAGAGGGATAATAAAGATGATCCGTTGGAACGGTTCTCTACGGATGAAGTAGCCACTATGAGACAGTTGCTGCGACTCGTGTGAGATCTAGGTTGGATTCTGTACGGCCTGTAGATGATTTCAAAGTAAGTGTAACTAGTTTTTATGAAACAAGAAATTTCATACCGTTAAAGGAGATTGAAAAATTTTTACAGACAACAGCCAAATGGGCATTCCAATGGCAATCTGGACCGAAGAAAATAATGCCATTCGTAAACCGTCTAATATTGAGGTACCAGCCGCTAACATCGCTCCACGGGCTACCGAACAAAGTTGAGCTGTCCTGGTTTACCAGACCGGACGCCTTCCTCTCCGCTCTGAAACAGTTCACAGCTCGGGAATCCGGACGACCATTCGAAAACCTTCAGCTGAGGGCTAAGTGGACAGAAAGGGTAGCTGGAGGATTTCCGTATTCGTCGAAGGGATTCCTTTGACGGGTAATAAGCCTTCTTTTGTTTTATCTGAAAAATGTGATTCCGACACTACATCTCGTAAAACCCTTAACCTACAGGAGCGCGCATTGAGAACGGCGTGCTTGAGGAAGTGACAGCGAGCGCGAGCTCCGTAGTCGGCGCGCCAACCTGCCTCGTGGCCTTCGTCGATGACGGCAGCCAGCCGAGCGACGCCGCCGAGGGCATCGACGCCGACCTGGAACTCACAAACGACCTTTGCGTATTCCAGGTACCCGTTTACACGGGCTCGTTCCGCAGCAGGCTCGTTTGCTCGCTGCCCGTGCTTTACTTTAAGGAGCAGCGAGATATGTGGCATCAGCGCGGTATCAGCTTTCATCTGCGGTTCAATTCATTCGATCAGGGTAGTGTTGGTAAGGTGGTCTGAGTGCCTTGCTAGGCGAAGTCATAGTTTTAACGGGGTGGCATAGTCCTACCATTACCGACCGAGCAATTGACACGCTTAAAACTTATTAAAAATAAAATACGTAGAATCACAAAAAATCAAGAGCACACTGCTCTGCAGTTTTGAACGTTCTATCGTCCAGCAAAAGTTTGGAGTCGAAATATCAAATGGTTTTTGCAAAAACTTTGAATAAAACAAAATTCAGTTTCATTCAAAGTTTGTGCAAAAACCACTTGATACTTCGACTTCAAACTTTTACTGGACGATAAAACTTTTAAAACTGCAGAGCAGTGTGCTCTTGATTTTTTGTGATTATTCGTATTTTATTTTTAATGGGGTGGCATAGTCCTACCATTACCGACCGAGCAATTGACACAGTTTCAAGCTTATTTCGTAAATGCACGAGTTTTAACTATTATGAGGTAGTGAATTTTCATATTTTATATTTAGAGAGTATTTTCTTGTCCTCAGGCCGCAAAATGAATTTTCCCGTCCCATATAGAGACCGCGAAATACTAAATGTATTACATTGCTTTACACTTAGTATTTCGCGGCCTCTACCTATACGGAACGCAAAAATTTATTTTGCGGTCTAAGGACAAAAAAATTAATCAACACAGATATATTACTATATAGATGGACCATCTATATAGTAATACATCGTAACCCTGGTAGAAATTCATCTATATGAAATGGCCAATAAGTCAGAAAATAGCTAGTAAAACTGGCTAATTAATGGCTATGATGAAACGTTTTTTCGATCATTATTTGCCTATTTCTTAGATTGACGTCACAATAAAATATTTGTGTTTGATTTTCTTACTAATTCTATCGTATATGAAAGAGCATTAAAATGCATTGGATGACTTACCAAAATATAAATAATAACGTTAATTAAAAAATCATTTGTTGTACTCCTTCTATGAATAATTCAGCAAAACTTTTATTTCTTCATCTGATTCTGTCTCTCGCACTCCTTGTCATAACAGCAAAGCCTTCTACTAGCCATTTCCAGACTAAAGAAGCTGATCAGTTTTAATACCTTTAAAATACTCAAGAACAAGTTTGTGCTTGTCTTCGAAAAAGTCATTCTATTTTTCAATCTATTAAATGGCCATATAATAGGGGAAAAAGCGTTTCACCGGGAGCTAGAAACTGGACAAGAGAATTTCTCATTTTATAGCAAGTTTCTAAAAAAAAAATAGTCAGTTATTAGTTATAAAATGTTTTGGATTTCCATCAGGTAACTATCACGTTTTCTATTCATTCTTATTATACACATTCGGACCAACATAATTTATAATATATCACTCTGCGGCCTTATTTTTAACCAGTTAAAGCCCCAACACGTGTACCTAATTACTTAATTGTCTCACAATCCACCAACCCATATGTACGCCCACCTCAAAACCCTCGGCCCATACAATTTTCTAAACCAGCGGCGCGGTGCGCTATACGTTCAACGTCGTTTCACTCGCGAAATTTTTCAATGACCATAGCGCTCTCCACACCACCTCATAAATATAAATGATCTTTCGACCATTATTTGCCTATTTTTTTTTATGTCTAATTTTATCTTTGATTAAAAAGCATTAAAGTGTATTGGATGGCTTACCAAAATATAAATAACATTAACTAATAAATCATTTACTGTATTCTTCCTATGAATAATTCTGCAAAACTTTTATTTCCATATCTGATTCTGTCTCTTTCACTCTTTGTCATAACAGCAAGCCTTCTGCTAACCATTTCCAGACTAAAGAAACTGATCATTTTTAATACCTTTAAAAACTCATTCTATTTTTCAATCTATTAAATGAATACAAAATTATTCGTATTAAGGTGAAAAAGCGTTTCACCGGGAGCTAGAAACTGGACAAGATAAATTCCCATTTTATAGTAAGTTTCTAATATAAATGGTCAGTTATTATTTGTAAAATGTTTTGGATTATGCTGAGTCGGCAAAAAAAAAAAAAAAAAAAAAAAAAACAGTCCAGATTAGGTTAAGAAACTTGCAACTTAAAATATATAAGGCAGCGGTAGCTAATTCCTGCAGGAAAAGCGCGAAATTCACGTAGGATTTCCTATAGAACTTCTTATATAGAATTTCATATAGAACTGCCTATAGAGTATCCGATTTCTACGGGATGCCTACAGGATTTCCTGTAGCATTTCCTACAGAATTTTCTATAGGATATTTTTATAAAGGCGCCGCCAGAGAAAAGAGGTATAGCAATAAAAGAAAGCCATTTAGAATGTTTAGCGGAGGGTAAATTTCTAAATGATATAATTATTGACTTTTACCTGAAGTACTTGGCACTGGAAGGACTTTGTGAAAGTGATGGAGGCAGAATTCATTTTTTCAGTAGCTATTTTTACACGCGGTTAACAAATGTAGAAAAAGGAGTTCAGTCAAAAAGTTTCATTGATTATTCTTTGGTGCAACGATGGACGAAAAATGTCAACATTTTTGAGAAAGATTTTCTAATTGTTCTAATAAATAAAGAGTAAGATATTTTTTTAAATATATGAAATATACTTACCTTCCAAGCACCCCGCGTTCCTCCATAAGATATGACAATAACTGATTCTTGAAAAGCGGGTTATCTCATGTTCAAGTAAAAAACTTGCGTACATTGTTAGTAGAGTGCGATAATCAGTTATGATGAAAAATTAATGTTTTATCACGATAATGCTTTATTTTAACAACGCGAACGAGGCGTTATGGCAACTCGTTACTTACAACTTTTTAGTATGCACAACTTGTGTGTGTAGTTAAGGGGGTCCGAAAGTCAATTAAAAATTCAAATTTCGCGCCACATTATAGCAGACGAAAAAATAAGTAATTTGCCTATAACAAATAGTAAAAACAATATTACGGAAAACCAGGACTGCATTGCCCTCCGTTACATTATTATCTATCATTTTACAAAGTTTGAAGTTTCTATATAAATATTTCGCTGAATGGCATTTGAATTACTTGATTTTGAGACATTATTCAAATGCCATTCAGCGAAATATTTATATAGAAACTTCAAACTTTGTAAAATGATAGATAATAATGTAACGGAGGGCAATGCAGTCCTGGTTTTCCGTAATATTGTTTTTACTATTTGTTATAGGCAAATTACTTATTTTTTCGTCTGCTATATTGTGGCGCGAAATTTGAATTTTTAATTGACTTTGGGACCCCCTTAATTCTTGAACTGGCATTTTAGACTCGTTTATGGCCTCCCGTTCTGTTCAAACAGAAAGGGCATTCGTGCGCAAGTTACTATATTCTGCACTTATACTCATTATGAATAATGAATTTTAATGGTGTCCAAATGATATCTTATAGATGCCATTTTAAGTTATCTACAAATTATCTATTATGTTGCCTATAAGATATCTACAGATATCTCGTGCTAACTGTACGTTACTAGACCAACGGTCCAATGCCGTTTAATCAACGTAATACTATATTCTTTAATATAGCCTATGAGAACCTTTATATCGTGTCAAGAACGTTATAGAAACGTTGAACAAAAACAACGTTGTAAATGAAACCAAAGTGCGGACATTTTAACGTTGCGGGTTCTTAGAACGTTCCCAAAACGAACTGTGCTATCGGGACTTTGCCTGGTCAATAAATTACAAAGTCTTATTAAAAAATAATTGTGGCATTTAAAACGTCTCTTGCAGAAATAATTTTATGAAAACCCATAAAAACACTCAATGTGTCCAAAATTACGAAATATTACCAATTGAATGTAATTTCGGACAATATATAGTAATATTAGTGCGTTAAATTTTGGTGTAAACACTCAATATTTGGGTGTTTTTTCGTAAGGGAAGCCAATGGAATAATTTGTTTATTAAAAAATCAAAAGTGAAAATTAAAATCTTTCTATTTTAACAGACACTATTTAAATATGATAAAGTGAAGTTATAGGATAGATAAAAAAAACTGGTATGAATCACTACGATAATAAAATGCTCGATCAAAGTGTGTGATCAACCGTCGGAAACATAAATTAATTTGTAGAGTATCGTAAAAAGTTTATGCAGTGTTCAATCTAAATTCAATTAATACTCAATAGAAGAAAATCGTTTATTCTATTTGCCATAATATCTACCTACAAATTGCGTATGTACTGATATCATAATAGTAGAAAGGTTAAATATATGTAACTGACTCATATTTTTAACATGCCTTGTTTTATTACAATTAAAAAAAAAAGTAAATGTACTTTATAAAAAATAGAATTTAATTAGAAATAAAATTTTAAATTTGATATGTACACAAAAATTAAGTTTAAATTAGAAAAGTTAATATTTTAAGTCGATAATTCATATTATACAATAAGTATATTGATTTAAATTTTCAAAGTATCTGTATAATAAATAAAAAAAACGAAGTTCCACGGAAATTATAAGTTTAATTAATTAATTTTACCTTTTTTAATGGAACATAATAAAATTTACATTGATGCACGATAAAATAGAAAACTATACAATGAGCGTCACAAAAATTCAAGAGATGGCTAAGTATGAAGCTGATACATATAGGTATAGTGCGGGTTGATACACACAAGAGCTGAAATAAAAGCTGCAGCTGATGCGGCAGAACATTCGAGATACTACAAAAAATGTAGGCAACTAGGAATTCGACGCATTTGAAGTAAAATTTTTATAAATAAGCATTTACTTGTTATTGCTTGTTCCGTTACTTTTATACTAATAAACTACTTTTTTATTAAAATGAATGACAAAAAATTTTAAACATCATACGACGTATTTGCAACAAAAACTCATCTCTCGCCATTGAAAGAAATCAATCTTTTAATCATATGAAAATCAAAAAGTTAAAGAACAATGCTTTAACTGTTTTAATTTCTACGCAACCTTGCGAACTCATACTACAATCCCGCTTACCACTCAAACAAGTATACATTATGAAGAACGAGATGAAGTCGTAAGAAATGGGCGTCACGATCATGATACTTATAAGATGTAGCGGGCCGCAGAACGCTCGTAGACGGATGCGCGGCCGCGTGCGCCGTCGAATCGCGCGGCAACACGATAATCGAATTTACGGCCGCTCGTTATGGGAGTGGGAGAGATGGAAAGCGTGAAAATAACGCGTATTACTTATCTACCCTTTTTGTGAGGCACTGACGAGTTTGTGCCTTATTGTTAATATGAATATAATATAATCCGCGCAGAGTTACGGGGGATGGAGCGTGTTACAGTAATGAGAGTTCTAATGAGGCGTGCCAATTAAAAAGTTATTTTTGAAGGAGAAGTTTTAGTAGGGTATTCGACAGTTTTTTAGCACGATATATAATCATTGTGTATTTTATCATTATTATAATGGATATAATATGTACGTGAAAAGTAAATAAAATGAATAGTTAATTTAAATATATTTCTATCCTCAAGTTGTTATTTTTTTACTTTCATGTATAGTGCTTACATAGAAGTTTGAAAATGTGTATGACAAAAAACTTAATTTTATATGCACCGAAACGAAACTTTCTATCTAAGCAATTTAATAATCGGCTTATTTATTAATCGCAGGTGAATTCATTAATTCGGCGCGTTGGGTAAATTCCGTGACATATAATAATGGCTATCAATTTTTTTTTTCGACAAATGAATGTTTTTCGGAAACTTCTGGATACAAAATATTATTGCTTATAAATTTTTTGATAGTCACACTACGTATATATATCCTTATTTGAATTGAAAAATATTATAGAAAACCAATTCAAAATTAGTGTGTAAGATAACGATACTGAAATTCAATCTTAACTTTTACATTATATTGGAAAGCTTTGCGATCTCTTTTCCTCTAGACAATTTTTTTACCCTCCTTCACGTCATACATCCTTGTAAGAACCATATAAAAATCTACCGAACAGCACAATTCCATATAAACCCAACATCGAAAAAGTCGATCGCACCACCCACTCGCGTTCTTCACAGCATGAGGGGAGTGTGCAGAGAATTAAGAGAGACGAGGGGAGGGGGAGTATAGAGCGTCGTTGACGGGGCGGCCGGCGGCGTAGTGAAAGCGCGCGGCGGAGCCGCATCTGGCGCTCGAAAAGAGTGCCCGTCGTGCCGTGCCGCCGAGAGCTTTGATGATGTGGAGCCTGGAGGGAAGCTCGCTCCGGGGGAACTAAACTTCTGGAACAACGACGGAGGCGCCTACATTTCTAATATCTCTTTCTCTCCGTTTCGCGTCACTTGCGCGCAGACGTTGTGCTGTGATTTCTCTTTCTTTCTCTCTCTCTGCCTATACCGCGTACTTCACGCGGCGGTGATAACAGGTTCCTTCGTTGTACATATTAGGAGAGAAAAAGATTTTGTGATAGATAAGGACGATGAAGAGGATTATTGTGCAGCTGGTGCTAGCGGTGGCGATCGCCGTCGCCACTGCCATACCCAAGGTGGAGGACGAGCCGAAGCATCGCGTCATTGAAAAGGTTTGATCTTGTTCATTCAAGTTTGTTTTTTGTATATATAGGGATGAGATAGGAGAGTGCGTGTGCATGTGTGTGTGTGTAAGAGATGATTTTTTTTTGGTACATTGCGTGTAAGTATGCGCGTGTGATGGGGCGCACCCGCTCACGTTTTGTTCCCGTTTTGGGTGTATTATGGGACGTGCTTTATTTTTGGAGCACGACTGCGACTCTAGTGGCACGAGTTTGTTATTTATGTATAGTAAGCGGCGGCGGCTGTCTGAAAGGCTCGAAGCGATGTATTTGTTGCTATCATAACCTGTCGCGGTGTACTGGTTTGCAAGATCAACAATGTCGTTTCTGTAGGGGATGAATTATTAAATTGTGTCAATGGTGCAACGTTGAGCTTTTAGTAGGTTTTACAGAAATTTTTAGTATTTTTACTTCGAATACGTAATTTTTAAGTAGGAAGAGTACTTGAGAATATTTTGTTCCATTTGGTGATTTGGATAAAATTATTTGATTATTGATTGATGTATCGATTTTTCAATGAAATGACTTTGCAGGAGTTGAGCGACCAGGAACATTATGTCAACTCTCAACACAATGCAGCATACGATCACGAAGCATTTCTGGGAGAAGAAGCCAAGACTTTTGAACAGCTGAGTCCTGAAGAAAGCACAAGGAGGCTAGGTCTGATAGTCGATAAGATAGACAAAGACAATGATGGCTTTGTCACGCAAGAAGAACTGAAAGATTGGATCAGGTACACTCAGCAGCGTTACTATAGGGATGACACCGAGAGGCAGTGGAAATCTCATAATCCAGAGGATAAGGATAAAATATCATGGGAAGTCTATCGTAAAATGATCTATGGTTTTCTTGACGAGAAAGATGTGGATGTTACTGATAAAGAGAGTGAAAATTACTCTTATGCTACTATGCTGAAGAGAGACAGGAGGCGTTGGTCTGTTGCTGACAAAGATGGGGATGATGCCCTGACAAAGGAAGAATTCACTGCATTCTTGCATCCAGAAGAAATAGATTATATGAAAGATGTTGTGGTTCTTGAAACTGTAGAAGACGTTGATAAAGATGGAGATGAAAAAATTTCACTTGCAGAGTACATAGGTAACATTAAAAACTAATAAAAATATGTTTCTGAAATTGAAATTTAATGATTTTAACAGAAGATTGTAGATGATTCATAAGTAATTGGAAATTAATATTTAATACTTTGTCTCATAATTTTCAGGTGATATGTATCATGCTGAAGAAGGAGAGGAACTGCCAGAATGGGTGAAAAATGAACAAGAAAATTTCCAACTTCACCGAGATAAGGATGGAGATGGTTTCATGGACAATGATGAAGTAATACAAATATTTTACTTTGAAATTTTCAAAGTTTCGCATTTTCTAATTTATTAATATTTACAGGTAAAAAATTGGATCATGCCAGCAGATTTCGACCATGCTGAAGCAGAAGCTCGTCACTTAATTTATGAAGCTGATTCTGATGCGGACCAAAAACTTACAAAAGAAGAGATTTTAGAGAAATACGATATTTTTGTAGGCTCACAAGCGACCGATTTTGGAGGTGCTCTAACTAGACATGAGGAATTTTAGAAAACTATTTTTAATACTATCACTTATCAGAAATAGAACACAATTTATATATATATTTATATGTAATGTTTAAGAAATATTCAGCTCTCTATTTTAAGTAAATTTTTAAAGTTCTGAGATAACACTTGTCATTAGCAATACTTACAATTGTATCAAAATATTGCATTAACTTATTTTCATTTATGTTAATTAGCATTTTTTATTCTTTTCATGCATATCACATGTGCAACAAATACTGCCATTTAAATAAATATATCATATTTTGAGATTACAAAAAGAATTTTTCATTTGTTAGATATTTATATTTTTACAAATAACAAGCAGGAGTAATTTCCTGGAAGAATTTAAATAAAAAATTATGAATTTATTAAGTTATAATTACAGATTTTTAATTCTATTATTATACTTGAATCACCTAATCCATCTTTCCTAGTAGAGATAACTTATCAACTGACTGATAAAAGTATGAAACATTACCTGGTGCTAGAGTAGTAACATCAAGACTGTCGTTCTTCAGTTATATAAAATATAGAAAAATGAATTATTTTATTTTGATATTATTCATCACGTTTTATTGTGGCACAGGTAAAATAAGTTTTTGATTATAATATTTTAATGTTTAATTTTTAAAAATGTTTGACTACCTACTTAAATATTTAAATGGTATTAGGTGCCAATGTTGTGGATGACAGTAAAGACACACGCTATTGTTTTAATCTTTCATGGATTCCAGGATGGGAGGAGAATAAAGAGCTTAATTGCTCAAAATCTGATTATCCTTGTATAGATAATGTAATTGGTACGGTTTTTTTTTATAGATTGGAAAATTCTTCTATATGGTGCATAATTGATTAAATAATACCGTTATTTTTAATTATATCTTAGGTGATTTGGATCCTCCTAATTTTGGTGATTTATGGGACAATCAAAAAGAAAAATATCAGTGTCTGTTAAAAGATGGATTTAGTTGTATGAAATATACCAATGCTTTGAATGGAGCTCGTAAGTTTTTTAATTTAAGTATATATCATAAATAAATTAAAGTTTGCAATTAATTTTATGTTCAGTTCTTACTAGTGTGCATTTTTGTGGGAAGGTGATTGAAGACAGAATTGGTGTCACAGAAGGATGCTATAAACAAACGGTTTTATTTGTTTTATAACTAGATTTTCATTAATATTCATAATGAAACTAATATAAGTATCTTATTAATTTTAGAAAGATGGCTATGACATTCAGTACTGTGCTTGTCAAACCAGCTCTTATTCTCCCAATAAGATGCCCTGCAATTCAGCAGTTGGGAATATCTCCTCTTTATTAGGAATTATCTTATTTACATTATTTGCATTTATAATTTAATAATTTTTAAAGAATAATTTTGTTGTTACAAAGCATTATAATTTCATAGAACATAATATTTTTCATAATTATTATTTTAAATTTAAAAATTTTGAAAATATTTTCATCAGATAATGTGTATGCATATAGTTGTTAAATAAATAAGTATAATACTTATAATAAAATTTTGTAAATATAATGCATTAGATTCCATATTATATACACCATCTGTTTTCCACCTGTCTTATATTGTAACCCCCATTTCATACAAAATACAATATCCTCAATTCCTCAATAATATGTGTAATATACGGATGCACCTGGTTTACTATAGTTTGTTGTGAATAAGCAAAGCTTCCTTATATATGTGGTGTTAGAAACACAAATGATTGTGTATGTAGTTTTTTTAAGTTTCTTTTTTTACATAAGAGTACGTAATGGAAAATGATGACTATTATTCCACTGTTTATTCTTGGTAGGATATTTATTATCTAATTTATTTATTTTATCCAATTGTTATACATTCGCAAAATATTTGTATTTTATAGGTTATGTTTCTCTATATTTACATTTTTTTGTATCGATAATAGTTCAGGAATAATTAATTTACTTGCAGGTTTGACAAATGTGGAATTATTTCAAATATTCGAACACATCTTAGACAAAATTTAGTAAATGCATTAAAAAACAGAGATTTGGCCCAAAAACTAGAAAGTAATGCTCCAAAGTCAGCTAAACAGTATGTTTATGATTTACTTATAGCAGAGTATTTGTGGAATCATAATTATGTTTACACATTATCAGTATTTGCAAGTGAAGCGCCTTTATTAGTTAACTTTAACAAACATATTAAGTCAAGTGATGATAATAGTACAAACTCGCGACAAAAATTACAAAGTGATTATGTCTATCATACCTTAGAAACACTAGGAATAGAACCTACAAAAGCCAAAGGACAAAGTATTATAACGGAATATGCAAAAAGTGATATGCCTTTACTTCTTTGCATATTGCAATACGTTAGAACTATAGAAAATAATTTTGAAACTGAAAATGAAAAGCCTAGTGAACCCAAATCTAAAAGTTATCATCAAGAAGTACAAACTATTCAAACTGGTAAAACTATATCCCAAGAAATGCATAAAATTGCTGTAGCAAAAAAGAAATTAATTTGTCAAAGAGATTTATTTGATGCTCAATTGAGGCAGAAAGAAACTGAATTGAAAGAACAGACAATGATGATTGAAAAACAGTTGCTAGCACTGCAGGAAAAATTAGAACAGGCTCAGGTAAGATTTTTAAAACTAATTGATTTTAAGGGGGTGCCATAGTCGTACCATTATCGACTGAGCAATTGACACAGTTTTAAACTTATTAAAAATAAAATACGAATCACAAAAAATCAAGAGCACACGGCTCTGTAGTTTTAAACGTTCTATCATCCAGGAAAGGGTTGAAGTCAAAAACCATTTGATATTTCGACTCCAGACTTTTGCTGGACGATAGAACGTTCAAAACCACAGAGCAGTGTGCTCTTCATTTTTTGTGATTCTACGTATTTTATTTAGGGGGTGCCATAGTCGTACCGTTACCGACCGAGAAATTCACACAATGTCAAGCTGATTAAAAATAAAATACGTAAAATCACAAAAAAGCAAGAGAACACTTCGTTGCGGTTTTGAACGTTCTATCACCTAGTAAAAGTTTGAAGTCGAAATATTAAGTGGTTTTTGCAAAAACTTTGAACAAAACAAAATTCGATTTCGTTCAAAGTTTTTGCAAAAACAACTTGATATTTAGACTCCAAACTTTTACTGGATGATAGAACGTTCAAAACCGCAGCGAAGTGTTCTCTTGATTTTTTGTGATTCGACGTATTTTATTTTTAATCAACTTGAAACTGTGTGAATTGCTCGGTCGGTAATGGTACTCGGTCGGTAATGGTAGGACTATGCCACCCCGTTAATGTATTTTTGTTTATACAGAAATTAATGCAGGTGTACAGTGTTAAAGAGAAACAATTAGATGAAATTAAAAGAAAGGAGAATTTGCGTATTTTAAAAAAAGAGACTGAACTAACAATAAGAGAAAAATTACTTTCACAAGAGGCAAACAGGTATAAAAATTCAATTGTTCTATCAATATTATAGTAATTTTATAAAAGTTATAATAGTTCAAATAAATTGACCTTATTGATATTATACTACAATTTTTCATTAAAAGAAATTTTTCTTTAGTAATTGAAAAAAACTTATTGTATGTATGCATCTTGAAGATTATTATTTGATTAGCAATTTTACTGCAGTAAATAATAAGCCACTTAAACTTAACGCGAATTTTTTCAGATTAGAGAGAGAACGCGATAGTTATCGACAATTTGAGGGTGACTTAAAGAAATTGCAAGATGAACTTTCAAAAGTAAAACGAGAAATCCCTCAAAATGAAAGAAGTTGCAATTTTAGTGTGAAAGATGTTGAAGTCCAAACCGATTTCGAAAGTTTCGTTTTAGCTCAAAATGAGAGAACTCTCTTGAATCAAGAAAAGCAAGATTTGCATGGTCTAGTGCAAGAGCAACAATTGAGGATAGACCAGCTAACAACTAGAGTTGTATATTTATTACGAAAGTTAGAAGAGACGCAGTTGCAGCGTTCACGCAACACGGAAGTGCCTTCATCAATTATTAAAGTTGTAAATACCAATACTGTAATTAGCGAAAATAGTTCGACAGAGGATATTCTTCAGGACGCCAGAATGCGCCTTCGTCGCTTGGAGGATGAAAGCATGAAAGCTGACAAGTATTATTTTAATTTTATTACGAATTCATCACAATGATTGTACAGTATTTATTTGTAATAATGAGTGTGCATAATTATTATTTTTTTCACTTAAATGCATAAGACTGTAAAGTACAAATAAAAGAAAAAAACTATGGGAAAAAAATCGTTTGAAATATCTTTTTTATTATATAAAATTGGGCGTAAACGTAATATACAAATTGATCACTATTTTTATCTTTATTACTGGTTGAATTCTAAATTAAATTACATACAACATTCAAACGTAGCAATATAAAATGTAAGTCAAATTCCATCCGCTGCTTTACATCATCTTCGTTTTGGATCAGAACTTCTCCTAGTAATACTCAGTTAAGAAAAATATTTTATTTAATTATGATTATAGTGAATGAAATATGAAGCTACAATGAAATTTAAAAAAAAATTAAATAAAATTCACAAAATTAGTAAAATAAACAGTGAAAAACTTTTTTGATGAATGAATTTGAAGTATGATTAATATAATAAGAAATATCTTAATAGTTGAAATAGATAAAGAATTTAAATTATTTTTTAAAATATGGAATAAACGTATATAATTCGCTATCAAATGCATTAGTAAAATTGATATGGATGAAAAAAAGCGAAAAATTTAAAAAGAAAAAAGAAAAAATATTTGATCAAATGAATTCCCAAAGAACAAAACAAAAAGAGCGAAGCTAAACTTGGAAAATAAAATCAACAAAACCCAAAAAATGAGAGCATGACACACGTTCTAGCAAATATTAAAGGATATTGTTTGTCACGTGTTTCGCGGCCCTCCCGTTCGTGTACTCGCTCCTTCGCATACGGCGACTTTTCCTGAAAATACACAGAGCATTTGTTGTAGTTTTTTTCTGCCGATGCACATACGCACATAGCGAAGCGGCTACTTATGTGAATCGCTTTGTTTTTTAAACGCAATCTCGGCTATTGGAGCAAATAAAAGTATCACCTAGGATTCTTTCCCGTCATTGTCTCCCGTTGCGTCTTTTCAATGCACTGGAGGCGGACGTTTTTGAGAACTAAGGAGCCAAGCAAGACTTTGTTAGAAATATTATTGGGACAGCAATGTTTAGTTTTTTTCGTCACAAAGGGAAAAAGAAAACTGTCATTTAAGACTTGCCACATGACTCATGCCTTGATAAAGAAAGTTATGTTTTTTTTTTGTAATAGACAAGAAAAATTGAGTAAAATTCAGTAATTATTAAAACCTTAATTTCAGAAATTTTGAATAAAATGTTAAGATGTAAACAGAATAGATGAATAAATAATAACTGAATTAAATTTCAATTGCAATATTTTCTTTAAATAAAAATGTTTTTCTAAGCAGGAAAAACTCGTTTGCACTTGCGTGATTAAGAAGTATTCTGATGAGTTTGTCCAGTGCATTATAAAAAATGTCAATCACTCTAGTGATAGACGCAAACCAATCTCAATGAATGCTATTATGCATTTTCAGGGAGGGGTGGCAACCATGCGAGTGAATAATCGGGAGCGAATTTTCACAAATCTTGTAGGGAAAAAGGATTGTAGGAAATTCATGTAGGGTAGCATGAGTAAGCAGTTCAAATGAAAAACGGTACGTCTGTTTAAAGCTTGTCTTTCTTTATACGAACCTTGCTATAATGATGTTTTTCTCTGTGCTCAGGCATGTCTCCATTTTGATGGGTTCCCTTTGCTGAAAGGAAGGAATTTTACCAACAATCTTAAAACTTCTCGTATATTTAGTAAAACTCATAAGCACGAAATTAAATTAATTAAATTTCTAAATACTTTCGATGTATAATAATAATAGCAAATAAAACAAAATTATTCAACATTTTATCTTGCAAAAATAAAAAAATAAACAAACAATAAATCTTGAATCACGAACCCCGGTCATCGTCTTTTCTTCGCTTTTGTTCAGCTGGAATTACTACTTCATCGACTCTGTCCTGCAATATATTGTAATAAAAATAAATTTGTGGATAAAATTTGCGTATTTTACACATTTTTAAAAATAATTTAGTTTACCCTTTTCCTTCCTAGTTTCTTTTCTCTGCGTAGTTCTTTCTGCTCCTCACGCATCTTAGCTTTGGCTGAACGTTCTTTTTTCTCTGTAGTAGTTACGTCTGTCCGTCTCGTTTCCTAAATAAATTAAATTATTAATTTTATTTTAATTTGAAATGCGGTTTTTTATTCAAATAGTATTTTATGACACACCGTGTGTAAAGTGACACTTTTAAGCGTACTTGGTAAAACAAGCATGCTCAAATATGTCACTTAACGCACGAAGTGCCATAAAATAATGTTCGATACTTGTGATAAATATGATTCTGGCTCAAATTTATCAAAAATAACTATTTCGTCATAGTACAGGCGTGAAGTACGACTTGCCGCCTACTACGACGAAATAGTACATTGTGTAACTAGGGGAGAAAATGAGCTATTTCAAACGAGTGCTGAAAACACCTCACCCTAGTCTGAAATAGCTCTTCTTCCCGTGTTACACATCGTATTTTTTTCAACAAGTGCATGAGAGGGCCTTTTTATATGCATGAAAGTTGTATAGGGGATCGTGAATTTCGAATCGTGCACAACTCAGTTTAAAAGTTATTTTATATTATTCTAAACAGGTCAAAAAACCATAAAATATATAAATTTGACAATAAAAGAACAATTTCACAAAAATTCGTTGTAGCGGGGAAAAAAAATTTTTCTCCGATCGGAGCGAGAAAAAAAGGATTTTTCGTTGGAGCGGGGAAAAAAATATTTTCCCCGCTAAGGTGTGCGATTTTTTACACGGATTTCAGGCATGAAAAAAGGCCTATTTCCTGCACGTATTGAAAAATAGTACATTGTGCAAAAGGGGAGAAAATGAGCTATTTCAAGCTATTTAAGACACCTCACCCGAGTTTGAAATACTTCTTCTTCCCGTGTTACACATCGCATTTTTTACTGAGTGCATGAGAGGCCCTTTTTATGTGCATGAAAGTTGGATAGGAGATTGTGCATTTAGGATCGTGCACAACCCATTTACAAATCATTGCATTTTTAGTTTTAATTTGAATAGCTTATTTCAAATAGTGGCTTTTAAAACTGTAAACGTTATCTATATCCATCTAAACAGGCCAAAAAGCCATAAAATGTATAAATTTGAGACTAAGAGAACAAATTTATTGTAGCGGGGAAAATTTTTTTCGAAATTTTTTTTCCCCACTTAACTGTGAAATTTTTTTTTCCCCACTAAACTGTGAAAAAAATTTTTTCCTCCGGAAACTGTAAAAAAAAAAAGTTTTCAACATATGCATGCAAAAGTCCCTTTTCCTGCATAGAAAGGTGAATAGAAAATCGAGTATTTCGAGCATCTATAGTGAGCGGCGGGACGAAAAATAGTAGCGGGAGGAAGAGAACTTCCTTTTGTTCTCCTATTATGACGACTTGATATGCCCGATCTCTCAACCACCTTTCATGCAAAAAAAGGTCCTGTTGCTGTACTCATTAAAAAAGTACTATGTGTAACAAGGGAGCAATGGACTTTTTCAGACTCGGATGATGGTCTTGCGCACCCGTATATCATTAGCCACTCGTTAGCCACTCGTACTCAATCATCATCCTCGCTAGAAAAAGTCAACAATAGTTATACAATGTACTATTTTTCTCTGTTCAAGTGAGGAAAAAGTTTGTTTCCTAGTTAAACTGTTACAAAATGGATTTGTTTCATTCTTTCCCAAATCACGATCGGAATACGCGATTTTCTACCCGTCTTTTAGGCATGAAAAAAGGCCTGCTTCATGCACGTGTTAAAATAGTATATTACGCACCTGGGGAGGAAAAAACTTGGACAGTCCGAGCCGAAGGCTCGGGTGGCAATTTACACGAGCTGTGGGCTGACCAATTTTACTCCCGTGGTGTGTATACTATTTTTCGCCATACCCGGGCCGAAAACGGCACATTCCCGTTTTTGAGCCGGGCGGGAATGTGGCACTTTCGGCCGGGGTATGGAGAAAAATCGTATACGTAACACGGAGATAAAGAGGACCACCCCAGAGCACATGTTTACCGCCCTCGCCTTCGGCTCGGGTGTCAAATTACACGTGCTCTGGATTGGTTAACTCTTTACCTCCCTTGTTGCGTAATATACTATTGTATATCGGGTGTACAACTTTACACCCTCGTGTGATCGCGCATCACTCGGGCCGGCTCCTCGTATGCGACGATCACCATTTGCAGCGTAATGTCGTACTTCACTCTCTGGATACGAAAACTACTATTTCTTCGTTAAAAGAAAAATCATCATAATAATAGTACGAACCTTTGGAGTAGTCTCCACTTTCCTTCGTTTAGTTTCTGAAATTGATAAAGCATTTTTGTAAATATCTCAAAGTAAACATGATTTGTAATTATAAATATTTTTAGAAAAAGTTTAAATCTTTACCTCTATCAGGATCTGCCATAGGACCAGAGCTTGTACTACTGTTAGAAACACTTGAAAGGTCTCGATCAAAGTTGTCTGTCGTTCCACTGTAGTAATGTTCATCCTAATTAATTAAACAGAATATTAATAATCGCTTAAAGTAGCAATATAATAAAATTTGAGAAAATAAAAGTGCATTTACTTTGAAATATTTTCTGTCCTTCTTCTCTGGCACTTCTTCATCTTTATAATCATCTTTCTTGGAATACTTTTCTCTTGATTCTGAAGCCTCCCTGCTCTCATCTCTCTTTCTGCTTTTGTCAGAACTTTCACTAAAAAAAAAAGTATTCGTTTAAAAGTGCATTTAAATAAAAACCTTGAAGGACGTAACAAAGGTGTACTTACTGTGCAGTAGTGCGTTTCTCACGTTCTTTTGTGTCTTTATCTGCCCGAGAGTCGCCGTTGTTAACTTCTTTGGTCGAAGTACCGTTACTCACTTTGTCAGAACTAGCTTCTGATCCTGCGGTTTCAGATGCCTTAGCTGCCTTGTCACCTACATGATGGAAGTCAGATTCACGTATCATATGAGGTGCTCTAGCCTTTAACTGACCACAATAAGATGTAGCTAGAACATGGAGATCTTGTCTTTTATTACGTTCCTCGTCACGAACTTTTTCTACTTTTCGTTCAAGTATCTGTGAAAGTTTTGCCAGAACAGGGAAATGTGGCAGAATTTTGATTAATATGATGAGGGAGTTTCTGATTTGTACATAGTCCTTTGAATCAAGACAAACAACTATTGCCTGAAATATTATTAATAAAATTAGAAAAATTTTCTTACTAGGCGTTATGTCGGGACATAAAATAATGTGTTTTATTTTTACTTTTGTGATTTTGTAATGCCATTTATGACAAACATGTCTGTAATTTTCGAATCCAACCATATCATTCGCTTCTGAAAACTGATTACTAACACGGAATTTGGTTACAAAGCCTGGATAGTTACTGCATTCCTAAAATCAAAGTAAATCCATGGTGTAGAGGAAAATCAAAGACAGGAAAAAAAAGGTCTGTAAAATTTTATTACCTTGTCGAATATAGCTTTTTCAGAGTGCCATCTCATTACAGTTTCAAGCATGGCACACAGAAATCTGCCGTAACGGTGTGCTTCATTTTCTGTACACGATGTTACGGAATATGTTATATCACAGAAAAGCTGAAAACAATATAGAGTATTTATAAATACCATTAAGAAAAAATTAGTCAACTTCTGAAGTTAAAATTGTCTAAAACTCACTCTGTCATAGCAAAGAAGCGTGGAAAAATTCGCAGTCTTCAAAGAATGAATTGTATGTACAAATTTAGCGCAATACATTGAATCGACTGTTGTGAATGTGCAGCGGGGGAATAAGCACAGCTGCAGGAATTGTGTTATCGTCTCGTTCTTGGCAGACTTTGCACTTCTTGACAAGAACCAAGAATCTTTTTCTTGCCTTAGATAAGCGTGAACTTTTTCGACGTGTTCTTCTTGTTTTTTCTTTTCGTCTTGCAATTTTTCAATTAATGTTGTATACCTTTCTTGTTCCTTCTTTCCCTTACTAGCGGTCTATACATAAATCATAAAAGGAAATATAGTCTGTGTTCTAAATGAAAATAATAATAAATCGCTCATTGTTTTAACATTTACCAAATCTTTGGAATCTGCAGCTTGTGCAGCAAGTTGTTTCAATTTGTTAATTTCACGCTGATAGCTATCCACTGGTACATATAAGTCGTACATTGATAATGACCAAAACGTTACCAAAAATTGTGGTGAAATGTCTTCCCAAACTTTTTGCGGATGCAAAGGTCGCACAGATTGAGCTACTGGAGCCATTACTGCTTGCGCGGCTTCTGCATATTTAGCCTGTTTCGTTGTTGAAGACATCTTTTTATAATTCGGATCTGCTTTACGAAGGCTGTCATATTTGATCTACAAACACAGTACAGTTATAGTTTTTTGTGATCTTTGTGAAATAGAATATTCAGGTTCTTAGTATAATCATGATTCTAATATTAATAGAATTTCAATAAATAAATTCAAAAAATGAAATACCACCTACATTTATTGCATGAGCAAACATTGGTCTAGCAAGGAAAAATGCTACATCTGAGTGAATGTGATAGTCTTGCAGCATGGAATGAATAGATGGCAACCTTTCAACGTATTCATCTACAGTCATTGTGGATCCCAAAAAAGTACCAAACTGTACCAATGCATCATGACATTGATCATATAGTTTTCCTATAAAAAGTAAAATAGTTTTGTGTACACTTTATTAAATTTTCTAAAATACGGGAAAAGACACGCTG
Source organism: Torymus aiolomorphi (assembly GCA_036365515.1). Classification (NCBI taxonomy): domain Eukaryota; kingdom Metazoa; phylum Arthropoda; class Insecta; order Hymenoptera; family Torymidae; genus Torymus; species Torymus aiolomorphi. Next base: position 8,345,929 of record CM070875.1, on the reverse strand, counting down.
AAAAAAACTTAAAATTTTGATAAAATTTTTTAGTGCTTCTTACCTACGAGTTTAAGGTGAGATTGCTCTGTTTCGCGATATACGACGCAATGTTTTTGCTGCGCCATTAGCAGACAAAGTGCAACGGCTAAATCATGTTCAGCCAGAGCTTCTTTTAATCGCTGAGATGATTTTTTGGTATTTCTAACTTGACTAAAGTAGCCAGCCTGAAAATTATAAAAATTACGTTTTAAAAATAATCAAACATGTGTAGCAAGAAAGTTATGTTGGTTATTGCAATTCTATATATTGTACCTCTATCCGCAAAAGATCACCACCAGCCATGGCATCTAGCTGATCTGAAGTTAACTCTTCAGCTGCCTCAATACCAGCCATTTTTTGAACTATTTCTTTTAAAATTAAGAGATCCAAACTGAAAGAAAAAATAAACGTAAAAATAATTAGCTACTAAAAATGGTGTTACTGAATGACCTTGATTATTTCAATTAATAATTTTTGTTAATATGTTTGATTGGAAATGATTTAATTAACATTTTGAATTGTAGTTTATGTCTCATCTTCTACCATTCTACTTTTGAATTATTTCGCGAATATTTTACCAAATAGTATTGTAACATTGGATAAAAAGGATAAAGTATATAATTTTTCCTTATCAACCGATAAAATTCGTTCTTAACATACAAGAGAATTAATAAAGCTTGTAAATAAATTGTAAATATTGTTAAAATTCACAAACTCAAATAAATGCCTATTTAATCGTCACTTATTCTCGTCGACGGGCCGAATAATATTGCGTTCACTCCATTGACGAAAACTCGCACGCGTTTCGTCTATCCAGTCTTTCCACGTCCTTTCGAAGTCCTTTTATAGCCAACAATATTTTTTCCCGATTCTCATCATAATAAAAGTAATTTCCCAATCCCGAATTTAAAGATTGTAATTCTGAAAATATAAGAAATGAAAAATAAGTATTGCTCATACAAAGTTAGAAAAGTATTTTAGACAAACGATCAAGATCTCACCTTTAATACAAAGTTTTTTTGATGAGATTGAGAACTTCAAAAATGTACATTTGTTATTTTTTTTTTACCGTGATTAAATATATAAATAATTATTGAACTTGCGAGGTTTTACGGTATTTTTGATGATGAGCCCGGGCACAAGTATTACTTATGATAAAAATGTAATAAAACTTAAAACAATGCATTAAGGGCTCCAAGTCTTGATTTTAAAATGTAGAATTCCAAAACTGCTGAAGTTAATCGTTGATCGTGAAACGAATTTTGTAAACGGAATTTTCTTGTAGCATATGCAGAAATATGGAAATCGCAAACACGTTTGGCTGATTCTTCTCGCACACACACATACATGCACACACTAGCTTTTTAAGTACATTGTCCGAATATTTATTTTACCATTGCACTGTTCAAAAGCACGTCACGTTAAATTTTTTGGTCCAAAATCATAAGTAATTGCAGAATGTCAAGTCAGTCTTCGGCTAATATCAGAACACTACTTAGAACGGAAGGACATATGTAAGAATCGATGATTGCCCGAACGCATGGCTCGAACTGTCTTGGATTCAGATCGTTGATCTGCAATTTTCGATAAGGCATTAAAACGCTCACATACAGAATTTTATTCATTGCTATTAAGCCTCAAGTTGATAATTATTCACGCAAACACTTGATTCAAATAAATCTGCACTTTTTCCATAAGAACATTGATATGATAGATATAAGAATGAAACAAAACTTTAAAGAATTCTCTTTTATTATTAATGACATTTACTATTGCCACGTAAACAATATTGTGACTTACATACCTTTTCTGTGCTTTTAGCATATTAGCTACATATTGTAGCAATCCTGCCAACTCAATATTATACTTCTTAAATATAGCTCCACAAAAAGAAGCCAATGATTGAAGCCAAAGGGATATACTTGTTCCATCATGTTTGAATCGATTTCTTTCAGCTCCAGCTAAAGCTTCTATTAAACAATATCCAAGGACATCATAGGATACATTTGTGAGATACTTAAGTGAATCAACAACTGGACCTGATAATAATAAATAGTGACATTGTATAAAAATAATTCATAGTTACTTTAACTATTATTAGCAACTTGTGATATTTAATTTAAATTTCGTTTAATATAGATAAACTTATTAAGTTTTTACCTATCAAGTTGTCATAGAGTTGAATTTGTACGATAACATAGTCAAATAGAACCCCAGGAGATGAATGTGTTAACTTGCCAATTGATCTCCCAACTGGTTTAATAGTTTCCTTACTCACTCTTTTGACGACATTTTTTATTTTCTTTTGAGCATCAGCACGCTTTTTGAGTAAAGCAGCATGCTGTTGTGGCGTATCATTTTTCCACCTTGCATAAAGAGCGTAACGATTCTGATATGGATAACATTTTAGAATATTCCAAATTTCTTCAGCTACGCAGCAATTACAATCCATAAAGGAAAGAGATGGAAGAAGACCAGCATCAAGGATTGTTAGAACGTCACAGTAAAGTGTAGCATCTTTGCTGATAGGTAATTTGTTGGAATCCAGGGAACACTGCTTTATTGCAGCATAGCACAGTCGCATTATTTTATACATTAGGACAGGATCATGATGTAAATTAGGACCTAATGGTACTAGCATAGGTAGTAAATGATCATGGATGTCTTCAAGACGGTTCAATTGCTTTGGTGCAAGTGGGCTTTTTAAAGGTGGAACTTTTCTTCCTGGTAATTTAGAAGATATTATACAATGCCTAAAATAAAATAAAAATAATAGTTAAATTTATATAATTGAAATTAAATAATTAACATTATTATTATTTAAACACTTACTTTCTGTAAACTGGTTCTATAAGAGCATGAACCATTCTGCAAAGTGCTAATGCAATTGGCTTTTGATCTGTTAGACAGTGGTCAGGAAACCGACTGATCATATTTAAAGCTACATCCCATGCTCCAACTTCTAAGAGTGCTTCACAAAGTCCAAACTTCTGGTTGTTTCCATATTTATCCTATATTGTATTATTAAGACCAGATAAGTAAAGTAATTTCTTAAATACATTTAAAATACATTTGAAATTATAACAAAGAAAAACTGTTTATATACCACAAAAACTTCTTTCTCTTCTTTTTCTTCATCTTTGTCTTTTGTTGAGATCACACTCATTTTTCTTACGTACTCCTTAGCTAGTTTCATATCTTGATCATAATCCCTAACAATTATTTTATCATCGGGAATGAGCCAAGGTAATATATCATCTAAAGTAATAACTTCATGTTGAAGCATTAAAGCTGTGACTTTTTGTAAAGAAAATGGTGTAGAATTAGTTGTACAACAATACTTAAATCCTAATACTTCACACAACACTTGTTGATCACTCATATATGAACGTATAAGAGGTATAAATACAGCATCATCTTGCGGTCTATTTTCAAAAGTTTCAAGCAATATATCAAGAACTCTATTAGGGTCAAGATTAAAATATCCTGAAATCAATGAAATATATATATATATATAAAATAATAATACTAAATATACATTAAAAATCCAATAAAAAAATTTGTACCAATAAGAGATTTGACTATTTCTAGAACAGAATCAACTTCTGATACTGTTCTTTCTTGATTAAGTTCTACAATAAGTTTAGAATAACCCTCACTTTCTTCTCTAAACAGATTGAATTTCTTTTGTTTATAACTAAAATAAAATTTTTGAATATGTTTAATAAGGTACATAAACTATAAATGAAATCATTAAAGTTATACATACTAAAGTTTTGTCTTCACTTTAATGAATTTTGTCTGAAAATTTAAATTTTTTAAGGTTCCTACATCTTGCAGTGTATCAATATCAAGACGTTCTTTCAATATTCGATCTGTAAGAAACTAGAAAGCAAAAAAGATATAAAAATATGTTTGAAATTATAAATACTTAGATTCATCAGATGGATATTACTGTTGCTTTAAACGAATGGTTACCTTTTCTGACTCCTTGACAATATAATAAAAATTACTTCTGTTCTCTCCTTGTACTTCTGCATCAATAAGTGTAAAAAGATCCACTATTGCTGAAGGTATTCCTCCATCAACGGTCTGTGAAATTATGAGTTACATTAATCATTGATATTGCTGTTAATGCTAAAATTGTTTCAAGCCAACTTTTTTTGTACGAAAAGAGGTATATTTATTCACAAGTTTAATTGGAATTTTCACAAACAGAATTAATGATTTTTTTCATCATATATCAGTACTCTAGTACTTTACATAATATTGACTAATGCTGTGCAGAAGTAGCAATCTTGACATGAAACAAATGAACAAATCATTTATTTTTCATAACTTACCACAAGTTCACCCAATGTCGTAACAACACCATCCCTCTTTATAGCTCCTTGAATCCCATTGAGAATCAGTTCGTAGAGTCCTCGTCTCCATTCTAAAACCCAAAGTATGTCATTACAGCCACTTAGCAAACTCCCATCACTGTATTACCAAAGAATATAGAAGCACATGCGCGTCTATATTCGCTGATATCGCACCATTCCATTTCGGAGCAGGTACCTAGACACCATGAATTTTCGACAAAATCACCTACCTGCAATGTTGCCTTCCTTGTGCTTGAGCTTGATTTGCTTGAGGCTGCGAACAGTCGTTAATTGAGAGATTAGCCGTTGGTAATAACGATCGAAACATTGCTTTGAGAAAGCATCGGGTGGATATACTTAAACGAATCACTCGTGCGTGAGCGCGCGCATCTGCATTACGGTCATAACGACACACACACGGTAAAACGCGACCTCGGCAAAATCCGACTCCCATTGAACGCGCGCAACTGTGAGTACACACAATCTATAGAGCTCTCTCCTCTTTCCACTCTCTCTCTCTCTCCCCTACAGCGAAAAAAGATGGTACGCGTACGCGAAAAACATTCTCCGTCTTCTATTCACACTTACAATTCGGCCTTCCCCTGCTTATCCCACGTCTTCCACAGCTCGGGGTTCCACATTTTGTTGGCCGGCATTTTTCACGCACGCGAGATAAGTACTCAATGAGTGTTTCGACGGTCTGGCGGTGGGCTTGTGTTGCGAGCGGCGGCTATTAGCGCGCACGCATTCATCCGCACACGCACGTCACGGTCGATGGATTCGCGGTAATATCTTGGATGATAATGACGACTCAAACACGCTGGATTAACTGGGGTCCGACTGATTCTGAGATGTTTCACGGCTCTGTAGTGGCGGTCAATCGAACGGACACGACGACGACCGGATCAACATCGCCCGCAGGTTAAACGGACTCGGGACTCCATTAACACTCCCCTCAAGTTTGCTCGCGAAGACGCAAAGCAAAGCGGCGCAGCGGGTGTCGCGCATCAGACTTTCGGAGCACCGCAGCGGCGCACGCACGCAGTTAGTGCAGGAAAATGACGTTGATGATATGTGTTCGGTAATACGATGAAATCCTGCGACTGGTCGAAGAGAAATTGAAGATTTTTTTTTGTGTTTTTGGAAATGTTTTTAAGTTTTTTTCAAGTTTTTTTGCTAAAATTTAATCAAGTATTGTGTCATATTGAGTAGAGGAAATTTCTTATAAAATATCAGTTGCGAAAAGCTATGCAATAATTTTGTCCAATTTTAGACACAATACTTTTTTTCAGTATAAAATTACTTTCAATGCAACCGAATTTTGAAAAAAATTCATTCATTTTGAATATATAACATATTATATCGTCAAAACACCTGTTATTATACTTAATTTTTTAATCCAAACCGATTGCAGTTGAAAATTTGAAGTTTATAATTGTATAGGTATATAATTGTAACTTTTTAAAATAATAATTATATTATGTTAATAATCAACTATTAAAATATTGCAAAATATCACAATTGAAAAATAATTAGAGCGAATCCACATTACGTGCCATGAGCTTTGTGCCATACCAGAAAGAAAGTGTTGTTCGACATCTACATACTTATTACCACAGGATAAAGAGGAAGGACCTACTCGCGTATTGAATAGAGCATAGATGTCAAACATAGATAACAGTTACATAGATGTCGAACAACACTTTCTTTCTGGTATCGCACAAAGTTCATGGCACAAAGCTCATGGCACATAATGTGGATTCGCAATTATTATAAAAAAACAAATTTCCATTCGAATGTCAATAAAGAAGCTTAAGCTTTTTAGTTTTGTTAATGATAAAGTAACTTATGAAAAATAATTTTAATACCTGCCGATCAATTATGCAAGTATATAAATGCATAAAATTGCAAAATTTAGCAAAAAATTGTTCATATCGTCGCGCTCATGCAAACGGGACTTGCGTCGTCTGAATCGATGGCTTTGTGAACAGCGCCTCTCAGTGTTCTTTCGTGTAAATCCACTAATCGGAGAGGTAATGATGAAATTTTTGTGCAACAAAATCCGTCAACATCGGCAATAATTTCACGTCCGCGCGATAAATAATCGTCGCGTCGGATTGCCAAAATTTCGGCAAACGTATTTTTGCCGTTATTTTGTTACTTTTTGTGTGGTGTTCGACTCCTAGTCGGTCTCGCGTGTTAGGTTAACTTGTTTACATATTGCTCTCAAATTTTTACTATTCGTATATTTCATATGGTTTATTTACCTAATATATAACGACTTTCTGTTACTATCAATTTATGTATTTGATGCAAAATAGTTTACAGTTCTGTTAAATTTTTTTGTGCTCAGTGAGGTTATGCCGCTTGTTGACAACCATAGTTAGCACAGTGCATCTTACAATTTTTCTTCAATCTTTTTATTTTTTTTTTTTCTTCCTTATGTGGTATCAGCTCCAGGCAACGTCCTCAAACAATCTTTTTATTATATTCTAAAACGTATGTCGCATCATGACAAGTAAGTAAAACGTTTTATTGTTTATTGTAGGCACAATGGCTAGGGCAAAGACTGGTGAGAAAAAGGGACCGCGCATCGATGATGTCGTCACCCGCGAGTACACAGTTAACCTCCACAAGAGGTTACATGGTGTAGGCTTCAAGAAACGCGCCCCCAGGGCAATCAAGGAAATCAGGAAGTTCGCTGAGAAGCAGATGGGCACTGCTGATGTCAGGATTGACACACGTCTTAACAAGCAGCTCTGGTCCAAGGGAATTAGGTGAGATTTTAAATTCAAGAGTTCAAGTGATTTGTTCAAAAAGTAAGATTTGTATAGGAATCTTTGTAGTTTATTGATTAATCTTTGTAGTTTATAACATTAGAAATTCATCTAGTAAACAGATAGTTGAAATATTTATAAATGTAAATTGTGTAGATAATTATTATTGCATTCTTAGAATTTACTACTTATAGTAAGTGGATTAGTTTATTTTTATTTTAACACTTTTGTATTTCAATTAGTAAAGAAAAATTTCAATTTGACATGGATGTAATGAATTCCAAAGTTATTTTAAGCCAAATGAATCGAAAGTAAAGTAATATTGGCTATAAACTTGAAAAGATTCCTTTTGATTTAGGAGAAATGGTAAGGAGTTGTTAGAAGATATTTTTTAATTACACTGTTAATATTGCACATGAAATTTAGATTTCTTTATAAAATCTATCCTTTGAATGATTACAATACTTTTATTATTCATAAATAAATATTTTTCGCGTTTTGGAGTAACTTATTTACAAAACTTTATTATTGTAATGTTTTAATCATAGGAATGTACCATTCCGTGTCCGAGTCCGCTTGAGCAGGAGGAGGAATGACGATGAAGATTCCGTACACAAGCTGTACACTTTGGTCACATACATCCCTGTTGGCAGCTTCAAGGGATTACAGACAGAGAATGTGGACGCGAGTCAAGATTAATTTATTAACTTAAGGGTATAATAAATAATTTTGGCTAGTATTTCTGCGTTTTTATTTAAATATATATTTCTTAAAAAACCCAACTCAGCTTCTTATTTCATATCTTTAAGATTTCCCTCCTAACATTTTAAGAAATCATTTTAAATTTTCCAAAATAAACTCAATTTTTAAAATCAAATTGGTTTTCAGATTTTTCATTATTTTAATATTATGGTTCAAAAATATTCATAATTTTAATTTACACTGAAGACATTTCAATTCCTTTTTTGAAATTTGTCTTAGAATAGTTAGTTAATTAAAAGTGAATAAGAAATATAAATTATAAGCATTATAATTATCTTGATTACAGTGATTATAATTTTCAGTATAATAACAATGTTTATTGCTACTGTAAATTGCTTGTCTTTAATGAATTCAAATTTGAATACGAAATAATTAAATTAGAAATGTCTTACAATTAAAATAACAATTTTTATCACTATGATTTTAATTTTAAAAAATTTTTGAATAGTGAAAAACGAATTGCCAAAGAATGTTCAGATACTTTTGATTACTAATTTTTAGTTAATATAATTATTACAAAGGTTTAGAACCATTCGAGAATTAAAAAGCTGATAATTTTACAATCACCATCAACAACTGTTCATCCATCTCAAACCCTGTTAATAAAAAAAGGACCACCAGGCGGCCAGACGAACACCGTTCGCGACATTACGCATTTACACGTAGCGCTAAGTAAAAGAACCCAACCGCGCTCGCGCATCTTTATTTCAACCACCTAGGCAATCACGGCACAGCCCTCTTTTCGATCGTCCAGCCGCTTTCTCTCGTCCTGGGAATTCGCCAATCTCGGAGGCAGAGCGCGCACCTCTTATACACACACTCCAGCCGCGCGTGCGCTCAGGGCAATTCGAACAATTGCCTCCCCCGCGGCGAAAAAGCCAGAGCCTCTCTCCCCTTTCCTGCTGCTCTAAACTGATTATCTCCGTTCGCTCTTCGGTAATGAAATTACGAGCTCACAATCATCTAATGTGGATCTTTGCGACGCGCGCGCTTAGCTCTCTTATTAGGATTTATATGCGCGCGGTGTCTGTGTTCGTGTGTATGTGCGTGCAGCAACAGCAAGATACGTTTATATAGAGCTTAGTTGGCGCGAGTTTCTTGATTCTTGCGAAGGAGAATTTTACTTTTTGCCATGGCTTATCGTTTTGGTTTTGCTAGTTTGCGTTAAGTGCTTTTTATTACCGGGCGCTGAAAAAGGTACAGAGGGAGGAGGCGAGGCTGTCGGACGGTAATTAAGGTAATTGCAATTTTGAAATTGCACCGCGCACGCGTTAGTTGCGCTTTTAAGCGGCCGATACGCACGAAGTAAATTGGAATTTAATTTCTAATTGAGGCACCATCGCGTGCATTAACGTTCGTTTAAGATAATTATTGCGCGCGCGCTCTCTTGTAAAAGTGCTGATGGTACTGTTTAGTTTGGGTCAGCTGTTGTTCTCGTTGTTTGCTGTCTAGTTATTATCGATCGGTTTTATAACACATTTCCATTGATATTTGTAGGCTCTATGTGCTATAAAATTATAAACATAATGAAATGCATTTGCATTTTTATTGCATGAGAAATTCATACTCGACTACCTGTTAGCTGTTACCTTAAATTTATCTATATTTTTGTCTTTTTATTTATTAGCTCCAGAGTAAAATAGCGCAGGTCCGTAGACATTCATGCATGCAGGTTTAACGAAAACCATGCACGGCATACACTCACACGACACACACGCACATACACAAGATGAGATGGTCACAGATAGGGGACCCGCTCATACTTTACAACTAAAGGAATTACAACTACATATAAAATTTGATATAAAATTAACATAGGTGTGCTAATTGCGATATATATTTAAAGTTAAATTTGAAATCCTGTAACAAGTCCGGAGCAAATCAATATATAAAACAAAACTTAATATATGGGTGTTTATTCATTAGCTCTAATCCATTCTTTTATTTTGTTAACAGTATTTTTTTACTTTTATCTAAAGTCTTGAGATCATTGGTTAGTGTATTGTGAACTCTAATAGCTGTTATGTAGCTATTTTTATCACTTTTGGAATAATATTTAATTTGTATGGATTTATATCCTATACTTATTTTTTTTTAAGAGAAAAAAAATGAGCCTATCGTTTCTGGCATTTTTTGTTGCTATGATATACCTAATATATAAATTGTCATACATTATTTTTAAGCGAGACCCCCTTCCATTACCGAGGATTGTAGAACGTTACTCGTTTTTCTTATTCAATTTGGATTTGGAGAAAATATCGTTTTGACACGCTGTTGATGCAATAATGAACTGCGTGTCAGATTTTTCAAATCGTTGATAATGGGTGGCACTAAGATCATCTTAAGAGAGGATATCCATCTTTGAAGATGATGTGTTATCTATATTAGAAACCTATAGATTTAAAATAAGATTTATAATTTTTAATTTTGTACTATTATTATTTTATTAAAAAAATGTATTTTAGGGACAAATGTTTATCTATTACATGGTTTTAATTTCCGTAACTTTATTTCCTTCTATAAGAGAGATACAGAATTGAAAGTGATTTACTAGTAGAAGATTCTGGAAATGGTATCGAAAACACGTTTATTTAACAACCATTTCTTTTATAGAAGTTTTGTGCTACAAGAATAAAAATTTTGTTCAAACTGCATGCGAAATGTTTTTATGTCTGTTTACTTACGTGAAACATCACTTTTTCTCTCCCCAAACACTACTTACGTAGTTTACTGTTTCTGAAAACAGAAGAATATCCCAATACCTACTCTAAAATCACCGACTCTTATAAATTGAAGATCATTACAACAAACGAAATCCAGATAAATCAATCAAGAAGACCCTACGCCAACAACATTTGAATCCGCTCAAACAATGATGTGAAAAAAGCCTAGCACGCTATAAACGCTCACAATCGTGGGAAAAAGCTATATCGCTGGGCAATCATCGATGATTTGTAGCGGCACTTGCAACGCGCGCAGCGCAAATGAAAAAGCGACACCTCTCTCTTCGAGTGAACTCAGCATATCGCACGGGTATACAACTCGCAGATGAATATAAGTATCCCTTGAGGACCGACGCACGCGCCGGGAGCTGTTACTGCTGCTGCCGACGTTTAATCAGTTCCCGGGATCCCGCGCGCGACAAATCAGGGACATATGTGTGTATTGCGATTGGGGGAGGATTTTTTCCGTTCGTTTCGTCGTGTATAGAGGCTGCTTTGTTCGCGACTTCTATTTGACTTTTCGTATGTTTTCGTTGTAGCTCAAGAATGCGAGCTGTGTATGTTTTTTTAGGGAAGAGAGGGCGGGGGATGAATGGAGTGGAAGGTCGACTTTGTCTTATAAGTGAAAATGTGAAATTCGAAAAGTATGCAAGGTAACTCGAGGTTTATTCGGCCACCTTAGGAGGAAATTTTGTTGTATGCTTCTGCAAGCATGTTTAATTCGGACAATTTAATCCAAAAAAGATTTTTCATTTTTATGGGTACGAGACCGTTACTCGGGAGTAATCAAGTTTCTCGATTATCTCAGCGAAATTTGGACGGATTCAAACGAATTTTTTCTAGATATTCATCTAAGTATAAGTACTGGACAGTCCTACATTGAGTCGAATCCATTGCAAAATAAAATAATGCCAGAGCAAATGAAAATTTGAAAAAAACGTTTTTCAAGCTTAATTTGAACAAAATTAACTTTTACTAAAAATCCAACCCATGCATCTGCTAAAACTAATTAAAAGACATATTTTTTATGTTGAACATTTTTTGCTACGAGTAAATATTTTTCAATACAATGGCGAAAAATAGATAAAAAATATCAGAATACTCAATTTTAGGCTATTACTTTACAGGGTTTGACTTTACACAAAAATATTAAATACTAAAGTTATAGATAATAATAAAACAAAACTTTTTCCGACTTAACATTTTCATTTAAAATCAATTCCTGACGAACTAAAATAATAAAGACGATTTTCAACACCTAAAAATACCCCTGAAATAGGCGATTTTCGCTTATTATTCAACAGGATTTGATTTTATACAGAAATATTAAGTACAAAAGTTCTAAATAACATTGAAACAAAACTTTTTTCCATTTAACATTTCCATGTACAATCAGTTCCTGACGAATTAGACCTACAAAAACGATTTTCAACGCCGAAATACACCTCGATAAGTTTTTATATAGACAGCGGAGGGTTGGCGCGGCGAGCGAAACGATATGCGCATAGTTCTCCCCCCGCCCAGTTTGTTCAAGGCAAGATCTACAAAAATGTATAGACATAAGTACTTCAACATACAATCTATCTTCTTACGAGAACAAAATTTCCGGAAACTTCAAAAATGAAATTAGTCTTGCTAAGAGTTAAATAAAAAAAAACTGGCTAATAGTTCCCTAAGCGGGTACAGCTAATAGCCATGTTACGGATTAATTCTCTTGTAAACAAGTGAAAATGATTCGAAAAATTTTGAAAAAATTTATAAGTTATATTATTCACATTTTTCAGCTACTCATATATGTGTCTAATGTATTAACTTTAAACTAAGGTTAGTTAAAAAAAAAATAATAATAATAATACTAGAACTACAAACAATTTAAATATAGGTAAATTTTGTCTTACATAAAAAAGTAAGCGAGGCTGTGATAGTCGTTTTGACCGCTACAAAATTTTTCAAAAAATTTACGAAGTGAAATAGTATAAATTATTTATTTTATTGTATTTACTTGGAGTTATCCCAGTTGCAGCCTATTTGGCCCAGTAAGTTACCTATACACGGAGAGAAAAATTTCAGTAAAAATTACAAAAAGTTCCCCAATTTTTACTGAACTTTTCGGTACTGTGGTAACAGACTGCCAAAATGAGCGGATTTACTTACCGAAAAGTTCAGCAAAAATTGCGGAACTTTTTGTAATTTTTACTGAAATTTTTCTCTCCGTGTACCTTTCTTTCGTTTCAGAGTGGGCCCTTTAATCAGATCTCTGTGCCTCGGAAACAGTGAGAAACTTTGAGTTTGCTGCATTGGCGTTTTTTTTTTTTTTATTCTTTCTCATCAGGGATATTCTTGCATTGGCATTATCGTTACCCGGTGGTCAAATACGTTTTAGGTTTTTATGGTACCCCTGGTAGAAAATAGACCAACAGGTATGAAGTTCAAAATCAACCCAATTTCATTATTTAATAAATTAACATTCGAACGTTTATTTGGAAATACAACAACGTCAGGCACTCCGTATATGTAAATACTATACTCAAAAATTTTTTTTAGTGATTCTATTAATATTTGCAAAAGATGTAAACATTCCAAAATTATGTCGGTATTTCACATTACCTTAACATGTTAATAAAATGGAAGCATTTCTACTTAAGATTAACATCGAAATTTAATTAAAACTATTTAAAACTATCATTATATTTTAAATCATCTATAATATAATATTTCCACATGTATAAATAGTTATTCTTCCTCGACAATAGCAACATCATGGTGTTACGTTTTTAATTTAAAAATTAACGAACGGTTCGCCAATCGTTGGTTAGCATTTCTACCAGGGACATTATGTTGGTTTAAATACCGAAAACAAATACTAATCACGCCCAGTGCTGCTTAGCTTTGGTAATCAGCCGAGGGTCAGTTTCACTACCCAACCAAAGTGCCGCTTTAATTTACATCTATAGAAATTTTTACAGTTTAAACTGTATTGAAGAAAGGTTTATTTGCGTCCACCCGACGACTATCATAGGATTAAGGGTGAAAATAGATTTATTTCAATGTTACAACTTTGTTAAAAAATAATCTTTTTTTTAATTTTCTTAAAATTGATGTTTCTTTATTCTGCCCAGATCTGAGAATAAAAAAGACCTGAGAATAAAATAATTTTTTAGCTTTTTTAGTCCATACTAGACACCTTGAATATATATATACACATACACACACACACACACACACACACACACACACACACACACACACACACACACACACACACACACACACACACACACACACACACACACACACACACACATATATATATATATATATATATATATATATATATATATATATATATATATATATATATATATATATATATATATATAATAGTTCTATACAAACTTCAAAATTAAAATGTCCTTATTTTCATAATCAGCTGCAAAAAAGTAAAGGCACCGATCATTCGTACACTTATTCAATCTTGCGCGTATAGAATATTTACTTTAATATTCGCGTATGTGTGTAAGAATGACAAAACTACAGTATTACAACCAATAAATCCAAATGTCAATGCCAAAATCTTAGTTCCCCACACTTATTTCTCGGAAAATTCGACCAGCTATATATCCACCATCTCGTGAATGATCGATTAAAATCAGAATGCGCCATGATCGCCCCCGAGAATGTCCTAATGAACTCCCGTACGCCGCTCGCGCGCGCTCCGGATATCGTCAGCGCTCGCATATGAAATCCAATCGGGAGGAAAAAGAAAATCACCGCGCGTATATATCCCTGGCGATTTCCCCGTGTCTAACCCCTTCGATCCTAATCCCCTGATAATCCCTTTTTCTGGTTCGTGGAATGAATTTTGGTCTCAGGGCGGCGTAAATCAATTCGTTCGTCAAAGTGAAGGCGGTATGGTTTGATCATTTCATGAATTATTTGATTTTGTAGTCTGCAAATTACTATGCCAATGTTCATATTATCTGGACATTTTTTCATTATTAAAAAAAAAAAATAAACAGAAATAAAAATTTAATAAAAATAATATAAAAAACACCGCAAGTAAAATTTAAAAAGTTGACGAAGTTTGTATTGTTTCTGTTTTTTTTTCTCGATTTTTATTTCCATTCAATTATATCCAAATCACGTATATATTGTTTTTTCACGTTATTCCAAAAACCACTACTATCGGGATTATTATACTAAAAACCAATAATTACATTAAAATAATGAAAAATACAACGTATAGTATTCAACAATGTCTCCAACATCCCAAAATAAAATTTTTTTACAATTGTCACACATCCATCCGTAACTTCACTTTACACTTCATCATCCACTCAATCAAGGACTTACAACATATTCCCAAATTCAACAATCAACAACCTCGGTACGATCTATCGCATCACATATTATCCCATATCGCACCTCGTCGTCCCTCGACTTTCGCACAGCGCGCCGATCCATCGACCTCCCATGCACACAGTTGCGGGTTTGCCGCACGTGCAGAGCGCGCGCGGCTTGCAATTCCCCGGAGGATCGCAGCGCAGCAGGGCGCAGTTACAAGCGCGCAACTCGTGAGAACAAGTGCATCGCAAGTGTCGCAGGCCGGGCCGCGGAGTGTACAGGATATCGTCGGCGTTGTCGTTAATGTATATTGCAACGTGTTTTTAGGTTTTTATAGGAGAGGTTGGGGAAAGTATAAGTCGGCAGTGAGGTGCGGATAATGTTGAGGCTTTTATTCGTTCGGTGTGTGATGATGTGTGTCGGGAGAGTTTTGAGATGATTTTATTGGGATTGAGTACGTTTGCTTTTGTATAACATGTTGTAATTCTCTTACGAAAAGAACACTCAATTATTGAGCGGTTATACCCAATTTAACCCACTAATATTACTATTGGGAGTAATTTTGGACACATTGAGTGTTTTTTTTTCGTATTGGTCAATATTTGTAAAATAATTTATCGAATCGAGTTAATCATAAACCAAAAATACTCTTCAACGCTAATAAACTTGCATATACTAATACTAATCATTCACACAAAAAGTACACGTTATTACTATATTAAATAAAACCTTACAACTATACACTGCTGTACACTCTCATCAGCGCTATATATATATACCCACGTACACATCACACCATTGCGCATATAACACTCAAGTATAGCCGAGATTTTCTCCCGGCGTCGCTATACAACTCGCTCCAAAGCCCAGACCACAGTGTGCCATTCGCTCTAATTCTACCATAATCCTGACTTTAGAGCGATGTAAAAATTTTACGCTCAGACACCACGCGCGCAGATCCGCGCACCCTCGCAGTCGCAAACTTTGAACTCGCCCGACTCCCTCTCTCTCGCTTCCGTTCAAATATACCGGCGTAACGAGATCCCTTTCCTCCCGCTCCATAATCACCCCCGTCGCGCGCGTGGAACTATATACACAAAATCCAAACTTTTACTCTCCGTAGTGGACATAGTACACATGCACACATTAGGCGTTATCATTCGCCCGATTACTTCAACGCACGCTCCGCTCGTCTCGCGCATTTTCACGCAGGTGCGCATGCATCTCATCTATGTCTATAAGTACATGTATATAGAAGGAACAGAAGCGCCGTGCGAGACGCAGAAAAGAAGGTAATAGCTACGTAGCCTTTGTACGCGGCCGTGGCGGAAAAAAGACTTTGTACACATACGTGTGTCTGCTTATATATATATATATACGTACCTGTGCGCTCACAAAAGAGAAAAGCCCAGAGAGGGACGCGTTGCTAGCTAGCTAGCTGGGGGTGTTCGAAAGCACACCACCCAGCGCCGAGTGAGAGAGAGAGAAAAAGAGGGGGCGCGAGAAGAAAAAGACAGAGCCTTACCCTCACGCGCGCCTGGCAGCAGGATAGAGAGAGAAAAGGGGGACGAGGAGATCCGTCGCGCGGGCAACCCCCGGGACGCGCGCGGCACTAAAACTCGCAACTGCTGCGCTTCACACACAGAGAGAGTCACAGTGGGTGGAGTCTTTCTCCCTGGCACAGCACAGAGTGGGGGGCCAAGAGAGGGAGAAGCCATCCTCGCGCTCCTCTGCCAATGGTCGGCCACCCCCGTTCGGCCATCTCTCTTCTCTCAGCCCTTCTGAAACGCGCGCGCGTGCGCCACACCCTCTTCTCTCTCCTATAGGGGATGGAAAAACGCCGCGCGCGCAGGCAGCAGCAGCCCTGGACCCTGCGTTATTGAATTAGGCTTATCATTTGATTTTGAGGAGCGCCGCCAGTCGGACGCGCCGCACTCGCTCTATCCTATCCCGCGTCCACACACACACACACATACACATAAACACATACATATCACAGCCTCCGGGGTTCAGCCTCGGCGCGGAAAAAGGCGCGAGAGCAGCAGCAGCAGTAGCAGTAGCAGCGGCGGTGGCAGCGACGGATAATCGCAATAATTTGATATCCCCGCTCGCCGGCGCTGATCCGATTATATATACTATACTACACGCTGCTGCGGGGAGGCGAGAGAGAGTGAGAGAGAGAGAGAGAGTGGAAGGCAGTAGAGCGCGAGTATACTTGTACCAGAGAGCACAAGCAGCAGCGTCGTCTGGCGCTCGCGGGCGGTGTGTGTGCAACGCGCGCGCGGGCACCCGCCGTCGGGGGACGACGACGAGGTGCTGGACCCTCGTGCTGCGAGGTGCTGCTCGTCGGCTGCTTCTCGATGGCTGAGACTGGGTGATAAAGGAAACAGTGCGAGTTGTATAGTGCTGGTGGTGCTGCAGTGGTGCTGAAGGCGGAAGGTGGGATGAACTGTAGGCGGTGGTGAGGAAGAGGAGTGCGAGCGAGAATTTTGTGGTGTACGACGTTCTGTGATATATATATACCTTGGCTGCAAGAGGTGAGAGCGGGTACGGGACAGGTTGAGTTATTAGGATTAGGATTGACCCGACAGCGAGCCTGTACGTATATAGTGGAAGATGATCGATTGAGCCGCGGATTGGCTTCGAAGGAATTCAGGTAAGAGGCTTTTGAAGTTTGTGTGGAAGAAGTGACAGGGGTAGATGGTGTACGGTTACTATGTAGCTTTCTTGGTGATGATGGATATTTAACTTCTACGATTGCCATTTCGTGACGAAAAAAATTTATAAGAGAGCGAATTGAGGGGAGTAGTTTGTATACGTTAATAGAAAAGTTACGATGATTGGCGCGTGTCATCTGGTTAGGGGGGATACAGTAACTGTAGTGATTACCATGTAGTTCTAATATTTGAGTAGTAGTGGGATAAAAGTTGCCATTACAGTAACATGCATTGAATATAGTTGGTTGATGTGGGAAAAAGGGAATTGCGGTTAGATTCGGTAGGCGTAATGTAAACTATAATGCGAACCCGTCGGAAATGTTAATAAACGGTAGCGTGAAAACTTCATGCTATTTTATCAAAAGGCATACATTTTGTTAAATCAAATTATGTAAAATTGTATACTTGAAGAATTTGTCGATCTCTCGGAGTCAAGAATAAATAAGAAAAATAAATTTTGTTTCCATTTATGACGTTCCGGTGAACCCTTGTCAAAACTAAATGGTTAATGGTTTTTCAATATAGTGGTACATAAAAATGTATAAAAGAGATTGACAAAGCTTTGTATGTTGAATGTGGATCATGTGCGTACATTAAAGGATCTATACGTACATAAATTTCTCGAGTATATGCGAGTATATTTCCGATTTTATAAAATTCATATTAAGCAATGTTTTGATTGTGTTCTAGTGTAAACATGTGACATTAGGTTTTATTTTTATTTATATATGTTTCATGTTTACAATGTGTGTATGTATATATTATTTAATTTTTTTCAAAATGTTAAAACAGTGGATCCTGTAGTATCGAGGTATATTAAAAATTTTAATATAAAAACCTTAATCATATGGCTTTCAATTTAGGATAATTTTATCATTTTCATTTGTGATAAAGAAATTATCTATAATATATTTACTTACAAGACAAATCAAGAAACATAATAGATGACTCGTGAAAAAAATAGTATATAGATACACAGTAGAGAAAATAAAACAAAATTAAAACAAATCCTAATTTCAGGCATTTATAAAAGAACACAATCATAACATTGCCTCATATACCATTTAAGTATAGACTACCATATTTAGTAAGGAGAAATGCAAGTAGAACTGGATGTAAAAAATAAACGAAGCGATTTCTATTCATATCCCTTGGTAAATTACAAAAGTTTATTTATCTTTTTTCATATTTTTATGTATCACTACATCAAAAATAATAAAATTACTTTTTAGTTCTCATAAGGAAAACAGAAACAAATTTATTTTTCTTACTTGCCCTTTACTTAGAGGGATAAACAAATTTTTCAAATATAATTTTATTCGTCAATGGCAATCAAATCAGATTACGAATTCAACATAATTTAATTTTAAAATTTCGAATTGTAAATTATTAAATAGCCTGGATTATATTTACTTTCACTATTATATTTACTTCGATTATTAGCTTCATAGCATTAACGCGCGATGATCAAAACACCTTTTGAAATAAGCAGTATGACTTCAACGAACCATTGTTCTGAAGCGTTCATAACAAATTTACGGGAACAGTATTTATATCTCAATCGATTTAATAAAAAAATTGTTTGTAAATTAATCATACTATAGAAGATGAGATACGACTACCATTGACATTATTTATACGGGACATTATTATTATCCATTGACTTTTCCATTGAGCGTGATTGTTGCATTTCATTTTCAATTTACCGTAATAAGCTCGAATTATAATTTAAGTTGAAATCCCAATAATATTCTCAATAAAGTGTTAAAGTGAATATCATATTATATATTTTTATACCACTCTAACCTTAAAATCACAACTATGATATGATTTTTCGGCGCTCGTGGTATAAAATACCGTTCGAAACTAGTGCGTAAGTCGATTATTTAGGTGGTGTGACTTTTTCGCACTCGCTTCGCTCGTGCAAAAAGTCACACCAGCTAAATAATCGACTTCCCCACCCGTGTCGAAATGTACTAATAATAGTATAAATTGGAATTTCCTTTTTTTACTTTCGTGTTTATGTGTCGTGTTTATGTTTCGTGTCAGAAAAGAATATTATTATATTCATAAATACTGTGACTAATTGACATTGTAAGTTGAATGCATTCGTGTTAAATTATATAATTTTACAATTATTGGAGTTATTCATTAAGAGTATTCAACATGTTTTCCTATGCAAAAGAGTGTTCTAAAAGGCAATTAAAAAGTTAAAGAGAATCAACAATTATCAGATGAATAAAAAGTAAATACAGATCGATTTGAATCAGGCATAGATATACAATAGATACTTCAATTTCATCATGTTCAAAGTAACCGAATTTTTTTCAAATTAACCGTTTTTTACGCCACAAATAAGAATGCAGGCTTCATCAATTACATCTCTAAATTTTACTCTAATTTCATACTGCAAAAATTCTTAACCAAACGAGTTAAAAAACAGTCTCAAACTGTTTCTCTATTAACGAAAATTGCCATCAAAGTCTGCACCAAACATAATGAACCAAACTTCCGCCTACCTCGCCTTCAAATCCAACATTATTATTTATACACATCTCAATTCACAGCTCGCACGTGCAGCAGGACAGCCGGTGACCGATCGCCATAGCCCCGTCCACCACCACCACGATTGTGCCCACGATAATGGACTACTCCTACCTGAACCAGGCGGCCGCTGCCGCAGCTGCAGGCTTCGAGGCCTCGAGTTGCGCTCTCGCCGCTACGGAGATGCAGTGCGCCGGGTACGGCGACCTCGGCAGCTGCTCGCAGATGAGCCAGGCTGCGTATCGCTACCGGGCGGCAGCCGCCGTCGGCTACCCGGGCAACGCTAGCTCGGGCGGCGGCGCCGCGGCTGCCTCCGCGCCAGGTTTAGGCTCGCATCACGCGGCGCATCCGCACGCGCACGCGCACCACGCCAGCCACGCGGGCGCCTGCTCGGTCATGGCCGCCAGGGGCCAGGACGTCGTGCACCGGCACGCCGCGTCCATCTTTCCCTCGGCGATCAACCTGCAAGGTTTGTATTGTACGTGAGATATGTTGTATTGTGTAGCGTGTTATTATTTGCTTTTGTGATGCGGAGATTTTTGGTTTTCGCGTGGGTGCAGGTGTAGCGGTTGTGATTGTGGGAGGTGGATTTTATGGTGGAGATGGGGTGTGAATGGTTGGGGATTTTTTTTTTTTAATAGGTTGTACAGTTGAAAATGAGATACGGGTTTGTCACGAGTTTTAATTTTCTGCGTAATTAATATTTAGTGGGCAAAAAGTACAGCAAATGTGTATAGTATTAAGGTGATGTGAAATACCGACATAATTTGATAACGAGTACATAATCTTATGCAAATACTATTAGAATCGCTCAAAAGAAATTCTGAGTGCAGTATTTAGATATACGGAGGGGATGACAACCGTGTTTTTCCTAAAAATATTTAGAAATTATTTAATTAAATAAAAATCGTATTGTCGATAAGTGGGAATCTGCATTTTTATCATTTTACCTAATTAGCAAATAAGTACATCTTATGAAAATATTGATATTGTAGAGTCATTCACCAAAAAGTCTGAGTAAATTACTTGCATGTACGAAGGGCTTGACAAACGTGTTTTTCCAAATAATGAATTTGGGTTAATTTTGAACTTCACATCGCCTTAAGGTTGTATTGGCCGTAAAGTCCCTGCCAAAAGTTAGTTTTTCATGTTAAAACTGCGATAAATAATTATTTAATTGATCAATTTTTAGTTCTCGCGATCAATGTATTAATACAATTGGAATATTATAAGCTTTAAAAATAAAAAATCAAAGCAAAATTGTAAAATCGGCACTATTTTTTTAAATCGTCAAAATAAAGTAATTTCAACGTAATTTGATTTTTTATTTTTAAAGTTTATAATATTCCAATTGCATTAATACATTGATCACGAGAACTAAAAATTGATCAATTGCTTTACATAATTACTTATCGCAGTTTTAACGTGAAAAATTAACTTTTGGCAGGGACCTGACCTCACGACCAATACAACCTTAATGTAAAGTTAACGCAGGGTTATAACACACACTTTGTGTTCTTATTTTAGCGATATTCAGCCGTGTAGTGATGCAAAGCTAGGAAATCAATACGAATTTTCGATGATTTAGTGAGATAACGAATTGGACGGGATTTGTTGCGGTCTTTGAAAATGTATTGCGCTAATCGCGCATTGAGATTCGCGTGATATTCAAGCAGAAGTCGTATTGAGCAATTGTGCGAAGGGGTTTGCTGAGGCAACAAATGCAATGTCCAAACTTTATGGCAGCAAAATCGTCACACATCGCATTGAAGCAATTTGCCTCAATTGGATCGCCTCAATTTGTCAGTCGAGAGACGAGGAGCGGACAATTGTTTATCGGTCGTTATTTTTCTGAAAGCGAGTTGTAACCTTTTTCAGCGTTTAGCTGAGATGGGCACTTTCTTATCACTTGATCGTAATTAGCAATTTAAATCGCTGGCAAGGATGCTTCGTTTTTCGGCTTATCATTGTGTAAGAGACAAGATTTTATGTTTAGTATTACCCCACGTAAAAAAGGTATAGCTATAGTAGTATATCATCTACAGTTTTTATAAAGTATGGGCAATATATCAGCCATTGTTGAAACATAAACTTTATATGGGGAATATATGGGTGAAGTATGAGCAGTATAATGCCTTAGTGCCAGAGCCGTACATTGTAGATCGCATATGTAAAATATTATTCATGTACAGGTCATATGCCGTCCATGTATATTGCCAATATATCTTGGAAATACGGATTTTTTTTAACCTCTGATTATTTTAAATACGGGGATCATAACTCAGTAACTTTATCATTTTAAAGTTATAGTTAGTACACGGAGAAAAATTTATATGTAAACTTTACTCTTTTTATAAGAATTTTTATTTTTATAGTAGCGCTGGGACACACTCAACTTGTGGGATTTTTGCTTTTAAAATAGTAATTTTTAAGATTTTTGCAGCAAAGTTTACTTTTTAAATATTAATTGTTATTATTTTTGTAGCAAATTTTACTATTTGAAATAGTAATTTTTATTATTTTTGCAGCAGTCTTAAAAATTACTATTTAAAAAAGTTATAAATTTACTACAAAAATCATAAAAATTAATATTTAAAAAATAAAATTTGCTACAAAAATCTTAAAAAGTAATATTTAAAAAGTAAAAATCCCACATATAGAGTGTGTCCCAGCGCTATTATGAAAATGATAAATTTTCACGTAAAAAAAGTAAAGTTTACAAATAAAATTTTCTCCGTGTATTAAATATCAAAATTAATTCGTACATTTCATTGATCTATTCATTTACTTAATTGTAACTAACAAAAAAACTTTTTGGCATGCCAATGCTCAGTCGAATTAAATTTTACTCCCTTATCGAAAGAGCATGAAAAGGATAATAGCCAAGTTAAAAAAGTGTGTGTTTATTCATTATGTTGATTCCCCATGTAAAAATAATATGAAAGAAGACGTTAAAAATTGTCTAAAGCCGTTTATTACATCCATGGCAATTCATTTACTTGTTTATTTAATTAAACAGGCACAAACCCTTTACATATAAAAGATACATATAAAGTTCCCTGGTAGAAAATTAACCATATTTTATAACTAACGTGTTAATTAAATGGAAGCATTTTTAGCCAAAATCATGGTACAAAAGTAATATAATTCATCTAAAAGTTTTACTGTTACTTAAAATATCCATTTTATGAAGTTTAAATACCATAATTTATTTCTGATTGGTGCATAATTATAAAATAACAAGCAATGTGCGTTTTTAGTCATAAAGTTACCTCAAAAATAGCTAACTTATGGTTAACATTACTACCAGGATTTGCGTAACACAATTTTATTTTCTGTTTAATAAAAATTGGTCGATTGTACTCAAGTTCTAAGCGTACTAAGGTATTGCAATTAATAGTTCTAATAAAGTGGTTCAGGTCTCAGACGAAGTAGAATAGATTAAAAATTTTCGAAAGAAAGTGAAAAATTGACTTCACCCTTTGAATCTTAAAATAATATGAATCAATTTAGGAAAATAAGTTGCACCTTGACTATAAATACTTTTTTCAATTGACTTTTCCTTCAAATCATCGTGTATAACTAAGAAATTTTGTTTTTCAAGACATGAAATGACCCAAATACGGCGGTCTACCGCGAGTGAGAAAAAAGCTGTTAAATTCATTTAATTAACGAGCATTGCCAACCATATACCCTTGCATAACGAAATTGCGAGACGAGTAGCACGTAAAGCAATAATTAAAGACAATAAAACCCTGAACGTTTAAGAGTGATTGAAGAAGGAGTCGTTTGCCATTTTCTCCTTTTGGCCTCTCTCTCGCTCTCTCTCTCTCTCTCCCTCTCTCCCTCTTTCCTTTGCCGCGACACTCGCACACGCGCGCGCACGATCGCGCAATTAGGGTGGAGTTTAGGCGAGGGACGGATAGAGGGAGAGAAAGACACGGGGAGAGAGAGAGCGAGAGAGAGAGAGAAAGTCGTAGCGCGTCGCGTCGATCGAGGGTCGCTCGACGTCGGTCCTTTCTATCCTCTGACTTTTATTTCTTAATCTTTCCTTTGTTCTTCGCTTTTTTCTCTTTCATCCTCCCTCTCTTCTATTCGATGTTGTCTTTTGTTTGTTCATCTTGGCTTCTGCGTGTTTTTCCTGTTTATTCTTCGTGTAGCTATAGGTACACGGGGGCAGGTCCTGTGCTGCACTTATGGGTGCGTGACAAATTGCCGCGGGAGCGCGGATCTCTTTCTGGTTGGCCTTTTTTGCGAAGTCGTATGGGAATAAATCATGCAAGTCCAGCGAAACGCGCGATACACGCGCGTGCGAAGGTAAAAATTCACGGTTATAGGAATATTGATTAAGTTTTCATGGAAATACGAAAGATTAATGAGGCAGTGGGAAAAAGTGAAGGTTTAGGGTAAGGTATGAAAGAGAAAAAGGGCTTGATTGAAAAATGGAATGTGACGTATGTACATATACCACTGAAATATTTTTAGTTTATGGATGAGAAGTACGGTAGTAAAAATTACTGTAAATCCTGGTAATTGTGGAATACATAAAGTTTTTGAGAAAATTGTTACGATTAGTAGAAATTACTATTATTGTGGCAGATTAAATATGCTTTAAAAACATTCTTTATATTAATAATTATGGCAATTTTTATAAGCATATTTGCTTTCATGTTTTACAGAATACATAATGAATCATTTTAATCTTTATAGAAAGTTTATTTTTTCATCTACTTTATTACATATTTTTAATATACTAGTGTCGGTATTTTTTTTTAAGAGAGGATGTTTAGTTAATTAATCGACCGAAGTAAAAGAAAAAAATTTATACTAGTTATTATAACGGTCATCTGTAGTATAATATCCTTAACTTTGCATACTTTTTTATTAGATGTAACAATAAAAACAAAAATTACACGTAAAAGATAATAAAATGTAAGTATGTTCTTTATTCAATGTTTAAACATAAAACAGAAATCTGACATAAAGTTGTGTACTATAAGACAATAAAAAGTATCACAAGACATAATAATCATATATAATTTTTAAAATTATACTATGATTATTACATGACAATTGTTGTGGGTTTTCTTTTAATAAGCATTGAATTTTTCTAATTGAATATTTTGTTAGTTACTCTCTGCGCAAATATAAGTTTTAATCGTATAGACTTCAAGAATCCAATTTTGATAATTAATTTCATCACATCATTTCATTCTTTCTTTTTTTTTCTATGATAGGTTACTTAATCTTTGCAACGTGAAATGTTACCAAAAATTCCATTTTAACTATCTAATTTTTTTTCTAGGCCATTTAATATTTAATATCTAATTTCAAGTTCATTTTTATATTTCTCGCCAGTTAAATAATCATATATCTCCTCTTCATTTTCCAACCCAACCGATCCCATCCCTCACCATCTCCATAACCTCTCGCCCCCCCCCCCCAACAACCAAAAAGCAGCTCCATTTCCGCCCCCAAAAACTCAACATTAAAAGCTCTGCAGCCCGTAAAACACGCTCCAGAGCAACGCGACTCTCTCTCCGACGACAAGATGGCACTGAAAATCAATGGGCGCTCCCTCTCTCTCTCGCGCGCGCGCGCTCAGTCATTGCTATGGTTACGTCCCTCAATTCCGCCGCCGTCGCTTCTCCCCGGCAGCGCGCAGTCGCTCCTCCTCGCCCGCCTCTACGTCTCTCTATATCTCCTGTAAGAGCGTTGACTCGCTCTATAGGTACACTCTCGTTCTCTTTTATACGCCGGTGCTTCTTTAAACTTGCAGCTCGCCCGGCCGTTTTATTCTCGCGTCGTCGGCGAGCGCCAGAGAGAGAGAGAGAGAGAGAGAGAGAGAGAAAGAGAGACAGAGAGAGTGGGGGGGGAATCCTCGCTGTCCTTTGTGATAATTGATTTGTTGGTGGAATAGTAATGAGAGGATCCTTTGGTTTGTGGTGGGTTGAGGGAGAAAATATTAATTTCCTGAGCTTGGGGGTGGAGCAATGCTGGTTGAAGAATGAGGTGGGGGGTTTGGTTGTGAGTTTCAGGGTAAAAGAATGTTATGAGAGCGTTCTTTTGGAATTATATGTGTGAGCGTGAAATGTGTATGGCGAATTAAAAGAAAGGAGTACTTATCAAAAGCCTCGAAGAGGCTGTACTAGTACTTTTCAATGCCCTCGCGTCGCTCGGGTGACACAGTGATATACGGGCAAGAATCATTTTTATAGCGTGTATCTATTTATAGTTCGATTTCTCGCACGCTGCGTTAAACGATGCGTGCAAAAATCTCACTTCTCGCACGTCGTGTCAAAAAATACGGTTCGACACTTGTGTGAGAAGTTGATTTTCTCCTCGTGTGACCTTTTCACCCTCGCTTCGCTCGGGTGCAAACAGTCACACGAGGGGAAAATCAAATCCTCGCACTAGTATCGAAATGTACTATTTTGACACTACGGGCATAAAGTGCTGTATTTGCGCACGCGTGTAAACGTAAGCGTGCGTAAAAATGGCACTTTACGCACGGAGTGTCAAAAAATTTACAAAACCTGCTTCAGTTTATCGGTTTTTGTTATAGTCGTAGCATGATCCTGGATGAAATTTTCTCTCATCCAACCAAATCATATTTTCTTTGACGTAAAAAATTAATTGTTATTTATAATTAACAAAAGTGATCATTCGTGGAAAGGGGTTAGCCCTTAGCCAAATACATTTGTATAAATTGTACATACCTACTTCCTATCCTGAGATGATTTATTTTCTATCTTTCTACAATTTCTTATAGCCACTTTGCCAAAATATCTAATACATGTGACAAAAATTACTTTATAAATGTAGAAAAATGTAATTTGAATTATTGATTTTAACCAAAATAGAATGACACTCTGAAAATTTAAAGAACAGTCATTACTGGCGGCTCCTAGAGCTGGTACAACCTTTTTTTAGAAACAGAGGTTGTCGAACGATGATCTTCAAGCAAACTGGCCTTTTGGTATAAAATATTCACGCTGAGGGATGTGTATCGATCGAAAGAA
This sequence comes from Torymus aiolomorphi, assembly GCA_036365515.1. NCBI lineage: Eukaryota > Metazoa > Arthropoda > Insecta > Hymenoptera > Torymidae > Torymus > Torymus aiolomorphi. The sequence continues at coordinate 8,318,655 of CM070875.1, read as the reverse complement.
ATTTTTTAGACTCGACCTTTCACGTATTTGCGTTACAGCTCTTTTCATAAAAAAGTTACTCTCGATGTAGGTATGATGAACTTTTTTAAACTCGTTATGAGATTTTTTATTGTTATGACACGTTTTATCGCTCAAATCAGGAATATGTATTTTTAATTTCAGTTTTAAAAAGGGAGATGCAGATATTTTGTTATAAAATTCTTATAAAGTTTAATTATAAAGCTTTAAAACCATTGTATATTAAATACGAGCTGTTTTAAACATTTCTTAATAAAATATTAATGTTGAAAACAGTTTATTAAGAACAAATAAATATATATCAAATTACTCATATCGCTTAAAAACGTATGAATATTTTTTAACGCAGCAAAAATTATCCTTTTTTTATTGACAGTCGACCTATAAATATGCACTCATTATACGAAAAAAGCACCGGTCGCAACTGACTTCTCATTAATTAAAACGCTCGCTTCAATTTTATCAGGAAATACTCAATTACCATTTGGCAATTAACACTAAAATAAATGTCAAACTCCCTCGATCTCTACCCACTCTTCATAGACACATACACACGCCACATTGGCGCTCGTGAATAGAACATCGCTTCTGATCACTTAATCATACGGATTCCCGGGGCTTCGAGCGTTCGCTCGCGCACGCGCACGGCCGAAATTATTTAGGCACTTCCGCTTCTGAGAGGAATCTGCCGTGTGTCAAAGTGCCGCGCGACTAATTTATGTCCCTCTCGCATCAGGAAGGATGAAGAGAGAGAGGGAGACGCAAATCGATTGAGCAATTAGTTGTTTTTCGCGTCCGAGTTTCCGGAAAAATTGCGCGGAATTGGTCGCGATAATTGAGAGGCTATTTAATTAGAGTGCGATTGCGAAGATTAGGTAGGAAATGGCTATTCGTTAGAGTTGGTATTTATACATGTAAATCGGCAAAGCAGTCATTTGGATTATATTAAGCATTGAATTTGACGGGTTGAAGTTGGCGAAGGTGGAATAAAAGAGGCTAAAAATATCAATGCTTCTTGGTAATTACGTAGCGGTGTTCAATTTATTTCGGAGCATTTATATTCGCGCTACTAATTAGATTACTTTTAGTTGATTTTCCCTTATAGCTCGTGAATATTTGAAGATATCATGCATTATTCATCAATTTTAATGCTCAACAAAATTTTCCCATGTATATAACAAAGTGAAATTTTCACAAAAAGATATATTTAATAGAGTATATTGATTAATTATTTGTTAGTGGGTTTATATATTAATGGATGTTCCTTGTTTTATGATCATATTTTATGATAAAAATGAATGTATTCACTTAAAAATCAAATCAGATAAAAGATCTCCGATTGCAGATCGATATGTGTGTGTGGGTGTGTGAAATAAAAGAGTAATTTTTTCTGGCTGTAGTAAGTTAGTGTAGGGGAGAGCGGGTCACGTTGCGCAGGTAGGTAAGTTGACATACTATTAATAACTTATTGTAAACACGGTATTGTTCTGCTATACACACAGTCGTCAATAGATACTGTATAGAGTGACTCTACACAATGTGATCACTCTACACAGTATCTATGACAATTGTGCCGCGACGCAATACCGTGTTTACAATAAGTTATTAATAGTGTGTCAACTTACCTACCTGCGCAACGTGCCCCGCTCTATCCTACTTTTAAAAATAAAGGTAGTAAAACAATGAAATTTCATAAAATTTTTTACTAATCCAAACTTTATAGGTATTAGAGTTAAAATAATATAATGTTAACAATAGTCATTACATAGTATATTCGAAGAAAATTCTTTTGCTTTTTTAAGTAGCAACAAATTCTCATTTTATTTTAATTGAAAAGACGAGTACAGCGATACTAATTTTAAAAAATAGAAATCGTTTTTTGTAATTGGGGGACTTATTTTTTTTTTTTTTTTATAAAAAACTATAAATTTAATGAACAAAACTTTTTCAATATTTCAAAGTACTCCGTAATCTACAGAATATTTACGATCTTTTTCAAACTCGTAGGATGACCTTAAAAAAATCTAGAATCAATTTTTTAATCGGATGATTTTTGGCCAATCTGCCCCACAAGCGGGGTAAGCTCACCGACGATAATCTTAGAATAAAATACGAGAAATAACGACATTATTATATCAAAGGGCGCGACAGCGCCCTGCTTGGCGGGTTATATAAGGAACGAAGTGAGGGATGAGCAAGCGGGGCGACGACGCACCCTTTATTTATTGGTTAAATAAATGACTAAACTCGAGAATATGAAATTGAACATATAATAAAAAATTCAACAATAAGTGAAGTGAGTAGATGAACGGTGAGCTTGTTCCACGCAAGTCAACCAACATGCCCAAAGGGTACCTTTTAATTTAAAAATTAGGCTAATAATATTAAAAATAAAAAAAAAAAAAAAAAAATAAAATAAAGAAAATAGATAATTATAATTTTTTAAAAGAATTATCCGGTATATCCTAAAATGCAAAATTTGCTCCGATGTATAAGAGAATTTTCAAACTTGTGCCTTTCCACGGTGCATGATGCTTTCCGACTGAAAATTAAAACAAATACTCCTGATTCCATTTTACGTTAATGACATCAACAGCCTTGACCTCCGTTATTTAAATCATAATTATTAGCATTTGGCCAAGCTGCCCCGATCTGACCCTATATGAAATTCAAATCCTTCGTATATAATTAATGTGATAATTCCAATGACAATTTTTAATAGCTCGCAAACATGCTAATTTAAGTAGAATTTTTTACATCGTATCAGCTTCAAAGAACAAGAGTTTATAATTTTACACGCCTGTATATATTATTGTATAAGAAAACAACAACTAATCGTATAAGAAAATACCGCTTATCCTTTCTACCGATATTTTGCATTATCCATAAACAGCATATATACTTACACAGCAAACCACATACAAGCCGAACTCACGCACTTTTACTCTCTGACCGAACAGGCGGCCTCGGCTACAAGGCGTATGGCGGCCACGACGGCCTCGCGGAGAAGCGCAAGCAGCGCCGGATACGCACGACGTTCACCTCCGCCCAGCTGAAGGAGCTCGAGCGCGCCTTCCAGGAGACGCACTATCCCGACATCTACACGCGCGAGGAGATCGCAATGAAGATTGATCTGACGGAGGCTCGGGTGCAGGTGAGACTCTCTCTCTCTTCCTATACGTATATGTATATATATACCTACCGCACGTGCGCTTACGCTCGAACGCCAAGGTTAATTATTCACGCGGACGGCGGCACCCACGCGCGCGAGTCCCCCACATCAATTATGGATTTCGTGTATGCCTTCCGTGGAGGAAATCCTCGCGGGGACGTCGCGGTGTGTTGCTGGTGTGCTGGGAAGAGTCTAAGGAGGGCGAACCGTGTTGTGACGGTGGGTATGATGGGGTTGATTGAGAATTGGAAGTGGTGGGTGATTATGACGTTTGTAGAGAGGGTTTTCGAGATTTCAATTGAAATTGGTGGTCTATAATTTTTTTTTTTACATACCATGTACGTAAAATTCGATTTTTCGGATATGATATGAAAAAATAGGCCTTGTGGTGAAAAATACTACTATATATAAGGTGAAATTGACTGCGTTTGCAATTTGGTTTTCAACTACCCTAATATATTTCGTATATAATTGAATAGTGGTGATCACTAGTGCACCCTGAGCCCTTTGATTCTTTTCAAACGTGCCCTGTTAGTGACTTTCACGCATAACCTTTGGAACGTTAACATATATGAGGATATTTTTTCTGTGTCCACACTTAGAGAGTTCAAAAAATTAAAAAAAAAAATTTGATAGCACACTTTCGCGACTTTAATTTAAGCTCGTTAAAATCGGTCGGTTTTGCGCAAAGTTACGTGCATTTGAAAATCGCGAAAAATGACCAAAAATGAGCGATTTTTCCCGAATCCACGTAATTCAATCATTTTTGGTCATTTTTCGTGATTTTCAAATGCACGTAACTTTGCGCAGAACCGACCGATTTTAACGAGCTTAAATTAAAGCTCGTTTCTTCTACTTTAGTCGCTTTTTTGTGGAATATTTGTTGGCACATTAAAAGCTTACTATTGGCTCACCATCAGTGACTACTTTTCGTCCATTTTTCGCATGTTAAATATTTGTTGGCACATTAAAAGCTTACTATTGGCTCACCATCAGTGACTACTTTTCGTCCATTTTTCGCATGTTAAATATTTTCTAAAATGGTGTCACAAGACCGTTTTCTAATGTTCACGAGTTTTTTTCGTATATTTTATGACCTATAGAATAAGAAAAAAAGTTGTCGCGAAGGTGTGCCTTCAATTTTTTTTTTTAACTTTTTGAATCCTCTAAATGTGGACACAGAAAAAATATCCTCATATTATACATAAAAAATGATAAAATAATTGAAAAGTTATGTGGTCACTAACGGAACACGTTCGGAAAGAATCAAAGAGCTTTGGGTGTACATTGTATGCTCCGCACTATTGGGATTTAAAGTGTCATGGCCGAAGCAAGGCAGTAACCCATCTAAAATATACGTGTGCGAAAGAATAGACATACATTCATAGACGAAGCAAGGCAGTAAATTGTACTTCCCCTATACCAAACAACGGTCTCCACTTTTCGGTTCGCCATGACACTTTAAATCCTAATATACGGAATATCATGGATTAATACGTTCACAAATATATGGTCATTATTCGGTAACATATATGTTATGAATTTGTTCGCTGAATATAATTGAATTCTCTAATTGAATTCAACTGATACTATAATTGATCGAATTTATTGCAGACTTTATTCTTAGCTAATGTTATGTAATTAATTTGCATTGGGTCGATATTTAATTCAAAATTGAATTTGAGGAATTGAATTCATGTGGAATCATTAAATATATTAATTACAGTCAACTAAATATGACTGAATAATGTAACATGAGTAATACCAATACCTGAAATTGTCTCATCTGCACAACAAGCTTTAATAGTACATTGTGCAACTAGGGAGGAAAGTTGACTTTTTCTAGCGAGGATGATGATTGAGCACGAGTGGCTCACTCGGCCTTTTTCATGCACGTGTTGAAAAAAATAAATTGTTCAACATATTTAAAGAATAATGAAACATTGTGTCCATGTAATAAAGCGTGAGAAAGAATTTAATCGTTAAATACTAGAAATTTTATGAAGTATGCATAAATGCATAAATATTATTAATCACATATTTATCATTATAGTTATTATTTATTGTATAAATTTAAATAAATCATTTAAAAGGCAATTACATGTATTGAATAAAGTTACTTTGTTCATAAGTAGTTTTATCTCAAATAAGTCAGACACATGAAGTTCTTTAATCAACAATTTACTTGTCGGTTATCTTAACGTTGTTTTCGTAAATTCAAATTATCATTGTATAGTCTCCTTGATAAATATTGTTTAACAAACGTTTAAGGTTAAAAAATTTTGTTCTCTCAATCACAACTCGAATTTTCATATTCAAATTTGTCACATCTACGATATATACCACGCATACAATAAATCCCTAAATTCACTCTGAATAAAGTACGGTCCAAATTGTCTATCTCACAACGTGCCAAGCTCACGTGCAATCGCGAATTTAATGAAATTAGCCCTCTACCACTCATATTTCGATGCGACACTAATGTGCCTCATGACGCGAATGCCGATACCTGGATAACTCGGCCCTACACCAAGTGTCACTTGCGCTGCTTTGTCTTAGCACGGATTTAGACGCGGATAAGAAAAATTCAGGTCGTCGAACAGCGCTTTGACGCCTCTGACAAGCTTCGAACATTTCGATTTTGAGTTCTGCACTGCGAAAATAGACGCTAGAAGAACTTTATTAGATGCCTCAGGCGATTCGCTGCTTCGGAAAGTAGAAATAATTAAATAGCTGGTATAATAAATTCTGTTGTTGTTGTTGTTGGGTATTCGATATTTATACCTGAAATAATGTGAAATGCTTTGTTGAAAAATTTGGTTTGAAAATCCGAGGCAAAATATTACTCTATCAATAGACTAGCTTATACGCAAATTTAAACAAAAACATTTAGATCTATAAATTGCAGCTGAAGTTACACTAATTAAGTTTATGTACATTTTTAAGTCGGCTTCTTCTTCGTTGTAATACCTCTATAGTTATATACACACACACACACACACACACACACACACACACACACACACACACACACACACACACACACGAGTTTAATGAAAAATCTGACTTGATAGTTTGAATTTTAAAGACGTTAGAAGCTCGTATTGCAATTTCGAGAAAAGATTCCAATGTAAGTTTTATTTTTAACTGAAACTCTGGAAAATCGTGTAGACACGAAAGGTATTTTATGATGACGTGTTCTCGGCCAATTGCCATGACAGCATTTTACGTGATTTTCAAAATCTTGAATCAAATTTGATTTGATTTGATGGGAATCAAATTTTCATTTTATCAGAGAAATTCTTATATATATATAAGAATTATATATTATTATTATTTATTTATTTATATATATATTTCTCGAAATTGCAATACGAGCTTCTAACGTCTTTAAAATTCAAAGTATCAAGTCAGATTTTTCATTAAACTCGTCACAAACGTTTTATTTTTTCAAAAATGTTCATCCTTTCAAAATACCTTTAAACCTTATATATCACTATTTCTACCAATCCCCAGGAAAAAAATAAGATTTCCCCTCAACTCTTCCCCCACACCCGCGCTCCTGTCAAACAGCCCTCTTTTCTTCCCTCCTCTCCCAGATAACAAACAAAGAGAGAAAAAAGAAGAAGAAGAAGCAGGGAAAAGCGCGCACAAGCAGCAGCAGCAGCAGCAGCCTCTTCCGCCTTGGCTCGCGCGCGGGCGCGAATGAAGAATGACTGTGCGATCGCGTTCGGGCGGAAGTAGAGAGAAAGAAAGTACGGCGTTGCACGTTCGCCTCCCGCGCGATGTGTCGTAATCGAGTTACGCTCGCGCTCGGTTCCGAAGAGTTTCGCTCCACGCTGTCGGTGTGCCAGGATCCGCGCACCTGTGCGCACTGCAGCAGCGGCGACGCTGGCGGATGGGCTTGATGGATTACATTGGCCCGCATTCCTGACGGATCATCGTGGCAGAGGAGGAAGAGGAGGAAGGCGGAGGGGAGGCCTGATGAGGCAGCGGCGGTGCTGGTGGAGGAGGTTTTATGGGACGAGGTGTACGTGGAGGAGGGTTGTTTTTGCAATGGTTGAAGTTTTTTGGTGTAGTGGAGAGAAGAGGATAAGTAGATAGGTATTAGTTTTACAAAAGAGGAGCTTATTGTTTTGGGTTCGTCGTTTCTCTGGTAGAAAATTAGCCATATTTTATAGCTAACGTGTTAAGTAAATGGAAGCATTTTTAGCCAATATCATCTTATTATATAAAAGTAATATAATTCACCTAAAAGGGTTACTGTTACTTAAAATATTTATTTTATGAAGTGTAAATACCATAATTTATTTCTGAGTGGTACGTAATTATGAAATAATAAGCAATGTGCTTTTTCAGAGCAATAAAGTTAAGTATACAAAATAGCTAACTTATGGCTAACATACCAGGGTTTTATTACTTATTTAAAAATTGAATTTGATTTATTGTATTTGTGTAGTATGCGGCTATTAGAATATATAAACACCTTATATTGCTTTATACTGGCTTTTCATTTTTCATGTAACATTTCGAGGTTTAATACCTGCAAGAGAGAAAGAAATGTTAAATAAATAAAAAGTCCGCAAATAAAGTTCGAATGTAGATTATAGGCAATAATTCGTATAATTCTATAGTGATTCGGAGATAGTTTTTGATTAACGATTAAAATCTACATTTTCCAATTAAAAGGTTCTGCATCATAATGAAATACTGTTACATTGAAAACATGCATAAAAAGATTCCTTCATACCAGCTATTTTCGAATCTCTGGGATTCCCTATCCCCCAACCATTGATAACCAGTGCCCATTCAGATCCGTTTCTATTGAACATCCTCGATTCTCTACGATCGCGCGCCAACTGATAATAATAATAATAATCACACATAAGTATACTAGACGACCTCTAACGCTTCCTCCGTGCGCGAATAGAAGAGCCCGCCGCTATTTCCGTGCTTATTTAACGGTCAGGAATACTATGCGTCTCCCGCGCGAGCGAGGAACCATCGCGGATTTTCGGCAGGAGCCATCGAGAGGAAATTCGTCGGCGCGGGAGTTATTATTACGTAATGCGCTCGCTCGCTCGCGCGCGGGGCGCAACGACACGAAATGAGTTTAAGGCCGTTTGCTGTCTGACGATTCGTCTGGTGTTTAAATTCAGCTGCTTGTTTTCTTATTTATATCAGTTTTTGGTCGGATGTTTCGATTGAATGAAGCGAAGAAAACACGAGTGAATAATTTATGGTTTAGGCACGAATCAAAGATCCTTATAGGGTTTTAATTTCGCACGCCTCTTAGTTTAGAGTTTTTTTTATCACATATTCATCGTTTTCAATCATTCGTTTTCTGAAAAGAATCTTCTTGTTATCGTGCATACTTAAAAATATTTACTCATAATAAAAATTTTTGTACAATAGCATACTATAACAGTGTTAAATATTAATAAGTATTCCAAGTAGAACCATTTTTAGGACTTCTTACACTTGTACATGATACCATAAAAAATGAAGCAATAATCTTGCATTGTTATAGATAAAATCAAGTAAAACTGAAAAACTTCATTACCCTGTAAACCTCACCTGCAACCAATAAAAGAAAAAATTAAACACATATTCATACCAGATACATCAAAACTCAAGCGGATCCCTCAGATACATACACCATTTTCATCGATACACGACATCCTTTATAAATCCACTAAATTTACAACAACCCTCTGCATTCTATAAATGCCTCTGAAACCTCGTTACCATTGTCGCAACGGCATGAATGAAAACCATCCTCCTGCTCCAGCCCCTCCGTTAATGATGCATGTCCTCCTTCTCCTCCTTCGAGAGAGGACGTCGTTTCCGTCTGCCGCGCCCGATCGGCTAATCGCATTTCGGGCCTTTATATAAGCCTCGCCTCGATAATTCACGAGCCCGGCGTCCATTCATCCTTGCGCTCGCTCGCGCGTTCATTGTACCTCTAGCGAGCGTGGCGGGGAGAGAGAAAGGATATTAATGGCGCTCGTTAGAAGAAGCGCGTGCGCGAGTAAGTAAGTAAATAACGCTTAGTTTGCCGGCGCTCGGCTGCGTGATGCAGCTTGCCGATTGATTTGTGCTTTTACTTTACGGCGTTTGTTCGGACTTGAGCTGCAGGGGAGAGAGAGAGAGAGAGAGAAGGGAGAGAGAAGTGGCAAAGTTTTCGGGAGCGAAGGGGCTGTATATTTATGCGCGAGGATTCGTGAACTGCGAGAGAGAGTTGCTTGATAATATTTATCATAGTCTGTCGAGAAAAGATCTGTCTGTGATTTTCTGAGAGAGTTGCTTGATAATATAGTGATGACGGTGGAATGGCTGAATGCGTATGCGGACGAGTGATTGGTCGAGTTGATTTTTAAGCGTTGTTTTGGTGGCTGTGATTTTAGAGATTTATGAATTATGATAAGTACAATGAACGTCCGTTCATTATGAAGAGTATAAGAGAGTTGAAAAGAGAGCGGATAAATTAAGGACTTTTGGAGTACCTTATGGTAAAATGTATCTGTACATATCATAGATATATAGATATACTCCGCGTACTCCACTTTGGCGTTACCAGTCCCTACGCACGGGCTCTATAGGTCTGACTGTTCGTTGTTTTCTTAAGTAAACACGTAAAGGGGACAACTCGGAGTCCATTTAGAACCGAACCGGGCTTTTCTATTCTGTAGCAAAGATATTATGTTATTCAATT